>CM053145.1:37819063-39069063 GCA_028571685.1 Heterohyrax brucei
CTTAACAATTTGGAAAACTCAATGAGAGATGTCATTTGCATCGCTTTTGAGATGAAATGTGATGTGGGAATTTACCAAGACCAATCATTACCAAACAAGTGAGCAACAAGATGAGTTGAGCTGGGAAAGGAAAGGGCCAAGTGAGTTTTTTCATCACTAACTCTGTGACTTCATGATCCAAAGCCCCATCAACCAGGTGAGTAAATAGAAAAAGTTCATCATTTCCAAACATCTGGACCGGAGAATTGGGGCAATTTATTTCTGTAAGTATAATTACCTGGATATGATTTTACCAGCAATGGCAAGAAAATAAGATTCAGTTTTAGAAAATTAATAATGGATTAGTACATCCACTCCCAACACAGCTTGCTTGCTCACCCTAAAGTGACACTATTGCTAAATAATGTCTACTACTACTGACCTATTCTGTAACCTAACTAAAGGACTAATTAGTTTAGCATGTCTGTTATTGAACTGGATAGCAAGTTAAACTATAATGTTTTCAAGACTAAAGACTGGCTAGTGGTCAGGTAAGCTATACCTCTTGCTTCTCTGGTCGAGTCCACGAAGCCTGGAGAGAACAAGATATAAAACACAACAAGAAAGCAGTAAAATTTTACAACATGTTGCTTTAGAGAGTTGATGTATCACACTGCATTCCGTGCACATGCAGCTTCTTTTCAATTCAGGACTTTTTCCAAGGGCCCACTTTCAATGGTGTGTTTACGGCCCCATTTAATTTAGGATTCAGTTGATGTCCAACTTTCTACTTTTTTCTTATGCCCATTAAGATGTATTATGCAAAGGTAAAGACTTTCCTAAGCTTTGGTAAATATATAAATCGGTCTTAGCAAACCTATTAGACTGCTTCTATTGCAAAATGTCTTAAATATTCCTCACAGGTTGGGCAGCATGACTAGTTCTAACCTCATAATCTAGAGACACTTACAGAGTAGTTTTCCTCTTTTGGATTTTATGACATAGCTTATCGAAGATATACTAATGCCATTTTATGCTCATGCATTTTACAACTCGTTGCATGCATTCTGTTAAAAATAATTTTTAAAAATTGAAACAAGAAAAAAAAGCAAGGAGCAGAGAGGTACATTAGGTATGAAAAGAATGCAGTCTTTGAGATTACAGGTCAGGAACAGCTGGACACAAAGGCTGAGTCCCGGGGCCCTGGGGAAGGACTTCCATCAGCTTTGAAAGGCAGAGGGATGCCCGGACGGCATGCAGGCTGCGGCAGGCACCATCCTCATCAAACACGGCATTCACAAGGGAATGAGCCAATACAGAGTCGCAGAGGGGTTAGGGCGTTTCACATCTACACTCTTTATTGATCTGAAACTGGGGGGATCTTCTTTGCTTATAGTTTTTCAGTTTTCATATCAGGAGTCAAAAACATCATACCTGTGTTGTTCTTTATATTAGGTGGCATGACTGCCTGATTGTCCCTGATGTTCAGATGGAAAAAGGATAGAAAAGATGCTAGCAACACAGCAATGCAATCCAGAAAATGTTAATGAGTTGGCACACATTTACTAAGAGTCCGCTAATTGCGAGGCGCTTTTGTGTGAAATGAGGATGAAAATGTTAAGTCACAGAACGTTGGAATGAAGAAGAATGTGAGAACAGAGAAACATGCAAAGACAAAGTAACAGTGGGCCACTATGTCAAATATGGATGTCAATTCTGCATCACTTAGAAGCTTGTCTGTCACATGCCAGAGCCGGATTCATCATGATCTTTGTCTGAGGGTCTCTTTTCCAATCCGATATTCCTCCTGTCTCTCCTTCTATCTCTGCTACCTGTGTGTCTGCTCAGTCCTGATTACTTTGTGACAGTGGACTATTTTAATCTGATATGCAAATACACAGAAAAAATTAACTAGAACATGATTAGCAATGGTCCAAAAAGACTTAGTTCTAGGTTTTTTAAATGTTAACACATTTTATTGTCTTACACAAGTCTCCACGACCATGTATGTGAACTTCAGTATTCTTACGTTTATCATAAGCACTCCCAGTTACACATATGCCCGCTCCCTCCGAGTAAACCAGGCTCTCACTCATTAACGTAGTTAGTTTTTACAGCATTAAAAGTGGCTATTGCATTTACATTGAATTAAGAACTTTTCCTGGTGGAAAAAAGCTCCAATTCCTAGAAAATTTCAAAAATTTCAAAAGTTTCACTTATAGGGTACCTGGTCCACCCAAATTCAAGGTTCTTGAAATGTTCCTCATTGCCTATCTCTTTTGATCTCTACTTTTCAACCCTGTCTTTTTCTTTAATCATTAAGGCTTCATCTCCCTTTCTTTACCAGTCATTTCAAGGCACTGAGATGGTCAAACACGCACACAACAAACTGTTGTTTTTCCAGGGACAGAGTGTACAGACCATCAGGAGTCTTTGATCTGTGAGCCTCACTCAGTATGTAAATGCTTCCTAGAATTTACCACCACTCTCTCAAAACCTGGCAATATTTAAAACAAGTCAGGGAAAGATGAGTAGTGACCACGGAAGGGAAGTACGAATGTCCTATGTGTCTGCAGTACCACAGCGATGAGCACACATGATCAAATTGACTCACTGTAATGGTCAATTTTACTTTTTGTAAACATAATAGTGACCACAACTTGATGGATTAACTTTCAGACAACTGATCTTCTTTAATGATCTCAAGGATAGAAATGACTTCACTTAGTCTAGTTATTATCAGTTGTTCAGCTAAATCAACCCAACTAGTGGGAGCTTACTGGACAGACTGACGATAATCCGCCTGAAGTAACTGGACTCAGCTCAGAGACATGACCAAAGACAGGGTAATACTTTTAACTCATTGTGCTGTTCTTTGATTGCTTCTCTTTTTCTTTACTTTTTTTAACTGAAGAAGAGCATTTGGTATTCCATTAGGAAGTCACTGAGTATGTGCCTGTGGCTGAAAGCCTTTTTCTTCTCTCCTCTTTTACAGACCATAATCCTAGGCCTAACTAAGTAGTGAAGTAGAAGAAATAGCTGCTTTAATTAGTGTATATTGTAACTAACATTATTAAAGGAGTCATTCACTGAGCTTTCTATAAAAGTCATCAAATCATCAGTGAGCAGTGTGGCATTAGATATTCTATTTTCTGAGACAGTGACTCAGAGGGAAGGCCTAAAGGCCTGTAGCATTCCCAGGGCACTGTGCTTGATCTTCTCCAAGCCAACAGCTTTATTAGTGATTGGACAAAGACATCATAAATAAGTATCATAGAAAGTTGTAAAACAACAGCAAATACAAATGTTAGATGACAGATACAATGGGAAGGCTACCTGGTTGTTTGCCTTTGGGTCCTGTGGTTAGGGTTGACATGGACTTAATATACATAAAGGATGCAGGGGGACCTATATGGATTAAAATGCCCGGGACAAAGGCTTCTGAGGGACAAAAGACAGTACTGACTGGTTACGAAGACAGTGACTGGTTCCAACCCTGAGGCTGTTTGTAAATGTGGCATTTTGGGTAATCACAACAATTGGAGTTGGCTACTGGCATTTAATGGGAAGGGGGTCAGTTGATGCTAAATATCCTGCAATGCATAGGTCATTTCCATACAAGGACATTTCCATACATAGGATATTTCCCAAATTGCAGCAGTGACTCCATTGAGAGACACTGGGCTGCAACAACCAAGATAAAAATTTTTAACAGAAGTGATTAGAAAATTCTGAATTATTGGTTATGATATCAATTGCATAAGAACAGGATAAGTATACATGGCCTAAATGAAGTTCATGTAAAAACGACCCAGTCATCTTAGTGGACCTCAAACCCAGCATGAGACGACAGAATGGGGAGGCTGCTTAAGACATGACAGGACCTTCAACCACATTAGAGTACGAGATCAAAGAAGACAGTAACTCCGCTGACACGTGCATCAGTTAGATTGTGTCTAGACTTCTGGTGCCACAAGATTTTAGAAGTACATTAGTGGACTGAAGCTGCCTAGCAGAAACTAGGACACATAGGAAACTGCAAAAGGAAGTGGGCATGTTAAAGGGAAGAGGTAAGAAGAACCTAAGTTGTTGCTGCTGAGGTGACCTGGAGCTGGTTCTGATTCACAGTGACCCCATGTTCAACAGAATGAAACACTGTTTAGTCCCGGGCCATCTTCACAATTCTTGCTAAAGAATCTAATACCTGTTGTTGTCAACTCCAACTCATAGCAACCCTACAGGACAAAGTAAAACTGACCACAGGGCTTCCAAGGAGTGCCTGATAGATATGAGCTCCCAGCCTTTAGGTAGTTAGCAGCTGTAGCACGTAAGCATCACGCCACCTGGGTTTCCAGTAGTTACCTTCAAATTTCTAGCTCTCACACAAAGGGCAGAGGTGGGCAGGGTTGAGAATTGGAAGGGGTATGGAAAGAGACTTTTCCAACCATCACTGCTGGAACTGAGTGACTTTCTGGCAGGGATTCCAAAGAGGGGTGCCAAGTAAACGGAGGGACTCGCCAAGGTGCCTTCCAAGCTTTTATGACTCCAGTATTTTGTGCGATCCAATTCTCAGGAAGCCCCTTTACCATACCAATTAGATAAAATTATCTAGTCTTACCTCCTTAGTGTATCATTGTGATTTTAAAAAGAAAATGACTTTCTCCTACTCCTACAATTTAGTGACTTTAGTAATCTAGGTGCCTAATTATATATAATGTAATGTGAGATGGCTCTAATGTGGGGAAGAGCTGCCACAGAAAAAGTGAAATTTAATATCTGGAGTTCAATTTGTTCACCAGCGGGCCATATTTGTTTTCTTAATTGCTAGCTATCCATGGTATAAAGCAGCCATCAGGCCTCTTGGATGTCAACACATAATTAATAGAAATGGCAACTTTTCTTATACAGGTTCATTTAGGCAAATATATTAACAATCTGGTGTCACATCACTGTCTGATGTGGAGGACTTGTTCTAACACCAATTCACTCATGTCCCAACAACGTCACTTCAAATAAATTTAAAGACAGTTGTTAATCAAAAGAAGCCATGGTACAATCTAAGTGGCTGAGTTTTAAAAAAATCATCTCCAATTAAGACAGACGACAATGATAGTTGAAGCATACAAAAAAAGAGAGTCCCTACTATGCATGAGATGGTTTCTGCTGAACCTTAACTCTCATAATAATTTAGTAAATATGAGGAGATAGTCATGTTGTTTGTTGCTACTGAGCTAATTCCAACTGACACTGACCCCACGTGTGCAGAGTAGAACTGCTTCATAGAACTTTCCAGGCTCTGACCTTTCAGAAGCAGACTGCCAGGCCTGTCTTCTCAGGTGCTGCTGGGTAGGTTCAAACCCCCAACCTTTTGGCTAGTACTTGATCATTTGTACTACCCTGGAACACGTGAGTGTGTATAGTGGCCGCTCACGTGTTCTCATTCTGTAAAAGTGAATTCACACATATAAGCCAGAAGCAACAAATACTAAAAAACCTGAAGTAGACAACAAATCTTAATAATTTTTCTGGTCTATCTTGGCCATTGACCTATTCCTCAAGAAGACAGAGAATTTCAAAGTGTCATTCATCTGAGATAAATATTATTTCTGTCCTTTACTGGAGGTCAAATGTACATAATGACTTGATCATTCTGGACAAATCTACTCCCAGGCCTGGTGCAGAAAGATCTGCCAAACTACAGGCCCTATGATTTAAGCCCTGAAATGTACATCTAATCCACAAAACACACACAGTGGGAGATGAAATCTTGCCTGAAACTTTAGACTTTAATTCCAATATTGATAAAGAAATTATCTAAGTAAACACCACATTTCTTAATAGAGTTGATTTCCACAATATCAAACAGCATATGTGAGTTTCAAAAATACTTAGCAGTTCCTCAGTTGGGTATTTTTATTAAGTTGAATTCAACTCTGGAGGTAAAAATTGTAAAAAGTAGTAACAACTTATTTAGTGAACATTGGTTTCTGTTCTCTTTGATTTGGTATTGTTCCCAATAGTGGGACAAAAGTCAGGTGCTCAAGTGAAAATCCCAGATTTGGCTCTGGTGTTTCACATTAGCCCATTCTAGCTTGACTGGAGTTTACCTTCTCTAGAGATTTCCTATAGGCAGGAAGAAGAGTGAAGATCTATCATAATTGACATTCTGGTCAATAAACAATCCATTACAACTGTTCTTTAAGGCTAAGGCCATTACTTCAGAATAGGTGACAAAGCTTTGGCCAACTAAAATGAAGCCCATTACTATAAGACATATGAGATGAGGTTAGAGAAGTGCCATAAGAAGGTTTACCAGGCTTCTTCCTCCTCTAGCTTTTGGCCCACTCAGTAACAAAAGGGCTGTACAATGTCTGGGTCACTTCACTTTTATACGTTGTCAACAGTAATGATAGCTTTCCGGTGGCCTATAAATCCATGTGCTTTAATGCTAAATTGTCGCAATTTTATGTACCAGAAAGGCTGCTACCATGTTCTTAAACCTCCCGTGAATACGTTGCGGCACTTGGGTGTAACAATCACCACTTAAAAACTGCTAATTATTTTTGCCTTTAGAACAAAAAGATATTCATATGTGACCAAGAATACAGGCAGACACAAAGGCAACCAAGCTTTTGTGCATATAGTGCATGTATAGCATGAGTATATAGAATGTAAGGAAAGGAATTAATAGGCTCATTCTGATTCCTGTTATTTCCAGGAGACATTCCCTTGGGTGCTTCCAGAGATGATGACAGTATCATCTGGTGCACCAGGATTTTGGCTTCTCCTTGCTCCTCTCAGCTACATAACCCTGGGATCGAAAATCATTCTTCCCTTCCTCCCCAAATGCCTCACTTGACCACGCCCACTAATATCATACCCCTGAAAATCTATGCAAGGAATTGGGCCTGCTCCACTGCAAGGGAACGCTAAGCAGGTCATGTCTGGATAGGCTAGCGGCAGGCGGTCACGGGACTAGGTTATGGCTTTGGTGGCCACATTTCACCTTCTGGCTCACCAAAGATGACTGAACATGGGGCAGACCCAAACTGGATCATATCTGCATTCCTTGACCCTGGAACTCTAGGGTGACACCGTACCTTTTCCTCATTGCTGATGTTTCGGGTGGAAGTTCTCCAGGTGATAGAGGGAATGGGGTCTCCCGAGGCTTCACAGGTAAGAGTAACCTGTTCCTCCAGTTCCATAGCAGTCTGGTTCTCTACATAAGTGATTTGGGGTTTTGCTGGAAAGATAAAACATTTCTATAAGTTTATCTGATTTTTTCCCCCTCCATTCTGGGCTTAAATGATGACATGCAGCCAACTCAACAGAAGTTAACTAACTACAAAATAAGCCAAAGCAGTTGCTATTGAGTCATCTCCAACTCATGGAGACCTCACATGTATCAGGGTAGAACTGTGCTCCATATAGTTTACAACGGTTGATTTTTGGAAGGTAGTACAACAGGCCTTTCTTCCATGGAGCCTCTGGGTGGACTCAAACCTCCAGACACAAATGTGCTCTCACAGTCCAGTGCAGTAACCATTGCCACCACCCAGGGACTCTATTTACTATGTATCAGGCCCCATTATAGGTACAGCCAAAGACACAAAGTTGACCCCCAGGAGCTGACAATGAAGTAGACAAGTGACAACACAGAAATGATTACAGTGAAAAGAGTTCCCTACACTATACAAATGCTCAGGGCAATGGGTGCGGGAGGCATTCAGGAGATGAAGAGTGCTCTCTTGGCTGGAGCCCTCAAGAGGAGACCACTCCTGGGCTCAGTGATGAGATTTTCAGTAGGTATATCTTTGAGGGTGAAGACAGGGATATCCCAAGTGCAGAAAACTGCTGGAGTAAAAGCGAAGACACAAAAACACATAAAGGGAGGATTGTGAAGTCGACAGTGTGGAATGAGCCAAGTGCTCATGCATCAAAGCAGAGAGAGAAGGTGCTGGACCCTGGCATGAAGAGTCTTGATCGCCTGGCTAAAGCAGTGGCTTGAATTTTATCGGGTGGCTGGTGGAAGCCTCTAAACAGTTTTTGATGAGGAGGATAAAATGATCATTTGTATTTCAAGGAGGTTAATCTAGGAAAAATTCAGGATGATTCAGAACAGAGAGAAAACCTTGAGGTAGTAAAACCAATTTAAAGGCTCTGGCAATGACCCAGGTGTGATGTAATGCCATCCTGAACTAGGTTGTTTCAGGGAAGACCAGAAGGGAAGGGCAGCTTTGAGAGATGCTGAGGGAAAATTCCATAGGATACGGCAAAGTAACACAGGGCAAGTCGGGGTGGGAAGACTCCAAAGAAGAACAAGGAGTTCAGATGACTCTGAGGTTCCTAATAGCTAGCATGGTATCAGCATTAACTCAAGTAAGAAAATTAGGCAACTAACAAGTTGGGGGCTTTGGGGTTGGGCTGGGAACTGAAAGTAGATGAGTTGAGATGAGTTCATTTTCCAAATGTCTTGGGTAATACAAGAAAACACATACATTCCAAAGCTGAGTTAAATGTTAGAACGTTAGAGAAAATTGAATTTTCCCAATTTAAAACAATTATATCTGAAATTGCTGAACCTTCCATAGAAGACAAAAAGATAACACAGCGCAAACGTAACATCTGATGAACAGAGAGCAAGGACAGGCTAGATAAACAAAACCTGAATTATGGCTTCTGATTATTATTCTATTATCTTTTTGAAAGAAATACATTTCTTTTATACTAAAATTTATGCAGTAACTCCAAGTAGGCCAACAAGCTACTACCTGTATATGTCTTCCAAGTTGAGGCCCTTAATTATGTTTCACTACACAGAAAACAATGAAAAATTTATGTTTTTGTTTTTGTAGCAAATGTCTGCCTTTGTATAACATTACTTACATAATTCAAATGTCCACTTAAACTTTAATCTGTCCTAAAAGCCAGTAACCAGTTGCTGTCAAGTTTACTCTAATTTGTGGCAACCCAATGTGTGCCAAAGTAGAACTATGCTCCATAAGGTTTTCAATGGCTAGTCTTCCTGGAAGGAGACTGACACTTTTTTGCCAAGGCCTCCCCAGGTGGGCTCCAACCTCCAATCTTTTGGTTAGCAGATGAACAGCTTCACTGTTTGTGCCACCCAGAAATTCCAAATCTGACCCAACACCTGCTCAGCAAATCCTTTTTCAATGGCTAACACATAGGCATCAAACGATGTACAGTATGGGCAAACCAGCTGCGAAGATCTCTTTAAAGAATTAAAAAGCAAAGATGTCACTTTGGGGACTAAGGTGTACCTGACCCAAGCCATGGTATTTTCAATTGCCTCATATGCAGGTGAAAGCTGGACAGTGAATGAGGAGGACGAAGAACTGACATGTTTGCATTATGGTGTTGGCGGAAATTACTGAACGTAGCATGGACTGCCGAGAGAACGAACTAATTTGTCTTGAAAGGGGTGCAGTCAGAATGCTCCCCAGAAGTGAGAAGGGTGAGATTTCGTCTCCCTTACTTTGGACATGTTGTCAGGAGGGATCAGTCCTTAGAGAAGGACATCACGCTCGGTAAAGCGGCAGGTCAGTAAAAAGCAGGGAGACCCTCCATGCGATGGATTGATATGGTAGCCGAAACAACGAGCCGAAATACAGCCCTGACTGTGAGGGCGGTGCAGGACTGGGCAGTGTCTTGTTCTGTGGTCCACAGGGTCGCTCTGAGTCGAGCTGGAACGGACTCAACAACACCTAACAACAAAAACATGTCAGTTCACCGTGGTCAAATCGACAGTGTCATGGGTTGAATTGTGCCCTCCCAAAGATAGGTGTAGTAATTTGGTGGGGCCAGGATTCCCCGTATTCTGTGATTGCTCTCCATTTAGTGATTTTCTGATCCTGTAAACCCTAATTTCTGCCTGTGTCTACTAGACAGGATGATTTTGTTAAAAGAGGATGAGGGTGGGACTGCCATACCCTTGCTAAGGGAGTTTCCTTGGAGTGTGGCTTTTACCACCCTTTATCCTTTCATCCTATGAGACAGAAGCAAGCAGAGAAATGGGAAACCTCACACCATCAAGAAAGCAGCACTGGGAGAAAAGCATGTCTTTCAGACCCGAGGTTCCTACCCCAAGATGCCCCCTGACCAAAGACTGATGCAACACAAGGACTTTCCCCCAGAGCTAAAAAGGCAGAAAACCTTCCCCTGGAGCGGACACCCTGAATTTGGGCTTGTAGCCTACCTGACTGTGTAAGAATAAACTCTCCTTTGCTAAAGCCATCCACTTTGTGATATTTTTGTTAGAGCAGCACTAGCTGACTAAAATAGAGTCCACATGAGTGAGATTTTCCTACAGGAACACTTTGTAGTTACCTTGATAAATTTGGCTTCCAAGGAGAATACAGCTCGTACTGGATGGAGTTATGTGTTAACTGTTGTTGAAGAGGACATTTTGAAAAGGTACAGTAAAAGTTGTTTTTCTATACTGTTAGAATCACATACTAAAATTAAAATGATAAAAAAGAAAAAAATCAGACCACTAAATTAATTTGATATACTGAATTTTATCTGGAAATAGTCACAGAAAAGTTGAATCTCTAGCTCCTCGAAGCTTAGGTGCTAGACAGTGTTTTTGTACCCGCTTCTGATCCACAGGCCTTCATCCTGGTGGTGGAGGGCTAATGGAAGACAGACAAGGTCAGTTATCATGCACTGATATTTAGTCTTGGCAGCCTACTTCCCAGACAGTTACAAAGGGCACAGTGTACAATTCTTCAGAAAAACTGAAAAGAATATTCTTATTAAAAGCAATATTAACAATGGCTAATTTTGTATTGGAGATCCTGGTGGCATATGTCAAGTGTTATGACTGCTAACCAAAAGGTTGCCAGTTCGCCTCTGCCAGGTGCTCCTGGGAAACTCCATGGGGCAGTTCTACTCTGTCCTATGGGGCCACTATCAGTCAAAATTGACTTGATGGCACTGGATTTTTTTATTCTGTATAATCTACAGAGGGCTGTTGGAAGGCAGGCAGGCTTCCTGTTGGTCACTTAATCCTCTCTGCACTTCAGGAGCTGTACTACTGTAAGAATGCAATCTCAACACTTAGAATACTGCCTTATAAATTGGACGCCTTGTATCCAACTCGACGGCACTTGGGTTGGCTGTAATTTATTGTCTAAACTGGGACGCTCTAGAGAGTGAGTGGGTACTCTAAATAATTACACCAGGAGAACAGCTGTTATTGTGCATATAGGGACACAGGGTCACCCTACTTATGAAAAGACTGCCTCCCTCTGCGTGCTGGCATCTTGAGGGATTGGTGCAGGCTTCATCTTCTGATGGTTTTTGCTCCATCTTAATTAACCTCTGTGCAGGCCCCTGGCTTTCCATCTCTGTTCTGCTTCTCCACCTGTCTCCATGGGACTGAATGCGACAGACTCCACGGTACGTCTCCCCATGGGCTCTTCTGTGAGGACAGAGTTTTTACGAGGCTTCCCAGCACGTCTGCTCTTCTTTTCCAGCATGCCCATGGCTCTGTACTCCACCACGAATGGAGAGGTTTGCCTACCCCCACCCTAATCCGGGCTCTGCAACCCTAGCCCAAGGAGAGCCCTGGGGCCTTGCTTCCCGGAAAAGAGAGGGTGAACAGCCTCCGAGGGCCATGACCTGTCCTGTGCTGTGACTCACAATGGTCAGCAAGCACGGCCCTCTACCCACTGGTAAACCTGCCTCAGCCCACAGCAGCTTAATGCGTCCAGTGAATTAGTGTGCGCATTAACAAGAGTCTAAGGAGACAGAAATACTTCTTCAGAAAGGCCCATGGGGAGACAAGCAATGGAAGGAAACTCACTGCCAAATTTAAAGACAGGCAGGATGCAACAGCTTAGTCAAAAGGGCTTGGCTGATAACTAGGGCAACACATGCTACAATGTGTCCTCTTCTTAGGAAAAAATGATGTCATTTAGGTACAATTACAGAAGTCCCTAATTTAGATATGCCCCTTACATACTAATTGCCATTCCTTCTTGAAGCTGCGTTCAGAGCTCTTTACTTTCTAAGCTACAAATTTCTTTCCTCTTCTACCTCACTGCTATAGATTCTGCTACCACTGAAGAGCTTGCCCCATTTCTCCCAAGTGCTGGTCCAGATGGCAAGCCAGAAGGGGAAAGAGAAGGAAAAGAACGGGTGGGGAAAAAGATGAAGCTCTAGCTAGTATCCTAGTCTCCAGCTGGCTCCTTGGCCCTAGCTCCCATCTCCTAAACCAAAGACGAAGGCCAGAGGAGGAGGAGAGATAGAAAGAAGGTACCACAGAGGAGGAAAGGGGAGCATTGACAGGCATCAGGTTACCAGGAGACTGTAAGGAAACCCTGGTGGCATAGTGGTGAAGTGCTACAGCTGCTAACCAGGACTCCAGCAGTTCAAATCCACCAGGCTCTCCTTGGAAACTCTACGGGATAGTTCACCTCTGACCTACAGGGTCACCATGAGTGGGAATCAACTCAACAGTACCAAACAACAACAACATATAAGCTCTCTTTGGACTATCACGGAGAAGGATTCCCCCGTGCGAACAAGGGGCATGTGGTGGGAGACAGGGCTAGGAGACCAATCCTGTCTTGTCTCTGTATCCCCTCATCCTACTTTCCCTGCTTTGTTACTCCTTCTCCCTGGCCCATCCGCTTCTCTTCACTCTACTGTGCCCCTGCGTGGCTTTTCCTCAGTACCCAGCACTCCTTCGTGGGACAGCCACCACGCCAGAGAGGCCTAAAGAAAAGACAGGACGTGTCTTGACTATCCTAGTTAGAGCTGAGTGTACCTTTATATACAATTCATGTTTTAAATGGCAGTAAAGGTACAGAACACCAATTTTAGTATTACTTGTCATACCACATATAATTCAGATACCAAACAAAGAAAGAAAGTCAAATTTACTGTTGAGCTGATTCCAACCTATGATGGTCCCACAGAACAGAGTTGGACAGTCCCATAGGGCTTCTAAGGAGTGGCTGGTGGATTCAAACTGCTGACCTTGTGGTCAGCAGCCTGAGCTTTTGACCACTGTGCCACCAAGTAGTCTCTACCATTGTTTAACTTAGGGAAGAACTTCGAAGCCATCTGCCTGGATGTGACTTTTGGCTCCATCACATTCTAACTGTGTGACCTTGGGTAAGTCATCTAATTTGTGCTTCAGTTTCCTCACTGGTAAACTGGGGATAATCATTAAATCTACCTCACAGGGTTGTGATGAGGATTAAATGAGCTCATCTACAGAGAGCGCTGTACATGATGCTTAGCACAGGGTAAGTGCTCAATTCATGTGGACTATGATTTTTAGTTTATGGGGGTAATGTCTGAAAAAAATTCCTAAAGAACAGAGATGCAAAGCCAGACAAGTGATAATTACATGTTTCCAGGCTCATCTTGTCACATGTCCTATGCTTCATTTACACAGAGTTAATTTCTATTCCTTCCTTTATTCAAATACTTGTGGTTGTTGTTAGCTGCTGTCGAGTGGCCCCTGACTCATGGTGACCCCGTGCACAACAGAAGGGAATGCTGCTGGGTCCTATGTCATCCCTGTGATTGGCTGTGTGACTGACTTTCTGGTCTACACAGTTATCACTGGCCGACTTTCAGAAGCAGACTGCCAGCCTTTCTCCCAAGTCCATCTTAGTCAGGAAGCTCTACTGTAACCCGTTCAGCATCGAAGCAACATGAAAGCCTCCAGTGACTGGAGTGGTGGCTGACTATGGAATGTACTGGTTGGGAATTGAACCCAGGTCTCCCACATGGAAGGCGAGAGTTCTACCACTGAACCACAGCTGCCCTCATTCAAATCCTAACACCTATAATATAACCAGCACTACGTTAGGTGCTGGGAATATGACTTGAATAAAACTGACACAAGTCCTTGTCCACGAAGCTAATGTTCTCCACGACAGAGGCTTTTCCTGCCTCTGAGACTATTCCCAAGCTGCCAAAATATCACCTTTTCTGTTTGCCTGGGGAAATCCTACTTAGGAAACTGCACATCGTTTGTGACGACTTTTCTGACTTCTGTCACGCAGGACAAACAGATCCTTTTTTCCCTATAAAATGCCATGTCTACTGTTATCACAAATTACAACGGGTCATCACTCAAGATTTCAGTACTGGCCACCTACATTAGCCTCTGTACCTTCTGATGAGAGTAGGCCCCACATTATTTCTCTTTCAATTTTGGCAATGACAGGTCCGTAGCAGGCACTCACATGTTCTTGACTGCCACTATCCATCACAATTTGTGTGTTTATATGACTATATCTTTCTTCATGCTTCCGAAGGTCAAGAGGGCATATCTAACTCACATACTTATCTCTGTAGGCCCTACCTCCAGCAACAGTAAATGTTCAGCAAATATTAATTAAATGAAAGAAAACATTAACAAATGCTTCGGCCCTTTTCTATAAGCTGGAAAAGCCTCATAAAATCAGAGGTACTGTGGAAGATCAGAGGAGCCCTCACAGTGCAGTGGTTAAGCAGTTGGCCACTAACCAAAAAGTCAGCAGTTTGACCCTACCAGCCTGCTCCAGGGGAGAAAGCTGCGGTTGTCTACTTCTGTGAAGATGACAGCCTTGGGAAGCCTCTGTGGAAGTTCTGCTCTGCCCTACTAGGTTGCTACGAATCAGTGGGTTTGGTGTGAAGATGAATCTTAAGTAGTGAAAAGATAATCAGGATTATTTTTCAAGAGTTTTAGCTTTCCTTTTCAAGTACATACAGTAACTTGAACCACACTGATAACCTGGTTCTAAATCCAGCTGTCATTAATGGAAAAAAAAAAAAAGAAAGAATTTATCTGTGATTAGTGTGGATATATTCATATAAGTGCTTGATTTCCAAAGCTCCCTGTTTGTGAACAGTTTTAATCAGATCCAACGAGCAGATCCACTCTGGCTCCCCAGGTACTCATTGTGCCAACGTGGGAGTTATGCTCCTCATCCCTCAGCTGCTTCTCTGATATCTGTGCTCTGGTGTCACTTCTACACTAGACCCATTTATCTGCATTTTGCTTGACAGAGGAGCAGACAAGGTTGAAAGCCACTGGTTAAAGATTTCTCTGCAACAAGTTCTTTTCTCAAGGTCAAGTCAAAACACATTTCAGTGCCCAGATGAAGTTTTCTGAGCCTATACGGGTGAAGTAAGCGAGGATGACTTACTATGAGACTATTTCAGCCAGGCCGGGGAAGGATGTGAGGGGAGACAGAGGCAGCCAGCCAGTCAGTCCCTAACATCTGAAACCAGCTGCCTTCAAGTCTATTCCCACTCCTAGTGACCCCCTTTGTGTCAGAGCAGAGCTATGCGCCATAGGATTTTCCATGGATAATTTTTCAGAAGTGGCTTGCCATGCTTTTCTTCTGAGGCACCTCTGAGTAGACTCGAACCACCAATCTTCTGGATTGTAGCTGAGTGCTTACCTGTTTGTGCCTCCCATAAACGCCTATTTACTTAAGATTCTATTTACTTATGATTCTCAGGCATTAGTGGTTCAGAGGTAGAATTCTCCCTTTTTATAAGAGCAATAGGAAACCCTGGTGGTACAGTGGTTAAAAACTAACACTGCTAACCAAATGTTCAGCAGTTAGAACCCACCAGGAGCTCCTCGGAAACCCTCCATGGGGCAGTTCTACTCTGTCCTGTAGAGGCGCCATGAGTCAGAAGACAGCAGCGGGTTTTGCTTGCTGGGGTGTGAAGAAGACCCTGGTATGATTCCAGGCCAATGACCCTCACGCACAGCTGCCACCTGTCCATCACTGGAGGTGTGGCTGTTGCCCTAATGCTGAGCAGCTATCAGGGGAGCCCCCTGACTAAGGTAGACTAGGAAGAAAGCCTTGGTGATGTACTTCTGAAAATTAGTCAGCTAAAACCCCGTGTAGCACCACGGTCTAATCCACAACCAACTACGGAGCGGCACAGGACCAGGCAGCATTTCCCTCCATTGTGCATGGGATCCCTGTGGGTCAGGAGCCAACTTCACAGCAGCTAACAACAACAGAATGCAGCTGGTCCTGCTCAGAGAACAGGGGTACAGCAATGTATAAGACAGCCAGCCTTCTGCTATCTTGGAACTATCTTGGAGGCTGCAGACATACACAAACATGGGAGTAGGTTAACCTCAGGTCCTGATAAGTACAGTGAAGAATAAATAGGAAGATAAAGGGAAGAGATTAGCAGGGGTGGCGGTAGGGGAGCCCCCTTAGCCAGGGATGTAAGGGAAGGATTCAGAGAGAAGGTGAGTATGAGCTGAGACTGAGTGCTGAGGAGGCAACTCAGAGAAGATCTAGGAAATGGTCTTCCCAGCAGAAGAAACATCAAGTGCAAAGTCCCTGAGACAGCGAACAGGTTTAGTGCACCCGAGGGGAAGAAAGAAGGCCCCTGTGCCTAAAACTTCAGATGTGGAACAAAGTGAAGGAAAGACGAAGAAGGAGAAAAAGGCAGGAGTTTAGGCCACAGATGGCCTTGTAGGCCATGGTAGGGAGCCTGGAATTGATTCTAGCTGTGATAGAAGGCCAGTGGATGGTTGTAAACAGAAGAGTGGCACTGCAGATAAACATGTCTACTGTGAGTACGAGGCTGAAGAAGGAAGATGGAACGGACAGGGCAAGCAGACAAAAGGCCGTTGCACTGGCCAGGTATTATGAATTATCACTGCCCGAGAATAAGTGTTGGAATCCTAACCTCTTACCTGTGGATGTAATCTAATGTAATGTAGTATAATCACCCTCCATATTGCAATTTAGTGTAATGCAGTTATTCAGTTGAGGGTATACCTGTGTTAGGGTGGATACAAAACTTGACCACTTTGAGTCATATAAGGAGCAGACTCAATGCAGACACATGTGCACACATACTGGGGAAGACAGACACCGGAGAGTCCAAGGCCACTGATAAGGAATGAATCAACATGTCTGAGATCTTTTTTTGTGCTTTTCGCTTCCAGAATTTTGACAAAAAGATGCTCTGTTTAAAGTTTCCCACTTCTGGTATTTCTTTTACAGTAGCACTAGGTAACTAAGAGAGCAGTAAGGATGGTGATGGCTTAGATAAGGACATCAGTGGTGAAGCTCATGAGATATGATGGCATTTGCAATATATTTCAGGTAAAATGGACAGGGTCTTACTGCCAGATCCAGTGTGTAGGGTAAGAAGAATATGCCAGAACCATTTCCTCAATCCCCGCTGCCCTTACCAAACACTTTGAGGTGGATGGAAGCATCCTGTTCACCAGCCTTGTTCTCAGCAATGCAGACATACTCAGCCTCATCATTCTTATCCACTTTCCTGATGGTCAGTTCAGAACTGTCATCGCTGAAGATGTACTTCTCATCTTCCTCATCCTCTATCTGTTCCCCATCCCTGGAGAATGCAGAAATGCACAGTGCCATGATTTTGGTCACAGAGATAATGACTTTTAATTAATTTCCACATAATGCTTGCTGAGCCCACGGGAAGTACTCAGCCTCTACAAAAGGCTGAGATGTGCCACACTGTACTTCTGTACCCTTTTGTCCTTTACCCACTCTGCTGTCCAAGAACTATAACCTTTGCCCCCAAAGGGGTGAGCCCTTACCTTACGGTCACATCTTCTAGTCCTTCCCCCACAAGACTAAAAATTAAGGAATTCAAAGCACAAGGCAAGGGAACCTTACAGAAAAACATCCATTCTTAACCTGGAATTGATATTCCCAAGAAGCCCACCCATCTAGTGAAATGCCAGTATAGGGCCAAACATGGGCTCCACGGTGTTCCCCTTTCTTCGAGTCCACAGAAAAAGGCTTGAGCCTGTGTCTTACTTTGTCCAGCTCAGAGTGGGCTCTGGGAAGCCTTCGGCATCACATACCAAGGTGACGGATTGGCCAAGGTTGGCAGTGGCATTCACTATGTTCTGCCTGGCCTGGACGGTGGGTGGCACTGGAGGAAGAGAAACATTGTCAGAGGTGGTTATGGAAAACACGGAGGGACTCAACAGACTGGATAAGAGACACTTTCAGAGAGCCCCAAATCAAGGCCCCCTAGCTAGTGGGTCAAGAGTGTGGATGTGGCAGTCTGCAAAATTTGCATAAGGGATCTAAACACATGTGTGTACAAAATAACTACTTCAAACTTAATAAATAATTCACCCCAAAACATGCATTACTGTTTTTCAAGAGTTTAGAAGCCATAATAATGTATTCCATTTATGTCTAAATGGCATTTGATTTACAATACCTGTTTATCATTATGTATTTTCTCAGTCAATATAAACTGTACTTTCAACTATCATGGTTGATGGAATTTGATGTAAAAAAGGCCTCCCAATACTGGAAAAGGTTGAAAACCACTGCTCCTGGTGATTAAATGGTTAATACCAATTTGCAATGCAGCAGCTCATCAGAGAGTGACATTTCTCTGGGACTGTCAGAAACAACACAGCAAACAAACAAATTTAACTGAAGGAACGAGACGGGGAAGAGTTGGCAGAAAAATGTATCAACAGCCAAAACAACTCAACCATGATTTACTTGTTTTTTTGGTACTGACATTATAATTTCCTGTAAACATCTTATAAATGTCAGATTGACTCCATGGGTGTTTTTAGTTGCCACTGCAAATTAAGATTAATAAGCCCATGGACCATGATTCTAACTATTCTGAAGCCTGAACTGATTGGAATATTTTCTTTGAACAATGAAGCAGGGGATAAACTTCACAACCACTGTGACACTAAGGACAAAGAGGATAAGTAAGGACATACTAGCAACTCTGGGGAAAATTTCTAGAACCGTAAGACCATGAAGCACAGTCAGTGACTACACTCAAAGCCCCATCATTGAGGGAGAACCAAAAAAGGAAGCATACTTCATAGAAACAGAGACAGGCTATGAGGGATTCAGCCGAGATGGATGAAATGGAAAGACAGGGTTTATTTTACAGACCAAAGAGGAAGTTAACGAGAGTGACTCTGGGGAACTGAAGTCATAGCAGTGCAGACAGTAGGAAGAACAGATGTCCTCACCATTCACAACGACCTGAATATCCTTGAAGTTGATTTCCCCCCGTGCCAGGATTCTGCCCTCACAGCGGTAAGTGCCCTCATCTGTTTTCTTGATGCCCCGGATCTGCAGGTAGTTGTTGGACAGGACTATGAATCGGACTAGAAGAGACAAGAGGCAGGTTTATCCAAGGATCAGTCCAAGAACTCTGATAGCTGCAGGCAGACAGCTGACCCCTTCCCAGCTTCAGACTTATAGGTAGGGCTTCAAGTTCAACCATGAAAATGTGTCCCTAGCTCAGGAATACAACCAAGAGCAAAGATCTATTGGAAACGCAACTTCTGCTTTGTAGAGAAACTCAAGGGTCTGAATGTACCAGTGACAGACATACATCCGTTCCGGCCCTGGAAACTGCATGTGGTTTCTAGGATGGCTGACCCTGACTTTGAACTAGGATATCTAAGAGGCTGGCAGAGAAGGGAAACATATAAGACCTGGTGGCCCTGGGGAAAAGGCAGTTTTCAGGAAATTCAGGTCTTACCATCTTTTTTCAAGATGACATCTCGGCCTTTGTGCTTCCAGATGATGGTTGGGGGGAGGGAGCTGACCACATCACACACGATCACAGCATCTTCTCCCTCCCTGAATTCCTGCGGGGTCGGTGCATTCTTGAACATAAGCTTTTCTGGAAAATGGGCAAGAGAAGAGTGAGGGTAAGTAGCTGTGTCCTCCACAAGAGATCCCCTTCCAGTACAGCCAGGCTGGTTGGATTTCAGTCGTGGGCAACTTTCAGTGTATACACATAGCTGTATAAGAGGGAGTCATACCACGCATCTGGCCAAAGACAACCAGGCACAGAAGCTGGCACAAATAATACCACTGTGTGTCTTCACTGTTTGGCAGTCAATCTCTACTCATTGAGTGACTAAGTTATCATACTTTGTGCATAGAAGTACCTACGAGGAGAAATAACCATCTTTATCAAGGACCCTTGTTATTGTGGGGTAGTGCCAAAGAAAGACAATGTATAGGTAGGTAGGTGAATTGATAGAATACCTATTCTACAGTGAACAGCAGAACCAATCAATCCTTTCTCTGTCACTCACTCTGTCCTCTACCCCACCCCAACTTTCCTACAGCAGAGAGAATTTGAGGAAGAAAACAGGAGAAAAGCATGCTTAATGGCAATAAATACTACAGTAATCAATACTGTTCCATTAGCCGTCACCCTTAGTTACTCACTCACTCACTTACTTACTGTTCCATTAGTTGTCATTACACTGGCCAACAGGACAGATGCGTGGTAACATGTAATGAGATGCTACCTCCAGATGGGGCTTCAGTTGCAATGGGAATTGTCTGCTCTGAGTGGCACAGGCTGTTCAGATATAATTTCCCACCCCACTGAGCCCCCGGGCTCCATTACCAGGAGGAGACTGTGACATAAGAAGAGAAACTTTGAACTGTACAACAGTCAGTCAATGCCTGGGGAAGGCACAGAGGACCCCTAAATGACCTTTGAGAACTGTGTAACTTGCCTTTAGAGAATAGAGGTGGGTGCGGAACAAGGGGCAACTGTGATCAGTGTGAACCAGGATTATAAATTCTAAGTTGGTCAAGAATATGATGGAGCTCTTAGTTCAGTTAAGAGGAGACTTGGGGAGGGGACAGGGGACCTGGCAAGTGCTCCGCCTGTCCCTGCACTGCTGCCCCACCCTTTTTACTACCTATGTGTCTCTGTGGCCAAAGAAGGGGACAGGGATTATTATAGTAGGAGAAGACAGAGGCTCTTACGGAAGATCTTCACGTTGACCGTGGCCTCCGACTCACTGCCATCCTCCCCAGTGACCACACACTTGTAAATGCCAGCGTCATCGATGTTGGCGTTGTAGATGGTGAGGGTGGAGGAAGAGTCATCGTTCCATACCACGGAGATGCGCTGCTGGTTCGGGGTGAGCTTTTCTCCGTTGGGGGAGAACCAGGAGATGTCCTTATCTTTGGCATCCCCTGCCACTACAGAGGAAGAGATTCTTCTCAAACCACTGAAGGTGAAAAGACAAAGTCCCTTCCGGAATGACAGTCAGGTGCTCAGTATGAGCTACTGAACAATGGCTAGATCAATCAGGCTTCACCATCAGGGAGGGATTTTAATTTACATAAAATGTATGTGGCTCTACTCTGACTTCAGTGTTTCATTAATATACTCATAATAGCTTCTGTGTTTTATGTTTGGAAAGAATTCAACAAACTCTTGTGCTGGTATTTCACACAGCGGTCCATGGGGGAGGAGAGGTGATATTTGTTGAGAACCTACTGTGTGCCAGCCACTAGGAATTTACAAGTGGCACAGTATGGGGAACAAAATTCAAATCAAACCCATTGTTATCAAGTCGACTCCGACTCACAGTGACAGAGCAGAACTGCCTCGTAGAGTTTTCAAGGAGTACCTGATGGATTTAAATTGCTGACTTTCTGGTTAGCAGACATAGCACTTAACTATTGCACCACCAGGTTTCCATGGGGAATAAAGGGAGTATTAACTCTCTTTGTATTAAGCATTATACACAGAACCTGAGTTAAAGGGCCTAGCTGGTCAGAACCAGCAGGCTGGCTGGTTTGCAAGGGCTCAGATTATAGACTCCTGAGCTGAAGACTAGACATCAGCTCATCTAGGAGTGTGGGGTCCAAACATTTTATTCTAGCATTTGCCATTTCAGCATATCCTGCTTGAGACAAATTTAATTCCTTAAATGCTGTCAAGAAGGTGGCTAGAATCACCCATGCTTCCTATCCCCAGGCTCCTATGACAGCCAGATGGCTGCTTAGCTCTTCCAGATCCTGAACTCAAACCGGGTGCAGGGCTCTGGGATCCTGCACGTGGCCCCGCCTGACGTTGCAGTGTTGCACACGCCCTTACTAAGCCTAGGTCTCCTGGCCCTGCACGAGGCTTAGTATGGAAATGTAGCAGCATTCCTTTCAGGGCCCATCATGTTTTCAATAAATATCGCTATTTGCAAGATGTGCTGCGGGCTTGACGGTTGCATCTCCAGATCACTTAAATTGCTGTAATGAAGGCAAAGCTGTAGCGAACACATCCGCCAGCCACCAGCCACCACATCCAACGCAAATTATGATGGCATTTAAAGGGCCCTCCCTGCCAGAGCTGCTTTCTAAGTGTTACAGTCGACACCTAGCTCAGCTCTTTCCTGGTTCTCCCATGTTCCCAACTCTAGAAATGTCACACACAGAGAAGCCACTGCCTAATTTGAACCCTTTCCTCCACTGGACATTTTCTGAACATTATCTCAGCTGTGGAAACTGGTATATTTTCTGGAAAAAAAAAAAAGGCGGGAGGCTACCTGGTGAGAGAAATCCTAGTTCTCTCGCAGGGACCACGGGTCACAGTTTTACATTTACAATTGTCTTGGAAAACCCAGGATGTGTGTCCTCACAGCTAAAGAGAGGTCAGTCCTTGGTTCACTTTCAGGCATGTTTTAGATCTTCTTGGATTTTCCTGTTCTGAAATTTTAAGAAACAAGCCTCAAAGCAACCTACTGACCCATTATTTTTGAAGCACCACTGTTCTCTGAGCCGCCGGCAGAACGCAGATGTAGACTGAGCTGAGAGGACTGGGGAGGACTCACTATTTTGTTGTTGGTTGTGCTGATTTTCTTACGTAAGTCCCTAGACTCCCTTCCATTAGTAAGTAGGAATCCAGACGGCTCATTTTACCACCTTGGGAAGTTCTTGTGAAGGAAGGGAAGAGGGCCAGGGAGCTTTCCTGACCTGACAGCCTGCCCTGTTGACCCTATAGCAATCCAGGAATTCCAGGCGTGGCACTACCAGCCTGGCACTGTCATGGCCCACTGGCTTCTCCTCTGTCACATCAGTGTCTGAGGCAAATTCTGAAATACAAAGTTGCACAGGGTACTTGCCTTGGCATAGGAAAAATTTAGACTCTCCAACGCTGATTTCCCCTTGGCTGGGAACAATATCCACCTGGAGGGACACTGAAAAAGAAAAAGTCCAGTTTAAATACACCTTGAAACTGCTGAGAAAGGACACCAGAGTTCTCATTCAAATATGGGGTCCTCCAGCTACTTTAAGAAAGTGTAAGGGGAAGAACTTGTTTGGAGTTTGAAAACTTGTCACCACCCAAGGATCCATAGCTCCTTACACCACAGCCAGGAGTGGCCATGGCCCAGCCCAATCAATGCCAGACAAAACTGCTATCCTTATCAGATCTGGGGTAACTTTGGCCCTCAAGGGAGTACTGCAGTGGTATAAATGGTTAATGTGCTTTGCTACTGTCTGAAAGGTTGACAGTTCAAGCCTACCTAGAAGCCCCTTGGAAGAAAAGCCTGGTGATCTGCTTCTGAAAAAGTTGAAAACCCTGTGGGGTACATTCTACTCCGATATACATGGGGTTGTCAATTCCCCACTCTCAGATTTAATAATCCCAGAGACAGAGAATGCGAAAATTCAAACTGGTTTTGAACTGCCAAACAAACATCCACCCTACCTCATAAAAAAAAAGGACCATGCCACCTCTTTCTTTAACAGAAGCCAGCGTCAAACATCATCAGTCCAATTAGTGAGACACTCTTCTGGAATTCTGTAGGCCACTCCTGGCAGGATTGCTTGTAGTTTTTGGTTACTCGCATGGAATTTTTATTTAAATATTCATATGCTCTGTTATCCCATTCCACTGATAAGATGAAATACATTGCACCAGATCTTACAGACCCCTGTGTTCACTGTTTCCTGTTTATCTGCTTGGAGCAGATAACCATTCTGCATGAAAATATGGTCTTAGGAGGAAAAAAATGCTTTATGCATTTGAATTCAACTTCCTTCTGCCTCTCCACCTCTTAAGTAAACTAGATCTCAAAGCTAAAGCCTAACAGGCATTTGGTTCAATGCATGCAGCTTCTTAAACCCAATATGCAGGAGAGGCCTGAACAAAACAGGCTGTAGGTGAGACTCAGCGAGCGCTTCCATAGAACAGCCATTTTCTTTTCACAGTAGAATGGAGGCAGTGCTCGTTGCCATGGCGACTGACTTGCAGGCATCCTGCCGCAGGTCTTCCTCATTTGCTCACTCCAGATTGAGACCCAAATTGTGCCTCTGAGGAATATGTGGATCAAAGAGTCTGTTTGGGTTCTGCCTGATCAGGGGAGAACAAGGGTTGGGGGGCAACAGAGCTGCTGGAGCACAACCTTCCTAGCCATTCTACCAAAGGATAACACAGTTGATGGGAAAACCCTGCAAAGGCTGCAGAAAGAGACGACTTGGGGAGAACTGAAAAGGGAAGGAGCCGGGGTAAGGAGCGGGAATCAAGCCCGGGGCAAGGCAAAGTGAGCAGGCTGCACACGGCCCCGGGCTGCACATTCCACTGAGCAAGAGTCAAAGACTCAAGGTTTCATAAGTCTGGTTGGGAAGATCCATTACAGTAGTCATTCGGGGTAGCCAGGCTCTTCCTTGGAGCCTTGGTGGTACAGTGGTTAAGCCTTCAGCTGCTAACCAAAAGGTGCAGTTTAAATCCATCAGTTGCTCCTCAGAAACCCTATGGGGCAGTTCTACACTGTCCTGTAGGGTCAGTATGAGTTAGAATTTAGTTGACTGTAATGGGTTTGGGTGTTTTTTTTGGAATCTCTCCATCACTCAATCTGTTACCAATTATTCATTTGAGACTCAGTACTGAATTCTTACCTAAGAATAATAAAAGTGTAACTAGCTGTGACTGCTTTCTCTTCTTTTTTTCCAGATAAAGCTCCAGTTCTGGGTTTCACTGCCTTGTAAAATGTGAGAGCCAGGAGCAGGGATCGCCTCTACAGCAACTGCTTTTCTGCTTTCAATTTTTCCGACCCCTTGAGAAGCTTTATGGTCCTGCTGTGAACAGCAGAACTTGGGAGATTCCTAGGAACAGCAGCCCATCTGTATCCTGACTCTTCATTTTCCAAATGAAGGAATAGTTACCCTAAGGCTATTCCTAGTGACAGCCAAGGTGGCCCCAGAGCCCAGGCCTCCTGGCTCCTAGGTAGGTGTTCTTTCCGTTACGCAGTGTTTCCATTATGTTTAACAAACAACTTGGTAGGTACCATGAGTAATAACCATCAGCAATGGAAGACAACAAGCCAGGGTTCTAAGGCCCATTAGTATTGTAAAGAGTATAGGGTCTTTATGCTAGAAGGCCTTATAGCATGAACACATACGTCAGGGACATCCATCTCCGGGCCAAACCAGGACCCTTCCTATGGCTTTATGTGGTTCACCTTCCTTGGGAAAAATGGGCAAGCCTATAAGCCCGGAAGCCTTGTCCATGCCATCTGTCACCTAAGCAATGGTCTTTCCGGAGCTTACTGGGGCATTCTTTAGTAAAGGAGAGATGTATTTCCGTCAGAAAGGTTCTGTGGCCCATATGCTGAGCATTAGCAGCCAGCTTCAACATATGGATTCTGTTACTCTCACAGAGGCCTCACTGCTTGGGGAAGGATATTCCGATCTCAATTGAAAAAACAGTCTTCATTTTTTCAGCTCTTTTCAAACAGAACTCCACTCTCACGGGGCAGGAGAGTAATGCGAGGCCCAAATGTGGCCAGTGTCTACCTCTGGGCCACAGAGAGAAATAAAAAAGAGAGAATTTCAAAGGAATTCCAAACATGGCCAGATTTCATGCACATATTTATCATCACAGATGGTTTTAAAAGAAGAGATATCCATTTAGGCTTCTGACCTTCTGCTCTATGGAAAAGATAGCAATTCCTCCCTCCAAACACTGGTGACAGAGCTGGGCAAGAGGAACCCCAGGCTCTCTGAAAATCAGGGCCTGGAGATTTTCCACAGCAGCATGCAGGCAATGGCTGTTTACTCTGTCCCAAAAGACAGACCTTGAAATACGTGGTTTCATAATGATAAGCGGAAATTCTGCTCCAAACCCCAAACTTCCCTCTCCTTCCTACTGATCTTTTCTTTCTTATTCTATTTGCCCCTTCATTATTTCCAATGAAAATACCTACCTCCAGCTTCATCTTTCTCCAGCTGTGTACAAACACCAAACCCACTGCCACTGACTCAATTCTGACTCGTAGTGACCCTACAGGACAGAGCAGAAGAGCCCCATAGAGTTTTCAAGGAGCGTCTGGTGGATTCAGACTGCTGAATTTTATGGTGAGTAGCCGTAACTCTTAACCATGACACCGCCAATGTTTCCTCCAGCTGCATATATAAGTGAAACTTCCTACCCAGGTATAACTCAGACCTTTAAAGAAACATATGATAGAAGACAGTTCTCCGAGAAAAAGGAATCCGCCTCCTGCTTTGCATAAATGCCTTTGCATAAACACCCTCAGTTATCCCCACTTTGTCCCAGCCGAATCCAAAGACATATACTTTAGAAGCACAGATACTAGAACCTGGATAGGACTAGGGGCAGAGTAGAGAGCTGACCTACTGCTTTTTCCATGCTTCTTTCAGTAACTACTAAACCCGCAAAGCATCCTGCAGTGTGATGGTTCATACTTCCTGGTTTACAAAACACACTTCACTATTTCATTTGATCTTCACAATAGTTCCGAGGGATAAAAATGATATTAATGTCTCCACTATACTAAATAGAAAATAGAGACTCAGAGAAAGCAAATAACTTATCTGGGGTTGGAAACCCTGGTTGCATAGTGGTTGAGACCTACAGCTGCTAACCAAAAAGTTGACAGTTCATATCTACCAACTGCTCCTAGGAAATCCAATGGGGCATTCAACTCTGCCTCATCGGGTCACTGTGAGTCTGAATTGACATGGTGGCAGTTTTTTTTTTTTTCCTTTTAATATAGGGTCACTTGGTTTGGCATAGGGTCACTCACTCAATGAGTAGCAAAGCTAAGACTGAAAAGCATCTAATCCTAAGGCAAAGCAACCCTGGTGGCACAAAGGCTAAGCGCATGGCTACTAACAGAAAGGGCGGCCCTTTGAACCCACTAGCCACTCAAGTGGAGAAAAGACCTAGTGTTCAGCTCCCTTTATAAAGAATTCAGTCTAAGAAAGTCAGTGGGGCTGTTCTACTCCATCCTACAGGGTGTCTAGGAGTCAGAATTGACTTGAGGGCACAAAGCAACAACAATTCTAAGGTGGGGGCAATGGTGGTTCAGTGTTAGAGTCCTGACCTGCTCTGCAGGGGAGATCTGATTTCAGTTTGGGGACAACGTGCCTCAGCTGCGGCCACCAGCTGTCTTTCAGTGGAGCCTGTATGTTGCTAGGATGCTGAACAGGTTTCACTGGAGCTTCCGGAGTAAGATGGACAAGAAAGAAAGGCCTGATGGTCTACTTTCATAAGTCAGTTCATGAAAACTCTATGGATCATAGTGTTCGATGTGTACCTGATCAAGGGGATGGTGCAAGATCGGGCAATGTTTGGTTGGTTGTAGATGGGGTCACCATGAGTCAGGAGGCAACTCAACGGCTGTTAACAACAACAATTCTAAGGCTCCAGCTCTCTTCCCTATACTCTACAATGTGTCCAGTGCTACTCACCTTTTGTTTGCCTCTGAACTGGCTAAAAACTATTAATACAGGCACTTTGTTACCCTTTCCCGTCTAATCAACAGCTAGAAAGCACAGTGTCTTTGTATAAAAATCCTGTAAAAAGCAGCTGTCACCATTTCTGCCTTTGTTAACTATAACTGCCTCTTATCTCATAGACAATCATAGTATTATAACACCCATTTTACAGATAGGGAGAATGGAGGCTCAGAAACATAAGTAATAACCATTACAGTGGAGTCAAGATTCAAATTGAGGGAGAATGGAGTCAAGTTCTACTCATTTTCTCCCACCTTATTCTATTCCTATGAACAGACAGAAAAAAGGTTCACCCTATCTTACTTAAAAATTAAAATAATCCTGTGGGTAATTTATGTGTTTTAAAATGTGTTTTCTGTTTAAATGCCCCTCCCTTTTTTAAACTGGTGCTATGTTGTGACAGATACATCAACTCTTTTAGCAAGCTACGTCAGGCACAGACAGGAATTCTGTAACTCCCAACTCCACAGCAGAAACAGGCTATGAAGTCTTTGTTGCTAAAGAAAAGTGCATTACAATTGTCATTGACAAAAGATGCTAAGGCACTTATCAGAAGAGGCGGGCATCTTCCTAAGGCAAGGCAAAGGATAAGAATTACTCTGATTTGAAAAGGGGGCTCCTAGATTTCAGCTGAGTCAGCAACTTCTCTTGGCAGTTTAATTTTACTGGTTTTCTTTTTCAGATTCTAATACAGTTGAGGTGGTAGGCGCTGAGAGCAGAAAGTGAAACAAGGTTTCTCCTGTGGCTAATGAAAATAGTTCTCTGCTAAAAGGTTATAAAGACATTGACTGCTGAAGAGGACAGATTGAAGATGCACAGTAGGCCTACAGGCCAACACAGGCTCACATGAGGAAGATGCCCTGGTCTTCAACTTGAGAGACGGCACAGCTACAGAGGATTCATCTGATCAGCAACAATGCATGAGATAAGGGAAATTTCTAAAACTTACTTAACAACCTCTAAGGATTTTTGAAAAAGACATCACATTGTAGCTACATGTTTGCTTTATTATGGTTCCAGAAAGAACCCTTCAATATTTAGCCACTGCAGTGTAGAGTTATTTTTCAACACATAATTGAGTGTTAAAGTTTCTTTCCTTTTACCATACCTTGGGGAAATCCAGATTTTTGGACTACCAGGATAAAAACTGAGGTACCAGCATTTATCTATAGCAATTTGCAAAGTACTCCAAGGTGCGGGGAACATCTTTATGGCTAATTCTGCCAAATTAACCTGGAAGTAAAACTGAATCTACTGCGGCAGTACTACAAAACAGAGAAGGACTCTGGGGCCAGGCTGCTTGAGTTTGAATCTCAGCTCTATCACTCTTCGCCAAGTTATTTAGTAACTTGGTGCCTCTGTTTCTCATCTGTAGAACGGGAAAAACAGAATCATCCTCACAGAGCTGCTACGAAGATTAAATGAATTAACGATGTATGAAACACAAGAATGATTGACAAATAATAAACATTTAATACTTTTTAAGTGTTATTATTCATAATCAGCCTATCATAACAACACTTCATGAAGAAATCATTTTGGTTACCATTTCTGATGGAAGCAATGTTTCATTTTATGGTTTAAAATAAAGCAACCTTCCTAACTGATCCAACCAATTGTCATGTGGAATGATTTCACCATCTACATGAATTTAAGACATTTTAATTATTGGTTAGAACCTCACTAGTTGCTGTGGAGTCAATTTTGACTCATGGCAACCGCACGTGTGCCCGAGGAAAACTGCAGTCCATAGGGTTTCCCATGGCTGATTTCTCAGCAGGAGAGTGCCAGGCCTTTCTGCTGAGGGTATTAACCACTGGCACCATCCTGGAACTCCCAGTCAGAATTTTACAGATACAAGAGTGAATTCAATCAGAGCTAAAACCCACTAATGCAGGGAGAGAGGTCTAGATAAGTCGCTTCACTTTGGCCTTAGTCTTTTCACCTGTCAAACAGCCATCACTGTATTGTTACAAGAATTAAACCATCAGCAGAGTGTTGTGGTTAAGAATTCAGGAACTGGAGGCAGGAAGTCCTGGTTCCAAATTCCAGCTCTGATATTTGGCAACTCTGAGGTCCCAGGCAAACCTCAGGACCTCATCTGTAAATGTATGTCATGACCCTCGTGATCTCATGAGGACACTGAAATAGCTTACA
Source organism: Heterohyrax brucei (assembly GCA_028571685.1). Taxonomy (NCBI): domain Eukaryota; kingdom Metazoa; phylum Chordata; class Mammalia; order Hyracoidea; family Procaviidae; genus Heterohyrax; species Heterohyrax brucei. Next base: position 37,848,763 of record CM053145.1, read on the forward strand.
ACATAATGTAAGTAAAATGCCTAACACAGGACAAGGCTGTGTTTTTTTTTTTTTTTTTTGAAATGACTATATATTTGATAGTACTTTGAAGCTATATACACACAAAAAATAAGCAGTAATGCACCGAGAATGAGATAGCAAGAATATCCTATATACTTGTAGATTCAGCTGCTCCACCATCTATTAAGATGTGTGTATGTGTTTCTATCTGTGTATATAAAGATGTCCATTGAGAGCCTATATAAATACACATGCGTACATATGTTAATAGACTAATGTAATTTGTCTGACTGATACTGTTAAAAGAAGCAGGTGGACATAAGTAAGCCAAGCCAAGTGCCGTCATAAACTTATCTCATTTTAAAAGAGAAAAACTAGTTATCAGGGAGGACAGTGTGATCTCGTCCATACTTGACATGTGGTTGTTAGATGCCATCAAGTCCCTTCTGACTCACAGTGACCTCATGTACAACAGAACATCCTCACAATTGTTACCCTTGAGCTGACTGTGCAGCCACTGTGTCAGTCCATCTCACCGAGGGTTTTCCTCTTTCTCACTGACCTTCTACTTTATCAAGTATAATGTCCTTCTCCAGGGACTGATCATCCCTCCTGATAAGGTGTCCAATATATGTGAGACACAGTGTCACCATTCATGCTTCTAAGGAGCATCCTCTTTGTACTGCTTCCAAGACAGATTTGTTTATTCTTCTGGAGTCCATGTTAAACGGACTTGACATGTGGATCCTACAATTGAGGCTTGAGCTACTGTGTATAACATTGCAGATAAAGCTTGGCAGAAGAAGAAAATGGGGCATATAGCTTTATTTTCAAATATTAACCCAAGAGTGAGATGTCACATAAAAGGCATGGACTCCGGCTTTTGGTTATAAATAATAGTATCATAATGGCACTGGACATGTTCATTGCTTAAAGCTGGCATGCAGCAGCAAATGACATCATCTAGACATCATACTCAGGGCTAAGTACTCCTAATTTGAAGATCTATTTTTTTATTATTCTTTTTCTATGCCAATTATTTAGTCAGCCTTGTTGGGGCCCCATCTACGCAAACCCTGAGAATTCATTCAATCTAATTCCCATTTAAACCTGAACAGCCAGTATCAATCTATCTAAAGTTTCCAGCCTGAGGTAAGTGTGAAAAGATTTACTGATTATAACCCTTGGGAAGCCCTCTGTGTAAACCCCTAGAGATCCCCAAGCTCTTGGTATCCCATAGATGTATGGCCACCCAGTGAGTGATGAAAACTTTCAAGAAAGCTGTGGTCTTTCCTAGTTAGGGACAATACATGAAAGCAGAATTCAAACTGGAGGATGACGGGGAAGGTAGTGGTGGTGGCTTCATTGTTTATATCGTTAGAATGGGGAAGACAGACCTTGAATAGCACAGATGGTTAACTGCTTGACTACTAGTCAAAAGTCTGGTGGTTCAAACCAACTCAGAGACATCTTGAATGACAGGCCTGGAAATCTACTCCTGAAAGTTCACAGCCTTGAAAACCTGTGAAGCACAGTTCTCCTCTGAAACACATGGGTTCTCCTAAGTCAGAAATGACTCAATGGCAACTGCTTTGTTGTTGTTTTTGTTTTAGAACAGAAAAACTGCAGCTTCCTAGTGGGAAGGCATGTCACACAGGGAGCTGCAGATCATATACAGACATTTCTAAACCAAATTCACTGGAAAGGCAGGTGGGGGTCTTTAGACTCATATACCAAGCATGTTGCTGAAGTCTATGATTTTAATAAAGTCACTGGACAGTGTTTCATATATAAAAGCTATGAAACAAGCAGTCTTGGGGAAAATTCTCTTCAACTTCCTCAAATCCCGTGACTCTTCCACATGGAGTGACACAGAGGAGATCCAGAGATGACGTACACGGCTTCAGAATGCACCAGTACTCTCTGCAGCGTGTTGTAATGGTGTCGTCATAGGAAAGAACAGTATTTCATGTCACCATACAACTGAGACCCAGGTGATGAGTCTGATGTCCCCCCAGCCCACACACTCTCCCTAGGGACTGCTGGTCACCAAACAGTAGACCGCCCTTCCATAAGCAGGAAGCTCTGTCTCTGAGCCCAGCAACGTTATGGGAACTGCTGGGAAGGAATCAGGAACACCTGGGTACTGGGTCTGTTCCAATGGGTGCTGACACAGAGCCAAGGCAGATACCCTCTTCAACTCTCTTGGCTTCCCAGTTTCCCTGAATCAAATTAGCATTTCATTAGGACTGACTCTAAAAATCAGACGGTCTAGTTTGATAGAAAGAAGTTAGTGGTTTCAAACCACAAACAACTAGCCAAGCCAAGCCTAGTTGTTTTGTTTTGTTTTTTTTCCACAAACAACTAACAGCTAGAAAATTTAACGAACTGTACATCACACACTGTCCTGGGCTTCTGATTACAGCACAGGAGAATCTACGCCTTGGTTTCATCTGCTTGGATGAAAGTATCATGCCCTTGCTCTCACCACCCACCCTGTTCATGAAGAAAGGTACATTCTCACTGGAAGCACTCAGGAACACTTTTAATCGGTAGTCAGTAGAAATGACTCAAAGTGTGTAGCAAGCAAGGCTTTGAGTCAAACAAGTTTTACACCAAACCCACAGATCAAAACCATGACCAGGAGGGAATCCAGCCTAACTGATGAAAAGGAGACTGTGTTGGTTCATTCTAATCAAGCCTCAGAAAGGAAGATGCATTGATTAAAGCAGCAAAAAGTCTGAAGTGTCTCCATCAAGCTCCAGAGAGGTCAGATTACAGGCCAGGAGTGCAATCGTTTTAGAATGGGTCTTGGCCTGGTACAGTCCTACCAGCGATGAAGGCAGGCATGTTCTGTAGTTCCTGCCACTGAAGGGCACACGGCTGAGGGCCTGAGTACATGCCAAGAGAAAGTCAATATGGTTTATTTATAGTACGATTGTCAATCTTCTATTCCATCTGACTGACCTTGGTCAGTTTTGCACACTCTTTCAGTAACAAAGAGCTGGAAGGCACTTGATGCACAATCTCAATGCCTTCATTTTACAGATGGGAAAAAGCCATGGTACTGGGTCACATGTGCTCACCCCTCACTGAAGGCCACATTTTCTTAGGGTACTTCAGTAGCCACTTCGCTGACTGTTTTCTCTGGTCTCATTTCTGTCCCTAAAGAGCAAGAGTTGTCAAAGGAAAGGACCACTCTATGAACTGCCGGTAAGAATGCACATGGATGGCCAGGAAATGAGCAAAGGAAAGGACTGCTCAAGTAACTGCAGGTAGAATGCACCATGGGTTGCCAGGAAAACGAGCAAATTTGTCTTGGAAGAAATACACCCAAAACGCCCTTTAGAAGACAGGATGGCGAGGCTCTGTCTTGTTTACTTTAGACATGTTTTTCAGGAGTGACCAACTCCTGGACAGGGACGTCATGCCTGGTAAAGTAGAGGATCAGCAAGAAAGAGGAAGACCCTCAAGGGACGGACTAACACGGTGGCTGCAACAACAGGCTCAAACAGGACCACGTTGGTGAGAATCAGGACAAAGCAACACTTTGTCTTGTTACACATGAAGTCACACTATGAGTTGGAACTGACTCAGTGGTGACTAACAACAAGAAGAATGTTGGAACAATGGTGTGTGCTCCACCAGTTAGTCAGAGCTGATCAAGCTGTCCCCTACTTCCAACACCAGGGTTACTTTTTAACAGAAGTTCACTTCCCTGCACCTTTTTCCAAAGACTGTCTCCCTTTTGTTTCTCTTTGCTGGCAGACTCTGCTTGCAGACTAGCCCTTCACAGGAAGCAGAATTACTGAAATGTAGGGCAAGGGTGCAAACAGATATTTGGAACTAAGTTTCTCTAGATAAACAGCTTACAATCTATCAATCTGCCCTGATAAGTGAAACCTTCTTAGTAAAAGGCTGCAGACTATCTGATTGCTTCCAGGAAGGCCCTGACAAAGTTTTCTTAGGTCCTCTCTCTTCAAACCTTGTCTAGACAAAACCACTCATTGTGTTTCTTTCCTTCCGGTTATAAAAAGGTAGTGATACAAGGCGGATCATCTCCCTCCCTCTCAACAGCTTCTGCTAACATGGCAAGAACTTGGAATGATATCTTTCAATATCTGTCCAGCTGTTGTTTGCAGATGTTGTATTATTTCCATCCAGAAATTAGACACTGAAAGAATGCTAGCATGCAACTTCATCCTGAGAATTTTAGTTCCTGCCTGTGTCTTTCAGAAATCTCCTTATGTGTTCATAGCTTTAAGCACATCTGGACTATTGAGACTACAAAGGCTTACAATCACTCAAATGACAAGTGCAAAGAATTGTTAAATTTGGCATCTGCCAAGTGCAAAAGTCTACATTCTCAAAAGAAGACATATGTAGTGACTGTTGTGTGCTAGGCATGTATTAAGCACTTTACTTCACTTAATGCTCACAACAGTTCTATGAGCTTTGTTTTTAAACTGTCACTGAGTTGGCCTTTGACTCAAGGTGACGTCAAGTACAACAAAACAAAACATTGCCTGGTCCTTTCACCATCCACGAAATGTCGCAGATCACACCATTTTGATCCATAGTGTTTTCATTGGCTAATTTTTGGAAGCAAATTATCAAGCTTTTCTTCCTAATTTGTCTTAGTCTGGAAGCTCCACTGAAATCTGTTCCGCTTCACAGCAACATGCAAGCCTCCACTGACAAGACAGCGGTGGCTGTGTGTGTGTGAGAGAGAGACACTCGATAGGAATCAAATCTTGGTCTCATGCATGAAAGGTGAGACTTCTACTACTGATACTATTTTATACTACTTTACGAATGAAGAAACCAAGGAACTGAGAGGTTAAGTAATCTGCCAAGGTCACACAGCTGGTAAATGGTAGAGCAAGATTTGAACCTAGGTAGATCCAATTCCAGAGTCCATACTCTTAGGTATATGTTTATTTAAAGTTAGTCTCAGTTAATGACAAGCTCCATGAAAACAGGATTGAGCTTCTACTGCAGGAACTAGCAGACAGGAATAAGTAGAACAAAAACATTATCTACCTGGGGATATACTGATTCAAAGTCAAAACAAACACATTGCCATCGAGTCGATTCTGACTTAAGGTGACCCCATGTATTACAGAGCAGAACTGCTCCACAGAATTTTCTTCGTTTGTGATCTGCAGAAGCCAATTGGCAAGACTTCTTTGGTAGTGCTGCTGGGTAGGCTTAAATTATCAACTGTTAGATTAGCAGACAAGTGCAAACTACTTGCACCATCCTGGGTCCTCTCAGACCTGTGGATACACTGATTTGGAACAAGGGCTGGAAACTGAGGGCCCTTGAACTCCTGAGCCCACCAGGCCATCCTTCCTCTGCCTGCTGCAGCCCTGCCTTTCTCACTGATCTGAGTCCTCTTTACTCCTCGTCTTCTCAGCCCGTTGTTCCCAGGCCCACTGTCCATCTGTAGCCTGTTCTGCTGCCTCCGGTGCCCAGCCTTCGTGGTGACCACCAACAAGGGTAGGGCCACAGGCTCTGAGCTGGGTTTTCCCATCTATGGATTCCTCATGATCCTCTAATCTCGATTCTGGATAAGCCACACTGTCCCTTATTAAAATGTTGCTATTAAAATTACTTTTTGATGATACACAAGTTGTGACTGATTCTTACAGGGTTTGCACCTGAAATAGATCATTTATGTGGCTGCTCAACAGTGTACTTCCAGTGTCACTGTCCTTGAGAGAGATGCTGTCTGCAGTGTCCATGGCCATGAGGTTCCTGTCGGTGTTTACACCTTGTCTACTGGTTGTACAGTTCATTGCCTAACTCCCAGCTACTGCCACTGCCAGTCAGATGGTGCCTCACCTCTTGAATGTTCTGGCATTACTATTGTCAGTTGCCATGTGTCTTAGTTATTTAGTGCCGGTATAACAGAAATACCACAGGTGGATGGCTTTCACAGAGATTTATTCTCCCACAGTCTTGGAGCCCAGAAGTCTGAATTTAGTGTGGCAGCCCCAGGGAGGGGCTTTTGCTCCCTTTTGGATTGGGGTCAGGTCCTTGCCATCAATAGTCTCCTGGTCCAGGAGCTTCCCAGCACACGGACCCTGGTTCAAAACATACACTTCTACTCTTAGTGCTTCTTTCTTGATGACATGAAGTCACTCTCCCTTCTGCTTCTCTCTTCTATATCTCAAAAGAAACTGACTCAAAATACCACCTAATCCTGTAGATTGAGTCCTGCCTGCCTTATTAACATAACTGCCTCATTAACATTACAGAGGTTAAAAAAAAACAAACCAAACCCACTGCCATCTAGTTAATTAGACTCATAGTGACCCCAAGGCAGAGTAGGACAGCCCCATAGAGTTTCCAAGGAGCACCTGGCAGATTTGAACCGCCAACCTTTGGGTTAGCGGATGTAGCACTTCACCTCTGTGCCATCAGGGTTTCCTCACAGAGGTTAGGATTTGCAAAATATAGGATAATCACATCACATGACAAAAGGTGGACAGCCATACAATACTGGGAATCATGGCCTAGCCAGGTTGCTAAACACATTGCCAACTCGCCAAGTGCCTTCCAGTTGGATCCGACTCATGGCGGGACATAATTCAATCCATAATGCTATCCAGCCAACTCCAACTCATGGCTACCTCATGTGTGTAGAGCCAAAAGCTACTCCACAGGGTTTTAAAGGCTGTGACCTTTCAGAAGCAGATCACTGGGAGGCCCATCTTCTCGGTTCCAGCCACCCACTATTTGGTGAGTACCTGAACACATTATGCCACCAAGGATTTTTCAACAATATATGGAACTAAATTATACAACATTTTGCAGAGTATAGAGCAGTATAAAACCCGGTTATCTAAAAAATAATTTTCCAGTGAGAAACAATTGTGCCACTTTCCTGAATTTGAGAACAAATAAGAAAGTTGACCCTGGCACTGATGGCTTATTGAGAACTTAGAGCAGTCACAGCCTTGGGCAGGGAAAGAGGGCAGAGAGGACGGTGGCAGATGGTGGCTGTGTGGCGGTGCTGGCACCTCCCAAATATATCCTCTGTGAGTCTGCAGCATTGTATCTGCCAACCTATGATCCATCTATCCACAGAATTACCCATAACATTAATTTCCAATCTCAGAAATCCTTTGGCTCCACTAATGCCCTCCTTCTGTCTTCCCACGGTGTGATTTCAGGGACCCAGAAGAGTCCCTCAAACCCTCCCTGAACCCCAGGCTGGTTACTGACAGTCCATCTTCAGTTTTGGTATTTGTCCCTTATAATTTATACGCCTGATAACAACAAAGGCCTATGGCTACATTCTGGGTTGGTATCAGTCTTTTTGGTCCTAGAATGAATCAAAGATTTAGTAGGGTTTGTTAGGAGGACTGGAAAAAACAGTTCCACTGGTAGAACAAGAAAAGCTGACACAACACAATGTAATCCACCATATTTCAACCCATCTTGATTGCTGAGACTTTCCCTGGGCACTTAGTATGCTTTTTCCTGGCTTAGAATAATGCTTCAACCCTAACGAACTGATGTAAAACATGCAATGAGATCTTTGTGATAGCCCTTACAGTTTTTGTTTGCTTGAATTTGGTTTTGCAGTAAGATTTTCATTTAGGCCGTCATTACGCAGTTCTTTCATTATTCTCTTAGCCTCCTCGCCTCCCACTCTGCCCTTGACAAATTTACTTTGCTTTATCCAACAGGCAGTAGAGGCTTTGAATTCTAGTCTGTGAAATCAAAGACAGGAGTATTAAAGACAGCCTCCCAACTCCACGGCTCCATGTCATAATGTACTTTGATGTTCAAGGACTACAATCTAAGTGGGATCCCAAGGAGCCAATTCAAATGCCAGGGGCAATAATGAGGCTTACCCACGGGAAACAAGCATAAGCGAAGCCCATCTCATGGAGGCCGAATCTTGTTTCAGGAAGCGTTTCACTGAGGCAAATTGTCTCAACTTCCCTCGCAACATGACAAAGTCTAGTTAAAAGTGACCTTCAAACCAAGTACCTAAAGTTTCTTATTCCTGGATTATAAGTCTGTATGAGAAAGAAATATCTACCAAGAGACAAATGCTCTCTTCAGGAGAAGTTTGTGGAATGCCAGTTTGCAGCGTCGATGGTGGTTTTCACTGGCAGTCCTAGCACCAAGTCTAAGTGAGGACTTGGACAGAATACGCACAGGGGACACAGCCCCAGACACCCCTCCCCCAACACCCCAAACACACACCCCTTCCTCATCCTGCCTCCGAAACAAGTGAACTGTCCTCTGGAAACCAACCCTTGGAAATTTGAAAATGGTGTCATGCCACAGTGACCAGGTGAAACCGGGTTTCTTCAAAATAACTTAAGTTTTCCTTTTTTAAAATAGGATCAACAGCAGCCAAACCTGGCGGCACAGGAACTAGCTTCTGTATCAAGGGTAACTGACAGATACAAAACCAAGAAGCCCTAAGACTAGATCAATGTCAACATTTTTAAATTCATGTGGCTCACACAAAATAATGTTGTGATGAGCAGCATATCTGTCAGGTCTCTTTATTGCAGAGAGAAGTTCCTTCGAGGTGACTCCACACTACAAGGCAATGACAGACAGCCCAAACCACACTTGCTACCAGCTTACAGCAGCAGTGCATCTGCTTGCATCAGAAACCCTCTCCTGCTCTCAAGATAATTCTGTGCTCCTGTGCACATCAGGCAACCGACTCCGAAGTGTGGTTTTTGGTCTCTTGTCCTAATGAACTGTGACAGACCGGGCCCCTGGATTCACATGGGCTGGGATATCCCTAACAGACCTGTCTTTTGTCTAATGGAGTCCCTGCTTTGGTCTCCTTCAGCTCCCTCTCTTGACTTACACACGCACACCCCCACCCCCTCACCCCTAATACTGTTGATGCTGGATTCTCAGTGTTGACCTTCAAATTACTTGCATAAGGCAGACAGACACACAGAAGTTCTACACACCCATACACCAACAGCAACAAACTCCAGTCAAAGAGAAAACGCTGATAACTCTGGATATATATCCCTTATTCAGGCAATGTGCCTTACTTTATAACAAGGCAAGCTGCCATTATTTCTATAAACAACTCATAGTTCTGCTTTCAGCATCACTTGTTGGCCTTTAAAGATGCCAATATCTTATAGAAAGCTATTAAACAGTGACAACCTGACAATCAAGTGTACTAAAGGCCAGAATTGCCAGAGTAGATGGCTAGAGTTAAAAAAAAGGAGTACACAGTCCCAGCAGGGCCATTACAGTCCCTCTGGGACAAGAAATCTGTCTCTGAATTCATCCCATTTTATGGAGGCATCAGCCATAACTCTCTACTTGACTCATACTCTTTTCGTCTATGGCCTCTATACATAGCTGTCCACTTCTCAGTGAGTCCATTCAAGCAAAATGATACATTCTGGAGAGCTCATATGTCTAAAACACACACACACATGCACACACATCCTCAGTCTGCATAATGTCAGTCCCAAAAGTCACTGGGCTGTGAGTTATATGTCTGCTTCCTAGGTAAGAAGATCACATCTACTGTTGTAAACTCAAACTCATAGCGACCCTATAGAGTTTTTAAAGCTGTAAATGTTTACAGGAGCTGATTGCTGCATCCTTTTCCCACAGAGCACCTGGTCGAGTGACGGGTGGGTTTTAACCACCAACCTTTTAGTTAGCAGCTAAGCGCATTTAACCACTGTACAACCAGGGCTCAAGCAAGGAGAGGTGGTGATAAATTCTAAGTTCTTCCCCCAAACTGCTAGGTCAGTTACCATGATGGAACGAACAACTTCCATGTCAAAGACTTATTACCCTTTGTTCTGCCATTTTTTTTCTTGAACCCTGTGGGTAAGGTCTTCAAATAACCAAAGGAGTTTCAGATCTGGGGATTGCCCTGGCCCTTCTGTTGTGCCTTGTGGGAGAATGATTCAGGGACGAGAACCTGAAGCCAAGAGTACTGGGTCTAGTTTCCCACATTTCTCCTCTGAGGGAAATCTGCTGAACCAAACAGGAGTATTCATCCTAGCCTCTCAGTGAAGACCTTGCTGTGCGTCCCACAGATGGGACCTCCTCTCTCCTTGGGAGATGATCTTAGGTACCAACAGCAAAGGGCAAACCTGCAAAGGCAGGAAGAAGTCAAGAAAGAGAGCTGAGAATGGCAGTCTAGAAGAGAAATGCCATTAGGGTACAGAAACCAGATGGAATTAACTGGGTGACACACTAACGCAGTGTAACTGAGCCTCTTGCAAGCCTGAGACATCACCTTATGCGCTAACTCTGCTATTTCTCATAAGCTTCCAGAAACTACAAATTGTGATATCAGCTTCTCACCCATGCTGTATATGAACAGCCTCTTTCATTTTATTGTCTTCTCAAGACTCAGAGACTTTTACCACAATCTTCAAAGAGACTTCTACTATCTTCACAGAGAGTCAAATAGACTAGACTGAAAAGAGTAAAGCCTGTTCCCTTACGGTTCCAAAAAAGTGACACTTCTGGATTCTACATTCTGTGAAAAATCAATCAAAATATAGCCCCTAGATTCTCTTAAAAGTCATGGAAGCCATAATAGAAAGAATTTGAAAGTACAGAGATACGAAGGTCACACCCTCCTGTGTTTTCTGTATCTCCATAAACCAAACCAAACCAAACTTTCTGCCATCAAGTTGATTCTGACTTATAGCGACACTACAGGACAGAGCAGAACTGCCCCACAGAGCTTCCGAGGAATGCCTGGGGTATTTGAACTGCTGGTCTTTTGGTTAGCTGCTGTAGCATCTAACCAGTATGCCAGCAGGGTTTCTGCATCTCCATAGCCAGGGCAAATGATTTCACAGGCAGGTAAGCATGGTGCCTACCTTGGTTATCAGATCGTCTGCTTGTAGAGCTGTGGTTGGCATCTATTCTCTCCTAAGCCCATCATAGCTTCCCACAGATCCAAACCCTCCTCAAATTTACAATTTCTGAAAGGTGGATGACCCAGTGAGCAAGGTAAACGGGGGCTCCCTTACGCTCACTTACCATTGGGTCCTCCCCACCTGCTCTGAAGCAGTAAATTTTGCCTTCATCACAGCACTCCTCGGGTTATAACATAATGTGTTTTATTTAATTCCATTTGAATGACTGGCCTCCATGAAAACTGAGTCTTTGCATCTCTAAAGCTCTGAATAATGGCTGTTACATAACCAATCAGCTACTGTTGAGCTGACTGTGATTCACGGTGACCACCTGTGTGTCAGAGAAGAAGTGTACTCCACAGAGGTTTCATTGGCTGACTTGTTGGAAGCAGATTGCCAGGCCTGTCTTCTGAGGCCCCTCTCATGGACTTGAACCTTTTGATTAGCAGCAGAGTGTGGTCAGGGACTCCACTTGGTACATAAAAACTAAACTCATGGCATAGCATGCCTTAAAACACATTTCCTGAATTAATCTGACTTTTCTGAGGTTCAGATCAACTTAATATTTCCTAAATGCAGGCCCAAGACCAGAATCAAACTACCTGGGGAGCTTTTTAAATATATCTAGTTTTCTTGCTTTCTTCCCTGAAGATTCTGACTTAATACTTCTGAAGTCAGGCCCTAGTGGCTCAAGTTTTAAAATGCTCCTCAGGGAACTTTAATATGCAGCCAGGTTGGAAATCACTGGCCTAGTTAGTAACCTACCTGGGATAACAGATGAACTACAAATATCAAACTCGCTGAAACTCTTCATGCCCTTGCTGGAGATTTTTTAATTTTACAGTCAATCTTATATTGCCCTGCTCATTTTGCCATATATCACCTTAAACAATGTGACACAGCTCTGCAGAAAGTCCTTTATTTCATGCACGTGTCCTCAAGCTTGCCACATGAGCACATGAGGAAGTATAATCCTACACTATACTCTCAAAACTAACATACATTTTGAAATAATGTTTTACTCATCATGATAAAAGAGTGTTTCAGGAAAATGTGAATTATCATGGTGAGAAACAAACAGATAGCATAGGGCAGATAGCAACTAATGCTGTTCAAGAAAGGAAACTCTGGTGTTGCAGTGGTTAAGTGCCACATCTGTTAACTAAAAGGTTGGCAGTTTGAATCCACTAGGTGCTCCTTGGAAACTCTGTGGAGCATTTCTACTCTGTCCTATAGGGTTACTACGAGTTGGAATTGACAGTAGTGGGTGGGTGGTTCAAGAAAAGAAAAGGAAACAAATGGATACGATCTCCAATCTAAATAGATACAATAAAGGATGAGAAGGTATGACTGGGCACCACTTTCCCTCACATAGTTTGATATCCTGGCTCCCATCCCTGGTCCATCCAACCCAGGACGGCAACCTACGTGTTACAAATGAAAGGCTGCATCAGTTGACGAGCTAAGTCACCTTTCTCTTGCTCTGTAAAACAGATCAGTTTGTAATACTGTATAGGCCATGCTTAAATTTTCCAGAGATGGATGTACTAGTCACTAAGTGAATGTGATGTGAGAATATATATTCATATATTCTGGAAGTTAATTGCAGAGCCTTGTTAACCATAAGAGAAGTGAGGGATGCATGAAGAGTCAGACACTATATTCCTAAAATGACACTTTGAGGGTTCTGAAGTTATAAAGTTCTTAGAAATTTGGAATTAGCTATTAATCATAAAATAAGATGAATTACTACTAAAGCATCTTCAAAACGGCAGTTAAAAAGGATACCAAGCACTAACTGGCAGCCATTGAGCAAAGAAAGCTTTGTGATCCACGGAATAAGAAACTACCTGCGTCTTACCTTTATCCTGTTACATTGGTGAATTTCAAACCTCCACTGGAACATTAACTAGGCCTCCCAATCCCCTGCTGAACTCGATAAAAGAAAGCTTCCAATTGTTTCAAACAATTCTTGGCTGGATTCATCTTATTTTCAAAGCTGCAGCATCCCAAGGACACCTGGTCCTCTTATACATAGAAGATCATTATTTATTCTTAATATCTCTATGCTTGTTCATTGATTCCCCCCCTCCCCCCAAAATATGCCTTACATTAAGAGAAAAAGCCATGTGATCATTCATTACCTCTCCCACTAATGTAGGAATTCACACTGGCTACATGAATGCAGATGCTGTTTCCATGCACGTTGCAGATCTTTCTAACCATTCATTGTAACCATTCAGTGTGGATCTTGCTGTGCTTCAGTCTTGCTACAAACTGCCTACACGTAAGAACTACCAAAGAAGCTGGTGCCATCGAGCTGATCTGATGTGTAGCAACATGGAAGTTTTTGACTGTACCCCAATGGGATTAAGTGCTTTGATGGAAAATGTGCAGATATTTTTTCCCCTAAACATTTTTCCTGTTTTGTTTTTCTGTGGTAACTATGTGTGTAACAAGACATCTGCCATTTCAGCATTCTTCACATGTACAGATCAATGCCACTAATTATGTTCATATTATTCTACCATTGTCCTTATCTGTTTCCAGATTGCTCCATCATCCTTCACAGAAGTTCAGTGCTCCCCAAGCACTGAGTCCTCAAAATTCCAACAGTCTTCTTTGCAGAAAAACAAAAACCCATCCTTAAATATACACACAAATTGTAAGGAGCTCTGAAAAGCCAAAACAATCTTAAAAAAGAATAAAATAGGATGACTCACACTTTCTGATCTTAAAATGAATCATAAAGCTACAGTAATAAAAACATTGCAGTACTTGTACAATGACAGACATACAGACCAATAGAATTAAGAGTGCAGAAACAAATCCATCCGTCTATAGTAACTGATTTCAACAAGCGTGTCACATCTATTAACAGGAAAAGAATAGCCTGTTTAATAAATGGTTCTGGGACAACTGAATTTTTACAAAGAAATGCATAAACCTGAACCCATACTTCACACAATATATGAAACCTATCTCTATAAGTTTTAAGCTACCAAAAGAAATTCAAATTATACAGAAGAGTCATATTGAACAGAGCTGGCTCTCCTGAGGACATTAATCTACAGGATTCAGATGGTCATCCATGTACCATGTGATGATTTCTCACTGGATTTCCAAGTGGACTGTTGAGGAATGAATTGTGTCACCTAAGACAGAGGCGCTGAAGTCATAATCCCTGTATCCATGAAGAGATCTTGTTCAGAAACAGGGGTTTTCCTTTGTTATCAATTAAGTTAAACAAGGTCATAATAGAATAAGGGTGGGGTCCTAAGATTCTAATCCCTCTGTAGGGTGTCTTACAAAAGGAGGTACCACAGAGTGGCACACAGAAGAGGTCATGAGGGCATGGTGGAAGGAAGCGCGTCTGTAATCAGCAAACGAACACCAGCTATAGAGGCAGCCACCAGAAAGAAGGAGACAGGCATGGACAGCTCTCTCTCTCAAAGTCCTCAGAGAAAACTGACAGGGCCGAGACCCTGATGTGAACTGAAAACCTTCAGAACTCACAGATGATACATTTCTGTTCTTTAAAGCCATTCGTTTGTGATGTTTGTCACGGAGGTTCAAGGCAAATAAGACATGCAAATAAACACAGGAAAACTCCCAACACTTGAGGGTTAGTGTGAAATAATGGCTCTCAAGTTGCAGCTGAAAACATCTTGATCTTAAATTAGAAACTGATAAAAAATATTAAAGAGATGACTCAAGTAATAAATGGGAGGATAAGGGGGAAGTAAGAGGATGACATCTGGTGGCTTGATTGAAGGCCAACTACAGTGAGGCTAGGTCTTTTTGGTGATTTCAAAGTATCTAGCACTTGGTCATATATCCAGCAGGTTCCCATAAATGCTCCTAGTGGCCTGGCACCCCTCTTTCCATTCATGTTTTATCTCCCATAGTGAGTATCATTTCTTAACTATCAAAATGGTTTTCAGTGGAAATGCCTAGGACAATGCCCCAAAGAGAGAGAGGCAGAGGTCCACTAGAAAGAGAATCTCTGCACCATGGGGCAGAAGGTCAGAATCTGGTCTCCAGTCTTCTCATCTGTGACACGGCACCAGTGCCTTAGCTATAAAACCAGGAGAAAAGTAGAGGTACAAGCCCCAAACCAAACTAGCTGTTGTCTAGTCAACTCTGACTCACGGTTGACTCCATGTGTGTCACAGTAGGACTGTTCCCCATAGGGTTTTCAGTGACTGATTCTTCCACACCAGACTGCCAGCCATTTTTTTTGAGGCAGCTCTGAATACACTGGAATATCCAACTTTTCCTTTACCAGGGAAGAGCACTAACCATTTGCACCACCCAACAACTATGATATAAGGCAGAAAACAAATGCCAGGTAGCTGTTAATCACCCTGAGTCAGAGCAAGACAAGAATCACAGGTCCAGCCCCACAGATGATGAGTGAAGTGAACTGGCTGACTTACTTTTTACGACACCTCGAGCTTGACGGACAGTAAGAATCGTAGAAGCTGTGCTAGTATACTTCTCTAATGACTTTCTAGTCATCCCTGAACATATTACCATCCTGTAGGAGAGTGAGCTTGGAGAAACAGAGAACAAGACAGACTATTCTTCAGTCGAGGCGTTTATTGCCCTTAGGGTACACTCAAAAAAGCTTGATGTTTCTTCAAGTGTTAAGCAATCCCTATGGACTCAGAGAAAGAGATATGAATAACTCTGAGGACAGTAATCTGTGTTTTACCAAATAACATCATTACAACAAGAGCTATAAGAAAACCAAGGAGCTAGAAAAAAATGGCTGCCTCTATTTATCTTCTTTTTCACAAACTTAGCTTTACGTAGCAGCAAGCTACTTAGACATGTGTACTCTGGATGTACCCCTTGGGGCCTATTTCAAGGAAAACTTTGAAGCTAACGTGGCCTTATCCAAAGAATCTTAAACTCTAAAAGTCCAGAATGTCAAAAAGCGGAGTGGAGCCCCTCAGTCTAATGCCAGGTGGCTGTCTGTCAACATAGTGGAATCTTCAGAGAATCAGAGAGGCCGGACAAGCGAGGTGCAGCCAGGGTACCCAGGTCTTTCTGATGTCCAATACAATCTCTGGCGACGACAGTGGGGCCGTGGGGAGCATCTGGAATAACACCACAAGGTGAACCCCTTTCCTAAGAAGAACCTGGTGCTACTGTTGCAGGCCTGCCCACACTCAGGACTGGTACTCAGGTCTCAGTCTGTGCACACCGAGGCCAGCCAAGCCCCCAGGCAGTCCAAATCCTGTAAGTGAAGCTGGAGTGGAGGGTGGGAGGGAGGGAGGGGGATGGAGCTGACTCGAGCAGTGGGAGAATGGGAAGCTTGGAGTCTCAAGGCTGACAGCACCCACTTGAGAGGCTGCCTGGGATACTCCCACACCACATATGGTCAGATCAGTTCTCACAGCCAATTCCCATGAGTGGATTTTCCCAGTTGTTAGAAAATGACAAAGAAGCCCTCACGGAAGAATCAGGCTTGCTAATTCCAGATCGGGGATATTTTTATTCTGGTTTGAAAGCTGCACTGAATAGTAAAGAGACACTGGTATACATGAAGGTCTGTACTAGCCAAGGGGCACTGGTGGGACAACACTTAGGTGCTCAGCTGTGAACAAATAGATTGGTGGTTTGAACCCACTCAGGGGCTTTGCAAGATGAAGACCCAACCATCTCCTCCCATAAAGTCTGCAGCTCAAAACCAAAAAAATCCGAGATCACAGCCATCAAGTCACCTCTGACTCATAGTGACCCTACAGGACAGAGTAGAACTGTTCCACAGTTTCCAAAGAGTGCCTAGCAGATTGAAACTGCTGACCTTTTGCTTAGCAGCTGTAGCACTTAACCACTATGCCACCACGGTTTCCATATTAAACCTAAATGGGGTAGTTGTACTGTCACTGGAGGCAACTATGAGTCTGAGTACACTCCTTAGCACCCGACAGCAAGAACCGTCCTTGATACAGCAACACTCACATCCATAAGCAAGTGTTTAACTCTGTTTTACAAATGTCGTCTCTTAGAGCTAGCACAGTCCTCCACACTCGTGGACTGAGTGACTGAACCTCGCATCCTCCTCCACAGGATGCTATTGTTACCAATTTCGCAGATGAGAAGACTGAGGCATGCAGAGGTTAAGTGAATTGCTTGACATTACACAGCTAACAAGTGGGGAGCCAAGAGCTAGGATCTGCACCACGATGCCACCAATAATACAGTGAGGCCTCTAAAGGAAGACAGGTTTCTTCTGCTTTTCCTAGTGTAAGTATAGGTCTTTGGTGTTTATTCTTAGAGGGAGGGTGCAAGAAATCAACTGGCAATGCTGGAGGGAAGTCTGCCAGGGCCATGCTCATGTACACATTGGGCTCACACTTCTCAGATATCTGGTGTTTCCTTTAGGCATCCTCTGCCTAGGGTTAGGTTCCTAGACCTGACCACTTCAGAGAATGCCTTGTAATTCTTTTAGCATCAAGTGTCAGGCTAAGAAAAACTTTGCTCTATAGCCTTTGCCTTGAGAAGTTTAGTCTCATCATTTAGCAAATACATCCCCCCAAAAGAATTTCTAGAACAGTCATAAGCCTCAAACAAAGAAGCACAGGTGGTGCAGTGGTTAAACACTCCACCTGCAAACTGAAAGGGGCCTGGTTCCAACTCAGCAGCAGCTCCACTAGAGAAAGGTATGATAGTTGGCTTCACTACAGATGACAGCCTTGGAAACCCTCTGGGGCAGCTCCACTCTGCCGTAAAGGGTTACTATAAGCTGAGTCAACTAGACAGCAATGGGTTAAGGCTCAACCAACTATGCTTTCTTCTGCCCTTCAATCTTGAAGCACGTAACCCACCTTTTATTGCGGTATATTTTATCCCTTGAATGAGACTATACGCCTCCCTAGAACAACGGTAGTGTCCTATTCTTCTGTGCATCTTTGCAGCGTTTGGCTGATACTTGTCTCCTGGCAGATGCCAAATGCCTATCCCATGAAGGAGGAAGCATGTAGAATGTTCTACATGGTCTCTGCCACAGTCAGCGCTGGGTAAACTGTGCTGGCCAGAGAAGAAGGAATAGCAGCAGTTGCAGCAGCAGACACTGATGCTGTTTCCGTTGTCGTCTGGGCATTTGGGGTCCTGTGCTGTGTGCTGACCTCAGGACAGTCAAATCACCTCTAGCTCCCCAGCTTCTTCATTTATAAGATCACAGAGATTAAATATGAACATTCTTTGATTCTAGTATATCAGTCGAACCCCACTTTCTCCTCTCTCCTGTGATGCCTCTTAAAGACATAATGCCCTCAAAGCCAAAGGTCTCCATATTTTAAGGGACATAATTTAAACACAAAGGAAATCTCAAATTTGCATGCTAAAAAGTTTCAAACTCTCTATTTCTAGAAATTGCTGTGTGGTTTGGCAGAGGCTCTTTTTAAACTGTCACTGGTGATTGTCTATACATTACCAAAGCTCCTCACTCTGAGGGATGGAAAAGAAGAAATGTCCCAAGGGTTGACCAAAAAGCACATAAATGCTGTCTGGCTGCATACATTTATTAAGCAAAGCAGACAGAGCAAGAGATGGCTAAATCATATACCTGCCTCTCCCTTGCCACTGTGCTGCCAAGCCCCACACAATAGGCCTTTGGAAGCAGGCAGCTTGTCAGCATTATTCCCATGCACAGTGGTGAACTGAGGCAAAGATAATTTTCCAGGCTGTTTGGCTATTAACAGACACCAAATTGCTTAGCTAAGTAGACATGATTTCTTTCAACTTGTTGCAATAATTCTTAAATCCTGAAAATGGAAATGCATTCTCATTTTACTTCATGCATTCTCATTTTACTTCATAGCTTTATAAAGGATGGTGAATTCTTATGAATCAACAAGTTGGAGAAAAACAGGCATTCCCAGAAAAAAACAGGACTCAGTGTGGAAACAATCAAAAATGAATGGTTAACATGTTCGGCTGCTAACCGAAAGGATGCAGATACGAGTACAAACAGGGGCACCTAGGAAAAAAGGCCTGGAGATCTACTCATGAAAAATCAGCCTCTGGAAACTATGTGAAGCAAGTTCCATTTTTACACACACGGGGCTGCCATGGGTTCCAGGTGACTTTACTCCTCTTGCCTGTCGTGGCACACTACTGTGGTGGCTTGTACGCTGCTGCGATGTTGGAAGCTGTGTCACTGGTATTTCAAACACCAGCATGATAACCCACGGCAGACATGTTTCAGTGGAGCTTCCAGATTAAGACTAGGTAATCTGGTAATCTGCTTCCAAAAAAAAACACTGGCCAGTGAAAATCTTATGTATAGCAGCAGAACCCTGTCTGACACAGCACTGTGAGGCTGATGCAGGACCAGGCGACACTTCATTTTGTTATACGTGGGGTTGCTATGAGTTACAGCTGACAACTGGTAACAATAACAATGATGGCAACTAGTTAAAAATAGCTAAACTAGTTAAAACATGTGGTTTCAACTTTATAGTTTTAAAATATGTAATACACTTTGATCAAACTTTCCCCATGTCCAGTGGTATGCTGGTAAATACTTATCAATCAGCTTTTCAGGGAGGGAACTCTGATTTGCAGCACTTGCCAATTTCTGTGATAGAAATACTCACACCATAAAATTTCATGCTGCCAACGTCCTGTTGCTGAATGAAGTCAGGAAGACACTTACAGTTGGCTCTCTCCAACCGACCAACATAAGCCAGCTCCAGCACATCACTGTCCTGCCTGACATTGAAGCCCTAATCCTGGGATACAGAATCAAAAGTGTTCTTCAGACATTATTAAAAAACAAAAAGCTACCAAACCCATTACCATTTAGTCAATTCTGACTCAGACTGACCCTACAGGACAGAGTAGAACTGCCCTGCAGAGTTGCCCTGTAGGATTTGAACTGACTTATGTGTTCCCTCACACAGTATTAACCAAAAACCAAACCCACTGCTGTTGAGTCGATTCCTATAGGTCAGAGCAGAACTACTCCATAGTTTCCAAGGAGCACTTGGTGGACTTGAACTGCCAGCCTTCTGCCTAGAAGCACTTAACCACTACACCACTAGGCTTTACACAGTACTAGCAACAGGTTAACGAGATGATACAAGTTAGAGGAACACACCTCAGGGTTTCAAAGGCCAGCTGCCCTGGGACACTGAAACCTCTCTGTAATCCTACACACAGTTATCACTCCTGGCCTCTACCTCCGGTTCTCCACTCTTTAGGAATCTGGCAAGCATTTTATCTTCTGAAGTCTATAAACGAGCTACATGCTATTTACTGAGGAAGAAATGAGTCTTTTTTCTTTTCACTGAGCTCCTTCTTTTGACCCCCAGGAGGCAGTCTTGCTTTGTTTACCCCACATTAGTCAAATATTTTTTTTGAGAAACTCCCCACTAAAAAATAAAAAACCCAGTAGGCCTCCAGTATGAAAGAGTGTCATCACCAGGGCCCCAGGGTAGGTTGCAGGACCAGGATGTGCTATCATGTCTAAGGCAGTTGGTTTGTGCCCCCTGTTTCATCGTCCTCTTTCTGAAATAACATGTCTGAGTTCCAAATCACTTCGAAGGCAAGAAGCCAGGCTTTGTGCTAGAAGAGAAACTCTGGGCCTATCAGGAGAGGGTGGGCTTGGATGAGACAGTGGTGCAGGGCAGCTTCCTGCGCTGGGTGCTAAGGGCAGGAGAGGATCAGCTCACCTCCTGTGTTCTTGTCAGCCCATTTGCAGAAAAATCTCTCATGAAAAAGCATCTGAAGCAGAGTTACTATCATCATACATTTATGAGGTATGTGGTATAGCCAGAGCGCCCCCCCTTCTGCGTTGTATTTCTCCTCTCCTGTGCTTTTCTTTCCACTCTGGCCCCTTTTGTCTGTCTCCCTAACTCTCTGTGGCTCTCAAATTCATGCTTTATCCCTCCCGCTTCATCTTTTTCTTCTGTACAGAGGCGCGGAGAGAATGGGATGAGAAGGAAAGACGGAAGCTCACAGTGCAGGACCCTTGCAAGACTTTGCACTGACTTCATCTGTAGTATGGTCTATCTGGCTTGTTTCTTGGGTTTTAAATCCCACACAGTCTTCAAGGCACTTCTTTTTAGAACTTGGTTGTCCATTTATATAGTTACTTTTCTAAACCAGTTTTCCTCCCACCTACTCCCCTCTAGTGAAATCTTCTTTCACTGTTGCTTAGACATTTCTGAGAGAGCGAAAGGATACAAAGGAAGGAGAACAGAAGATAACAAACAGGAGAGACAGGAGAAAGGATGAGGCAGAAACGGAGAAGTGGGAGGGCAGTCCCACCTCAGTGGCTCCTGGGGTCCTTTCAAATCTGTGGAGCACTGTCAGTATCCAGGTCCGCCTAACCACGACCACGAGATGCTGCCTGCACTCCACCTGCCACCCCAAGGTTGTTTGGTGACAAACTGTAAGGAAAACACGAAGTTCCTTCGCCCAGATGACTTTAACAGTGGCCCTTTGGAGGACAAGATAGTCTGTCTTACTGATTTAGAGAAATGACTGTAACAAGGGAATTTCAGGCCAACCAAGATAGGAAATGCTGGGGCAGATGGCGGCTTGAGGAGTTGATGCCTTTCAATCATCCCACATGTGCAGCAGCTTACAGCCAGGCCTACTCTGAACACCAGGGATGCAAACATTCCAATCCTAGATATGTTTAAATACGCAACCTGTCAATCAGAGGCACCTGGGAAAACACATCCCAGGACACATCTGAAATAGCATTTTGTGATTTCACCAATGACCCCCTACCAGACTGTCAGGCCAGAATGATCTCTTGAGAATCCTGGAGAAGATGAAGCATGACTATGAATTTCAAACATCCAAAGCCAAGTTTATCATTCTTGATAAACCCAAAGCAGAGTATCACTTTCATGTCATTCTGCATGTTGATTTTTCATCCAGGACTGATGTTTATAAGGAATGAACTAATTGTCTAGCTTTCCTCACCAGGCTGGGAATCAAACAGTGTATTTTTTTATGGTACAGTGGAAATACTTGGAAAGCATTTGTTGTATCTGCCTTCAGGAATTTGTTAAGCTAAATTTGGCCCTATCCCAGTGACCATAGAGAAAAGCCACATAAATTAAACACATAAAAACAAAACAATGGGGGAGATTTACAGATGTATCATATCTTCAGATTTAACTCTGAAAGAAAATTAATCTTTGCAAAAACCCATAACATCTCCCTTGAGAACTGCGGTAAGTGTTTATCTTCCCAGATGAGTGGGTATTCTCAGAGGTGGTGTGGGGATGTGACTTCAGAACAAACCCTCACTGTTTTTCAAGAAGCCAGAGAAATGGATACCTCATCTCTTATAAAATGTAATAATTCAATCAATTATAGATGCAACTGCAAGGAGAGTTATAAGGCATCTAGCATCTTTTCTGACCTCAAGGCTACTTCCTAGTACTAACTCTTCACCAAAATCAAATAGAATTTAATGTCGAGCACTATCAGGAATTTACCACACAACTTTGCTTTTAAAAAGCTATTGAGGACTCATCCAAAAGTCTTAAGCCCTGCAAGGGTCAGGCCCTGTCTTGGATAGTGTAGCCCTATGAGTAGCCTCCTTCTTGGCACATTCCTTGGCGCTTAACAGAATTGATGAAGGTACTTCAGTGAACTCACTCTGATCTCCAGATTCCCAGCTCTGTGTTCTTGCCATTGGAGTCCCTGATCACTAGACCCTGCTCTACTAAAACATGTATTTTGTTCAAAAACCAACAAAATGAAAAAGACAGCATCTGGTGGTCGTTTGACCAGCCACCCCCATTCTTATCATCTTCTTGTCTTTATGCACACATCATTTCCTCTCTGCCCACTCACCAGCTTCTGCATTCTTGCAATCCAACTTATTTTTTTAAACAGCACTCCCATTTTAATTATTCTTGTCTTTTTCTCCTTTGCATATTTACATTCACACATCAATGCACTGAGTTTCTAACTGTAAAGAAACAACTAGATGTGTGCAGATACCTGGAGAGTACAGCTAATTTTTTTCACAATGGCAAATGGTATGAGAGACAGGAAAACAAAGATATTCATTTATTTCTCCATAGGAAAATAAGGAGTGAAGCTCAAAGATTCATCCTTTTGAATGTCACACAGTCTCACTAGTAAGACCCCGAGGGCACATAGGCTAACTCCCCGGAAGCTTAACTCTGGCCTAGGTCCCAAACCAAATAAACTAGTTGCCAGTTGCCATCGGCTTGATTTCAACTCAGGGAAACCCTGTATGTGTCAAAGCCAGAACTGTGTTCTAAGGAGTTTTCAGCGGCTGGGTTTTCATAAGTGGATCACTAGGCCTTTCTTCCAAGGCACCTCTGGGTGGACCCAGACCTCCATCCTTTCAGTTAGCCGTCTATATGTAGTCCACAGGAGGAGCCTGGTGGTGCAGTGGTTAAGATACATGGCCGTCAACCAGAAGGCTGGCAATCCGAATCCATCAGCAGTTCCCTGGAAATGCTATGGAGTAGTTCTACCTGTCCTACAGGGCTGCTATGAGTAAGAATTGACTCAACAGCAACAAATTCTTTTGGTTTAGTATATAAAAATATACCACACTGCTTACTGAAGAATCTAGAGCCCTGGTGGTACAGTGATTAAGAGCTCAGCTGCTAACCAAAGGTCAGCAGTTTGAATCCACCAGCTGTTTCTTGGAAACAGTATGAGAACACTTCTACTCCATCCTACAGGGTTGCTATGAGTCAGAATTGATCTGATGGGCCTTGAAGAATGGGACTGAAGTGTGAAACTTCTTAATCAAAAGAGCTTTTGGCAAGGTGAGTAAATCAATGACACATAGGTGGGCAGTAGGGCGAAGTTTCCCAATTAGGGTTGTGTACACAATTCAAGTGCCTTCCACATTGTTCCAAAATGCATGACTCACATTCTACTTCTTGCCACCTTCATCCAAACAGTACACAGAGCCTCCATCTCTTGGGCCAAGGGTAAGTGTGGTGCTGTCATTCACAGATCAGTGCAGCTGCTAAACTCTATTAAGCTTCCATCAACTCCTCGTGTTGCATTAGAGACCTCAGTGAACCTTTTGAAAACGACTGCAGAATGTCTCTACATGGTTAACACAGTCCATTAAAGTTAGTGTTCAAAGGCTTCAGTCAATGTAAGAAATACAGATCTCCCACAATTGAATGACAGCACCCAGCAATCTCGATTGTCAAGGCACCTCCACAGACTTTTATTTGGTAAGGGCTTTAAGGAGGAAAGCTTGTGGTCCCCAACTCATGTAGGGATGCCTTTGGTGGGATAGACACAGAAAAGTCATCCTTGCTCAGATCTCCCACACCCTAATCCACCTTCCATGGTGCATTTTTCTTCTTACCGCCCTTTGGTATCTGTTGTTGCTAGCTGTTACCAAATCGGATCTGATGCAAGGTGACCCCATGCCTAAGAGGATGAGATGTGGCTGGTCTGGTGTCACCCTCATGATCACTGGCATGGACAACATTCTGTAGTGATCTACAGGGTTTCTGTTGGCTACTTTTGGCAATTTGATCGTCACCTGAAATCTATCCATCGTGAGTGACTCTGATGGTGTTAAAATACCAGTGGTGTAGCTTCCAGTATCAGAGCAACATAAAGATCCTCACCATACATCATCACAGTGGTAGAATTTTCACCCTGTATGTGAGAGACCTAGGTTTGATTCCCAGGCAGTGTATCTCATAAGCAGCCACTATGTGTCCATGAGTGGAGGCTTGAGTGTTGTTATGATGTTGAATCGGTTTCAGCAGAGCTGCCAGACTAAGATGAACTAGGAAGCACGTCCAGTCATCTACTTCCAGAAAAATCAGCCAATAAAAACCCCATGACTCACAATGGTCTGATCTGTAACAGATCACGGGGGTAGTATATGATGAACAACGTTTGGTGTTGCGATGCATGGGGCTGTCATGATTCAGTAACCAATTTGATAACAGCTCTTTCTTTACCTTAGTGAAAATATTAATGGGATCTATTTTCTTTTTGCTGTATGCAATTGAAAAAACGTTGAGCTGTGTGTGAAAATTTTCATATTCCCAAATTTGTAATATCTTTCAAATTTTCGCCAGCCAAGTGTACTGGGGGAGCAGAGTGTGGGTTGTTCCATGCCTCTGGGCTCTGGAGGGGCAGATGGGCTGCGACATGGGCTGGGGACCAGGTGTAGGACAACTGGCTGCTGTGAACATGAGACTTCCATTCCATAAGTCACAGCCCGACCTGCTGGCAATGTTTACTAGAACAAAATCAACCCCACAGAAGATATTTCTGCTGCTTCTTTATTTGCTGAAGCCTTATGAGTTTATTTTGTTACTCACAAGACTTTTCTGCACAAACTGTGCTCTTTTGCACAAACAACAGAAGGAAATTGAGGTCGTTTAGAAATACCTGGTGCTTGACTGATGGGGAAACAGAGTTTCTCTTGGACTGAGAAATCAGAGAAAGTAATAACCACAACAGTTAGGCAGTGCTGACAGGCTGTGAGTGTGCAGAAGCCCTGTAAGCAAACTTAGTCCTCCTCTTAGAGTCTTCTCAGCTGCTGCTCTGGCTATGTTGAGATGGATAGTATTACCAAGAAATCTTCAGAAGGTTTTAGATATTTATGTTTATACACATAGGTCAGATGTCTTTGAGTCAGCTGCGACTCATAGTGGCCGGTATACAACACAGAGAGGCACTTTCTGTTTCTGCACCATCTTCACAATCTTTGTTTTGCTCGAGCCCATCGTTACAACCACTGTACCAATCCATTTGGCTGAGGGTCTTCTTTTTTTGCTGACCCTCCGCTTTGCCAAGCATGGGCCTTTCTCTAGGTCTGGTCTTTTCTGAAGGCATGTTCCAAGTATGTGAGGCAGAGTCTTGCTATTCTTTTTCTAAGGTGCATTCTAGCTACACATCTTCCAAGAGAGATTCGTTTGTTCTTCTGGCAGTCCACGATGTATTCAATATTCTTCGCTAACACCATAATTAAAAGGAATCAATTCTTCTTTCTTCCTCATTCATATACACACACACATGAAACCAAGCCCGCTGCTGTTGATTCCAACTCATAATCACCCAACGGGACAGAGTAGAACTGTCCTATAATGTTTCCAGGGCAGTAATCTTTAAGAAAGGAGACTGCCACATCTTTCTCCCAAGGAGGGGGCTGGTGGATTCAAACGGCTAAGCTTTCACTTAGCAGCCAAACCTTAATCACTGCGCTACCAGGGCTCCACATAGATAAAAAGGTAGATAGACAGAGATATCTAGATACACAGACACAGAGAGAAAGATTTTTCATTTCTAATCCCCAGATCAAAACAAACCATGTTACTACTCCATGTCCAGTTCATGACATTACTCTGACTGCATGGGCGACAAAGTATTAAACCAAAAACAAAGGTAGCATGTTTTGTTCTAAGTGAAAAATAATCATTATTGGGTACAGGATGATCTGGGAAAAGTCAAAGTGGCCTCTGGTATTAAACAAGCTATGTGGTTGTTGTCAGTTCCTGTAGAGTTGACTCTAGCTCATGGTGACCCCATGTGTACAGAGCAGGTCTGTGCTCCACATAGCTTTTCATGGCTCTTGAGAATCCAGAAGCAGACTGTCAGGTCTGTTGTCCCAGATGCCTCTGGGTAGGTCTGAACCACTGATCTTTCAGCAGCGAATGGAGCGTTTAACCATTTGTGCCACCTAGTGACTCCTAAGCAAAGTCATCTGCAATGAAAGTCCAAGCTCAGAGCCTGCCCCCTCTGTACCGCACTGAGGACACTGTCTCTGCTGTTACCCGCTGACTAGCCTAGAACTACCGTACTGACCTTCGGGGCTGCCCTGCTCCTTCCATGTATCACGTACAGAGAGAGCAGAGCACACAATTCCAATTTTGGTAAAACTTGAAATTCAGTAACACCTAATATGTGTTTGGGACACCCTAGTTGCACAGTGGTTAAAAGCTATGGCTGCAAACCAAAAGGCTGGCCGTTCAAATCCACCAGGCACTCCTTGGAAACCATATGAGGGCAGTTCTTCTCTGTCCTATGGTGCCATTATAAGTTGGAATTCACTCAACAAGACTTGATATTTGGTTTAATATGTGTATGAGCCCTGACGAT
The DNA here is from genome assembly GCA_028571685.1 of Heterohyrax brucei. Taxonomy (NCBI): domain Eukaryota; kingdom Metazoa; phylum Chordata; class Mammalia; order Hyracoidea; family Procaviidae; genus Heterohyrax; species Heterohyrax brucei. The sequence continues at coordinate 37,875,768 of CM053145.1, forward strand.
GAAGTGGTTAAGAAAAGCCTGGCTGCTAACCAAAAGGTCAGCAGTTTGAATCCACCAGCTGATTCTTGGAAACTCTATGGGACAGTTCTATTCTGTTCGGGAGGGTCACTATGAGTCAATAACAATAGGTTTGGTTTTTGGTGACATGTGTACATCACATCACAATCTTCAAATAGCTTTTCATCTCCTGTGCTTATTCATTTTCAGTATTCTTAGGGTTTAGTGCAGGTCTGACACTCACTTAATGACTGCTGAATGAGTGAATGTATAAATATATGACTGAACAGAAACAGAAAATCATACCTCATCTGAATCACAGGCAAACCCTGAGAAGTAGGACAGAATTATTTCCCTTATTCTAGAGATAAAAAAGTCCCTGAATGATTGAACATTTAATGTGCTTGGTGGCTAACTTAAAAGGTTGGAGGCTGGAGTCCATGCAAACATGCCTTGGAAGAAAAACCTGTCAATCTAGTTCTAAAAAACCACCTCTTGAAATCCCTATGAAGCACAATTCTACTGGCACACACATGGAGTCACCATGAGTCAAGGTCAACACCACAGGTTAGAGATCAAGGACCTGAGGCTCTGATTGTCAAGTCTAAGAACACACACTTCATACTGCAGAGAATAAGCCTAGATGGAGATTTTCTGAGCCCTAACCCCTCCCCTGCTTCATGGTTCCTCCAAACTATTATGTTACTTCTGCTAATGTACATTTTCTGGCCCCGTAAGTAAGAGCTCACAAGCCTGAAAAATGTGTCCAAACAAACTGCTACTATGAAAATAGTGAGGCCACAGGCATAGCAGCCACCATACAGATCCTCGATCTAGCCCTAGTGCTGCTGTAACAGAAATACAAGTGGACGGCTTTAACAAAGAGAAGTTTATTCTCTCACAGTCCAGTAGGCTCCAAGTTGGAATTCAGGGTACCAGCTTTAGGGCAAGGCTTTCTGTCTTTTGGGCTATGGAAAAGTCTTTGTTATCAACAGTCTCCTGAACTATGAGTTTCTCAGCACAGGGACCCTGGTCCAAAGGATTCACTATTCTCCTGGCTCGTTTCTTAGTGGTATGAGGTCCCCCTCTGTCTCTGCTTGCTTTTCTCTTTTATATCTCAAAAGAGATTGACTTCAAGACACAATCCAATCCTGCCACTAATACCATCCCATCAACATCATAGAGACAGAACTTACAACACACAGGAAAATCCCATCAGATGACAAAATAGTGGACAATCACATGACACTGGGAATCAGAGCCTAGCCAAGTTGACACATATTTTTGATTGGACACAATTCAACCAATAACAGTCTTGGTGTGAGTAATTTGCACAACTGTGCAGTTTTCTTAAAGTACTTCCAGGGCTGAGGTCCAGGGAAGCAATTCAAATTAGACCCCAGGTTGAGGGAGATTCTTAACATGGTTATAAATATTCAAATCAGGGATGAACTTGGCAGAATTTTTCTAATTAAAATTTCATTCAAATTAAATTAGCCACATTTTGACAGACAGAAAGCTTTGTGGTTTTATGTGGTGTTTTTTTCCCAACTAATCAAAAACATGGCTATGTAATACAAATGGGGAATGGACTCTGTCACAGTCGAGGGTGGATGGTGGTTATGCGTGAGCAAGGGACGGGGGGCTGCAAGTAGGAACTCTGCCTCCCTGAGTTAACATGACTTTAAAATCGCCGGTGACTTAAAAAATCTAAAACTGGAGCTGCCAAGAGTGGTATTTTTAAAAAGTAAGACTTGATAACATCACGAGAAAACTACTCGACATCATTTACATCTCAGTTCGATCCCAGATGAAGCCTTCCAAACACAGCTGCCAGGCTCAGATTTGCAAATACAGATACAAATTTCCTTTTTATAACAGTCAGACTTGTAAAAAGGCAAACAAAACAGACAATGCGGCACTTAGAACATTTCCAGCAAAGGGTGGGGAAACCCATTCCAAGATCCGAGGCAAAATACCTACTTTTCATGGCAAAACAGCTTTATTCCTTTCCACTTCCTTCACAGAACACAATTTAAGCTCCACATAATTTTTGCTATCAACTCCTCTCCCACATACTAGCAGCTAAAATGCCAGTCTGTTTCCAACATAATTAATGTGTAATCTTCTAAAAATCTGTGAATAAACAATATAAAGCAAAATAAAAGATTCAGACAAAAGAACCCATCAAGATCTGTCCTAAATTTGTAATATCCAGACACGCAGCCAGGGAGTACTTACAGAATCCACTGTGGCACCGAAAATAATAATTCCAGAACATAACAAGAATAAGGCAGTTGTGTGTGTGTATAGGGGGCACACTTCTTTGGAACGCACGGGTGGTAGGGCTTTAAGCAATATATGAGACAATATGGATTTGACAGCAGCTCCTGTAATTTCGTAAGTATGTAAAGATACTCGCAACAAGTTCCAAGAGCTTTACCTGGATGACTGGACAGAGGGCTTAAGGGAAATTAGGGATGAGATGTCTGAAAGAGATGGGTTACCAAATTAGATGGTGAGTATGCAGGTGATCTAATTTACTAGTACATCTAGCAGAGAATGACGCTTTCAACAACAGGCCTCCCCACACTGTGCTTCCAGAAGCAATGTGGTGGGATGGACTGGGCGTGGTCTTTGCAACAAGAGAGCGGGGTTCAAATTCTGACTCTGTCTCTTAAGAACTGGGTGATTTGTTACTGAGGGAGAGGAACACAGTGGGAGGCCTCACACTACCTAAACTTAGAGCCTACCGCACTCCCATGGTAGTCAAAACAGCCTGGTACTGGTACAAAAAGAGAAATATACACCAATGGAACAGAAAAGAGACCTCAGAAACACCACCATCCTCTTATCAATAGCTGATGTTTGACAAAGGCCCAAAGGTTGTAAACTGGGATAAAAAGACTCTTTAACAAATGGTGTTGGCAAAACTGGATATCCATCTGCAAAAAACTGTAGCAGGACCCATATCTCACACCTTACACAAAAACTAACTTGAAACGGATCAGAGACCTAAATATTAAACCCAAAATGATAAAGATCATATGAGAAAAAATAGGACCAACAGTGGAAGTTCTAATACACAGCTTAGACAGATTTCAAAATATGACAAACAAAACATGAACAACAGATGAGAAAATAGATAAATTGGAACTACTAAGAACCAAACACTTATGCTCATCCAAAAACCTTATCAAGAGAGTTAAAAGACTACCTACAGAGTGGGAAAAAATATTTGGCAACTATATGTTGGATCGACACCTGATCTCCATAATCTACAAGGTACTGTAAAATATCAACAAGAAAAAGAAAAATAACCCAATTAAACACTGTAAAAGGGCATGGACAGATACTTCACCAAAGAAGGCATCCAGGCAGCCAAAAGACACATGAGGAAATGCTCACGATTATTAGCTATTAGAGAAATCCAAATCAAAACTACAATGAGATGCCATCTCACCCCAACAAGGCTGGCCATAATCCAAAAAACACAAAACAGCAAATGCTGGAGAGGCTGCAGAGAGACTGGAACTCTCTCCTACATGGTTGGTAGGATTTCAACTTGGTACAACCTCTTCGGAGTGCAATCTGGTGCTTCCTTAAAAAGCTAAAAATAGACATATCATTTGATCCGATAACCCCACTGTCTGGAGTATATGCTACAGAAATAAAGGCAGTCACATGAACAGACACATGCGCACAAGGATTTACTGCAACACTGTCTACTATAGCAAAAAGATGGAATCAATCTAGATGCCCATCAACAGATGAATGGATGAACTATGGGACATATACTCAATGGAACACTATTCAATGACAAAGAACAATGATGAATTCAGGAGGCATCTCATAACCTGGTTTCAACTGGAAGACATTATGCGAGTGAAATCAATCAGTGGCAAAAGGACAAATATTGTACGAGACCCCTGCTATAAGGACTTAAAAATAGAGTTATGCACAGAAAACTCTTTAATAGCTACAAGGGTGAGGAGATAGGGAGAGTGTTGGGCATAGATTAGACAGTCAATACAATTTTGATTAGGTGAAAGCAGTGACAGCACACAGCAGAGAGGAGATCAACTAGACTTTACCATAAACTGAAAGGTTTTCTAAACTCACCCTAATATTTCAAAGGATAGAGTAGCAGGGACAGGGTCCTAGGGACCATGTATTCAGGAGACATGGAGGACAATTGGCCCAAGTAGACTACTGCTAAGAGAGGCTTTTGCACCCTGTACTGATGAGTGGTGTCTGGGGTCTTAAAAGCTAGCAAGTTGTCATCTGAGGTGCACCAAATGGTCCCAATTCAGCCTGAACAGATGATCACCAAGAACAACAAAGATCCGAGGTGAAAGAGCCCAGGAGACAGAACGATGCATATGAATGGGAGACTCTATTAATATGAGATCAGAAGAGCCAGATGGTGCCAGGCCACCACCAGAGACAGCCGTGATGGGGGACACAATGCAGATTTCCTGAGGCAACACAAGAAAAAGAGGTGTGAGGCCCAAGAATTCTACTAAGACACCGGAATTCATGATCCGACAGCCTGGAAGGTCCCCTGGAAGCATGGTTCCTAGACCTGCTGCTGTCCCTAACCGGAATGACTGGACAAGAATGATTGGACTTGAGGACACAGCGTGACCATATGGTGTATGTACTTTATGGTTCTACGCATTTACAGGAGGAGTCTGCTCTACTGGTCTCTTTCTAGATGGAAGAGAAGAGGGTGGAGAGTGGGGTAACCGATGCTTGCTAAGAGGATACTAGACATATAGGGTGAAAAGGAGGAGTGTGCTGTCACCGTGTGAGAACAGCAGAGTCAGCTGCAGATGGTAGGCCTGGACAACTGATTTGGATTGTACACTTTCACTTAATCACAAAAAAAAAAAAAGAAAAGAAAAAAAGAAAGAATTGTGTGCTTTGTGTATTTCACCTGTCTGTTTATCTTTTCCTCCTCCGTAAAATGGAAATTAGGGCTACCTGACTAGTTTGTGGCGGGACCGAATGAGATAACCTGAGCAAAGTACCTGCTGCAGCCTCTGGCACCCAGGGACACTTAGCATCCACTATGATATTTTCCAGGCTCTCCCTTGTGTTTCTTTGGAGCCTCGCATCTCCTACAGAGAGCCAGATATGCGACGATCAAGTTACTGCTTTCTTCTTTTAATTTTACTGCTGCAGACTTCCTAATTGCACATACAATGCAACACTATCAGCTCTTATTACCTGGCCCTTATTTACAGCATAAATAATTATTTTAATGCAATTAGTGTTTAGCAGTGTTGGAAGACACACTTAATATTTTTTTCCCCCTTACCCAAGAGGGTTCTGATCCATCACTTCTGATGTCTACTTAAAATTACATTCTTTTTCTTTTTCTTTTTTTATTGTGATTAAGTGAAAGCATACAATCCAAATTAAACTTGCATGCCTGCCTACCTGCAGCTCCTTCTGCTCTCTTCGTCCAGTGACAGCACACGCCTCTTTTTTGTTGTATATATTAACAATCTCCTGTCCCCTCCTCTCCACCCTCTCCTCTCCCTTCTAGTAAGAAGCCAGCAGTACAGCATCCAATAGATGTACAGAACCATAAAGTACATATGTCCTATGGTCACATTGTATCCCAGAATCCAGTCCATTCCTGGCTGAAGGGTTGACCTCAGTAATGTTTTCTTGTCTGGGGCAGCAGCAGATCTAGGGGCCATGCTCCCAGGGGAACCCCCAAGCAGCCAGACTATCAATTACAGTCTTCTAAGTGGAGTTCTTGAGGTGCAGCCCTCTTTTTCTCGTATTGTGACTGGGGGTCAACTTTGTGTGCCCCACCACAGCATCTTTGGTGGTGCTTGGGCACTAACTTCTGGCCACATGTTGATACAGTCACCCATTCACATGGGTCCTTCTTTCTCCTGGGCTCTTTTTCTGTCGTGTCTTTGTTCTTCTTACTGATTGTCTCTTCTGGTTGAGTTGGGACCATTTGGTGTACCTCAGATGGCAGCTTGCTAGCTTTTAGGACCCAAAACCCCACTCACCAATATGGGGTGCAGAAGACTCTTTTAGCAATAAGCTAGTGTTATGCCAACTAGCCTTGAAGTCCCTTGATAGGATGTCCCTAGATCCCTGTTCCTGCTACTCTATCCTTGCAATATTGGGTTGAGATGAGAAGAATTTTCAGTTTATGTTGAAGTCCAGTATGCTGTCCCTTCTATCAACCATCTAATCTATGACCAGCCCTCTCCCTCCTTCCCCACCTTTGCAGCTATCAAAGAGTCTTTTGCTCTATATATAAGTCTATTTTTAAGTCCTTATAGGAAGGGTCTTATACAATATTTGTCCTTCTGCTGCTGACTCATTTCACTCAGCATAATGTCTTCCAATTGAAACTAAGTAATGAGATGCTTCCTAAAATCATCATTCTTTATCACTGCATAGTGTTCCACTGAGTATAATATATACCACAGTTTGTTTATCCATTAATCTGTTGTTGGGTGTCTGAGTTGACTCCATCTTTTAGCTATTGTGGACTGTGCTGTAGTAGACATTTGTAACAAACAGAAGGATGTGCATATATCTGTTCATGTGACTGCCCTTGATTCTGTAGGATATATTCCAAGCAGTAGGATTACTGGATCAAATGGTATATCTGTTTCCAGCTTTTTAAGGAAGTACCAGATTGCTTTCCAAAGAGGTTGTGCCATTTTGCAATCCCACTAGCAATGTAGGAGAGTTCCAATATCTCCACAGCCTCTACAGCATTTGTTGTTTTGGGTTTTTTGGATTATGGCCAACCTTGTTGGGGTGAGATGGTATCTCACTGTACTTTTGATTTAGATTGTGAGCATTTCCTCATGTGTCTTTTGGCTTCCTGGATGTCCTCTTTGGTGAAGTGTCAGTTCATCTCATTTGTCCATCGCTAGTTGGGTTAGTTACCTTTTTATTGCTGTTATTTTGCAGTACCTTGTATATTATGGAGATCAGATGTTTGTCTCAGATGTAGTCGCCAAATATTTTTTCCCATTCTGGAGGTGGTCTTTTAATTCCTTTGTTCAAGTCTTTGGATGAGCAAAAGTGTTTGATTCTTAGTAGTTCCCATTTATTTATTTTCTCTTCTGTTGTTCATGCTTTGTTTGTCAGATTCTGAAGTCTGTCTAACCTGTGTATTAGAACTTCCATTGTTGACCCTATTTTTTTTTGCATGATCTTTATTGTTTTAGGTTTGATATTTAGGCCTCTTATGCAATGTGAGTTGTTTTTCATGCAAGGTGTGAGATATGGGTCTTGTTTCAATTTCTTGCAGATGGATATCCAGTTTTGCTAATACTATTTGTTAAAGAGACTGTTTTTACCCCAGTTTACAATCTTAGGGCCTTTGTCAAATATCAACTGTTCATAAGAAGATGGTGACATCTCTGGGGTCTCAACTCTGTTCCATCGGTCTGTATGTCTCCTTTTGAACCAGTACCAGGCTGCCTTCACTACTCTGGCAGTGTAATAGCTTCCAAGGTTTGGTAGTGTGAGGCTTCCCACTGTGTTTCTCTTCTTCAGTAGTGCTTTGCTTATCCATGGTTTCTGCTGCTTCAAAAGTTGGTGATTTTTTTCTCCATCTTACTAGAAAACGTCACTTGAATTTGTATTGGGATTGCATGTATATGTAGATTGCTTTGGGTAAAATACACATTTTCACAAGGTTTAGTCTTCCTATCCATGAGCAGGGTAGGCTTCTCCATTTATGTAAGTTTCTGTCTTAGTTTCTTGCAGTAAGGCTTTTAGTTCTCTTTGTATAGGTCTCTTATTTCTCTAGTTAGATTTATTCCTAGGTATTTTACCTTCTTGGGGCTACAGGAAATGGTATTGATTTGGTGATTTCTTCTTTGCTCATCTCTTTTTTGGTATAAAGGAATCCTACTGATTTACTTATGTTTATCTTATATCCTGATACTTTGCTGAACTCTTCTATGAGCTCAACTAGTTTCCTTATAGAATCTTTAGGATTCTCGGTATGTATAATCATATCATCTGCAAATAGGGAGATTGTTACTTCTTCTTTGCCTATGTGGATGTTCTTTATTTCTTTGTCTTATCTAATTGCTTTGGCCAGAACTTCTTGTAACATGTTGAATAGCAGTGGTAAGAGTGGACATCCTTGTCTAGTTCCTGTTCTCAAGGGGAATTCTTTCAGTCTCTCTCCATTCAGGATGATGTAGGCATTTGGTTTTGTGTAGATGCCCCTTACTGCACTGAGGAATTTGCCTTCTATTCCTGTTTTGCTGAGAGTTTTTAGCATGAATGGGTGTTGGACTTTGTCAAATGTCTTTTTTGCATCAATTGACAAAATCAGGTGATTCTTATCTTTTGTGTTATTTACATGGTTGATCACATTAATCGTTTTTCTGATGTTGAACCAGCCTTGCATCCCTGGTATGAATCCAACGTGGTCATGATGAATTATCTTTTCTATATGTTGTTGAATTCTACTGGCAAGGATTTTGTTGAATATTTTTGCATCTAGGTTCATGAGAAATATTAGTCTGTAGTTCTCCTGTTTTGTTGGATCTTTCCCTGGCTTTAGTATCAGGGTTATGCTGGCTTCATAGAATGAATTTGGGAGTATTTCATCCCTTTCTATGCTGGGAAATAGTCACAGTAGTACTGGGGTTAAGTTTTCTCTAGAAGCTTGGTAGAATTCTGTGGTGAAGCCATCTGGGCCATGGATTTTTCTGGTTGGTAGTTTTTTGATGACTTTTTCAATCTCATTTTTTGTGATGGGTGTATTAAGTTGTTTTACATCTGTGTGTGATAAGTTTGGTAGGTGATATGAATCTAGGAATTTGTCCATTTATTTCCTCTATGCTTTCAAATGTGTTAGAGTACAGTCTTTTATAGTATTCTGTTAGGATACTTTTGATTTCTGTTGGATCTGTTGTGACATCTCCCATCTCATTTCTTATTTGGGTTATTTGTCTTTTTCTGTTTTTCTTTAGTAATTTTAGCCAATGGCTTGCCAATTTTGTTATCTTTTCAAAAAACCAGCTTTTGGTCTTTTCAATTTTTTCAAGTGTTCTTCTATTCTCTAATTCATTTAGTTCTTCTCTAATCTTTATGATCTGTTTTCTTCTGGTGTCTGAAGGGTTCCTCTGTTGCTCTCTTTCTACTTGTTCAAGCTTCAGGGTTCAAGCTGTTGGTTTGGGTCCTTTCTTCCTTCTAAATATGTGCATTTATAGAGATAAACTGACCTATGAGCACTGTTTTGGCTATATCTCACAGGTTCTGGTAGGATATGTTTTCATTCTCATTTGAATCCATAAATTAATTTATTTCATCCTTGATTTCTTCTATAACCCATGGCTTTTTGATGTTGTTCAGTTCACATGAGTTCCAGTTTCCATTTGTGTTTTTTCTCCTATTGATTTCGACTATTATGGCTTTATGGTCTGAGAAGACGCTTTGCAATAATTCAGTGGTTTGCATTTTGTTGAGATTTGCTTTATGTCCTAACACATGGTCTACTCTGGAAAACACTCCATGTGCACTGGAGAAGAAGGTATAGTTATCTGTTGATGGATAAAAAGTTCTGTATATGTCGATGAGGTCTAGTTGGTTAATTGTGGCAATAAGATCTTCTGTGTCTTTGTTGAGCTTTTTCCTAGAAGACTTATCCAATACTCAAAGTGGAGTGTTGAAATCTCCCACTATTACCATAGAATGATCTATCTCATTTTTGAATATAGTCAGTATTTCTTTGATGTATTTAGATGCTCTAGTATTGGGTGTATAAATATTTAATATTGTTAAGTCCTGCTTGTGTACTGAAACTTTCAGCAGTAAATAGTGACCACCCTTGTCCACAATGGTGGATTTTACATTAAAATCTATTTCATCTGAGATTAATATTGTGACACCTGGTCTTCTTTGTATATTGTTAGCTTGGTATATATTATTCCATCCTTTAATTTTCAGTTTGTTCATATCTTTAAGGTGAGTTTCTTGTAAGCAAAATATAGACAGGTCGTGTCTTTGGATCCAAGATGTCACTCACTTCACTGTCTCTTTACTGGAGCATTCAGTCTGCTTACATTCAGTATGAACTATTGATAGTTATGTGTTTAGTGCTCTTATTCTGATTTATTTAGTTTGGTGTTGATGTTTTCTCTGTTGCTCATAATATCCTGTTCTGGGTCATTCTGCTTTATGGGTTGATTTTTCACCCTTTTTAGTATTGGTTTTGTGTTGAGACTCCAGTGTTGCGTTTCTTGTTTTGATATGCTGTATCTTTATTGTGTTTTGTGGCTACCCCACTGGTTCCCCTTAGTAATCTAAGTTTTAACCCAAGTTTAACTTGTACATATCTTATTAACTTCCTCTCCATCTGGAAGGAGTATAACTACTGTTGTATATCCCTCTTTCTAATGTGACAGTATCATAGTTTTCATGATATTATCACTGTATCCCTTCTTTTAATATTATAGCTTTGAGTTTTGTGACTTCCCTAACTGAGTAGGTTTCTGGATGTTGTGTCCTTCATTGCCTCCTGAAATAACACTTAACAGTTTTGTTTTTCTAAGCAAAGAGCTTCTTTCAGTATTTCTTGTAGCTTTGGTTTGGTTTTTACAGTCTCTAAGTTTTATTTATCTGTGAATATCTTAATTTCATTTTCATATTTGAAAGGCAGGTTTGCAGGATATGTAATTCTTGGTTGAAAGTTTTTTTCCTTAAAGGCTTTGAATGTGTCATCCCACTGCCTCTGTGCCTGCATTATTTCTGCCAAGAATTCAGATGAAAGGCCCTCCCTCTGAATGCTAGCTTTGCTTTCAGTTTCGCTCCTTTATGAGTTTCTCCTTATGTTTCATTTTGTTAAGCTTGATTATAATATGTCTTGATGTCTTTCTTTTGTGGATTACATTGTGCGGCATTGAATACACATCTTGGATATCTATGTTCTCTTCTTTCATAATTTCAAGGATGTTTTCTGTCATCAACTCTACAACAATACTCTCTGTGTTTTCAGGTGTCCCTCTCTGTTCAGGAATTCCAATTAATTGTAGATTGTTCCTCCTGATGGAGTCCCATATGTTTCTTAATGCTTCCTCATTTTTCTTGTTTCTTTCTTCTGACTTCTCCTCATAAATGCTGGTGCCAGTAGCTCTGTCTTCAAGGTCAGTAAGTCTAGTTTCCAGTTGTTCAGTTCTGCTCTTTTGGCTTTGAAATGAATTGTCTAATTCTGTAATTTTGTTTTTGATCTGCTGAATTTCAGATCATTGATGTTTCATCATTTCAAATAGCTTGCTTAATTTTTCATTTTGCTCTGCTGCATTTCATTTAATCTTCAGGAGGGTTCTGTACATAATTGTTTTGTACTCAACCTCTGATAGTTTCAGAAAGCCTTCTTCATATGGGAAGTTTTTTGATTCTTTATTTTGGGAGTTTTCCTGTTTCTTTAAATGATGAGAGATGATTTGTTGTCTTCAGGCCATCTAGAGGCTTCTTGGTTTCTCTGGTGTTACCTCAACAGGAGCTGAGATGTAGATTTGAGAAGGGAGTCGGTCATCAGCTGCCTCTGTGTACTCTAGTAACTGGCCCCAGTGGAGTCTCTGGGGTGTCAGTCTCCACCTCCTATCTGGCAAAGACAGTGCCCTACTTCTGGAGTCACTGGTGGGGCATCAACCAACCTGATGATATGGGTCAGTAAAGGCTGGAAGAGATGACACTGGGCTGCTAAGCAGTTATTTCTCCAAGCAGTCTTATTTCAAAAATTTATCCGACAGCTGCCAAAATTAGTCAGGCTGTCAGGTGCAGCAGACCTCACCTTCCAACTGATAGTGGAAGCATCTCTTCGGCTGTCTCCAGATGTTCTGATGTAGTTCAAAGTAGGGATGTGTTATGGCCTTGCTGTCATCCTTAGCCGGATCCTACCTGCAGTCTGCCCAAGTGGCAAGTCAGCAGGCATGGGGCTCAGCAAGTGATGGCTCATGCCAGAGAGAGGAAGTTTCCCGTTTAGTGGCATGTAGTCCAATCTGACAATCCTATGCCATATCCTACGGCTCCCTGGGTGTGCAGAGTGTTCCATTTAATTATCAATACAGGCTTTAGTTTTCAAAGGGAATTGAGGAGACATGTGTCTAGTCCACCATCTTGAATCTGCCCCCTGAAAACTGCATTCCTTTTGCCCCTAGTTTTCTTAGTTCTTCTTTTTCAAAAGCAGGCAGGCCATAGTTTCACTGTTTCAAAAGCAGGTAGGCCAGGGAGACATGGAACTAAAACTCAGTGAAGCAACTCAAAGATGAAAATGTTAAAAAAAAGAAGAAAAAAAAAAAAAAAAACAAGAAGCAGCAACAACAAAGCACTCTCCCTTCCCCACTGTCTTGTTTTCCCTGTCTCAAGGCTTATTTCTCAAAATAATTCTTCAAATTATCTTGATCTTATTTTTTTTCAAATAAGGAGACTATACGGCTGCATTTTTATAGCATCTAAACATCTGGCTGGAGCCCTGGTTAAGTTCTTGACTACCAGCCTAAAGCTTGGTAGTTTGAATCCACTAGGTGTTCCTTGGAAATCCTATGCGACAGTTCACCTTATCCTATAGGGTCACTAAGAGATGGAGTTGGGTCAAAGATAATTTTTTTTCCTTTGTTTTAAAACATCTGACCAGTTTGTTTCTTATATTTTACCCTTTAAGGTTAACTAAAGATTGGATATTAATTTCAAAACCTCTCGCTGAAATTTTTCTATGTAACAAATACACATTAGAATTTAGGGTTTAGAAGTGTCCAGGATGTGAGAAAAAGGATATGGTGTTAGCTGCCCTTAAGTTGGCCTCTGTCTCATGGCAGCCCCGTGTGTAATAGCTAAGAGTGGTTGTGGAGTAGACCACTGTGATCCACAGGGTTTTCAATACTACGAAGTAGACTGCCAGGTCTTTGTTTCTAGTCCATCTTATTCTGGTAGCACCCCTGAAACCTGTTGAGCATCACAGCAACACACAAGTCTCCAATGGCAAACAGGTCATGGCTCTGCATGAAGTACATTGTCTGGGACTCAAATCTAGGTCTTACGCATGGAAACCTCCACCACTGAACCACTGCTGCATTTATCATTTGTCCTTTTTCCCTTTCCCTTTTCCTTTGCATTTTTGCTCATCAGTGGGTATTTGCGACACTTTGACCACACACCTTGCCAAACAGTTCCATCTCAGAAAAGCAGACAGCACGGACATTACTAAAGGACAAATGAAACTATATTTTGATGAGTGGGTAGAATTTTAATAGTGGGAAAAAAACTGTTTGACCAAAATAAATTTAAGAGCAAAATGCTATGAACCTCACTGGGAAGAGGCTGATGTTTGGGGTTTGTGAACCCAGTGTGAGACCTGGTACCTTCTACCCTGGTTAGCCATGTGATGTTGGGCGCATCCTTCTGAGCTCAGCTTCCTTTTCCATCACAGGACAGTGCTAGCGTCTGCTCTCCCTACTTTATAGGTTGCTGTGAGTTCCGCATGAAATAAAAAACATTTAAATGCTCTGACAAAGTACCACAAAAATATAATTACAATTCACTAGGAAAAATGGCTTTTGACGAACAAAGGAGGTAAAGAAGAGAGACACAGAAAAATGGGGACATTTGGAAACCAGGGAAAGGTCCTAAACGTGCATATCATCCCTTTGGGGAAAACAACCAGTCAAACAAATGAATGGAACAAAGTTGTGACAAACATTTCCTGTCCTTCTTTGAAACAGGCGTGTAAAATGTCAAGGTGCCAAGGCCTTCACAGAAGGCAGAGGCACCTCTCTAGCACCCAAGAGCCTAAACAAAACTATAGGAACATAAGACAAGGAAACAAAACCCCAGCTAGCAACCTCGGAGAGACACCCCAAGTTAGGGTTGTTTTTCAAGCCATTCCCTCACTTCTGTAGTAACTAACTGCAAGTACACTTTAAACAGTGTGTCCCAGGAAGTCCAACCACTAGACAGCTGTAGTTACGCAGTTTGCTTCCTGCTTGCACAGATTCAAACAGATATTTGACCTCAGAACCTCCTTCCCCCAGAAGGGAGCCCATTTACTGGTCCACTCTTGTACTCGGAGCCCATTCTGGAGTGAGGAGTCCATCTATCAGTACGTCCAACCCACTGGACTACCAAAGTCGGATGAGTGAGAGAAATTTCAAGAATGGATGGACTAAAGTGGACTGATGTATAGGACCCTGAACCAGTCCTCAAACAGATGATCCCCAAATCCCCAGCTCAAAGAACTTGAGGTTTTCTGCACACTAGTCACCACATTGCTCCTTGTCTCCACAAACAACAAAACTGCCACTGTCTCTTTCCCTTACAACTGGTGTCCATCTTACTCCAATTCAGTAACAGGATACACCAAGAACCCAAGAGGCATTCAGTTACAAAATGTATATTATCTTTTCCCCTATGTGAGGTTGTATTTGTGTATGTGTGTGTGTGTGTATTTTTTGAGGCACTCCAGTGCAGACAGGAGATAGCAAATAACAGTTCTAGTTCTTTCCAAGCAAGCTGCTTTTCCCACTGCATTATTAATGTGGAGCCAGTCTGCACTACTGATTTTACATCTGGGAGAGTTCAACCTTAACTGTTCTACCAATAAAGGCAAGTTGAAATTATCTGCTAGCATCATAATATGGGTAAACAGGTCTGTCTCCCTGCCCATTAAACCTCATAAACATTGGTCGCAGTTTCTGTTTTTGGTATATGGTCAGTATCAACTAGGTGAGTCTTGTTCTAGGCTTCTCATGTTGGCTGTTAATTCTGCAAAGCAATCTGGAGATAGATATGACAAAAAAAGATCTTAAAAAAAAACCCTCTAAACAAAAGGGTTTAGTTTTAATAGGCACACAAGCACATTTACATTCTGTCTTAAAGGTCATGCAAATATGGGTCTCTTTAGTAGCCTATAATAACTCCATTAAAAAGCTTATGCTTAATCACAGTTAAGATTTTCCTACAGAACTGGTTTCCTACCCACACCCCAATCTGAAGCCCCAGCTCCCACATCTCACACAAGCTGAAACATTTCCCATTGATTAAAAAAGGCAGTTAGTGCAACTTTACTATCATCTGTGGTTAAATATAATTAACTAGGCATTTCAACAAAAGAAAGTAGATCAAATTGGTCTGCAATTTTTGGTAAGAAACAGGATTTCTTCCCACTGTGTGCAGACTAAACCAGGAGCAGCAGGACAGATCTGAGAAGTTAATAATACATCTCAGACAAAAGTAGAAGAAAATGCATTAATTACTAGGCAATGGATATTAACACTGCAACTAACTAGAATTACACAAGCTTAAGTGATGTAGAGCATTAGCCATTCTTGGGGAGGACATTCTGTCCCCTACTTTTTTTGTTATCACTTTATTGTAATTGTAGTTCCCTTTCAATTTCTGTTGACCTGAAGATACTCTCAGTTTGTACTGTTGTTAGGTGCTGTTCAGTTGATTCCAACTTGTACTGACTATGTGTGACAAAATATAGAATAATGTAGAATTGCCCCATAGGATTTCCTAGGCTGTAATGTTTACGGCTGCAGATTACTAGGTCTTTCTTCTGCAGAGTGGCTGGGTGGGTCTGAACTGATAAACTTCCAATTAGCAGCTCAGCATTTAATGATTGCACCACCAGGGCTCCTTTTCCCTCCTTTTTTAAATGAGGCGTGTTATATCTGAATGTACTGAACCTCAGAGAGTAGTTGGTCATGATGGTTGGTAGTGGTGGTTGTCATTCGGTGCCGTTGATTCAGTTCCTATTCATAGCAGCCCTAACATCTTAACGGATATTCCATCAATTCCTGGGGCTAAGGCCTTCAATGCAGCTCTGACTTCTTCCTTCAGTACCATTGGTTCCTGATCATATGCTCCCGCTTCAAATGGCTGAACATCGACTAGTTCTTTGTGATATAACGACTCTGTTGTTCCTTCCATCTTCTTTTGATGTTTCCGGAGTCATTTAATATTTTCCCTGTAGAATCCTTCATTATTCTAACTCGAGGCTTGAATTTTTTCTTCAGTTCTTTAAGCTCAAGAAATGCAGAATGTGTTCTTCCCTTCTGGTTTTCCAATTCCAGCTCTTTGCACATGTCATTTTAACACTTTCTTTTATCTTCTTGAGCTGCTCTTCGGAATCTTCACCATTCCATCCTTTTGTTTTAGTTGCTTGACATTTGAGAACAAGTTTTAGAGTCTCTTCTGACATCCACTTTGGTCTTTTCTTTCTTTCTTGTCCTTTTAATTACTTCTTACTTTCTTCATGGATGATGTCTGATGTCATTTCACAATTCGTCTGATCTTCGGTCATTAGTGATCAGCACATCAAATCTGTTTTTGAGATGGTTTTTAAACTCAGAAGGGATGTACTGAAGGTCATACTTCGGCTCTTGTGGACTTTTTCTAATTTTCTTCAGTTTCAATTCGAATTTGCATATGAGCACTTGATGATCTGTGCCGCAGTCAGTACCTGGTCTTGTTCTGACTGCTGATATGGAGCTTTTCCATTGTCTTTTTCCACAGATGCAGTCAATTTGGTCACTGTGTATTCTATCTGCTGAGGTCCATGTGTGCAGTTGCCATCTATATTGGTTAAAAAAGGTATTTGCCATGAAAAAGTCATCATTCTTGCAAAATTCTATCACCTGATCTCCGGCATTACTTCTATCACCAAGTCTGTATTTTCCAACTACTGATCCGTCTTCTTTGTTTCCAGTAATTATCAATGCATCCTGACTGCATGTTTGATCAGTTTCAGACTGCAAAAGCTGGTAAAAATCTTCAACCCCTTCATCTTTGGCCTTAGTGGTTGGCGCATAAATTTGAATAGTTGTATTAACTGGCTTTCCTTGTAGGCATGTGGATATTATCCTATCACTGAAAGCATTGTACTTCAGGACAGATCTTGAAATGTTCTTTCGGCTAATGAATGCAACACCATTTCTCTTTGAGTTTTCATTTCCGGCATAGTAGACCATGTGATTGTCAGATTCAAACTAGCCCAAACCTGTCCATGTGAGTTCACTAATGCCTAGGACATCAGTGTTTGTGTGTTCCATTTCATTTTTGACAAATTCCAATTTTTCTAGATTTCTACTTTGTACATTCCATGTCCAGATTATTAATGGATGTTTGCAGCTATTTCTTCTCATTTTGAGTCATGCCACATCAGCCAATGAAGATTTTGGAGGCCTTACTCCATCCACATCGTTAAGGGTGACTCTACTGTGAGGATGTAACTCTTCCCCAGTCATCTTCCAAGTGCTTTCCAACCTGGGGGGCTCACTTTCCAGCATCATATCTGACAATGTTTGGCTGCTATTCATAAGGCTTTCCCTGGATAATTCTTTTCAGAAGTAGATGCTGGGTCCTTCTTCCTAGTCTGTCTTAGTCTGGAAGCTCAGCTGAAACTTGTCTACCATGGTTAACTCTGCTGGTACCTAAATACCACTGGCATAGCTTCCATTATCAGCAACAAGCAAGCCTCTACTGACAGACCTCGCTAGTGGTAGGTACCAAAACAAACAAACAAAAAACAGAAAACTCAGCACTGCTGAGTTCTATTCTGACTCTAAGTGTCCCAACAGGACAGGATAGAACTGCTCTATAGAGTTTCCAGTGAACAGCTGGTGGATTCAAACTGCCAAACTTTCAGTTAAGAGCCGTAACACTTAACCACTATTGAAACATGGTTTGCATTGGTAGGTAGGCTGCTGTAATTAGGGAGAACTACCCAACATCTCTTTTGGAATGACAGTTGTGAGTTGGAATCCCAAACCTGTGTTTACAAAAGCAATAGACATGAACTTGGCAAAAGAAAAAGAGACCATATATAAATAGAATCCAGACCACAATATTTTGGTTCTCAAAATGTATGCTGATGCACTGTGTATATAACACCCTCCCACAAGGCAACATTTTCCAAAGAAACTGCTTCAAATGGACTTGAATTAACTTGATTATCCAGTCTAGCCTAGAAGAAGCCGTCCTTGCTCAATTCAATTCTTAATACATTTCCAAATTCAATTCCATTTCCCTTTAGATATGTGCTGTGAAGTTCTAGCCTCATAGTCTGGTCACAACCTAATTTATCCATATATTTTCCATATATTTTCCAAACAAGTTATGTAACTAGAACCTAAAGATCTAATTCAACTTTGCAAAGAAAGAAGAAGAAAACACACTGTTAAGTAAGCCAAGTAAAAATAACACATATACATACCCCTCTCTACCCCTCCATGACATTGGAGCCCTGGTGGTACAGTGGTTAAGAGCTCAGACTGTGTTTTAGTCAGCTAATGTTGCTCTAACAGAAATATCACAGACTGGACGGCTTTAACAAAGGAAAGTCTATTCTTACATAGTCTGGTAGTCTGAAAGTCCAAATTCAGGATGCCCACTCCTGGAGAAAGCTTTCTCCCTGTTTGGCTCTGGAGGAAAGTCCAGTATTGCATCAGTCTTTGTCCATGGAGCATCTTGGTGCAGGAACCTCAGGTCTGAAGGATGCACTGTTCTCCCAGTACTCTTTCTTGATGATCTGAGGTTCCCAATTCTCTGTGTGCTTCTCTTTCCTTTTATCTCTTGTAGGATGAAAGGATTAAGGGTGGTGCAAGCCATACCCCAGGGAAACTCCCTTTACAGTGGAGCAGGGAGGTAATCCTATGAAAGGATTTATAGTCCCGCGCTAATCCTTCAACATACAGCATAGGTAAAAATCACAAAATGGGGGACAATCACAGAATATTGGGAATCATGGCCCAGCCAAATGGCTACACATACTTTTGTGGAGGAACACAATTCAATCCACGACACACTGCTAACCAAAATGTGGGCAGTTCAAATCCACAAGCAGTCCCTTGGAAACCCTACAGGGCAGTTCTATTCTGCTCTATAAGGTTGCCACAATGAAATAGACGGCACTTCAGAAGAAACACCTGGTCATCTGCTTCCAGAAAAATCAGTCACTGAAACCCTATGTAGCAGCACTGGCACACATGAGGTCACCATGAATTGCAGTCAACTCAACAGTAACTGTTTGTTGTTGTTTCCCCTGTGGCAAAGCGACATCCACTTTTGCAGTCAGGCCTATGGGAAAGGAGTCTCAAGTCTGCACCTCATCAGGGGGCTTCAGGGAGCAGACTCTGGGAGCTAGCTCCCCTCACTGCACTCCAGACCACAGGATTCTACAACTCAGTTTGTCAGTGACTTAGATACATAGGTACATGTAAGTGACGAAGCTTAGAAAGATAACTGTACACACACAAAGGACATTTGAGCCTTTTTTAGAAGTGAGGCAAATCCAAGGCCAGTGACTAAAAGTGTCAGTGTTCTGGCTTATTTACATGGATGGGTCTGTGTTCTTTGTCAGCTCGTCTGATTACAAAAAGGTAAGACTGCCTCCTTAGCGGTCAGGTTGATCAAAGTGGCACATCCAGTGTTCTTCAACGTATTCGTCACTACTGCAGCCTCTCTAAACAGAAGTCAAAATCCATTACATCAAATTCCAGGCAATCGGATTTAAATTTTTGTTGACTGAATGAAAGTGTGCAACAGAGGGTTTTTAAATTTGAAATCTGATTTAACTCAGCTAAATTTGTGTGTTACTAAAAAAATGCTTGGAACTCTTCAAAAATTGGACTGGACTATAAAACATAAAATGATTCTGGTGAAGACTGTACTTCTTGGCTTAAGCAGATACGTGAGGCTAAATGGGCTGCTCCTGTCCAGAGGTGAGATGAGAAGGTGGAAGGGCACAGCAGCTGGTTGAATGGTCATGGGAAATACAGGGTGGAAAGGAGGTCTGGGCTGTCACGGGGTGAAGGGAGTAGCTAGATTTAGATAGCACTGTGTGTGCAAGTTTTTTCTTTTTTAATGTTTGAATGAAAATGTACATTCCCATATAAATTTGCACACCCACCTATATGCAGCTCCCACTGCTTTCCCTGCCCTTGTGACAGCACGTTCCTTTTCTCTGCTCCATACATGTCTTACCCTCCCAACAATTTCCTATCTTCTCCTCTCCACCCACTCCTCTTCCTCCAGTAAGAGGTCAGTAGGACAACATCCTATAGATGCAAAGAACCATAAAGTGCACACATGATATGGTCACTCTGTGTCACAAACTCAAATCCATTCCTGTCTGAGACTTGACATCCATTATGATTTATGGACAGGGGTAGCATCAGGGCCAGGGGCCATGCTCCCAGGGGAACTCCAAGGCCCCTGGATCATCAGTTTAGGTCTTTTACTGGAGATTTCAGGGTGCACCCCTTTTTATTTTTGTGTTGTCAGTGAGACTCAACTTTGTGAGCTCCATCATGGCTATCACTGGTGGTGACCACGCAACATCTGGTTCTTCTGGTCACAAGTCTATGTAGTTACTCACTCATGTGGGTCTGTCTTCTGGGTTCTCTTTTCCCCATGTCATTTTGATCCTTGGTGATCATCCATTCCTGCTAAGTTGGAACAATTTGCTGTACCCTCCAATGGCAGCTTGGCAGCTTTTAAGACCCCACACTCCACTCACCAATGTAGGGTGCAGAGGGCTCTCTTAGCAAAACACTAGTTGTGCCAGTTCGCTTTGATTTCCCCTGAGAGCATGGTCCCCGACCCCTCGCCACAGCTACTCTGTTCTTGTAATACTGGATTAAGATGGGAGGAGTAATCATGTTATGTTGAAGTCCAGTTAGTATTAATCTTCTTTCTAATGT
The DNA here is from genome assembly GCA_028571685.1 of Heterohyrax brucei. Classification (NCBI taxonomy): domain Eukaryota; kingdom Metazoa; phylum Chordata; class Mammalia; order Hyracoidea; family Procaviidae; genus Heterohyrax; species Heterohyrax brucei. Next base: position 37,896,479 of record CM053145.1, read on the forward strand.
GTGCTGTCACCGATTTCACCCAACCAAGTTTCTATCAACTATCTAATCTAAGGGTCACAATGAGACGGCACTTGGCTTGGCTGGCATATAATCTAAACCCTCCCCCCTCCTCCTCCCATCCTCCCAACCCTTGCAGCCTTCAAAGAGTCTTTTCTTCTATGCATGAGTCTATTTCTAAGTTCTTATCATAGGGGTCTCATACAATATTTGTCCTTTTGTTGCTGAGTACTTTCACTCAACGTAATGTCCTCCAGTTGAAACCAGGTTATGAGATATTTCCTAAAATCATTGCTATTCTTTATCAATGCACAGTGTTCCACTGAGTATATATACCATAGTCTGTTTATCCATTCATCTGCTGTTGGGTATCTGGGTTGATTCCATCTTTTTGCTATTGTGGATTGTGCTGCGATAAACATTTGTGTGCCTGTGTCAGTTGGTGTGAATGGCCTGGATTCTGTAGGATATATTTCAAGTAGTGGAATTACTGGGTCAAATGGTATATCTAGATCCAGCTTCTTAAGGAAGCACCAGATTGCTTTCCAAAGAGGTTGCACCATTTTGCAATCCTACCAACAGTGTAGGAGAGTTCCAAATTCTCCACAGCCTCTCTAGCACTTGTTGTTTTGTGTTTTTTGGATCATGGCCAACCTTGTTGGGGTGAGATGGTATCTCATTGTAGTTTTGATTTGAATTTCTTTAATAGCTAATGATCGTGAGCATGTCCTCATGTGGTTTTTGGCAGCCTGGTTCTCCTCTTTAGAGAAGTTTCTGTCCATCTCCTTTGCCCATTGCTTAATTGGATTATTGATCTTTTTCCTATTGATATTTTGCAATACTTTATAGATTATGGAGATCAGGCATCGGTCTGACATATAGTTGCCAAATATTTTTTTCCCATTCTGTAGGTGACCTTTTGATCCTATTAATATAGTCTTTGGATGAGCAAAAGTGTTTGATTCTTAATAGTTCCCCTTTATTTATTGTCTCTTCCATGGTTTGTGGTTTGTTTGACAGATTTTGAATTCTGTCTACATTGTGTATTAAAACTTCCAGTGTTGTTCCTACCTCTTCTTGGGTCAGCTTTATTGCTTTAGATTTGATATTTAGGTCTTTTTTCCAGTTTGAGTTGGTTTTTGTATATGGTGTAAGATATGGGTCTCTTTTCAGTTTTTTGCAGATGGACATCCAATTCTGCCAGCACCATTTGTTGAAGAGATTGTTTTTTCCTCAGTTTAATGTCTTAGGGCCCTTGTCAAATATCAGCTGTTCATAGGAAGATGGTGTCATCTCTGGGGTCTCAATTTTGTTCCATTGATCTGTCTCTTTTTGTACCAATACTGTGCAGGGTTTTGTACAGCAAATTGACATGGATTATAAATTTTCACTTAAAGCACTATAAAATATTTTTTTAAAGTACTTTAAATAATTAAACTTGCACTTTGTTTGGGCGGCCTATGTAGACCAAAATCAGACCCATTGCCACTCAGTTGATTTCAACTCAAGTGACCCAACAGAGCAGAGTATAACTGCCCTGTAGAGTTTCCAAGGTGTGCCTGGTGGATCTGAGCTGCTGACCTCTTGGTTAACAGCTGTAGCGCTTCACCACACCACTACTAGGGTTTCTGGAGACCTATATGGAGGCATGTATTACAAAGTTAGGTATGTAGTAAGCAGAAAACAGTCTTTTTCTTTTTCTGTCCCAGTGATGACTGAAAGTAGACCCCCCGCCTGTCTTCTACTAGGAGTTACCTGTCACAAATTCCAGGATCTGAAAGTCTCCCTCATTATGCACAATTAACAAAGTACAGGCCTAGTAGCAACTTCCACCAATATTTGTTTTGTTCCTTGTAGAAGAAACACAACCAGAACATTTCTTAGAAGCCAGGTTGGCAAGGCTTGGCTTGCTTACTTTGGACATGTTGTCAGGGACGACCAACTAGTAGAAAAAGACATCATACTTGATACAAGAGGGCCAAGGAAGACGAAGGAAACTTTCAGTGAGACAGACCGAAACAATGGCCACAAACATAGCAACAATTCTGAAGCTGGCATACGACTGAGGAACAATTCCTTCTGTTACATAGAAGGTTGCCATGCATTGGAGCCAACAAAATGGCAGGTAACAACAGTAACAGCATCATATACATCACATCAACCTTAAAGTGAATCTGTACTTTCACTAAAATCTATTTATCTCACAGCTTGGGAAACAGAGGATAAGAAAGGTTAAAGTGACTTTCTCAATGTCACTTGGCTATCCTACTGGACTGCAACTGAACAGCAGTACCTTCAGCTGGCCCAGTGACATGAAGTAGAGAGACAAGCAGTATCCACCCAAAGGGTCTTTATTCTATTACTGTGTTTTGGCTACACCTCTTAGTTGGATCCGACTCGATGGCACTGGGCTTGACTTGGCTCTTCAGAGTTCTGTTAAGAAAAAACAGAACATTGCCACACAGTTGATTCCAACTCATAGCTACCATGTAAGGAAATGTAGAACTTCTCCACACAGTTTGCATTTTCAAGGAGCACCTCCTGGATTTGAACTGCTGGCATTTTAGCTAGCAGTCATTGCTCTTCACTGCTATACCACCAGGGTCAGTCATCTTCCCTGTAGCAACCACTACAAGACCACAGAATGACCAGGACTCTGGCTATGATCTAGGCCTTTTGCTCCTCCTCCATTCTCTTTCTGTGACTTTTTGTAATTTTTTTCTGATCATTATCGCCTTTCCCAGAGAGTAGGTGGGGAACACGAAAAAGTATGGAGCTTCAATCAGTCAGTTTCGCTACAGAGGTACAACAGAGCCGGTAGGCAAGCAAGACACCAATGTAGCCAATGGTGGTCTCTGCACTTCTGCACTGGGGCTGAGGTACCACGGAGGCTTCCTCCTAACTGGAGGAACAGTGGTGGGTGATAAGCTCATAAGCCAAGCCAAGTGCCGTCGAGGATGCAGGAAAATACTCAAAGTAGACAACAGTCCAGTGAGGCAGTGGGATATCTATGTAAACTTGGCTACACAGATCCCAGGTCCAACCAGATGTCTCATATAACGAGTAGTAATTCTCTATATCTCCCAGTCTCCACAGCTTGTAAGACAGGAAGAGGCCCTGATTGAAGCAAAACCAGAAAATGGATCTACCAGAAGCCCACAGACTACATCTGTGAGTCTAGATCTTAGCTTTAAAGAGAACTTAGAAATTATCTTTCTGTAGTGGTGCTCCTGAAAGCTATTATTGGCCTTATCCAACTCTACCGAAGTGGGCAGAGGTGGTTTCATTTACATATACTTTTATTTCTAGGTCCCGTATACTGTAGGGAAACTCTGGTGGAGTAGTGGTTAGGTGCTACATCTGCTAACTAAAAGGCTGGCAGTTCAAATCTGCCAGGTGCTCCTTGGAAATTATATAGGGCAGTTCTCTTCTGTCTATAGGGTTGCTATGAGTCGCAATTGACTCGATGGCAGTGGGTTTGGTTTGGATTATACACTGTGAAGCAAATCTTACTGGCATAGTAGTTAAGAGCTATAGCTGCTAACCCACCAAGCGCTTCTTGGAACCCCCCAGGGGACACTTCTACCCTGTCCTATAAGGTCGCTATGAGTCAAAATTGACTCAGTGGCAGTCTGTTTGGTTTTGGGTTTTGTATACTGTAGGTGATGAGTGGTGGCAGGGTGGCCAACAATGAAATCAGTGATTTCACAGTTGCTTTGTCTACCTCTTCTCTCTCCACAGAGACATTTCTACTGTCACACTCGGCTCTTGTTGCCAGTGAGCAGACAGCGGGCCCTGTTCATCACCATGAATTTATAGTGTTAAGTGCTAGGTGTCCAGACTGCAACCTGGCACACTAGATGTATATGGCCACAGAAGAATACGCAGTGTGTCATTCAAATTTGAGAGATAACCATATCCACTCTACATGTCCTGATACCAAGGTCTACCACAGCAGAAGGCAAGTCCATGATGAACACAGTGTGCAGTGGGGAGCTCCAAGACCCCATTGAGTGGCCATCTGGAAATATACCGATAGGAAGGTCCTACAATGGTCTCTTCGCATAGCACTCTGTACTTTCTTTTTGGGAACATCTTTCAAACTTATTTTCATTCACTATTCATTGTCCCCACTTGACCATACACTCTGGGAGGACAAGGCCAGGTCTCTTTCGCACAACCTTGTACCCCTAGTACGTGGCACAGTGCCTGGCATATCAGGTTACACTTGCTCAATAATCCTTTATTTTATTTTTTTAAAGAAAACAAAAACAAACAAACTGTCTTTGTCACCTGGCACTGCTCTAGCAGAAAATGCCATGAGTGGAAAGTTTCATGAAGAGAAGCTTTTAATGTCACGGTCCAGTAAGCTGCAGATCCATTAACAAATTACAGGTCCATTCAAAAAGGGAAGTTATCACAGCCCAGTAGGATAAGTCCAAATCCGGTGAGAGCATCTTGGCACAGGAACCTCGGGTCCAAAGGACGTGTTCTGCTCTCGTTGCTTCTCTTTTGGTGGTATGAGGTACCCAACTTCCTCACCCCACTTCTCTCCCTTATAACCCAGAAGCCTGTAGCTTGGGACCTTCTTCTCTAATACAACTGTTGCCCATTCCCCATCATCAATCTCAGAGAGGTAGGATTCACAACACATGGGAGGAAGGGCATCACATTGGGTCTCACAGCCAATTCAAATCAACACAGACATTTTTGGAGGGACACAATTCAATCCATGACACTAACCAATCAATTTATGATGTTAGATAACTGAATACTAACATTTTCTTCCTTAACATCTTAACTCAGGTCTGAGTAGAACTTTCCCTTAACTCCAGACTTTCAGTTCCCACTCAACAAGCACAATGCTAAAAAAAAACCCGGCTTCTTCTGGCATGCACAAGAGGCACTTCCTGCCAGCCTCTCTGTGACAGGACTGGACATATCCCTCCTTTCCACAGGAGAGATGGCTTATCTCCTACAAGTCACTTTCTATATCACACTTGACAATTTTAGAAGTAGTACCACACACCCAACTCCAAAGTGTCTAGCTTTGAGGAACAGTTCAGCAGAGAAACCCACAGACGTCAAAACTTCAACATCCTATTCTCCTAGGGGAAGAAAGAAGTCCTGATAGTAACAAAAGCATTAAACCTGCATGGCTGACCAGGCAGCTGAGCCAATAAACACTGATGCAAAACAGCCGTGTGTGGGGCTTTTGTCTTTCAGATCCTGGCACTTTCTGGGTATTTATTTTACAGGCAGAAAAAGAGAATCCACTGATTGAGGAAATTCTCTCTCTGTATCCAATCCTAAAGGTCTCCTCTGCCTTCTCTTATGGGAGACAAGAAGATTATTTCCTCTACAGCAGAGAATAACGGAAGGTGGGTAGGAGTTGGAAATACCAGATGATGCTACACTCAAGTTCCTCAAAGCTTGTGTTTCTCAAAGCAATGAAATTATGCACAGAATTTGAAAAATACAAACTGTGGGTCCTATCCCTGACCTGCAAAATGCAAGTGTGTGAGTGTTACTGATTGAACCGTGTCCCCTAGAAAGATATGCTGAAGTACTACCTCCTGTGCCTGTGAACGGGACCTTGTTTGGACACAGAGATTTTCTTTTTTAAATGTTAATGGAGTTATACTGGAATAGAATGAGTCCTACACCTATGCTCTTCTGAGTAATGTCTCATCTAAAGGGAAACCAGACAGACAGATATACATACACAGGGAAAGAGACTACAAGAGAACACTCTACAAACCAAGGAACACCAAGGAATGTGCAAGGCTACCTACAAAAAAGGACCTTCACCTACAGCCAATGCCCTGATTTGGACTTTTAACCTCCCAAACCGTGAGACAATAAATTTCTGCTCTTCAAAGCCACCACAAGTGGCATTTCTTGCTGCGGAAGCCTTAGGACTAAGATGGGCAGGGGCATTAATAACTGCTAACGTTCCCCAAGAGTCCCCAAGGCAGATGGCAGAGTAGTTAGGAGATTGGCTGCTAACCAAAAGGTGGGCAATTTGAATCCACCAGCCACTCCTTGGAAGCCTTACGAGGCAGTTCTACTCTATCATATAAGGTTGCTATGAGTCGGAATCAACTAGCTAGCAATGAGGGGTTTTGTTTTTTTCCCAAATAGTCCCCAGATGATTCTGCAGACAGCCAGGGCTAAGAGCCTCTTTCTCAGAGAGCTAAAGCAATGAACTGAATGCCCATTTCAAATCTCCATGAGGACTGTGAGCTCAAGTGGCCGCTAGGGTGGCGTGTTGAAACATTAATGAGCTGTGTCTCCACTGCCTTGGCCTTGTGTGCTGTCCACTGAGAATATGCCCTGTGACTTTGACAACAAAGGAAGAACAAAACAGGGCAGAATCCCGTAATATTTCTGGTAGAGACAAACGTCTGGACAGGCCTATATGCATTGTCCCTCATTACTTCACAGGCATCGCTACGTAGCAATTCAGTTATTGCTGAAAAGCCATCGAAATATATCTTTTTTGGTGTTATTTGTTCATGAAGAGCAGCGTCACGGGCCCTCTCTCCATGCAATTTAGAAATGAAAACTGGGATTCTTCCATTTGTATTCCCAGTCATGCTTACTAGGCTGGGAGCAGAGACCGAGAGAACGATCCCTAGAGATAACAGCAGCACTTGGCCTCCTTGTTTTTCTGTGTGAGCAGCCTGCAAAGGCTGCTTGTCATGCACTCTGCTTCTATGCCATGCTGCTGGGATTCTTGTCTTTTCACAAATAAATGACAAGGGCTAGGCTTCAAACGACTGCAAACCAAGGAGACAAAGAGCTTGCTATAATGACTTGTTTGGATATTTTTAGCTCAGTTTGCAAAGCCGGGGTGGATTATCCGACAGACAAGCTAAGCATCTGTACTGCAGCACCTGTAGTGACCAATTTCACATTTTTTCCCCCACATCAAAGATTCTGCTTCTAGGTATGGCTGGCATTTGTCTCTCTCTGAATCCCACAGAACCTTCCTACAGAATCAAAGCCTCTTCAAATTTACAATCCCCGACAGAGTGGGGTAACTCAGTGAGCAAGGTAAGTACAGGCTGACACGTCATTACTTCCTCATCTACAGTGAAACACTTTCCCGTGCTTCCCCTGGTGAAATATGTGAAATCGGTCACTACCTATGATCAGGGAAGCGAAGTAAATGCCACACTGGGCTTGCCTATTGTATAATCTGCCCCCTTGAAGGCTAAATTACAGTAAATGCATTATAACACACCATAAGCATCTTGGGCTGCTCCTCTTCCTTAAGGAATGGCAATTCAAAATCACAGATTATACCAAAATAAAACCCTGTAACTGCTTGTTGGTTTGTTTTACTTAAATGATTGTGACTTCTGAACACAGCCTAACGTGAGTGTAACACTCACCATGTTGGCAGAAAGCAGTCCAATCCAAGGTTGCAGGGAAAAATCTGTTCAGGGGACAAATAGTGACCGGCTACTCGCCGGCACTGATGATTCTGCAGGAACCCTGTCTGCTGTAGGAGGTTAAAGCAGGCCAACCACAGTCATGCTTTGCCCCTCTCTTCTCCCTCAGTTGTGCCACAAAGCCACCCAAAATCAAAACATTCCAATTTCTGTTGAATGACAGGCAAGGGAGCGAAGAAACAAACACTAGGTTCTTTCGCCACATCCTGACACTGGATAGGGAAGGTGGTGGTCCTCATTACTGGCTGAGGCTACTGCATGCGTTCAACTGGCAGATGGGTTTTTTTTGTGTGTGTTAATCTATGACAAGAGCACTCTGTATTTTTTATAAGAACTTGAACCTGATTACAAGATTGATCAATCTCAGGAATGAGCTGCCCAAGGACAGTAACAATCAATACAAGAAAGCCCAATGATTTCTGACAACTCAACAACCACATGTTTGGTAGCAATAATACTCCAGCTGCCTCTGCAGAATATCTGGGTGTCTCTTAGTGGTACAGGGTCTAGGGATAACAGAGATAAAAAAGATTCTGGTTCCAAGGCAGGGTATAACATTCTTGTCTAAAGCAGGAAACAAAATATTCTGGAGTGAAATTTTACAAATGGAAAAAGAAATCCCCAGTAGTACATACTTTTAACTCTGTAAGAGGAAAATCATTGTCTACTTGTGGGCTATTTTCATTCCCTGCCCTCATTTGCATGAGTAGCACAGAAGTCGGTATAAATCAAGACCCAGTGTAATTCAGCCTTGTTGTACCTCAGTGCTCTTCCCACTGAGATGAAAATGAAGGCAGAGTGGCTGCTGGAGTCCTTAACGTATTCCAGAGATGGTGCTTACGTGAATATGTACCCGGGAAGCAAGGGATACATATTCAATGGATAGGAATATACAGTTTATTCCAAACTCTCAGAAAAGCCCAAGAGAAGCTAACAGGGAAGTAGGCAAGGCCCATGCAGGATTTATGGTTGATTTAACCTTGTAGAAACTCCCTGGGTCAGCAGAGTCCCATGTGCTTCACTGTACAATCTGTAGTGAATTCCTTCCAGAAGCTACACTATCAAAACAGCACCCTCCATGACCCTGTATCTTCAAGCCATCTGCAACTCCAAAAGCAATCATTTTAAGTGCTCATGATAAACACCTAGGGCAACCACTAGCACAATAACAGAAGCCATTTATGGCAAGAAAGAAAGAAACAGAGAGGGAGAGGGAGAGAGAGAAAGAAAAGAAAAAGCTGAATGCCAAGGAGGTTTGAGGCTGTCTATTGCCTGCTGCTGGCAGGAAATAAAACCAGTTTAGGGGAAGATGTGCTCTGGAGTTTCTCTTAATTGAAGATCAATAACACTGGAAGTGCTTGATTCTTTCATAATCCCTGCAAAACTCTACAGTTCCAAGTTCACTCCCACTGTAGAAGATGTGGGATGCTGGACCAGTGCCAGAGAAGCAGGGAAACATAAAAGGGGCCCTGAGACTTCATGTTTTCGAACTGGAACAGTCCCATGGAAACTGGGGCAGTTGGTAACCTGGAGTGAAGCAGAACTAAAGAGGGGGTACAATCCCATCCTGTGAAACACCATTTAGCTCCATGATCACATTCACACTGTCAGCTCTGACACAGGGAGAGATTGTCCAACGCTGCACCCCTCAGCTTGGTGTTCAAAGGCTGCCTTAAGAAACTCAGCAGGGCCTGCTCCCATGTGTGACCTCAGAGGCCGATGAGGTTGATAGAAATAACATTAGCTGCAAACCAGAGCCTTCTTGCTGACCACAGTCTTTCCAGGCGTCGAGGCACTCACAGTTCTCTCTACATTCTGTTGGCAGGTACAAGGGAAGCCTGAGTTTCATGCACAGTGGGAAGGGGGGTGATGTACACAGTAATGAAAACTACAACTGACTACACTTAGGGGGGAGCTTTGAAACATCACTATTAAAAAAGTAGCTTCTTTAAAGCGTCAACTGGAGTTTCTTTCATAAAATGCGTTTAGTAAAAATAGATCTTCCTATACAATACATATATTTATATATCTAGAAAAAGTCTGAAAGGAACAATTCTTAAGCGTAAGTGCCACAGTGAGACATCTCTACCTTCTGCACAGCGTCAAGTACAATTCTGCCCAGATGTATAGCAAGATACTCAGGGAAGGGCATTAAGGGAGATGGGTGATTTGAAAGTAGAGGCTGACTTTCTATAATGAGCTTTTCTGCAACTGGGTACTTTACAATTACCAAAGATTATTCTATTTTCTGATAGATGCATAAAAGAAGTGAACTGTTGAAGGATATAAAATTGTAATTTAAGAAACAGACTGAATTCAAATATATGACACACAGACGGTAACTACTAATTATAAGCTGCAGTATGCTTGGCCATCAGATTTGAGGAAATATACTCCTGTAAGTTTCAAAAAATTATCTTGTTAGGTTTCATAAATAAGCTGCATAAGCCACTGACTATAGTAGAGCCATAATCTTGTAGAACTCCCACAGGCACCTATATAGAAGTTAGAAACACTAAATAAATCACTCTGCTCAATAGTGGTCCATCTTCTACATAGACAATCCATCTTGCATTGTAGGTGCTGTTGGTTTTTAGTTTTCAATTAGACATCTTCGTCTGCAGAGATAACTATTGTTAGAAATAGTGTATTGCTATTTATTATTGAAGAAACATACCTCAAATACAAACTTGCTGTTTCAGATAGACAAAGCCACTCAAATGTTTACTGTTTTTGGGTGATATTGCTTGTCCTAATGGAGTGCTGGTGGCATAACGGTTAACAGCTCAGCTGCTAACCAAAAGGTTGGCAATTCAAATCTGCCAGACACTCCTTGGAAACCCTAGGGGACAGTTCTAGTCTGTCCTATAGGGTTGTCATGAGTTGGGGTCAACTCAACAGCAATGAGTTTTTTTGGTTTGTTTTTGGTGCTTGCCCTAGTAACTCAATTTAGCAAAAATATGCCCTGGATGATTGTAATTAAGGTGAGGAATAGAAGAGCCTCTCATAAATATCATTCATCTTGTGTTCACTCAGCAACTATATACCATAAATCTACTAAACATTTAAGCAAAATATACCAAGTGTTGAGAAGGAGTAAGGGCAGACTGAAGGGTGGCCCTTGGAAGACTCTATAATCTGGTTAGTAAGACCACAGCTTAATAGTTTTAAAAAGAAACCAAAGTAGTGTAGATTACCTTACTTACTGGGGACAAGTCACAAGAAGAATATGCACATCTCCTTAATATTGTGTGTGACCAAATGGGATGGGTCTATGAAGTACAAGTAGTCCCCAGTTTACCAAGGGATACTATTCCAATGATTCTGTACTAAATTGGTTCTGACATATGACAGTAACTCATTGATTTTTAGTTTTTTATTATTATTGCCTTTTACTATCAATATCTTTTAAATCCTGTCTTTATTTGCCTTCCAAGTTTGGCATGAAAAATATTAACAGCAGCAAATTGTTTGCTACAACATGTATGTAGTACATATTACCATCAATAGCCATCAATAAGATATGTATATAAAAGGCAGTTGTAAAGAGCAGTTTGCTGTGACCAGAATACATGGTCAGGGGGGACTACTCACACCACTGTTGTGTACTGAAGTATAATGGCTGTCTCAATGAAGAGCCCTGGTGCAACTGAGGTGGGAGTGAAACTAGCCACATTTTCCATGGTTCCACATTGTCATTGGAAAAGAACTCTTGGCAGAGAAACTAAGGGTTATTCAGACTTGGGTATTTGGAAGACATTTACTCAAAAATAAATGAAGTGTGACTGTCATTTCAAGGAAACAAAGTGACAGTGTTTGTGACCAAAGATAAAAGCTACACTTTCAAGCAAAAATTAGAATTCTGGAAAACCTCCATCTGTGAACACACACTTGGGAGCTTCCTAACAATTAAGGATTTCTGTGATGAAATCACGGCAGTATCAGTGAATATAACTGTAAATGCTGCATAACAAAATGCATAAGCATTTGAAACGTCTGTATAACTTAACCAAAAAACCAAAACCAAACCCACTGCCATTGAGTCAAATGTGACTCACAGTGGCCCTATAGAAGGACAGAGTACTACTGCCCCATAGAGTTTCCAAGGAGCACCTGGTGAACTTGGTTAGCACTTAACCACTACAGCACCAGGGTTTCCTGGTATAACTTAGTGAACTAACATTTTCTACATAGCCAATAGACAATGTCACAAAACTATGCAAGAGTAAATAATACATTCAATATGCAAGGCAAGCCAATGGACTTTAAATGCAGAAGAACATGAAAGCTAACTGATGTGACTTCAGGTTCCACATTGCAACTAATTTTTAAAGAAACTGCTACTTGTCAAGTTTTGGTGTATTATCAAATATCTACATTCACCTTAAAAGGGTTATTAAAACATTCCTCTTACATATTTGCATAAGATTGAATTTTCTTCATATACATTCAATGTGCAAGACAAGCCAATGGACCTTTAACGTAAAAGAATGTGAAAGCTAACTGATGTGACTTCAGGTTCCACATTGCAACTAATTTTTAAAGAAACTGCTATTTGTCAAGTTTTGGTGGATTATCAAATATCTACATTCACCTTAAAAGGCTATTAAAACATTCCTCTTACATATCTGAATAAGACTGAGTTTTCTTCATATTGTTCAACATGTTACAACAGAAAGAAGGCAGAAGAGACCAGAATCCAGCCAGTTGGTTTTTTTTTTTATGTTCAGATATTAGATTTGTGAAAATCAAATATGAAACTGCTCTTTCCATTCATTTTTGTTTTGGAATATCCGACTCGATGGCACTTGGCTTGGCTTTCATAAAATATATTATTTGCAACAACAAATAATGGACTTATGACTCCTATTTTAAATAAATTAATAAATATTAATAAATCTTTAATTTCGTTTTAGTTTTACTATTTACTGTGGTTAAGATAGAAGCCCTGGTGGTGTAGTGGTTAGGTGCTATGTCTGATAAGCAAAAGGTAGGCAATTTGAATCTGCCAAGTGCTCCTTGGAAACTCTGTGGAGTAGTTCTACTCTGTCCTATAGGGTCACTACGTGTTGGAATTGACTCAATGGGAGTGGATTTTTTTAAAAAAATGGAAAAGACTGATTTTTTTTTAATAAATAAAAGCTCTTGAGAAATGTTAAGAAGCTTGACATCAAAAAGATTAATACTGATCAAAAAGGTGGCAAAAAAAAAAAAAAACACTTCCAAACAACAAAATGTCACCCTCTGATAAGTGAAGCAGGAGAGAAGATGACAGAAGAATGCATTGGCGATTCCTCCAAATACAGCCAACACGATTTTTTTCTTAAATTGTCATTTATTTGTGTACTTGAAATGTAACTAGATTCTGGAACATTTTTAATCTGGGTATGGGCATCTGCTCAGTATTCAAGTTTTAATTAACTGTCAAATGCTTTAGGTGGCCTAGTCTTTCGAGCAAGCCTAACTGTACAGGACCCAGCAGTACAAACTAAAGCACTGCATGTCTCAGGATTTTAAGCAGAGATGCACATGGGTCTTATTTTGGTTTTGTTTGCTTGCTTTCCTGATGAGGGAATCTTGTGTCTTCCAAACTGGGCTGAATAAGGGTGAAAAGGAGTACAATTAAAATAATCATGCCAGAGGAACAGGCATAGTCAATTGGGACCTCAGCGACATGTATGGTTAGCTTTTCTCTTCCCAGGCCATCGGCTATGTTTCCACCCTTTCCTGCTCCCCGTAGCTGGGCTCTACGCCTTCCAACTGGTGTTACTGTGGGCAGGCTTGCCTTCCTCTAAACCAAGAAGACTGAAGACAGGTTTCTCCACCTTCATATTTCTCTCACTGCCCATGTATTCCTCTTCTTCCATCTAGGGGAATAAGGATATCTACACTGTATAAGGCTCTTCTCTTCTCTAGGGACCGTGGATGTTCAGTGGTAGAATGCTCATCTTCCATACAGAAGACATGGGTTTGATTCCAGGTCAATTCACCTCATGCTCTGCCACCACTGTCTGTCAGTGAAAGCTTGTGTGTTGGTTGTTACATTGAACAGGTTTCAGCAAAACTTCCAGACAGAGAGATTAAGAAGAAAGGCCTGGAGATCTACTTCTGAAAATTACCCAGTGAAAACGCTGTGGAGGACAACAATCTGATCCACAACAGATCATGGGGATGGAGTAGCACCTGGAAGCATTTTGTTCCACTGTCCATGGGGTCACCATGAGTCAGGGACCACCCCAACGGCAGCTAGCAGCAATGTAATCTTTGCTGATTCCAGCTCAACCCAGCAAGCACCTCTTTGCTCTTGTATTTTCTCTCTCCCCCTATTTCTCCTTCTAGGTCAGCTCACCAACATTCTTTGTCTTTCTATGTAACCATAGACCTCACGATATTGCTCTCTCATTCCCTTTCACTGTGTTCACTTTTATCTCATCCATTTCATGATGAATGTCCTCCAACAGCCTTTTTCCTCCCACCTTCTAACACAGGGTCCCTGGGCTTCTCTTTGTGGCTCTCCTCTCTTCTTTTGTCTACTTTGCTCTCAGTTAGCAGTCCTTCTCTCACAGTGTGCCATCTATATGAAGAACTTAGCGTGAATACTCTCAGATAGGATTTCTAGTCCCGATCTCTCTTCTGAGCACCGTTCCAATTGTCATCTACATTCGGTACATCTCACTTGAATGTGCTGCTAGGATCCTAAACTCAGTGTGTCTCCAACAGGGCTCATCAATTTCCTCCCACCTCACTCCCAAGATGCAGGCCTCCTATATTCCCACTTTCTTTCTGTGTCTTCCTTCAAGTAAGTCTCAACATTTCAGTCATCTGCTATCTTCTGTCTTCATCTCCCTATATACATTTTTCTCTTAGTTGCCAAAGCCTGTGGACTTTAATCATAATCTCAGAACTACCTTCCATATTCATCTCTTCTCTACTTTGCCACTTCCTTATTTCAGGTTGGCATAGATGTTAACAGCGGCTAACTGAAAGGTCAATGGTTAGAACCTATCAGCAGCTTCATGGAAGATGTAGCAGTTTGCTTCCATAAGATTACAGCCTTAGAAACCAAATGGACACTGCTGCCCTGACCTACAGGACTGCTATGAGTCGGAATCAATAGATACATTTTCCAGAATACCTCACTCACTTATACACACACACACACACACACACACACACACACACACACACACACACACACACACACACTCCCTGTACCTGTTCTGTCAACTCTGTAAATATCTCTTCTATCCTCTCCTCTGTATCATTGACACTACTATAGTTTGTAGACCCTTACAGAGCTCATTTGGACTACCGGCAGTTAACCTTTTCTCCTTTCTTGGTTTCCGGCTCCGAGCCCGACGAGACCTGACCAAACCAAACTCATTGCTGCTAAGTTGATTCCGACTCATGGCGACCCTATAGGACAGAGTAAAACTACCCCATTGGGTTTCCATGGAGCAGCTGGTGGATTTGAACTGCCAGCCTCTCTCATTATCAGCCAAGCTCTCAACTACTGTGCCACTGTAATTCATTCTTCTCACTTATATCAGAGTCTTTTTATAAAGTGCAAGTATGATGCTTTCACTTCTTTGGTAACACTTTGCAATGGCTTGCCGTACAGCTAATGAGATATCCAGTAAACCTTCTGAAATAAGATACACATACCTCAGTGGTTTCATTCTGCCTCTCTCCATTCTCTTCACATGTGTTACTTGTCCTGTGCTTGCTGAGTCACCAACATTCACTGTGGCCTGCCGTGCTGCTTCAGGCCACCCTGCCTCTGCTCGTACTTTCTTTCCTGGAAAGAACATGTTTCCTCACTGCCATCTCCTTGGTGAAACTCCTACACATACTGCGTCAAAATCTACTCTCCTCCACGAGGTCTTCCCAGATCCTTCACACCCTCTTTCGTGTTCCCACTCTACCAATTTCTACACAGAAGACGACGACTACCAATCAACTCCGTGAACTCATCCTAGAAAGAGTGCTTCCCACTTGATTGCCGAGTATCACTACGGTCACCTTCTCAGCACTCCCCTTGGGAAGCTACGCACCAATGCCAGAGCCTAGTCCACTGTTCAAAGTAATTCTGGAACTCCTTTTCTGGAATGGCCATCAGAGCTGTCGTTGCATTACCCTTGGTGTCCTGAATGCCATCAAAATGTCTTCCTTTAAATATTTCCTTTATTTTCAGGTAAAGAAAAAAGTCACTAGGGGCCAGATGAGGTTAGTAGCGAAGGTGTTCCAACACAGTTCCTTGTTTACTAGCTAAAAAGTCCCTCACAGACAACAACCATACAATCAAGTTCGTGAGCTTGCCACCATGCAATGCCACCATGCAATGCCACCATATACAATGGCTATTTCAGGAAGAGTTCCAAAATTGCTTTGAAGGGTGGACTAGGTGTTGGCATCAGTGCATAGCATCCCAAGAGGAGCACTTCGAAGGTGACTGTAGCACTTAGAACAACTCAGTTCACAGGTTTAATTGTCAGACCTCATGAGTCACATTACATTCAATTATGTGTTTACTTGTCTATTTCCCTGCTAGACTGTAAGTTCCTTGAGAGGTGCTTTAGCCAGCTAGCACCACTGTGAAAGAAATACCCCAAGTGGATGGCTTTAACAAAGGGAAGTTTGTTTTCACATAGTCCAATAGGCTAGAAGTCTGAATTCAGGGTTTTGGCTCCTGGGTAATATGTTCTGTCTACGTTGGCTTTTGGGGAAGGTCCTTGTGTTGCATCAGTCTTTCTTTGGTGTGAAAGCATCTTGGCACAGGAACCTCAGGTCTGAAGGACATGCTCTTGCTCTCCATGCTGCTTTCTTGGTGGTATGAGGTCCCCAACTCTCTGCTTTCCTTTCATCTCTTGCAGGACAAAAGGTGGTGCAAGCCACAACCTAGGGAAATTCCCTTTACATTGGAGCAGGGAGGTGACTGCTGGAAAGGTGTTACGGTCCCACCCTAATCCTCTTTAGTATAATCCAATCTATTAGGCACAGGCAGAGATTAGTATTTATGGCATAGGAAAATCACCAAATGGAAGACAATCATGAAATACTGGGAATCATGGCCCACCCAAGTTATTACACATATTTTTGGGAGGACACAATTCAATCTATGACTAGAGGAACCAAACATTTTGTATCTTTCCATGTTCAACATCTGGATCCCTGGTGGCAGAGTGGCTAAAAACTCAGCTACTACCCAGAAGGTCAGTTTGAAGCCACTAGCCACTCTTTGGAAACTCCATGGGGTCAGTTCTGTTCTGTTCTACAGGGCTGCCGTGAGTCAGAACTGACTCAAGGCAATGGCTCTGTCTGCTCAGCATCTAGCATAATTGTTAGCAATAGTTAGCTAGCCATTCAATATCTTGTTGATTGAATAAATAAGTTACAAATGCTCCATGGTCCTACAGCTGAGTGCCAATTTCACAGAGAATATGAACAAAAGCCAACTAACTCAATGTGGCTAAAAAGACCTGACATTAAAAGCAAAAGCATGGAAAGGTAACACTTGCCTGCCAAGGCAAAGTGCTCTGAGGAGAACGCATTGGAAATATGCATTTCTGAGCACTGGAATATTTTCGAACATGTTACGCTGACTCGTTTCATATGTTGGCTTGGAGAAGAAACGATGCTGAGAGGAAGCGGGGCCATGCAGCTTTCTGTTTGTGAAAAAAGAAATGGAAATCATAATGCCAAGAGCATAAATGCACAAATACAGTGGAATGGACGTATAGCCCATCCACAGAGAGATTTCTGCACCCTCTGCACTTGAGTTTTGTTTCTAAAGGCAGAGTTTGACTGTCACCCTACGCATGGGGCATGTCAAATGCGGGAGAGCAGAGCTCTGCTTCTGAAACTCAGATGGTAACTTTGCTAAACTCCACTCACAAACGAGGACCACCTGCCAAACAGCTCATCTAAAGACCCTGAAATGTTTGTTTGCCTCAAGGCATTTTTTACTTTTCTCTTGTCCTTGTTCCAAAAATTGAAACAACTCAGTTCTTGTCTCTGTCTTGAGAAGGCAACACGCTGCAGTAGTGCTTTGTCATAGATGAAGAGGCTCAAGGGCTTCATGGATTTCTCCCACCTCTGTCAGCTCCTGCTCCCTGAACCTACCAGCCCTGTTGAGGATCCTTACACCTTATGATTGATTTCTGATACCCATTTTCCTTCTTTCTCAAGCCAGCTGGTGATTTCAGTGAGGCTCAGGATGTGTGGGCTGGTGGGATCTTGTTATGCATGTGTTATACTCTGGGGGTGAAAACAGACTACTGTGAACGATGGAAGTGACAAAATCGAGCCAAGTTGAAGGCTGACAGTGAGTTGGCATGAGCCTAGGTCTTCCAGCAAAACCTTGCTCCTGGATCTGCATGAAGGGCTTTCCATGAAAACTGATGGCAGAGTGAAAGGCCAGGCTGAAGGACATACACACTTACACCCTTTTCCTAACATTTCACCTTTAATCTATGGCAGACAGAGTGTGGGTTCTCAAAAAATGTGTATCATTCAGGAACTTCCAGGGCTTAATCTACACTGTACCAAGCTGGCCTAACAGTGCAAAATTCCCTGAGTCTGTCAAGCAGTGGACTGGTTCCTCACCATATCCAACTGACTAGTCACCTTGGGCCTCACTATCAGTATGTATGTGTTCATTTACAAAGAATGATTTCAAACTCATAAAGATGGTCAGCTCAGTCTGGCTACACATCTCTCTCTTAAGTGTCCCACATGGGTGACCAGGCTGGGCTGTAGCATTTGTCAGTTGACCAGGGGCCCACACTTTTTCGACCTGTATTCTTTTATTTCTTTTAATTTGGTTTCAGCTGGCATTTTCAACTTCAGGACATTCTTTTTGCATGTTTAGGATTCAGGCCTTTGATTTCCAGCTGGAGACACACAACAGTCATTACTTTTTAAGCCTGACATCTCAGAAACTCTATGTGGCTGATGGGGTCTCCAGGAGAAGCACCAACGTCATGGCCTGGCTTTGCTCCTACCTCTACAACTCTGTCCTCAAAATCACATTGTTTTGTCAGTCATACCTCATTCCAATGACTGATTTGGTCATGATCCAATATCTTGGCCAGGCATTCAGTGTCCTTGAAACCTACTCTAACATCACCTCTCTGTGTGGCCTCCCCTTTAATGCCTGATGTACACTCCATCCACACAGCTACATTCAACTTCACACCATCAGTTCTCTTCACACACATGCCTGTATCTTCCTAGTCTGACCACATTCTATCCCGAACTCAATCAGATTATCCCACATCCTTCTTCCTTCATAAAGCCTCCCTATAGTGCTTCAGGAGACCTGGTGGTGCAATGGTTAAGAGTTCAGGGGCTAACCAAAAGGTCAGCGGTTTGAATCCACCAGGCACTTCTTGGAAACTCTACGGAACAGGCCCACTCTGCCTTATAGCGTCACTGTGAGTTGGAATCAACTCCACAGCAGTGGGTTTGGCGTTTTTGGTGTTCTGAGATTGAGTGGTGCATCTATTACCAGAATATCTCTTTTTCAAATAAAATGCAATAAAAGAAGCCCACAACTCTGTTTGTCTTCCAAAATTGTTTGCAAGGCTGTTTGAAATTTCTAATTCATTTTCCATAGAAACAATGTTATAAATAGTAATTCTGTTAGTTCTCTGGCTGAGAAACAAAGCTTTGCTAATCCATCTGCAATGAAAGCAGCAGAAAGCAATATGGTATCAATAAGAGTAATTAAATGAAGCACTAAAAAAGTAAACGTAGAAAAATTAGTTTAGCCTGCTTGTTAATATCGGAGGCAAAGCGCTTGAAAGGAATAGGCAGAGACTGTGGAGTTCTCTTCTAAAACCTCATAGGTTTTACACCTACCACCTCAAACCACTTATCACTCTGTCTGACTCTTACTTCACTCTACTTCTTCCATGTGTCCATTCCCTTTCATTCTTCTGCCCCATCCTCATGCAGACACTTACTCTCCCTTAAAACCAGCCACTGTTGAGTTGGCTCTGACTCATGGTAACCCCATGCGTGTCACAGTAGAATTGTGCTAAGGAGGGGTTTTCCGTGGCTTATTTTTCAGTAGATCACCCGGCCTTTCTTCCAAGGAACGTCTAGATGAACTTGAACCTTCCACCTTTAGGTCAGTAGCTAAGCACCACGTCTACCACCTAGGAGTTTAGGCCAAATCGTGGTGAGGTACTTGTTGCCGTTGAGTCGATCCTAACTCACAGCGAACTTGTAGGACAGAGTAGAATTGACCTATAAGGTTTCCAAAGAGAAGCTGGTAGATTTGAACTGCCAAACATTTCGTTAGTAGTCACTGTATCACCAGGGTCCCAGTACTCGTGGTGGTGCTTGGTAAGTACACACACACAAAGACTTGTGTATTCATTAAATCTGAGACAGGGAGATGCACAGAGATTTTGGTCAGAGGCTCTGACTCCTGGCCAACCTACTGGGGACGTTTTCACTTGGTTGAATGCCTACTTCATCAGCTTTGGGCTAGGAAAATCTTGCTTGGCATCTGATTCTCCATCCTCTTTCTCTAAGAGCAGCTTTCTGAGGAAAGGAGAAATTATGGATTTACAATCCAGATTCAAGAAATGGTCAAGAATTAAGAAGAGGCAAAATCCAAATAAGACATGGAGTCTGCTCTCATTAATTAATAAAACAAAAACCAATCAGCCAACCAATCAAACTAAAAAACTACCTGGCCGATGCTGGCCCAGGCAACTGATCTGATTGGCTTAGACCACTAGCAGCGGTTTGTTGTCATGGAAATACAGGCATGGTAATCCCACGGCTAGTGCTGCCAGGAAGGAGCAATGCAGGAGAGCAAGGCTGCACCGCATGAGCCACATCCAGGGATCCCAGTCCAGCCAGGACAGGCTAGGGACACTGCACCCCTTCTAAGCTCCAAGGCGAGGCTCTGGAGTCTCAGGCTTCTGCCTCAGACACCATCAAGAAAAGGGAAAGAAGGACTGGGAAGATTTTTATTTGCCTCCATTCTCTGGTACTCATAGAAGTGGTACTCATAGAAGCATGTATTTCAGTGTTAGTTGTTATGAGGTATTATATCTGTAAAGGATTTCACCACTTTCAAAGTATTTTTACATATATGGTTATATCAGGTTTTAACAGCTAGTACAGCTATGTTGATGTTACTTCCATTTTGCAGATGGTGGTGACTAGAAAAGTGGACAGTGGACAGGTCACATAAACTCTCTGAACAATGAATTTTTTACTAGCATAATGTGGCTAACAGAATTTAACCTAACTATGGTGAATTGTAGATGACATACCTTTAAATACTATAAAAACGTCATTATGAAAACTCCTGGGCCAGTGTCTTTATGTAAAACCCATTTTTGCTCCTTGTACAGAAAAGTCAGCACTGTATACCATCTGGTACATCAGCAATGCTCAAAAATAAAAGATGCGTCCTATCTGCCAAGCCAAGTGCTGTCGAGTCAGATCCGACTCATGGCAACCCTAGGGGCCAGGGTAGAATACTCTGGAGTTGTCCTATCTAGCTGTGTCATATATTTGTAAAGGCCCTGCCCCCATTTCAAGCTCCTGGTCTATTTGGAAACTCTGGGAGATATCAGGAAACACAGGCAGTAATTGCAATCTGCCCTTTCCTGAAGCTCCCATTAGCAGAGCTGCCCCACCCACTGTGCTGAGAGGTGACCTCATTAGAGATGGGGATCATCAGTGGGGAACTCAGCCCCGCAGGACCCCTCTGGCCGTTGAGACTGTGCGTGGGGAAGGCTTCCAGCAGCTGCTCCCCACAATGGACTTCTGTCCCCTATCCTGCAAAAGCAAAGGCCACTGCTCCTCCCATGAGCCAGGCTGTTCAGTTTTACTTTATCCTCCAGCAAGATGGCTGCTGACTGGAATGAGCTCCGAACAGCAGACAGTAATTCATTTTAAAATCTATTGCATAGTCTAACACCTATATTAAGAACACTGCTGGGGTAAATAAGCTGGCATCATCTTACGTAAGTCAGGAAAAAAGAATTCAAGCAGTCTGTTGCACTGGGCTTAGGACCATTAGATAAAGTAAATCGTATTTCATCTGGCTTTTGTACAAGCTTTGTAGGCCTTTTTCTGAAAATGCAAACTGCCATCACAGAAACCAGCAGGTTTTCAAGAGAATTTCATGGCTACCAAATGGCTCAGTTGGGATAATTCTTCAGGAAAATGACTTTCTTTTTGTCAAGGAGGTACCTCCTTTCCAGAGCAGTTCTCTTAAAAGGGCAGTGACAAACGATGCTGAAGAACTGGCATTTAAACCAAGATTTTATTTTCTACTGATGCAGACCCATCATCAATCGCGTTCCATTAGGGACTTCTCAGCATGATTGTCTAGTTTCAACCAGCCCCTGAGAAGCAGGACTCATCACCAAGGCTTCTCCCGAAACGGACCTCTGTTCCTGTCTGCTGTCTGCTGGTCGCGGGCCGGCCTAACCGTCAGGCCCTCGGGCTCCTCTCTGACACCCCGCTGGCACTCTGGTTAAGAGCTGCAGCTGCTAACCAAAAGGTCAGAAGCTCAGAGCTACCAGCCACACTTGGGAAACCTGCTGGGGTAGTTCTACTCTGTCTTACAGGGTCACTATGAGTCGGAGTGCACTTGACAGCAATGGCTTTTGGCTTCTCTCCAGAAACCCTGGTGGCACAGAATGGCCTGTGGTTTGAATCCACCAGCACTCCATGGGAGAAAGACCTGGAGGTCTTTTCCAGCCAAGATTACAGCCTTGGAAATCCTCTGGGGCACTTCTACATTGCTCCACAGGATCACTGTCAGTTGGAATTAACTCAGTGGCAAAGGGTTTGTCTGTTTTTCTTATTTTGGGCTTCAAGCCTTCACCTGGGCTTTTTCCAGTCCTAGACCTGACTGTGCCCAGCAACCATCATCATCATCTCAACTAACACTGATAGCACCAGCAGCTTCCATTGAAAGTGGACAGATATTCTCTGGATAAAGGTCCATATTCTAAGGCATTCTTCTGGAAGATTTTTTTCTTTTTTTTTTTTTTAACTCCAGCAGCAACAGTGACAGTGAGAGCATGGGTTTTGAAAAAAGTTTATTTGCATTAACTTATCGTTATTCTCACCCATGAGCTGTGTTTTCTGGGTCCAAATATCACTTTATATCAATTTTGAAGGGTATCTAGGTGGCAATAGGAATCCAATGATGAATATAATAAAATGGGTTCATTTGGCAATAGAATTATATTATTATCATTACTACATTATCCATTTTATTCTAAAATTTATGTTCATCTTCAGAACCAACAACCCTTTCTACTCATTGCATTCAAAGGCAGCACACATATTTTATGTTTAAAGTAACTCAGCATACTCCAACCTAGGAAATAAATACCAAATCAATTTACTTTCTCTGCCTTCCCCCAACACTGAAAGCAAATGTCAAGTGTTATAAAGCTCCCTGATGATGTCAATAATTTTATTAAAAATTGAGATTTAATATCTCTTCTCATATTCTTGGTAGAGGTATTGAAGTAGATAGGGCTATAAAACTAATAACCTATTTTTCACAGCAAACATTTTCGTTCACCTGGGGCAGAGTAAACCAAGGCGTTTATGGCGTCGTTAAGCCAGATTATGAGCAGTTTTGATTAAAACTAAAGACACTGACGTTTTCCAACCCAAAAAGAAGTATGACCAGAGTCAAGTCTATACCAGTGTTTGTGTTGCGAGGAGTCTGGAAGGCGGTGCCAGAAGGAACAGGCTCCAGAGGTTCACTGGGCCTCTGTGTTTGTTGTGTTTCCTTTTAGATGCTCCAAAGTTATCACAAGGGGTCCCTCAGTAGGGCCAATGATTAATGCGCTTGCTTACCTGCTAACCAAGAGGCTGGATGTTGCAGTCCACCCAGAACAACCTCGAAAGAAAGGCCTGGCACACTTCTTCTGAAAATCAGCTATGGAAAACGGTATAGAGAACAGCTCGACCCTGACACACATGGGATCATGGGATGGCAGGACTTGGGATGGGGGAAATCTTTGCCACTAATCCCACAAGGATACTGCCATTCTGACCTCAATTAACAAATAAATAAAGCAAAAACAGATGCATTTCTTCATACGGTCCTGGAAAATATTAAAAGTTAACTTTTTCCAAAAGTAAAGAAAGGAAGAGTAGAGAGGTAGGTCTTTAAAAACAAGAGAAGGGGACCAATATGGCAGAGTAATAATTTTACATTTCTCATTATTATCAATTTTGACCCTCCATTGTTAATAAGGGTAAGGATATTTTCAAGTTTCTAGGATGAAACACTGAGTTGAAGACTCTGATTTCTCTGTTTTCTCACAGCTGGTAAAGAAATAGGAAACCATTTATAATCTATGAGTTGTATATGCCAGTGTTAGACATGATTCTTAAATCTTACCAAGTCTTCACCATTTGCAGGCTTGTATTTAGTAAAATGTGATTTGAGCTAAGGTCCACATATAAGAAATACTCACCATATTTTATAACAAAGGTCTGTTAGATTCTTTGTTAGTATACGTTTATGTTTAAAGACAAGGTGGCTGCTATGGGTGTTCCTGGGGCCAGTAAAACCAAAATAATTAAAGAATGGGTGTCAGTCTTTTCTAGACAGAGTATTCATGTAGCTCACATTCAAGTGGTCCTATTTTTTTGTATTAAACCATGAAGAGCTGTCTATGTTTCTTAAGTTATGCACTAGATAGGGAATCGGCACAAGGTTAATCCAACGTGAAACAACCAAGGCAGCTGCCATCAAGTAACAAGTGTTGTTTCTTGATCAACTGATCACACGGACTAGCTGGAGAACCTCCACTAGGGAGGAAACCACCCAGAATTTGGTGAGATGACAACACAACTGTTAACATTTGTCCACTCCTGTAACACATGAGGACCCTGGTGGCGCAGTGGGTTAACAGCTCTGTCTGCTAACCATAAGGTTGGCCATTTAAATCTGCCAGACGCTCCTTGGAAACTCTACGGGGCAGTTCTACTCTGACCTCTAGGTCAGAGTCAGAACGGACTTGACAGCAGTGGGTTTGGTTTTTTGGCTTGGTTATGCATTAGGAGCCTCTGTGGTGCAGTGGTTAAGAGCTGAGTTGCTAAATAAAAGGTTGGCCATTCAAATTTACTAGCTGCTCCTTGGAAACACTATGGGACAGCTCTTTTCTGTCCTCTAGGGTTGCTATGAGTCAGAATGGACTCAACGGCAAAGAGATTTGGTTATGCACAAGGCACTTTACCTACGTGAGCTCCTTTTATCCTCACAATTCACTGACATAGGGATTATCGGCATGTCATGAAAGAGAAGACGTAGCTCAAAGAGTCTAAGAAAGCTGTTGAAGGCTATGTTACAGCATACTCCACTGACCTAGAAAATACAAATGCTGCACCAATCTTTCTAATTAAAATTCAGTGCAACATTGCCTGGGTTATTAAGTAGGGTCAGCTCTTTCTCTCGTAGGTTGCTGAATTACTGTGAATTAAAGGCTTTTAAGCAGTAACTGTAATGTATTAGTGGTTATTCCACTTTTTTAATATGCAAATCTGTTTCTAATTACAATAAAATTTCTCTAATTCTACATGGTCACAGAATGGACTATTCTGATTAATAAAAAAAAAAATCTAGTTTTAATAGAGTATTAAGGAGAGCAGAATCACATATACTTAATACAAATGAAGCACATGCTTAAATCTTTTCCTGATGATTCAGGAAACATAAAGAGGTACTACACGGCTGCAGCATCATCGTTAGGAAGACCAGTTATAATTACGTAAGGGAAGCAGGATGCCCTTACTTAACAGAGATATCTAACTGCAGAATCTTAGATCTGAAGAGCTGAAAGGTATTTCAAAGAGGCACCACCCAAGCCTTTTGTTTACAGATGAGGAATTTGAGACCCAGACAGCTAAGTGATTGACCCAAGGTCAGCGTTTCCAGTGGCAGACAGAGTGGCCGGAACACATGGGGACCAGTTTTGCTCTCCAAAGCATACATCGCAGTGATATTGATCCTATGTATCCCGACATAATCAGAAGGATAAAAATAAGAGATGTCCAGTCACATAATTTCTAAATTAGCTGTTTTCCAAGCAACCATGAACTTGGTTGTTGATTTTGTTCTCAGATGGCTCTTTCCTGGCGCTTCATCTCTTACAACTGCTTCCTCCAAGAGCTTCCAAGGAGTGCCTGGTGGATTCAAACTGCAGACCTTTTGGTTAGCACAGATAGCAGTTACCTACTACGGCGCCAGGGTTTCCAGAGCATAACAAATAAACATGATGCCACGCTGCCAATAAGACTCAGCAAGGGACAGGCCCTTTCTCTGCAAGTTTCTGCTTCCTTTCCTTTTAATATATAGCTTTTATTAGGCCTAACATGAGGAGAGGAACTGGTATCCAACATTCAATTCTAGCCTTGCAATTTAACTTGCCAGGTTTAACAGGAGGATGATTAATCAATTATTTACTTGGACAGCATCAGTTTCCTGTTACTTACATCATATTTAATTTCAATCTGTTATAATCCATTACCACTACTGAGCCTAGAATCCTTGATGCACTCTTTGCTCGTGAGATGGTTTCACACGTACAGCACTGTAGTACTAAGTATCCCATGTACATTTACAGATGACGGATGGCCTTGGTTAAGACGCGGTTCACGTGCACACTTTAGAGAATTCCATATTTTACAACTTGAACATATCCGGAGCCATTTACTACCAAGTGAAAAACCACCGGAACAACCTAGATCAATAGACCATTTAATCTGCAAAGTCATCTTTCAAGTAAAATGAGACTTACACATTTTTTCAAAAATTATCCAAATCTTTTACTTCTACCTGAATTCATCTTTCATGTAAAATGAGACTTAAACATTTTTTCAAAAATTATCCAAATCTTTTACTTCCACTTTCCTGACTAAAAGAATTCCTGACTTCTACAACTATTTGAGATACAACAGCCAAGTGCATCTTAATTGAATTCTAGTTTGGGAAAAAAAAATGCATGATACATTTTGAAAGGATAATTGCACTGGGTATTACATGGTACTTGAGAATTCATGTTAATTTTCTGAAGTACAGAAATGACACTGTAGTTATATAGGAGGATGATCTTATTTTAGTAGTAACATCCCTAGTTTAGAGCTATAATGCTGAAATATTTAGGGGTTACTATCATAATGTCTGCAATTCTTTAGGTAGTTCAGAAAAATACATAGATGAAAGAAGTATGGCAAAATTATTAACTGGAATCTAAGTGATTGGTATGTAGTATTGTTTTTCCAATTTATTTTTGTTTAAAATTTTACAACAAAAGTTCAGGAACAAAACTAAAATATCATTTCAGATTCAAAATTGCTTAGCTGGAACACAAACTCCAGTGAAAGAAGACAGGTTGTAGGACACAAACACGTGACAGAGAAAAGAGTTCCTCATTTCCTAGAACAATTCTCAAGCTGGCAAAGAGACATACAGTGAAATGGGATGGAAGTCAAATTAGGTAAGGTTGCAAAAAGCAGGCAGGCAGCTCCTGTGTCCAAACTCTGGCATCTCCCACCTGCATAGCTAAAGGAGAATGTGTGTGTGTTACCCTGGGCACACTGGTACCCATCACTGAAGCACCATGAAGGATACAGCACTTGTGCAAACATCCCGCACAGTAGTTTAAAATCCCATGTTGCTGCATCCTTTGAAGTCATCTCATTTGTTGTTCACGCCAGGAACTTAGATGGGGGAACAACCAAGCATATCTTCCCAACGACAAATGCTAATGTCAAAATGCCTGCTGATTTTAGTGCTTCGAGTTGCCCCTGACCTAACCTTTCTCAGTCTTTGTTTCCTAATTTGTAAAACAAGCATAACATGCCTATCTCAAAGGTTTCCCAAGTGAATCAAATGAAGTAACATCTGTCAAAAGCCAATTATTGAGGCTGTCCCTGTGCAGGGGCCCAGTAAGTGCTAACCATCATTCCTAATGTCAACGGCAGGATACATGAGTATCTAGAATCAAAGTGCCTTATGCTGATCTTATTGCTAAGATGGCAAACTTAAGGTCAGGCTGTCAGAACAACTGGGCTTATTCCTATCTAGTTTTTGTCTTTTTTAAAAAAAAAAAAAACAAAAAACTATCCCTTAAGAGGATTGGTTAATGGATCAATATCAACCTAGACAGAAATCTTAAATTTTCCAAGACTTCACTCTGATCCTTGTTCATGTCTACTTTTATTTTAGATTGGGATAAACACCTAGAGGTGAGTGGTTTGAAATATGACAAAAAATAAAATAAAATAAAATAAAAAATAAAAATTACAGAGATCAGCACTGAAATGATTACCATGAAACTTATTGCTTAGTCACTTTTTCTGAGATCTTTTTTGGCACAGAAATAGTTAAAGTTTTACAGAAATAATACATGTAGTACAGTTTATGGGTTTTAGCCATGCGCTCTTCAAATTTGGTGTTAGCTCTCACATTCAATCAAATAGTTTACACTATCAAATACAAAAGATTATACCAACCTAAAGTTTATAATACATATTGTTAAAATATAAAAAATTATAGAGGCCACCAATACAACAGAATGGTAATCAGTAAAGTGGGGTGACTACACTCCCAAGAGGTAGATGATATGGTTTATTAGGGTATGGAAAGGCAATACTAGAGCTAATTCTACCTACTTTTAAAACTAAAACAAAGTTAAGCTTCACCGCTACTTTACAGTAGAGCAGTCTTGTCACCTGGCCAATAGCTGACAGTATGGCACGTCACGTAGGCTCTGTACCGGGTCTTGCGTAGAGCAGAGTTCTACTGCAGCAGAGGGCTGAAGGTTCCTCTCTCACTTACCTGCTGTCTTTCACTCAGTTACCATACACAAACATTTAGTTGAGCTCTGTTAAATGGATTTCTCGATTACACTAGTTTTAACTATAACGAATCTTTCTCAAATGGAAGCTGGCTTGAAACAGTAAAAAAAAACAAAAAACTTCCCACAAAGGAACCATGGATTAAGATAACAGTAATGATCACAGCACAAGGGGCAACAAGAAAAGGGCAGACTGAACACGTGTAGTGTTTCTGGCAGGAGCTCTTTGCCAGCCATATAAGATAAAAACAGCAATGATCAAATGAGATCTGATCAGAAATCAATAAAACATGTGAAATCATCAAGTTTATTTGAAAAAGCTTTGATTCACCACTTTTCTTTTTAACCATGGATTGCATTGTGACCCCTCAAAAATGTACGTACTGATTTGACTTAGCTATGAGCCCCAGTGTGGTGCCATTGCTCCCACGTGTTGTGTGTGAATCCTGCCTCTGTGATATTAATGATGGAGAATGGGCAGCCGTTGTGCAGGTGAGGCAGGCCTCCAGTTACCAGCTGTGAGATACAGGGCAAGAACTGAGCACAGAGGGTTGGGAACCTCATATTACCAAGACCAAGAGCAGAGCACGTCCTTTGGACCTGAGGTTTCCCTGCTGGGATGCTCTCCTGGAATCTGAACTCAGCCTACTGGACTGTGATAGCTTTTCCTACTGAATGGACTTGTAACTCATAAATGGATTTGGGGCTTACCAGACTGTGTCAATAAAATTTGTCTTCATGAAACCATCCACTCATGGTATTTCTGTTAGAGCAGCACTAGCTCACTAAAACAACTGTGATTAAGTGAAAGTATACAATCCAAATTAAATTTGTGCACCTGCCTATCTGCAGCTCCTTCTGCTCTCCTTGCCCAGTGACAGCACACTCCTCCTTTTAGTTGTATATATGTCATATCCTCTTAACACTCTCCTGCCCCGTCCTTTCTACCCCCTCCTCTCCCGCCTAGAAAGACACCAGTGAGATAGCACCCTATAAATGCACAGAACCATAAAGTGCACTCACCATATGGTCACACTGTGTCCTCAAGTCCAGTCCATTTCTGTCCAAATGGTTGAGCTCAGTAGTGTTCTCTGGTCAAGGGCAACAGCACGTCTAGGGGCCATGCTCCCAGGGGAAAGAAGCCCCAAGCCGTCAGACCACCAGTTGTGATCTTTTAGTAGAGTTCTTGAGCTGCACCCACTTTTTCTCATGTTGTCACAGAGATGCAACATTGTGTCCCATCGTGGCTGTGTTTGGTGGTGGCAAGGCGCCATCTCAATCTTCTGGTCACATGCTGATACAGTCACCCATTCACATGGGTCCTTCTGTCTCCTGGGCTCTTTTTCATCGTGTCTTTGTTGTTCACGGTGATCATCTGTCTTTGATGAGTTGGGGCTATTTGGGATACCTCAGATGGCAGCTTGCTAGCTTTTAAGGCCCTAGATGCCACTCACCAACATGGATTGCAGAAGACTCTCTTAGCAATAAGCTAGTTATGTCACTTGGCCTCAATGTTCCCCTAAAGCATGGTCCCCAGACCTCTGCTCCTGCCCCTCTATTCTTGTAATATTAGGTTAAGATTAGAAGAGTTTTCAGTTTATGTTGTTGTCCAGTTAATTTGATCTGCTTTCTACTGTGTGCTGTCACTACTTTCACCCAACCAAATTTCTATCAATTGTTTAAGTCTATGACCAACCCACCTCTCCCTATTCACTCTTGCAGCCATCAAAGAGTCTTTTCTTCTTTATATACATCTGTTTTTAAGTGGTTATAGTAGGGGTCTTATACAATATTTGTCCTTGTGCTGCTGACTGATTTCACTCAGCTTAATGCCTTCCAGTTGAAACCAGGTTATGAGATGCTTCCTCAAATCATCTTTATTCTTTAGCATTGCATAGTGTTCCACTGAATGTATGTACTATAGTTTGTTTATCCATTCATCTGTTTATCTGTTGTTGGGCATCTGAGTTGACTCCATCTTTTTGCTGCTGTGGACTGTGCTGCAATAAACAGTTATGTGCATGTATCTGTTCATGTGACACCCTTTGTTTCTGTAGGATGTATTCTAAGCAGTGGGGTTACTGGATCAAATGACATATCTATTTCCAGCTTTTTAAGGAAGCACCAAATTGCTTTCCAAAGAGGTTGTACCATTTTGCAATCCCACCAGCAGTGTATGTGAGTTCCTATCTCTCCACAGCCTCTCCAACACTTGTTTTGTGTTTTTTGGATCATGATCAACCTTGTTGGGGTGAGATGGTATCTCACTGTACTTTTGATTTGGATTTCTTTAATAGCTAATGGTAGTGAGCATTTCCCCATGTGTCTTTTGGCTGCCTGGATGTCCTTTTTGATGAAGTGTCTGTCCATCTCCCTTGCCCATTATTTAATTGGGTTATTGGCCTTTTTCTTGCTGATATTTTGCAATACCTTGTAGATTATGGAGATCAGATGTTGGTCCAAAATGTAGTTGCCAAATACTTTTCCCAATTCTGTAGGTCGTCTTTTAATTCTTTTGATGACGTCTTTGGATGAGCACCAGTGTTTGATTCTTAGTCGTTCCTATTTATCTATTTTCTTTTCTGTTGATCGCACACTGTCAGATTTTGAAGTCTGTCTAGGCTGTGTAGTAAAACTTCCATTGTTGACCCTATTTTTTCTTGCATGATCTTTATCATTTTAGGTTTGATATTTAGGTCTTTGATACAAGTTGAGCTAGTTTTAGTGTAAGGTGTGAGATATGGGTCTTGTTCCAATTTTTTTGCAATGGATATTCAATTTCGCCAGCGCCATTTGTTAAAGACTGTTTTTACCCAGTTTACAATCTTAAGGTCTTTGTTGAATTTCAACTGTTCATAAGAGGATGGTAGCATCTCTGGGGTCTCAACTCTGTTCCATTGGTCTACATGTGTACCAGTACCAGGCTGTTTTGATTACTGTGGCAGTGTAATAGCTTCTAATGATTCACCATTTGAACCTTGTCTGTAAGTACTTATTATGACTTGAGGAATTAGCTATGATCCATGTGTATAATTTAAAAAGCAATAAATTCGCATGGACTGAAGAAGACTCAAAAGTTGTTACACATGAGAACAAGCAAAAATGATTACAGAAGATAATAAAGACCCATAAACTTCTAATAAGCTTCTTGTTGTTAATCACAGTTAAGTTGATTCCTACTCATGGTGACCCCACGTATACACAATAAAACTGCTCCATAGAGTTTTCAATGCTCTGATTTTCTGAAAGCAGATTGCCAGGGCTGTCTTCCGCGGTATCTTGATGGGTGGGTTCAGGCCACCAACCTGCCTGCTAACAGTTGACAACTTAACTGTTTGATTTGCCCTGCTGTCTAACACGGGCTAAAGTGAACCCTAAGGAAACATAAACAAGACAGATATTTTTTAAAAGCCATACACTTAGAGTAAAAAACCTACACAAAAGTACAGGATGTGGGACACTTGGCTCCAAGAACTTCATGTTAAAAAGGCCTAAAGTTTTTAGCTGACCGCAGCCTCTCCATGAGGTAACAGCGTGCTGGGCCAACAGAGGACTGAACCAAGTCATGAGCTGCCTTGGACTGTTTTACTGTATCCTGAACCAGCGTCAGCCTAGACAGAGGTATCAAATGTTCCAAGAATTCACCCTTATCCATGTTCGCTTCTACTTTCATAGTAGACTGGAATAAGCACCTGCACATGAGCTACCAAAAAAATAACAGTAACACAGGCCAGCCTTGAAATGCTGGAAGATTGGGTTCTACTTTACAGGAAACTGACTGACTAGAGCTCACCTAGAGGAAAGTATTCAAACACAGGCTTCTATGGAGATGTTTCCACTTGGGTAGGAGGATGGACTAGAAAATCTCCAAGGTCATCCCAACTCAAATCTCTGAGTCCATGAAGACCAAGGTGGCAGGATCTAGACAAGGTGAGCAGTCGGAGTAAACTATTTACCTTGTTATATGTGGAAGATATTCCACTTGAACATAATTCAAGGAGAGTAGGAATTTTTTCTCTGTCTTTGACCTATTCAATGCTGCATCTTTTATACCTAGAACAGTGCTTGGTGCCTAGTTTGTGCTTGGGGAAGTCTGCTGGTAATATGATATGAAATTTCTCATCACTTGAGGCATTTTTGAGGAGACTATACCAGTAAAACCAATGTTGTA
The DNA here is from genome assembly GCA_028571685.1 of Heterohyrax brucei. Taxonomy (NCBI): domain Eukaryota; kingdom Metazoa; phylum Chordata; class Mammalia; order Hyracoidea; family Procaviidae; genus Heterohyrax; species Heterohyrax brucei. The sequence goes on from CM053145.1 coordinate 37,928,974, forward strand.
GAGGGAACACTAACTCACGGTGACCCGATGTGGGTCAGAGTAGAACTGTTTTTTAAAAGTAGACCACAGGCCTTTCTTCTGAGGTTCTCTGGGTGGACTTGAACCTCCAATCTGCCGGTTAGCAGCTCTGTGTGTTAACTGTTTACACCACTCAGGGACTTCCCGTGGAAACACTACATGGGTTTCTATCCCCAAGGAATTTGCAACTTGAACATGATAACGGTTTAATACTTGTATACAACTCTGTCCTTGAAAATTAAAACATCACTAGCAAAGATTTCTGAACCTCTTCATAAGTTCTTAACTGAATATTCCATATTTTTTGTGGGGGGTGACTATTCATATCAGCTTTCTTTTCCTCCCCAAAGAATTTGAGATTTCTTTGCAATCTTTTTTTTAGCTCCTGACAATCTCTTGTTTTATGAAAATCTCCAGAGAGTTTTGTGGTAAATTCTGCCAGGAATTTGTAAAACATAATACTTAGCCTTACCTCTCTCTACCCAAAAGATTGAAAATAAATACAAAAACAGATGTAGTACACCAAACATTCAAGTATGTTAGCTAAGGTCTGAGGGCTGAAAGCAAAGGTAATTAAGGACTGAACACACGGGCACATGAAGAGAGAGCAGAGCCCGACACACATCAGACTGATAGCAAAAGAGAGTCCTCTTCTGCGTCCTCCAGCGTGACAGGGCAAGAACAGTTACAAAAAACATTTCAGTTTGTTATGATAAGCTACTTTTTTAAAGAGAGTTCAAGAGGAAACAAATAACGGAGGGAAAGGTGAACATAAAAATATCCAGGGGCAGTGGAGAAGGGATGTTTACCAGCCGCCGGGCTTCCTCGGAGGTGATGGCAACTTCTGGATAGTGGTGATGGTCACACTACCCTGTAAGTGTACTAAATGCCACCAAACTGTGCACTTTACAATAGGCAGGTTGCTGGATTTTAGGCTACCGATATTTTATCACAACCCAAACCAAATCCACTGCCAACGAGTCAATTCCAACTCATAGAGAACTGCCCCACAGAGTTTCCAAGGAGTGTCTGGTGGATTTGAACTGTCAACCTTTTGGTTAGCAGCCACAGAACCTAACCACTATGACACCAAGGTTTCCAAACACAATTAAAAAATAAATATTTGAAAAATGTTAAACCAGTGCTGGTTGCTGCTGAGTTGGTTTTAACTCATGGAAACCTCATGTGTATCAGAGTAGACTTGTGCTCCACAGTTTCCCGTGGCTGATATTATGGAAGTACAGCACTGGAACTTTCTTCTGGGGTGCCCCTGGGCAGACCTGAACCTTCAATTTTTTGGTTAGTAGCTGAGCATCACCCAGGGACTACTCCCCTCAACCAAAAAATGTACATGTGAGCCAAACAGTTCAGAGGTAATAGCTTGACGAAGCAATGAGCAATAATGGACCCAAACATACCAAGAACTGTGAAGATGGCACAAGACCAGGTGATGTTTCACTCCATTATCCACAAGGTCACCACCCCCCACAAGCTGGAGCAAACTGATGGCAACTAACAACAAGAAACACTAAATGCAATGTTGCTGTGCTCTAGCCAGACATGGAACAATTTCTCTCATCTTTTCTAAAATAAATACCAACCAAAGATCTAATTTCCTCTCTGCCAACAATAATCAGTCAATATTTTCTGCAGAACATTTCTAAATGGCATTAGAAATTGTGATTTTCTTCAGAAGATAAAATCCATCCAGGCAAGTCCCTAAAATGGCAGTCTGGCTGCTCTTTCTTGGAGAAACATCAATCCCCACTCTCTTCCAAAAAAGGTGGGCTAATGTTGCTGGGACAATGCCCCAAATGATGGAGCGCTGTCAAAGAGAGACAGCTGCCATTTGCCTGGGTAGCACAGCAAACATCATCACTGCCATGTCAGGCAGGGGCTGTGCCCACATGTGGTGAGTAGGGTAGAGGAGTCCTACCTTGGGAGGGTGGGTAAGATGACCTCCCCAGGTTACGCTACCCAGCTCTAAAATCAATGCTAAGAAATACAGAAACTGCAGCTCTGTTGGATGGCCAAGTGCCACAGAGAATTCCAGAGGATGTAGAAAATGTGTTGGTCTTTGAGTACCAAGAAAGCAGGTCCTCTTTTATTGTTGTGTACTATCACCAAGATGACAAAACAAAGGAAAGCTAATGAAAATATAAGAGTTTCATTTATGAACTAAAATCAAATAAGGATGTATTGAAAAAGAGCCCAAACGGAGGGAAAGTATCAAAATGCAAAACAAAACCACAAAATCCCCAGCTCAGACACGTCTCAGTTCTAGCTAACAGTAGTGAGCCTTCATTCTTGCTGTTTGCTATTCCAGGGTGTGGAGACACAAGCAGCACTGTAGCTCCCCAGGCCCAGGATAACAGCAGCCGGTAAGTCCTGCTCCATGACAGATGCTGGACTGAGATAGTCAAAGAGAACAGACAACACAGGGAACAGCAGCTGGGCCAGACAAGCTCAACTTCCCCCCCCGCTGCTGATCTACACATTCATCTCTCAGCCCCAGCCCCATCCATGGAGAAAGCTGCCAGCACGTCGAGAAATTAATCAGTTTGGGGAAAGGGAGGGAGTTATCCATGGTTGATTTTATATTCTTTCTGTAAACACATTTAAGTAGCACAGAGGCAGCTGATCCAAACAGCAGTGGCTTTTTCTGCTCTCTGCTGTAATCACCCATACACCTGGGACTCACACAGCTCTTGTGCTGTTTTCTTAGATGAGAATTTCTTTTTTTCCTAGGGTAAAGCTGGCTTTGGAAACTAATTAGATAAGTCTGTGCTCGTGTGTGTGTGTGTGTGTGTGTGTGTGTGTGTGTGTGTGTGTGTGTGTGTGTGTGTGTGTGTGGCGTCCGAGGACACTGCGGCCATCTCATTTGCATTTCTATCTTGTCCCTCCCTTGCTGTCTTTGTTGCTTCTCCTTTTGTCTGAACAGAGAACAAGAATGATCTCCAAATATGGCTGGTCAAACATGCTACTCTTCTGAGTGTCTGTCTATATGCGTATGTAAAATCCAAGTGCCTCGTTTGCTGCACAACAACCTCTATCCTGAAGAACATTTCAGCTCAAGGAAATGCTCTTTAAAATGTCTAATTCCCTGCTGTGATTTCCTTTAAAGTTCTAATTAGTTGTGCACAGTAATGAATTCTGTAAATTGCAGTGTTTCATTTAAAGCTTTTAAGGTACAGAAGGCTCTAATAATGAGTTTTGCCCCAATCAGTCTTGGAATAAAGTAATTTTGAAATGTAGGTTTCATATTTTTGGAGATGTCATACATATTAAGAGAAACAATCACAATGTTGAGGCTGAAATTAATATTTGTTGCTTCGTGCCATCAAAGTGTCAGATTAATGACTAATTAACGTTTGTACATAATGTTATTTCCTTCTTTCTGCAAAGGCCAAAAGCATAATGGAGAATTCAAGCCATGAGGCATCTTTTAACAAATACATTTTCAGAGTTCCCATTTTAAATAACTTACTACTGGGTCTATAACTGTCTACTTTAATGGTCAGCAAACAGCTGGATTTCCAGATAACACAGGGAACATAAGCTATTCACAGTATTTAAGCTATTTCTACATGATACTAATATTCTGTGAATTGTTGGTCTTGAAGGGTAAAGAAACCAGCACCACCACTTACTCCCGCTCAGTTTTGTACAGGAAAGGTTAACTTGCACCTAAAATCTCCATCTGCTGTGCCCACTTTGTTGCTATTATTAGCTACCATTGAGTCGGCCCCCAACTCATGACAGCTCCATGCACAATGAAACAAAATGTTGCCTGGTCTTGCATCATCCCCATGATTGGTTGGGGATCCACCATTGTGATCTATAGGATTTTCATTGGCTGATTCTCAGAAGCAGATTGCCAGGCCTTCCCTCCTAGGCTGTCTTAGTCTAGAGCTCTGATGACACCTGCCCAGTATCATAGGAACATGCAAATGTCTATTGACAAGTTGATGGTGACTGTGTGTGAGGTGGACTGGTCAGGAATCGATCCCAGGTCTCCTGCATGGAAGGCAAGAATTCCACTGCTGAACCACCACTGCCCCCATGCCTACTTTAGGATGGCTAAGCTACTTTCTGTAGCTGTTTTTCTGTCTTTCATCTAATTCTTGCCTTAACTGAAACTTGATCCTCCCCAAACACAGTCTCCACCTCCTCCCCATCCCCTGGAGAGGCTGGGAGCAGTCTGCTACCTGGTCAACCTCAGCCTGGGCCTTCCAAGTGGCACCCTCTCTCCACGACCCTCCACACTGAAGTGCAAGCCCTCCACCTGACCACTCCCCCGGAGCCCTCCAACCCATTCAACTCCTCCTTCTCAGTTGAGTCTATTCTTTATCTGTCCTGAGTCCAGATTCAACTTTGGAAGCCCCACTCCTCCAACACCCAGCCTCTGCATTGTCCTAACATTTTCCTAAACACTTCAAGCAAGTTTCTCACTGCAGGCTGTCTATGTTGCCCATTCCTGTACCTGGGCCACAGATCACCAAAGAGAGAGAGAAGGCAAATTCTTGCCAACCTGGTGCATCACAGTTTCAAATCTGGGCAACTTGAGAAGCGTCAACATAAGTCAGGAATCACTGTATTCATGTCTCACTGTCTTCTAACCCACACCCCACAGAAACTATTCCAGCCTGTTTCCTGCTATGCTTAAACTCCCGGGTTCCTTTCACTCACTGGCTCCTGTGTGTGTGCACTCCGCAGGGGTGCCTGCCATCCCTTCCATTCACTCCATCTCCACAACTCCCCTCCACTCTTCACTAAAGAAACAAGAGTCTCTGTCTCCTCCCTGTTACAGCTAACTTACTTTCCCCATGAATTCTAGGTCATATCCCAGCACACCTTTTATGTCTTTCTACAATTACTCTCTCTCTCTCTTCACTGAGCACATTCTCTGGCACCTTATTATCTCTCTCTCTTCCCCTCTTTTTTAAAATAAAAACAAAGCCCTTTGACCTTGCAATTTTTCCACTCATTCTTCACTTTTACCCATTTCCTGACAAATTTCTTGGCTATGTGCTTTCCACTCACGGTTTCTGTGGTTTTTATTCATTCCTGTCTTAACTTTGAACAGTCTGCCTTCCTTCTAACACATATTTCTATTGCAATAACACTCTGGAAGCTTACCAAGCACCTGCTTCTTGACGAGTTCATTAGCCTTTTTCTTGCCTTCTGCCTCGACCAGGGGTTTTCAACACTGACAAGACAACCAAAAGAACCAAACTCACTGCCGTTGAGTCAGGTCCGACTCACAGCAACCCTAAAGGTCAGAGAAGGGCTGCCCCATAGGGTTTCTAAGGAGTGCCTGGTGGATTTGAACTAGTGACCTTCTGGTTGGCAGCTGTAGCACTTAACCTACTACACCACCAGAGTTTCCAATTAGATATAAGAATCATTTATAAAAGTCTTTTTAAAATACAATGCTCAAGTCAGGTCCCACCTTGAGAAATTTGGAACTATTTGCTCTGGAGGTAGAGCTCAGCTGTTGGTCTATTCCCTGGCTGATTCCAAGGTACACCAGGGTTGAGGACAAGGCTTTGAAGACCACCACATATATCTGGAAAGTCTTTTTTGTCTCTAGGAGGGTTTCGTTGTGTTGCTTTGCTTCTTCTGAGCCTCTAGGTGGTTCCTTTCACTTGTCTCCTACGACTCGTATTCTTGTCACCATATCCCGCACACTTTCTCCGGGGGATGTTGTTCCACCTGCACACCTACTCACATTTCCCCCCTCAGAGCCCATCTGAAGTTCCTCATATGAAAGATGTCCAGATCACATCTCCACCCAAAGCATAGAGCTCCGTTCCCCAGTACGAGTGCTGCATGTTTCCATCTGCAGGTTTTGTAGGGATCTGACTTACTATGCCTAAAACTGACTCTTTCCTCATGAACCCCATTCCTATCATTAGTACTACTAGAAATGACTTTTTAAACTTCATTTTTCTTTCAAATATTAAAATAAAACTCCTGGATAAGTTGTGCACAATGTCCAACTTCACTGATCTCCGAAAGAACGGGTAAGTGAATGCAAGCACACAAGCTACTCACTGTATTCTATCAATCACATGATTTTCTGGACAACAATAAAAGTACTTCCCAGACCCATACAGTTGCCTGAAAACCTACGTGTGCAAATCTCATTATTACTGATCGCCAAGAAGTAGTTGGCCCTGGGATTCCTAGCAGATGTGTTGATCATTAAATTGACTTGTGAGCATTAAATTTTCTTGCCGCCAAGGCACAGCAGGTGGATCTGGCCACTTTGCATAGGCCAACACATCCCTCATTTCCCATGAAGAGAACAGAGGAAAATATACAGCATATTTGCTAAGAAAAATAGTTTCCCAGTCTCTCTCAAAGGTGCAAAGTGCCACTAATGGTGGACATCCTGAACCAGATAGCCTAAAGGGTTGGCTCACTCCTGCCCAGAACACATCCCTCGTCCATGCAGAGCATTTTACGCAGCTGAAGAGTAGAAGCTCCTTCAACTTGCTCTGGACGGAGCCTCAGGTGATTTCAAAACGCTACCCTTGTCAGACCCACCTTGCAAACCCTGCTGCTCACAGTTGTTTTCTCTCCCAAGAACTGAGTCTGGATACACCCTCAAACTTGTTAACATTGCCATTTCATGATGTCCATTCACTTGTCTTTGCAAATAATGAAGTGGTTACCACATTCCTGAATATCACATTAAATAATATCAATTGAATCTTACTCTTGAGGCTTAAGATGTCTCTTTTTTTGTTGTTTTTTATTTTAAATCATAAAATAATTATTGTTTTTAACCTACCTATCCAAAGGTGAATCCTGCTTCTGCCTGTAGAAACTGATGAGACACATCTGGGACTGTGGTCAAACCACATCAGTTGGCAGCGTCACCAGTATCTTCCCCAAAACTCGTCTCTTTAGTCTTACCTTTTCCACTATTCACACACCCTTATAAGTACCCAAGAGACTCTCTAGAAAACAGTCCTTGTTTTGCTGTCAGAATATCAGGGCTCTACTAGGCAAGCTCTTGTGCTCACAGGTCTACAGAGCCAAGCTTAAACAACCTTCGTCATGACTGGATCCAATGTGCTCCAGTAGTGAGCTGCTAGGAAAAAGCAGAAGTCATCTTCCATTGAAGAGTCACATGAGACTTCCCTCTTCTTAGCATGTTGTTGTTTAGGGTGCCCTCAAGTTGATTCCGACGCCTAGTGACCCCATGTGGCAGACCAGAACAGCCCTATAGGGCTTTCTCGGCTGTCTTCTTAAAAGCGGCAGAGCCACTGGATGGCTTCAAATGGCCACCCTCTCAGTAAGCTGGGAGGCAATTACACGGTTCTTCCAAATCACAAAGCAACACCTCTGAAGTCATAACTAATCCCGCTCTCAGAACAGTTACATGAGATGATATAATTTACCCAGAAAATGCTTGAAACGTTGTATTGTAGAGGATACCCATTCCTGGGTGGGTGAAGGAAGATGTGCGGCAGCAAGGCTTCTACAGCTTTCCACCCCCAAATATGCAGGAATGGGAAGCAGGACTGATAGGAGTTAGCACTGGAATACCAGACAGTGGCTAAGTGTGTGCCAGCCACTCAACCTCAAAATAAATATTCAGCCCTAATGGAGGGCTTGACAGTGTTGAAAAATAGAGAATACAAGAGGCAGTAAAAATTCAGTTTGAGAATTGACATATACACCACTGGTACTCACCTATCCGATCATAAGATAGGTTGAGGGTAATTAGCAGAATAAAGCTCTAAGTTTTCCCATTTGGCAAGGAACACAAATCATCTCTCTCCTGTCACACACACATTTAATAATATCTCAAACTGGACTCATTGTTTGGGTTAATCTCACTTCAAACTGTAGAGACAGGCTAACATTAATACTTCTTTCACTGAATATTTTCGTTTCTGTAAAGCTTAATTGTAAAATGTCTGTGAACTGTTCCCCATATATGTGAGCCTTTCTCAAAAACTCAAGAATACAGAGACCCCCACACAAACCTCTGCCTTTTTCAACACCTGACCTCAAGAGATACAAAACCAATCAGACAAACAATTACACCAGAACTAAGGTACACATCATCAATTACTTCTCTTAAAGTGAAAAACACAAAACAAAACCTGCAAATGGTCAAAACACATCTCCTTTTGCACATTACAGAAGGTGGTGCAGTCTGGACATACTACTATAATTGTAGTTCCTTACCTTTTTGTTGCGATGCAAACACATCATATGGATGCAACAGCAGATGGCCAGGATGGAAAGAAAAGCAAAAAAGAAAATGAAAAAAGACAATTAGTTTGAGTCCTTGGAAAGGACAAAGTATGCTCCTCAGAGGCATCTACTGTATGAAGACTACAGCAGTAACAACACAGATAATCTGAACCACAGGACATGCTTTGTAACAGCAGCTTCTTCCTTCATAATTAGAAACCTATAGATTCTGTCACAAAGAACAAAGACTCTTCAGTATTTATCCAAAGACCTCCTTCCTGAACTTGTCTTTACTTAGCTGTTGATTCACAAGATGTAAACCTTCCCTCAACAATGCAGAACAACAGAGCTATCTGTACACAGAAGGGAGATAATGTATCTTTCTTTGCACAATGTCCTGAACCCAAGGAAAGAGTTCTGTTCCTTAAGCTTGACATCCACAGTTCTGTTTGCCAACATTTCTAAGCAGTGACTTGTGAAGTACCAGTACACATGGACTCTGTGTACCAGGACTTTGTGGGAAGGTGACCTCTGTCCTCCAGCACTAGTAGGCAGATAGCCCTCTATGGGGTGGAGCAGGCAGACTGTCTCTCTCATCCCTGTGGAAGTAATACTCTCTCAAATCTGAGCAGAGAAAAAGGACAGTTCACTACTGGAGCACATTGGATCATGTGGTAACAAGGATTATTCAAGCTTGGTCTCTATGGGCCTGTGAGCACAAGAACCCTGCCCTAATATTAGGGCCCTGATGTTCCCACAGCAAACAAGGACTGTCTTCCAAAAGACTTCTCTCGGGTGTGTGTGAATGGTGAAAAAGGTAAGACTAAAGAGACAAGTTGTTGGGGAGATATTGGTGACATTGTCAACCAATGTGGTTTGACAGTCCCAACTGTGTCTGAGCAGTTTCTGTAGCCAGAGGTGGGATTCATTTTACTCCCAGGCAGTTCACAAACACACATATGAGGACTTCCAATTAAATTCATGAACTCATCCTAGAAAAAGTGCTATATACGTCATTGCTGAATAACACTAGGGTTACCTTCGAAGTACTCCCCTTGGGAAGCTATGCACCAAACCCAGAGCCTAGTCTACCCTTCAAAGGAATTTTGGAACTGTTTTCCTGGAATGGTGATCAGAGCTATCATTGTATTACCCTTGATGTCCTGAATGTCATCAAAATGTCGTCAACATTTCCTTTATCTTCGAGAAAAGAAAAAAGTCATTGGGAGCCAGACAGAGTGAGTATGGAGGCTGTTCCAATACAGTTATTCGTTTGCTGGCTAAAAACTCCCTCACAGATGACTGTATAAGCAACTTCACAAACTTGCCACTGTGCCACCGTGTGCAATATCCGTTCCAGAAAGAGCTCCAAAATTGCTTTGAAGGGTGGACTAGACACTGGCATCAGTGCACAGCTTCCCACAGGGAGTGCTCCAAAGGTGACCCTGGTGATATTCAGCACTGACGGATGTAGCACTTAGAACAACTGAGTTCATGGACTTGTCAGTCATCATACACACACACAGCCCCCTCTTAATATGCTTGATCCCAGACTCATCTGCACCACCCATCAGCAGTGTGGCTGAGCTTAGGAGCTAAGAGTCGTGTTGACTGTTACACTGGGAAGAAAATATATCATAAAAATACAAAAGGAGCAGAGGAAGCTCCTTTCTCCTTGGGGATTAAGGAACATACACTATCTAGTGCTGAGATAGATGTGATACGGGAAACCTGTATTTTCTTCACTTTTGTCTTGTTTTTAAAAAGATACAGTTTCTTCAAGTTAAAAAAGGCAAATTCTAACAGCCTGGCTTAAAATTTAGGTCACAGTCTCCTGGGAAAATTGTGTCTCTACTTGTTTTTTACAGACATTACCTCAGTGCCTATTGTTAGCTGTATGAGATGTGCCTTACACAGAATATTCTTACAACTCAGCTGACCTTTTACCCCTGGTCAAGGACAAGTGGGCAGTGATGGCTCTGGATGAATATTGGCCCCATGTCCAGCAAGCTGAAACAGTGTCCACACAGTAGGACTGCAGGTTAGAAGGAGGATGAGGAAGTAGCACGTTTCTTTGTCACAAAAAAAAAATCACTCATTGCGTCCTTCTCATCCCAATGATACCCAGCATGCAAGAATGCTCAGCTTTCTATCAGGAAGTCAATGACCTGGCTCCCAGTGTCCTCTGAGTTCCTGATTGTGGCCGAGGTTGCTATCTGGTCCCTAGGCCATTCCTCTTTCCTCCTGGGTATATGGCTAGATGCATTTCCTGGTCGCCACTGAAGTAAGCATGACCCAAGGCTGGCTTCTGGAAGACCGACTGTGAGTGGGAGTGATATATGTCCTTCCCAAGACCAGCACATAAAACCACCTGTTCAGATCGCTACTCTCTCTTCCTGTCTGCTAGTTGGATGGTCATGTCCAGGGTGATGTTGAAAGTCACATGCTGAAGATGACAGAGCTCCATCATCCTGGGATTCAGAGCACAGTCCTCCCTACCCAGTGACAGAAGTTGATGAGCGTGAGAAACAGACTCCTACTATGCTAAGCTACTGAGGCTTAGGGGGTTGACTTATTAAAGTGGCCCATGCTACCCTAACTAATATAGCAGTTCTAGTATCTTGTGACCTCAGCTCCTATGAAAAGCTTCTGCACACTACCAACAAATCTCTCCCTCTATCTAAAGTTATTCTGACTGTGTGTGGTTCCTAATAGTCAATAAAGAAATGAAGAACCTCTTCCCCTCCAGAAAGTCCAGTGAAGACACAATAGGCCATTCTCTGGTGATACAGCAAGTGGCTATGTGTCCAACCATGCACTGACCACAAGGGTGGAAGCATCAAGAGATGCTTGACAAGCATTAAGAAGGCTCACCACTAAATAATACCAACTGACTTTTTTGTTTCTACCACAGCCTACTTAAAAAAAAAAAAGCTTAAATTTAGAAGGAACATAAAGAATTTCCTGACAGTAACTGGAATATCTTGGATCAGACCACACAGTTTGAAGATCTTCAGAGCTAAATATGAATACGGAGACAAACAAGCCCAGATGGTTCTGGGTCAAGTTTTTACCAATTGTCCCTCTTGTGATGTTTATACTCAAGAGGCAACACTTTTCAAAGAAGAAGAATTCCCATGGAGTTTTCTTCATAGTCCACCCTCTGCTGCATGCTGCAAGCTGCAAGCAGATGGTTACTACGAACTATTCTGCAAAGGCATTTCACACCACTACCACTACACCTTAGAAAAAATGTTTACTATCACAAGCCTCTCCTGACGGCCCTGGATCGACACAGGACTGAAACAGTCACACACAAAGTCACACCTGTCTCAGCTGATGTCCACAAAAAGTCGCTGACTGTGTACATCCTGAGCATCTATCATGGGTAGCAGAATTGCTGCCGTAGGGCAGCGTGGCCATATGATTCACAATTCCTGTCTTTAGGTTGCTTACTAGCTACTAAGAGTAGCACAGAAGCATGAGAGGTTAAATGTTTAAAAAAAAAAAAAATGATTTCATGAAAAAAAAAATGAACAAGACAATAGTACAAATGATTTCATGAAGGTATCTAGCAACCATCAGGCTGAATTTGTATCCAATTTGTTTTACAAAGCCATTTAATTTGCCAGCACCACACTGTCTCCTGGTACTCCCAGTCCAAGTTGCCCCATCTGATTTATTTACCCCCCTTTCTAACATACTATTTAATTGACTCAATGTATTTCTGAAACTTCATGAAGGCAGGGATTGCCTCTGCGTTGTACAGTTCTAGGCACACAGTAGTTACACGATTATTTACTGCATGAATGAAAACCACTCCAGCCTTATAAAGACAGAATACAGATGTAACATGTCAGCTGCTGTTGACTCTAACTCCTGCATGTGACAGTGTATAACTATGCTCCACAGACCTGTGATCTTTGGGAAGTAGATCACCAGGCATTTCTTCCTCCAGGTGGACATCAACCTCTAACCTTTCGGTGAGCATCCAAGTGCGTTAAACATTTGCACCACTCAACGATTCCAAATACAGAAATGCAGAGGCAGTAAACATTTGTATGTTTCTGAAAATATTCTTTAGTCCCACATGAAACATCACAGCCTCTGCCAGCACAGCTACAGCCTCCAAGCCTGTTCACTAGCTGGAAAACAGCCAGGCTTCACATTTCTAAGAATCTCAAGTGTCAGACGTGAGATGCTGATATTTGGAAGATGGGCAAAGGCTATCTTCTATGAGGCTATCTGATTCTTTGAATAGTAACGGTGTCACCAATTCACTCCAGTATACAGAGGACCACCGGAGCTGTTATAGACATTGAAAAAATGGCAATCCCATAAAAAGTACAATAATCTGTGCTGTGCATAAAATGCATGTAACTAAGCATGACTACAACAAAACCTGAAGCTGTAAGGGTATCATTCTAAATGACCAGCCTATTTACTTGACTAGCAAAGGGTGAAAAGAGCATCCAGGGCAGAATAAATCCAGTCTGCTTACCCTCTATGAGTTTAACAATCTTCTTTATTCTGGTGTCCGCAGTACCGCACATTCTCATAAGAAATCATGAAACCAAAATTCCTGCCTCTCTCCTAGCAATCTGGGCACTAGGGTATTCATTTTACATTTTGTGCACCTATGGCACGTGAGGAGAGAGACTAGTTCTAAGGAATCCCTGGGAGTCAGTCTGTATTTAATCAGTTGATGAGATCAGCAGAACTTGACTTTGCTTCTTGCCCTGTGTCCATCTCACAGCTGTGACTGAGCGGGTATTTCAGAGAGTAAATGAGTGATGCTCGGACATTTCTGTCCCTGTCAGTGGCATAAAAAAACACAGATCCTTGTCTATACAGCACCCGGGAAACCAACCAAAAAAGAATCTCATTATAGCGAAGATGGAGCCAAAGATATGTGCAGAGCCAGTCCCACACGCATGGAAAATTATGCAGAAACCCATCTGCCAGGACAACAGTTTAATTTTCAAAACCAAAACTTGGCCGTGAGATACCAAGATAATAATAGATTTTTATCGAAAATATCTTCATTTGTCAGGCAAAAAGGGTCCTCTTTGGAAAATGAGAGGCCCTCCGTGGAGCAGACCTGGAAGAAGAAAGTCATCATTGCACACTGGCTCCACCCAGAGTTGCCACGACAGACACACTAGTAAGAGCAGAAAGCCTGGGAACTGCGAGGCTCTCCGAGAAAGTACTGCCTTGGGGTTTCCACTCTCTCTTCTTTCTTTATTCCCCTACATTATCTCCCCTAGGGTTTCATTTTTAATAAATTGTGTGTGTGTTGGAGTGGGTACACTCACACTAGAGCTTTGAGAAAGCATAACTAATTAACTCTCCCATGGCTGGTTCTGTGAAGACGGTGGTCGCAGGACATCCCCAGTCACAGACCGGGCCTTGCCAATCCCACACCCCCACCAACACAGGAGCTACTCCTTGCTTCCTGCTCACTCTTCCTCTTTAGAGTCCATGCTGACCCTGCTAAAAGGGAGTCTGTGTAATTAAATGCAGGGTGTGAGGCCTGTTTTCCAGCCTGTAAACCCAGGAATCAGTGATGAGGTCAAATTATCTCCAAGAATAAAGAGGGCCAAAGGAGTGACACATATACTCCGGGGCAAGGCAGAAAACACCTCACTGTAGGAGGAGGCAAGAGGAGAGCTCTGTCAATATATACAGCCTGATGGATACATCACATTGCATTGTGTCTTTTCCTTTTACACAGATGTCTCTCACATTAGGCTAGTGAACACTGAGGGGATGGTTTCCTGCTGACTCTGTATTTGAACTTCCTGGAGAAGAAAGTTGTGCCAGAAGCTTCTATTTACCATAATTTATTGGTTAATAACCAGACATGGATAACCCAATAGCAAGGTAAGCACAGGCTTACTAGTGCTTACTTACAAATCTGCAGTGAACAATTTCACATGGATTCTGCTTTGATGTGGTATGCTTACTGAGTCATCCACTCTTGTAAAGGATTGGAAGTCTGAAAAGAAGCTTTAGGCTGGAGAAAGGTGCTGTGGGGTTGAGAGAGAAACAGCTATACCTAGAAGGAGAATCTTTGACGTGGTGAAGAAAGGTCGAATTCCTTGTTACAGATCATCTAGTAAGCAAGGTAAGTACTGTTCTTACTTTGTCACTTGGATAATCAGCCTGTATAATAACCTGCCTGTGTAACCACAGAAGAACAAATTGAGTCATGGAGGCCTGAAGTTGCTTTCCAAGCCTCACAGCTAGTGATAGACCTTGAACACAAAGTTAGGGGGTAAGGTTCCCTGGAGTCTGCTCCTGCCATCTGCTCCTAGACCTGTGAAATGAACAGTTACTGAACCAACAGGCAATGCTGTGAGTGTTGTCACTGGAAATAAAGTGTAGTTGCTACAACTGTCATGGACGGATGGTACATGGATGAAATAACAGGACAAGCACTAACCAAGCCAGTGACAGAAGGATCCTGCTGCAGGGCAGGCAGGTGGCTGTGTCACAGGAAACACACGGGAGAAATGGCAGCTCAGCTGATCAAAGTGTGGTAAGTACCCCAGTCTCCACCCAAATCACCTCTGTACAACCACATGTGGTACAACCACGGAGCACACAGGTCCAGTTATGATGCACTGAAAGGAAAGTATGTTCTACTTCCCAATCAACATATACTTGACTCCTTAAAATACAGCATATCATTAAGTTACGTACTGCTTCTGTCTTTCTCCTATCGCATAAAGGCACACTGCTAAGCACTTGCTCGGTTTTTGTTACTGGGCACTTCCCACCTTAGCTTTTTACTATTATCATCATTTTTACTTTAGGTGGGCAATGAATTACACACAAAATTTTGATTCCTTGTGACTCTCAGTATAGATTAAAAAAATTTCTATTTTCCTATTACTTAACCATCTTCAATTTTGCAAAAAAGCAATGGGTTTTTTTTCAAACGCTACCCCAGAAAGATGGTTCTTGTTTAAAAATATGGTGTATTTATACTCCCATTATAATCTTTGGTCCCTTCATATTACAGCAGCACTCAGACAAGTAGAGATACAATTTTCAGTTAAAACGACTCCTGGATGAAAAGAGAAGAATGTATCGTTAACTCCAGAGCTTTCCTCTGTTCACACAGCCTTACCGTCTCATATGGAAAACCCAGGTGGATGCAGTGGTCTTGCTACAATCCTGATAAACCCATATTTACTGTAAATCCTATTTGTTATTCTGATGCAGTGTCTGTACAATGGAATTACCTGGGGCGCTTTTGTAAAAAATAATGATTCCTAAACCCCAAACTTGGGCAGTCTAAGGTGGAGTTCATGAATTTAAGAAGTATCCAGATGAGTCTATTATGGAATCAGGTGTGGGAACCACAGTTACAATATGCAAGACACAGTGGAACAGTTAACGTACACATTGTACAACTAGAAAAAGCCATTACTTCCTCTCTGAATTTAACACCAGAAGAAATACAGTTAGTAGGCATTTAGGATATACAAGGATGCTTACTAACTAGACTAGAATAATACTCAGTAGACATCTAGTGTACATTATATACATTGTGGCTGGCAATAGGGCGATACAGAAAACAGACAGGAGGGGAGCTTTCTTCTCTGCTATTATTAGCTAACATCCAGTTACCCCCCACAGAGTCGCTGTGAGTCAGAATTGATGGGTTTGATTTGGTTTTTGGTGGGCCCATGTACAACAGAATGAAATGCTGCCAAGTCCTATACAATCCCCAAGATTGACTGTGGATCAAACTATTGTGATCCATAGACTTTCCACTGGCCGATTTTCAGAAGTAGATCACCAGGCCACTCTTCCTCAGGATAGAGGTAGCACTGAGAACTGGAATCGGGATGCATCTGGTTTCAAATCCTGGCTTTACCACTGTGATGCATGTCCTGACCTTGAGCGAAGCACTTCAATTCAATAAGACTTATAAGATTTGTATAGAGATTAGGGCTGATATTGGTTGGCACCCACAGAGCTTGTGGCCAACCATATAACAGGCAATGAATAAGCGTAGCTATTTTCTGTAATTATTATTATTGTTTGTTGTTGCTAATAATTGCTTAGCGAAGGAGCATCATAGAAACATCTAGGATGAAATTTTAAAACTTCGCAGGGTAGAACAAAAACCAGCTTCAGAGATTTTATCACACAAAACCCACCAAACCAAAACAAAACCAAATGAACACACATATTACTGCCAAGTCAATTCCAACTGACAGTGACCCTATAGGATAGGGTAGTGTAGAGCTGCCCCACAGGGTTTCCAAGTCTACAAATCCACAGAAGCAGACTGCCATATGTCTTTCTTGCCAAGTAGCTGGTAGGTTCGAATAACTAAGTATTTGGTTAGCAGTTGAGTACTTATCACTATACAGGGCTCCTTATGGATTAGATAGGGGATGATTATTTCTATATATATTTTAATTTTTAAGGGTACATTGGATCACTTGAATCACCTGAAATCCTAAAACCTATCTAACTGATTTTCAGGAGGCTTGATAATCTCTGCTGGATTCAGAGAGCAATGTGTAGAGTAAAGTGAATAAGCTGCTACTGCTGGAGAGACACATAACAATTCTGACTGTTCACACTCAAAAGGCACAAAGAGTCATAGTCTTCTAGCAATTCTGACATAATCAAGAAATAAGGAAAAATACAGATTAATCTCAGCTAATCCCTTCCATAAAGATACCTGAGATTTTTCTTGATTTATTTATACCAACTTTCCCACTTTTTCATAAATGGTGTCCTTTTTCAGCAGGAAATCTTGACAAGAATTAGGATTTCTAATCTATCATTACATGTGATAAATAGCCTATTAGTTACTAGGCATAACAATGAAAACAAACGGTGCCTGGAACCTTCGGGTAATGGGAGAAACCCAGTTTTACCAGCATTCTTATCCAAACGCAGAACTAAAGCAAAAAACAACTAAAATAACTGAACTTGTTGTCATCAAGTCGATTCTAACTCAAAGCAACCCTGTAGGATAGAGCAGAACTGCCCTACAGAGTTTACAAAGAGAGGCCAGTGGATTTCGGTTACCAGTCAAGCTCTTAATCTCTGTGCCACCAGGGCTCTGACATGCTAAACTAAATCCTTACCAAGAGGTCATATTATCCACCCACTCCGTGAAACATTAGCAAAAAGTTACTACCAACTACGAGCTCCAGACATTTGAGGGCCGAGTCCTTTTTCACTCTGATCACTTTACTTTAAAATTTTATGTTATCTAATTAGAAGGCTGATTTAATCAAAGCACTAATAGAAATGACAAACATTACATATGCTCATACACTGCTAAAACCTGTTTCAATTATATTTAAGGTACCACGAGTGAGAGCTAGGTTTACAGTCCTTTAACGACAGCATGCCTCAGGAAATCTGCACATCCTTTTACCACACACATTAAATATACATTCAAAGCACTGTTGAGAAACTGAACAGTCATGCTCTTTTCCCAGACCCTGACTAATCCAGCCGCTGGTAACGGCATCTTCCACTGACTTCACTGTGCCAGTGAAAGCCAGATGAACACAATCAGGAGTAACAGCGATGTTCCAAAGCAGTAGACCACATCACTCTGCTGTCTTCAGGGAAGTTACTATCCAAGGAAAGCCCTCTGAAAATAAATTGTTACCATCAGAGACTATGCTGAAGAATGAAATAAGCTGTTGTTTCTCATATGTAATGAGCCGTAAGAGAAAAACAAGGCTAAAAGTGATAAAGAACATGACTGCAAACTTAGTCTGTAGAAGCACAACAGCTTTGCCACACAAAGACAAAAACTATGACTCAGTCAGCCACCGCCTGGCAGTTGCTGTGTGCATTCCAGCTGATTCCAGCTGGGAGTGACTCCATGTCACAGAGTACAACGATCCCATACGCTTTCCTGGCTGTAATCTTTACGGGAACAGATCACCACTACCTTTCTCCTGCAGACTGTCTGGTGAGTTTGAATCGCAGGCTTTTTGCTTAGCAGCTGAGTACTTGAACCACTGTGTCTTCAGGGCTCCTTTCTGCCTGGGAGAGGGTTCACCAGAAATGCGGGGGTCCGTCTAGCAGAATGCTAATGGGACTTGACTGATGCCCTATCCTGGTGACTGAAGATATAAAACTACGGTCAGAGACAGTCAAACCCCCTATATTCTAACGAGAACAAATGACTGAGAAGACATACTTCCCTGTGTGGCTTCAGCAGAGGGCAACCAAGTCCTGTAACCCTGGGCTCCCTCCAACTTGCCCTTCCTCTCCTCAGGCTCTGGCAGACAAAGGAGAAGAGAGGACGTGAGTGGTGATTTCTGGGGGTCTGCCTAGTGAGAACAGGTAAGGTTACCCTTCTCCCCCACTGGACAGCCGTTAATGTGTCTCTCCCCCAAAGACAAGTAGGTGGCTATCCAAGGTAATTGCCTTGGAAGTGTCTTCTGAGGAGTGAAATTTTCATCTGGGCCCCCATTACGATGTCTGCTAGGTCAGCTGACATGTTCCACCTACTGGAGCTGAACTGAGTTGGGGAAAAGAGAATTGGAGAGAAACAGCAGAGCTACAAGGGGCAGCTGCCATCCAAGGGAGGCAAGGATGTGTGAGTGTCCTATGGGTCAAGCAGATCTGAGTCCTAGGGCCCTATGTAAGTAAAAGGACTTCAGAACACAAAGGCTGTGGCCTATACACCTAGGGGTAGAGCTGAGAGGTGGTTGGATGAAGCAGAGTTCTAACTGGATTTTCTACATCAGAGAACAATACAACGGGAAGTCCCATACAGGGCCTTGTGAAAAAACTGCCCCTTCGGTGTCCTACAAAGGCTGGCATTTGGATGCCTGTCACTTGATGGGCACTCACCATCAGTCAGTGTTACTAGAAAAGCAGCAGTATCTATAGAGAGGTCTAAATACATAGCCAATAAAAGAAATGCCTATGTCTGCCCCAATCCTAAAATACGGAGAGCTGAAGAATGAGAAGAAGGAAGGGGTAAGAGTGTCCCCAAGCTAGAGCACATTCCTCCACTTTTCTCTCCAGGGACATGGACAAGGAGGAATCAGGCCCTGTTCCTTCACCTACTCCAACTCCCTTAAAAGCCCAAATGGGTAAGTCATGAAGGGAAGGAGAAAAGGTAAGATTTACAAAGGATCAGGGAGTGGCGCTTTAAATTATCTTGAGTAGTTTAATGAATGAAAACAACTGAGATTCCACTAGGCAAATGTTCAATTTAATAAATCTTTCCCGAGAATCTACAATCTATTATGTACCAGGCACTTTGGGGGCATTTGGGTGACAATTACGTCACTGAACAAAACAGACAAGACACCACTAGCAGGAACAGAGATTTAATGTAACCCAGTTAACAACAGTGATTGGAGAAAAATAAAACCCAGCAACCCTACCAAGTTGTAGCTAGTAAATAATCCAGTTTCAATAGCTACCAAAGATTAAGGAATTTCTCTTTCAGGCAAAAAACACTGCCTTCTGCAAAAGCGCCCAAAGGTTGAAAAGTTACCTCTAAGGAGGAGATGAGAGTTGAAGAGAGATGTACACGTATATAAAAATTAAACACTAAGTTCTGAGGAAAGGTAATGACGAGATTTCATGCGCAGAGACGATGGCTGTAATGCTGATGAACATGTGGTCCCACTGTTTCTGCAAACACTCTTATGGGGAGGCCGGATCTGAAGATAAGCTGATAATACCAAGAAAACTAGGGGTTGAGGGAGATGCTTACTAGCTAACTCAGGGGAAGCTGAAAAACAGAAGGATCAAATAAAGACTAAAGATTTGCTTTAAATTACACCAGGAGTCCATCGGTGATGCAAACTGTTAACATGCTCAGCTGTTAACCAAAAGGTTGGAGGTTTGAATCCACCCCCAGAGGGACTTCAGTAGAAAGGCCTAATATCTAGTTCCCAAAAATTGGCCATGGAAGACCCCAAGGAGCACAATCCTACTATGACACACATAAGGTCACCATGAGTCAGATTCACTGTGAGGGCAACTTTTTCTTTTTTTTTAAAATTACACCAAGTCAAGCACTACTGTGTTTTCTAAATAGCTCCTCTCGGGGGAAAAAGGCACTATTCATAGACTAAATAGGACCGTACTTGCAGATGACTGAAAAATCTCTGAAGAGGCGCTAAGTGCCTTTCTTCTTAGCTTCTCCCTTTCTCGCCTTTGCCCGCCTGGTTTCTGATTTGATTCTATCTCCCCCAGGAAGGCTCCTAGAGTGACCAAAGGCTCCTGTCTGAGAGATCAGGAAGGGGAAGCGGGGTGCCTACGGAGCCCGAAAGAGACAGCACAGAACTTCTGAGGTCTTAGGGATGATGACTGAATTCCACCAAAAGTTCTACTACCCATTCTCCTTTCTGAAGTGAATCACTGCCATTCTTCACAAAAGCCCTCTTCTGAGGTGTGGTGTCTCTTTCTCTCACAAGATTGGGGTTTTCTTCCTTCACTGATTCCACCCAGGGCACAGGTGTGTTTGGGCCAAGTTTGATCTCCTTGGAATAATAAAAGGAGTCTAAGAAGTAAATCAGTACAAAACTTGAATGCCATGATGTCTAAGGAGGCCTGTGGTGTTTAGCGATGAGCCTGGGTTACAGTTTTATTTAATGGTGGATTATTGCATCCAACTAAAGCTAAAGACCTCCACTAAGGGCTCAGTTCTTGGCTGTTTATAAGGCAGAATATTATAAATGATGATAGGTACTTTTAAACGGCTGACTGCTAACAAAGGAAAAGACAGGAACCTTCCAACTTTCCAGAGTTTACTCTTAACACTGCCTGTGGGTGATGTCAGCTCGCAGGATGCTAATGGCCTAGCCAAGCTCCTCAGAGCAGACACAAGATTAACACTACAAATTCTTCACCAGGAGAAACAAAAGTGCCAACACAGCTGAAAATCCTTTGGTGTGGTTCCCATAAAATGCCTTCTTAATAAACCAGTAAATTTTCCAACCTAGCACAGTCAAGTCTGGCTAATTCTTTTTCCACAACTACGAGAACACTCTTGATTAATTTCTTTGAGGGAACTGTGGGGCGTATCAGGCAGAACACTAAATGCAAATCTCCATCCTCAAGCAATTTCCTTTCAGTAGCAAAGCTACTTTTACCTTCCTGTTTGGCTAAGTATTTTGTCATCCTGAATTGAGAAGACGACCACACCAACCCTGGTAAATGTAGCCTAGAGAAAGCAGTGGGTTGTATGCTGATCTACAGGGCTGACATTAATAAAATGCTGTTTATCTCTAATACACTAAAATACTATCTTATATGAAAATTTCAGTGTGTGGTACAGAGAGGAGACATGCTGAACCCATTGACATTTAGCTAACAGAATTTTTAACAGAATGGAGCTGGCCTAGGAAGGATGAAAAATACGAAAGAAATGCCAGCCAGATGATTCCCTAGAGAAGAATTCATTTTGGTTTTATGTGCTCTTAAACATCACTTCTTCCAGTATTAGTTTAGAACCTGTATTAGTCTAAACAAAGCCAGTTTCGTCTATCTCAAAACTCCATCACGATGGCCCTGAGAGCAATCCTAGGATCCAGGACACTGCCACCAGTCTTTCTAAAAGCAAGACAATGTTCTGTGACTGTCACTGTGAGAGTGGCAGGAGGGCCTCCAGATCACAAGCATCAGCGTTTATGGACAGTGTTTGGAAGCTCTGGCCTCTTGGCTAAGGCTGAGTTCTGGCTAGATTTCACCTGGTCCAGGGGCACCATGGGCTGTTGTTCTGGACAGAAGCTCTGTAGTCCTGAAAGCCATTTTCCATCCTTGGAGAAGGTCCCTACAGCTGCTAACAAAAAGGTTCTCAGTTCAAACCCCCAGGTGTGCCTTGGAAACCTACAGGGCAGTTCTACTCTGTCCTATAGAGTCCCTATTGGTGGAAACTGACTCAACAGCAAAATATTTTGTTTTGTTTTAATGGATGGGGAGTGGGGAGGCAGACAGGTCCAGAGTCCTAAACTGTGGTTATCTGAGTTACTATTGCACAGGGCAGAGTGCCTGCTCTAGTTGCACAAGTGACTGATGTCTTCAGGATATCTTACTTTTCCTGTCTTCTCTTTCATTCATTGCTTCTTTTTTGTCCTTTTGACCTCATTCTCCTATTCTTCTTAAGTGTGCTTTAGGTGAAATTTTATAGAGTAAATTAGTCTCTCAGTAATTAACACACAAATTATTTTGTGACACTGATTGCTAACTACGCAACGTGTTACCCTTCTCCACCCTGGGATCTCCGTTTCCATTTGTCCAGTTTTCCTGTCCCTTCCTGCCTTCTCATCTTTGCGTTCAGGCTGGGGCGCCCATTCGTGTCGCCTACGTGATCCACTTACGAAGCACATTCCTTACGGGGGTTGTGTTGTTTTATACAGCTGTGTTATCTTTTGCTGAAGGGTGAACTCTGGAGTGACTTCAAAATTTAGTTACAATGGTATTCATAAGCCAGACTCTCAGGCTTTCCTCAGTCTCTGTTGGATCAGGAAGTTTGGTCTTTTTTATTCTTTTTTTTATGAGTCTGAATTTTGTTCTACCTTTTCTCCCACTCTTCCGGACCCTCTGTAACGATCCCTGTCACAGCAGTCAGTGGTGGTAGCTGGGTACCACATAGTTGTTCTGATCTTGAGTCTGGTGGAGGCTGCGGTAATTGTGGCCCATTAGTCCTTCGGACAAATCTTCCCCTTGTTTATTTGGTTTTCTTGGCTCTCCTTTGCCTCAGGCAAGATGGGACCAGTGAGTTCTTTAGGAGGCACTGGCAGGCTTTTACAACACCAGCTACTACTCATCACAGTTGATGTAGAACATTTCTTTATAAACCATGTTACGCCAACTGAGCTAGGTATCTGTTGAGACTGGTCCTCAGCCTTCAGCCCAGTAACTCCATCCCCGAGGGAGTTTGGATGTATCTGTGAAGCGTCTATGATTTTACCTTTGTCACGATGTTCTGACTTTCCCAGTATTCTCTACTGCCGTAGCCTTCACCCATGTCATCACTTATTTACTATCTACTGAATGTTTTTCCTTCCCTACCCACCCCCATCATAACCATGAAGGACTGTTGCTCTCCACGTGTAAACCTTTTCTTGAGTTTTCATAATAGTGGTTTCATATAGTACTTTTCCTTTTGTGATTGACTTATTTCACTCAGGATAATACCTTTCAGATTCATCCATGTTGTGAGATGCTTCAGATTCCTCACTGTTTTTCGTTGTAACATAATGTCACAGTTATCTAGCGCTACTATAACACAAGTATCACAAGTGGATGACTTGAACAAGAAGAAATTCAGAAGGCTGCTGTTGTTGTTAGATGCTGTTGAGTACGTTCCAACTCACAGTGACCCTATGTACAACAGAACAAAACACTGCCTGGTCCTGTGCCATCCCCACAATCATTTTTATACTTAAGCCCATTGTTGCAGTCAGTGTGTTAATCCATCTTGTTGAGGGTCTTCCTCTTTTTGGCTGACTCTGTATCCCACCAAACATGATGTCCTTCTCCAGAGATTGATCCCTCCTAACAACATGTCCAAAGTAGGTAAGATGCAATCTTGCCAAAGAGCACTCTTGTTGCACTTCTTCCAGAGGAGATCTGTCTGTTCTTTTGCCAGGTCATAGTACATTGAATATTCTTCTCCAATACTTCCAGGAGGCTAGAAGTCCAAAGTCAGGTAGCCATCTCTAGGAGAAGACTTTCTTTCTGTCAATTTTGGATAAAGGTCCTTGTCATCAATGTTTCCTTGGTTTAGGAGCTTCTCAGTACAGGGACCCCAGGTCCAAAGTATGTGCTTTGTTCATAGGGATGCTTTCTTGACAGCATGAAGCCCCTTTCCTCTCTGCTACACTTTCTGTCTTATATTTTTAAATAAATTGACTCAAAGCTCAACCTAACTCTGCAGACTGAGTTCTGCCTCATTAATTAACTGCCTCTAATTTTGCCTCATTAATATCATAAAGGTTAGGATTTACAACACACAGGATAACCACATCAGGTCACAAAATGGTGGACAACCACACAATACTGGGCATGGCCTAGTGAAGTCAACATACATTTTAGGAGGATACAATTCAATCTGTAACACATAGTGTCCCATTATGTGTATGCGCCATAGTTCATCCATTCATCTGTCCATGGGCACTTGGTTTGTCTCCCTTTTTCTGCTATTGTGAATAATGCTGCAATGAACATGGGTGTGCACATATCCATGTGGTGGTTTTTGCTTCTCTAGGATATATATATATTCCTAGGAATGGGACGGCTTGATCATATGCTAGTCCTATTTCTAGCTTTTTAAGGAAGCACCAATCATTTTCCAAAGTATTTTACAGCAGTGCATATGAATTCCAGTTTCCCCAAAACCTCTCCAAAATTTGTTTTCTTTTTTCTATTAATGCCAGTAATACCAGTGTGAGTTGGTATCTCATTGCAGTTTTGATCTACATTTATCTAATGGCTAGTGATCATAAGAATTTCTTCATATGTCTGTTTGCCTGAATGTCTTCTTTGGTAGCATCTGTTCATTTTCTTTGCCCATTTTTAAAACAGATTGTCTTTTTGCTGTAGAGGTGTGAATTTTTTTTTTGTAGATTTTAGAGATTTGTCTTTTGTTGTCTGTGTCATAGTGAAATTTTTCCCCTCAGTTTGTAGGTTCTCTTTTGGAGCTCTGGTAGCTCAGCAGTTAAGAGCTCTGCTCCTAACCAAATGTTCTAAAGTTCAAATCCACCATGCCCTCCTTGGAAACACTATGGGGCAGTTCTACCCTATTGTACAGGATTGCTATGAGTGAGAAGCAACTCTGTGGTGATGGATCTGAGGTTCTCTTTTTATTCTTTTGGTGAAGTCTTTCATGAGCACAAATATTTTAAACTTTCAGAAGATGCCAGTTATCTAGTTCGTTTTCTGCTGTTTGTGCATTGTTAGCTATAGTTTGTATCTTCTTTGTATTGTATATTAGGGTCCCTAGCATTTACCTTACTTTTTCTTCCATGAACTTCATGGCTTTTGGTTTTATACTTAGGTCTTTGATCCATTTTAAATTAGTTTTCGTGTATAGTGTGAGGTATGGGTCCTGCCTCAGTTTATTTTTAAGAGATATAAGTATAGCTTTGCCAGCACCATTTGTTTAAAAGACTGTCTTTTTTCTCATTTAATGAACTTGGCGACTTTACCAAAGATCAGGTGACTGCAGGTAGATGGATGTGCAAGTGAGTTCTTGATTCTCTTCCACTGGTCTATGTCTGTTGTGGTCCTAAGGTCAGGTAGTGTGAGACCTCCTACTTTGTTCATCTTCTTCAATAATGTTTTATTTTTCCAGGACCTCTCTCCTTCCCATATAAAGTTAATGATCAGTTTTTCCATCTTGATAAAGAATGCTTCTGATAACTGGATAAGGATTGCAGTATATCTGTAGATTGCTTCGGGTAGGATCTGTATTTTCACAACGGTGAGTCTACTTATTCATGGACATGGTATGCCTTTTCATTTATGTAGATCTCTTAGTTTCTTGCAGTAGTGTTTTGTAGTTTTCTTTGTATAGGTCTTTTATGCCCCTGGTTAGATTTATTCCTAAGTATTTTATTTTTTTTAGGGGCTATTACAAATGGCACAGCTTTCCTGATTTCCTTTTCATCATTCTCTTTACTGGTGTATAGGAATGCAACTGATTTTTGTATGTTTCTCTTGCAACCTGCTTCTCTGCTGAATCTGTTAGTTCCAGTAGTTTTCTAGTGGAGTCTTTAGGGTTCTCTACATATAGTATCATATCATCATGAACAGGGCTAGTTTTGCTTTTTCCTTTCTAATCTGAATGCTCCCATTTGCTTTTAATTTTCCAACGCTTTTTCTTCTTTCCATTTTCTTTCTCTTAAAACTGGTCATGAAAACACATTTTTGCATTTGTCTAAAAAGTTTTAACTTTCTAATACTTCTTTTAAAGAATATTATTTTTAAAAAGAGGACTAAATTGATTTTTGGTTGTCTGTGTCCTACAGTCATCAGATTTTAATGTCTAAAATTCTTGCTACCCTTGACTTACTTTAAACATAAATGTTTCTTTTCTTCCTTTCTCTTTTCTACCTTTCCTTACTTATCTATCTTTTAATGGCTCATATTCATTCTCTATGCCTCAAATATGGAGCCCTGGTGATGCAGTGTCTAAAGTGCTCAACTTCAGACCAAAAGGTTTGAACTCATCAGTCACTCCATAGCAGACAGATGTGGCAGTCTTCTTCCGTAAATATCACAGTCTTGGAAGCCCTACGGAGTGATTCTACTCTGTCCTACAGGGTCACTATGAGTCAGAACTGACTCACTGCAATAGGCTTTTTTAATGTCTCAATTGAACACTAAAGTTCAGCTTTCAAACCACTGGATTTTCTTCACAGATTCCTTTCATACTGATTGATTTGCAAGTTTAGCTCTTCATTACTGAACTCATTCCTAAATCCCATCTACTGAGAAATTTTTATTGAATACCTACAAAGGGCAAGACTTGGGCCAGACACTGGGAATTCCATGGTTAATAAGACAACCATTTTCCTTCCAGAAGAGAAGCTAAGCAATTATAAATAAGTAAACAATAAATGTATAAAACAATCAGAAATGGTGATAAATATGGAGTTACAAAGAAAATGACTGACACACCATGAGAGAACAAGCAGGTGGCCTCATATTTGAGGCCTGTGGCCAGATAAGGTCTCTCTGAGGAGATCTCATCTGAGCTGAGATTCAAAGCTAGAAGTAAACCAGTCAGCAAAATCCTGGAGAAAAAAAAGCAAGTACAAACCCCTGAGGCAAGAAGGAGCTTCAATTTTCTGGGAATGGAAGGAAGTCAGTGTGACTGGAGCCCAGGAAACAGGCAGAAATTGATAGAAGGTAAAGTTGCAGAGGTGGCAGGAACCACAGCTTGCAAGAGTTTTGTAAAGAACTTGGATTTTATTCTTAAGGGTGTTACTAGGTCTTTCTAAGCTTTGAAGCAGGGGAGTGACATGACCTGATTTTTAACATATTTCTCTTTGTTTTACTCTGACGGAGTGACTTCTGACTCTAGATCCTCAGTACTTTCCTAACTATCCCAAGATAGTTAGTGATCCCAAACCAGTGATCTGAAATCACTAGTTACATCCTCAAAGCACACCAACATGCTGAACCTATAGATATGGCTTCAAAGAAAACAGCACAATATGTGTTCTTTTGAACTCCAAGAATTCTGAAGCCATGTAATCAATACTGTTGCAAGATTAAAGATCCCCTTGGTTTCAAAAATTAGCATAATAGTTCCCTCCACAAGTCTGTACATGGTTTGTTTTTTATCTACTTGGTCTTCTTAGAAATCACTGATAAGAATTTAAAATAATGAAACACATACATTTATATCCTGAAATATCTCACTGAAATGATGATACAGTTATTTCAAAAACCAATTATGGAACACTATAAGAGGATGAGAACAACATGTAAGTAAGTAATAACTAATGGCTATGTACCGTTTACTGAATTTTAGGTAGGAAGTAGGGAGTAAATGACAAAAAAAAGCTAATCTACTTTGAGAAGCAATCAGTAGTGTAAACCTCCCTTCTTTGACTTGTATCCAATCCATCCCATATTAATAGAGCATTTACTGTTCATATATGCTATAATACACTCATCTGTCCCTGACAAATCAGTCTCAGAAGCAATACAACCAGAATGTTCCTTAGAAGCAAAAATGGGGGGACTTCAGCTGGCTTACTCTGGGCATGTCACCAGGAGACCAACTGCTAGAAAAAACATCATGTTTGGTAAAGTACAGGGTCATCGAAAATTAGGGACACCCTCATTGACAGAATTACGCAATGGCCAAAATAATGGAGTCCAGTATACCAACAGTCATGAGAATGGTACAGGACCCTGAAGTGTTTGGTTGTTATAAGCAAGGTCACTGTGAGTTGCAACCACACTGATGGCAACTAACAGCAACAGTCCTCATGATGTGTTCTGGGTCTTTCCGCTTTCCCTGACACCATCTACACACTGCATGCTGTTGCTCCGCATCAGCCTGCCTGTGTGTCTTTCCTCTTTCAAGCCTAGCCCTAATCATATCCTTTGACACAGAGGCCAGTTTTGCCTCGGACAGACCCCAGCATGGTCCAGGCCCAGCTGACACTCTTAAAAGCAATAAGGGCTGCAAATGAGTCACTGTCAAGTCACAGAACAGCACTGGCCCAGTTAAAACTTCTACCTCAGCCCAATAAACTCTTTTCCAGCAAAGGCAATGGCCTTTTCTAAAACACTTACTAAATACATGAGGATCACTTGGGCCTGCTCAGGTTTTCCAACCAACCACCAGGGCTGAAATAACAGCTGAATTTCAGTATCGTTCTTCTCTAATACACACAGAGCTGACGAACAAAGGCGTAAGAAGTAAGATTAATGTCCTCTGAGATTACCCAGGGAGTAAAAAGCATGAAGATTTTATTCTTAGATTTTAAGTACCTAGATATTTTGATAAAAAGAAACCTCAGAGAAGAAAAGATTCTATTGGAAAAATACAACCAAGTCTTATTTACAGATTATTTAAAGAATGAAGCTCAGTATCATCGTAACATCATGATAACTAAAATAGAAAATACCAGATGATAATGTGTATTAAAAAAAAAACTTCTTATAATTGTTGCTATTAATCACTCTGAAGTCTGAGTAGTCCAGGATAATCTTGCAAACGTGGAACAAACAATTTAGAATATTCTGTGTATTTAATAATCTACCATCCTTCACTCCCACGCCCAAAAGTTTTAGGCACAAAAAATTTAGATGATATGAAATATTTTGCTACGATGATTAAAAAAAAAAAATAAAAGCATAATTACTTGATATTCCTGGATAAGTTTCTTACCACCCACCACTTCTGTTCTGTTTCGGCTATAAACTAAAAGCTAAAACATCTCACAGATTTATAACTGGTATGAAAGTTACCAGGACTTAGATTGTTTGTGTCAATTTAAATTCTTATACACAATTCAGTTTTTCCTTAATACAAATGGACAAAGTTTTCAAGTATATCAGTAATTTTCATTGCCCTTGAACTCTCCAATCCACAGAGAGAAATTCCTGTATGGTCATCAAAATTTTTGCATTTTGTCTGGGTTCAAAGCAAAAACTAAAAAAAAAACCCACTGACAAGACTTTTGCATGAAGACTAGATGAGCACAGCATGGTGGGAGAACTAAGCCGGGGGGTGTTGGGGAGTTCTGACTGTCCCTCAAGTGAAATATGTGTGGAGGGGCTTTGTTTATTAATCACAGCATAACTTACCTGAGGAGCTCTGACTGGCACTGTTAACACTCTCAGCTTCTAACCAAAAGACAGTAGGCTGCAATGCAACCTGAGGTGCCTTGTAAGAAAGGCCTGGCAATCAACTTCTAAAAAATCAGCCATCGAAAACCCTATACAGTCTAGTTCTATTCTGACACACCAACTGGTCTTTTTTTAAAAAAAAAAAAGAAAAAAAACGCTTCCTTTTTTTACACTTACCTGAAGGCAGGGCATCACATGCATAAATCATATTTCTTAGAACATTGTCTGGAGACCCCTTATACTGGAAAGGGAACTAAATTGGGTATAACTGAGATCCAAGCGCTAAATACATCTCGGATTATGTCTCTAGCAGATTAGTTCACTTCTCCATGACATAGCTTTTGCTAGCCAGCAAATGGCTTATGCAAATGAGATGAAACACAGAAAGCTGTGTCTAGAGAGCACTATGAAAAATATATTAATGCTGCCCCAATTCTGTGACACACTCTTAGTGCATGGAATATTGAAGGCCAATCTGCAAAGAGGAACACTGAAATTATATATACTCCACTTGTTCTAAAAAGAAGTTAAAGCAGAAAATACTGAATTCACTTCACAGGCAGTGCCCACTTGAATTCACCAAGTACAAGAAATTTAATCTTTTCTATTCATAAGGAGATATATTTTTATAAACAATTATGTGTGAAATCTCACACTGTTAAGAACGTTCCAGTCACAATACTAGATTTTAATTTGCTTTTTGGATCCTTTCTGAAAACACAGTGGTATACCTTTTCAAAAAGGCTGAGAAGTACATAACAAGACCCTGGATGAAGAATTTTACCCTGCAGTGCAAAAGCTCCAAGAGCAGATGTGACTTGGAGGCCATACTTTCAGCCAGCCTTCTTTGCGGTCAGCATCCCCGGCACATTCTTGAATAATACCTTTATCGACTGGTCTTGCTCTTTGAAAAGAGGAGACTATTTGACAAGTTGAATCCAGAGGGGAAATCAGAAGCTTTTCTCTCCCCAGGTTGATAATTCAAATGACTCCAAGCCTGAAATGATTTCAGTTGCTTGATGTAGATGAAAGTCTTGCTTGGTAGTCACTTGAAAACGGGTGCTAGCTGACCTGGCCTGGCTTTGGGTTAACGTCTACCATATCTGCTGTGCTGCCATTTCTGCTAGAGGCTTTGCAGGGACACTTCCTCAGACAGGCTCCTTTGAGAACAGGCAGCACCCCTGGAGACGTGGTCCCCTAGTCTATCTCTCATGTCTTTCCTTTCTATAATAAAGACACAGGGCAGTAAAATTTTAGGGCAGTTACTCTGCATGGAGAAAGGATTACTTACCAAACAAAATAATAATAATAATATTCAAGCAACAGATAGCTTTTAAGCACCTTAGAGTAAAATACTGTACTAAATGCTAGAAAAGATACAAGTTAGCATAAGACAGCCTCTATTTTCAAAATGCACCATGTAGTCGGGGCAAGGTCCCCGGGTGGCCCAAACAGTTTGCACTTAACTGTTAACTTAAAGGTTGGTGATCTGAACCCACTCAGCAGCAGCATGGAAGAAAAGCCTGGTGACCTGCTTCTGCAAAGACTTCAACCAAAAAAAACGCTATGGAGCAGTTGTGCCCTGTAACACCTAGGGGTCCCTAGGAGTCAGAACTGACTAGACGGCAACGGGTTTCGTGTGACTGTAGGACAAGATAATCAAATACCAACTACATGCATAACGAATCCTTTTTACTCCTAAGGTTTCTTA
Source organism: Heterohyrax brucei (assembly GCA_028571685.1). NCBI lineage: Eukaryota > Metazoa > Chordata > Mammalia > Hyracoidea > Procaviidae > Heterohyrax > Heterohyrax brucei. The sequence goes on from CM053145.1 coordinate 37,960,259, forward strand.
CAGAATTTATCTATTTCCAGTTTGGCACCTTAAAGCTTGAGTCTTGTATTTTGTCCAGGTTCATATGTCTACCAGGAAATTAGAGAAGTTAGTTTAAACCGATCAGGGCAAGAAGACATTTTTTATACTCTCAGTAGAACAAACCCTCTTTAAAAAGAGTCTGTCTGGGCTCCTCTCTGGTTAGGTAACACAGCCTGGAGCTGTTTTCCTGCCACCTGGTTTTTCCAGCCTTGCTCTTCTTCATTTACTGCTCAGCTGGGCAGGATCTCTGAAGGGAAGTTCTGCCAAGTTTTTTGTTTTGTGCTTTACATAAAAATTGTTTTTCCGATTACTGTTGTTACATGTTGTCAAGTTGATTCTGACAGGGACCCTATATGATGGAGCAGAAAGGCCCCACAGGGATTCCTAGGCTGTAACTTGGAATGAAGAGCAGATCTCCAAGTCTTTACTATCACACAGCCACTCCTTGATGGGCTCAAACCACTGATCTTTCTGTTAGCCTCCAGGGCTCCTTGTTTCTCAGTCAGTACAAGCAAATAACGCTTTCTCCAGAGCATCCACAAAACTCAAGAGAGATATCTAAGAATATGTGTTCTGGGACTGCACAGGTACAGTTTCTCTGCTCTTCCTCTGTCATTTCTAGAACAATGACAAAACTTGTTTGGGAGCTGGCTAAAGGAAGAATCCACTAGTCCTGACTTTCTCACAACTATATGCCTTACAGAATCCAAGACACTGCTGGTATTCTTGGCACTTGGGGAGCTAGGGGATGGGTTTTCTTTCTTCATACTCTGTGTAGGTACTCAGATAGCATAAAAGTAAAATTAACGGGAGCTCTTTTGTTAGCACAGAATTGGGAAGGAGACACCAGTAACTGCTTGCATACTCTACACCTAGCACTGGGAATGTGGGGCAAAATATGTTGTTTCAACTTTTGGTTTTCCACTGATATAATTATATTAATAATAAAGCTTTATTTACACTACCTATTTCTAAGCTGCTTCATAGTTTTCATAATGGACATCTAGATTAAAGTAATCTTCTATCTGCACGACTTCTGCACTTCATTTACGTGGTGGTAGCAAGAAGCCCGAAAAGGAGCCCTAGTAGCACAATGGTTAAGCACTCAGCTGCTAAAGTTGGCAGTTCAAATACCCCCAGCAGCTTCAGTGGAGAAAGTCCTGGTGAGCTGTGCCCCTGAAGATCACAGCCTATCAAATGCTGTAGAACAGCTCTCCTCTGTCACATGAGGTGCTTATGAATGAAAATCAACTCCATGGCACACAGCAACAACAAGGAGGGGGTGTCACACAAAAACAACAGCAAGGAGTGGAAATGTCGAGGTAAAGCAAGTCAGCAACACTGAAGACACACAAGGTAAACCCCCACCAGCTTATTCCTAACCTCTTCTCTTCTGCAGTGACACTGGCTGTGAGCGCTCACGGCACAGAAGCTTCATTCCAAGACATTCATTTATTTGTTACATCTCTTGAAAAATAACTGAAGCTTTAACTCTGAATTTCCAAATTCTCTAGTATGAAAAGGAGCCATTGCAGGACTGAGTGCAATTCTCTAAAAAGTCAGTGAGGCTTTCTAGGCCTTAAGCTAATGGTAGCTTTAATTAATGTAAGCTTTAATGCTGAACTTCTGAATTCCCTGATACAAAAAAAGAGACCTTGGTGTGGTGGATGTAATTCTCCAAGAATTGAGTTTGACTTTTTTTTTTCCCAGTGGGGACTAGTGAGCTTGACTTAAGTTACGTTTCTTAATAGTTGTCCTACCAAGACGAAGTCTTAATGCACAATTAAAATACAAGCTCACTTCTGCAGGAACTTTGTTTAGTTGATTGTTGATTCTCCAGCCTTGAACAATTGGGAAATGCTAGCGATGACTGACTCATGGAATGAATGGTTATGACTTCCAAATGCGAAGCTGAACCCCTTGTTGCACAAGCCTCCGTGTGGGATCTGCTGTAATGAAAAGAAGTGCTCTCTGAGCCCTGTGCAGCTGGGAGCCACTAGAGTGCAGAAGACACTGGGTGCAAAAACACAGGGAGGTGCCCAAAGAAAGACAAAAAGTGCCCAAGCCAAGTAAAAAATAATTTCAATTGAAAAAGAAGAATCGATCTTGGGGTCAGCAGAAATAAACGAAATGGTTCCATTAGGTCAAAACAGACCTTTATTTTTCTGATGCTTAAATTTCTAGGTTATGCTAGCTGGATTCTGTCCTCAGAGCCACATTGGCTGTAGCTGCCTGCTTCTTGGTTACTAATGTGGAGTTAGCCTTGGCACAAGGCACCTCATCTTAAGAGCAGAAAAGAGGATGACTACAGCCAAATCACTCTGAAATTTCCCACTGTAGGGCTCTGAAACGGCTCTATTTGTATCTCTGACTCCAAGAAAAAAATCAGTTATAGGGGCTCTTTTTGGCTTGGCACAAGTGGCTATGATGACTTCATTCCAATCTTTGGGGCTGTGATTCCACCAAAAAGCAAAAAATTCTATACAAAGTCACCAGGAAATCACATAAACAGCCACAGAAATTTTATATTCCAGGTCTCTGTTTTCAGCTCCCAGACATACTTAAACCTAAAGGGAGAAATCTTTTGAATCACTGAACATCAAAATGCATCCTCCCCCAAAAGGAAAAAACACAAACCCACAGCTGTGGGATTGATTCAGACTCATGGTGACTGTGGTGGTCAGGATTACGCCAACTTGGCTACTCCATGTTTGACTGCTGTATCAAGTGGCAGAGCAGGGCCTGTGGTGGCTTCCCGCCCCTCAGCTCTCATCTCTCTCTGCCTTCCACCACCTACTGCCAGTCTGCTCATGTAGCCAGCGTTTCCTGTTCTCGATTCCTTCTGAATCTTCTATCCATTCATGGTTTCAAAATCATTTCCACATTGCAGGTATTTGTTAGAGCAGCACCCCACTCTCAGTATCAAATTCTGTTTTAGTCAGCTAGTGCTGCTGTAACAGAAATACCACAGAGTGGATGGCTTTAACAAAGGAAAGTTTATTTTTATACTTTCCGGTAGGTTGTAGTCCAAATTCAGGCTCTGCTCCAGAAGAAGACTTTTCTCCTACTCGGCTCTGGAGGAAAGTCCGGTATCACATCAGTCTTTGTCCGGCAGCATCTTGGTGCAGGAACCCCACACCATCAAGAAAGCAGCACCAGAAGAAGAGTATGTCCTTCAGACCTGAGGTTCCTGTGTCAAGATGCTCCCTGGACAAAGACTGATGCAATACCGGACTTTCTCCTGGAGCCAACTAGAGGAAAAGCCTTCCCCTGGAGTGGGCATCCTGAATTTGGACTCCTAGCCTACTGGACTGTGTATGAATAAACTTTCCTTTGTTAAAGCCACCCACTCTGTGGTATTTCTGTTACAGCAGCACTAGCTAACTGAAACAGTGATCCTACAGGACACAGAGAACCACATCACTGAGTTTCTAAGGAGTGCTGGTAGTCAGCTGTTGAACTCTTAACTGCTGCTCTACTAGGAAGACTCTAGCCCTTTCTAAATCCCACAGTGTGTCAATTCTAGGAGAAGGTTTTGCATCAGGCAGTAATGTGCAGGTGGATTCAAAAGGAAAGATGTGGGTGAACAATCTACCTCATGCATCACAATCCATAGATCATACAGACTGTAAAATCAACTCCAAAGCCCTGTATTATCTAAAAGGAAAGATAATCCAAAAGAGGAATTAAGAGGTTTCATGATTAACAAAATAAAGGACTCCTCTTGAAACTAAAGCAGCAAGATTTACATTTCATTTAGCTAATGAAGCTTTGGAGGGCAAATTATTCTCCCTCAGTTGCTGAAATAAGCAACAATAACAAACGACATTCTCCTTATTGCATGTGATTCTGTCCTATCAAATTCTGACAAAAACTTCAGAAGGTTCCTGCACACCCACAGAATTGTTGAGAAGTCATCAAACACAGCATTCAAGGAGTGAACCTGGTAACGTTTCAGATTTACTTAAGGTAATGATCAGAACAAATATAAAATTATATATAACTCAAGAGAAAATAGCAACAAATTCAAATGAACAAAGATCAGTCTGTACTGCGCAAGACACTGGTCTGATCTATCTTATTTTGCTGCCCAGCCTATCTTGTCCAGTCATTAGAGATCTTCCATTTTTTTTTTTCTTTTTAAGTCATCTATGTGCTTATCAAGCAGCCTTAGTGGCATAGCGGTTAAGAGCTCAGCTGCTAACTGAAAGGCTAGTGGGTTTGAAACCTACCAGCTTGTCCACAGACGAAAGACGCTGCAATCTGCTTCCATAAAAAAGATGATAGCTTCAAAAACTGTATTCATCAATTAATTCTACTTTGTCACATGGGGTCACTGTGAGCTGGAACATATTCAGTAACACACAACAGCAACATGTGCTTATCTAAAAAGAAATCAGAAACCTAGACCCTTTTCACAAAGCTGCCACCAGATAATCACTTGCCATGAAATAGAACCCAACTCTCGGCAATCCCACCTGTGTCACAGCAGAACTGTGCTCCAATCAGGGGAGAGCAACTTGAGAAATGGAAAAGACAGGAAGCACAGTAGCTGGTATAACCCACTTAGAGTCTACAATGCTTCTCAAGTACTGGGGGATCCTCCACATGAAAGAAGCTGCTTCTTGTTCTGGTCCTACTACTCCAGGCAGGAAAGTTTTCATAAAACTAACACATACCTCACAGACACCCTGTAGGACAGAGTACAGTGTGCCACAGAGTTTCTAAGGAGCAGCTTGTAGATTCAAACCACAGACCTTTTGGTTAATGGTTAATATGTACTTAAAAAAAAATAAAATAAAATCTACACAGGAGAAGCAGTGGTAGAGAAGGCGTTAACTTCTGGGAGGAACAGAGAAGGTGGGCCACACTCAGCAAAACCTACAATGAAGTCCTATAATGTTTGTGGAGAGATCTTTCTCCATATAAGAGTAAACAATGAGTCTTGTCAAACTGTTATTTGTCATTATAGGAAACGTTAAGTGACATGTCACAATACTTCAAGTGAGCAGTGTGAATGGAAAACAAGACAACACAGAGACTTCACAAAAATGGTAAATCAAGCGTTCTGTCTGGCAGGAAAAATGCCATTAGCCCATAGAGGGAGCTAGCTAATGTCCTTCTAAAAGACAGTATACATCTACTTAAATTTATAAGGAAGACAATTGATTTTACTTTCTGCCATTTACTTTTGGAGGTCAAAATGGAAAATATTTATTGTACCTATTAAAAGAAATGGAAATGACATCCATTATACCACCAGAAAAATATGTTTCAGAAAGAGTAAATATTTCCACTGGAAAAATACAAAAAAAAAGAGGTTCATTCTTAAAAGTCAGGTTATGGAAGACTAACATCAGCCCAATCCCAAATAGGGCATTACAGTAAAAATAGCTTATCATTTCTGCTCACTCACTCAAGTTGGCCTTGCTTAGTAATACTGCCAGTTCAAGGTGAAGGAAAATGTCCTGATAAGTAAAGTGTAAAGCTATCCACAGGCAGAATGTCCCCAAAGATATTATCTAGGCAACTGACCAGTTCTACTGTTTTTCAGTTAAAGCAGCTATGCTGTGGGAGAACAGCTTTCTTTTTTGTTTAGGAACATGCATGCCAAGCCAGCCAAGTTCCATCGAGTCAGATTTGACTCATGCCATAAAAAGCTTAAAAACAAGATTCACTATAAAAAATTACAAGTGAAAGCAATTTTAAATCCTAAGCTTGTTCAAATAATCATGCTCACTTTTAATGGTGTAGATGAGTTATTATTGACTACTAAAGATGTTTCTGACACATCTGAGTACAAAAAATAGGTTATAAGAATGTGACAGTATAATCTATTTTTAAAATATACTTGTTTTAATAGATGGGCAAAGGAATATTAATGGCCAAGTATACACCGAAGTGTTAACATTGTTTTTTACTTTTAGTGAAGTTTACCACAGAATAGCTTACAGACAGTAAAAATTCTAACCTTCATTCTTTTTGCTGTTCAACTCCATGAGTTTTGATGAATGTACACAGTCATACAACCTCCACCATAATCAAGATATAGGATATTTCTATGACTTCAAAAAGTTCATGCCCTCTATGGTCCCATCCCTCCTCCCACCCCAGTTCCTGGACACCACGGAGCTGTTTTCTCTCCCTATAATACTACCTATTCCGGCATATCATACAAATGAAAGAATATTGTAAGCAGCATTTTGTTTAACCTTTTCTTTCCCTACCATAGGTAAGACTTTCTTTATTCTTCTTAAATTGCTCATCTGTATTGTCTAACATTTCCATTATAAATGTATTTACTTTTGCAACTTAGAAAAATTAAAATAATAATTCATCATAAGAGGCATTATGATAAGAAGATAAAGTAATGAGAATCCATATTTTAAAAAAAATCTTGTTTCAGATATTTAAATTGTGGAATTACTCTACCAAAGAGTTAAATAAAGAGACAACAGAGAATTAGCCTGAGTTAGGCCAAAATCCTAGCTGGGCTAATTACTAGTTGTATGACTTCGGGCAGATTATTTATTATCTTTCAGTTTTAGTGTCCTCATTTTTACAACAGGGATTAAAATAGTATCCATCTCATTAGGTGGTAATAAGAACGAGATTGCACGTGAAAAATTACGGTCCATTTAGTAAAATCTTGCACTAAAACCATGCTTATTTATTTGGCTATCTCTGTCACTGCTGTCACTACTGAGCCCTAGGGAGCTGTGCAGGCACAGAAGGGCATTCCAGGCCTAGTGAACAGGACATGCATGAGCCCAGAGTCACAAGGAGAGGTGATGATAAACAGTGGCAGAGGGAAGAGGCCTTGGCAACATGAAGCTAGGCCACACGCTCACATTTTAAATCTTGGAGACTGAAGTCTATACATTGCACTTTAGAGAACTTGAAACGCCAGTTCTCCCAAATCAAGTTCTCATGGTTTTGATCTCTGAGTGAATGGAAGCACCTGTGGTTTTCTACTCCTGGAATTTTAAAACTGATGGTTCCATTATTTGAGCCCCTTAGGAAATGTAATATTAATAGTAAAGACCAGTCAACCTTACAACTTTAATCTACATTTTCTTAATATTTAGAGTCCAACAATTCTTTAGCAAAGATGTACAACTGTCTTTGTCTAATTCTGTGCACCCCACCCCCATATGAACAGCCCAAACCCTTATACTTATCTTTACCCCCACTATATGAGATGAATTTAGTTGAGATGGGGGTAGTCTCTAACATTTAAAATCAGTGCACAATTAGTCTAAGCACAAGGCAGATGTTTATCTCTGCAAGTTTTTAGATAGTCAGAAACTGAGGTGTGCCTTGAGTTCATACAAACATGACCCACCTTTATCTTCCTGAGATTGTAATACATTCCAGGAAGTAAGTCTGTCTCGGTTGGGAAGCTCCCAAATGCTTTGACTGAAATGGAACATTTCATTTAACTCTCATCCTCAGGATGAATTCATGATTCACTGAACCAACGTAAACTTTTTACAATAAATGGCAAATGAATTAAAAAGATGTCTGGAGTCTTTGGCCAAATACATACATAAATTAAAAGCAAGACTACTGGGCTTCTATACTTGGGCCCCAAACCACTTAAGTTCACATATATGCATTTGTGTCTGTATGTGTGTAAAAGGTTCATGTAACATACATTATCAAGAAATTTCAATAAACAATGAGAGATCTCTCAAGCTCCGAGTCCAAGCCATCAGGTGGCTGCTGAACACGGAGAAATCTTGCTGGTTCTTTAAGATTCCTCCCTCTGCATTGTCGCCAACTTGAACTCTGACTCATAGCAACCCTAGAGGACAGAATAGAACTGCCTCATAGAGTTTCCAAGGATAGGATCTTAATGGATGCAGACTGCCACATCTTTCTCCCTCAGAGTAGCTGGTAGATTCGAAACCACCAATCTTAACCAAGCACTTAACTACTGTGCTACCTCAAATGTGCTCCTTCTCCTGTGGCTATCTCTGTTACTAATACCCCGCTCTTCAGTCATCCAGGCTTAATAACCTCAGTGACGCTGATTTCTCCTTCTCGTAGCTCCAATACACAGGTCTTGCTCATGACGACACTCTCTCCTTCCAGGACGCCATTCTCCCAAGTCTTCACTGCTTTTCACTGATTGTTTTCTTCCCCTTTCACTCTGATCTTCTTCTCTGACCATCTCGTCAGTGGCCTTATGCCACCCCAAGACCCTCAAACTCTAATGGTATCATCGATGCACATTCAAGGCCCCCAAACCTGACCCTTTTGTAACAGTTCATCACACCACACCCAGTAAGTACCCCTCCAGGACGGCATTCTAGGACATGGGTCCTTTGACCAGAAAATCGTATCATGTCCACATTCTGCTTCTCCGTGAAGCCCTCCCCAGTCTCCCTACACCTTGTATTCATGTTCTCCCCACAATGAAACAAAGGGCTCCTTAAGGGTACACAGTCTTCAGACAATTCTCATTTTTGTCTGTCCCAGGGCCCAGTAGAGCACTGTGTACAAAGCAGGGGCTCAAAATAAAATTTCAGAATGAAATGAGTGGAGGAATAATATTCTACTCCACCTTAATACAATCATCCCTTTTTGCTCTCATACAATGGCAACAGCTGTGATGCCAGACAGTATGAATCAGGTATATTGGCAAAATTCTAACTTCCAGTTCTTGACAGTTCTCAGCTTCCTTTAAAACTCAGTTCAAATACTTTGGAGGACACACTGAATGTAATGCACGGATCTCTGTGCCCAACTCCAGTAAAACAAAAATGAATTTGAGTGTTGAAGGTTTTAAAAGAAACATATTTTGGATACTACAGAGTGCGCAGATACAGATTTGTAAGAACATGAAGAAATGATTTGTATTCCATATGCTTTTAGGTTAACAAAGGACTTTCTGTCTGACTAGTTACACACCAGTCTTCTCAGGGATCATGGTTAACTTTTAAGTTTTGGTCAATTAAATGACCTGCATGAATGTTAAGAAAGACAGCATACATGTCTCTCCTTTTACCAAATCACACATACCATTAACTCCAAGAGTCAGAGAGTTTTGAATAACAGATAGCCATTCCAACTTGGCATCCCCTTATTTTTTCGCTAAACAGTCCTTGTTTGGTGACAGCTAATGTTCACTGTGGTTAAGGAAGACAGAAGACACCTTTGAATTGTGGTGTTGGAAAAGAAAATTGAATGTACCATGAACTGCCAAAAGAACAAATAGATCTGTTTCAGGAAAAGTACAACCAGAATGCCTCTAGGAAGCAAAGATGGTGAGACTAGGTCTTACATACTTTGCACACATTATTAGGAGGGATCTCTTCCCAGAGAGTGACATCATGCTTGGTAGAGTGGAGGGTCAGCGAAAAAAAAAGGAAGACCTTCAGTGAGATGGACTGACAGAGTTTCTGCAATGTGGAGCTTAAGCATAAAAACAATTGTGAATGTGACACAAGTCTGGACAGTGGTCTGTTCTGTTGTACACAGGGTCACTATAAGTCAAAATCAACTAAAAGGCACCTAACCGCAATGTTCACTGATTGCCTGATGTACAACTTTGCATGCCTTTGCTTACCTAGTCATTATACTCATTTTACAGATAAAAATAATGAGGTTTGCATTATTAAAAATTGTGTAGACGCACTAGGTTTCATAGAGCAGAAAACACTCCTCAAGCCAATGCTTAATTCCTATAAATTCATCTTTAATTGCTAATACGGGACATGGTGGACAATACTGATTCATTTTTAATTGACTCAAATGAGTCCTAAGTTTTACCAGCTAAAGGATGTGAGGAAACTTATCTCCAAATGACCACAGGATTTCTAGAAAATTCTGAAACTTAGCCTAGGAATTAAAAATAATAACCTCAGGGGAAAGGGTGGCATGGGATTAATAAATGATAGTTAAAAGCTAGAGATGCTCTGGTGACCTGTACCACATTATGTTCCTAGGACTCAACTCCCTCAATTTATGTCATTTGGTCAACATGAGGGATACAACATTTCTAGGAGTGATCTTTTCTTTCTTAAATGTAAACCTCACAAGTGTTTATGGAGTGCTTATGATAGCCTGCAGTTTTGTGCATATCACTTCATTTAATTCTCACAACCTAATAAGACCCCTGTGTCTTACGCCTATATCTTCAAGGGTCCTGAGATTCCACAAAAGAAGTTTCTTGTTTAGGATCACACAGCTGACAGGGGTGGAGTTGGAACAAAACCCCAGCTGTTTCTAACTTTAAAACTCTCAATTATACCACAGAACACTCTGCTCCCTACCCTTGCCTAGGAATTCTTTCTCCTTTCTGTCCATCAGATCTTAAATCATGGATTCTACTTACTGCTTTTCAGGAGACAGTCATCTTTTTACTCCTCTATCAGTCAATCTTCACCAAACGGAACTGAACGTGGCACATATTAAACTAAGAAATCATTGTGTAAGAGAAACCCACACAAGTTTCATTTCAATTCCTTTACTTGGAAAACTAGGAGAAAGAAGCCACAAGCAACTGTTGACTGCGGTTCACATCACACAACTGCCATTTTTACATTTTTCTTTGGGCTTTTTTAGAAACAGATGGGCTACTGGCTGCAATATTATCAGTTCCAATTTATGCAGCTGGAGCCTCCCAGAATTGCAGAAATAGCAGTCTTCTGAATAATTTCTCCTGCCACAAACAACTGCTGCTTCTACTATAATAATCCCCTTAGTGGCCCTGGAGAGCATTCTCCCCATTCCAGGAGCCATGGTTCAGTCTATTTAAATCACGACATCCTTTTGTATTTCGGCAAAAGAAATGCTTAGGACATGGAGACCACCTGATCTTTGTTTTGTCTTTCCTTATGCAGATACACCAGGTGATAATATCTGGGTGAAAGGACTTTTTATCTTTAGCTGTCACAAAAAAAGAAAACCAAGATGTGAGGCAATTCAGCTGTCTGTTCTCTCAGTGATCAGGCACAGGAGTCTCACCCACAGGAGTCTTCACACACAGGAGTCTTCACACACAGGGGTCTCACACACAGGAGTCTTCACACACAGGCGTCTCACACACAGGAGACTCACACACAGGGGTCTCACACACGGGAGACTCACACACAGGAGTCTCACACACGGGAGACTCACAGACAGGAGTCTCACACACAGGAGTCTCACCCACAGGAGTCTTCACACACAGGAGTCTTCACACACGAGTCTCACACACAGGAGTCTTCACACACAGGGGTCTCACACACAGGAGTCTCACACACAGGAGTCTCACACACAGGAGTCTTCACACACAGGAGTCTCACCCACAGGAGTCTTCACACACAGGGGTCTCACACACAGGAGTCTTCACACACAGGGGTCTCACACACAGGAGTCTTCACACACAGGAGTCTCACACACAGGAGACTCACACACAGGAGACTCACACACAGGAGTCTTCACACAGAGGAGTCTTCACACACAGTGGTCTCACACACAGGAGTCTCACCCACAGGAGTCTTCACACACAGGAGTCTTCACACACGAGTCTCACACACAGGAGTCTTCACACACAGGGGTCTCACACACAGGAGTCTCACACACAGGAGTCTCACACACAGGAGTCTTCACACACAGGAGTCTCACCCACAGGAGTCTTCACACACAGGGGTCTCACACACAGGAGTCTTCACACACAGGGGTCTCACACACAGGAGTCTTCACACACAGGAGTCTCACACACAGGAGACTCACACACAGGAGACTCACACACAGGAGTCTTCACACAGAGGAGTCTTCACACACAGTGGTCTCACACACAGGGGTCTCACACACAGGAGTCTTCACACACAGGAGTCTTCACACACAGGAGTCTCACACACAGGGGTCTCACACACACGGGTCTTCACACACAGGGGTCTCACACACAGGGGTCTTCACACACAGGAGTCTCACACAGGAGTCTCACACACAGGGGTCTCACACACAGGGGTCTCACACACAGGGGTCTCACACACAGGAGTCTTCACACACAGGGGTCTCACACACAGGGGTCTCACACACAGGGGTCTCACACACGGGAGTCTCTCACACACAGGGGTCTCACACACGGGGGTCTTCACACACGGGGGTCTCACACACGGGGGTCTCACACACGGGGGTCTTCACACACGGGGGTCTCACACACGGGGGTCTTCACACACGGGGGTCTCACACACGGGGGTCTCACACACGGGGGTCTCACACACGGGGGTCTGACACACGGGGGTCTGACACACGGGGGTCTGACACACGGGGGTCTGACACACGGGGGTCTGACACACGGGGGTCTCACACACAGGGGGTCTCACACACGGGGGTCTCACACACGGGGGTCTCACACACGGGGGTCTCACACACGGGGGTCTCACACACGGGGGTCTCACACACGGGGGTCTCACACACGGGGGTCTCACACACGGGGGTCTCACACACGGGGGTCTCACACACGGGGGTCTCACACACGGGGGTCTCACACACGGGGGTCTCACACACGGGGGTCTCACACACGGGGGTCTCACACACGGGGGTCTCACACACAGGGGGTCTCACACACGGGGGTCTCACACACGGGGGTCTCACACACGGGGGTCTCACACACAGGAGTCTTCACACACAGGGTGTCGTACTGTGCTGCCTGTTTCATAATGTCCTCTCTCAGGTTCCCCAAAGACCAAATCTACAAGCCACAAACTCTGTTGACCATATTATGATGATAATGCCACACAGTGAGTTTTCAGATTTAAGATGTTTGTTATAAAGGAAACAAAACACCCAGCTCTCTGAATAAATATTTTCTTTTTCACTTGAGTGGTTTGCAGCCACAAAGACACTCATCTCGTAACATAGGGCCTGGCAATGTTTAGAAAGAACTGAAAACACAGCAAACAGATAATAAACTCAATTTGTCAACTGTGGAACACGACTCAGTGTTTTTCCAGAAATCTTTACTCCTCTGTTTCCCCTCACGGCAAGACTACCCCAGTCAGTCAGCTAAATAAATCAATTCATGAAATAAATATTTTAAAATATATCATGAACTGTGTAACTCTAAGAAAACCTGTTTTCAGTGATGACGAAACGACACTAATGCAGTTGCTTGTTTTTCAAACACATACTTTTAGTAACAGCTTTAAGGAGACACGGTGCATATACCCGAAATTCATCCTTTTAAAGTGTATAATTCAGCGGATTTTAGGATATTCCTAGCGTTGTATAGCGATCACCACTACCTGATTATAGAGCACTGTTATCACCCCAAACACACCCGCTAGCAGTTACTCCTGACCTCTCTGACTCGACGGCACTTTGCTTTTGGCTTGGCCTAACCTCTGGACATCCACTAATCTACTTTCTGTCCACATATACTTACCTATTCTGGACATTTCAGATAAATGGAATCATACAATATGTGGTCTTTTCTCTCTGGCTTCTTTTACTTTGCATAATCTTTTCAAATTTTATCCGTGTTCTAGCATATAACAGCACTTCATTTCTTTTTATGAAGGAATAATATTCCATTGTAGTCATATACTATTTTTTATCTATCCATCCACCAGCTGATGGACATCTGGGTTATTTCTACTTTTTGACTATTACGACACACTGCTATGAACATTTGTGCATAAGCTTTTGTGTGGACATATATCAAACACATCATTGTGATTGAGTGAAAATGTACAATCCAATTTAAATTTGTGTGCCCACCTATCTGCAGCTCCTCTGCTCTCCTTGCCCAGTGACAGCACACTCCTCCTTCCCATTCTATATATGTCATAATCTCTTAACAATCTCTTGTCCCCTCCTCTCCACCCTTTCCACTCCCTTCTGCTAAGGGGGCCAGTAGGATGGTATCCTACAGATGCGCAGAACCATGAAGTACGTACACGATACGGTTACTCTGCAAACATATCATTTCTAATGAAAATTCTAACCTCTGGCAAAGAAAGAAATGTACATTACTTTATGTTAATGAAAGGAAAGGCCCTGGAATGGTCTTGGTAACGAAGGTGAGTGAGCAGGACAAGAAGACTCAACTGCAGCAAGTCACACTTCGGAATGTGATGTGGGGACCGTCCTCTTCTCTGCACCAGTCCTGCCAGTCTAGCAGTAGCAGCAGCTGTCACTCTGGGCTCCCACCCCAACTGCTGTGGAGGTTATGGGCCCCCGACCTCAAGTGCACAAGGGTGAGCAAAAATTGCACACCCCACCCACAATCCTCAAAAATCCATCGTCATTCTCTAGAGTGTGAAGTGGAGAGAGATGTCTGAGCCAAGTCCTGACATTCTTTTGCAGCAGATACTGATGGAGACTAAAATGACTTCAGATTTTATCTGCACAAACAGCTGAAGCAGGTAAACAGGCAAATCCTGCTTGTATAATGGTCCCCTGCCATTAGGAGGCAGCATGTAAGCTAATAAAATCGTAACTTAACCTGGTTCATTAAATAAACTAGTCTTAGAAAAGGACCTATACTGTTAAAATTTTCTCGGTTTCTATGTTGATTACATATCAAAGGCATTTTCCAAGAATCTTAAGTACTAGCCAAGAGGTTATATATTCACTTCTTCAGCCTCAAGTAAAATAATATTACAGGACTCAAGTGCATAAGACTCAATTTATTCCCAAACTAGAGGCTCAAAAGATCAGTAATTATGAGGCTATGTAGGACAAAGCAATGTTTTGTGTCCTCGGAATTACCAGAGGTGCTTTGCTAACTAGTGCCTGAGGACAATGAGCGATTTAACCCAATTAAGCTTTGTTCTCATTAGAAAGGACTTCAACCAAGCTGAAAGGCAGCCAGACACACAATAATACTGCAGTCAGCTCCTGTTGTCTTTTCACAATCAGCTCTGCAATTTTTTCAAAGGAATACAAAAATCACAAATAGACCATTCTCCAATGCAATATTCTCACACTACACATACATCATCATCTTTTCCATAACAAAATTATACCCTCTGAATTCCTAGTAATAAATAATGATAGAAAAAAGCAAGCACAGAAGCAGCATCACACTGTGTGTGTCTCAACTGTTAACCTTTTTAGTAAGGCAGTATAAGTATCTGTTGCTAGTCTTCCTATTAACAAAAAAGAACACCACTGCTCCCCACCACCACCACATGGAAAAAAACACCACCACCCAGAGTCTCCACACAAAGCCACAGACTCCACCTCCAACAAATACAGGGTGTGGTGCTGGGCTTGAGTTTAGCCCAAATGAGACAGACATGATCAGAACAGGGAAATGGTCACTCAAAGAGAAGAAAAGAAAGGCCCAGCCAGTGGGTCATCAAACTATAGCTTGCAAACCAAAGCCCAAATCCACCCACTGCCTGTTTTCATAAGGCCCATGGGCCATAAAAATGAAAGTTAAATTACTGGAAATATTTAATTATTGGGAAAAAGTCAAAGGAAGAACATTTCATGATACAGAGAAAGTATTTAAAATACTAAATTCTGTATCCATAAATAAAGTTTTATTGACACCGAGGCAGGCTCATCTGTTGACATCACGCCTGTGGCAGCTCTGACGCTACAGTGCGGAGCTGAACAGCTGCAGACACCAAGACCACGTGGCCCCAGAGTCTCAAACAACGGCTATCAGCCTATTACAGAAAAAAACTTGCCAACTCCGTACCTAACCAGACCATAGTATACATTTTATCTCAAACCTTTTAAATGCCATCCAGAAAGAGAGCTGTGCCTAAACTACCCACTGCCCCTGGGTGGGTGGTGGGAGGGTGCCGCACTGCGAAGGGAGGCAGCGGGGGCTCAGCGGCTGAAGTCTCCTCCTCCCGACACGAGACCCAGACCGGACTGCGGGGCAAGGCACCCATGTGCGGGCACCACTGTCTGTCAGGAAGGCTTGGGTGCTGCTATTGATGGTGACCAGCTTTCAGAGTAAGACAGACTAGGAAAGAAGGTGCTGGTGTTCTACTTCAGAAACATCAGCTCATGAAAATCCTGTGCATCACGACAGTCTGACCCTCCAAATGACCAGGGGACATGGCACAGGACCGGGCAGCATGTAATTCCATTTATTACAGATAGTGCAGCTATGAGCCAGGGGCCAACTCAGTCACAGCTAATAGCATCAATTTAGACTGAATACCAATTTCACAAAAGAAAAATAACACACATACTAAGTTTTCTGGGTTGGGAGTTTTTCCTGACAGACAGCTTGCCCTTTTCTCAATTTGTTTTAAGCAACACAGCCTTATCAGTGAACACAAGAACACAATAGTTACCCACAAATTAGCATTTAATACAATTATCAACAAAAGGGAACAAGGAATCTATTTACATTTCAAAGCTTCTTCACTCCATTTAGCCTGAAACTTTTTTCAAGGAGCAAACACCTTCAGAAACACCAGATAACTACTTCTTATCAATACGGGCTGCCATTTTAATCCACCCTTTAATAACTTTGTGTACAGAGGCTGAGGAGGGAAACAACCAGAGAAACAGAATAACTAGTCAGTAGAAATTAGAAGCCTTGTAGCAAGCTCACTGACAATAGCCCAAGTGTTATGATGTCAAAGTTTCATTAATTGGATGTGTTAATCAGCCACTCCCTACCTACTCATGTTTCACTACCTCTGTCCTTGGCTTTGGCTCTACTTACCAAACACTGCAATGTACTGTGCCTTTTGTATAATTCAAACATAACATGCAGAAAAAATATCCAGAACCAAATTTTAAAACCTAAATACCACCCAAGGAGACCTGGTGGCCCTGTGGTTCAGTGATTAGCTGCTAAGTTTGAATCCCCCAGCTGCTCTGAGGGAGAAAGCTGTGGTAGTCTGCTACTGTAAAGAATACAGTGTTGAAAACCCTATAGGGCACTTCTACTCTGTCCTATAAGACTGTTCTGAGTTGAAATTCACTGAAGGGCAGTGAGTTTAGTTTGGGTTTTAAACATCATGGAGTTAATTTCCATGTCTAATTATTAATCATTTCTGTTTCTGTTTTTATGAGAAATTAAAGGGAATAACCAAACTACAGGATTCTAAGATCTTTCAAATTCTGGAATGTCAATTAAAGAGCTGATACTGTCTGAAAATTTTGTTCCCCAAATCACAGCTGCACCCTTCACCTTCCCCATAAAGCTGCTAACCTGTTTTGCATTAGGAGATCATTTATGCAGCTTCTAATGTTAAGATGAGGGTCTAATTTTTAACAAAAACTTGTTTCTCTTTAAAATTACCAGCTCCTTTTTACTTTTTTGGTCTCTTAAAGTAAAGAAGCAAATACCGAGTCAAAGGTGGTACAGATGGCTGGGGAATCTATGGGAAGCTCGGCCCGGCATTCCAATATGCTCCTTAGGCCGACATCCCGTTGCTGGCTTCCAAGCTGGCAGTGACCAGGGTTAACGTCCCTTCCATGTTCTGCAGCCACCAGGTGGGCTCACAAGATCGGTATTTGCACAAGGGAAGACACTGACTAAAGATACTCAAAACTTACCTCACCATCTTCAGCATATTTGATTCCAAATTTCCTATGGACTAAAATGGCCCAACTTTCTCTGCAGTTATTGTAAGTAAATCATGTTTCTAATGCCACATATGTGTCATGTGTCGGCCCGTATGTGTACATGTGTACTTCCTGTGGATTAAAACCTCCACTTTAAGACAGTCTGTATCACATTTATAATTCACATTTCAAGAAAACAAACCCTCCTGAAAAATTATATACAAAGGGAGTGATACTTCTAAGGAATTTTTTCACATGACTAAAAAATGCAATTATTATTCCTGGCATCACATAAAGATAGAGTTTATTATATTTCTATAAACAAATAACAAGCTTCATTTTTACCAATACTTTGGGCAAAACAGGAACAAACATACCAGTGTTCTTAAGAATGTAGACAGGCCAAGGTGTGCAAACAAAGGAGAAACACCCCGTGTTTGAAAATCAACCTATTCACATTACAACATAATATAAATTATTTGGGGGACACATCCTGAAAAACAGCAGAGCTAAATATATCAGGTCACATTATCCTCTGGGCCTCAGTCTGTCAATCTGGAAATGGTCTCACAAAGGGCCTGTGAGTGAACCACTGAATGTGAATTAACACACTAAGACACCTCACACAAATATGTAAATAATTATTTAATGTCTCCATGGAATTTCTAAAGTTTCAGTCACGTTTCCCTCAGAATAATCTTACTTTTTTGATACCTAAGGATACAAGAAATAAATGGTTCAATCAGTGAGCACAAATCCAGGCAAAGAAAAGAGGGAAATTAGATACTCCAAAAGAAAAAAAGAGAAAAGCGAGACACTAGGTTTTATAATTAAGGAGCAA
This sequence comes from Heterohyrax brucei, assembly GCA_028571685.1. Lineage (NCBI taxonomy): Eukaryota > Metazoa > Chordata > Mammalia > Hyracoidea > Procaviidae > Heterohyrax > Heterohyrax brucei. The sequence continues at coordinate 37,978,605 of CM053145.1, forward strand.
TACACAATGCAACCATAATTTAGAATAGATCACAGAGGAGCAAAGTTAAATAAGGAAAGAAGCACAGTAGGAAAGTAACGAAGGACAAGAGGGACACCATTACAAACAAGGCCACCGGTTCAGTGCTGCTAACAGCTAACTGGGGAATTTAGGCCATTGCAGAAGAATTTGCTGGCTCTTTCATATTTCGTTTTAAAGGTTTTTATAAATCATTCTGTCACAACAGTGGAGACTGTAGGAACTCTGGAATGGTCACCAAAGTGTGCTCAAGAAGTAGGGGATGCACCAAGACATAACGAGAGTGGTAACAGTAACAGGTAAACCTTTCCTAATTCTCCCAAGAAAATGTAGGTTCCCTTCTCCAGGCACAACCTACAATGGACTCTATCAATACGAATACAACTAGATTCCTTCTAGGGAAGAAGAGAACAGGCAGAAAAGGAATAAATGAAGAAGTGATATGCCTTGCTTTTTTTTTTTAATTGTGATTGAGTGAAAGTATATAATCCAAGTTAAATTTGCATGCCTGTCTGTCTGCAGCTTCTGCTGCTCTCCTTACCCAGTGACAGCACACTCTTCCTTTCTTTTCTGTACATGTCATATCCTCTTAACAATCTGCTGTTCCCTCCTTTCCACCCTCTTCTCTCTCGTCTAGTAAGGAGCTGGTAGGACAGCATTTTGTAGATACATAGAACCATAAAGTGGACATACCATACGGTCACTTTGTGTTCCCAAGTCCTATCCATTCCTGTCCGAAGAGTTGACCTCAGTAATGATTTATGATCAGGAACAGAGCAGGTCTAGGGGCCGTGCTCCTAGGGGAATTCCTGGGCCTTTAGACCATCAGTTGTGGCCTTTTAGTGGAGTACTTGAGATGCACCCTTCTTTTTCTCATGTTGCCACTGGGATATGACATTGTATATCCCATCACGGCTATCACTGGTAATGGCCAGGCACCATGTGGTTTTTCCGGTCACACGTTGATACAATCACCCATACATACGGGTTCTTCTGTCTTCTGGGCTTTTTCCCTCATGTCTTTGTTGTCCTTGGTGGTCATCTGATCTGGTTGAGTTGGGACCATTGGGTGTACTTCGATGGCAATGTGCTAGCTTTTAAGATCCCAGATGTCACTCACCAGCATGGAGTGTAGAAGACTCTGTTAGCAATGGGCTAGTTATGCCAACTGGCCTCGATATCCCCCAACAACATGGTCACTGGACCCCCACCCCTGCTACTCTATCTGTGCAATATTGGGTTAAGATTAGAAGAATTTTCAGTTTATGTTAAAGTCCAGTCAAGTTGATCTTCTTTCTAATGTGTGCTGTCACTGCTTTCACCCAATCAAACTGCTATCGACTTTCTAATCCATAGCCAACCTCCTCTCTCACTCCCTCTTCTCCCTTGTAGCCATCAAAGTCTTTTCTTCTGTACATGAGTCTGTTTTTAAGTTCTTCTAATAGGGGTCTCATACAATATTTGTCCTTGTGCCACTGACTGATTTCACTCAACATAATGTCTTCCAGTTCAAACGAGGTTATGAGATGCTTCTTAAAATCATCATTGTTTTTTTATCATTTCATAGTGTTCCACTGAATATATGTACCATAGTTTGTTTATCCATTCATATGTTGTTGGGCATCTAGTCTGATTTCACTTTTATGCAACTGCAGACTGTGCTGCAATAAACATCCGTGTGCATATCTCTGTTCATGTGACTGCCTTGCTTCTGTAGGATATGTTCCAAGCAGTGGACTTACTGGGTCAAACGCTATAGCTACTTCCAGTTTTTTAAAGAAGTGCCAGATTGCTTTCCAAAGAGGATGTACCATTTTATAATCTCACCACCAGTGTAGGAGAGTTCCAACCTCTCCACAGCCTCTCCAGCATTTGTGTTTTTTGGATCATTACTAACCTTGTTGGGGTGAGATGATACCTCATTGTAGTTTTGATTTGGATTTTTCTAATAGCTAATGATCATGAGCATTTCCTCATGTGTCTTTTGGCTGCTTGGGACATCCTTTCTACTGAAGTGACTGTCCATCTCCTTTGCCTATCACTTAACTAGGTTATTTACCTTTTTATTGCTGCCATTTTGCAGTACCCTGTAGATTATGGAGATCAGACATAGATCTGACATATAGTTGCCAAATATTTTTTCCCATTCTGTGGGTGGTCTTTTAATTCTTTTGATGAAGTTCTTTGGATGAGTAAAAGTGTTTGATTCTTAGTAGTTCCTATTTGCCTATTTTCTATTCTGTTGGTTGAGCTTTGTTTGTCAGATTTTGAAGTCTGTCTAAATTATATATTAAAACTTCCACTGTTGACCCTGTTTTTGTGCATAATCTTTATCATTTTAGGTTTGATATTTAGGTCTTTTATCCAATTTGAGTTGGTTTTTGTATAAAGCATTAGATATGGGTCTTGTTTCAATTTTTTGCACACTGATATTCAATTTTGCCAACATATTTGTTAAAGAGACTGTTTTCACCCCGATTTACAATCTTAGGGCCTTTGTCGAATGTCAACTGTTCAAAGAAGGATGGTAGCCTCTCTGGAGTCTCAATTTTATTCCATTGGTTGATATGTCTCTTTTTGTACCAGTACCAGGCTATTTTGACTCCTGTGGTGGTGTAATAGGTGCTAAAGTTGGGTAGTGCAAGACCTTCTAGTGTGGTGTTCTTCAGTAGTGTTTTGGTTATCCAGGGTTTCTTTCCCTTCTCAACTAAGTTGGTGATTTGTTTCTCCATCTCATTAAAAAAAAGTCCCTGATATTTGTATGGGGATTACATTGTATATGTAGATGACTTTGGGTAAAAAAGACATTTTTCACAATGTTAATTCTTCCTATCCAGGAACAGGGTAAGCTTCTCCATTTATGTAAGTCTCTCTTACTTATTTGTAGTTAAGTTCTTGTAGTTCACTTTGTATAGGTCTCTTATGTCTCTAGTTAAATTTATTCCTAGGTATTTTATCTTCTTGGGGACTATAGTAAACGGTATTGATTTGGTGATTTCTTCTTTAATCATCTCTTTGTTGGTATAAAGGAACCCCACTGATTTACTTATGTTTATCTTGCATCCTGATACTCTGCTGAACTCTTTTACCAGTTTAAGTAGTTTACTTACAGATTCCTTAGGACTCTCTGTGTATATAATCTGCAAATAGGGAGATTTTTACTTCTTCTTTGCCTATGTGGCTGCCTTTTATTTCTTTGGCTTGTCTAACTGCTCTGGCCAGACCTTTCAGTACAATGTTGAATAGGAGAAGTGAGAGTGGGAATCCTTATCTAGTTCCCATTCTAAGGGGGAATTCTTTCAGTCTCTCTCCATTCAGGATGATGTAGGTGCTTGGTTTGCAGAGATGCCCCTTATTGTATTGAGAAAGTTTCTCTCTATTCCTGTTTTGCTGAAGGTTTTTAGCATGAAAGGGTTTTGGACTTTATCAAATGCCTTGCTGCATCAATTGACAAAATCAGGGGATTCTTATATTTTGTGTTATTTATGTGATTGATCACATGAATTGTTTTTCTTCTGGTAAACTAGTCTTGCATCCCAGGTATGAATCCAATTTAGTCATGATGACTTTTTTTTGTTTTGTTTTTTTGATGTGTTGTTGAATTCTTACTGGCAAAGATTTTGTTGAAGAATTTTGCATCTAGGTTCATGAGTGATATTGGTCTGTAATTCTCCTGTTTTGCAGGATCTTTCCCTGGCTTTGGTGTCAGGGTTATGCTGACCTCACAGAATGAATGTGGGAGTATTCCATCCCTTTTTATGCTGTGAAATAGTCTCAGTAGTATCAGAGTTAGCTCTTCTCTAAAAGCTTGGTAGAATTCTGTGGTGAAGCCACACGGGCCAGGGCTTTTCTTGGTTGGTAGTTTCCTGATGACTTTTTCAATCTTTTCCGTTGTGATGGGTTTATTAAGTTGCTCTGCTTCTCCTTGTGATAAATTTTGTGGGTGATGTGAATCCAGGAATTTGTCTGTTTCTCTAGCTTTTCAAATCTGTTATAGTCTTTCATAGCATTCTGTTATTTTTGAGTTCTATTGGATCTGTTGTAACATTTCCCGTCTCATTTCTTATTTGGTTTATTTGTTTCTTCTCCTGTTTTTCCTTAGTAAGTTTAGCCACTGGTTTGTCAATTCTGTTAATCTTTTCAAAGAAACAGAATTTGGTCTTGTTAATTTTTTCAATTTTTCTACTATTTTCTAAGTCATTTAATTCTGTTTTAATCTTTATGATCTGTTTTCTTCTGGTGCCTGAGGGGTTTCTGTGTTGCTCTCTTTCTACTAGTTCCAGCTGTAGTGATAATTCTTTGGTTTGGGTGCTTTCTTCCTTCCAAACATGTGCATTTACAGAGATAACTTGACCTCTGAGCACTACTTTGGCTGTATCCCATAGGATCTGGTAGGATGTGTTTCCATTCTCATTTGAATCCATAAATTTCTTTATTTTGTACTTGATTTCTTTTGTAACCCATGGCGTTTTGAGCAAAGTATTGTTCAATTTCCACGAGTTCCAATTTCTATCTCTGTTTTTTCTGCTATTGATTTCAATTTTTATAGCTTTATGATCTGAGAAGATGCTTTGCAATAATTCAACAGTTTGGATTTTGTTGAGATTTGCTTTATGTGCTAACACATGGTCTATTCTGGAAAATGTTCTATGTGCACTGGAGAAGAAGGTGTTCTTATCTGTTGATGGGCAAAATGTTCTGTATATGTCCATGAGGTCTAATTCGTTAATTGCCACAACAAGATATTCTGTGTCTTTACTTAACTTTTTTCCTAGATGATCTTTCCATACTGAAAGTGGAGTGTTGAAGTCTCCAGCTACTATAGTGGAGTCATCTATCCAGTTTTTCAATGCAGTCAGTGTTTGACGTACTTAGATGCTCTGGCATTGGGTGCATAAACATCTAAAACTGTTAAGTGTTGCTTGTGTACTGAACCTTCAGCAATAAGTAGTGACCATCTTTGTCCACAATGGTGAGTTTTACATCAAAATCTATTTTATCTGAGATTAGTATTGCCACAACTGCTCTTCTTTGTGTACTGTTAGCTTACTACATATTTTTCCATCCTTCATTTTTCAGTCTGCTCATATCTTTAAGTCTAAGGTGTGTTTTTGGAAGCAACATATAGCTGGGTTGTGTCTTTTGATCCAAGATGTCACTCACTGTCTCTTTACTGGAGCATTCAGTCCATTTACATTTGGTATAATTATTGATAGATCTATGTGTACTGCTGTCATTTTGATGTACTTGTTTTTGTGTTGGTGTTTTCTCTGTTGCTCTTAATATTCCATTGTGGGTCATTCTTCTTTATGGGTTGACTTTTGATTTTTTTCATTGTTAGCTTTGTGATTGTTGAAACTCCTACATTACATTTCTTATTTTGATGTGTTGTATTATTACTATGCTTTGTGGCCACCCCTATGATCACCCTGAATATTCTCAGTTTAAACTGACTTTTAACCTCTACATTTCTTATGAACACTAACTTAGTCTCCATCTGAAAGGACTGTAATAATTGTAATATATTCCTCCTTTTAATTTGATGGTATCTTAGTTTTCATGATATGATCACTGGTTCCCTTCTTTTAATGTTGTAGCTACAGGTGAATTTTATGCCTTCCCTAACTGAGTAGGTTTCTGTATGTTGTGTCCTGTATTGCTTTCTTACAGACACACTTAACGGTTTTGTTTTTCTAAGCAAAGAGCTTCTTTCAGCATTTCTTGTAGTTTTGGTTTAGTTTTTACAAAGTCTCTAAGCTTCTGTTTATCTGTGAATGTCTTAATTTCATCTTAATTTAGTTGAAAGATTAGTGTTCATAAGAAATGTAGAAGTTAAAAGTCAGTTTAAACTGAGAATATTCAGGGTGATCATAGGGGTAGCCACAAAGCACAGTAATAGTACAACACATCAAAATAAGAAATGTAATGCAGGAGTTTCAACAATCACAAAGCTAACAATGAAGAATTAGTTGAAAGACAGCTTTTCAGGATATATAATTCTTCATTGAAAGTTTTTCTCCTTCAAGGCTTTGAATGTATCATCCCACTGCCTCCATGCCAACATCATTTCTGCCGAGAAGTCAGAATATCAGCTTTGGTTTGAGTGTCAGTATCTTTAAGAGTTTCTTCTTATGTTTCAGCTTATGAAGCTTGATTATAATATGTCTTGTTGTATTTCTATAGGTATCTATTTTTTGTGGTGTTCAATACACGTCTTGGATATCTATGTTCTCTTCTTTCATAATTTCAGGGAAGTTTTCTGTCAGCAACTCAACAATACTCTGTGTTTTCAGCTATCTCTCCCTGCTCAGAAACTCCACTTAATCATAGATTCTTGATAGAGTCCCACATGTTTCTTAATGTTTCTTCATTTTTCTATTTCTTTTCTCTGATCTCTCCTTATAAATGCCGGTGTCAGTAACTCTATCTTCAAGGTCACTTAGTCTAATTTTCAGTACATCAACTCTGCTCTTTTGGCTTTCAGTTGTATTATCTAATTCTGTAATTTTGTTATTGATCTGTCAGATATTAGAACGTTGATGTTCTATCAGTTCAAATAGTTTGCTTAAGTTTTCATTTTGATTAATCTCTTAGGAGGGCTCTCTATATAATTCTTTTGTACTCGACCTCCAATAATTTCAGAAAGGTCTCTTCACCTGGGAAGTTTTTTGATTCCTTATTTTGGGAGTTTTCTGGAACCATGGTTGGATGTTTCTTTAAATGCCTGGCTATGATTTGTTGCTTATGGGCCATCTAGAGGCTGTCTAGTTTTTCTGGTGTTGCCTTAACAGGAGCTGAGGTGTAGTTCTGAGAAAGGAGTTGGTCACTAGCTACTTCTTTGTACTCTATTGACTGGCCCCAATTGACTCTTTGGGATGGCAGGCTCCATCTCCTGTCTGGCAAAGACACTGCACTACTTATGGGGGGCCATCAACCAACTCTATGATGTGGGTCAGTAAAATCTGGAAGAGATACAGTCAGGCTGCACAGAAGTTATTCCTCCAGGTCATCTTATTTTAAAAAGCTAAAAGCTACCTGACCACTTCCAGCATCAGTCAGGTCGTTAGGTATGGCATGTCCCTCCTCCTGGCTGACAGCCGAGGCACCTCGTTGGTTGTCCCCAGAAGCTTTGGTGTATTTCAAAATAGGGAGAGGCTGCTGTGCTCATGCCATCATACGCCAGGGCTGACCCATGAGGTAACGTACTAAACACAGACTTTCTGCTAGGAAAACATTCCTCAGATTGGCAGTGCCTCTGAGCCTGGGAATTAGCCTCTGCTAAGGCCTCTGGTTGGGTGAGCCCACCTCCCAGCTGAACAAGATAGCATCCTTGTCAAGCTACCCTTCTTGCCGCAAAAGAGCCAAATCTACAGTAGAGCTCTGAAAAGGAAGGATGGAAGGCCTGTGGTACCCCAGTCTGCCACCAGGCTCTCAAAATGTGGTTATTCCACACACTGTCTCTCTGCTCAAGCCCACACTGTTCACTTCAGAACTTCAGCTCATCACAGCTGCCTGCTCATGCCCATCCCCCTCATACCAGCCAACAAAAAGGAAAGAAAAGTTGAAAACACCAGTATCTTTGGTCCACGTGACCCAGCCATTCAGCATAAGTGGAGCTCAGTGGGAGAGAGGAAGTATCCCACCTAGTGGCATGTAGTCCAAACTGACAGCCCTATGCTGTGTTGTAAGACTCACTGGGTGCCCAGAAAGCTCTGTTCAATTATCAATCTAGGTCTTAGTTTTCTTGACTCCATCTCCCCTCTCTTTTTAGACTGGTTGGGACCAAAAGATGTCTTACCTGAGCTTTGAAGACCCCAGGTACTCCTTACCACAGTAAGCTATATAACATTTTCTTTATAAACTATGCTATGCCAATTGACCTAGATGTCCCCAGAGACCATGGTCCCCCTCTCTCAGTCCCAGCAATTTGGTCTCTCAAGGTGTTTGGTTATGTCCAGGATGCTTCTATGATTTTGCCTTGGTCAAGCTGTGCTGACTTCCCCTATGTTCCCCATCACCAAAATTGATACTTGTCAACTACCTTGTCAGTGATCTCCCCTTCATTCCTCTCTCTGCTTGTAGCCATCAAAAATTGTATTTTTTCCCTATGTGTAAATATTTTCTTGTGTTTTTATAATAATGGTCTCACACTGTATTTGTCCTTCTATAGTTAACTTATTTCACTCAGCAAAATGCCCTCCAGATTTACTCATGTTGTGAGATGTTTCTCAGATTCATCATTGTTTTTTTATTGTTGCATCGTATTCCACTATGTGCATGTACCATAGTTTCTATATCCATTCATCTGCTGATGGGCACTGTTTTAGTCAGCTAGTATTGCTCTAACAGAATTACCACAAGTGGGTGGCTTTAGCAAAGAAAAGTTCATTCTTACACAGTCCAGTAGGCTAGAAGTCCAAATTCAGGGTATCCGCTCCAGGGAAAGGCTTTCCCTCTGTCAGCTCTGGGGTAAAGTCCTTGTGTTGCATTAGTCTTTGGTCAGGGAGCATCTTGGTACAGGAACCTCAGGTCTGAAGGATGCACTCTACTCCTGGTGCTGCTTTCTTGATGGCATGAGGTTCCCAACTCCCTGCTTGCTTCCCTTTCCTTTTATCCCTTATAGGATAATAAGATAAAAGGTGGTACAAGCCACAGTTCAGGGAAAGTCCCTTTACAGTGGAATAGAGGCAATCTTACGAAGGGATTTATAGTCCCACCCTAATCTTCCTTAACATACAGTACAGGACAATCACAAAGTGGAAGACAATCATAAAATATTGGGAATCATGGCCCAGACAAATTGCTACACACATTTTTGGGAGGGCACAGTTCAAATCATGACAGGCAATTAGGTTGTTTCCATCTTTGTGGTATTGTACGTGGTTGCACATATATCTATCCACATGATGGCTCTTATTTCTCTAGGGAACATTCCTAGGAGTGGGATTCTACATCATATGGTATTTCTGTTTTCTACTTTTTAAGGAGGCACTATATTATTTTCCATAGTGGTTGTACTATTTTACATTCTCACCAGCAGGCATAAAAGTTCCAATATCCCTGCAACCTCTCCAATATTTATTATTTTCTGTGTTTTTCATTAGTACCAGTAACACTGACATGAGACAGAATTTCACTGTAGTTCGGATTTGTATTTCCTTAATGGCTAGTGATCAAAAGCATTTCCTTGTGTGTTTGTTTGCTGTCTCAGTGGCTTCTCTGATTCATGTTCCTTGCCCATTTTTAATTGGAGTATTTGTCTTTTTGTTGTTGAGGCATTATACTATAGATTTTAGAGATTAGATCCTTGTCAGATATGTCACAGCCAAATTTTTTTCCCTAGGCTGTAAGCCATCTTTTTATTGTTTTGGTGAAGTCTTTTGTTTGATGAGCTTAAGAAATTAATTTTAGGAGTTTCCAGTTATCTAGTTTATCTTCTGGTGTTAGTGCGTTGTTAGTTATGGTTTGTATTAAATTTATGCCATGCATTGGTGTCTCTAGCATTGTCCCTATTTTTTCTTCCATGATTCTTATCATCTTACATTTTACAAGTAGGTTATTGATCTCTTTTGAATTAGATTTTGTGTATACAGTTTGAGGAATGGCTGTTGTTAAATTTGTTTACAAGATGAACATCCAGTTTTGCCAGTACCATTTGTGAAAAAGACTGTCTTTTCCCCACTTAATGAGTTTTGGTTCTTTTTGAAAGATCAGCTGACCACAGGTAGGTGGATTTACATCAGCGTGTTGTTTCTGTGCTATGCGTCCAGGCATGTACTGTTGTACTAGTACTGGGCTGTTTTGACTACTGTGGCTGTATAGTAGTTTCTAAGATCAGTAGCATGAGGCCTTCTACTTGTTTTTTTCTTCAGCCCTTTTCTTTTCCATATAAAGTTGGTGATTAGTTTTTACATCTCTTTAAAGAATACTGTTGGTATTTGTATTGGGATTACATTATATTCGTAGATTGTTCTGAGTAGAAATGATGTGTTCTCATTGTTGCGTCCTGCTATCCATGAGCATGGTATGTTTTTCCATTTATGTATGTCCCTTTTGGTTTTCTGCAGTAGTGTTTTATAGCTTATATTGTACAGGCCTTTTATATTCCTGGTTAGATTTACTCCTAACCATTTTACCTTTTTAAGGGCTAATATAAATTGCACTGTTTTCCTAGTTTCCTTTTGGAAGTTCTCTTTGTTGGTGCATAGGGATTCAACTGATTTTTGTATATGTCGATCTTGTAGAGAAGCGATCTCGTTAATACATTCTCTTTTGTTTCCACCAAGCCATGTGAGGAGAATGGGTAGTCCAGAAACATTTACAGGAAAGCTATATCACAGCTGCTATAGCAACTCCACTGGCTGAGTTTAGAATGGGCTTTAGGGGTTAAAAAGACAGGAGCAGGCAATGCTGAGTGACTTCTACCAGAAGCAACAGGCTACATGGAAGGCGGTAGGTTCTGGTGGAGATAGTAGGAGTTTTCCTTGGAGAAACTGAAAACAGCCTATCTGTTCTCTAAAAATAAAAATCCCATGAAATAAGCAGTTTACAGCTTGCCCATTTACTGTTTGTTGATGTCGATTTGGAAAGCCATTTACTATTCTTGTTGCTCATCTTTTACAACTTATTCTGTAATTCTGGTTTGTTCATTCACATTCCTGTATTAGCCAGTTGAAGAGGTTATTAGAAATACAACCAATTTATCCAAGTTATTGGTCTAGGGGAACATAAGGTGAATATGACAGAAGAATAGTTATCTGCAACCATGTAGTGATAAATTAAGAGACACAAATCAAACTGGGGTGCCCCATCCACTTCACAACAGACAATGAATTTACTACTATACTCAACACCCTCCCACCTTCTCATTATGCTGTCTCCTACTCTCTCCTAGCTTTCCCCAAGGTCTTCTTTACGCTGTCTTAATGGACACTCCACAGGCAGTATGAGTTAGATCTTGGGCTCCACAATCAAGTGACTTAGGTTTGCCTCTAGCTTCTACCTAGATGTGATCCTGTGAAAAGTAATTAACCTCTCTGTGTCTCACAGTCCTTCTCTATAAAACGAGAGGAAAATAATCTGTATCTATCCCTATCCCCAGACTGTTTTGAAGATTAAACAAGTTAATATCTGTAATGGGCTCAGAATATTGTCCCACAGTCATTAATCATTACCACAGAGTGAAGTGTCTGGAGAGGGCAAATAACTTTCATGATGGCTCCTCTAATAAAACAATGATTCTGTTCAGTGGTTTTAATTACCTCCTAGAATCTGATATTTGTTCAGTCTTCAGCTCCTATGTCATCATTCCTGATTCCCATGCCCAACTGTCTGCCAAACATATATTCTAGAAAGTTCCATGAATTTCTTCAAACCCAGCAAACTGAAATAGGAACTAAGTTCCTTCTCACCACAGGGACTTTGCTCTACCAGGAATGCTTTTCCCAGTTCTTCAACTGGCTTTTATTACTTGTGTTTCACATCCAGTGTCACCTACTCAAGGAGGATTTACCTGACTCCTCTTTAAAGACCTCTTCTGTACTCTGGCAATCATTCCCTATCTTGGTATCCTGTTGCAGTTTCTTCATACCCAGATGATTATCTTTTCCATTTACTTATTGATAACTGGTTCAGCCACTTGAATGAAGCTCCTTGGGACCAATCACCTTACTTCATTCACTGTCGTATCCTTGGAGCCTAGATGGCTGGCAGTTGCAACATGTTCAATGCTTATTAAATAAAGTTGCTGCATAAATTCTATGTCACAAATTTCAAAAACTTTAGCTGTCATATACTTTGCTTAGAAAAGTTACCTGGACACTTAGTAGGATATCTTGGGCAAACAAAGAAAGCAGATAAAACAAATAGGATCAATTCTTCGTTAGTATTGGATTAGGGTGATGTGTTTGTGGGGTTCACTGTGTTATTCACTCTACTTTTGAATATATTTACAATCTTCTTGATTTTTTGTTTTCCTCTAAGAACAAACCCAATCCCGGTAACCACATCCCCCCCTTAGAAAGATATTTCATTCTCTCACCATCTTCACTGACGTTCTGGTTCCTCAGACTGTGCCCCCCCCCAGGCACTCGTTTCTTCTGTCCCTCTCTGACCTTTCTGGGTTTCCACATCTACACCAACATCTGTGATTACTATCTAGAATCGTGCCATCAGACCAGCCGTAACCTGTGCGCTGAGCTTCAGATTGGCTCTTCTAATTACCCACTGTACACATTCACCTGAATACAACATACTCTCCAGTATAAACATTTACCAGACACAACTCATTAATCTCCCATCTTTTGCCTCCCACTACCCTTGTTCCCCAAGTGAGATATCTCCAGGTGTCATCAATTCCTCCCTGCTGTTCATTAATCAGTTCTACTTGGTAACATGTTTTGTGAATTCTATTTCAGAAAGGTATCTCAAATTTATCTCTTAATCCTACTGCCGGACACTTAGTTCAGGCCTGGATACTAAGTGTCTACCTTTCCCCCTGCCAAAATCTATTCCCTAGCCAGGCCACCCTCCCTGTGCTCCCACAGTGCCCTTCCTGAAGTGAAACTTGACATTGTCAGTGCCTGCTTACAGACATGCTCCCTTAACTGCCTGTCCTTCAGAGTCCCACAGCTCTGCATTGAAATTCCCGTGCATCTAAAAGCAATAATTAATTATAAGAAGATTATTTAATGTTTACCCGATGCCATAAGTACCTACATGGTTTTAAATTAATTCTCAAAACAGATATTATCTCCTCCTTCTATTCCACCATGAGGCATAGATAGATTCAAGTAATTTTCTCAAAGTCACACAGTCAATGGCTGTGGCAAGCATTTTGAAAGTAGATGGTCTAGTTTTAAGGCCTGGTCACCCTCCCAGAAGGCTATACTGATTCCTAACTTTAGTTGAACCTCCCTAAAACATAGTTGGAAACACTGGTGGTATAGTGGTCAAGGGTGTCAGTCTGAATCCACCAGACCCTTCTTGGAAATGCTATGGAGCAGTTCCACCTTGTCCTATAGGGTCACTCTGAGTTGGAATCAACTCGACAGTAATGGGTTTGGTTTATAGCCGAGTAAGTACTACATCAGAGGAGAGCACAAAGGAGAAATAAAAGCTGGGAACACAGTGATTAACTTTCGGGAAATCTACAATAAGGCATGAAGTGATCATGAGCATTTTTTAGCAAGTAGCAATTTATGAGGGAACATGTGCAGTCCTCTGCTTCATCTGTCCTGCTCCTCCTTGAACGCATCCTCTTTACAAAATTACCAGGTTTTGACAAAACCTCAGCTAAATACTAATGTTTAGTCTTTTTTTGTACTCAAGGTTATCTGAAAATCTTGATCTTGGACCTAAAATTTCTCATTCACTGTAAGCAATCCAGCAGCTCAAAGAGGAAAAGAAATATAAAATGTATTTCCGTGTTTAAAAAGAACTTACGTTACTGAATAATTCAAAAACGAGACACCTGTTTTCCTTTTTTTAAAAAGCTCTCATGCAAAAACACACCTATGGCTTTCTGCATGTGAAATGAACAAACTTGAGTACGAAAAACTTCCCTCTTTTACAATGTTATCCTCTATTTCTCTTCGTGGAGAAAAGGAATCCAGCGGTGTTCTTGTAGACAGGACTTCAAAAACAATGAAGCCAGAGCTAATGGTTGTTTCAGAGCCAACAAAACCGTATCTGTTCTCTCTTAATTCCAGTTCAAACCGCCCAGATGCCCCGGCTGACCTACCTGCCACTAGCTCATCAGTCATGGAGGTGGCGGGGTGTTAGCATAACTAAAGCCAGTGAAGAAAGACTGGCTACACAGGGGCAGTAAACAAGAGTACAAGGCCACTGCAGTGAATCACAGGCCCTAATTACTTGAGAAACACAGTAGTGTCACCCCAATGTGGGCCTCAAAGACCCTTCTGCAGTAGGAAGAATGGGGTCACACAAATCAGGGTTGTAGAGCAGTATCAAAGCTTTGGCCTCTTTGTTTGCATTATGACTCCAAACATACAACAAATGGGAAAAACTTCTCCATTATAGGACAACCAGGAAGGCTGAGGAAAAAAGTCTGGATCAAGCTTAAGAAACTATACAGCCCCCTCAAGGCCTAATACACTAACACAAGATCGGTCATCTCTACAATACATTTAGCAAACACACCGGTCTAATTTCTGTCTCAGATGATAATGGCACAGAAGGCTCAAGCTAACAGAACTTCTTTCCCCTATCCTAATATTCCAGGAGGCCTGGTGGTACAGTGATTAAAAGCTACAGCTGGTAACCAGAAAGTCAGCAATTTGAAATCTACCAGCTGCTCCTTGAACACCCTCTAGGGGCAGTTCCACTCTGTCCTGTAGGGTGGCTATAAGTCAGAATTGACTTGAGGACAACAGGTTCAAACTCATTTAACCTTTTTTTCCATATGATGCTGATCTTGGTTACCTGACTGATCTACCACCAGCTACTATCCAAACAGTCAACAGCAACTAATCAAGTCGTCTCTCTTCATTTCTGCAGTTGTTTTAACTGGTTTTCAAGTAAACATGACTGTGCTTATCTGTTATTCATTGTGTTATTCTGAAACCATTGAGGTAGCAACTTAAGCAGTTTACAGGTATGTGCTGGGGGTGGTAGTCCGTGTAGGTCTGCTAGGGAGGGAGGTTCTGCAGAGAGACATAGCACACAGCTGCTTGTAACTGGTCACAAAGACACTGTAGGGAACAGAAGCCATCAGAAGCACATAATAACTTCATGCACATAGAGGCTTGGAGGCCAATCCTAAGCACTTCCCCAGTCTGCAGATGGCCATTTACAACTGTTTGTTTGCTCCAATCGGTCTGCTTATTTGCTTTTAAGTAAAAGGATATGAAAGAATCCCTCCCATCAGAAAGGGAACGTGTACTCAGGGACGTCGACAGACCATAAACATCAGCTCCTAATGTTCCTGCCTATCAAGAAGAGATGGGCGTTTCTAAACTTTCAAAGTGAAGTGTCCAAGGGCTTACAAGAATCTCTTTCCAGCTGTGCTTCATAAGACCATAAACCTCAAAGGGGGTGCAGGACCTTCAGGACAAAGCTTCATTACAGCTATGGGGGCAGCGGAGGGGGCAAATTGATGTAAACTAAGTTTGAGAATAAAATGACAAAGATGTTCTCCTGTTCAGTGGGTGCAATTAAACAGCAAAGATTCTCCAAATGCCTGCTTTACCTGTTTTCTCTGAAACAAGCTTTCCTTATGCAGCCCTTCTCTGGCTAAATTAAATACTGGGAAGAAAAGCCGCATGTTTCCCATCCAGTGCCACGCTCTGTGCTGACTGCTTGACTTAATGGCCCATCTGGAGTTCAGGAGCTCTCTGAAGACTATCAAAACCAGTGATCTATGCTACACATGCAATAGAAAATCATAACCCCGGTGTCTACACAAAGATACCTGGGGTGGGCCACCCAGTTTCTAGTTTTGTTTATTTTTCTGTTTGCTATTCATTCATAGAGTCACTCACTAATAAGCCAGGCTCCAAAAATGCAAGAAAAATATTTGAGAAAAACATAGGTAATGGAGAAAATTGTACCTGTACACATAATTACTTTCTGCAAATTATTAGGATTACTATTATTCGGTTTCAGCATGAGTACCTGAGAATTAGTATTATTTTCATATGGAGTATTTTATTCTTCTAGCATTTACCATTGTAGTACTAGGGTTTTGTGGGAGCCTAGTTTGAGAACTGACTGGATGGAAGTGGATTTTGATTTTTTGGTTTTCGTTTGAGTTTGAGAAGGACTGCTGTGAAATAGCAGCTGTGGAACAGTGCCTATTCCTGATTTCAAACAAAGAGGAGTTCTTCAGTGATAGCTACAAAAAATGTTACACAATTGCCTTTCTTTCTTCCAGTAGCAAATGCCATTACTTATTTGTTGAGGACTAAAAGCCCTTTTTACCTAGTCCATACTTTTTGATTTCACAGCCTCCAACTCAGACAGAAGAGAGACAGCTGGATTCTTCTGATCCTATACGTTCTCCAACATGTAACCAGTCATGTTTAGAATTTAAAGACTGTAAACACAACCTTTACATAATTGCAATTTGGCCTGGATATGAATCCTTATGGACTGCTTGGTAGCTATACGACCTTGGGCAAGTCAGGTCAACCTCTCTGCATCTATGTTTCCTCACCTGGAAAATGAAGTCATCATAATAAAAGTACCTGCCCTTCACAGGGTGGCTGTGATGATCCAATCTCTGGCAAAGCATTTAGAAGTATTACTCCATGTCAACTGCTTATCTTTAATTTGAGAGACAGTACAGCATTATGGCACAATGATTAAGTGCTTGGCTGCCAATCAGAGGGTTGGGGGTTTGAACCCACCAGTAGTTCCTTGAAAACCCTGGTGGTGTAGTAGTTAAGTGCTACGGCTATTAACCAAAAGGCCGGCAGTTCAGATTCACCAGGCACTCCATGGGAACTCTATGGGGCAGTTCTACTTTAGTTCTACTTTGTCCTGTAGGGTCTTTATGAGTTGGAATTGACTCAGCAGCAATGAATAGTATTTCCTCAGGAGAAAGACCTGGTAATCTGCTCCAGTAAAGAGTACAACCTAGGAAAGCCTATGGGGCAGTCCTATTCTGTCACATGGGGTTGTTCTTAGTCAGAAGCAGCTCCAAGGCACCTAACAGCAATAACAATAACATTGTGGTTAAAGACTTTCTGGATTTAAAAGCATAGCTCCTCTAACTACGCGTAAGATCTCGAGGAAGTTTATTTCTCTCTGCTTCAGTTTTTTCCTCTGTAAAATGAAGAAAGACTAAGAAGGAAGGCTTGGTAATCTACTTCTGAAAATCAGCCAACGAAAACTCTATGGATCGCAACAGTCCAATCATGGGAAAGTCTGGGCAGTGTTTCATTCTGTTGTACATGTGATTTGAGGCCAACTCAGTGGTAGCTAGCAATAATAACATCTTACAAGGATGCTCTACAGTTTTAAAGTGTGTGGCAGATAGTATACGCTTAATGAAAGTTAGCTACTGTTGTTCCTAGGCAGCTGGACACAGAAGGTAAAATACACTATCAAAAACAACCTGAGAATGATGGGTTATTTGGCAGAAAAGAGAAGACTGTTTCGGAAAGCTGGTAGACAGAGGTAGAAATAAATTTTGCCACATCCCTAGTGACATCTTGTAAATTAAAACTCAATTAGAATTCCATTTGTACTCAAGAAAGAATTGGTGGAAAGAACCAAGAGACAGAGCTGTGTTCCTTCTGCTTCTGTTTCTTTCTCTTTTAATCTTCTTAATCTAGACTGTATTGCAGTGAAGGAGAATCTGGGGAAAAAGAACCTAGATGTGCGACTATTGTTTAGGTAAACCACCTAATCTTTTAAAAATCTGTTTACTTATCCATGAAATGGGGGTAATAAAACCTATGTTACAGGGTTAAAAGATCAAATGAGCTATCACATGTGAATTCTAAAGAACAGTAGCACTAACTATTAATGTCATTTTACTTCTGTTGTGATTCATGATGCATTTACTGTCCTCAGTACCAACCCTGGACAACATTTTCTTGTTAAGTAGTTATCTTTCTTAACCTCTGATACACCTCTTCCCTCTAACCTACTTTCTTCATCTAAATTTTTCCATCTCAGCCTTCTTACCCTCTCAAGCATGTCTAATTTCCAGCTGTGATACGCTGCTATTCCCAAGGATATAACTACAGTTATGAACTATGTTCTGGCATTATAACTGTGACCAGCCTAGAAAACATGTAAGTCGAATAGAACATCTGCAGCACACCATCCTGAAATCAACCATTTGGGCAAAAGATGATGCTGGCAGGAAGTAACAGAAACAGGGAAGCAGTAAGCACACTGGGCTAAGAGACAGCACAATAAAAATGCTGCAATAACAATGTGATCACATGCTGTGTGCACTTTATGGTTCTATGCATCTATAGGATGCTGTCCTATTGGCTTCTTACTAGAAGGGAGAGAAGAGGGTGGAGATCAGGGGACAAGAGATTGTTAAGAGGATATGACATGTACACAACAGAAGGGAGGAGCATGCTGTCACTGGGCAAGGAGCACAAGGAGCTGCAGATAGCCAGCCATGCAAATTTAACCTGGATTGTATACTTTCACTCAATCACAATAAAAAAAAGAAAAGAAAAAAAATGCTGCAATAAAAATAGTCTCAGATAAAAACACCTCTCTTACTAGCTGTTTCATCGGGCAAGTTTTTTTAAAACTTACTGAGATGCAGTGACCTGATACCTTAAAATAGAGTGATGCTACAACGCACAGGGTGAGGGGACATGGTTCCATTATACGGATTTCATCTATTAGGAAATCAAATGTGTGACAACTTCCCGCACACTATCCAACCCCACACATACTCTTATTCTGCTCCACATTTTCTTTTTCTGTAACTATTATCTTTCCCCAGAACTGTTATCATTTTACTCATTCATGATTTATTCATGACAAACTAAGAAAATACTGAAGTTGTCAAGGATTTCAGCTTACTTGGATCAACAATCAAAGCCCACGGAAACAGCAGTCAAGAAATCAAACAATGTCCTGCAATGGACAAATCTGCTGCAATTTGATATCTTTAGAGTATTCAAAAGCAAAGATGTTACCTCAAGAAATAAGGTACACTCACCCCAAGTCATGGTGTTTTCAATTACCTCATATACATGTGAGAACTGGACAACAAACAAAGAAGACTGAAGAACCGATGCGTTTGAATTACGGTGTTGGTGAAGAATATTCAATATACTATGGGCTGGCAGAAGAACAAACAAGACTGTCTTGGAAGAAATACAGCTGGAATGCTCCTTCTATGTAACAGCAAGGATGGCTAGACGTCATCTCAGGTACTTTGTATGTGTTATTAGGAGGGACACAGTTCCTGAAGAAGGACATCATGACTAGTAAAGTATAGGGTCAGCAAAAAATAGGAAGACTCTCAGTGAGATGCACTGATGCAGTGGTTGAAATAACGGACTCAAACGTAGCAATCTTGTGCGAAGGGCACAGGACTGGGCATTGTTTTGTTCTGTTGCATACAGGATCGCTATGAGTTGGAAATGACTTGAAGGCAACTAACAACAACAACACAATCACTTTCTGACGTACTACGTAATTTCCTTGTTTATTATATCTGCTATCTATACTACATAAAAAAGAACAACGCATCAGGATTGGAGGAAGATTATTAACAACCTGTAATGTTATGCAGATGACACCACCTTGCTTGCTGGAAGTGAAGAGGATTTGAAACATCTACTGAGGAAGATCAAAGACCACAGACTTCTGTGTGAATTGTACCTCAACACCAAGAAAACAAAAGTCCTCACAACTGGACCAGTAAGCAACATTGTGATAAACAGAGAAAGGACTGTGGTTGTCAACGATTTCATTTTACTTGATTCCGCAACAATGCCCATGGAAGCAGCAGTCAAGAAATCAAAAGATGCACTGCATTGGGAAAATCTCCTGCCAAGCACCTCTTTAAAGTACTGAAAAATAACGATGTTACCTTGAAGACTAAAGTGTGCCTGATCCAAGCCATGGTATTCTCAATCACATCATATGCATGTAAAAGCTGGGTGATGAATAAGGTAGACAGAAGAAGAATTGACGTCTTTGAATTGTGTTGGAGAAGAACACTGAATGTACTATAGACTGCCAAAAAACAAACAGATCTGTTCTGGAAGAAGTACAAGCAGAGTGCTCCTTGGAAGCAAAGATGGCAATACTGTGTCTTACATACTTTGGACATGTTGTCAGGAAGGATCAGTCCTTGGAGAAGGACATCATACTTGGGAGAGCAGAGGGTAGGCAAAAAAGAGGAAGACCCTCAACGATTGACACAGTGGCTGCAACAATGGGTTTAAGCATGGAAACGACTGTGGACTGGGTGTTGCTTTGTTCTACTGAGCATAGGCTCGCTGTGAGTTGGAACCCACTTGACGGCACCTAACAATAGCAACTGTCTATACAGCAAAGATTGTGAGGCTAGCAGAGGGCTGGGCAGTGTTTCACTTTGTTGTACTCAGGGTCAATATCAGTCAGAACTGACTCAATGACACTTAACACTAAGTGTCTACTGTCTGTATTCTCCACCAGGAATAGTTGCTACTGTTTTAAGGAGGTATCCTAAGTACCTGAGATAATATTTCATTAACAGTAGGTACTCACTGAGCATCTGATAAATGAATGAATGAATCACATTAATTACTAGACACATGTCAAAACAGGACTAGAAGTGGCAACATTGTGGTAGTCATATTTCAGATAATATTGAAGTTTCTTCTCACTTTACGTTTTTCCAATTTTAAGTCAAAGTCATTTTAATGCCCCTTTTCTCCCTTCCTTTCAGGGCACTGCAGCTACAGAATTCAGGATTAGTTCACATAATTCGCAAGTAAGACAAAGAGCTTACTTTCCTCCTAGCTGAGAACCTAGATGACAGCAATTTAGAAACTGGGCACTACAGTTGTGCCAGGATGAAGGGCTGGAAAATAGTTGTACAAGTATGCCTCATCGTTACTTCATAGGCCTTAAGGTTTACACATTCCTTAGAAGTTCAAGAGCTCTTTCATTGTATTTCACTCTCAGTTATGCTGCAGAAAATGAAATAATGTGCTATGTAGTTCTAAATCTTCCACAAACTACACGGTCTTGCTTTATTGTTCAGTGATGCAAAACTTCTTCTTCACAGAAAATATATTTGCCTGGATCCCATTAATATGGGTCAGTAATACTCTCAGTAGTAATCCATGCAAGGCAAAGTCATCAGGAATGTTAACTAAAACATACAACACCATTTTCCCCTGTCATTGCCTTAGAATTTATCAATTAATAACCCATAGAATACTGTAATATTAAAGACATCACAGAAGACAGTAAAAACTACTGTCTCATAATTAGTTGTTGAGATTATGAAATAAAATAACTGGAATATCATACTGTATACATAATTCCAGAAAAATTCCAATTATTCAGTGCACATGAAACTCACAAGTTTTGAAAATTTTCTTTTCACCACTACATATTTTTTACTCTGTGCACTATTAACTATATTAATAGTTATATTATATTAATAATTACATTAGTATTAAGTAGACTATACTGAAAAATCAATTTCTCTATGATACAATATACACAGCCTCACAGATGAGAAACCTTCAAGTTACTCTTTGGGAGGAAAAATGCATCAGAATCCTTTGTTATACTTCTTTGGTTCAATTCATCAAAACAACAAGCAGTGAAGTCTTCTTTAGAAAAAAATTATACTTTTTTCATGCTATCATTATTATCATTACCTGCCTTCATCTTTTGTAGGTATCTTTAGAAAAATACGCTTTCTTCATGTTATGATTATCATTATGTAGCTTCATCTTTTGTATGTGTGTCCTCTTTTTGAAATGCCTCCCCCCAAAACATTCTTTTCTCTTTCTCCTTTATTTTTGCAAACTCTTGCAACAATATTGTTCTGCAGACTCTTCAACTACATACCATCTTCAAAGTCAGGAAAGAGAGAAGAAAGTCAGTACATCTAAGCATCTTCAACCAGGGTTGCTCAAATTAGTAAACCTAATTGATAGCTTTCCTTTACTGATTTCGTTAAAACAAACAAACCAACAAACCTAAATCAACTTTACTTTTAAATTTTCGAGGGAAGAACCCAAAGCCTTATGAGTTCCTAAGCCAGATGTGGGATTTAATGACACACATGGATCTGTAAAACCCTGATTTCTAAATCACTTGGCTAATGTTAAATGCACACTAGTCCCAATTATAGCTGTCTCAGACGGAAGCAAAACAAAAAACAGTGCCCTCTAACTCTTCAAATAAACTCTAGGAAAACACACTGACACAGACACAGATACAATCTATTTATGAAAAAATAGTATTAACAGGAACTGGGTTTTGAAAAGCAATTTATTAACATTCAGGGATACGAACAATACACTTAAGTAAAGGCAATCTAGAAAGACTGAAATGCATATTAATTTCACCTACAAAAAGCCTTCTCTATGAACTGATATCCTCTAAAGGCCCATCTTTTATTATTCATAGCCCAAGTAACGACATCAGATGGATGATGGGTCCATAAAGTTTAGCTTTGCCAATTGTGCGCTAATTCGATAGCCAAGTACTAGTTCATCCAAAGACTGGGGTCATCCCTGTGCCCTGTCTAGTGGCTGAGGAAGAAAGCCAACATGGTCATTCAGTTTTCTGGACCATGCTAATCAGGACGAAGCCTGCCAGGATGAACAAAGGTTCTTCACAATGACATCAACAGGATGACCTCTGGAGTTTCTTCCAAAGATGATCGAATTCAATTGATTAGCTCTTATTCCCTCTCTAATTTCTATCTTCTAATATGCCTGCCAATAAATACTGTTCCCTTGAGACTTGTCAATTTTCCAAGATTTGGAGTTAAGAACAGGATCACAATCAACCTAGTGTTTATGTTTACAGCTCAGGGTGTTCTCCTTAGGTCTGTTTATTTGCTTCTGACAAAGCAACTTAACACAAAAACAAACAAGTGCACAAAGACTAACATTAAACTTTGATTTGTCAGTGTACAGTGACCCTCCAGAACCAGTTATTTTGTGAAAACAACAAGTTGCAACACGGGAACAAAGTCACGACTTGAGACTTAAAGTTAAGTTTTCCTTTCAGATGCTGGGAAAGGCGATTGCTATGACACCTGACAAGCAGATAGAGTGGAAGTACCACTTTGCTGGCAACAGGTGTACAGAAGATACACTGTGACGTCAGCAGCTAACAACATGTCATGTCCTTGGACTTCCAAAATGCCACGGGAAATGGCACAGACAGAGAATAAGTTCCTTAAAGCAAGAATAAACCTGCTTTCTCTTAAAAGGTCAAAAGAACAATACACAGAGATTTTAATACAAATCCATTTTATGATGATAATAAACAGAACCAATCTGTGAAAGCCTGGAAGTGATCAAGAAAAACCCATGGCAAGTTACTTGGGTCTTGAACTCACCCAGGGAAAGGCCTCCTACCCAGGCTGTCCAATTCAGCACTTCCTGTCAACAAGGAGTTCTGCACCCTCATATGGCTGTGAGTTGCAGCAACACCCAGAACAGACAGACTCAGACAGGCGTAAACAAACACCTTGTAAGTGTGGTCTAAAAGCCAAGCAGTGCCTAGGAGGTGAGGACTGCCCAGGGCTACCAACAAGGAAAGAATTAACACATCAAGACCATGATTTGAACTTTTAGCCTCCAAAACTGGGATGCAATACACTTCTGTTCTTTCAAATCAGACATCTTTGCTATTTGTATTATACTCACATTAGGCAACTAAGACAGAATTCAATCAGTAAATTTTTATCAAGACGTGAAGTACTATGCAAGGCACCTTGGTATGACTTAAAAAAAAAAAAAAGATAAGCCAGTATCCTTTTTCTATGGGTCCTCAAAACCCAGCAGGAGTAGACACAGTTAGCATACACATTAGCCAATGTAATGCAGACTGTGATGAATGCTGTAAGACAGCTACAAAGCACTCTGGGAGTTCAGGAGAAGAAAGCATTTCCTGCTGGGTGGGAAGAAGCTGGCTTCAGGAGATGCTTACTCCAGGCTTCCAAATCACCTTGTTACACAGAATTAACACAAGAATAAAATCCACACAAACCAAACTCATTACCCATTAGTTGATTCCTACTCATAGTGACCCAGTAGGATTTCCAAGGAGTGGCTGGTGGAACTGAGCTGCTGACCTTTTGGTTAGCTGTGAGCTCTTAACCACTGCATCACCAGAGCTTGATCACAAAAACCAAAAAGAAAAATGTTCCCCATTTTTCAAATAAGTGCAAAGAATGACAATTTTATATATATCCATTAGTTTCCAGATGGCTGTATCAGGCTATCACACACTCAACTAAGGGAAGTGTGGAGCCCACAGCAGAGTGAAAGAAGGCATCACGTGGCAGACCACATCTCTTTTGACCAAGTCTCATAACAAATACAGTCTAGTCAGTGATCTCTGTCATTGTGAGATTGGCAGAAACAGAATAATAGGTCTCACCTCAACAAGAAATCACAGAACTGTCAAAGATCTCAACTGGCACAGCTGTTTACAGACAAGGCAGTATCTGTCAAGACAAATGTTTGTCAATTTACACCTCTAATAACATTTATGGATGGAAATCCTAGAGCTCCTCTTGGTAGTCAGCATAAGTATTTAATGTCAACGATACCGAGAAATCCTGTCCAGGGGTTAGGAGGATTCTCAGTACAGTTACATTCACACAGATTATAGGAAGGGACAACTATTATATTGAAGTTACTACATAGATCCCACTGGGTTCCAGAAGACTCAGCCAGCTAACTTGTCATCAATAATGGTATGTTTAGTGAGCACTTGCTACATGCCAGAAACTGTTCAAAGTGGTTTGCATGGACAAATTCATTTCACCCTCACAAGGACTCTATCAGGAAGGTAACATTTTGGTCATCGTCATTTTACAGAGGAGTAAACTGAATGACAGTGAAGTTAGACAGCTGGTAAGGAGTACAGCAGTGTGGCTTTAGAGCCAGTGCCCTTAACTGCTATGAAAGCTGCCTCCAAGAGCATCAAGATAACTACATCAGCACCAGAATAACTGCATCAGCACCAGGATAACCTCATGAGCACCAGCTAACCGTATCAGTATCAGGATACCTGCCTGTATGGCGCAAAGGAAGAGCACTGAGTAAGGGGGCAGGAGACCTAGTTCTCTGTTAGTGTATTTCATGGATATAGGAACCCATCAATTGTAACAGACGCCATCATTTTTTATACCACCAAGAAAAATAAGATGTTGTCAATCAACTATGACGGAATAGTGAAAAGCCATTGACTAGGTGGCTAATCCCGATTTCAAGGATGTTATAAAGTGGGAAAAAATATGCATCTTAGAATTTATAAAATAATAAAATTCACTATTAATTATTAGGAACAAGTCATTTATCTTGGGGCTCAGTTTCCAGGTCCTTTCCAGTGTGCCAGCTCTGTTACTGTTAGTTGCCCTGGCATTTCCTCAGCTCATGGGAACCCAACATACAAGAGACCCAAATGTCACCTCATCCTGCTTCATCTTCATGGTCGTTGGTATGCTGGAACCCATTGCTGCAGCCACTGTATATTTTGAGTTCCTTCCAATATAGGGAACTTGCCTTTCGATTGAACACTATTGTTTGTGATCCATAAGGTTTTCACTGGCTAGTTTTCAGAACTAGTCCTCTCTTCCCAGTTTGTGGAAGCACCACTAGAACCTGTCCGCCACGACTGACCCTGCTGGTACTGAAAATACCGGGGGCATAGCTTCCAGCATCACAGCAGTACACAAGCCACCGCATTACTATAAACTGAGAGACACACAGTACTCTAGGCACCACCTATACAAAGGTCTATGGTAAGGAGAGTGACGTGCTTACCATACAAAATTTCAGGCAGCATTCACTCTTAGAGTAGTGCAGGTATAGGTGAGCCTCTCTAGGTTTTACATCCTAAGGGCCTCCCCTGCCTCACTCTAGTTCTGGCTCTGATCAAGAAGTGGGGATTCTGACAATTTGTTTTTTGGGTTTTCCAATCAAGATGTTCTTTACATAATGACCTGTTCACACGTAAGGATAGCTTTTTCCAATTACTTTCATCTTTCTGCAGAAATAGATCTTCTTGCTACAGAACATGGATTTTCATTCCTATTCCTTCTCCATCTTCTCCTTATTTCTATCAAAATGCCTGATTGCTTGTTAGTTCAGCTGGTTCTTGCACTGCTACTAAGGCCATTGACATTTCTGTGAGTGACTCTGGACTGTACCTCTTAGTTATAGACCACACCCGTCTCATAGGAAACCTATCACAGATCTCGAGGAATGGATGTGGGCTGTGCCCTTGCTACTGAAATAGTGGTCCTCAGGCCACCAGCATCAGCATTGCTTGGGAGCATCTTAGAAATGCAGAATCTCACATTCATTCCAGATTCATTAAGCCAGTATCTGCATTTTAACAAAGATTTCTAAGTGACTCACAGCATGATAAATTTGAAAAACACTCGTCTAGGGGAAATCATGCCAGTCTCCCAGAAAAGCAGCGATAATAGCTAGTATTTACAAAGCACCTAATTCATATCAAGTGCTTTCCACATATTATCCCCGTTATATACAACAGTATAAGTAAATAAACAGTGATGCCATTGTTTTAGTTTCTGTCAAGTCCACTCTGCCTTATGGTGACGTCATACGTAACAGAGTCATACGTAACAAAAACACAGTCCTGTCCTGTGTTGTCTTTGTGAAGGACAGTATGTTTGATGCCACTGTTGTGGCTATTGTGATAATCTATGTCACTGAGAGTTCCCCTCACTGGCCCTCTACTTTACCAAACATGATGTCCTTGATTTATCTAAATGCAATGACCCAAGTAGAAGTTCTCCTGGAACAATGGTATACCAATTGCTCCAAGCCAGTGAGGTGACATTTTGTAAATCTTCTTTTTTTCTCTGTATGTGAATTCAGCCTCACCTTCCTACCTAAGTAGCAAGTCTTGGTGGGAGGTATTTCAATTGTAAAGACTAATACCAAGTTGCACAGTCTGATGTTAACTGTGTGTAGCTGCGTTAGTTATTCCTCTCTGAAACTCAGTTTCTTCATTACTAAAATTAAAGATTATAAAGATAAAATTATAAAGTGATAGAAAGTGTGTAGGAGTACTTGGCGTGCAATAAGACCTCAAAAAATGTGACATACTAAAATCCATGCCAGTGACAAAAGCTTGTTCAACTAAACAAGTGCCAATCACTGGCCTAATGATCTGTTTTGCCTCTACTTCCTCAAGAGATGGTAAATGCAGTTGGCTGCTTAATGAAAGACTAGCAGTTCAAAACTACTCAAAGGTGCCTCAGAAGAAAGGTCTGGCAATCTCCAAGGAAAAATTAGCCACTGAAAACCCTATGGAGCACAGTTTCTACCCAGACGGGGCTGCCATGAGTTGGAATCAATTTGATGGCAACTGTATTGGTTCAATTTCTTCAGGGGAAAAAAGTATACAAACCATTCACACTATTTGGGTATTACCTATCTATCTATATGGCTCTTACATGACGACAAAGATACTGTTTCCACTGAAAAAAAAAGTCTCTTCTGAGGGAAGGCATCTTATGTACCTTTAACTGTGAGTGAAAAATCAAGCAGCAAATAATGCCCACCTTTCATGATGACAGAGGTGTATAATCTGATAGCATGAGAGGCACTGTGCTCGTTTATTGAACCCCAGGGACATGCACTGTTGCTTTTGACTAAATTGTTAAGTAAATAAGGATACTCACGGTTGCTGAATAAATTGAGCTCTTTTTACTTGACCTTGCCAAACCAAGTTTGAGTGACTGACATGATCCAGTATTGTCCCCTGTTCATTTATATGGTGTGTGAGGCATGTTCACTCTGTTCAGCCCCTTCTTGCCTTTGTTGCCTTGATAAAAGGTTTCATTGAATTGCTTATTAAAACTGCTGTATATAAAACTACTCCTTTGAAAGATTTCTCTGGCCTGCCTCCAGCTCAATTAGCAGGCTACTTAGAGCTGATGAAAAGTAACAGTCAATATCAAATTATAGTTAGCAACTATTCACAAGAGTAATCACATTAGGTTTGGGTATCTATGGTGATATACTGAAAATTTCCACTAACTCTGGTTGTTTTACAATAAGTCTGCCATAGCTTTATATTAAATTATTGTTCAAAATATTTTCTCAAAATCTAATCTGCCTCTCAGCAGATACATACGCCAAGTCTAGCGGCATATAAGAAAGTGTATATAATCTAACAGAAAAAAAAAACTTGAAAGATACTCATACACAAACATGACAATTAAACAACACACTGTTAAAATATCAATGGGCCAGGGAAGAAATAAAAGGAGAAATCACAAAAGTTTCCTAGACTCAAATGAAAACAAAAGTACAATATACTAAAACTTATGGAATATAGTGAATGCAGTACTGAGAAGGGAACTTACAGCAGTAAATACTTACATGAAAAAAAAAAGAAACATCTCAAATCAACACCCTAATTCGACAACTCCAGGAACTAGAAAGAGAAGAGCAAACTATGCCTAAACCTACAAAACAAACAAACAAATATCACACAATAAATAAACAAAATCAAAACCAGAAAAAGAATATAGACAATCAACAAAAACATAAGATGGTTCTTTAAAAAGGTCAATAAAAATGACAAACCTTTAACTAGACTGGCCAAGAAAAGATACAAATAAGCAAAATAAAAAATGGAGCCAAGCCAGCCAAGTGCCATCAAAGGGAGGCCATTATAACTGACCTGACTGAAATAAAAAGAATTATGACAGTATTATGAACAACTGTGTGACAACAAACTGGATAACCTAAATGAAATGCATGACCTACCCAAACTGACACAAGAAGAAACAGAGACCCAAAAGACCTGTACCAAGTGAAGACACTGAATTATTGATCAGAAATCTTCCAACAAAAACGGCCTGGACCAGATGGCCTCACTGGGGAATTCTACCAAACATTTAAAGAATTGACACCAACACTGTTTAAAATTTTCTAAAAGACAGAGAAGGAAGGAATACTCTCTAATTCATTCTAAGAAGCAAACATAACCCTGATCTCAAACCAGACAAAAATAGCACAAGAAATGAAAATTACAGGCCAATATTTCTTATGAGGAGCCTTGGTGGTATAATGGTTAAGAAAGATCTCAGGGCACCAACAAAAAGGTCAGAAGTTTAGATCCACCAACCACTCTTTGCAAACCCTATGGGGCAGTTCTACTCTGTCCCACAGGGTCACTGTGAGTTGGAATCAACTTGATGGTACTAAGTCTGGCTTGATTTTAGTCGGATCCGACTCGACGGCACTTGGCTTGGCAATTGAAGATAGATGCAAATATCCTCAAAAAAAATGCTAGCAAACAGTATCCAACAGCATATTAAAAGACTCATATTATGATCACATGGGATTTATTCCAGGAATTCAGGGACAGTTTAACATTAGAAAATCAACCAATGTCACACACCACATATAAAGAACAAAGGAGAAGAACTACATGACCATCTCTATAGAAGCAGAAGAATTATTTGATAAAATCCAATACCTTTTCTTGACGAAAACCCTAAAGGTTATTGGAATAAGTAGGAAACTCCTCAATATGATTCAGGGCATATATGACAAGCCAATAGCCAACATTACTCTTAATGGAAAAAGACCAAAAGCTTTCCCCTTAAAATGAGGAACAAAACAAGGATGCCTGCTTTACCATTTCTATTTAATATTGTATTAGAAATTCTAGCCAGAGCAGTAAGACAAGAAAAAGGAAAGTTACCTAGATTTGAAAAGCAGTAGTAAAATAATCTCTATTGACAGATCATATGAGCCCGTATACATAAAGTCACAAAAGGCACACAAGAAGATTTCTGGAGCTAAACAAATAATTTTGAAAAGTTGCAGGGTGCAGGTCAACAAACAAAAGCAACTAGGTTATTATATACCATCAATAGGAAACCTGAAAAAGAAATTAAGGAAACAATTCCATTTACAGTATCATCTAAGAGAATAAGATACTAGGACTAAATCTAACCAGGGATGTTATGGATTGTACAATGAAAACTACAAAACTCTGCTGAAAGAGATGAAAAAAGACTTAAATGAAAAGATGCTCCATGGTCATGGACTGGAAGATTTAATACTGTTAAGATGTCAATACTATTTAAAGTGATCTCTACATTCACTGCAAATCCTTATCAAAATTCAGCCTTCTTTATAGAAACAGAAAAATGAACCGTCGACTTTACATGGGATAGCAAGAGGTCCTGAACAGATAAAGCAATGCTGAAAGAGAAGAACAAAGAAGACTCACATTTCCTAATTTTAAAACAGACTATACTGCTACAGTAATTAAAACAGTCAAGTACTGATATAACAACAGACACACAGACCAACAGAATAAGATTGAAAATCCAGAAATAAACCCATGCATCTACAGTCAACTGATCTTTTTAATCAAAAGGAGGGAAAAGCAAAACAGAATTTCAAATTCTCATGGACTTCATGAAGTTTGGGTGAACCCCTGAAACTGACTTCCCTTGAAATAACATTTAAACCTTAAATCAAAATATTGCCAGAAGTCTTCCTAAAACCAAACTATATTCTTGCTTAACTGATTAAAAAAAAAAAAAAAGGTAGGGGGCTTAAGCACTATGCTTTTGACAAGAGCAGCTCAAAAAAAAAAAAGACTTAGGGGAGAAACATTCATTAGAAAAGGAAAGTAAGAATGTGCCACTCTAATGATGTAATCATTGTTACTAAATGGTAAAAGGAAAAATTGTTGAATTGGTGTACGTTTTGATGTTGATGTTTCTCCACAAGAACTAAATATACAAAATTATATTTCAAAAAAGTATAATCAAGGGCTTTCCAATTTAAGCACTAAGTAACTAAGTAACCATAAGAATACCTGGGAACAACTGACTCTCTATTATAGTTTATGACTGTCCATTGTGAAGCTGAATTGCCAATTGATCCTACAGTAAACGGGACCCAATCTGCAGTTCTTTTATATGCCACAGTCAAGAGCTGACCAAGTAGGCAGATAACAGAAAAGGCAATCACAGCTTTTGGTGTGCTTATATTCTAAATAGGATATTAAACATATAAATTAAAAGACAATATTAGTCCAGCAGATTTCAATTTATGTGCATACAGCATAAAGAGAATGTACCTATGTACATATATATAAGGCATATAAATTCTGTGCAAATTGAACATAACTACAAGTAGAGAGTAAAGCCACTAACTGAGTTCAGCTTAGCTGGTAATAAGGGAGGTCTGGTGGCCCAGCGTTTAAAGCTATTGGCTGCTAACCCAAAGCCTGGCAGTTCAAAACTACCAGTGGTTCCAGAGGAGACAGAGTAGTAGTCTACTTCTGCAGAGATTTATAACCTTGGAAATCCTACAAGGTCAAGTGAGTCAGAATCAGGTCTATGGCAATGAAGTGTCTGGTTTTGGTTAGTTGATTAAAAATAAAACAACAAAAAGCCTCCAAGATTAATTCCTTGATGGGGAAGGAGTCTCTGCTCCCTTGTAAAAGGCAGTCTCATTTTCTGGCAGACCCCTAGCTAGCAGCATCACACAGCACACTCTGGAAGTGAGTTCCTCTTTGTACACCATGCTGCAGGGATCCCAACGTCATCTGTCATTTACGCCCAAAGCCCTGGACTTGCAAGAACACGTAAGAGCCATCCTCAGTGCTTCCTGGGAACTGGGATGTGACTAAAAGGAAGACAGAGGCTGTCTCGTATCGCTTCTCCCGGGAGTGCCCATCCTGCCACATCTCTGGGTAGCATGAGGGACAAGGCGGTAAACACTCTGGCTAGGCAGTCATCCAACAGGGGAACAAAGTACCAGTCCTCCTTCTTACCAACACCCTGCTCCCCCCACCAACTTCACCTGGAATCTCTCCCTTCCCCTGTTGGCTTCTGGTAGAAAAATGTCTCCCTTTTGTCGTCATGAGAACACGTGAAAATACGGTGCAGTGGTGGTTTGGTGGTAGAATTTTGGCCTTCCATGTGGGACACTCCGCTTTAATTCCAGGCTAATACACTTGAAGCCCAAGCACATGGCCTTTCTGTCAGCCAGTGGAGGCTTACACATCGCTGCGATGCTGAACAGGCTTCAGTGGCAGTTCCAGACACAACAGACAAGAGGGAAAAAAAAAGCCTGCTAACGCCATCGAGAAATTCAGTCAGTAAAAACTCTATGGGTCACAATGGGCCAATCCTGCTGTGCATAGGGTTGATAGGATTTGAGGGTTGATTCAATGGAGTTAACAACACAACAATATAAAAGTAATTTAGAAAACATAAGTGTTCCCTGATGAAGTGAGAGAAAAATGGGGCACAGTACTCAAATATCACTGAAACGGCCAGATTTCTTGGTTTGACAGACTGGAGGCTCCTTGAAGACATGGCCCTTAGACTCTGTTAGCCCAGAACTGAAACCGTTGCCAAAGATAACTCTTCAAAGATTGGACTGGACTAGAAGATGTAAAATGATACTGGTGAAGAGTGTGCTTCTGGGCTTCAGCAGATCCAGGAGCTGACTGAATGGACACGGGAAACACAAGGTGGAAGGGAAGAGAACTATCAGGGTGTGGGGAGAGCAGCCAGATTTACACAGCAGTGGGTAAGTTTCTGTTTGACAGACTGACTTGGATTGTAAACTTCCACTTAAAGCACAATAAAATATATTTTTTTAAAAAGAAAATATCAGTACTAAATACGTGTAAGCAATTATTATTACAAGGCAGTAACTGATTTTTTTAAAAAATATACATACAGTGCTTATCCTCACTCAAACACCTATCACACTATTCTGGCTTCAAGCAATATGCAAAACAAAGTGCAAAACAGCACAGCAGAAGCCACTCCACTCTGCTCCCCTAATGGCTTATATTTAAATACCTTGGCAACTAAATATACAATGACTTGTTACTTATGAACCCTTCAACTGCCTAGGAGGAAGAAAGCCAGCATTAATACAACTTTGCTTGTGATTCTGTCTACACAGTCCAGTGTTGTAGCAATTGACAGTCACAGCTGTGCCTCTTTTTCTCTTGTCACTATCAAAATACTGCTGTATGATCCAGAGCTTCAGAAATTACATGAGTTATAGGCTCCATTCTAATAATTAACTTAATAATCCATGATTATCAATTAGATGCTCAATTGGACAGATATGCTTGTATATACAAAGCAATGCTGCACGTGAATACCACAGGCATCAAATTTGATTGATGGGTATTTTTTCCCCTAAGTTAAAAATAAGAACTCTTTTCACAGCATTTAATTTTCAGGTCTGATTTGACAGTCTGTATGTGATTTAGATGTAATACTCTGTATTTTTACTTTGCAAATCTAAATTTTCACCAGAAAAGTGTTTCCTGAGGGACATTTTAGTCTTCAAGGAAACAGAGATACTTACCTGAGAGACCTGTTTCAGATTAGAAGGTAAAGTACAACTCTGTAGTGAGTACTTTCAAACACACCCTGTACTGCTAACTCAATAGGGTGTATCATCTACTGCCAGCCTACCTTTTTCATCATTTCATAAACAAATGCTGGAAAAAAAAATGATAACCTACAATTCAAATACTCCACGTCCTTTATTCAACACCAAACACATTCCATTTTGCAGAAACTCAATCAGACACCTGAGACTGTTCTCTGTAAAATTTCAGAATCTGAATATCTGGTATTAGCCTTGAAGGTGTTGCATCTAAATTAACATACTGCAACATTTTTAGGAATTTAAGCCTTTAAAGATGTCTTTGTGCACCAAGTCTTCCCCCACGTCAGGACTGCTACTAGAGAAGAAAAGGTACACTCAAGCAAGGGAGTGTCTGCTAATATGTTAACCTTGAAATTGTTTTGTTTTACTTTAGTAGTCATGTATTCTCAATAAAGGAAGATGGCTGGAGGAATAGTTAAACCAGTGTTTTCAGCCAAAGTGAAACAGACTGATGGGCTGGCTGAATTTAGTCACAAGTGCTAGAATACCATGGCTTGACTTTTGTCAAACACAAGTTTGATTTAGTTAAAAAAAATTTTTTTTAGTCATTTTGTTATGAAATACACAAACACGTTCAGAAAAATGTACACAAAATAGCTCCATGTTTTATTAGAAATTGTTTTAATAGTGACATCAAATGAATAAAGAATAAATCAAAACACTTGGCAAAATCTTTAAAGCTTATTATTTGGCCAATCAATTCAGCATCTGTTTCTCAGACATAGGAAACAGAGCTTAGTTCCCTCCAAAGGCAAAAACTGGAGACTTCTGAAGGCTGGCATAGAAACAGATACCCAAAGGCTGTTAGCAGCACTAGCTGGGGAGTTGAGTCTTCAGATTTTTATTCCTTGTTCTACAATTTACCAGCAGATTGACTGAGGGGAAGTACCTACACTTTATGTCTCAGTCTCCCCATCTGTTGAATGAGGAACAAATCAGATAATGCATATAAAATGTTTATTTTATAATATATATGCTTAGCACATTTGCATGGACATTCAAGAACAGAGACAGGCTCACAGCCTCATGGAAACTAGCTGGGATCCAGGGATGCTCCTGAGAGCATGGGGCCACAGCCTGTCATGGTGCCTCTATTTCTGTCTCCAGGTTGCTGTGTCAGTTCTCCCTACCGACTGGTTTCCTCAAAACTCCTGCTAGCTAGGGCACAATGGCCGACCCAGTCTAATCTTCTTTCAGTTGCACAGTATACTGCCAATGCACACAGTCTCTTGAGTTTCAAAACTCAAATTCCTATGAGAGAAATCTAAGTGTACCACCTTGATTTTCCAAGACCATAAGCCACAGGCTACCAGGCAGCCTGAGCTGGCTATGCCTGGAACAGCTGTCCAACCCAGGTCAAGTAAGCCGTGGTCAGGAATAAGCTATGACTTCTAGGGCATGGTTATACAGGTTGAGTGAGCTGGAAGAAGAAAGCATTTTATTGCTCAGAGGGCTCAAGGTAATGTTCTCCTAGAACCTTCCTCAAACTGCAGTGGGTGAGGAAGAATGCAGTGTGGACAAGAAAGAAAGAGACAGGTATCTTTAAAGGATTCTCATCAATACCCTCACTCCCATCGCAATCTCAGAACGAAAGTAGCTGTGGTCAGAGTTGTACAACCCTGTTCAGCCTTGTTGGTGTTTGCCATCAAGTTAGTTTTGACTTACAGTGACCCCACGTGACAGAGAAGAACTGCCATGCAGGGTTTTCTAGGCTGTGGTTTCTATAGGATCAGATTGCCAGGTCTTTTCTTCCTCAGTGCTGCTTGGTGGATTCAAATCACCAATCTTTGAGTGAGCAGCTAAGCATTTAACCACTGCACCTTCAGGGCTCCTTTATTCAGCCTCAGACCTGACACAGAGCCCATAATAGGCACCTGTGTTTATCTACCCAAGAGGTATTCCCTGAGGTGTCTAATGCATGCAAAGTCCTAGCCAGGCAGGACGCTAGAAGTATGCTGAGAAACTACACAAAAGGGTGACAGATTTAAGAAGCAAGTTTTGGTATATTGGCTACTATGGCATAGAACTTCATGGTATGTCAGAGTATGATCAGAACACAAGAAAACAATGGCTCAAATAACAGATGTACATAGATAAAGTAAGTCATTCTCTGTGGTCAGATCTCTAGGGGAAGGCACAGCACATTCAGAAGCACCATATTTTGAAAAGTGCATTCAGTTAGGTTAGAAAAACATTTATTGTCTGCCCCGGATAAGCAAAGCACTCACCTAAATGCTAAGTAAGAGAAGGACTTCCTAGATTGCTCTTCTTCCCTTCTTTGCCCAGTAGGTACTCTTCCATTCTTTGAGATCAGAATCAAATACTATCATCTTGATAAAGCCTTTGCTGGCTAACTCTTTGGGCAAACCAGTAATATCTTCTGCCACGTATCCCCATCAGTCTCTTCATAACTTTGTTGTTGTTGTTAGGTGCTGTCAAGTCAGCTCAGACTCACAGCAACGTTAAGCATAACAGAATGAAACAACGCCCAATCCTATGCCATCCTCACGATGGTTGCTATGCCTGAATCCACCGTTTGGATCACTGTGTCAATCCACCTCATTAAAGGGCCTCCCCAGCCTTTGCTAACCATTTCCTTTACAAGCCATGATTCTTTCCTAGCAACTAGTCTTTCTTGGTGATGTGTCCAAAGTAAGTAAACCAGTCTTGTCATCCTCATTTCTAAGAAACATTCGGGTTATATTTCTTCTAAGACTGATTTGTTCATTTTTCTGGCAGTCCATGGTACAGTTAGTATTTTTCACCATCATAACTGAATACATCAGTTCCTCTGTCTATCTGTTACTATCCAGCTTTTACATGCTGATGAGGTGATGAAAAAGATCATGGCTTCGGTCATTTGC
Organism: Heterohyrax brucei; assembly: GCA_028571685.1. Lineage (NCBI taxonomy): Eukaryota > Metazoa > Chordata > Mammalia > Hyracoidea > Procaviidae > Heterohyrax > Heterohyrax brucei. Next base: position 38,014,621 of record CM053145.1, read on the forward strand.
ACGTTAGCCATCAAAGTGATATCTTTGCTTTCTAACACTTTAAACGGTTTTTTTTCCCCAATATAACATTTGATTTCTTGACTGCTACACACCTTCACTATAGCACTGATCATGTTTCTTTGTTGTTACATGCTTACAAGTCTTCTTCATTGATTAAATTACAGTCTAATAGAACAAAAGAGCTGTGTATGATACATTTCAGATGCCCCACACTTGGCTTGGCAATACTGGGTACAAGAGATATTTAACATATTGCTTGAATGAATCAGTCAGAATTATTAATTCATGAATCAGGGTCCTATGTTGACATGTAATAATAAAATATTAAAATATTTTGAGATCAGTTACCTAAGAGTAATCATACAGTCATATTTGTTATCAAAATGGAGATTTTTATCTCTTCTGGTCAATCATAACTCAATGTCAGCATGATATCTTCCTTCAGGACAGAATCAAAAGTACAAACACAAATATATAAACAAAGTGGCCTCGACATGACGCAGCAGAATGTAATGAAGTAATTCATCATTTTCAACTCACCTGAGCAGAATTACTTGAAACACTAAAAAACAGATCTGACAACATTTTTCTCTGGAAGGTAGGTGTACATGTGTCTTATTTAATTTTACATTTACGTGGAGGGAATGTTTTCGATCAGACTATTATCTAAACAAGGAAAATGAGGTTTGAAGATTCAGAGAGAAGAAAAACTCACTCAACTATTTGGTTCAGACAGATGCTAAACATGTTTTTAATGTGTAGATAGGTAGGAAGGTAAGTAGATAGGTAAACAGACAAGAAGACTGTGATTATTGTAGGCATTTTCTTTAGTATGGTAATTCCCTCCTCCCTCCATTTTAGCTTCCTTTTTATTTAATAAAGGTCAGAGGAAATAGATACAAGGAAGATAGTTACTAGGTAGAGACCACTGGCCAATAAGTATGATAACCATTTAAGGAGGATAAACAGATACGCAGACCATAAGTCTTGTCAAGTCACCTATGACCCATAGTAACTGAACAAAAAGTTGCCCAGTTGTAAGCCACATTCAAAATCACCGTATTCAAGTCCATCATTACAGCCATTGTACTGATGTGTTATACAGTTGTCTATTTCACCCAGAGTCTCCCTCTCCCTTTCTGGCCCTCTATTCCACCACATATGATGTCTTCCTCTAGCAAAGGATCCCTCCTGATGACGTGTCCAAAGCAAAGAATCAGTAACACATCACTCTGATACATAAGGTTTTCAATCATTAATTTTTGGAAGATCATTAGATGTTTCTTCCTAAACTGTCTCTAGTCTGGAAGCTCTGGTGAAATGTGTCCGCCAAGGGTGGCTCTGTTGGTACTGGAAATACTGGTGGCATAACTTCCAGTATCAAAGCAATGTGCAAGCCCCTAAAGTACAATAAACTGTCTGGAGGTGGTGTTTAAATGTCTAGGTCTAGGAAGCTCTCACTATCAGTGCAGAAACTTGGAAACAACCTCTGCTCCTTCCTGTAGTATCATCCCCTCTGAAGGCAACTGATGAAACAGTATACAAGTCTACCAGGGCCATGCTCCTAGGTAAATAAGCTGGGGAAAGAAGAGACAGTTTTCATAACTTGCAGATTAAAATCTGAAAGCCAGGAAAGGAAGGGCAAATGTGTTTTTTCAGGGGTTGCCACTGGGGCAAAGAGGAGAGCTGATGCTGCTGCCCGTGCCCGGATAGGTCACTGGGTACAGAAAATAGCCCCTCTTACACATGAAGCAAGAACTCTCCTCCAAAGCCCATCAGGCCTCTGCTTGTGGCTTTCTGAATGGGGGCATTCCATTTAGTGACGCTGCCATGATTTTATGCAGGCCAGAGCCCCAGTCTCACTAGATACGAGTCAGTTCAAAAGATGACTGGGTCTCTTTGTGCAATTGACATCAAAACTTTTTTGGCCAATAATATTGTTAGGGCTACTTTAGGCATTTTCTTTAATGTATTAAATTATTTTTCTCCCTCCATTTTAGCTTCTTTTTTATTTAATGAAAGTCAGAGAAAACAAAGACAACAAAGGACATGGTCATTAAGTACAGGCCAACTGGCCAATACATACGATAAGCATTCCAACAGAAAACAGCAGAATAGTGTATTTCATTAGCTGTTCCTAACACCTATGCAAACAGGAAGAACAACTATAACTCCTCTGCTTCTGCCCAAGGGAAACTAAGTCTTTGAGAGACTGAATGATCTACCCACAGTCATCTGGCTAGTGCCTGTATCTGATGTTCTACAAATGATTTACAACCATCTGTTATTTCCTTTACCTGAGGTGGCTTTACAGGGACACACACACAATACGTTTTTCTCACTTTAACTACATTTGATCTCTTATTTATAAAGGTAGCCAAGAAAAGCTGAGTGCCTTACTCTAAATGCCTGTAGCTAGTGACTCAAGACCTAGTCATCTCCGCCTCCTTCTCCCCTCAGCCAAGCTGATCTCAAAGAGGGTTAAAGTGCAACTGAATAGGAGGGTGACCAGTGGTGCAGCCATGCTACATAGATTCACAAATTCTGGCATGGAAATTATGCAGGTTTCCTCATGCCAAGTTGGATCATCTCTAGAAATGGGTGAGGAACACGTAAAGCAAGGAAGGTTTACGTGATGCCTAGAGCAGAAACTGGAGCACAGAGAAAGGTAAACATTCAGAAAGACTCCCTTTCCTAGGTCTGACCTCTTCAGCAAGTGACCATTAGCTGCATTAGGAATAGCTAGTATGGTGACTTAAATCTAAATGAAATTAAACATTCATTTCCTCAACCACACTGTCCACATTTCAAATATTCAATAGCTACTGCACTGGACCACATGGATGCAGAATTTCCCATCACCACAGAAAGCTAGTTATATTGGACAAATTTCCCATCACTGTAGAAAGTTACATTAGACTAGGATACCCTAGACTGTCTTCCTTTTCACAGTAGGCCCCAAGATTTGTATTTTAGACTAACTCAGGAAGAACTTGAGCTACTTCAAGCAGATCCAGAACATGCCACCGGCTGGGTAAGAGAGGCAAACTTTAGAAATGACTGTTTCCCTAGTTGCACTTCTACTACCCCCAGAGTGCCACATACTAAAACTCCAAGGGTACCATTCCTATCACCATGTATGTGCATACATCACCTAGAGTCCTTGCATATGGCAACACAGGTTGCACATGGCAACCCTGATCACACTAAATTTATGATTTCCTCTTTAAGCACTCCATGCATTCGGAATAAGGACTATATACTTTCAAGCTCACCAACGGGACTCGGAGGAAGGGATAACACATCAAAAAAGTCCTTTCAAAATCATTTCTCTGAATTAGGCATTACAGATGTTCTGGGTAAAACACTGTTATTACTTCTGTTCTGGCATGTTTCTCCTTTCATTTTTCATTATCAGCACTTTCCTAACACCTACTATTTACTCAAAAGCAGAAATCAACTCTCAGTCAGGAAAACAGCTATATACTGCCACTTAAAGACACGTTAAGTATCAAATATAGACACTTTATAAGAGCAGCTGAATTATAGGTGAGCTTTCCAGATTTCCTACTCTAATACTCTTTCTACTGGTGTGGCACATTAATTGACCAGGAGTAAAAAGAATGGCAGGTGTATTTCTTAATTCCGATACACACAGCCCCCTCCACACCCCCAGCTAATTGGAGTGTTTTAAAATATGCTGTATGTATTTAAGCGTTTTGTAAAAAGTTCTTTTCTCATTAGCTTAAATTGGAATACGATGGTCCCATATGGTCTCAGGGCATTAAAAAAGTTAGCAAAACTTTTTAAATAACAAAATTAACATAAAATAACCTTATAATTGAAAATGGAGAACACAATCCAATAGCTGAATGCCATGCTAAAAATACCCTGGGAGAGCCAGAAACTGGAGAGACTGCTGGAGAAATGTGAAGAAAGACACATCTTGACAGAGGTGCTGTAGTGGTTTGGGAGAAACAGAAATGCTTTCAAGTTACATTTTTAAAGATGACTTTGCTGCATATTGTTGCCTCTTTCTTAGCTTCTTGAGTTTGGTTATTAAAGCATTTTGTGTGTATGTACTGTAAGCAGAGTTCTTTCGTTTTTCTCCATAGAGATGTATTTATATTCCATGGGGGTAAAAAAGGGATAAAAAACAAACAGAGAAGCAACGTAAATAAATTACTTATGAATCATGCTTGGAAATCTAAAACCTGTGGAAGAAAGTTTACTTTAGCAAGACAGTAAAGAAAGATGACTCAGGTACATAGCAACCGTCCTGGGAACTATCTGGAGCATTCACATTGAGTCAACAAAGATGTAAATCAAGACACAGATTATACCGACAATAGTGCAACACACATACACTGAATGAGGTTGGCCCCACGACGTTATCCCTCTTGGTCTAGGTGCTGCATGAGAAACCTACATCAATCACCAACACTATGGCTCCACATGAGAATTTTTTTTTTTAGTTCATCTTATCCCAAATGACACTATAAAGTTTCTGTATTTGTTTCCTGGTGTTGCCTTGAACAAGTACTACAAAGAACAAAAAAATATACTGTCTCACAGTTTAGAGGCTAACAGTCCTTGAAAGAATGATGCCCCATGTTTCATTTAATCCCAGATATACCACAATCTAGCTTTTGCCACTGCTATTCACTCTTTTTCTCTACATTCTTTGCTCTCTCTCTCTTGTTTTTAAATGGGACTGAGTGAAAGCGTAACATCCAGTTTAAATTTTCATGCCCACCTATCTACATCTTCTTCTGCTCTCCTTGCCTGGTGACAGCACATTCCTCCTTTCTGTTCTATACATGTCATATCCCCTTAACAGTCTCCTGTCCCCTCCTCTCCATGCTCTCCACTCCCCTCTAGTATGAGGCCAGTAGGACGACATCCTATAGATGCATAGAACCATCAAGTGCACAGAAGATATGGTCACTCTGTGTCCCCGAGTCCAATTCATTCCTGTCTAAAGAGTTGAACTCAGTAATGATTTATGATCAGGGGTAGCAGCAGGTCTAGGAGTCATGCTCCCAGGGGAACTCCCAGGTCTTCGGACCATCAACTGAAGTCTTTTAGTAGGGTTCTCAGGGTGGACCCCTTTTTTTTATCTCATGTTGCCACTGGGACTTAACACTGTGAGCCCCATCACGGCTATCGCCGATGCTGGCCAGGCACCATCTGGTTCTTCTGGTCACATATTGATGTAGTCACCCATTTATGTGGGTCTTTCAGTCTTCTGGGTTCTCTTTCCCCCATGTCACTGTTGTCCTTGGTGATCATCTGTTCCTCATGAGTTGGGACCATTTGGTGTACCTCAGATGGCAACATGCAAGCTTTTAAGATGCCAGACACCACTCACCAATACAGGGTACAGATGACTCTCTTAGCAATAGCCTAGTTATGCCAATTGGCCTCGATGTCTCCTGAGAACATGGCCCCCAGACCCCTACCCCTGCTACTCTATCTTTGCAATATTGGGTTAAGAGTGGAAGAGTTTTCAGATTATGCTGGAGTCCAGTTAAAGTGATCTTTCTAATGTGTGCTGTCACTGATATCACCCAACCAAATTTCTATCAACTATGTAATCTATAATCAACCCTGTCCCTCACTTTCTCCCCTCCTTTGCAGCCATCAAGGAATCTTTTCTACTGTACATAAGTCTGTTTTTAAGTCCTCATAGTAGGGGTCTCATACAGTATTTGTCCTTGTGCCGCTGCCTGGTTTCACTCGACATAATGTCTTCCAGTTGAAAGCAGCTTATGAGATGCTTCCTAAAATCATCATGTTCTTCATCATGGCATAAACGTTCCATTGAGTATATATACCACAGTTTATTTATCCATTCATCTGCTGCTGGGCATCTGGGTTGATTCCATCTTTTTGCTATTATGAACTGTGCTGCAATAAACAGTTGTGTGCATGTATCTGTTCTTGTGACTGCCTTTGCTTCTGAAGAATATATTCCAAGCAGTGGGATTACTGGGTCACATGGTGTTTCTATTTCCAGTTTTTTAAGGAAGCGTCAGATTGTTCTCCAAAGAGGTTGTACCATTTTACAATCCCACCAGCAGTGTAGGAGAGTTCTAATTTCTCCACAGCCTCTCCAGCATTTGTTGTTTTGTGATTTTTGGATCATGGGCAACCTTGTTGGGGTGAGATGGTATCTCATTGTCACGTTGATTTGGATTTCTTTAATAGTTAATGATCATGAACATTTCCTCATGTGTCTTTTGGCTGTCTAGATAACCTCTTCAGAGAAATGTCTGTCCATCTCCTTTGCTCGACACTTTATTGGGTTATTTACCCTTTTATGTTGATGTTTTGCAGTACCTTGTAGATTATGGAGATCAGATGTTAGTCTGACATACAGTTGTCAAATATTTTTTCCCATTATGTAGATATTTTGTAATTCTTTTGATAAAGGCTTTTGATGAACACAAGTGTTCGATTCTCAGTAGTTTCCATTTATCTATTTTCTCTTCTGTTGATTGCGCTTTGTCAGATTTTGAAGTCTGTCTACGTTGTATATTAAAACTTCCATTGCTGATCTTATTTTTTCTTGCATAAGCTTTATCATTTTAGGTTTGATATTTAGGTCTTCTATTTAGTTTGATTTGGTTTTCGTCAAAGGTGTGAGATATGGGTCTTGTTTTGATTTTTTGCAGATGGATATCCAATTTTGCAAGCAACATTTGTTAAAGAGACTGTTTTTAACCACAGTTTACAAATTTTAGTGCCTTTGTTGAGTATCAGCTGTTCCTAAGAGGATCGTGATGCTTCTGGGGTTTCAACTCTATTTCATTGGTCTATATGTCTCTCCTTTTTTTTGTTGTTTTACCTGTACCAGACAGTTTTGATTGTCAGTGTAATGGGTTTTAAAGTCAGGTAGTGCGAGGCCTCCTAGTGTGTTCTTATTCTTCAGTAGTGCTTTACTCATCTGTGGTTTCCTCCCCTTCGAAAGATGGTTGGTGATTTGTTTTACCATCTCATTGAAAAATGTCACTGGAATTTGTATTGGGATGGCATTGTGTATGTAGATTGCTTTGAGTAAAACAGACATTTTCACAAGGTTAAGTCATCCTATCCAAGAGCAGGGCAGGCTACTCCACTCATGTAACTCTCTCTTAGTTTCTAGCAGTAAGGTCTTGTAGTTCTCTTTGCATAGGTCTCTTACTTTTCTAGTTAGATTTATCCCTAGGTATTGTATCTTCTCGGGTGCTAAAGTAAATGGTATTGATTTGGTGATTTCTTCTTGAATGATCTCTTTGTCAGTACAAAGGAATCCTACTGATTTCCTTATATTTATCTTGTATCCTGATACACTGCTGAACTCTTCTATTAGCTTGAGTAGTTTACTTATGAATTCCTTAGGACTCTCTGCATATATAATCACATCATGTACAAATGGGAGACTTTTACTTTTTCGTCAATGCAGATGGCTTGTCTAACCGCTCTAGCCAAAACTTCTAGTACAATGTTGAATAGGAGAGGTGAGAGTGGGCATCCTTGTCTAGTTCCCATTCTCAAGGAGAATTCTTTCAGCCTGTCTTCATTCAGGATGATGTAAGCAGTTGGCTTTGCATACATGGCCCTTATAATGTTAAGAAATTTGTCTTATATTCCTATTTTGCCGAGAGTTTTTAGCATGAATGGGTAACACCCAATGGAGGTTCTCAAATGTCTTTTCTGCATCAATTGATAAGATCAGGTGATTCTTATCTTTTATTTATGTGGTTGATTACATTAATTGTTTTTCTGATGTTGAACCACTCTTGCATTCCTGGTATGAATTCAACTTCGTTGTGATGAATTATTTTTTTGATATGTGTTGAATTCTATTGGCAAGGATATTGTTGAAGATTTTTGCATCTAGGTTCATGTAATTCTCCTTTTTTGTTGGATCTTTCCCTGGCTTTGGTATCAGGGTTATGCTGGTTTCATAGAATGAATTTGGGGGTATTTCATCCCCTTCTATGCTGCAAAATAGTGTCAGTAGTATTGGGGTTAATTCTTCTTTAAAAGCTTGGTAGAATTTGGTGGTGAAGCCATCTGGGCCAGGGTTGTTTTTGTTTGGTAGTTTTCTGATGATTTTTTCAATCTTTTCCTTTGTGATGGGTTTATTAAGTTGTTCTACTTCTTCTTGTGATAATTTTGGTAGGTGATGTGAATCAAGGAATTTGTCCATTTCCTCTAGGTTTTCAAACTTTTAAGTACAGTCTTTTGTAGTATTCTGTTATGATATTTTTTATTTCTGTTGGATCTGTTGTGACATCTCCCATCTTATTTCTTTTTCAGGGTATTTGTTTCTTTTCCTGTATTTCTTTAGCACATTCAGCCAGTGATATGTCAATTTTGCTAATCTTTTCAAAAAACCAGCTTTTGGTCTTATCAATTTTATCAATTATTGTTCTTTTCTGCAGTTCATTTAGTTCTGCTCTAATCTTTATGATCTTCCAGTGCCTGACGGGTTCCTGTGTGGCTCTCTTTCTACTTGTTCAAGCTGTAGGGTTAATTCTTTGATTTGGGTCCTTTTTTCCTTCTAGATGTGTTCTTTTATAGAGATAAACTGACCTCTAAGTAGGGATGACATGAGTTGGATCCGACTCGATGGCACTTGGCTGGCTGGCAAGCACTGCTTTGACTGTATCTCATAAGTTCTGGTAGGAAGTGTTTTCATTCTCATTTGAACCCATACATTTCTTTATTTCATCCTTGATTTCTTCTATAACCCATGGCTTTTTGAGTAAGGTGTTCAGTTTCCATGAGTTCTCATTTCTATCTAAGTTTTTTCTGCTATTGATTTTGACTTTTATGGCTTTATGGTCTGAGAAGATGCTTTGCAATAATTCAGTGGCTTAGATTTTGTTGAGATTTGCTTTATGTCCTAACACATGGTCTATTCTGGAAAATGTTTCATGTGCACTGGAGAAGAAGGTGTACTTGTCTGTTGATGGATAAAAAGTTCTGTATATGTTGATGAGATGCAATTGGTTCATTATGGCAATAAGATTTTCTGTGACTTTGTTGAGCTTTTTTCTAGAAGATCTGTCCAATACTGAAAGTGGAGTGTTGAAGTCTCTCATTATTATTGGGAAGTGATCTATCTCATTTTTCAATGTAGTCAGTGTTTCTTGATGTATTTAGATGCTCTAGCATTGGGTGTGGAAACTGGTGGAGTAGTGGGCTAAGTGCTACGTCTGCTAAATGAAAAAGGTCGGCAGTTCAAATCCACCAGGAGCAACTTAGAAACTCTGTGGGGCAGTTCTACTCTGACCTCTAGCACCACTATGTGTCAGACTTGACTTTATGACAGTGGGTTTAGTCAGAGTGTTGGGTGCATCAATATTTAATACCGTTAAGTCCTTCTTGTGTATTGAACTTTTCAGTAGTAAATAGTGACCATCCTTGTCCACAACGGTGGGTTTCACATTAATATCCTGAGATTAGTACTGCCACATCTGCCCTTCTTTGTATATTATTAGCTTGGTATATAGTATTCCATCCTTTAATTTTCAGTTTGTTCATGTCTTTAAGTCTATGTGAGTTTCTTGTAAGCAACATACAGACAGGTTATGTCTTTTGATACAAGATGTCACTCACTGTCTCTTTACTGGAGTGTTCAGTTTGTTTACAATCAGTGTAATTATTGATATGTGTTTAGTGCTGTCATTTTGATGTATATATTCTGGTGTTGGTGTATTTTCTGTTGCTCTTAGTTTTCTCTTCTGAGCCATTCTTCTTTATGGGTTGATTTTTTTCACCCTTTTCAGTGTTGGTTTTGTGTTTGCTGAAACTTCTGTGTTGTGTTTCTTGTTTTGATATGTTGCATCTTTACTGTGCTTTGCAGTTATTCCTATGCTCTCCCTTAATAATTAAGTTTAAACCCAATTTTAACTTCTACGTATTTTATTAACTTCCTCTCCGTCTGAAAGGACTACAACTACTGTAGTATATCCTCTTGTTAATGTGATGGTATCTTAGTTTTCATGATACAGTCACTGAATCCTTTCTTTTAATATTATGGCTTTGATTTTTGTGCCTGCTCTAACTCATTTCTAGATGTTGTCTCCTGCATTGTCCCCTTATATACAGATTCAATGGCTTGGTTTTTCCAAGCCAAGAGCTTCTTTCAATATTTCCTATAGCTCTGGTTTAGTTTTTACAAAGTCTGTAAGTTTTGGTTTATCTGAGAATGTCTTAATTTCATCTTTGTATTTGAAAGACAGTTTTGCAGGACATATAATTCTTGGTTGAAAGATTTTCTCCTTCAAGGCTTTAAATGTGCCATCCCACTGCCTCCAAGCCAACATCATTTCTGCTGAGAAGTCAGACAAAAGTCTACAGGGCTTGCCTCTGAGTGCTAGCTTTGCTTTGAGTCTCACTGCCTTTAAGAGTTTCTGCTTATGTTTCATTTTGCTAAGCTTGATTATAATATGTCTTGATGTCTTTCTTTTGGGGTTTATTTTTTGTGGTGTTTAATACACATCTTGGATACCTATGTTCTCTTCTTTCATAATTTCAGCAAAGTTTTCTGTCAGCAGCTCAACAATAATACTCTGTGTTTTCAGGTATTCCTCCCTGTTCAGGAACTCCAATTAATTATATTTATTCCTCTTGGTAGATTCCCACATGCTTCTTAATACTTCTTCATTTTTCTTGTTTCTTTTCTGTGATTTCTCCTCATAAATGTTAGTGTCAGTAGCTCCATCTTCAAAGTCAGAAAGTCTAGTTTCCAGTTGTTCAATTCTGCTCTTTTGGCTTTTAATTGAATTGTCTAATTCTGTAATTTTGTTATTGATCTGTTGGATTTCAGAATGCCAATGTTCCATCAGATCAAACAGCTTGCTTAATTTTTCATTATGCTCTGCTGCTTTTTGTATAATGTCTAGGAGGGCTCTATATATAATTCTTTTGTACTCAACTGCCGATAGTTTCAGAAAGGCTTCTTCATCTGGGAAGTTCTTTGATTCTTTATTTTGGGAGTTTTCTGGAGCCATAAATGAATTTTTTTTAAGTGTTTTATTAGGGTCTGTTGCTTTCTTGACATCTAGAGACTTTTTATTTTCTCTGGTGTTGCCTTAACAGGAGCTGAGGCACTGTTCTGAGAAGGAAGTTGATCATGAGCCACCTCTCTGTACTCCAGTGAGTGGGCTCAGTGGAATCTCTTGGATAGCAGCCTCTGCCTCCAAGCTGGCAAAGACACAGCCCTATTTATGGAGTCACTGGGGGGGACCACCAGCCAACCCTATATGTGGGTCAGTAAATGCTGGAAGAGATGCTGTCAGGCTGTTATTTTTCTAGGTAGTCTTATTTTTCTAGGTAGTCTTATTTTTAAAAGGTAAAAGCTATCTGACTGCTTTCAAAATCAGTCAGGCTGTCAGGTGTGGTGAGCCCCTTCTTCCAGCCAACAATAAAGGGGCCTCGTCCGTTGTTCCCAGATGCTGTGACATAGTTCAAGTAGAAGAGGCTACTGGTCTGCTGTCATCCCTTTCCAGGCCCCTCCCATAAGGCTACACTGTGCTAAACACAGCTTTTCTGCTGGCAAAGTGCTCCCAGGACTGCGACTGCCTCCCAGCTTGGGAATTAGTCCCTACTGAAGCCTCTGGTTGGCTATTTCTGACTCCTAGTGAAACAAGATTGCATCCCAGTTAATCTACCCCAATCCCACAAAACAGCACAATCTGTGGCAGAGGTCCAAAAAGAGAGGGTAGAGGTGCTCTGGTTCTGTGAGTCCAGAGCTGGGCTCTCAAAATGTTTCTCTTCCACCCACTGATCACTTTAGTGCTGCGGGTTTGGGTAGCTGCTGTTTCAGCTGCCCCCTGGCCTGCTGGCCAATGAAAAGAAAAAAAGTTAAAAGAGCCAGTTACCTTCAGTCTGCAGTATCCAGCCAATTCAACCAGAGCAGGGCTCAGCCAAAGACAAGCAGTTTCCCATTCAGTGGCTTGCAGTCCAAACTGATAGCCCTATTGTCCAGGAAGTTCAGTTCAATTATCAGTCCAAGTCTTAGTTGTTAGACAGACTTAAGGAGACACGTGTCTAGTTCACCATCTTGACTCTGCCCCCTTTTCTACATGCTTTAACCCTTTAACTAGTTTTTCTCAGTCTCCTTTTATTTCAAGTGAATTCTATCTCTTGGAGCTCCATCAAAGACAAGCATATCATTATGAGCCAAACATTGTACTCTTTAGAGCAAAAGAGTTATGGAGCTTTCTCAAAAAAAATAGAAATAGAACTACCCTATGATCCAGCAGTCTCACTCCTAGGTATATATTCTAGAGACCTAAAAAATAATGACACAGCTATTAACAACAGCAAGTAAATGGAAACAAGTGTCCATAAATGGATGAGCAATTGAGGTACATACAGACAATGGCATACTATGCAACCATAAAGAACAATAATGGGTCTGCAAAACAAATTATAACTTAGGTAGACTTGGAGGGCATAATGCTAGGTGAAATAAGTCAAGCATATAATGTCAAGTACTGTAGGATATCTCTTTAATAAGGAGACAAAAATAGATACTGTGAAATTAATTGTTTTAAGTGTTACATACCTCATTGCTGAATATCACTACAGTCACCTTTGAAGTACTCCCCTTGGGAAACTATGCACTGACGTCACTGCAGTGCCTGTTCCAAGGCCAGTCCACTCTTCAAAGCAATTTTGGAACTCTCTGGAATGGCCATTGTGCATGGTGCCATGGGGCTAGTTCACAAACTTAATTGTCTAGTTGTCTGTGAGGGAGCTTTTAACAATTAAACAAATAAATGTACTGGGACACTCTTGCTACTCACCTGATCTGACCCCCAATGACTTTTCTTTTTACCCAAAGATAAAGGAAATATTGAAAAGAAGATATTTTGATGATGTTCAGGAAATCAAAGGTAATACCACAACACCTCTGATGGCCATTCCAGAAAGAGTTTCAAAATTGCTTAGATGGGTGGACTAGACACTAGCATCATTGCATAGCTTCCCAAACGGAGTACTTCTAAGGTGACTGTAGTGACATTCAGCTGTGAGGTATGTAGCACTTTTTCTAGGATGAGTTCATGAACATAATTGGCAGTACTTGTGTATATACAGAGAGACAGACCAATATTCACTAATAGTTAATGAGAAGAGAGAACAGGAGGGTAGTGAAGGGGAATGGAGCGGGGGAGAGGGAAAGTGGGAGTGGAGGGGAAAGTACACTTTAGATCATAGCAATCTTATAGAACAGGGTACAACTGCTCCACAGGGTTTCTAAGATGCAGCTGGTAGATTTGAACTACAGACCTTCTGGTTAGCAGTCAGCCAGAAGGGAGAAAAAATGTGGGGCAGAATTCAAATTAAAAAAAAAAGTCAGAAAACTGGAATAACAGAGAACAAGGACTACCAAGACTACTGCCCTGAGATACTCTTTAAATCTAGAACCAAGCCTATCCCCTAAGATCACCTTTTAGTGAAGAGCACCGTGTTGGTGTTGCTAGATGCTGTTGAGTAGGTTCCAACTCACAGGAAACCTATTCACCACAGAACAAAACACTGCCCAGTCTTGTGCCATGTCCACAACTGTTTTTATGCTGAAGCCCACTGGTGCAGCCATTGTGTCAATTCATCTTGTCAGGGGTCTTCCTCTTTTTCGCTGACCCTCCACTCTACCAAGCATGATGACCTTCTCCAGAGACCGATCCTCCCTGACAACATGTCCACAGTATTTAAGATGCAGTTTTGCCATCTTTGCTTCCAAGGAGCACTCTGGTTGTACTTCTTCTAGGACAGATCTGTTTGTTCTTTTGGGAGTCCATGGTACATCGTGATCTGTGGTGTGTTTACTGGGTTGAATAGCAGCCCCTCAAATTTATGTGTATTCAAAATTTATGAAGTCACTGTTGTTGGGAACAGGAGCTAACATCAACAAGTTAAGATGGTGTCATACTGGATTAGCGTAGGTATTAACTCAAGGACTGGTGTCCTTGAAAGAAGGAAGAAATTTAGATGTAGATACATAGACACACAGGGAGAACATTATATGACAATGGAGGAAGAGACTGGAATAATGTAGCCACAAGCCAAGGATTGCCAGGAAACATCAGAAGCCACGAGAAACACATGAAATGGATTCTCCTCTAGAGGCTTCACAGAGTGCGGCTCTGCCAAGATCTCTGTTTTGAACTTCTACCCTCCAGAACCATAGGAGAATAAATTCCTGTTGTTTTGCACTGCCCAGTTTGTAGTTCTCTGTTAGGCAGCCTAATAGTCTGCTCCTGAGTACATCTCCAGTTTCACATTCTGTCACTCCTAATTCATACTTCTCCATGCCGAAACCCTGGTGGCATAGTAGTTAAACACTACATCTGCCAACCAAAAGGTCAGCAGTTCAAATCTGCCACGCACTCATTGAAAACTTGATGGGGCAGTTCTATCCTATCCTATAGGGGCACTGAGTCACAATTGACTACACTGGGTACTGTCTACTGCTGTTCACATCATACTAAACAACTTTAAGTTTCTTCAGACCTCATCTCCTCTCACTATCTGCCTGGAAGATTTCCACTTGGAGAATATTTTTGCTTGAGTTCAAATGGCACCTTTTCCCTAAAGACTTTCTACCTTGCCCCAAGACTTGTTTCCACAGTACTCATTCATACTCAGTACTGAATACAAGCAGACTGTCTTGGACACCAAGGTTGCTTCTTTCTGATTCATTATTGCCTACCACTACTCAGCACACTGGGGGACGTCCATTCCAATGCACAGTAAACCTAGAGGACAGAACAGAATGGCCCTGTGTGGTTTCCAAGGCCATAATCTTTAATGAAGTTGACTGCTGTAACTTACTCCTGCAGAGCAGCAGGTAGGTTAGAACCACCAGCCTTCTGGTTAGCAGCTGAGAGTTTAACCGCTGTGCCACCAGAGCTCCTTACTCAGCATACAGTATTCAATTCTCGAATATTTGTTAATAAATCAGTGAATGAATTACTGAATACAAATGAAATGTCATGTGCTGGGACTATACTAACAATAAACACATTGCCACTGAATTGATTCCATCTCATGATGCCCCCATACGAAAGAGCAGAACTGTCCTATAAGATTACCAAATATCACCTGGCGGATTTGAACTGCTAACCTTTTGGTTAGCAGCCACCAGGATTTCCACACTAATATAGTGTAGATAGTAAACACATGAAAAGTAAGTACAATGATTAAGTTAAGCCAGACAGTCCTTTCTTTCTACTTGTGAAGCATATAGTATGCCTTCTTCACAGAATATACCCGCACAGTAACATGCACAATGAAGAATGTACTAGATAATATTAGGAAACCCCGACTCGACGGCACCTGGCTTGGCTGTGGTCAGCAGTTCCAATTTCCCAAGCACTCCTTGGAAACTGTGTGGAGCAGTTTTATGGAAACCTTGGTGACAGAGTGACTAAGAGATGAGCTGATAACCAGAAGGTTGGCAGTCTGAATCCCCCAGTGCTCTCTGGAAACTGTATAGGGCAGTTGTGACCTGTCCTATAGAGTCACTATGAGTCAGAATTAACCTGATGAAAACAGATTCGATTTTTTGGATTTAGGTAATATTTGATGGTCACAACAACACTGAATGGACTATCTACTACTTTTAGGTACAAATCTTCAAAATTCCCTATCTTTCCACTAGTGATTTTATTATGTGCCACTAGAGGTTTTTAAAATGGTCACAAGTTCCAGGTGTTGAAACGAGATGCTTTGGTGGAATGTTTATATCACTCTGTGTTCTGTAAGACTGAACAGCTGGCATTCGCACCAGGGACAAAATAAGGATCAGACTATGGAGTGAACTGCAGGGATCTATTCTTGGTCTCCTAACAAAACTGGATGAAATGAATGGCCAGTACCATTACAGACTAGCATTTCCAAACCTGTGTTTGGCAGAACTTTTACCAACTGATGTCTAATTGATTCCAACTCACGGTGACCCCATATGTGTCAAAGGAGAACTGTGTTCCACAGAGTTTTCAGTGGCTGATTTTTCAGAAGTAGATCACCAACCTTTCTTCTAAAGTATCTCTAAGTGGATTCAAGCTTCCAACCTCTTGGTTAGCAGCCAAGGGCATTAGCCATCTGCAACACTCAAAGGCTCCTTGGTAGATTCAAACTCAAAGCCCACTGACAGTGAGTCAATTCCAACTCATAGTGACCCTATAGGACAGAGCAGAACTGCTTCATGGAATTTCCAAGTCCTTTGTCTGCTAGCCAAAAGATCAGCAGTTCAGATCCACCAGGAGCTTCTTAGGCTACCAAGGGGAAACAGCTAACAGCAGTGTTCATTATAGGTGGCACGGCCAGTATGGCATTTGTGTCCCAATCTCAAATGCCAGGTAACATAATCATGGGGACAATATTCATGAGTCAAAAGAAAAATATTTTCCATTCATGGAATTAAACACCAGTGTCCTTGACTGAGATTCCATGAACCACAATCACGAAGCCCATTTGCCACAGGGGCAGTGGTGGTAAAGACCACAATGCTGTGGTTTTTCAAAATCTGAGATTACAGAATTGCCTGCTTGCATTATTTTTCAGTCTTTTCACACTTCCTTCCTTTCTAGGGCATTTACATTCCTAAAAGAAACCCTGAATTTCCAATAAAACAGATTAGCTAGGAAGACCAAATAGCACGAAGGCTGGCCAACAACTGCCTCTGTTGCAAATAACTCACTAGGACAATTTCAGAGTTTCCTCTATTATTAATATCTAACATCCATTTGGTACATTTGCTAGAATTAATGAGCCAGTAGTGAATCATCATTATTAACTAAGGTTAGTCATTTATTCAGATTTCCTTAATTTTTACCTAATATATTTTTCCTGTCTAGGATCCCACATTACATTTTCGTTGTCATGGCTCCTTAGGCTCTTTGTGGCTGTGGCAATTTCTTGTTTTTCATCTCTGTTTTCTATTCAAATTCCACTTATTGACCACCTCGTATGTGCCACACTCTACCTACGTGAGAAAGACAGCCTCTTCCTTCATGGAGCTGACAGTCTAGTTGGAAGAAAGTAGCATAAAGAGAAGAAAACAAGAGACTGTGAAGTGTGGGAGACACTGATGGCTCAGCGCTGGAATTCTTGCCTTCTACGTGGGATACTCAGTTTTGGTGCCTGGCCAATGCACCTCATGCACAGTCACCATCTGTCAGCGGTGGCTTGCGTGTTGCTATGATGCTAAACAGGTTTTGGTGGGGCTTCTGGACCAAATGCACCAGGCTCACAGTGGTCTGATTCACAGCCAGTCATGCTGATGGCACAGAGGACGGCAGCATTTTGTTCTGTTATGCGTGAGGTCACCATGAGTCAGAGCCAGACGTGAAGTCAGTGAACAACAACAGAGTTATCATTGATAATGTGCAAGATGCTACACATTCTTTCACAGTCTGATTCCTTCTAGAAGGGGAGAAACAGGAAAAACCTTCACATTCTTTATCTTGAAAACAAGTGCATTTATTATAAATCATGCTTTCTCAAACCCAAAAGAAAAGGGAAGGTTAGCGCTATCATCAAAAAGCTTAATAAAGGAACACGCAATGTGAAAGTCAGAAAACATCTGAGACAGACAAAGCACAGAAACCAGAAATAGAGGGCTTGCAGTCCACTTTTGATCCAACGGACCTTGGCAAAATACCTGGCCTCTTCGTCTCTTTTTTCTCTGTACCATGCGGATGCAATGAAGACAAACTAACGTAGGAAAACACCTTATGTAATGTAATTAGTTAATTTAAGATCCATTAAAACAACTATTAGAGAAATCAAGTATGTATGTAAATAATCTTAGTAGCTTTCTATGGATTTTTTATGACATTAAAATTAAATTACAGAAATACTTTTTGGCTACTGAATTTTTTATACTGATCTGTTCATCTTCTAATGCTGGGTAGAGTCAAAGTGAATCTTTGCAAGACTTCCTTTTACCAGAATTGCTTATCAGACAAACCCCAGTTAAATAAATTCACACCTACCCTCTTTTTTGTCTTTCGAGAATTTTTTATTATTATTTTTTTATGATTGAGTGAACACGTACTATCCCATATAAATTGGCACGCCTGCCAATGTGCAGCTCCCACTGCTCTCCCTGCCCAGTGACAGCACACCCCTCCTCTCCACTCTGTACATGTCATATCCTCCTAACAGTCTCCTGTCCCCTCCTCTCCACCCTCTCCCTCACCGCCATAAGAGGTCAGCAGGACGAAATCCTATAGATGTATAGAACCATAAAGTGCACACACGATATGGTCACTCTGTTTCACCAAGTCCCATCCATTCCTGTCTGAAGAGATGACCTCCACTGTGATTTACAGACAGGGGCATCATAAGGCCAGGGGCCATACTCCTAGGGGAACCCTGAGGCCCCTGGACCATCAATTGCAGTCTTGTAGCAGAGATCTCAGGGTGCACCACCCCTTTTTATTCTCATGTTACTGGTGAGACTCAACTTTGTGAGCCCTATCACGGCTACCACTGGTGGTGGCCGTCACATCTACCTTCTATCTTCACAGGAGAAATGAAGGGACAAGAATTAATTAAACGACTCTCATGAATCACACCAAAATGCTCCTATTCTATTAATAGCTTATTTTTTGGAACTATTTCAAATTTACAGAAAAATTGAGGAGTAGTATAGAGAGAGTTTCCACATACCTCCCCTCACCACCCCACACAAAGTTTTCTCTATTATTAATCCTTACATCAGTATCGTACGTTTGTTACAATTAATGTGCCAAAACTGAATCATTTTTATGAAGTAAGGTTAATAGTTGATTCATATTTCCCTACCTTTTGCCTGATATATTCTGTTTAGGATCCTACATTCATTTAGTTGTTATGGTACCTTAGGACCTTCTTGGCTGTGGCAACTGCTGAGACCTCCCTTGTTTTGGATGCCCTTGATAGTTTCTAGAATTGGCCATGTATTTTTTAGTGTGCCCCTTTATTGAAATTTGTATGATGTTTAGCTCACAGTTTGACTAGGGTCTTGGTCTTGGAGTGGAAGACCATAGTGATGAAGGCCTGGTTTCATCACATCATGTCAAATGGTACATACCACCCACGTGATCTGTAACTACTGATGTTGTCCTTGTCCGCCTGGCTGCGGTAGAATTTGTAGGCTCCTCACTCTAACTTTAGTCTTTTTTTTTTAATCCTATCCTAAGGAGTGGGTAGTTACATTCCAATTTAGTTGAAATTCTTCACTGGAAATACGTCTCTTCCTATTGATGAATTATTCAACAATTATTTCTAATAGCATGCACTCATGGATATTTATTTTATACTTTATTTATCCAAACTGTTTTATTTACTTTGTGCTCATGTCTTTCCACCTTTGGCCACTGGGAGATCTTTCAGTTAGCTCTGTACCCCATGAACATACCTCCATTGCCGTATCTATTTTGAGTACTTCCCTACTGGCATTAGAAGATATTTCAGGCTCACCTTATTTATTTCCTGCCTCAGTTCTAGAATCAGACATTTCTCCATGGAGCTCTGGTTCATTCTACTGGGAGTGGTATTAGAAACCAAGATCTAGATGCCAGATGTGCTCACTGCTATTGGGGTGTTGTTTTTTTGCTTGTTTCAGGCACTCTCAGCTGACACAGCAAAGAACCTGTATACATACACACTTCTGGAAATATTTCTTTACGTAACCACTTTTCCTTTTATTTAGTTAAGCATCACACAATTTTTTCATCTGACATATTTTCATATTTAAGTTTCCTACTTAAAGTACCTCAGAAGACAAACATGTCATTTATATGCTAAATTTCCCATGGCACTCAGCACTAAGTGACCAGCAAGAGATTACTGATCTGAAATCCAGAGCTTAAGAACGGTTTCTGACATACACGGCAGCAGTAGGTACATCTCAGTCTCTTCACCTAAAAGGTTGGGTGGGGATGATACCAGCTGCTAAGAATTACTGAAGAATTAAGTAAAGTGATTATGTAAACGTTTAGAACAGATTTTAACACACAGGAAGCATGCCACAAACGATAGATGAAAATTTATTGCTTAAAGGTAAAAGAATGTTTTCAAGAGGAAAAAATTTAATGGTATAACTCTTAGCATTGATTTCCTTATGTTTGGTTGCCCTGTGTAGTTTCACCATTTAAAACTAAGCCCTGATTTAGAGATATTACTTTAGATATATTACTGTATCTTTATTTTGAAAGATCAAGCCAGCAATAACATTGGTAGTCCTGTTACTCCTGCACAAAGGCACTAAGAAATTGATTTCCCAATGTACATGACCACAATCTATTTCAAGAAGTGTTAATGGGCTAAAAACAGGTGTCACAGTGGGGAAGAGAGAGCAATGAGACACAGGACTGTGACTTCCCCGTCTCACCACCTCACGAGTGTCAATCACTCAATACTATGCCTGCCAGTTAATGGGAGGTGGTCAGGGTGTCTGTAGAAAATAATTTCAGTTCCCATAGCTGATTGGAACAATCTCAATACTTGGAGAGCCTGTCCATGTAAGTCTGGAATAACATGGTCAGAAATGTCTTCCATCTTTCAAAAACAAAAACACGACTATACTACATGTAGGACCAAATGAGATCCTAGTCACACATAACACAGACTAGGTTTTCAGAGTACAGATTTCAAGTTAATGCAGATGAAAAAAAAATAGTTCTTGTTGAGCCAACTGGGTGCCTAGCCCACACAGAACTACGTGCTCTGGGGCGTCGGGTCATTGGTGCTGTTCACCTGAACAGCTTAGCACAACCAATCTAGATTACTAATGCTGGATGCTCAGTGGTTTCTGCAGGAGCCAGCGCAAGGCTCAGAAATAGCCTGTGGCTAGAATATTAGGTTCAGACTTAGCACTAGAGATGGAGACTTCTGAGCATAAAGCTTGTCAATAACTAAAGGGACAGGTCAGACTGATGCACAGATGAAACCAAACCAAACCTGTTGCCATCAAGTCAGTTCAGACTCATGATGGCCCCATACGTTACAGAGCAGAACTGCCCCATAGCTATTTCTTGGCTATAATCTTTACAGAATATTGCCAGGCCTTTCTTCTGCGGTGCCAACCTTTATGTTAGGGGCCAAGTGTAAACCATTTGCTCTACTCAGGCACCTTTCCAGCAGAAAGCGGAGTCTAAATAAGAAAACTGGAAAGCTAGCTGGGAATTAACAGCAGGCAGCCCACAGCTGTGTACTAGGACACAGCTAAGGATCTTAAGTGAGAGTTTTTCTGCCTTCTGCAAATCAGTGGTTCGTCTCATGCTCCACACCACATCAAGCAAGTTTGCTCACATTCCTTCACTGCTCATAATGCTTCCTCAGCATCCCATTATCATCCACATAAAATCCACAGTCCTACCTACCTCTCCAACCCCTCAGTAGGATTCAGTCACACTGGTCTTCTTGCAGAAGCTGCAAAATTCCTTCCCACTGAGAAATGTACAGGCTATTCTTTCTCTCTGAAATGTTTTTCCTCCCATGCTTCACAGACAGCTTCTTTCAGAACCTCTAATTTTCCACCGAAGTACTCTCTCCCTGGAGATACTATTTCTGCCTTCTCTCTTAAGTAGCAACACCCTTCTTCACCCTTTCATTATTCTCTACTCCAGGACTTGTTTCTTTTCTACGTAGAATTTAGCATGGTTTGAAATCGTTTCATTTGCTTGTTTACTTGCTCTCTGTCTGATCCTCCTACTACATACACCATGAGATCTATGAGGACAGGAAACATGTTGGTTTTGTCTATCACTAAACACATAGTGTCTAGCACATGGGAGTCATTTGGTGAAAATCAGCAGAGTGAAGGAACGAACACATATTCAAGTTGCCAGTCACCTTCCTGGCAGATGGCAGTGCTGACACAAAGCTGCACATCTGCTGGGTGTTACATTACAGCAACAGATTTGGTCCTCACAAGCTGAGCCAGAACAATGAACTCCTTACTTTTATCAAGTGAGTTAATCCAGTGAAAACCAGATCCTCATGGGCTGCACAATCCAACACGGCACCTGGGGTTCAAGTCTCCATTAGTGATCATATTAGATGGCAGCACAGTTCATCATTTCATTTCTGACATTGTCATGATCAATATTAATCACCCTGGTCAAATTAAATTCAGGACAAGCTGTACTGATTGTTTCTAGGCAGAAAATGAATAAATGATTTCTGTTGTGATTCTTTATTGTACACGCCAAGAGGCAGGAACGTACTTGTCCCATGTAGAAGCTAACCAAGGAGGCTCAGAAAAAGAATAGCAAGTGGAAACTTCGAAGACGAAGGAAATCTCATCTGTTCAGTTGTTCTATCCGCACAATCTGTGAATGCCAGTCCCATTGCCAATGGTGATAGTCCATGGAAGCACGCCTAATTATGTAAGAACTTTTATTTTTATTTTGGTTTGGGTGTGTGGGATATTTATTTCCACCATTCATCTATTTTTTTAAGATTACTGGCAAAACAGAGTTCTGGGAGTGAGGACAAGGCAGAGAAAGGAACTGTTTGAGCAAAATATTACTTATATTATACGGCTGCAGGAAGCCCTCCAGGCAAGTACAATGCTTTCCTGGTCAGTAGGTGGATCCACCACTTACCTGTATCACACTTCTGTACCTACTCTTCTCTTTACTTTGAATACTGTGATGTCTTTCACAGCTCTAGCACAGCATTCACAGTGACCAGTGACAACTAAAACCCACACGTCAAGGGGACAGGGGGCAAATATGTAAAAATATCTTATCTTCCCAAATACGGATATTTAAATGTAGAAATTTTAAACAGGCAAAATTTGAGGTTCAGTTCTTTGGGCAAGAGGCAAAGAAAAGCCTCAGCAATCTCCAATAGTTGGTACCCCACATAAATTACAGAGCCTTTCTAAGACTATGAGACTATTTTTATGACTTCATGGAATCTTTGTAATCCAACTTCCAAGGTAGAATTCTTGACAAACTGAACTTTACACATTATCACAGCTATATAACATTTAAAAGAAATGTATACATACTTTGCTAAGAATTTGGGTTAAGTCTTTGAAGGGAAGATACTTATAAACAAATGAAAATAAACATCTAAGTTTAGTTTATAGGAGATACTGATTCTCAATTACCCAGTGCAGTCAACTACCATGGCATCACAAAGCATATCAAGGAGAAAGGTTAGGCACCACAACCCTAATACACATCTTAGCTGAAAATGCTTCTAATTTTTTTTTTAAGCAAAGCAACCAAGATCTACCAGACCAAGAGACAAATATTTTAAAATAAAGAGGAAAAAATCTTAAAACTTTACTACTTTAATCAAAGAATTTTGAGAATCTCACAGCAATAGTCAATTTTCTATAACAGGATGACTCTTGCTTATCTGTCTCCTAAGGAAAATGCTCTACTCCTTATGGAATTCTGGTACACATGAGGGCTCCTGGCTAAACATTTCTGTTTGTCCTTTGTCTTTGGTATATCACAATGTTTGCTGTTCTGGTTGTGTGCTGTTGAGTTGACTCTGACTCATACAAATAAAACTATTGTCAACAAGTCACTTTTAATTCACAGCAACCCTATATGACAGAGTAGAACTTCCCCATAGGATTTTCTTGGCTGTAATATTTATGGGAGCAGGTCACTAGGCCTTTCTCCTGCAGATCCACTAGTAGGCTTGAACTGCCAACCTTTCAGTTAGCAACTTAGTACTTAACCATTGCTCTACCAAGGCTCTCTAAAAATCATGATCTCAAACTCATTGCTGTCAACTCAGTTGCAACTCAGACCCAACAGGACAGAGTAGAACCACCCATCGGGTTTCCATGGCTGCAATGTTTACAGAAGCAGACTGCCACATCTTTCTCCTGTGCAGGAGCTGGTGGGTTTGAATTGCTCACTTTTCCGTTAGCAACTCAGTGCTTAACCACTGAACTAGCAGTGCTCCTCAGTAAGCATAGCACACACGAAAAAGAAAAAAATAAACCCACTGCCATCAAGTCAATTCCAACTTACAGCATCTCTACAGGACAAAGAAGAACTGCCCCACAAGGCTTCCAAGGAGCAGCTGATGCATGCGAACTGACGACAGTCCGGTTAGTGACCAGCTCTTAACCACATCTGCTCTTGTGTTAAGTATCATACCAGATGCTTTATATACATCAGCCCTAAAACCAGCTTTTACTCCATTTAATGTGAAGGCATTGTCGACTGTCACCAGTTATACTTCAAAAAGATGGCAGCACCACTCTCGCTTCCCATCACAGGCTTTTGTGTAATATGTACTTGCCATTAGGGGAGAGGCCTTGCAACTGCCTTAACCAATAGAATACAGTGACAGTGATCATGTCCCAGTTATTGATAAGGCCTCAAACTGGCCTGGTAGTTCCCACTCTGTCACTCTTAGAAATTAGTTGCCATATAACAAGCGACCATGCTGTGACTACCGTGCTGTGAGAAGCTAAACTGACATGGAGAGACCATGAAGGATGAACTGGTATGTGTAGAGAGAAAGGCCAAGGAGCACTGATGCACCACATGTGTAAGTGAGGAAGCCACCTTGGCAGTGAGTTAGTTCTCCAGCCCCAGCCACCAAATGGTTGCCATGATGATCAGGAACCAACCGTTCAGCTAAGTACTTCTTGACTCACACAGACATGAGCAAAAGAAAAAGATCGTGTTACGTCACTAAACTTTGGGGTAATTTGTTAGACAGTCAAAGATAACTATAACACCATCCCACAAGTCTTAGCACAGGAAGGATCTTAGATCTAAAAAAACATTTAAAGAGATTCTGTTTGAATTCCCTGTCTTAAGGCTGATAAAGTATAATTTACTTTTAACTAAGATTATCCTGCACAGTGTTTATTACTACTGTAATTTAAAGAGAATATGATTTATTCATCTTTGATTTTCTGAAATCTAACCCCAAGCCTAGTATGGTAACAGATGGTCAAGAAAGCTTTAACGAACTGAAAGTATGATTAAATGATTATATGCATGTCTCAAGACAGATCTGTACCAAAACTTTAGTAGTCTAAAACACATTTGGTATGTCATAGTTTCTGTGAGCCAGTAGTCCAAGCATGGCTTCACTACATCTTCTGCTTCAGGATTTCATAAGACTACAATCAAGATGTTGGTTAGGACTGGCTAGTCTCTTCAGAGGCTCAGTTGGTGAGAGAACAATTTGGTTCGAAGTTCATTTGCTGTTAGCAACATTTATTTCCTATGGGCTACTGGACTGAGAGCCTCAGTGGGCTGCCAGCCAGATGGACCTTACCATCTACTTCTTCAAAGCTAGCAAGAGAGAGAATCTTTCTACAAGACAGACTGCCATCAAATGGACCACATTTATATGGCCTTTCCACCAAATGACTGGGTGGGACTATACAAACAAGGTGCTTGTGGCCCACAAAGGGGATTGGATAGCTTGGTAACAATGCAAATAAATTGCATGACACTCTTGTGGGGGTTGTCATTGTTGTTGTTAGGTGCTGTCCAGTTGGTTCCAACTCATAGCCACCCTACGTACACCAGAATGAAAAGCTGCACTATATCCACAATTATTGGTATGCCTGAGCCAGTAACTGCAGCCACTATGTCAATCCATCTTGTTGAGGCTCTTTCTCTTTTTCAGTTACTCTCTACTTTACCAAGCATTATTTCCTTCTCCAGAGATTGATCTCTCTTGACAACAAGTCTGAAATATTTAAGATACACTCATGCCATCTTTGCTTCTAAGGAGCATTCTGCTTGTACTTATTTCAAAGACAAATCTGTTCATTCTTCTGCAAGTCTGTAGCATATTCAGTAGAAACCCTGGTGGCATAGTGTTCAAATGCTTCAGCTGCTAACTAAAAATATCAACAGTTTGATTCTACCAGGTGCTCCTTGGAAACTCTCTGGGGCTGTTTTACCCTTTCACATAGGGTTGCTAAGACTCAGAATTGACTCGATGGCAAGTGGTTTGGTATTTTCAATAATCTTCTCCAACACCACAATTCAAAAGTGTCAATTCCTCTTCTGCCTTCCTTATTCATTGTTCACCTTTTGCATGCATATGATGTCACTGAAAATACCATGGCGTTGTGTCACACACACCTTAGTCTTCAAGATGATATCTTTGCTTTCCAACACTTTGAAGAGATCTTTGGCAACAGATTTGCCCAATATAATGTGTCTTTTGATTTCTTGACTGCTCTTCTATGGCTATTGACTGCAAATCCAAGTAAAATGAAATCTTAGACAACCTCAACCTTTTCTCCATTTACCATGAAGTTGCAAGGATTATTTTTTTCCTCGTTGTTACTGAGGGCTGTGGTCTTTCATCATTAATAAGTTTTTCAAGTCCTCTTCACTTTCAGCAAGCAAGATTGTATCATCTGCACAATGCAAGTTGTTAGTCAGTCTTCCTCCAATCCTAACACCCCATTCTTCTTCACGTACTCCAGCTTCTTGGATTATTTACTTGGCATACAGACTGAATAGGTTTGGTGATAGGATACAACCCTGATGCACACCTTTTCTGACTTTAAACCACGAAGTGTCCCCTTGTTCTATTTGAATGACTGACTCTTGATCCACGTACAGAGTCCTCACGAGCACAATTAAGTATTCTGGAATTCTCAATCTCCATAACATTATCCATAATTTGTTATGATCCACACAATCGAATATCTTTGCATAGTCAATAAAACACAGGTAAACATCTTTCTGGTATTCCTTGCTTTCAGTCAAGATCTATCTGACATCAGCAATGATATCCCTGGTTCCACATCTTCCTCTGAATCCAGCCTGAATTTCTGGCAGTTCCCTGTCAATAAACTGCTACAGCTGCTTTGGAATGATCTTCAGCAAAACATTACTTGCATGTGATATTAATGATACTGTTTGATAATTTCCATTTGGTTGGATCACCTTTCTTGGGACTAGGCATAAATATGGATCTTTTCCAGTCACTTGACCTGATAGTTCTCCTCCAGACTTTCTGGCATAGACAAGTGAGCACTTCCAGTGCTGCATCTGTTCACTGAAACATCTAAATCAATATTCTATCAATTCCTGGAACCTTGATTTTTGCCAGTGCCTTCAATGCAGCTTCAACTTTTTCTTTCAGTACCATTGGTTCCTGATTATATCCTGACTCTACTTTGAGGAGGCAACTCTTCCCCAGTCACCTTCTGAGTTCCTTCCAACCTGGAGAGGCTCATCTTTCAGCACTGTATCATACAATGTTCCACTGCTATTCATAAGGCTTTTGCTGCCTAGTTCTTTTCAGAAGTACACTGCTTGTTTCTTCTTCCTAGTCTTACTTAGTCTGGAAGCGCAACTGAAACCTGTCCACTATGGGTGGTATATGAATACTAGTAGCATAGCCTCTAGCTTCACAGCAATGCGCAAGCCCCTACAGTATGACAAAATGGAACCATGCCAATATGGTGTGCGGAACTCTAAGCAAGAGATTGGTCAGTTTTGCCATCTGCTAGACTTAAATGAGCCATCCTATAGGCACAGAGAAAGATCTTCACTACCACCAAGATAAAGAGATGGGTGCAGAGCTTTGGATTCAGAGTCTCCTTGCTGAAAATCTCCTAAATCGAAGAAAGAGAGAGAGAGAAAGC
Organism: Heterohyrax brucei; assembly: GCA_028571685.1. NCBI lineage: Eukaryota > Metazoa > Chordata > Mammalia > Hyracoidea > Procaviidae > Heterohyrax > Heterohyrax brucei. The sequence continues at coordinate 38,042,231 of CM053145.1, forward strand.
TCTGTAGTACTGGAGATGGTAAAGATGGCAAGCAGTGGCAGTGAAATAGTCACAGCAGAATCAGGACACCAGCATGAGACAGTTCAGTGGGCTTCCTGGCCCAAAGAACAAAGCAGTTACAGTGTATGTGTTGATCCACTGTTCATGAGAGTTGACAGCCTTTGGGGAGGAGGCTTCCTAGTATGGTAGCACTTCTTGGAACAAGACACTTGAGCACTTTTGGGCAGTGAACTTCCTATCAAAGTGAGGCGTCCCTTACTTGTGGAACTAAAGAGCTTTGCAAGCTTTGCAACCTTTGCCTAAGCAGGGCAGAGGCTGGGCCAAGGGACTGAGGAGCTGGGAACTAGAGCGAGACCGGCTACAGGCACAGAGACTAAAATGGTCTGTCTTGACCTAGGAACTACACCCTGAATCATTCCTGAATTGTAACCTGCTACTTCCCTAATAAGCCCCATAACTTTAAGTATGGTCTTTGAGTTCTGCACAGTTGCTGCAACAAATTATTAAACCCAGCAGAGAAACACAGAGTACCATGGAAGGCATAGCTGGTATCAGAACTGGCAAAAAGATTAGAGAAAAGAAAGAAGGCATGTGTGACTTCCACCTCACAGCAGTCAGCCTCAGGCTGTTGATCTTGATTCTCCTTCCCCCTTGTGAGATTACAGGAGGTCAGGCACCCTAGTGTCACCATTTTTACGCAGACATTACAGTCTTATGCAAGATAATCACACATGTGATAGCCCATATTTGCCATACTCTGTTGACTAGAAGCAAGTCACAGTCCCACTCACACTCAAGAAGGTGAGATTATACATTGGCATGGATAAAAGAAAACAGGCATCATGAGGGGCACCCTACATCTGTCCATCACACACAAAGACAGAGTTTTGAGAATGCCCACTAGAAAGGCTGTTTACCTAGAAGAGCACAGAGTACACCGAAAATAAGAGTATGTTCAGTGGGGAAAAAAGAGCATAACTTGTTATAAAATACTTCTATATGGAAATGAGTTTTAGGTTACTAGAGGCACAATTCAAGGCTTGGGGGCAAATACTTAATCTAAAACACAGATTATTCTCTACTACTACATTCCCTTTAGCATCATTATTTTTATAACTGCCTCTTTAGATCAGCTCAAATGTTCTTAAACAGTTTATTTTTCTTCCATTTTTACAGTGTTCAGGACCTACAGGCAGAGCTTTATTTACTATATCTCAGGAATTTTATAGCCAAAAATACACTAAAGGAAATATTAGTCTCAAACCTGAAACCTAAAAAGTAAAAAATGTTCAAATTTTCCTCAGAGAAAAAGAAACCTATGAAAATAAGGCAAGTCAAGGAAGTATATTAAAACATTTCAAAATATCAAGACTGTGCTTAACACACCAGATGTTTTCCTGTGGCCTATGCCACATCTATAACAAACACGGCTGCTTGTGACTAAGTTAGGACTGGGCATGTTATTCTCCAGACAAATAAGCACTGAACATGGTCAGTGACCTAGTAGTCACTTCAAGGTATAGCTCCATCTCAACGCATCTCAGATCTTTCCTTTAAAGGGCTTCATTCCTTTCTATAAACATTATGTTTTTCCTTTTGATGGCTCCCTTGCTCCCTCTGACTCTGGGTTAATCACAACAGTTATTGAGAAGGCCCCAAATGCCATGTGAACAGCATTGTAAATGAAGGAAAAGGGGTGGGGAGGAAACCTCTATGCTGATGTTCCATCAAGAACATAAAGCTATTAGCAATCATCTGAAGAGCTTTTGGGTCAGGCCAACCTGACTGAAAAAAAGCCAAGAAGGCCAAATTGTCTACAGTGGAAATGGCCTTCCAGGCTTCTCTTTTCTGTGATAAGGGAAAAATGAGGTTCCAAAAACTATCTAAGGCTGTAAGTAATTTCTAAGTTGTAAATAGCCATTGTCTACAACTGGATTTGTAGGGTTTCCAAACCAAATCCACTGCTGTCGAGTCAGCTCCAATTCATGGTTATTCAGTTTTACCATCTGCTGGGCTTAAAACGGCCAATTCCAGTCCATCTTGGCTCACTAATACTTAGGATATTAATGTTTATGCATTCCATTTCATTTTTGAGAAGAACTGCCTGAAAGCATTTATAAGGAGTGGCTGGTAGATTTGAACCGTTACCTTTTAGTTTGCAGCCTGAGTTCTTAACCACTGTGCCACCAAAACTCCTTTCAGGGTTTATTCAATGAAACTCAATCACACCCTGAGGATTCAACTGGAAAAATAGCCTTCTCAGGTTTTACAGAGTATGATGGCTAGGACCTCAGGTAAGGACTTAAAATGCTAAGAATGTCATGTTTATATTAAGTCCACAAACCAGGTAGTCCTGTCACTAAACTATATGATACTGGGCTCCAGTTAAGTATCAGGAATTCAAAAGGGAATGTGGGGCAAGGGTTTTAGGGGCAAAACAATCTTCACTTACCACCTAACGGTTGTTTCACTTATTTGAGCCTGAGTCTTCTCACCTGTAAATTAGCTATTCTATAGGTTAACTGGATGAGCTGGTGGCGTGAATCTGGATTCAGACGTCTCTGACAAGCCTGACATATATCTATGTGCAGAAGAGACATGAACTTACCCTAAAAGGGGAGAGGGCCAGACATCACCAGTCTGACGCAGGGGTCTGGGCATCACAGAGGCTGCACAAACCCATCCCCAGCCTAGACTAACAGAGGGAAGGAGAAATAAGAGGAGAGAGAAGGTGGGAAATCGAGCAGAAGGAAGAAGAGAAGGAAAACTGACCTGGAGACGCTGTGAGGGGTTCCAGTAACATGGGGACACAAGCTCTGGAAAGTATGACAACAAACCAATAGCCAATAGCCAATAGCAATAACCACCTGCCTTTATTGTAACCGAGGCCCCAAGGAACACAGTTGAGTTGACATCCTGAGGGTGCCTTCCATAAAATTAACCAAATACACTCTGAGTTCCAATTATGTACTTCAGTTTAGAATTAAAGAATCAAAGGCAGCATCTTGAGCAGAGGGCATCTGCAACAGATGTGCAGCTAGGCTCAAAGAGAGTGCAGAGGGGGCCCAGTGGAGAAGTCCAGAGGACTGTCCCAATGCACACTGGAGACATTTCCAAGGGAAGGGTCTCCAATCACTTGAGGCAAATTTGGTCAAAGGTAAGACAGTACAGACAAGTGGTCTATGTGCTGGGCTGCTAACTGAAAGGATGGAAGTTCAAGTCCACCTAGGGTTTCCTTGGAAGAAACCCTTGGCAACCTACTTCCAAAATGTCAGTCACTGAAACTCCATGGAGCACAGCTTTACTGTGACACATACGGTATCTCCATGAGTTGAAATCCACGCAGTGACAACTGGCTTTTGGTTTAAGACCACCTAGTGTCCAGGGGGGACAAGAGCCAGCAATGTCATCCTATCAAGATGAGCCCCATTGTACTTACAAGTGGAGCAGGCCAAGGGAGATCTGGACTGTCAGCATTACTATTCATACTTCAAAGGGTATAATTTTTTTTTTTTAATAAATCCAGATTTCACAAAGTTTTCTTTAAAGCAGACTAGGAGAAAATTAAGAATATTAATTTGTTTATTGTGGAGCAAGAAACTGCTTCTATCAATTATTAGACCAAGTAAATCATATGAGTTAAATTTCCTTTTAGTAACATGCTATTGTATTTCTCAGCTTATCAGCTCCCAGCTTCCTCATTTGCCCAAATCCTACCTGAATGCCACTTCTCTGGGGGAGAGGGAAAATTGCTTCTCAAGGCTTCTGTTCAGATTAGGCACAAGACAGAAATTCAGGTCACATTTTACAAAAATGACTTCTGAGAAATACCAAGTCTACTTCTTACAGCTCCAGGATTCTTCAAACTCCATTTTAATTAACAATGTTTCAAAGGAAAGGTCCTTTATGTATTTATTCTTTAAAAAGGGAGTTTGGGTTTTCTTCCATTTGAAATTGCTTTATTGACTCAACTTGCAGCAATTCCCAAAGGTAGGTATCACCAGCACATCTAATTCAGCTCAGGATTGGATTCGATTACTGTCAGGTAAACAACTTACTACCCACACACAGATTTGGTCCCAAATGAAATACCCATGTTGTCGAATTGAACATTTCTAGATGAAGGAAAGCTTCGAAAGGCCCTCTCACCTGAGATGCCAGACAGTAGCAAGGGTTTACGGAGCCACAGGACGGATGGACCCAGAAGACCAGGTGAGGGAATAAGGCAACCGGCAGACTCAGCTCGTGAACCCACAGCAGTGTTATCTTTCAGGAAGGCAACTTGTAACGTGTATCAGGAGTTTCAAAAAGATTTCTATCTTTAAAAAAACCAGTTGCTTTCAAGCTGACTTATGACTGCATGTATGTCACAGCAGAAGTATGCTCCCTAGGTTTACAACAGCTGATTTTTACTGGAAGTAGATCGTCAGCCTTTTGTCCATGGTGCCTCTGGGTGGACGAGTACCCCCAACCTTTCTGTTAGCTGCCAGCTTGTTTACCATTTGCACCACAGAGAGACCTACCTATTCCATTTTTAAGATTTTGTACCAAGAAATCAAAATCAGTGAAGAAAGCCACAAAAGTGTTCACTGAATGCTGTTTATAAGATGAAAAACCGGAAGTAAGCTAATGTTCAGTAATCTGAATTGTTAAATTATCTGTAGGTGTTCTTTAGGAATAACTAGATATTAACAATAGTATCATACACAATATGTGATGACAAATAAATGATGCTATAGTGAGCAAATATAAGTAACAAAGTACTTTGTACTATGAATTTATAAAATACATCCATTTGTACATAGAAAAAGACCTGAATAGCAGACACCAAAATGTTCACATTATTTATTAATATTTTTAGCTGGTAGTATAATGAACATATTTCTGTTTTCCTCTTTTGTTTGTCTGGATTTGTAAATTTTTCTTGATAGCATGTATTGCTTTTTTAATAAAAAATAAAAACTTTGGGACTCAAGTTAGAAGACATCTGAAAAATCATACAGCCCGTCCCCTTATTTTACATACAGTGATGCTTCTGTAGCCTAGAGAGTTCTGTTGGTTAGCACATGTAGCAGTCAACTACTATACCGCCACAGTCTCCAAAAAGGGAAAACAATTTTTTTAATTGCTATTCACATTGATGGTATTTTTAAATTAAATGTGAGATTAAGTGAATTATGACCTTACCAAAATCGTCTCTAATTTACCATGGAAATAAAGACCCCGTGGAGCAGTGGTTCTTCAGCATTTCTGGGGGACTGCCATTGAAACTATCCCCAGAGCAACACAGATGAGCTCAAATAAACAGACATTTTTGCACAACACTTCAAGGGGTTCACAGAGGCCCAAAAGCTGGCCCGTGGATTCTTTACAGCAGTGTGTTCTATGCACTAGAGTGTAGCATGAAATCACATGACATGGAATGGAGATGAAGAATAACAGAATTAACAAAATATATCCCACATAGTAAGGGTTGGTATGATTTTGCGACATTTTTGTTTCAGTTGTGTGTGTGTGTGTGTGTGCTCGCGCGCGTACTAGATCACGTATCACAACGGGTTGGGCTTAAGACCACACGCGAACAGCTGCCTTAGAGTCCATTACACCAAGGTAAAATAGCCTGCAAAAGGGTGATTTAACCTAATCACTTTTTGGAGGAATTAAAGGGAAAGAGTGAATTCCCTATACCTCCTATAATTAATCATCTGTAGCTCTTTAGAAAAAAGGAGTTAGAAATTTGGGGTCAGGGCCCAAGCTGGTGTTTTTGGATTCTTTCTGGTCTATATGTCATAAGCATTTAAATGACTTATTTCTAACTTTGTTTTATTATGATTAAGTATGGACAGTGTTCACCTATTTCCTGCTCTGACTCTAGGAAAGTAAGTTGTATCAGGTCACATAATTTATAAACTCTGTCTCTCTCTCTCCGTCAATCTCTCTCTCTCCGCCCCTTCCTTCATCTTTCTCCCCCCACCTTTTGTTTCCCTATCACTCTCCCTTTGGCTCCTTCTCTGTTTCTATTACTTTGTCCCTTTCTCTCTCCCTCTCTTGATTTCTCTGTCACTGTCTCCCCTCTCTCCTTCCCTGTTCCTATCATTCCCTTCTCCCTCCCTCTGTTTCTATCACTTTCTTCTTCTCTCTCCTTGTTTCTATCACTCTCTTCCTTTCTCTCTCCCTCACTTTGTTTCTGTATCACTCTGTTCCCTTCTCCTTCTGTTTCTATCACTCTCTGCCTTACTTTTGCTTTCTCCCTGTCTCTTTCCGTTTCTCTCTATCACTCCCTCCTCCTCCTCTTATTCCCTCTGTTTCTATCACTCTTTTCCCCTTTCCCTCTCTATTTCTATTACTCTCCCCCTATCACTCTCTGCCTTCTGTTTCTGTCATTCTCTCCCTTTCTCCCTCCCTTTTCCTATCATACTTTCCCTCTCTCTGTTTCTCTCTCTCTAGCTATCTCCATACTTTCTCCCTCTGTCACTCCCATTCTTTCTCTGTTGCTCTTCCTCCCATCATTCTCTCCTCCTCTATTGCTGTCACTCACACATTTTATCCTTCTCTGAGAAATGAAAACAAATAAAAAATACTCAACAGCACTAGTTGAATCTGAGGCACCCATATCCACCCAACACAAGGAGACAAATGTCAGTTCTAGATTGTCTCCAACTCATGCCAACTGTCTTGAATCAAATGGGTTTTCCATTACAATGGGGGGTTTGGGTCTCATTAAGACAGCTGAATAGAAGATTTCACAATGAAGTAAAAGAACTGAACAGAAGATTGCAAAGGGTGACATAAGAAGACCAAGTATTAGAATGAAGTGTGCAAAGAGCTGGAAACAGAAAACCAAAAGAGAACATGCTGTGTCCTTCTCAAGCTAAAAGAACTGAAGAAGAAATTCAAGCCTCGAGTTACAACAGTGAAAGATTCTACAGGAAAAAATATCAAATGACTCAGGAAGCATCCAAAGAAGATGGAAGGAATACCAGCTATTATAGCACAAAGAACTGGTCAATGTTCAACCATTTCAAGAGGCAGCATACGAACCAACAGTAGAAGGAAGAAGGCAAAGCTGCACTGAAGGCAATGGTCAAAAGCAAGGCTCCTCAGATTGACGGAATATCACTTCAGATGTTTCAACAAAAGGATGCAACATTAGAAGTGCTCACCTGTCTATGCCAGGAAATTCGGAGGACAGCTACCTGGCCAACCCACTGGAAGAGATCCCTATTTATGCCTGTTCCCAAGAAGGATAATCCAACTGAATGTGGAAATTATCAAACAATATCATTAATATCGCACGTAATAAAATTTTGCTGAAGATCATTCAAAAGGGACTGCAGCATTATATTCACAGGGAACTGCCAGAAATTCAAGCTGGATTCAGAAGAGGACATCGAAATATCACTGCTGATGTCAGCTGAATCTTGGCTGAATGCAGAGAATACCAGAAAGATGTTTAACTGTGTTTCATTGACTATATAAAGGCACTCAACTATGTAGATCATAACAAATTTCAGATAACATTGCAGTGAATGAGAATTCCAGAACACTTAATTGCGTTCATGAGGAATCTATATATTCATCAAGAGGCAGTCATGTGAACAGAACAAAGGGGCACTGCATGGTATAAAGTCAGGAAAGGTGAGTATCAGGGTTGTATCCTTTAACCATACATTTCAATCTGTATGCTACGCAAATATGAAGAAGAATGGGGTATCAGAATTAGAGAAAGACTCATTAACAACTTTTGTTATGCAGATGACACAACCTTGCTTGTACAAAGTGAAAAGGATCTGGAACACTTAACTGATGACGATCAAAGACCACAGCTTTCAGTGTGGATAGCATCTCAACATCAAGAAAACAAAAGTCCTCACAGATGGACTGATAAGCAGCATCATGATAAATGGAGAAAGTATTCAGGTTGTCACGGATTTCATTTTACTTGCATCTATAATCAACACCCACGGAAATAGCAGTCAAGAAATCAAAGGACACATTACACTGGGGAAAGTCAGCTGCAAAAACTTCTTTAAAGTGGTGAAAAGTAAAGGTGTCACCTTGAAGACCAAGGTGTGACCCAAACCACGGTATTTTCAATTGCATCACACGCATTTGAAAGCTGAACAATGAATAAGGTAGACAGAAAAGAATTGATGCCTTTGAATTGTCATTCTGGAGAAAAATACTGAATGTGCCACAGACTGCCAAGAGAACAAACACTATAGCCTCCAAGAAGATTAAAATACCTAGGAATAAATCTAACTAGAGAAATAAGAGATCTTTACAAAAGGAACTACAAGACATTACAACAAGAAACTAAGAGAGACTTACATAAATGGAGTAATCTACCCTGCTCATGGACAGGAATGTCTATTTTACCCAAAGCAATATACTTACACAATGCAATCGCAATACAAATCCCAATGACATTTTTTAATGAGATGGAGAAAGAAATCATCAACTTTGTTTGGAAAGGGAAGAAATCTCGGATAAGTAAAGCACTATTGAAGAAGAAAAACATACAGGGAGGTCTCTCACTACCTGACTTTAGAACCTACTACACTGCCACAGTAGTCAAAACAGCCTGGTACTGGTACAAAAAGCGACATACAGATCAATGGAAGAGAGTTGAGACGCCAGCGATGCCACCATCCTCCTATGAACAGCTGATATTCGACAAAGGCCCCAAGATTTTAAACTGGGGTAAGAAGGTCTCTTTAACAAATGGTGCTGGCAAAATTGGATACCCATCTGCAAAAATTGAAACAAGACCCATATCCCACAGCTTATACAAAAACCAATTCAAATTGGATGAAAGACCTAAATATCAAACCTAAAATGATAAAGCTCATCCAAGATAAAATAGGATCAACAATGGAAACTTTAATACACAATGTAGACAGACTTCAAAATCTGGCAAACAAAGCACGATCAACAGAAATGAAAATAGATAAATAGGAACTACTAAGAATTGAATGCTTTTGCTCATCCAAAGCCTTCAACAAAAGAATTAAAAGACCACCTACAGAATGGGAAAAGATATTTGGCAACTATATGTCAGACCGATGCCTGATCTCCATAATCTATAAGGTATTACAAAATATCAACAAGAAAAGGATAAACAATCCAAATAAGCAAAGGGCAAAGGAGATAAGACAGACATTTCTCTAAAGAGGATATCCAAGAGGCTGAAAGACACATGCACAGTTGCTCATGATCGTTAGCTATTAAAGAAATTCAAATCAAAACTATGATGAGATAACATCTCACCCCAACAAGGTTGGCCATGATCCAAAAAACACAAAACAACAAATGCTGGAGAGACTGTGGAGAAACTGGAATTCTCCTACACTGCTGGTGAGACTGCAAAGTGGTACAACCTCTTTGGAAACAATCTGGCACTTCCTTAAAAAGTTGGAAACAGATATACCATTTGATCCTGTAATTCCACTGCTTGGAATTTATCCTTCAGAAACGAAGGTTGTCACATGAACAGACACATGTACATGAGTGTTTGTTGTAGCACAGTCCACAACAGCAAAAAGTTGGAAGCAACCCCAATGCCCATCAACAGATGAATGGATAATCAAACTATATACTCAATGGAACACTATGCTATGATAAAAAACAATGATAATTTTAGAAAACACCTCATAACATGGTCTCATTTGGAAGAGATCTTGCTGAGTGAAATCAATCAGTGTCAAAAGGACAAATTTTCTTTAAGACTCCTGTTATAAGGGCTTAACAAGAGAATTATCCACAGAAGAAAATGACTGTATTGGCTACATGGGTGGGTGGGGGCTGAGGGTTTATTATAGATGAGATAATTGATAGATGTTAGAAACTTTATTCTTTTACTGTAATAATAAAAAAATTAAAGTTAAAAAAAAGGAAGAAGTACAACCTGAGTGCTCCTTGGAAGCAAGCATGGGGAGATTGTGTCTCACACACTTTAGACAAGTTGTCAGGAGGGATCAATCCCTGGAGAAGAAGATCATGCTTTGTAAAGCATAGGGTCAGGGTAAAAGAGGAAGTCCTACAACAAGATAGACTGATACAGTGGCTGCCACGATGGGATTAAGAGTAAAAATGATTGTAGGTATGGTACAGGACTGGTTAGTGTTTTGTTCTGTCATGAATAGGGTTGCCATGAGTCATAAATGACTCGATGGCACCTACCTAACAACAACAACAACAACAACTAATTCAATCAAGTTTACTCTTGCACCTGCTTCAGCATATGCTTCCTGAATGACCTTCAGATACTCTTTGACAACTGGGCAGACACACAGCTATTTAGTTTCATTGGAAGCACTCATAACTGTTGTAGTTCCAGTTTAGGGAAGTGCAGAAAAAAGAAACTGCTGCAAAGAGGTAGGCCTCCATCTGAGTTCCTGCCATTTCTTGATTTTGTCTTTCCAAGTTTTAACAGCAAGCCTATGGCAGAATAGCCTCAGGAAGACAAAGCTGAAGCAAAGTTCACCTTCACACTTTTAGTCCCTCTGTTCCCTTTGCTGGGAACCCCTGCAAAGAGTATCTGGGAAAAGGATCTTTACTATGTATAAAACCAAACCAAACCAAATTCACTGCAATAGAGTCAATTCTGACTCACAGTGACCAATACAGGGCAGAGTGGAATGGCCACATAGTTTCCAAGGAGCACCTAGCAGATTTGAACTGCTGACTTTTTGATTAGTAGTTGTAGAACATAACCATTACACCACCAGAGTTTTGTATGTATGAAAGAGTAGGGTGTAAATGTGGGACTCCAGGTATTACTAAGAAATACAGTTCATTACGATTTACTTGTAACATGTGAAAAGCACTCTGCTTAGTTATGTGACATTACAATAAATAAGCTACCATCTGACCCTACTCCACACAGAAGGGATTTTCAGGGACGAAATTATCTAAAAGCAAAAAGAAACAGGCCCAAGAAAAATCACGAGGTAGGCTAAAGGCCAGGGAGCCGATGATGTAGCATCCTGGGCTCAAAAGCAGATCTGCTCACTGGAGCACTAGCCACAATAGCCAGAAGGTGAAAACATCCTAAACATCTGTCTGCGAAAGAATGGATACACAAAATGTGGTACACACGTACAATGGAATACTATTCAGCCATGAAGAGAAGCTAAATCCTGGTACATGCTAAGACACTGATGAATCTTGACAACACATGGTAAGTGCAATAATTCAGTTACAAAAGGACAAATGTGTTTGATGCCACTTTTATGAAATATCTAGGCATATTTACAGAGACCAAAATTAATCAGTAGTTACCGAGGACGGAAGTGGTGGGGACAAAGGAGTCACTGCATATGGAGCACTGAGTGCCTATTTCTGTTGTTGTTGTTTGCTGATGAGTCACTGTGGAGTAGAACAGTTGCAAAGGGTATTCAAGGCATGAAACTGACAGGCCAGTCTTCCAAGGCACCTCCAGCTGGGTTTGAACTGCTAATCTTTTAGTTATTAGTGGAGCACTTGATCATTTATACCATCCATGGACTCCCATCTCTATCTACATCAATGTCATCTCTTTTGTTGCTACCACAAAACAGTTAAGATCATGTGTGGCTATCTTCTTAGTCATATATCTGTTGCCTTCTTGTTGTAAACAGTCAAGTCTCCACTTAAGGTAACTGAGAGCTATGAGTAGACATTAAGCCAAAGTTGTAGACTCTGTGCCTCAGACAAGTGGTGTTCTGGTCTACCAGGAGACACAGTGCAATACGATAGTCAAGATTATGGGCTTTGGCACTTCCCTGCCCATGTTCAAAGCCTGGCTCCCTCTTTTACTAAAAACCAGTTGCTGTCAGGTTGACGTCAACTCTTGGGGTCCCCATGTATGTCGGAGAAGAGTTGTTCTTCACAAGGTTTTCAATGGCAGATGTTTTTGAGGTAGATCATAAGGCCTTTCTTCCAACATGACTCTGGGTAGATCTGAACCTCCAACCTGTCAATTACTAACTGAACACACTAAACATTTTCTCCTCCCAGGGACTCTCCCTTCCTTACTAGATTTGTTATTTTAAGCAAATCACCTAACCTCTATGTTCTGTTTCTTTCTCTGTGAAATGGGATGATATCAATGGGATGATATCAATGGGATGAAGAAAATCAAATATGGCAGGTGCTTTAATCTGGCACCTACTGAACTCTCAATAATGCTATTAGTCTGTCTTCTATAGATCATTTTACATCTGGATCCATAATAACAATCCAATTAGTAGATTAATGATCACTCATCTGGTAAATAACAATCCAGCTGTTCTGTCTCTCACATTATTTGCCCCAAATGCCATTAGACAGGTAAAGTCTTTAGAAAGACATCATAATTCATCTTTTCTTTCATAATTCACCTATAGCTTTGTAGCTCTATTCATCTGACTTCAGATCTTTAAATGACAGAACTTCTAACATCCCCTGAGCTGACAGGCAGACAATGAAATACAGTTAAAAGAACTTCCCCCCCACCAAAGTCTTTTATTCAAGAAATTTTTCCTTGAGTCAAACCACTTCATTCAACTTCAAAGGAGGGGGAAGCATATTCTATAACCAGTTAGTCTATTTTATAAACAGGATAAAAGAAAAGAATTTATCCAGTCTGAAGGTCTTATCAGGGGAAAAGGAGAAATATTATCTCTTTCATTTAAATTTATTTCCAATTTTTTTATCAAGAGGCATAAATAATGTATGATAGTCTTTCAGAACCTCAGATTAATGTGTGTTCCATAGGCTTACAACGTTTTGTAGTGAGAGTGAAGAAGATCCTGCAGCGAGCACTGAGAAGGCAGCTCCCAGAGGGCCACTGGAGAGCAGAAAGCAGGAGGGGAACACCTTTCCCTGGGCTCTGAGGTTTCTGAGTGCACACCCTTCCTCCACCACTACTCCTTCCCAGTAGGTGCTCTCTCAGTGGTCAGTGGAGCTGCTGAAGCCTGTCGTGACTCACTGGAATGCCCTAAAAAGAGGTGTTAACAGTCCTGCAACGATTCTACACAATCTCCCCACTCCCTGAAGACAGCCATTCTCACTCTCTGCCCAAGAAAGCTGTTGTGGCAGAGACAGCCAGCTAGTGTGGGTTTTCATAACAGGAGGGACATAAAGCTTCCTTCCCAGTAATTTGTTTGTAGAGAATTACTTACAGAATAAATAAACTGTCATCTTCCTCTCATGAAAACATGTATCATTGCTGCATATGTATTTGAGAGATAACACTAAAACTTTTTCATACAGCATTTGCCAAGTTAACTTTTTAAAAGCGTACAGTTTTTTTTTTTTTTAAAGTTCTGTTGAGTTGATTACAACTCATAGCAACTCCACAGGACAGAACAGAACAGTCCCATAGAGTTTCCAAGGAGCACCTGGCAGATCTCAACTGCTGACCTCTGGTTGGCACATGTAGACCTTAACCACAACATCACCAGGGTTTCCTTAGCAACGTCAGTCACCTTAATCACTGTGCAACTCTACCTACCCTTAATCAATGAGCTGTTTTGCTGTGTATATTCTCAACAACAACAAAGAATAAAATCAGTTATTTTTTTTTTAAATCTGGGGACACAAAAATTTACCATTATGTCGCTCCCTAGAAATAAAAGTGGGAAAAAATGGCAAACGGACGTTTCATTCCTCAGTTCTGCAAATCACATTTTATAGGCTTTGTGTATGTATGTGTATACAGTAAGAGCTGACAAAGGGAAGTACAATCCAATGAACTAGTTTAATTTCTTACTTCCCCTAGGACATCTGCTTCCATGAAGATTTACAGCCTTAGAAACCCTATGGGGTATTTGCACTATGTCCTATAAGGTTGCTATGAATTTAAATCAACTCAAAGACAATGGGCTTTTTGTAGGGTTATGGCTATCCTGGTGTGTGACCATATCCTAGGGAAGTTATCAGCTGTTGGGGACAACTGTCTGATAAGGAAGAGTGTGGAAAAGAGGAGCTGGAAAGAACCACAGGATATACTCCTTGCTTGGGATTCTGATTTGGGGAAGAATATCATTCAGAGTTGGTAGATCTCTAGTTTCTCCACCATAACCATGTTTCATTTAGCTAAACAGATGTGATTGACTGGAATCAACTATTTACGTCCTACAAGAGGAGCTCTGATTGATCATTAGTTAAGTGCTCAGGTGCTAACTGAAAGGTCAGCAGCTCAAACCTAACAACAATTCACTCTTCAGAAGACAAAGCCTGGTGATCTACTCCAATAAATATTTCAGTGTAAGAAACTCTATGGTGCAGTTCTACTCTGCCCTTTGGGGTTGCAGTGAATCAGAGTTCACTTGGCACACAACACCTGGCTCAACTGTCAGTAGCCGGCATCATCTCCCTACAGCTCTATCGCTCTCACGAACTCTCTCTCCAGGGCTGGCTGTCCCTTCATTTGGCAGCTTACCTATGGCACCCGGCTCTAGTCTACCCATCCACTCTTACAAGGAGCTAGGAAAGGGGGCCATAGAGATATGCTTTGGCACCCTCCAATGAGTGCAGGGAACTGGGGTGAACACTCCATCTCCTCCAGGCACATTGCAGGGCAGTCTCTCCTGCTGGTGTAGGGATCTCCAGCAAGCTTGCTGCACTCAACAGTATCCAGAAAAGTAGCAGGGAATTGTCTCTGCTCAGGTGGGTGTCTAATTTCAGTGGGTTCATGTTCTGCCCCCTAAAACATTCTCAGTGTCTTTTGCTCTATTTCATTCCATGGGGTGTGTCCACACTATGGATAGTCTGTGTGCACAGAAGCTCAGTGTGCATCTGGATGCCATTTTTCCCTTTTGCAAACAGAACACTGATTCTCCCAGAACCTCCCCACCCAGCACTTGGCTTGGAGGAGGGGGGCGAGCACAAGGACCTTCCCTTCTCCAAGGCCAAAGACACCAGTGACTCTACATCCCGTCTCATAAAAATATAGAAGTGGCAGCTATCCTGCCTCATGGTAGTCCTGGTAGGAGACATGGCTCAGCTGTCAGTAGCTGGCATCAGAATGTGAGGTTCTCAGTGCCTCCGTCCATGGGTTTGGTCCTAAGCTCTAACTCCAGGAAAAAAGAAAAATAAAAAAAATGGGTGGCCAGGTATCCTGTTAAACTATTATAAACTCCATCATAATGGCCTCTACCTTCCTGCTCAAGCAGCCGTGCTCCCTCAGGGCAGGGACCACAGCTTATTCATTATTTCACTTTCCTGGATACACCCAGAATACATCAGTATGTAAGGGCAGGTCAATAGAAGGAAGGCAGTGAGGTGAGAAAGGAAAGCAGAAAATACATAAAAGAAGGGAGGAGAATAAAGTAGAGAAGTAGGTTACACAAGATCATAGAAGGCTGTCAAAGTCACAACTTGAGAATAGGGATGAAGATGAGAAGAAAGAGGAGAAGGAAGATTGCTGACACTTACTGAACACTTATCACGTGTCGGGCACTGTTGGAAGTGCTTTAAACTTGTGATCAATACACCAGGAGGATACAGTGAAGATTTATGCTTTGTGATAGTTAATCTGACAACACTAAGTAAAATGGGAGCTCCACAAGGAGATGGTGGTGGTCCCACAAAAAGTACACATTGCACATTTATTTGTATCCTCCTAAAAGATATGCTCCTGTCCATTCCCTGGCACCTGAATGGGACTTTATTTGGAAATAATGTTTTTGCAGATGTAATTAGTTAATATGAAGTCCGAGGTCCGAGGTCCTGTTTGGCACAAAGTATTTGCACTTAGCTACTAGGTTGAAGGCTGGTGGCTCGAATACACCCAGCAACACTGCTAAAGAAGGGCTTAGAGATCGACTTTCTCAAGATACACAGCCAATGAACACCCTGTATAGCACAGTTCTACTCTGCAAACATAGAGACACCATGAGTCAGATTTGGGTTGAAGGCAATGGGCTATCTGTTTTTTGTTTGTTTAACAAGAAGTCACATTAGCGTAGTCAAGCCAGCCAAGTGCCATCGAGTCAGTGGACCTTAATCCAATGTGGTCATGTCCTCATTAGTAGAAGAGAAGAGACACAGGGGCAGGCATGGTAGAAAGCACGTGATGAGCTTAGAGTGATGCCATCAACAAGCTAAGGAACACAAAGGATTTTCAAAACCACAAAAAAGTTAAAAAGAGACAAAGATCTTACCCTAAAGCCTTCAGAAAGAGCATGGTTCTGCCTATGTGTTGACTTCAGATTTCCAGTCTCCCAAACTAAGTGAATACACTTCTGATGATGTAAGCCACTCACTCTGTGGTACTCTGTTACAGCAGCACTAGCGATAGAATACAATAAGCACAGCTAGGGCTGAGGCCTGACATCTTCACAAGTGATTAGACATGACAGGAGAGGGAAGAGAAAAGAAGCTAAAAGATTTCTAGACCAAAATAATGATGGTGGCCCGGAAGGGAGGAGGGGAGAAAACGGATGCTGTTTGGAGTACATGAGGTGTGACGTGTGACGTGCAGCACTAAAAATGTGGACTGACAAGTAGGTGAGAGAACAGGGATCGTGAGAGACTTCGAAGTCCACACAGACGGAAGTCCTGAAAACACCTAACAGGCTTCCCAAGGGAGACCAGGAAAGACCAAACACAGAGCTAGCAAAAACACTCGTGTTCAGGAAGTTGGGGCAAACAAAGGAGTCTGAAGAGAAGAAAAGTGTGGTGGGGAAGGGGGCAGGACAACCAAAGCAGAAGAGGCTTAGGAAAGCCAAGCACAAAAGGGGGCAACTGATACTTCTGGAGGCTGAGGCCAACGGGGCCTGAGAAGGGGCCATGGAATTCAGTGACTGGAGAAGACATCCCCAGAGCCTTCAGGGAAATGATTTTAAGATAAAGGTAGTGGCTGGCACGGAGCTTGGAGCGACAGAAAATGGAGGCGTCAGATGAAGAAACGAAGGACAGAGGAAGAAACTGGAGAAAAGTTTGCTCTCTGTGTCTCTCAGGCCTGGGTAATCCTTTTGCTGTCTGTGGCTGAATTAAAAGATCTATGGAAAGAAAAAGAGGGAGAGGTTTAGCCAAGCAAAGTCCTAGAGGAAGTTAGAAGAGGTACAAACAAGTGCTAAGTGCCAAGTTCACCTCCTGAAAAAGATTTTTTGTTTGCCCCCCGAAATTAGAGAGGCAAGGGGATTAAGCAGCAATAGAGAGGAAAGAAGGTGTCGGAGCCCTGCTCAGAGGACTGTCTCTTCCTGGTGAAGTGCAGGGGAGCTGGAGGGGAGTGACTTGCTTGGACAGAGGGGGAAGGTCAGTTTCCAGATCACAGAGGCGGCAGGAGAGCATGCTGGGAGCGGGCAGACCCAACTCCGGGGAAGCTCCTAGTGCTGCCCTTGCTGTTGTGTAAGCAGGGCAGGAAGAAAGCTTAGAATAGTTTGTTTATAAAGACATAATAAGATGACATAACATGAAGAGACTTAAAGATGTTGATCTCTTCCTTCCTTACATTTCCCTGTCACAATGATGTATACAGTTGGTTCACATGAAGAAGCCATAACAAATCTGAGGAAAGTTTTCTTCACTAAATAACCAAAGGGTCATTTAATTACACAGTAACTCTCCGGACTTCACTAAAATACCAGCACCCTCTCCACAGTCACCACACAAAGAAATACCTCCTCCCCACCTTCCTCACGTTCGAGCCTGTGTCTGTTTTTTTTCCACCTAATCACATTAGCACACAAAACAAAGGCATGGACGAGAGAGATTACGACAGTTTAAATCCAATCTGAGAACGAGAGAAAACAAGACAGTGTAACCCTGCAACCATCTATTTTAAATCGTACTTTAGATGAAGGTTTATAGAACAAATGAGCTTTTTTTGATCTTGGTTACCAACCCAATGACACGTCAGCACTCTCCCTTCCGGATCTTGGGTTCCCTATAACCAGCTTTCCTGGCCCTCCTGCCTTCTAATCCTTACCTCTGGGCTGCTGTGCCCCACTAGTCTCATTTTGTTTTGTAGGGTGTCTAGTCTTTGGCTGAACCCTGGTGGTGTAGAGGGTTAAGGGCTGCATCTGCTAACCAAAAGGTCGGCAGTTCAAATCCACCAGGGCTCCTTGGAAACTCTATGGGGGCAGTGCTACTCTGACCTCCAGGGTAGCTGTGAGTCGGAAGCGACTCGACAGCAGTGGGTTTTCTTCTTTTACTCTTTGGCCGAGGGGTCAACCTTGGAAATAACTTCACTACAGATCTAAAAGAATGTCTGAGAGCTATACTCGTGGGGTCTCTTTAATCTCTGTCAAACCATTAAGCCTCGTCTTTATTTATTTCGTGAGTTAGGATTTTGTCGTACATTTTTCTCCAGCTCTGTCCCAGATCCTCTACAGTGCTCCCTGTCAGAGCCATCAGTCGTGACAGCTTTGTACCACGTGGTTGTGCTGCACTCAGTCTGCTGGAGGTCATGGTAGTTACAGTCCACCAGTCCTCGGGACTAATCTTTCTCTTGTATCACTGGTTTTCTTCCTTCTCCTTTCATCAATCTATATTTTTCAATTGCATATAAAGTATTTTATCAAGAGGATACTGCAAACATGACTGAAATCTAGCTCACCCTATGTTCGGTACTGACAACCATTATAGCTGGAAACAATTGAAAATTCCATTGCATGCTATTTCCTTGAAGATTAAAATTAAAAGCAAGACCTTACACATTAATTTTTATAACATTAGTTAGTCTAATTTAAAATGAAAGAAAACATCTTACCTACTGTAACAGAATATTTTGAGTAGGAGTACAAGAGCCAAACCATCCAGAAATATCGCAGCCAGAGGGATGGATATTGCGGGGGGCGGGGAATAGAAGGAAAAAGTTGTGAACATTAGTGACATACAAATGTTAATCATTCTCTAAAAAAGAAAAATTACAACAAAGGAAAACTTATGACAGTTTTATAAAAAGAATAAACCATAAAATCCATTGGGTAGGGGTTTTGTTGGTCCACAAATACATTGGAATTATCCAGCATAGAAATAATAATTCTAAGAAGAAATTTTTTTATGCATACGACAGAGCAATGTGTTTTAAACTTAAGAATAGGTATAGGCAAACTATAGCCTACAGGTGAAATGTGGCCCACCAACTATTTTTGTACTGTTTTTCCTGAACACAGCTACCTCCATTTGTTTAATATATGGTCTGTGGCTACTTTTGTGCTACAACTGTTAGGGCTCGAGAGTTACAACGCAGGCTACGGGGCCCACAAACCTAAGTATTTACTATCTGGTCCCTTGGAGAAAATGTTTGCTGATCTTTGTTAAAGAATAAGGATACTGCTCCTTTACCTTTTTCCTTGTCAGGCAATCCCATCACAATCATCCCTGTCCAATACAGCAGCATTATTTGTTTATGCTCTGAAAACTACATCTTTCCGGGATCTGATCCCAAAATAACACAATTCAACTTACATACTATGTTTGGGCCTAGAAAGCAAATGATAGATAATTGGTTTGCTTTTTTGTGTGCTTAGAAATTGAATTGTACAGCTTCTGTGGTTAATTTGGTTCTTGAGATGGCTGGAGAAAATGTTCAATTATTGGTTAAATACAGACACAGTATAAACTGCTGGCATCGAAGTGTCTAGGGACAATAAATTTTGGTGAAGGCAAATTACGGATTTTCATCTTCCCTTATTATACAGATAAGAACAGTGCAAGCTCTCACCCCCAGCAAGTTCACTACTACATGAAAACAAGTAAGGCGGATGGATGGAAAGACCAGAAAAGACTCAACCAGGCAAAATCAAGTTCATGTTAGTTCACACCTGCCAAATGCAAACAACGAATCCAAATAATGTAACCTATATTATATAAGTCATTAAGTGTTACTGTGACTTCACACATATCCTGCTTAACATATACCTCACTTAATACCCAAAGTTAACAGAGCACTGTGGTGCAGTGGTTAAGAGTTCAGTTGCTAACCAAAGGGTCAGAATTTCGAATCCTCCAGTTGCTCCTTGGAAACCCTATTTCATCCTGTAGGGTTGTTATGGAATCCACCTGATGGCAATGGAATATATATATAAAATCAAAAAAAAAAAACCTATTGTCATCAAATTGGTTCTGATTCAAGCAACCCTACAGAACAGAGTAGAAAAGTCCCAAAGTCCCACAGAGTTCTCAAGGAGCACCTGGTAAATCTGAACTGCTAAGTCTTTTGTTACAGCTGTAGCACTTAACCATCACGCCACGAGGGTTTCCATACATACATACATACATTAATCCTTAAGTTTTCCCTTTGGCTAGGCACATTATTTTTCTGTAAATTTATGTACAATAATTACACAAATTGATGAGCATTTATATAAATGATTAGAGGTTTGCAGCTCTGAAGATGACTGTTCACCTCATCTTGCCTGCAGTATTTGTGAAATATGACACAATTTCCCAGACCATAAACACTTATTTCTCCCAAGGACCCACAGAGCCAGCCACAGAAGGTGTGACTATGGTGAAAACAGACGAGCTCTCACCCCTTGCAGGAGCAGGCTCCTTACTCAAGCTCTAAGCAGCCACCACCTCTATGACCTTAAAAAAGTACAAACTCACCTGAGGGCAAACTCCAAAATTCTTTAGGAACTGAAGTCCTGTGTTCATGATAGACTAATCAGACCTTTCTCCCAAAACACTGTTGCGCTTTCAATCATCCAGTCACTTAATTCTACTAACCCCATTCCAGTCTAATACACTCTGCTAGGTGGCAAAGGACACGGGATGAACAAGACATGGACCCTTCCTTGTTCTAAAACCAACGGCTGCTGAATCAGTTCCAACACATGACATCCCCACGTATGTCAGAGTAGAAATGCGCTCCACAGGGTTTTCATGGATGATGGTTATAGATCTCCAGGCCTTTCTTCCAAGATGCCTCTGAATGGACTCCAACCTCTCAGCAGCCTTTTGGTTAGCAGCCAGGTGTATCACCTGTTTGTACCACCCAGCAACATCCCTTGTTCTATAAATGCTTAGAATTACCAGGGTGTTAAGATGTACACAAAACTCAGTACGATGAAAGGCAGATCATGGTAAATGGCAGAGCTATGACATAAAATGTTATTAAGTATCATTCAGAGATGAAAAGGTTCCTTTTCAACTAGGTAAGAATCAGGGAAACTGTTGTGGAAGGATGGCACAAGATGAAGGATGATAAAAGGTTCTGTGTAGAAAGAATTAGCTTGAGAAGGCAAAAAGTAAGGAAGCAGTGGTCTTGTTGAAAGAACAATGAGCAGTACATTTTGACTGAAGTATCAGTTTGGGGAATAGTTAAAGATAAGTTGAAGAGCGTATTGGAAGTAAGTCATGGAGAATGTCTCCATTTTTGACAAAGAAACCTGGCCTCCACTGTCTGGCTCCGGAGAGTTTCTAAAGATGTCAGGTGGAAGGACTGATGAAACGCAGAATGACACAAGAGTCTGAAACGGCTGTGGTAAGTGGTGTGAGGGTGGCATACAGTCACACCAGCAGTGGGCACCTCCACAAGTCTCCCGAGGCTCTGCTGGCTTTTTGATTCTTGGTGGGGAGTTGACCCAGGCCATCTCTAAAACTCCCACATGCTCTAAGAAAATGCCCCAGTTCGGGAGAAGTGTTGTGTTTCAGGAAGGCTGACCAAGTCCTGCATAAGTGATGCCAGAGGCTGGAAGTCTGGGGGCCAGTCAAGAGGTCACAGCAACAACACAGGGGAGATGTGTTCTGGATGCAGGAAGGCAGTAGTAGAGGAAAAGCCTGAAGCACTGAGGAAATAAAAACATACGGGACGTACAGCCCCTGAAAAGTCTATGCAACTCAGTTCTTAGTCTGAAGCACATGGGCTCAACATGACTTGAAACTGTCCTAACGGAAACAGGTCATAAATTTATTGGTAGAAGAAAGAGTAAGCAGTCAAAGATGATGCTAAGGTTTTTGGGTCTGGGTGCACGACAGAAGAATCATCCTCTTAATAACTGACCTCAAACCAGCAGACATTTACTTATAAATCATCTTCAGTGTCAGATACTGCAAGACAAGGACATAGACACGAACACTGCAGGATGCTTGTGTCTAAGAAGTTTTCACAGCAGCACAACTGAGACCAGGAGCAGTTCAGGCTGCTGAAGGTATGCATGATCACCTGTTTTTTTATTATGAGAAGGGAAACTCTGTTGGCATACTGGGTGACGTGCTACATGTGTGTGGTGGTCAGGATTATGTCAACTTGGCTACTACCTATTTGGCTGCTATATTAAGTGGCAGGGCGGGGTTTGTGGTGGCTCCCTGCCCCTCGGCTCTCATCTCGTGACACTGGACTATGGCTGCTGATCGGTCACGTGGCCAGGAGCTCCTGCTCTCTGGTTCCAGCATCTGGTTCCGGGACTTCAGCTAGCAGCTGTTGGGCTCATCAGTCCTTACAGTCGGCACTTGAGAGTCCTGCTCCCCGACCTGCCAATCCTGCACTCGCCAGCCTCTGCCCAGTCCTGCTCCCTGACCTGCCGATCCTGGGTTCGCCAGCCTCTGTCACTTCGTCTCGCCACCAGCTTGGGATCCACTGACCTACACAACCGGTGATCTGCAACTCTGGTCTCTGACTTGCTGACCTTGGGTTCCTCAGCTTCCGTGGACACGTGAGGCTTGTGCCAGAGCTTGGGACATTCAGCTTCTGTGATTACAAAACCCAGCCTAAGACAATGTGCTAACCAAAAAGTCAGCATTTCAAACCACCAGAAAGTCCTTGGAAACTCTGTAGAACAATCTACTCTGTCCCATAGAGTTTCTATGAGACAGAATCAATTTGATGGCAGCGGGTTTGGTTAGGTTTTGGCTATAAGAAGAGCTAAAAGGGACAAGGGTAATTTCATCTTTGGACTAGACTCCTCGGCAACCTAGAGTAGTAGTAAAGGAGTAAACAGATCTGAATTCACCAACCCAGGCATCTTGTTTTCTCCACACGTCATTCTGAGCAAGTTATGTAACATTCTTTCTTAAATTATGATGTGGATCAAGTACATTAAAGTTGGTGGAACCAAAACAAAAAAAAAGAACAACAAAAAAAAAACCCACCAAATCTGTTGCCATCAAGTCAATTCCAACTCATAATGACCCTACAGGACAAGGTAGAACTGCCCCATAGGACTCTAGGGAGCAGTTGGCAGATTTCAACTATTGGCCTTTTATACAGCAGCCTAAGCTCTTCACCAGGGAGCCACTAGGGCCTAATGCAGGAAGAAGCACTTTGAAAATCTCAAAATGCTTAACGTGTAATTTGACAGGGATATTAACATGTTGGGTACTGGTGCAGCATGCAATTGCCTGATAAAACTTCAGACACACAGACATAGAGCTTTACCAATATCCAACCAGTGACTGATAAAAATTCAGATCTACAGACATAGAAATATGTCAATATCCAGCTAAAGATATATATCTGGAAGTCATATTTACCATGATGCAACTTGAAAACAGAGTAAAAGGCTAAAGGAAAAGACAGAGTGATGAAAGCTAAGATATAAATGCAGGCCAATGCCTACGTTTATGGACTGGAGGAAGAAAAGGGTCAAGAAAAAAACCAAAAAGTCTTTGCAGGAAAGCAAGGAAGCTGATGGAAAAAACTGAGCTTGAAGCCAGGAACGGCAGGTGCTAGACTGCCTCTGAAGCAACAAACAACCCGTTGCTGTCAAGTGGATTCCGACTCACAGTGACCCCACAGGACAGAGGAGAACTGCCCCACAGGGTTTCTAAGGAGCGGCTGGTGGCTTCAGAGAGCCGCCCTTCTTGGTGAGCAGCTGGGTCCCTGACCACTGTGCCGCCAGGGTTCTAGCTTGTCTCTTCTACTCACTAATCACTTGACTTTGGGCAAATATTTCAACTCATAGTTTTCTAGTTCAAATGCCAAGTATCCCTGGAGCATACAAAGCCAGCCACTGCCGTTGAGTCCATTCCTACTCACAGGGACCTTATAAGTCAGACAGAACAGCCCCACAGAGTTTCCAAAGAGTTACTGGTGAACCCAAACTGCTGGCCTTTTGGTTAGCAGCCCACACTTAACCACCGTGCCACTGAAAGATAAAAAACAGAATGAGTGAGAAGAGCAGAGACCACAGGAGAAGGAGAGAAAACACTGTAAGGAAGCCTTGACAAAGGTCTTGGGGGATGGGATGGGGAAATACAGAGTGCTGGTGAGTGTCAGGGCAGAGCAGGAGAAAGGAAGAAACAGAAGTGAGAGCCACTTCATACCCGACTGAGGTGTGGGAGAGGGTGCCCTGGTGCAGAGCAGAGCCTTGAAAATGAACAGAGGCGGCTCTTCTGCTGAGACTGGAGGGAGGAGAAGAGTACAGATTCGCGAACCAGGAGAACTAGGAGAAAGCAAGCATGAGGCAGTTTCTATCAGTCACCTAGGGAAGGAACAACTCAGAAGAGGGGGGTGAGAATAGCTGGACAACAGAAGATTGTGAGCAAAGTCACGGAAGTATACCTGTAGAAACTATTGAACTCAGAATGCTTTACTGTGTATATTTTCAATAACAATAACAAAATAAACATTTTTTGTTTTAAAGTTCCAAACTGGAGGTGAGGCCGTTAACCAAGAGTAGCAGAATTGGGGCTCGTGGTTGGGAGCCCCTGTGGGCACTGAGACAGCTATAAAGACTCCCTGAGAACCAGTTCCAAATGACAGAGTTTCCCCAGCAGTGAGTACAGATGCAGAGAGATAATGGGGTTACCCTGAGAGGGGGCTGACCATGCATATACTTAAAGAGACTGGACTCTCCTGGTAACTAGAATCACAAATTTCAGGCTGGTGGGTATACATTAAATGTATTGAAAAAACTACTCAGCAAGAGCTCATTCCATAAAGTCAGAGACATAGCCTTCACTACTTTCTGCTGTTCTTCTGTTTTGGGAAAACAGATGTTAAGAAGGAAAGGAAAGAAAATGAAAGAAGCAAACACAGTAATCATAAAGTAACTAAGAGAAAGAAACAAAAACCATTGCTGTTGATTCCAACTCACAGCAACCCTGTATGGTCCAGAGTAGAACAGCTCCGTAAGATTTTGTTAGTTGTCAGTTTTAAAGACACAGATTACCAGGGCTTTCTTCCACGGTGCCACTGGGTGGGTTCAAACTGCCAACACTTAGGTCAGTAGCCAAGTACAAACCATTTGTGCTATCCAGGGACTTTTCATAGGGATGCTATAAGTCAAAATCAACTTGACAGCAACAGGTTTGGGTTTTTTTGGTGGGAAGTGATGCTTCACAAAGTAACAGTGAAAACTGTGTAGAATAGACAAAAATATACTTAAATGGGCAATGAAGACAATGTTAAACTTGTCTAGAAAAATATGTCAATGCTGTCAGATGATATTACGGTTCAAAATTCCAAATCAAATCCACTGCTGTTGAGTCAATTCCGACTCATACCAACCCTACAGGTCAGAGTAGAACTACTCATGAAGTTTCCAACCAGCTCCTGGAGGATTCAAACTGCCACCCTTTTTTGGTTACAGCAGACATAGCACTTAACCACTACAAGGTTTCCTAGGTAGGGTTCACATACGTGACTCTTCTAGTTAATTAAAGCTTTCTTCCAAGAACACAAAAACCTTTAAAATACAGCAATTTTTAAAAAGGCACGTCCTTAAATACAATGCATTTCCCTAGGAGGCTGAATAGAATTTACTACCTTGGTGTTTGAGGATTATCATTATGAAAATATGTCATTGTGCTGGACTACATGACATAGTAATGTTTTGGGGGGTACTGAGATGCACAGCTACCTGTCCATTCAATACAGAAGCCTAGACCTTGACACTGTCACAGTCAGCGATTTTCCTGCCTCCTTCCCAATCCACTGTCTCATCCCAGGATGAGATGGGTACTACAATGTTTTGTGCTCATAAATTTAAAGAATTAAGGGTTACAAGAGGAAAACATAAGGATTATACGATTACAAGAGGAGAACATAATCCAATTTACTATACCGGGAACCACTGTTTTCACAAAGTTATAATTTAGTGGGATCCAGCTGAGAGGCCTAAGGTGCTACCACAAGTCTCCTAAAAAGTGAAGTGCATGGGTTTTAAGACAACTACTTTACTTAGTGCTTAAGTACTTCCTGTGTTTCACTGTGTCTAGTTTTCTTAGTTCTACAAACTCAAAGACTGTGCTGCTAGTAATCTGGCCCCAGGTAAATGAGGTCCTACTGTGTTGCCTTCTACACTATAAAAATGCTGGAGAGTCCTGAGGTAAGGTTAGGATCCCCTGAGTGGCACAAATGGTTAACAAGATCAGCTGATAACTAAACGGTTGGTGGTTCACATCCACCTGTGGTGCCTCAGAAGAAAGCCTGGTGTCTACTTCTGAGTAAAACAGCGACCATTGAAAACCCTATGGTGCACAGTTGTATTCTGACCCTCATAGGTTGCTATGAATGGGAGTCAACTGGATGGCAACTGGTCTTAACATAGGTTCCTGAACATTTTATTATAATAACAATATTTTCCATGTCTTCTTAACATCCAAAGAAAGACACTATTTTCAGCCCTGAATTTCTCATCATAAATTGCATCATGACAGCCTAAACCACTTGGGTTCTGGGTCTGGCTAGTCACGCTGATGCTTTCCAATAATGAATCCCTTATTTAATATTTATAAACCACAAGCTATTTGTGAATCCCTAAAGCTGCTGACAACTAAGGAAAGAGAATATTAAATCAATATTTCATCTTCATCGTCTGTCCCATCTGACACCATGAGACGTTAGCAGACTGAAAGTGTCACCCAATCACACACCGTCTAGGTTTACAAAAACCAAGGCCGAAAGAACAGCAAGACAAACAAAAGGAACAACCACAAAACCTCATAAATGATTCATATATACAAATAAATAATCTCACTATTGCAATGTGGCTGGATATTTGGTTCCTGTAACACAATTAAAAAATAACTTCCTTTTTAAATAAAAGAAAGAGTATGGTAAACCCCAAGACTCAACTTCTTCTTTAGAAAGGTTTAGAACAGTCTAGGCTACAAGGTGTCAGCATTTTCTCTGAAATCTATATCCCAAGTTTATTGCCCCTCAAGAATTAAAAACAAAAGGCTATTCTGTTTCAAGGAGTCCCTGTGTGGCTCAAATGGTTCAGTATTTGGCTACTAACTGATAGGTTGGAGATTTGAGTCCACCCACTGAAGAAAAATCCTGGTAACCTCCTTTTAAGAAATCACCCATATCTTTTGCTGTCCAGTTGATTTCAACTCACAGTGACCACATAGGACAGAGTAAAACTACTCATAGTGACTATATAGGATAGAGTTGAACTGTCTCTTAAGGAGTCCAAAGAGTGGTTGATGGATTCAAACTGGCAAATTTTTGCGTAGCAGCCGAGGTCATAACCTCTAGGCCACCAGGGCTCCCCAAAGGCCAGAGCCAGTGACAACCTATAAAGCATAGTTCTACTCTGAAACACATAGGGGTGCCAAGACAAATCTTCAACCTAGAAGGGTTTTTTTTTTGGTTTTTTGTTTTTTCACCCAAGAGCTAATGTGCTGGTGGAGTCTGCATACAACCAGAAAGGCAAGAGAACATGACCCCCAGGATATGTGACGGTGTTAAGCTGGAACCTAATTGCTAGGACTGAATTTGAGGTTAATTTTCCTTTTCTATAAATAGCCCAAAACAAAAGACAGCTCATCAAGCATATAAATTACCCGTGCCCTCAGGTCCAAGCCTCTATGAAACTAGGCTGGATCTAAAAGAAATCAGAATAAATTGCAAGTCAGAATTTAAACAAAAGCAGGTTATAGCTCTGAGCAGTTTTGTTTTTTTTTTTTTTCTTTCTCTCTCCTATCGACACTCAGTAATATCAAACAGAACATGTCTAAAACAATAGTGACACCAGGGCTGAAGTGTAAAAATGTTGCTGGTTCAAGAGCTACACACCTAAAGACGGCTTTCACTCTTTTCTTCAACTGTGTCCCAACAGGTAAAAGTTACAGTCTCTAACACATCTTAAAGGGACACAGAAAAACGACAGACGGAATATAAGCATAACATAAAAATATCATTATATTTATAAAAATATGATTATATTCCCAAGGAATGTAACACTGATGTAAATTTCTTAGAATCAGGTCTAAGTGTCCACGGGCAGTGCCTGTTACAATACTGTGAACACAACAGGTATCACAATAAATGTGTAACTGATTAAGGAAAAGCAGGTGGTTGAAAAAATGTGGTCTTGGGAGCCACCAAGACTCGGTTATCAGTCCTCTTTCTTTATGTTTCCAGTGAGGTGGCTGTCCGTGACGTCAGTGCTGCCATTTCTTATACAGCTTTGTGCACCTGAAGGGTAGATGTTGCTATCCTTATCCTCATCTGAAAGTTGGAGAGACAGATTTTCAGAAGCTGTGTGACCTCCGGCAAGTTACTTAAACTTTCTACCTCTCAACTGCTTAAATTGAGGTAGTAGAGATGGCAGTACCTACCTGTCTAGTGGAGTTGTTGTAGAGATGAGGAACCGGGTGCTTTTTATAATGCTGAAAACTCAAAATCATAAAGAATCAAGGATATGTTCCCTAATTGTATTTTAGGGACAGTGTGAACACAGGTCCATATCTCCATCCAGCAGAGGTCGGTGTATACAAAATTTTGATGGTGAGGGTGATTCAAGACTAAATATATTCACAATGAAAAGAATTTTAAATATATTCACTTTGACATGATTCTGATTCACAGTCACTGTACAGGACCCGCGTAGAACTGCCCCACAGGATTTCTAAGGAGTGGTTGGTGGATTTGAACTGCCGACCCTTTGGTTAGAAGTCAAACTCTTAACCACTGTGCCACCAGAGCTCTAATGGAAAATAAGAAACTGCAAATATTGAATATGTACCATTACTTAAAATCATAACACATGTCTGTGTGTAATTGTTCATGGTATCTGACGCAGTTAACCTCTTCAGAATTTATTTTATTTTTTAACAAGGGCTAATATACAAAAGCCAGAGGCAGCCTCATATGGATCACACAACTTACCGAGACATAAGTGGAAGTTTTGTAGAACCATGTATCCTTGAAAAGAGCTCCTGAAGGACTGGCAGACCCACAGGGCTACAGCTTGTTTACCTACAACTCACACAAGCTTCTTACTTCTCCTGAGAATAACCACAATTCTCCCTGAAGAACACAGAAAAATACGCTTCCCCTTCTGCTAAACGAAAAATTAAACTAACCTAGTATCAAATCTTGGAGTCCTGGCGGCTAAAAGCTTGGCTGCTAACCAAAAGGTTGGCAGTTCAAACCCACCAGCCTCTCCTTGGAAGCCCTATGAGGCAGCTTCACTCGGTCCTACAGAGTTGCTATGAGTTAGAATGGACTCTGCTGCCACGGGTTTGCTTGCTTGTTTGTTTTGAACATCAAATTTAGGATTGAAAGCAAGGGAAAAACTCTTGAATTTTCATCCTAATCCTTTAGGCCTCTTCTTCTTGTCCCCACACTTGTACACCCTAACACAAGGAGACTCTCTCAGTTCCACTCCATTAGCCCATTTGTTGCAACATTTTCAATGAAACAATTCTATGACTACTTCTATAGGGTCACTGTGAGTTGGAGTTTACTCAATGGCAGTGGCTTTGGTTTGTGTTACTGCTGATGTTCTTACTACTTTAGAGCATAAAGTAGGGTAAGAATCTGTCTCCCAAAGCAAGTCTGATGATATCACTGATCACACAGGATATATAGCCTACTTCAGATGCACACTCCATCACAGAGCTGCAATTACTGGCCCTAATTCTGAAGCCAGAAGCAGTGATGTGTCTGAATTCCTGGGAGATGACTGAACGGAAATGTTCACATCTGATAACCTTTCACATACAAATTACTGTGCATGTCAATCTGGCAATTACCTCAAAAGTAATAGTAAAAGCCATGCAATCAAATCCGTTATTACAGTTGCCTTCAACTATTGCAGGCAAGAACCTGACTGCAGAAAATTTACTGAGGGGAAAACAAGATCTATCTCTGTACCTATGTTAATTTTAAATCAAGCTGTTTCATTTGGAAAACTCTTTTAATTTTGCAAGACACTCTGTTGAAACATCCAGCTAAGTAAGAAAATAATCGGCTCATTCTCCCTGTCATACAATGAACCTTTTACTGAACAGATGAACAGACAGCTTCCACTCTTTTCTTCAGTTATGCCCCAATAGGTAAAAGTTACAGTCTCTAATGCTTCTTAAAGGGACACAGAAAAATGACAGAAGGAATGTAAGCACAGAGTAAAAATACTATTGCGCCCTCCTGTATGGTGCATGACTGCGGAAACGTGACAGAGCCCCACTCCTTTTTCTAACTCAGCCCGTGGGAAAGAGGACTTCCCAGACTTCCCCGCAGTGAGGTAGAGACTGGGGAATACTGGTGGAAGTGAGGACTACCATACCCATGTCTGGTTCCTAAAGCTTCCCACTGGAGGGTAGCACCATTCTCCCTTTTCCCCTGTAGGTCTGTTTCATACATTTGAAAAAAAAAATCCAAGTGCACTACTATGAGTCAATTCTGACCCGCAGCAATCCTACAGGACAGAATAGAGCTGCCTCATTGAGTTTCCAAGGAGTGCCAGGTAGAGCTGAACTGCTGACCTTTTAGTTAGCAGCAGTAGCACCTAACCAGTATGCCACCAGAGTTTCCTTCATGCATAAAAGGGTACAGAAACGGTTACTATAACTTTCTTTAAACAATCTAAGTAGGATTTCTCATAAGTCTCAGCTGCACAATTGGGTCAATGAAATACCTTTATTTATTCTCATATCCCACCTCAAATCCCTAGTAAAACACTGATTAGCTAAATTTTCTCCTTCACAACTAAAAACTCATTGCCCATGAATCAATTCCTACTTATAAAGTCCCCACAGGACAGAGCAGAACTGCCCTATGAGGTCTGCAAGGAGCAGTTGGTAGATTCAAACTGCTGAACTTTTGGTTAGCTGCCAAATGCTTAACCACTGAGATACCTGGGCCCCTCTTTTGCTATAGCAACTGGAAAATATATTGCATGAGATCAAGTACCGCTTTGTATAACAAAGGATACAGGGATTCATCAGTATCTAAACAAGATCTGGAAACCATTTACAACTGAAACAAAAATGATTTTAAAGTTTTCCTTATCAATATCTACAAATACCTGTATTATTTTCCAATGAGACTGATAATCTCACCAAAAATTAAGCAAAAAAATAAATATACTATATTTACGTTTTCTTTTTCTTTTTGGGGTTTTATATTTTTCAACTGTTCAACACTAAACCAAACCAGCAGAACAGAACTGCCCTAGAGGGTTTCCGGGGAGTTGCTGAGACTACCATTAAAATACTGTCCTCAAATACCATTCAAATACTGTCCTCCTTACATTGCTAAATTGTACTGTCACAGATTTTACAGAATTTTCAAGATATACTCCCAAATTATATTACAATACCACATAGCTTAAAAAAAAATGCCATCAAGTCAATTCCAACTCATAGCACTCCTATAGAACAGGGTAGAACTGCCCCGTAGGGCTTGCAATAAGTATCTGGTGAATTTGAACTGCTAACTTCTTGGTTAGCAGCCATGGCTCTTAAGTACCATGCCACCAGAGTTTCCAAGTCTCAAATTACTGCTTTCATCTCTTTAACAGGAGAGGATATAATTTAAACATCTGGTCACTAGCTTTCCTGAAACCACTGTTTAATAACAGTAGCAACCACTTATTCAACATTTACAATCCAGGCACTGTGCTAGCAGTAGCCCACAGAGTAAGTTCCTCATCTCTACAACAGCAACCCACTAACCAGGTAGGTACTACCACCTCTACCTTCTCAGTTTAAGCAGTTGAGGGGTAGGCAGTTTAAATAACATGCCTGAGGTCACACAGCTTCTGAGTATCTGTCTCGCCAGCTTTCAGATACAGATAGCAGCATCTACCCTTCAGGTGCACGTGGCTGTGTAATGGCAGCACTGACATCACCGACAGCCACCTCACTGGAAACACAAAGGAGGACTCAAAACCAACTCTTGGTGGCTCGCAAGACCAAATTTTTTCAGCTCACAAGAAAATGACTGGACCGGGCAAGAGTCAAACCTCCTTAATATGACTAGTCAAGTTTTCCCTTCACCAACCTTACTAACTCAGTTTATCCAACATTTTTGTTCTTTGTAAATTTCAGCATTACTTTCAATGAAATGTTTCATCAAATTAATACATGCAACATGGTTTAAAAAATTGACTAGTTTAGCAGAAGGACCCAAAGTGGAATGCAGTAGTGACTTGCCCCACCCTTCACAAACCTAAAAGCTTTGAAGAACTTTCTTCTGGGTGCTATTCCACATTTCTAAATACTGTAGTTTAATGGCTGTTTCCTGATTTACCAACTTTAGACATTATTTAGCTTCCTGTCATAAGAGATGAAAATTTGTTTTCTTACAGTACTCCATCTCCTCAGTGTAATTGTATTCTTAATTTTAGTTAAATAAATCATCAAAGTGTACATTATTATGAGTATTTAGTAACAGTTACACTGTTCAGAGCAAAGTATTATGCTACAATTAATTTTCATAAAGTTTTTACATAGCTTCTAGAAATCACTACATGCCTTTTTCATTTTCCTTGATTTCCACTGATCATAATTCAATTTTTTCAAACTCTTTAATCACATCACATACTCTATAGATAAGAGAGCTCTCTTCTTCCTACAGTTCACTTTCCAGGAACCCTATAATTTCATGCTTTGATCTGGACTGGTTACTACTGAACCCTTGCTACTATCCTGGGATTTCTCTTCACGGTTATCTGGAGACAGATTCTTTTTTTGATTCCTCATTTTCTTCTTTCTTGATTTTCTCCATCATTTTGATGAAACATGAACCATGTATCTCCCAAAAAATATCCAGAGTTATCTGTTCTCTACCGGTCCTGTGATTAAACTATCACCTAAGACACTGCCACCACCTGACAGTATCATAAATGCAATCGTTACTGCACACGCTTTATTCTACATGCCTGAAATCACTGACCTTTGTGATTTATGTTAGTTGCACAAGTTATACATCCACAATGTCTATGCAAAATGAGCACTGTTAGCTAGGTTAATTTTCAACTCTTTTCAGGATTAAGAGCTAGGATTAAGAGATCATCTGAAAACACTGAAGAAATATGTTAGCAATCACTAAAGGTGAACTATGTGATATTTTTAGATTATAGTTGAAGGAGCTATATTACATTTTGCTAAATATAAAAGAAAATAAAAGTAGGTACAAGTAAAATAATTTGAAAAGTTGTTACGCTGTTGTATGTTTTGTCAATATTTACGTTGAAAATACAAAATAGCTAGCTGACATAATCTGTCAAATAACTTAGGAGTACATCACCCTCATATTGCATGAAAGTACTGATACGCATTTTTTGAATTTGCATATACATTAATTTGATTTATTAAATAACCTTATAATAATACAGCACAAAGGAACTGAGAAATATACACACAATTTAGCAACAACAACAAAAAAAAACCCAATCTCCAAGTTACAAAATGAAAATTAAATAAGAAAGTGTTCAGCTCACGAAAGTTGCTGTCCTTGTTGTTAGGGCCATTGAGTTGATTCTGACTCATACGGACCGCTGTATAACAGAACAAAACACTGCCTGGTCCTCTGCTGTCCTCACACTCACACGGCTGCAGGCACTGTATTAGCTGAAGGTCTTCCTCCTTTTCCCCGACCCTCTGCCTTACCAAGCGTAATATCCTTTTCCAGGGACTGATCACTCCTACTAACACACTTTAAGTATGTGATACATAGTCCTGCCATTCTTGCTTCTAAGGAGCATTCTGTGATCATACTTGTTCCAAGACAGATTTGTTCATTCTTTTGGCAGTCTATGGTACGTATTTTCAAGATTCCTCTACATCACCACAATTAAAAGTTACCAGTTCTTCTTTGGTCTTCCTTATTCATTGTCCAGTTTTCACACGCAGACAACAATTAAGAATACCACGGTGACTTCTGGCCAACATAGTGCCATAGACAGAAGCACCATGGTGTCCCTTCACAGCAAAGACCCCAAAAACTTCACAGAGACAAACATCAACCCTGGAACCTGAACTGTTAAGTGAAGAGGCAAAGATCTCTGCCAAACGCAAAACAGAATCAGAAACTAAAAGAGAACAGAGATCAAGAAGAGATACAAGATAGTCTTCTATCGAGTAAACCAGCACAGATTTGCCATTTTGGACTCCCATCAGAGACCAGCAGACAAGGAGCATACAAGAGCAGATTCAGGGAAACCTCAGCAGAAGACAAAGAACCTGGTGACCAGTGAGACACACTTTCCCAACTTCCGTCTTCTCCCCACTGCTCTATATCCAAAGCCTCCTGGCTAACTGCTGTGGCTCAGCTGGCCTGGAAGTCCATGCCAGTTGAATTCTCTCCACTCACATCAGAGATCAGCAGATGCTAGCAGAGCACAGATCACCTCGTAACCAGTGATCTATGCTTTCCTAACCTCACCCTTCCCCCTCCCTTGGCTTCCTCTGCTTTCTGCTGGCTGCAGTCTAATGCTAGGAGGAAACTCCTTCAGCCCTGGCCATTTAGGCTGGCCACCTCGCTGGCTCCTTGAGTGCCCTTTGTCTGTAGCTGGTGTTGCTTTTTTCCATTTCTTTTGGTTTCTTTCATGTTTCCCACCCACCATCTCCCCTTCCTTTCTCTTGAACACTAGGCTCCATGTGTCATCTCTGCCTCTTCTGGAAAGGCTGTGAAGAATCACTCAACTTGGGAACCATTTTCCTAGCCTATGACACCATACTAGCAAAATCCTCAGGGCTTTTGTTGTTGTTGCTTTGTATTCTTGTTTTGCTTTGTGCTGTTTTGTTTTGTCTATTTGTTTGCTTTCTTTTTTCTTTTTGTCAATTGGGAGACCCTTCTAGCTAGGCTGTACTGTGTGGCTTAGGGTACCTGCCCCCATCTGAACATCCACATCAGTGAGATCCTGGAGGCTTTTTTTTTCCTTTTTATACCTTTTGCTTCCTGTCTTTCTTTCGTTCCCATTTCTCGTCTTTCTGTACTGTGACATCTACAGCCTTTCAGTCTGAGAACAAGTAACATCAGTCTACAGCCTGAATCCAGGACACAGGATTGTACCAGCCACATACCAGCCTAGGAAATGAACTCTCAAGGACCACCCAAAGCCAAAGGAATTACAACAGGGACAATAACAACAACAAAGAAGGAAGTAAGTGGTGTAGGCATAGAATTTTCTAGTGGCGTGGAAGGCAAGGCAATGCCAAGTAATGACAGAGTGGTTCAAACCCGGAAAGATAAGATCATATTTCAAGACAATTACAAATAAACTTAACAAACCTACTCATAAAACAAAGAAGGAAAACAAAGTCTGAATAAAAACAAAATCTATAAAAACACAGAAATGAAAAAGAAATCCACAAACCAAAGGAATTCAGCACAAGACAGAAAAAAGAACAAAACAAATGTCAGCACCATCAAAAAAAAAAAAAAAAACTATAAAATGATGGCAATAAATTCACATAGATCAACAATTACATTGCATGTTAATGGCCTAAATGCACACCCATTAAGAGACAGTGAGTGACAAAAACAGGATCCATCAATACGCTGTTTACAGGACACATACCTTAGAAACAAAGATATCTGGTACTGACACAGTAACAGATACACTGATCAATGGTACAGAATTGAGAACTCTCATGTAAATCCATCCGCCTACGGTTACCTGATCTTCAATGAGGGCCCAAAGTCCTTCAAACAGGAAAAGGGCAATTTTCATCTTACAGCATGAAGCAAACTGCAGTGCATTACACTGAGTGAAATGCGACAATCACCAAAGGGACAGCTGTTATGATAGACCACTACTATAAAGACTCATGAAAAGGTTTATACACAGAGAGAAGCAATCTTTGAAAGTTAACAGAAAGGAAACGGGTACGGATTGAAAAACACTAAATAGATAATAGCTAAGTGGCAACTCTGGTAAAGTGTAAGGCAGTACACACTACTGGGGAAGCCAGCACAACTTGTACAATGCAAGGTCATGGAAGCTCCACAGACACATCCAAACTCCCTGAGGGACCATACTGCTGGGCTGAGGGCTGTGGAGACCATGATCTTGGAGAACATCTATTTCAGTTGTGATAAAATAGTTTGTAAAGAAAATGCTCAACATTCTACTTTGGTGCGTAGTGTATACGGTCTCAAAAGTCTGTGAGCAGCCAGACTGGTGCTACCCCTTTGGGAGCAAGGAAAAATGAAGAAAACTAAAGAAACACAGTAAAGATAAGTCCAAATGGCCTCTAACTGGCTGAATCCAATACAACTAGATGGTGCCCAACTAACAGCATTGACTGTTCTGACAGGTATCACAACAGAGTGTCCCTGATAGAGCTGGTGAAAAATATAAGACAAAATACCAACTGAGAAAGATTAGACTTGCTGGCCTGACAGAGTTTGGAGAAACCCTGAGAGTATGGCCCTCAAGCACCTTCTCAGCTCTATTACGAAGTCACTCCTGAGGTTCACCTGTCAGTCAAATACTGAACAGGCCCATAACGCAAAATGAGACTAAGCAGGCACAGCAGCCAGGGCAAGGACGAGAGGCAAGAGGGAACAGGAAAGTCAGTATAGGGAAGCTAAGGTTGAGCAGGGAGAATGTTGACATGTCCTGCGGTTGTTAACCACTGTCATAAAACAATATGTGTACTGTTTAATGAGAAACTGGTTTATTCTGTAAACCTTCATTTAAAGTACAATTTAACAAATAGTTATCCAGTCAAAAACACAAAAAACCATGGCTTAGGTCAGTCACAACTTAGTCTCCAAGGTGGTATCCTTGCTTCTCAATACTTTAGAGACATCTTCTGCAGCAGGTTTATCCAATGCAATGCATCTTTTCATTTCTTCACTGCTACTTCCATGGGTGTTGATTGTGGATACAAGTAAGACGAAATCCTTGTCAACTGTTTATCATGATGATGATCACTGGCCTAGTTGTAAGGATTTTTAGTTCTTTATGTTGAGCTGTAATTCATACTCAAGGCTTTGGTGTTTGATTTTCATCAGTAAGTGCTTCAAGTCCTCTTCACTTTCAGCAAGCAAGGTTGTGTCATCTGCATAACACAGGTTGTTAATGAGTCTTCTTCCAATCCCAGTGCCCCCTTCTTCTTCATACAGTCCAGCATCTTGGATTCTCTGCTTGGCATACAGACTGAAAAAGTACGGTGAAAGGATACAACCCTGATACACACCTTTCCTGACTTCAAACCAGGCAGCATCCTCTTGTTCTGTTCGAACGACTGTCTCTTGATCTACGTACAGGTTTCTCATAAGCACAGTTATGTGCTCTAGAATTCCCATTCTCTGCAGTAACAAATCACAATTTGTTACGATCCACACGGTTGAATGCTTTTGCATAGTCAATAAAACACAGGTAAACTTGTTTCTGATAGGATCCATCAGACATCAGCAGTCATATCCCTGGTTCCTGCTTTGAATTTCTGGCAGTTTTCTGTCAATATATTGCTGCAGCCACTTCTGAATGATCTTCAGCAAAATTTTATTTGTGTGTGATAATAATGGCATTGTTCAATAATTTCTGCATTCAGTTGGATCACCTTTCTTCGGAATAAGCATAAACATAGATCTCTTCCAGTTGGTTGGCCAGATAACTGTCCTTCAGATTTCTTGGCATAGATGAATGAGCACTTCCAATGCTGCATCCATTTGTTGAAATATCTCAATTGGTATTTCATCAGTTTCTGAAGTCCTGTTTTCTGCCCATGTCCTCCATTCAGTTTGGACTTACTCCTTGAATACCATCAGTTCCTGAACATATGCTACCTCCTGAAGTAGTTGAATGTCAACTAATTCTTTCGGGTTTAATGACTTGGTATATTCCTTCCATCTTCTTTTGATGCTTCATATGTCATTTAATTATTCTCTCTATAGAGTTCTTCAATACTGTCATTTGAGGTTTAAAATTTTCCTTTAAAACTGAAATTGTCAGTTTCAGAAATGTGGAACATGTTCTTCCCTTTTGATTCTCCATTTCCAAGTATTCTGCACATGTCATCATAATTCCTTTGTCTTTTGGAGCCACCCTTTGAAATCTTCAGTTCTTTTACTTCATTGCTTTTTCCTTTTGCTTTAGCTACTGGATGTTCAAGACAGTGTCTCCTCTGACATCCACTGGTCTTTTCTTTCCTTCCTGTCTTTTACATGACCTCTTGCTTTCTTCTGGAAACCCTGGTGGCATAGGGGTTTAGTGCTATGTCTGCTAACCCAAATGTCAGCAGTTTAAATCCACCAGGTGCTCCTTGGAAACTCCATGGAGCATTTCTACTCTGTTCTATGGGATCACGATGAGTTGGAATTGAGTTGACAGCAGGTGGTTTGGTGGTCTGGCTTTGCTCTCTTGTGTGATGTTCTCGATGTCAATCTAAAACTCATCTGATCTTCAGTCATTAGTGTTCAACACATCACATCTACTCTGAGGTCCTCTCTAAACCAAGTGGGATATACTCAAGGTCATACGTGGGCTCTCAGGGACTTGTTCTAATTTTCTTCAGTTTCAGTTTGAAGTTACATATGAGTGATTGCTCGTCTGTGCCACAGTCAGCACCTGGTTTTGTTTTGACTGCTGATGTTGAGCTTTTCTATTGTCTCTTTCCACTGATGTAGTCGACTTGACGCCTGTGTGTTCCTTCTGGAGAGGTCTATATGTATGGTTTCTATGTATGCTGATGATAAAAGGTATTTGCAATGATGAAGTCAAAATTGCAAAATTCTACCACAAAATCTCTAGAATCATTTCTGTCACCAAGGCCATATTTTCCAACTACTAGTCCTTCTTTGATTCCAACTTGTGCATTCCAGTCACCTGTAATTATGAATGCATACGGACTGCATGTTTGATCAGTTTCAGACTACAGAAACTAGTAAAAAAAATCTTCACTTTCTTCATCTTTGGCCTTAGTTGTTGGTGCATAAATTTAAATAACAGTCACTCACTGCTCTTTCCAGTAGATGTATGGATATTCTCCTGCCACTGACAGCAGTGTACTTCAGGATATATCCCGAAATGTTCTCTTGATGATGAATACAGTGCCATTCCTTTTCAAGTTGTCATTCATGGCATAGTAGACCATAAGATTTTCTGATTCAAATTGGCTCATACCAGTCCAATTTAGTTTATGAATGCCTAGAATATCAATGGTTATGTGTTTGATTTCTTTTTTGGTGACCTCCAATTTTCCTACATTCATACTTCCTACATTCCCTGTTCTGAGTATTAACGGGTGTTCATAGCTCTTTCTTCTCTTTTTGAGTAGTAACACATCAGCAAATGAAGGTCCTGAAAGCAAAACTCCACCCTTGTCACTACTTTGAGAAGACAAGTCTTCCCCAGTCACACTCTGAGTGTCTTCCAAGCAGGGACTCATCTTCTGGCACCACATTAGGCAATGTTCCACTGTTACTCACAAGGGTTTCACTGCCTGCCTCTTTTCAGAAGTAGACCACTGGACACTTCTTCCTAGTCAGTTTTAGTCTGGCAGCCCACTGAAAACTGTGAGTTTGTCATACTGTGTGGGCTTGCATGTTGTGAGGCTGGAAACTATGCCACTAGTACTCAGATACCTAAAGGGTCATCCACAGAAGTTACACGACACCATTACTGCTCCTGAACAATAACAGTATAGTATATATACTCTTTCAAAGGTACATTCTTTTGAGGATCTATAATGATAAACCCAACTCAATGGTGTGGAGTCAATTCTGACTCATAACTACCCACTGGACAGCACAGAACAGCTCCATAGGGCTTCCCAGGAGTGAGTGATAGATTTGAACTGCCGACCTTTGGTTAGCAGCCAGGCTCTTAACCGCTGTGTCACTAGGGCTCGTCTTCAGTGATAGCTTGTCTGAGGTTTGAAAACACTCAAAGCCATTCAGAGCTAAGACTGGTGAACAAGAGTCTCCTTGAAGAGCCATCCATACCCCCTGGAGATTTGCACAAGTGCCCCTCCTGCCACTCCCACTGCCCTGTGCTCCCACTGACTCTGGGACCCACCACACTACCACTGATGCCAAGACCACACATCACTGTGTGTGTCCATCACCAAGTCACATGACCTGGCACAAGGCCGAAACTTAATAAATAATTCTTAATAAATAAATCCAGTTGGACCCTGAGCAGAAGCACTGTCCTAGTAAAAAGAATGACAATGGTCCTGTATTTCTCCCTTCCTGTAACTCACAATCTCTCTACAACAGCACAATTTCTGCACAGCAAATCTGCCTGTTTGAGGTCACGAAGGCGTTTTCACAGTTTGTCTTCATGCAAGGAACCTCTGGCTGTTGATAACAGTTTTACTGGTATTTTATGGGTGCCTGCTAAAAAGCTCACTTGAACCCCACCTCATCATCGCTGTTAGCACTACACTTCTCAGCAGCTACTGCATACCTCCTTCATTAGCCTGCCTAAGAGATTCACTCTTGGTAATCGTCATAGCAAGCCTGCAAGGTAAGCTGTGTTAAGAAGGAAAGACCTTGGGGTTCCCAGGGAACTGGGACTGTCTAACTGATATGGGATAAGTTGCTAACTCACTCTGTGATTGTAAATAACACAGATTAAAAACTTCTCGTGGCTGTAATGCCTGTTTAATGTCTTATCCACTGCTGTTAAATCAATTCTGGCTCTTAATTAACTAAACTAACCTACTGCCGCTGAATCAATCCTGACTCACAGCAATCCTACAGGACAGAGTAGAACTTCCCCATCAGTCTTCCAAGGAGCACCTGACAGATTCAAACTACCAACGTTTTAGTCAGCAGCTGTAGCATTTAACCACTTTACCACCAGGGACTTTAAAGGACAGAGTAGAACTGCCCTATGATGCTTCCAAGACTGTACTCTTTATGGGAGCAGATCTTTCTCCCTCCAGCTGGCTGATGGGTTGGAACTGCTAGCCTTGCAGTTAGCAGCTGAACACTTTAACCACTATGCAACCAGAGATCCTTGTTAAACATCTAGCAGGTATTAATAAATAATAGGTACAAGACAGATCTGGCCATCTGTTTCTGAAAGGTCACCACCTTGAAAACCCTGTGGAGCAGTTCTACTCTCACACTTGGGGTCGTCGGGAGTGAGAACTGACTCCAGGACAAGCAACATCATCATCATCCCCTCGGGTTCTGAGTGGTACAAAAAGTGAACTCTCTCGGCTGCTAACTGAAATGTTAGGTACCTCTTCTGAGTATTAATGGATGTCCATAGCTCTTTCTTCTCTCTTTGAATAGTACCACGTCAGCAAATGAAGGTCCTGAAAGCAAAACGCTACCCCTGTCACTAAAGTCAACTTTACTTTGAGAAGACAGGTCTTCCCCAGTCACATTCTGAGTGTCTTCCAAGCAGGGACTCATCTTCTGGCACCACATTAGACAATGTTCCACTGCTACTCACAAGGTTTTTACTGGGCACCTCTTTTCAGAAGTAGACCACTGGACACTTCTTCCTAGTCAGTTTTAGTCCGGCAGCTCACTGAAAACTGTGAGGATGTCATACTGAGTGGGCTTGCATGTTGTGAGGCTGGAAACTATGCCACTAGTATTCAAATAGTATTCGAATCCACCCCATGCGGCCTTGGAAAAAAGGCCTGGCAATCTACTTCAGGAAAAAACAGCCATTGAAAACCCCATGAAGCACAGTGCTACTCTGACACATAGGGAGTCACCAAGACTCAGAAGTGATTCAACAACAACAAACTACCATCACCTTTTTTATGATCTTGAAAATTAGTACTCAGGCTCCAAGACATTACCCTAACCACGTAGCTGCATGGTTAGAACCATGCTCTCTCCCTTACAAAATATTTATCTGAATAAGGACATTTTACTTATGTAAATGTCCAGCATCTTTACTTTTGCTACGGTTTTAAACTTTATACAAAATCTGTTTGTTTCCAATTTTTCCAAAACTATATGTTGATCATGCTCCAGTTGCATCTTTGAGAGCACCACTACCACGGGAGGAAATCAGTTGCAACCAGTTCCTCTCTCTGATCACTTCTCCACTCATTCCATGAAGCACTCAAGAAAACAGACCCCTCTCAGTGTATGAGAAAGATACTTGGTCTCCTCAAAACCCTGGGAAAACAAAAATAAATTCAAAACCTGTGGTCCATCAAGTCAATTCCAACTCATTGTGACTCTATAAGACAGAGTGGAACTTCTCCATGGGTTTCCAAGGAGCAATTGATGGATATGAACTGCTGATCTTTTGACTAGCAGTGAGCTCTTAACCACTGTACTACAAGGGCTCTGTGAAAACAGAATAGTGAATAAAAATCTTTCCTGTTAAGTCAAATCCTTTTAGGTACAATATGATGTCACATAAGTCCAAGACATGAATCCCTGCCCACTCTATAGTTCATATACCCAGGTAATGAGAAGAAAACAATTGCCTATGTGGTTTAACCTTTGCATTTTTCATGCTATATCCAGAACATACAGTACTTTTTTAAAAAGGCCCTGGAATTTTTTCAAGTTAATTTCTAACTCCTTTGAAATATTTCTCTTAAACCATAGAATCTTATCTTTTGAAAATCCTTGTAACTCATGATTCAGTGTTCTGCACTTAGTAAGTGTTCTTGAGCACAGCAAGCTGTCCGTAAATATTTGCTGACAGTTCAATAAACATTAGCTAATGATGTTAACCCACTTTAAAAATATATGCGAACTACACTGAGATGCAAACTGTGGACACAGTCACATACTAACTCAAAAAAATTTCCTGAAAGCAGCCAATCTATATTGGTCTCTCTTTTACTCTCTGTTTAAATGTTTTCAACATTTTCTTTCTGTCTGTCTCTCTATCTCTCTGTCTCACCAGCTCCACTGGATCATTCAAGTCTCATTTCCAATGTCAGAGTTAAATGTCTTTGATTAGCTCCTCTCTGCCCACTTACTCTCTTTAGCCTTTAAAAAACAAAACAAAACAAAGAACCATATGTTGCTGAGTTGCTTCCAACTCCATGGTGACACCATACGTGTCAGAGTATAGTGTTTTCAGTGGCTCATTTTTTGGAAGTTCATCACTAGACTCTGAGGCATCCCTGGGTAGATTCAAACCTCCAAATTTGAATTGGCAGTTGCACAAGTTAACAATTTGCACCACCCAGTGACTCCCTGTAGAGTATAGCTCCATTTTATTTTCCTTATAGGACTTACTATCCATCTGAAAAAGCAAATGAATGAATGAATGAGAATTTATTCATTCATTCACCTTTTCACTATCTTCTGCATGGTGACAGCTCTATGAGAGATCAACTTATAAATTCCCATCATTACTCCAGCCCAACAAGAAATGTGGCACCGAAGTAGGTGTTCAAAAAGAATATGAATAATGAAAGTAAGTGGTGAAGAAATACTGTGGTTTTTACAGTTGTTTCCCAGGTATATCTTACAATTAACTGAACTAAGCCAAATCCAACACAATGCAAGTCCTTCTTTCCATTTGTCATATCTCTTAAAGTGTCTAGTACAGTTCTAGGTATACTTTAAATGCTTAATAAATCCGACCAGAGAAACGACTTGGGAAAATATCTAAATTACTGTGTTAGTTGAGCAAATCATTTCTTTCTTGCAGTTTACATGTTCAATGCTCAAGCATATTAACAACAAGACCACTGTCAACAGATCACAGTATTTTCTGAAACCACTGATGATACACTTTGGAAAATGTTGTCCATTTATTTTCAATGTGACTTTAATTCAGTGTTGACTCAAATAGGTTTCCCTAATCGTCCATACCTCACAAGTGGGCAGATGGCCCAGAGGTCTTTCATACGAGAAGCAGTTACTTAAGGTTCTTTGAAAGCACTGTTTGTGTGGCAGCAGTTTGTCTACCTTTTTTTTTTTTACTTAAGTAGCTAGTGACACTGTCCAAGACAACATTCATGATCTCATAATGTAGTGAAGTTTCAGGTTTAAAACAAAATTAGAGAGGTAATTCAGATTCTTTGGCAGGCATTAAGCACAGCAAAAGCGATAAACTACCTCTGGCTTCAATTGGTTAATTTATTTTTTTACCCTTCCCTAAGTTTAAAGTTTAATACTCATTTTACTGCTAAAAATGGAAAC
This sequence comes from Heterohyrax brucei, assembly GCA_028571685.1. Taxonomy (NCBI): domain Eukaryota; kingdom Metazoa; phylum Chordata; class Mammalia; order Hyracoidea; family Procaviidae; genus Heterohyrax; species Heterohyrax brucei. The sequence continues at coordinate 38,086,371 of CM053145.1, forward strand.
TTCACAATAAGGTAAAAAATATATACACTTTTGTATTTTTGGCAGACAAGTTGTTAACATATGTTGTAGGTCTAGAAAATTTTCATGTAGATACTTATCAGGTATAAAAGCTTGCAACACATTAGCTGATACAAAAAAGCCCTTTTCTAGATTGTACTATACTTCTGCAATAGTAGATGCACAGCACAATGCAAACAATTTAGAAATAGACAACCAAATTCAGTAAACTAGCAAGTTATCCATTGCCATCAAGTCGGTACTGACTCACGGAGACTCTACAGGACAGAGTAGAACTGCCCCATAGAGTTTCCAAGAAGTGCCTGGTGGATTTGAACTGCAGACTTTGGTTAGCAGTTATAGCACCTAACATCTATACAACTAGAGTTTCCTAGTAAACTTTATGGTCAAGAAATATGAAACATACACTGTACAACATGTATAACTTGATAAAGAATGAGATTGTGCCAGCTGGCTGGTAATTTCAGCTCAAGCTCACAGCTGAGGACAACAAGCAGCAGCTCCTCTAATCTTCAGTCATATCACTCTAGGACCTATTAAGGAGTAGCTGATCTGGTCTTTAGGCCATCCCCTCCTATCACTTCTGAATAACCCATGTAAGAGAGTATTTTGTTAGAGAGGAGATTCTCTGAGGTAAGGGGATTCACAAGTGCACTCTGACCTTTCCTGCTCACCTACCTCACACTAACTAATGGGTGCTCCAAGGAAACACCTTAGAGTGGTGTTTTAGTCACCTGGTACTGCTCTAACAGAAAATATCATGAGTAGACAGCTTTATGAAAAGAAATTTTATTGTCACAGTCTGGTAAGCCATAAATCCACTTATGAATTGCAAGTACACTCAGTAAGAGATATGATCACAGTCCATTGGGTGAGTCCAAATTCAAGAAGAGTATCTCCACACAGGAAACTCAGGTCCAAATGATGTGCTCTGTTCTTGGTGCTTCTTTCTTGGTGGTGTGAGGTTCCCAACTTCCTCTGTTCACTTCTCTCCATTATATCCCACAAGTTTGTAGCTTGAGTCCTGCCTCACCAACACAACTGCTGCTCATTCTCCCTCACTGACATCACAGAGGCAGGATTCACAACACAGGGGAGGAATGGCACCACACTGGGGATTGTAGCCAAGTCAAATCAACACATACATTTTGGGAGGGACATGATTCAACCCATGACATTCCACCCTTTGTCCCCCCAAAATCACATCCTTGAAACTTGCAACACATTCATCCCATCATAGCAAAATCATGTCTATCCTATACAATAGAAGTCTTAAATCAGTTCCAAGTCCAAAGTTCAAGAATTCCTCTCCAACTGTGAAATCCAGAACATACATTATCTTTCCAAAATACACTGGGAGAACAGGCAGGTACAAATTACACATTTTCATTACAAATGGAGAAATTGCAGGGAAGGGCATAACAAACACCAAGCAAACTAACCAAACACATTACTTGAGCTTTCATGGCTTTAAAATCAGACTCCAAAATCTGAGACATGTTATAACCCTTCCCTTCAAGCTTTAGGTATTGGCCATATTCTCTGATGCTGAGTGGAAGCCTCTGGGCTCCACCTTCCAGGCCCACTTGGACAGCAACTCTGCCCTGCCAGCTTTAAGGGTACTCTAAGCCCAACTGAGTGGCAGTTTCATTCCCACAAACCCAGAAAGCCCTAGCTCCACCCTTTCATGAGCATACGTTCTGAGACAGAGACAGCTCAGCCTCTCATCAACCTTGTCTCATCAGCTTCTGCTTCCTAAGGCCTCATGGCCTGGGCCTCAAGCCCACATCTGCCCTGCAGGGGCAAATGTTCCAAAGCTCTGTAGCTCCACTGATTCAAAAGCCTGGAGGCACTCCACGCCATCAAGTAGCCTTCTGCACACAGGCACTCAGCTCTCTTGTTCTGTGGGTCAGCTAGCCTAGCTCCACCTATTCAAGTGCCTGGAGGAACTCCACTCTCCCAGGAAGCCTCCTTAGCACAGGCATTCAGCATTCTCACCCTGTGAGTCAGCTGCTGATTCTGCTCCTGCCAGTTCGTTGCTGCCCTCCCCGGGTGCTAGCTGTTCTCCTGGGTTCCTTCTTTCATCTATTCAGTCTCAAAAAAGCATCCACATTTTGGGTATTTGTTAGAGCAGTACTCCACTCCCGGTACCAAAGTCTGCTTTAGTCACTGGGTACTGCTTTAACAGAAAATACCATCAGACTCAAAGCCGAGTCAATCAACACATACATTTTTGGGGGGACACAATTCAATCCACAACAAGTGGTAATGGGTACTTATAATGAGAAGAAACTGACCAGACTTATTCATACCTGAAAGTGACTGGATAGCTATGGGGTTTGTCAGTAAGTTTTTAAAAACCAGTGTTTGAGGGTTACAAAATGTTATTTTTCTTCATAAGATCAAACTAGAATCTCGCCCCAGGCATTAAACTGAATTTTTTATTCCCTTCAATGATTTGATGAGGGAAATGTAAATAGAATTTATTGAACACTAATAGCTATTTCGTGTTTTTGGCCTGGCTATTTTTAACGAAGTTCTTATTTTTTTCCCCTCTGTTTTCATTCAACATCATTAAAACAGGAAAACAAACAAAGCTCCTAATTATCACCTTGATCTTGAATTAGTGTATCTGTGTATTGATTTATATGCTGAAGGAGAGAGGAAAAAAAGAGACTTAAAATTCTTCACCAAACATAGGTGATTTTAAACTGTTTCTTTTTTCTTTACTTTTAAAGAAGAACTCTGTTCATATTCCACAAGGTCCTTCAATGATTTTTCTTCTTTCAGAATTTTTTTTTCTGGAGATGGTCACTGAAATGAATAAAAAATGGACAAGCCCAGCCAAGTGAATTCTTGGCTGTAACCTCATTGGGAAGTGCTTTGTGGGTAGGCAGCTGAATGAGCTGCTATAAAAGTCACGGAGTTGGCATTTAATCATTTCCGTTTCTCTGTTCCTGGGCCACATCTTTTCTTTTGCTTGCATAAGACACATCAGGCTGCTAAGAGAGAATCAATGTTTTAATATCCAGTTTTAATCAACTACCACATATTTCTTTTTTTAATAAGAGCTTCCTCAACAGTTTTTTCTATTTTTCTCCATGGTGAGAAAGATAATCTGCAACTATGGCAACATCTTTCATTACTGCTATAAACAGTATAGTACCTAGAAGTTATCTGTTATTCTCCTAACACCCTCCTTTTCATCTGTGGTGATGAGGACTGGACTTTTAGTCACTAGCTGAAAGCCTACATGCTGTGGCCTCTCCTGTACTAGGTGTGGTCAAGTGACCAAGTTTTAAGCCAAGAAGGATACACTTCTGAGGAGCCACCTCACAAGGAGGTGATATATACTTTCTATCACTTCCTCTTCCCTGTGGGTTAGAATATGAACATGATGTGATAGCTGGAGTTCTAGCTGCCATTTAGGACCATGAGGTAGAAGCCTAGAGCAGAACACTAGAACCCTGGTTCCCTGATAACACGGTGAAGACATTACAGCAACTCTTGACTACCTACTGCAAGGTTCTCTTTTATTTTAAAAAGAAGCTTATCTTGCTAAAGCCATTAGTGGTCAAGCCTAATCCTAACAGATACAGCATTCTATTTGCACTTTTTTGACAATCTCTCTACCAAATTCTATTTTCAAACTCATTTATACCACATTCTAACAAAAAGAATCCCTAAGTTCTATTAGACAGGTTTATGTGAAACATTGGCTAAATTCTTTCATTCCACAGGTCTAATGGCAAGTATAGAACTATCACGGAGTGCTGCTGGGGATTAACTATGCAATCCCAGAAGAATATAATAGGTTTAAAGAACCTGTTAGGCGAAAAGCCACACTCTGTCCTGTTCCGAACAAATCAAAAAAGGTGGGAAGACTTTATCAAATGATGATGTTCAGAATTGTCCTAGCCTCCTCAGCATAAACTGGCCATAAACTGGCCCATAAATATTGCCCATAAACTGGCAAAATATTTACCTCTGAGAACTATACATATCTGGATCTCAAAATCATGAGCCAGGGAATTAGACTGACTGCCTGAGGCACCCTGTCTGCACTGGGTGCACTATCTTAAATGAAGTCAGAGACCTACTGGATTAAACCAAGACTTTCCAATATAGTTAAAAATGCATCTCTTTTTAAATCCATTTCAGTTTGTTGGACTAACACCCACTCTACCTGTTGAGAGTTTCTGTTAATTTCTTTGAATTGAATATACAATTCCTACTACAAAATATTTTGCAGATCACACTTAGCACTTCAATGATGAGCTGGTTCTGCTTCAGCACCTTGCCAAGTTGCCTGTCTTCTCCCTGTTGCAAAGAAACGCCCATCACTGCAGCTATGGGTCAGTTTAATTCTTTACTTTTGCTATTTCCTGGGGTTAGTAGTCTAGAAAGGACATTACTATCCAAAGGCTAGCCAAGCAAAGCCAACTGACCTACAGCAGGTTTTCTCAAAGCTCACAAAGATTTCTTGTAATAATATAAACTACTATGAAAAATGGCAACTGGTATAAACCAATATAAGCTGGCTTACTTAGTTACATAATAACTGAAATATCACTGTGGCATTTTATAAAAAAGATATTCTTTAGACCTTTAGCATAGTGGTTAAGTTCTATGGCTTTTAACCAGAAGGTCAGCAGTTCAAATCAGCCAGGTGCTCCTTGGAAACTCTATGGGGCAGTTCTACTTTGTCTATAGGGTCTCTATGAGTCAGAATCTACTTGATGACAGTAGGTTTGGTTTGGTTTTCAGAGTTTTAACTGATACGATGTGTAAATAGGAACTATTTTGTCACATTCTCAAGCATGAAATATACTCATAGGAATTCCTAAAGCTGACTGTCTCTCAGGCTTAGGAACGATGAAAATATACTCCAATTTGTCTCTCAAGATGGCTTTCCTATACCAAATACTAAATTACTTAAACTTGAATTAATAGCCAAAGAATGTTATCATAGCTGAGTTTTGTTTCCCATTAGAATAAGGCTTCTAAACATTTGTGTGGACACAATTACATAATGTCTCCTCTATCCATGGTTAACTTCCTGAACTCCTGACCAGACATTTCCCTATGCCCACCCTAACAACTGAAGCCATTCACAACATGCCCCATGACAGTGCCCTGGAGTCTGGACGGTCACAGCACAGACCACAACACGCTAACTCATGGTTCTTTAGCAGGATGGGCTAATTCTCTCAATCACTACATGCAATCAGTCATGAGTGTTTAGTGGAGAGGCTGGCGTGTGGTAAGTATCCAATTAGTGGCAGCTACTATTTTTATTCCTGTTACCAGTATTTTTACTATTAATGTATTACCTGGCAAGCTAGCAAGGTTACTGACTGGCAGAAGCCATGAGCTAAGTAAACAGCAAACACTAAGATACTACCAATGACCAGAAATGAAATAATGAATCCAATAAAGCCATGGATATAAAAATGCTTTTAAAATCCTAAGGGTGGTTTCATCAGTAGAGATATCCCCCTACATACCTCCTTCTGATAGAAGGTAAACTAAGGTGTGCTATTTATATAATGATTCCTATAGGTTTCAGTATTAAAGTATCTTTACATTCTCCAAAACAATTGTTTGCATTATTATTAACAGTCCATTCATCCACTGAAAGATTCAAACATTTAATAATCATTTACACGGATGTGTTTCAGGCACTGTAATACACGCAGAGGAGATAAAGCAGTGAAGACAATACAACAGAAAAGAGAGAAGTAAACAAAAGATTACAGAGTAATGAATGTTATTAAAGTGAAGATACAGTGTGCCATGGAAATGAATAATAAGTAGTTTGAAGCTAATCTGGAGGACAAGGAAAATCTTTTTTTTTAATAATAGTGTTTTATGGTGATTAAGTGAAAATTTACAAATGAAGTCCATTTGCCATATCAAGCCCCCTGCAGAGACTTCTGTGCAGCTCCAACTGCTACCCCAGCCCTGTGACAGCACATTCATCCCTTCCACTCTGTACTTCCCATGGTCATTAAACCTCGTTCTGTCCTTTCCTCTCCACCCTCCTCCTCATTACTACAGGGGAGTTGCTCCAACAGCCTCATGTCTTACAGTCAGTCCAGTTTTTGTCTAAAGAGTTATCTTCTGTGCTAGTGTCAGCTCTGGGGTAGGAGCAAGTCTGGGGGCTGTGCTCTTGGGTGACCTTCCAGCGTGTTGGACCCTCAAGTCTGGTCCTGTAACAGAATTCTACGTCTGCATCCCTATTTTTCTTCCACTACCTCAGGGAGTCTGATATTGTTATTTCCTCCCAGGGCAGACGCTGGAGGTGGCCCGGTACCATCTACTTCTGGTCTCATGCTGACGTAGACTCTGGATCATTCGGTCCCTTCTGTCTCCAAGGCTCACGTTTTCGTCCCATCTTCGATGTCTTTCGTTCTCCTCTGTTCCAGCTGGACTGGAAACAACTGATGCTCCTCAGACAGCAGCTTCCTAGCTTTTAAGACCCCAGACATCACTCACTTAGTTGAGATGCAGACCATTTTCTTAAAAAGAAAAAGCTTAGTTGTGCCAGTTGACCTAAGTGTCTCCTGAAAGCACAGTTCCCAGATGCCTGCCCCTGCTGCTCTAACCTTTGACATGTTAGGTTGTATACAAGAAACCTTTTAGCTCTTAGTGGAATCCAGCAGAATTTAAAACAATTGTTTTAACAAATCTAAGGGACAATTCAAAGGGAAGGTAAAGGAATGTTTGTCATATGACTGTTCAACTCCCTACAGTTAAGAGGGTGAGTGGGAAGTGAAAGACACCTTAACACTACCATACTAACCAATGAACTGACCACTGGTAAGATTTTTTTCTAATTAAAATACCCTGGCTTAAGGCTAGTGCTTTTCCTGTCCTTCAGTGCAGAGGTCTTAGTCACTTTCTGACAGCTGGACAAGGCGAACATCCAAAGATACAACACAAATGCAATGACAATAATTACAGGTCTTATGGAGGAAAAGAAGGCAGTGTTGAAAAACTGCTAGAATCACAGCAACGCCATTGATAAGAGGACTTGCAAACACCTGAAGGACAGAAAACTGACTAGGATGAGGACAGAATAGTTTCCAAACTGATCTGACTCTCAAACAATTTAGAAGTGCTCTTGGGAAATGGATGATGTCTTTAAACATTGCTGTAAAAATATCCCCTTGACAATCCAGAGAGGAAAATGTGAAGCAAGGAGTCATATAACATTAGTTCACAATTTTAGAAATACTAGAAAGAGCAGCAGCAGAGTTGACCATAACAGATGAAAAAGCGAAAGGTAGTTTCCAGCCTTCTGCCTTTGCAGAGATGGGGACAGAGACACAGACAGGAAGTCGGAGTATCCACGGTGGGAAAGGAAAGGTTAGTTGAGGAGTTCTTCACTGTATATATGGTATTTTAATATCCATGGGGACTACAAATTCTATATCCAAGAGGCAGGTGAATGCATAGTTTCTAGAACTCAGGTAAGGTTATCTGTCATATCCTGACAACACAGGATATGATGAATGTCACCCTCCCTAAGCATGATCACTGTGACGTTTCATTCAGGGGCATTCCAAATAGAAGGGTTCCTCTCATCTTATGGCTCCAACACAGAGAGAGGGAAAACACTTTCTACTACTTCTGGAAACCTGAAACCTATTTTCTCATCTCTCTTCATCATACAAATTGGTGGACATACTTTCCTCCGTCCCTTATGAAGAGCACAACACAGAAAAAATAGTAATTTTTGTAATGAAAATTCTCTACCAAAAATAAGAGTCAAAAAACTACACCATTCAGTAATTGTGTTATGAAAGCAGATCGTTTAAGACAAAGCCTTTAAGACTAGGACTGTCTTAATCCACCCAGTGCCACTGAGTCAATTCTGACCCATAGCAACTCTATAGGTCAGAGTAGAACATAAGAGTTTCCAAGCAGTGCATGATAGATTTGAACTGCTGACCTTTTGGTTAGCAGCCATAGCACTTAACCACTATGCCACCACGGTTTCCAGGACTGTCTTATTTGACTTAAAAAAAAAAAAATCTGAGACCAACCAAAGCAGTGTTTTCACTGGTTGATTGAATATGGGGCTGCTATTCACACAATCACTAATAGAGCCAACTATTTCAAGTTTATTGCATGCAGTGGCTGATTTAGGCATACTGAGTAGCCATGGCCAAGGTCTACCAATTGCTGTCAAGTTGATTCTGACTCACGATGACTCCATGGTCTAGGTCTACATTCCTAAAATTAGATAAGCTGCTTGATGAGTCTAAGTATCCTCACTCCAGACTCCTAATTTGCTAACATCAGAAGCAGAGCTGACATCCACTACTCTGGAGGCTTAGTAGTTACCAGCTACGGCTGCTAACCAAAAAGGTCAGTGATCCGAATCTCCCAGTTGCTCCTTGGAAACCCTTATGGGCAGTTCTACTATGCCTCACAGGGTCACTACAAGTCAGCAGTAACTCGATGGCAGCGTGTTTGGCATGAGCATGGCACCAAACCAAAAAGCCAAACCAGTAGCTGTTGAGTCGATTTGTACTAATAAACATCCTATAGTACAGAGATCCAAATTTATGCCCATTCCAAAGAAAGCAATCCCACTGAATGTAGAAATTACCAAACAATATTGTTAATATCACACACAAGTAAAATTTTGCTCAAGATCATTCAAAAGTGACTGCAACAGTATATTGACAAGGAACTGCCAGAATTCAAGCTGAATTTAGAAGAGGATGTGGAACCAGGGATATCACTGCTGGTGTCAGACAAATCTTGGCTGAAAGCACAGAATACCAGAAAGACGTTCAGCTGTGTTTCATTGACTATTCAAAGGCATTCAACTGTGTGGACCATAATAAATTATGGCTAACATTGTGGAGAATGGGAATCCCAGAACATGCGATTTCGCTCTTAAGGAATCTGTATACGGATCAAGGGGCAGTCATGTGAACAGAACAAGGAGACACTGCACGGTTTAAAGTCAGGAAAGGTGTGCATCAGCATCACATCCTTTCACCATACCTTTAAATCTGTATGCCGAGAAAATAATCCTAGAAGCTGGATTATACGACGAATGAGGCATCAGGATTGGCAAACGACTCATTAACAACCTGTGTTATGCAGATTGTGCAAGGGAAGGGAAGTGAAGATTTGAAATACTTAGTGAAGATCAGGGACCACAGGCTTCATTATGGATTGCACTTTAACATCAAGAAGACAAAACTCCTCATAACTGGACCAGTAAGCAACATTGTCATAAAAGGAGAAAGGATTGAGGTTGATAAGCATTTCATTTTACTTGGGTCCACAATCAACACCCACAGAAGCAGCAGAAAGAAATCAAAAGACGCATTGCATTGGCAAAATCTGCTGCCAAGGACCTCTTTCAAGTACTGAAAAGTAAAGATGTCACCTTGAAAACTAAAGTGCACTTGACCCAAGCCATGATATTTTCAATTGCATCATTTGCATGCGAAAGCTGGACAGTGAACAAAGACAGTAGAATTAATGCCTCTGAATTGTGGTATTAGAGAAGAATGTTGAATGTACCATGGACCACTAAAAGAACAAACAGATCTGCTCTGAAAGAAGTGCAACCAGAGTGGTCCTTGGAAGCAAAGATGGCAAAACTACATCTTACATACTTTGGACATGTTGTCAGGAAAGATCAGTCCCTAGAGAAGGACATCATGTTTGGTAGAGTGAAGGACCAGTGAAAAAGAGGAAGACCCTCCAAAAGATGGACTGACACAGTGGCCGCAACAATGGGCTTAAGCGTAAAAATGATTGTGGACTTTGCACAAGACTGGGCGTTATTTTGTTCTGTTGTTCCTAGGATCGCTATGAGTCACTACCAACTCAGTGGCACCTAACAACAACAACAGTATGGAGGAGAACTACCCTAAAGCGTTTCCAAGGATCAACTGGCGGATTCAAGTGGCTGACCTTTTGGTTAGCAGTCACAGCTCCCAACCACTTCTCCACCAGGGTTTCCAGCATGGCACAAAGGGACAATAATACTGTCTCAAGGAAAGCACTGCCTAAACAGATTTATCTACACGCCTCAACAGTGTCTACTGTTGAGAAATAGGTTCTCGTGGAAATCTGTTGTTGTTGTTAGCTGTCATTGCATTGGTTCAGATTCACAGCAGACTTGTGTGCAAGGGCACAGGTACTGCCCAGTCCTGTGCCATCCTCACAACCATTGTTATGTTTGAGCCCACTGCTGCAGCCACCGTGGCAATCCACCTCCTTGAGGGTCTTCCTCTTTTTTGCTGACCTCCTACTTTATCAAACATGGCATTCCTTCTCCAGGGAACTGGTCCCTCTGATAACATGTCCAAAGTATGTAAGACAGAATGTTGCTATCCTGTTTTATAATGAACATTTTGGATGTGTTTCCTCCAAGACAAGTTGCTATTTTTTCTAGTAGTATGTTTCTCTAGCAGTACCACAAAAAAAAAAAAAAAAAACTCACTGCCATCAAGTCGGATCCAACTCATAGTCACCCTAGAGGTTAGAGGAGAACTGCCCCATAGAGTTTCCAAGGAGCACCTGGCAGATTTGAACTGCCAACTTTTGGTTAGCAGATGCAGCAGTTAACCCACTACGCCACCAGGGTTTCCTCTTTAGCAGTATTGTGGTATATTAAACATTCTTTACCAGAATTACAGTTGAAAGGCATCAATTCTTCTTCAGTCTTCCTTTTTACTGTCCAGCCTTCACGTGCATATGAGAAGACTAAAAACACTCAGGCACACCTTAGTCCTTAAAGTGACCTCTTTGCTTTTTAGTAATTTAAAGAGATCTTTTGTAGCGGATTTTCCCAAATGTAGTATCCTTACACACACACACCACAACACACACATAAACACAGACACACACACACACACACACAAGACAACTTTCATTTGCTACCCACTCTTCTTCTGGTAAAAAGGATTTAAAAAAAAATTCAAAAGAACAGAAAATGTCATGGCATTTCAGCCTATTCATAAGCTTCTCCATCTCATAGGTCAATGAGACATCATAAGAGAGAAAATATCAGAGAAGTATGTCAAGTAATAAACCTTCTCCAATGGAAACTTAGTTCAAATCTCATTTACACAAATGGTGGCACATGGGCAAATACGGGGTTTTTAGTTTAGTTTCTCTTTTTTGTTTCCCACGCTTTATGGCTATGTGAAGAAAGGAAACAAGAAAATTCTGTTTAATCTGAATTCTATCTCTATGCCTTGAATCAGAAATGCCAAGACCACAGTTACTCTAAATCTTGTGATATTGGGAAATTTTCAACGAGACATAGGGATGTTTTCAGAACACAACAAAGTAAAAATATCTGGCACAGTTATAAAATCTATATTTTTGCAAAAAACTAAAAGAAAAAAGTCCTCATATTCACTTTCTATGAACCCTTCCCCCTTCAAGTTGAAAGCTTCTGGTTAGGGTTCATTAATGTTCTCAAAATCTGCAGATGATACAGACATAGACAGGTAAGTATGTAGGTAGACAGACAGACAGACAGATAGAGCAATTCTATAAAAGTCAGCAGTTGGAATCCACCAGCTGCTCCTCAGAAACTCAACGGGGCAGTTCTAGTCTGTCCTGTAGGGTCACTATAAGTGGGAATCCATCTACAGCAATTTTTTTTAATATGCACATATTAGTGATGACTAATTTTACTACCAACATATGAAGAATGTTTTTCTTTGCACATCAGATTCATTGATGAAGTCACCGAGCCACTGGGAATTACTTACTAACTAAATAAGCTGGCTGCAACATCAGGGGAATACAAAACATTGCTTTTCCAAGAGTCAAGGTAATAGTGTCTGCTTCTATTTGCTCTTATTTAAAAGTTGAAAAGGAAGGGAATTGTCAAAAATAAATACCAAAGATTTGAAAAGCATAACTTTATGTCTGCCTCAAAACAAAATCTCTGTACATATCCAAATACAACTAAATGTCTATTAATGTTTATTACATATTATTGTGATTGCTTTTTTTTCCAAGTCTGTTCATTTACCTCTTCCAGTTCCAACAGGTCTATCTACAAACCTTCTCAGCCTGTACATAATAAGGAAAAAGCCTTAAGGTCCTCTGAGAGAAGAGGTGGAACAGTTTCTTCTACCTCCATGCAAAGTGCAGGAGACACCAGGTAGGTAACAAGTCATCTTCCTCTAAGCTGTAAGTCACTGACACAGGATGATAAAACTTTGAATTAAATAAGCCCTATGTTGGAAACCCTGGTTGCCTAATGGTTAACCAAAAACTCAGCAGCTAAAATCTGCCAGGTACTCCCTAGAAATTCTATGGGGCAGTTCCTCTCTGTCAGTAGGGTCATTGTGAGTCAGAATTGACTCAAAGACAGGGGGTTTGGTTTGGTTTTGGTAATGGTATAGTGGATAAGAGCTATAGCTGCTAACCAGTCAGCAGTTCAAATCCACCAGGTGCTCCTTGGAAACTTTGTGGGGCAGTTCTACTCTGTTCTATGGGGTTGCTATGAGTCAGAATTGACTTGATGACAATGGGGTTGGGTTACTATTTTTTTAATTCTTGAAACCATAACTGCATTAGTTCTGTTCTTAGACTTGATTCCCTTTAATTCAATGCCTCACTGAAAGCACTCTCTTCCCACAAACGCTCATCAGTCCAAAGAAGCAGAGATGATCAGGTCACCAATGGTTTGCTTGGAATCCACCAAAACAATTTTAGTAATTTAGAAATGCTTGTTTTCACATATGTCCCTTTGTCTTCTTTCTGATCTGTTTCACATGCTTTTACTCCTCCAAGGTTTTTGTACGATTTAAGGGCTGACCTGCCCCAAGTTTCAGAATACATCATCACACACCTACCACCGACTGAACAGAAGATAAAAATCCCATTCTTAATCTCCTTTAGCCTAGCTGAGTGCTGTTTCTTACCTGGCAAGGCCATCGGCTAACATGAACAAAGTCCCTCAAAACACAACAATAATAACAACAACAACAAAACCCAATCATTGCTGTAGGGTCGATTCTGACTCGTAGGACCATAGAGGACACTGGGTTTCCAAGCAGCAGCCAGCAGACTTGAAATGCTGACCTGCTTAGCAGTTGAGCTCTTAACCACTGCACCACCAGTGTTTCATCAAAGGCTCTTAAGAGGTAGTTATACAACAATTTATGTACCCAGAAAGCTCTGCTTCTGTCCTGAAGTGCGTGGCTTCAGCCTTCCTTCACTCCCACCGAATTCCCCAACAAGCTCTTTGCTATGTACCCCTCTCTTAAACCACCAATCAGGAACCTCAGGGTTGGAGGGGGAGTCGTCACTACTAAGAAAAAGCTGCTTGGGCCGGAAGTGTCAGTGGAGTAGTGATAGAAAACAATGACCCACTGTCAGAGGCAAAGACTAAGATTCAAATTTGCAGCTTCTTCAGTGCCTTTGGGACCCTGGGAAAGTAAGCTGCTTAGCCATTTCTGTGACCTGATTTCTTCAGTGTAAAAGAGATAAAAAAATACAGCTATCCTCCGGTGATAGCCACGATAGAGCTCACAAAGTTGAGTCTCACTGGCAACACAATTATAAATAGGGGTGCACCCTGAGATATCCACTAAGGGACTTCAGAGTTGCCCTGGGAGCACGGACCCTGGCCCTGATGCTGCCCCTGTCCATAAATTATAATGAAGGTCAACTTTTCAGACAGCAATGGATTGGACTTCATGACACAGAGTGACCATATTGTGTGGGCACTTTATGGTTCTAGGCATCTGTAGGAGGTCATTCTGTAGACCTCATACTGGAGGAAGGGGAATGGGTAGAGAGAAGAAGATAGGAGACTGTTGGGAAGATAAGACATGTATGGAGCAGAGAGGAAGAGTGTGCTGTCACTGTGCAGGGAAGCTGCATATAGGTCAACATGCAAATTTAAATGGGAATGTACACTTTCATTCAATCATAATTAAAAATGAAAATAAAATAAAATAAAAATCTAATATATATACACACATACATACATATATATATACATATAGCTATCTTCAAAAGGCTCGCCTGTGGATTAAAAGGAACAGTGTGTGAATGTTCTTGGCTCAGTGCCTGACTTACACTAATGAAGGCCCCAGCAATCATTATTATTGTTTACCTGAATGGTGCTTCCTAAACAGATACATGGATGGGCTTAATAAATTGAACCATTTGTAGGCAGGTCTTTTGAGTTCTTCCAATTAAAGCCGTTATTGGATTCCAATCAAATTAAATATTTAAAACTTGGCACACCCCCATCACCCTGGCTTGGCTCTTCTCATAGGAAGCGAGGTGAGCTCCTGTTAACTTCAGCACACTGAATCCAAGTTTTCTCATACTACCGCCTCTGTCTCAAAGAAAACATCTCTTCACTTCATCCTCCCTTTATGGGAAAGTCTCCAACACATAGGAATCCAACTCGGTTGCCCATCACAAGTCACTGGGTGGCGCACGGTTAATGTGCTCAGCTGGTAACAAAGAGGTAGGAGGTTCAAGTTTATCCAGAGATAACTGGGAAAAAAGCCCTGGTGATTTACTTCCAAAAAAGCAGCCACAGAAATCCCCATGGATCACACAGTCCTATTCTGATACAAATGGGATCAGCACAAGTTGAAATCAACTCAGAGGTTGCAGTGTGGCTACCTGTCTAGATTTATTAATCCAGGAGCAATCTAAACTATGTATCTTAAACAATCATAGCATCAGAGAGTCACAACAAGTCTATTTCATGGTATTCGGATGTACCAGCCAAGTCAATCAATGTGTCTTCAAGTTATAGAGCCTTCATGAGGAAACCACTACATCTGCAACTCCTGCTGAAGGAAGCAGCCTTAGGTGACTATATTCTATCCCAGTTAACTTACACTGTCTGCCAGCCACAGCTACCTGGAGTGGAGAGGGGCACAACCTGGCACCAAGACAAAGTGGCCAACAATCCTGCTTCTTTGGTACTGAAAGAAGGAGATGGTAGAGTGCAAGAAGAGAAGCTGAATGGAAAGAAAGGATTACAGAGGTCACAATGAACCTGAAGCTGCCTCCAGAGATGCCTGGAGAATAGCAAGAGAAGTGAGAACTGATGACGTGGTAGAAACTGTAAGGTGGAGGGAGAGGAGAAGGCAGAGTCCAGGTGCCATGGCACACCGAGGCAGAGGATGGGTCACAGTCACTCCCAGCCTGCTAACATTGGCTCTACAGCGGCAGCTCTGGATTCAGAGTAACGCCTAAGGCTCAGTCATCTGGTTCCTTCTCTAGAATTTCCATGAGCTTATTTTTCACATAATGTTTCATCTGTGTTACCCTAATGTATTACTCAGAACCAAGAGCCTCACAGAAATCCAGTGGGTATGGCCAATGCTATGGAGACTCAGTCTTACATTCCTGTAATCTGTTCCTTAAAACACCTCACAGCAGCCAGGGCTTGGAGGCAGGAGAAATCGGGCAGTTACTGCTTAGAGGGACACTGAGTTAAGAGTTAAAGGTGACCAAGGAACGTGGATATGGATAGTGGTGATGCTGCACAAGGTGCTCTGGTGAGGCGGTCGTTAAGTGCTTGACTGTTAACCAAAAGGTCAAAGGTTCAAAACTCACCAGCTGCTCCACAGGAAAAAGATATGGCAGTCTGCTCCTGTAAAGATGACAGCCTTAGAAACTCTACAGGACAGTTCTACTCTGTGTCATGGGGTAGTTACAAGTAAGAATCCACTCAACAGCAACAGGTTTAGTTTTTCATTTGGATGGTTATACAACATCGTGAATGCAATTAATGTCACTGAAATGTACATGTAAATAAATGTTGAAATAGTAAACGTCTTTGCCACATACTTTTTTTACCACACACACAGAAAATCTTATAGTAATGTAGGCTTTTAGAAAACTTACTCTGGCCGACTTCTATTACCTACTGTTATAACAGACAGTTTTATATTTCATTGCAAGATTCTTTCTGCATCACATCAGACTGCTCCATCCAAGTCCTTGCTTGCAGCAGCATTCATTCATCTTAGAGAAGTGAAGGAGCACTAGGTTTGTTTTGTTTGCGTCAGGGGTGATGCTGGGCAGACGGAAATGCGCCCCGTGGGAATGGCTTTACAAGCTGGCTCTCCTGACCTCAGACCAAGGCTGTGCGCACAAACAAGTCCCACAGGTGCCCACAGGACAAGGTGGAGCCAAAGCCATCTGCTCTCAGAAAATGCCATTTCCCCCTGATGGCTTGCCGGAGCTAAGACGGCTCTCTCAAAGGACTGCTTCAGATCATATTTTGCACCTCTCTGTTTTATTTCAGAAGATGACAAATACACTATATTTTACAGTCTAAATTATTAACTAAAACACAAAACATATTTTAAACATGTTTCCCCAGGCTTGCGTACCATAGCGTTCATACCCCATAATGTTGTTGTTTCGTGCTATGGAATCATTTCCCATTTCCAACCCACAGTGACCATGTAGGACAGAATAGAACTGCCACACAGGGTTTCCTAGGCTCTAATCTGGTGGAGCAAAAGA
The DNA here is from genome assembly GCA_028571685.1 of Heterohyrax brucei. Classification (NCBI taxonomy): domain Eukaryota; kingdom Metazoa; phylum Chordata; class Mammalia; order Hyracoidea; family Procaviidae; genus Heterohyrax; species Heterohyrax brucei. The sequence continues at coordinate 38,102,901 of CM053145.1, forward strand.
ACTACGGTGAGCTATGGCTGCTAACTGAAAGTCTGGCAGTTCAAATCCACCAGCTGCTCCTTGGAAATCTCATGGGGCCTCTGTCCCACAGTGCTGCTGTGACTAAGAACTGATTCAGCTGACACAGGTTTGCTTTGGGGCTTAATTTTTTTTTTTTAATTTTTTATTTAATATAACTGAGTGAAAATGTACATTCCCATATAAATTTACATACCCACTTATATGCAGCTTCCACTGCTCTCCCTGCCCGGTGACAGCACACTATTCCTCTCTGCTCCATACATGTCTCGTTCTCCCAACAGTCTCTTTTGTCCCTCCTCTCCACCCACTCTCCTTCCTCCAGCCAGAGGTCAGCAGGATGACATCCTACAGATATATAGAACCATAAAGTGCATCCAATATATGGTCACTGCATCACCAAGTCCAATTCATTCCTGTTTGAAGCATGGACCTTCGTTATGATTTATGGTCAAGGGCATCATCAGGGCGAGGGGCCATGCTCCCAGGGGAACCCCGAAACCACTGGACCATCAATAGAGGTCTTTTAGTGGGGATCTCACGGTGCACCCCTTTTTATTCTTGTGTTGCCAGTGAGACTCAACTTAGTGAGCCCCATCGCAGCTATCACTGGTGGTGGCCAGGCACCATCCAGTTCTTCCGGTCCCAAGTTGATGTAGACACCCACTGGTGTGGGTCTTTTTGTCTTCTGGGTTGTCTTTCCCCCATGTCATTTTGGTCCTCGGTGAGCATCCGTTCCTGCTGAGTTGGGACCATTTGCTGTGCCCTCCGATGGCAGCCTGGCAGCTTTTAAGACCCCAGACGCCACTCACCAACGTGGGGTGCAGAGAGCCCTCTTAGCAAAATGCTAGTGTGCCAATTGGCCTCGCTTTCGCCTAAGAGCATGGTCCCCCGCCCACTGTCCCAGCTACTCTATCCTTGCAATATTGGGTTAAGATGGAAGGAGTACTCATGTTATGTTTAAGTCCACTTAATATTATCCTTGTTTCTAATGTATGCTATCACCAATCTCACCCAACCAGATATCTAGCAACTATCTAATCTAAACCCTCCCCCCTCACTCCCTCGCCTCCCTTGCAGCTGTCAAAGAGTCTTTTCTTCTATACACAAGTCTGTTTTTGAGATCTTACCGTAGAAGTCTCATACAATATTTGTCCTTTTGTCGCTGACTACTTACACTCAACATAATGTCTTCCAGTTGAAACCAGGTCATGAGATGTTTCCTGAAGTCATCGTTGTTCTTTATCATTGCGTAGTGCTCCATTGAGTATATACACCATAGTTTACCTATCCATTCTTCTGTTGTTGGGCATCTGGGTTGATTCCATCTTTTTGCTATCATGGACTGTGCTGCGATAAACATTCTGGTGCATGTGTCCATTGGTGTGAAAGGCCTTCATTCTGTAGGATATATTCCAAGTAGTGGAATTACTGGGTCAAATGGTGTATCAATATCCATTTTTTTAAGGAAGTGCCAGATTGCTTTCCAAAGAGGCTGGATAATTTTGCAACCCCACCAACAGTGTAGGAGGGTTCCACTTTCTCCACAGCCTCTCCAGCATTTGTTGTTTTGTGTTTTTTGGATCATGGCCAACCTTGTTGGGGTGAGATGGTATCTCATTGTCGTCTTGATTTGAATTTCTTTAATAACTAAAGATCGTAAACATGTCCGCATGTGTTTTTTGGCTGCCTGGATCTCTTCTTTAGTGAAATGTCTGTCCATCTCCTCTGCCCATTGCTTAATTGGGTGGTATATCTTCTTGTTGATATTTTGTAGTATCTTATAGATTATGGAAATCAGGCATTGGTCTGACACAGAGTTGCCAAGTATTTTTTCCCATTCTGTAGGTGTTCTTTTAATTCTATTAATAAAGTCTTCAGATGAGCAAAAATGTTTACTTCTTAATAGATCCCATTTATCTATTTTCTCTTCTGATGATTGTGGTTTGTTTGACAGATTCTGGAGTCTGTCCATAGTGTGTATTAAAACTTCCATTGTTGTTCCTACCTTTTCTTGGATGAGCTTTATCATTTTAGGTTGATATTTAGGTCTTTTATCCAGTTGGAGTTGGTTTTTGTATAAGGTGTAAGATATGGATCCTGTTTCAGTTTCTTGCAGATGGATATCCAATTTTTCCAGCACCATTTGTTGAAGATACTGTTTTTACCCCAGTTTCATGTCTTAGGGCCTTTGTCAAATATCAATTGTTCATAGGCAGATGGTGTCATCTCTGGGGTCTCAGTTCTGTTTCACTGATCGATCTGTCTGTTCTTATACCAGTACCAGGCTGTTTTGACCACTGTAGCAGTGCAATATGTTCTAAAGTCAGGTAATGAGAGGCCTCCCAGAGTGTTCTTCTTCTTTAGTAGTACCTTGCTTAACCGGGACTTCTTTCCTTTCCAAACAAAATTGGTGATTTGTTTCTCCATCTCATTAAAAAATGTCACTGGAACTTGTATTGGGATTGCATTATATAAATAGATTGCTTTGGGTAAAATAGACATTTTCACAATGTTAAGTCTTCCTATCCATGAGCTTGGTAGGTTTTTCCGTTTATCTAAATCTCTCTTAGTTTCTTGTAGTAAGGGCTTGTAGTTCTGTTTGTAAAGGTCTGTTGCTTCTCTGATTAGATTAATTCCTAGGTACTTTATCTTCTTAGGGGCTATCGTAAATGGTATTGATTTGATAATTTCTTCCTTAACAGTCTCGTTGTTGGTATAAAAGAATCCTACTGATTTATTTATGTTTATATTGTATCCTGAGACTTTGCTGAACTCTTCCATCAGTTTGAGAAGTTTACATATAGATTCCCTGGGATCCTCTGCATATACAATCATATCATCTGCAAACAGGGAGATTTTAACTTCCTCTTTGCCAATGCAGATGCCCTTTATTTCTTCGTCCTGTCTAATTGCTCTGGCTAAAACTTCTAACACAATGTTGAATAGAAGAGTTGAGAGTGGGCATCCTTGTCTAGTTCCTGTTCTCAAGGGAAAGTCTTTCAGTCTCTCTCCATTCAGGATGACACGGGCAATTGGCTTTGTATAAATGGCCCTTATTGTGTTGAGGAATTTGCCGTCTATGCCCATTTTGCTAAGAGTTTTTTAGCATGAATGGGTGTTGGACTTTATCAAATGCCTTTTCTGTGTCAATGGACAAAATCAGGTGATCCTTGTCTTGTGTTATTTATGTGGTTAATCACATTGTTTTTCTGATGTTGAACCAGACTTACATCCCTGATATGAATCCCACTTGGTCATGATGGATTATTTTCTTGATATGTTGTTGTATTCTGTTGGCAAGAATTTTGTTGAAGATTTTTGGATCTAGATTCATGAGTGATATCAGTCTGTAATTCTCTTTCTTTGTTGGGTCTTTCCCTGGTTTAGGTATCAGGGTTATGCTGGCTTCATAGAATGAGTTTGGGAGTACTCCATCCCTTTCTATACTGTGAAATAGTTTCACTAGTATTGGAGATAACTCTTCTCTAAATGCTTGGTAGAATTCTGCAGTGAAGCCATCTGGACCAGGACTTTTTTTGGTTGGCAGTGTTTTGATGACCTTTTCAATCTCTTTGTAATGGATTTATTAAGTTGTTCTGCTTCATGTTGTGATAATTTGGGTAGGTGGTATGAGTCAAGGAATTGGTCCATTTCCCCTAGGTTTTCAAATTTGCTAGAGTACAGTCTTTTATAGTATTCTGTTATGATATTTTGACTTCTGCTACATCTGTGGTGACAACCCCCCTCTCATTTCTAATTTGGGTTATTTGTTTCCTTTCCTGCTTGTCTTTAGTAAGTTTATCCAGTGGTTTGTAAATTTTGTTGATCTTCTCAAAAAACCAGCTTTCCATCTTTTCAATTGTTTTTCTATTCTCTAATTCATTTAGCTCTGCTCTAATCTTTATGATCTTGTTTCTTCTGGTGCCCAAGGGGTTCCTCTGTTGTTCTCTTTCTACTTGTTCAAGCTGTAGGGTTAGTTCCTTGATTTGGTTTCATTCTTCCTTCCAGATGTGTGCATTTATGGAGATAAACAGACCTCTGAGCACTGCTTTGGCTGTATCACATAGGTTCTGGTAGGAAGTATTTTCGTTCTCATTGGAATCCATGAATTTCTTTAATTCATCCTTGATTTCCTCCATAACCCATGTTTTTTTGAGCAACATGTTGTTCAGTTTCCAAGAGTTCCAGTTTCTGTCTATGTTTTTTCTGCTATTGATTTCAACTTTTATGGCTTTATGATCTGAAAAGATGCTTTGCAGTAATTCAATGGTATGGATTTTGTTGAGCATTGCATTATGGCCTATCACGTGGTCAATTCTGGAGAATGGAGAATGTTCCATGTGCACTAGAGAAGAAGGTGTAGTTGTCTGCTGAGGGGTGGAAAATTCTGTATATATCAATGAGGTTTAGTTGGTTAATTGTGTCAACGAGGTCTTCTGTATCTTTACTGAGTTTTTTTCTAGATGATCTGTCTAATATTGAGAGTGGAGTGTCGAAGTCTCCCACTATTACGGTGGAGTCATCTAACTCTCTTTTGAGTGTAGTCAGTGTTTCTTTGACGTATTTAGGTGCTCCAATATTAGGTGCATAAATATTTAACATAGTTAAGTCTTGCTTATGTAGTGAACCTTTCAGCAATAGTGTCCATCTTTGTCCATGATGGTGGATTCGACATTAAAATGGATTTTGTCTGAGATTAGAATTGCCACCCCTGCTCTTCTTTGTTCATTGTTAGCTTGATATATATTCTTCCAACCTTTAATTTTCAGTTTGTTCCTATCTTTAGATCTCAAGTGAGTTTCTTGTAGACAACATATAGATGGGTCATTTCTTTTGATCCAAGATGTCACTCGATGTCTCTTTACTGGAGCATTCAGTCCATTCACATTCAATGTAATTATTGACAGGTATGTATTCAGTACTGCCATTGTGATGTGTTTATTTTTATGTTGATGCTTTCTCTGTTGTTCTTATTAGTCTGTTCTGGGACGTTCTTTTTTGTGATTTGATTTTTCACCTTTTTCAGAGCTGGCTTTGTGGTTGTTGAGACTCCTGTGTTACACTTCTTGAAATGGTGTGATACATCTTTTTTGTGCTTTACAGCTGCCCCTATGATCCCCCTTAATAAACTATATATAAACCCAATTTTAATTGCTACTAGTCTTGTCATCTTTCTCTCCATCTGGAAGGACTCTAATGACTGTAGTACATCCCTCTTTTTAATATGATGACACCATAGTTTTCATGATGATCACTGGATTGCTTCTTTCCTTATCAAAGCTGTGACTGGCTTTGGAGCCTTCCCTAACTAAGTAGAGTTTTGAGTAGTAAAATCGTTCTAAAATATAAAGTTAGTGGTTTTGTTCTTCTAAGCCAGAGCCAAGAACTTCTTTCAATATTTCTTGTAGTTTAGTTTTGGCTTTTACAAAGTCTCTGAGTTTCTGTTTATCTGGGAATGTCTTAATTTCATTTTCGTATTTGAAAGATAGTTTTGCAGGATATATAATTCTTGGCTGGAAGTTCTTCTTCAAGGCTTTGAATGTGTCATGCCACTGTCTCCGTGCCAGCATGGTTTCTGCTGAAAAATCTGAAGAGAGCCTACAAGGTTTCCCTCTGAAAGTTAGCTTTGCTTTGAGTCTTGCTGCCTTTAAGAGTTGCTGCTTATGTTTCATTTTGTTGAGCTTGATTATAATATGTCTTGGAGTCTTTCTTTTTAGATCTATATTGGGTGGCATACGATATGCATCTGAGATGTCTATATCCTCTTCCTTCATGATTTCTGGGAAGTTTTCTGTCAGCAGCGCAGCAACGATACTCTCTGTGTTCTCAGGTGTCTCACCCTGTTCAGAGACTCCAATTAATTGAAGGTTATTCCTCTTAATAGAGTCCCACATGCTTCTTAATGTTTCTTCATTTTTATTGTTTCTTTTTTCTGATTTCTGCTCATAGATGCTGGCCTCAGTAGCTCTGTCTTCCATTCTGTTTTCTTGGCTTTGCATTGAAGTTTCTATGTCTTTGATTTTGTTCTTGATCTGTTGGATTTCAGAGTACTGGTGTTCCATCAGATCAAACATCTTGCTTAATTTTTCATTTTGTTCTCCTGCATTTTGTATAATGTCTAGAAGGGCTCTGTATATAATCATTTTGTATTCACTTTCTGATGCTTTCATAAAAGTTTCTTCATCTGGAAAACTCCTTGGTTGCTTTGTTCGGGAGCCTTCTGAAGCCATGGCTGATTTCTTGTATGCCACAAGTGTCTGTTGCTTTTTGGGACCCATGTGAGTATGTAGAGGCTGGAAGAGGTACTGTGAGGATGGACTGCAGATGTTTCTCTAGGCTGTCTTAAAATGTAAAGTAAAAGATATCTGACCACTTCACAAGTCAGTTAGGTTTTCAGGTGTAGAGGTCCCTCTTCTCAACTGGCAAAGTAAGCGCCACTATATCCAACCCCAGATGTACAAACTAGTTCAGAATACAGCAATGCTACTGCCCTGTTGGCCTCTGCTGACAGGACCTAGCCTTAGACAACACTGCACAGAGTACTGCTTTTCTGATAGAAAAGCGCTCTCTTGTGGGCAGGCTCTGGTTCCCAAGCTAAGAATTAGGTCCAGCTGCGGCCACTGTATCCAAGATGGCGCCCTCCACACAGGCAGCAGATAGAGGGGCTAAAGATGCCGAGAGGTAGTGATTCCTCTGATTCTGTTGCAGGACCCCCAAAGCAGGTGGCACTAGGTTAATTACTGCTTTTCTGTCAGAGAAGCACTGTCCTGTTTGTAGGCACTGGCTCCCAGGCTAAGAATCAGGTCCCACTAGACTCTCCACATCCAACATGGCGTCCTGCACACTGACTGCAAAACTCCGTACAAACACGGCTGAGGCACATGTAAAACGACACGCTCAAAGTGGCTAGATTAACAGAGTCCCAAGCCTGGCTCTCAAAATATGGGAATTTTGCCTGCCTGTCCCCCCAGCTGCGTGTCTGAGTCTAGCTGCTAGGCAAGACCCAGCTCCGCCCACTGACCAAGACAGAGGAAAAAACAAAGTCAAAATGGCGCATTTAGCTTCAGTCCGTGAGATCCAGGGATAGCCAGGCGCGGGAGTCAGCGTAAGAGAGGAGGTTTTTCTATCAGTAGAATGAAGTCCAAAGTAACAGCCCTGTGCTGTGTCCTGAGGCTGATTAGGTGATCAGAAGGCTCTGTTTGATTGTCAGTTCAGGTCTTGGTTTCCAGAGGGATACAAGGAGACGTGGGCTTAGTCCGCCATCTTGACTCCGCCTCCCCTGCTTTGGGGCTTAATTTTTATGAAACGAGCCCTGGTTGTACAGTGATTAAAGCACTGAGCAGCTAATGGAAAAGTCAGTAGTTTTAACCCACTCAGTGGCTTTAAGGGACAAGGATCTAGCAATCAGTTCCCATAAAGATTTAAAAAAAGAAAGAACGGAAACCTGTTGTCACTGAGTCAATTTCAGCTCAGTAATCCTACAGGATAAGGTAAAAATGCCTCACAGGGTTTCCAAGGAGTGCCCAGCGGATTCAAACTGCCAACTTTTTGTTAGCAGCCATAACTCCTACCGGTACACCACCAGGGTTTCCCCAGTAAAGATTACAGCCTAGAAAACCCTATGTGGCAGTATGACCCTGTCACTAGTGGTCGCTATGAGCTGGAACTGACTTTATGTCAAGACGCTTTAATCTTCATGGGAGAAAATCACCAGGTCTTTCCTCCTGTGGGGCTGTCAACAATGTGCCACTGGGACTCGTTACACACTGTAGTATAAGCATCCAAAGTTTCAAAAAGTGGAAATGTGAGAGAGAAAAATTATCTTAAGAGTTATTTCTTTCAGGTGGAAAAAGTGATGAGGGAAAAGCTACACTTTTTTGTCTCCAAAAAGGATAGTTCAATCTGTCAAGTTTAAAGGGACAATTAGGTCAACTATTATATAACTGGAGTCCCTTGTAACATAATAGTTAATGTACTTTGTTGCTCACTGAAAGACTGGAGGTTCAAGTTCATCCAGAGGTACCTCAGAAGAAAGGCCTGGTGATCTACTTCTGAAAAATCCGACCCTGAAAATCCTATTAGCACAGTTCTATTTTAACACACATGGGTCATCATCAGTGCAGGGCAACTCAGTGACAGCTGGTCTAACTGGCTAACTGTATACCAGAATCTTGGACAAAAAGCTAAGTATTTAGCTTACAAAACCATCTTAGAATTCTGATAAAATTTTTATAAACTACTTTTATAAATACAGGCAAACCACTGAGTATCAATATGGAGTCTTTGTTGGTTTTAAATAGACATTTACCTGGATACTACTGACATTAACCTGGCTAACGGAACACACCGCTTTGCAACAGTATATTGATGGAGGGAGGATGCATTCAGCTACAAGAAACTGAAATTCTGACTCAATCTTGCTTAAAATATCCTTTTAAAAAAAAGCTTCATACCCAGTAACAAGATGTCCAATAGCAGTGTAGACTTCAAGACTGGTTGATAATGTTAAGGCTAAAAACTCAACTCTTGGCTCTGCCATTTTCAATACTGGCTGCATCCTTAGACTTGGAGCAATGCAGATTTAGCAATTTCAGGCACCATTCCAGATATAAAAATATCCACATGAAAAATAGACATGACTTTGGGAGGAGGTGTTTCTTTTGGCTTTTAAAAGTTTTTTAATCTGAAAAACTTTCAAACCTATAGCAAAGTTGCAAAGAGTATACAATTAATACCTATCACTGAAATATATCAATTCATTGACTGCTATTAGTGTGGTTTCACATTTGTTTTACTGCACTTTCCATAAATCTATCTATACATATTATCACTGGCACCTTGGTGTTACAGTGGTTAAGGTCTATGGCTGCTAACCAAAAGGTCAGCAGTTTGAACCCACCAGTTACTCCTCAGAAACACTAAGGAGCAGTTCTACTTTGTCCTATATGGTCTCTACGAGTCATAGTTGACTAGATGGCAATGGGTGGTAGCTTTTGATTATTATTATTACTGATTGCTATTAGCCAAAAAATTATTATTATTATTAGTGAATCATTTGAGAGTATGTTGCAGACATCACGGTCCTTTACCCCTAAATACTTCATCATTTACCTCTTAAAACCAGATTGACCACTGATACTTTGCTAGGATCTAATATACAACCTATATTAAAAATTCACAAATTTCCTAGATAATGTTCTTTATAGAATTTGTTTCCCCAAACCAGGTTCAAAATCAGGATAACAAAATTCTCTTAGTTTTCATGCCTCCTTAGTCTTCTTCAATCTAGAACAATTCTTCAGCCCTTCTCATTCTTTAGGACATTGATAGTTCTGATGAAAGCAAGTAGTTATTTTACTGATGAAAGTAGACTATCAAGATTCCCATTCAACAGAGCATAATACTGTTATCATTGCCTATGCAATGCCTGGTGCCACTGTAACAAACCCCTCTATCTGTCCACATTCTTTCTCACTCCCATAAAAACCCTACCCATAATTAAAAGTCCAAATGAAGTCCTGCTCCCACTGTCAGCCTTTCACTGACTGTCAACCACATGATTTCTCCCTTTTCTGGGCTTCTACAATAATTACCATCTCAAGCTTTTATTTGGCAGTTAATCATAATCCAACTTTATTGCCACTGAACTGTGTCATATCATAACAAAATACCCCTTACATGAGAAAAACATAGCTCAAAATTAAAATTCATACACACATACAAAAAAAAAGACTAGTCTGACAGAGACTGGAGAAACCCCAAGAGTTAGACCATCCAACACCCTTTTAATTCAGTACTGAAGTCACTCCCTTCAACCAAAGATTAGGCAGGTCTACTGGGCCAAGGATAACATACTTGAGGCACATACTTCACAGTTCAATCAAGTATATGAGACTAATGGCAAAGCAGCCCAAAAGCAAAGACGAGAAGGCAGGAAAGGATGGGGAAATCGGAGAAATGTAAATACGGAAGCCAGGATGGAGAAGGGGAGAATGCTGATACACCTTAAGGTTGACAAGCAGTGGCACAAAATAACTAGTGTATTAACTTGTAAATGATAAACTGATTTGCTCTGTAAACTGTCACCTAACACACACACACATACACACACACACACACACATCCTCTTTACACACATCCTCTTTATAGCTAGTATTCTCCACTCCAGGATCCATATTATTTAAATTCTATTAATTTAAAAAATATTTTATTGTGCTTTAAGTGAAAGTTTACAATCCAAATCAGTATCCCCTATAAAACTTCACAAACACAATGCTATGCAACTCTAACTGCTCTTCCCCTCACCCCATGTCTGTTCCCCTCTATCCTCTCATCTCACCTCAGAACGAGAGTTACTCAGACAGCCTCATGCCAATATTTAAGCCAAGAAGCAGATTCTTCACCAGCATAACTCTACGTCTTACAATCCAGTCCAGTTTTTGTCTGAAGAGTTGGCTTTGGTACTGGTTCAGCTCTAGGTAACAGACAGTCCAGGAGCCCTATCTTCAGAGGACCCTCCAGTCTGAGAGACCATCAAGTGTAGTCTTTTAATAGGGTTCTAGTTCTATATACCCATTTTTCTCCCATTACACCAAGGACTTTACATTGTGTTGCCTGTCAGGGAAGTCATTGGTGGTGGCCAAGCACCACCTAATTCTTGTCTCATGCTGATATAGTCTGTGAATGATAGGGCATCTTCTGTCTCCTACACTCATATTTTCATTATGTCTTTGACGTCCTTCATTCTCCAGGTGAACTGGGACAAACTGATGCTACTTAGATGGCTGCTTGCTAGCTTTTAAAACTCCAGAAGCTATTCACCAAACTGGTATGCAGAACATTTTTTTTCCCCACACTTTCCATGGCTTTTATTGCTTTGATACTTTTGAACATTAACAGCCACTTGTTTTGTAAAATACTCCTTCACTTTTTTTTGTTTTATTATTATGATTGAATGAAAATATACAATTACATGTAAATTTGCATACCCGCCAATGAGCGGCTCCCACTGCTCTCCTTGGCCGGTGACTCTTCTTCTCCACTCTGTACATGTCATAGCCTCCTAACAGTCTCCTATCCCCTCCTCTCCACCTTCTCCCCCATGTCCAGTAAGTGGTCAGCCACATAACATCCTATAGATGCAGACAACCATACAGTGCACATGCGATATGGTCACTCTGTGTCACCAAGTCCAATCCATTTCTGTCCAAAGAGTTGACTTCCATTATGATTTATGGTCAGGAGCAGCATCCAGGCCAGGGGCCATGCTCCCAGGGCAACCCCAGAGGCCCTGGACCATCTCAGTTGCAGTCTTTTAGTGGAGAGCTCAGGGTGCACCCCTTTTTATTTTCATGTTGCCAGTGAGACTCAACTTTGTGAGCCCCATCACGGCTATCACTGGTGGTGGCCTGGCACTATCCAGTTCTTCTGGTCACATGTCGATATAGTCGCCCACTCACATGGGTCCCTCTGTCTTCCGGGTTCTCTTTGCCCTGTGTCATTTTGGTCCTTGGAGCTCATCCATTCTGGCTGAGTTGGGACCATTTGGTGTACCTCAGATGGCAGCTTGTCAGCTTCTAAGAACCTCAATGCCACTCACAAATTTGGGGTACAGAAGACTTTCTTAGCAAAATGCTAGTTTTAGTAATTCCAAGGAGTGGAATTACTGGGTCAAATGGTATACCTATTTCCAGTTTTTTACGGAAGCGTCAGATTGCTTTCCAAAGAGGTTGCACCATTTTGCAATCCCACTGACAGTACTGGAGAGTTCCGATTTCTCCACAGCCTCTCCAGCATTCATTGTTTTGCATTTTTTGGATCATGGCCAACCTCGTTGGGGTGACATGGTATTTCATTGTAGTTTTGATTTGAATTTCTTTAGTAGCTAGTGATTGTGAGCACGTCTGCATGTGTAGTTTGGCTGCCTGTATTTCCTCTTTAGAGAAGTGTCTGTCCACTTCCTTTGCCCATTGCTTAATTGGATTATTGATCTTTTTCTTATTGATATTTTGTAGTATCTTATAGATTATGGAGATCAGACATCGGTCTGACCTACAGTTGCCAAATATTTTTTCCCATTCTGTAGGAGCTCTTTTAATTCTATTGACAGAGTCTTTGGATGAGAAAAAGTGTTTGATTGTTAGTAGTTCCCATTTATCTATTTTCTCTTCTGTTGATTGTGGCTTGTTTCTCAGATTTTGAAGTCTATGTTGTGTATTAAAACTTCCATTGTTGATCCTACTTTTTCTTGGATGAGCTGTACCATTGTAGATTCAATATTTAGGTCTTTTATTCACTGTGAGTTGGTTTTTGTAAAAGGTGTGAGATATGGGTCTTGTTTCAGTTTTCTGCAGAACATTTTCTTAAAAAAAAGAAACAACTTAATTATGCCAATTAGCCTAGATTTCCCCCAAAATCACACTTGTAGACTTCTGTCCCTACTACTCTGTCCTTCAAAATATTGGGTGTTATTTCAGAAACCTTTTAGTCTTTGGTGTAGTTCAGTCCTGCTAACTTCTCTTTCACTTTGTGCTGTGATTCCCTTTACCTAACCCAATTATCTAATCTATGAATACCCATCTTTTTCCCTCCCTACCCTTGTAACCACCAAAGATTATTTTATTCTGTGTTTAAATCTTTTCTTAAGTCTTTGTAATAGTGGTCTCATATAATACTTGTCCTTTTGCAACTAATTTCACTCAGTGTAGTGTCTTTCACAGACGTAGTCAACTTGGTTCCTATGTATTCCACATCAACTACATCTGTGGAAAAGGATGCTGGAAAAGCTCTGTAAGACTCTGGCACAGACCATCCATTGCTCATACATAAATACAAACTGAAACTGAAGAAAATTAGAACAAGTCCACAGCGGCCAAAGTACAACCTTTGAGTATATCCATCCTGAATTTACAGACTATCTCAAAAACAGATACAATGTGTTGACCACTAGTGACTGAAAACCAGACAAGTTATGGAACGACCTCAAAGACAACACACCTGAAAAGAGCAAGAAGTCATTAAAAAGACAGGAAAGAATGAAAAGACAAAGACAAAAGAGACTCTGAAACTTAGTCTCAAACATCAAGCAGCTAAAACAAATGGAAGGAATGGAGAAGTAAAAGACCTGAACAGAAAATTTCAAAGAGCAGCTCAAGAAAACAAAAGAAAGTTATTATGATGACAAGAGCTGGAAAAGGAATACAGGAAGGGAAGAATGTGTTCTGCATTTCTCAAGGTAAAAGAACTGAAGAAAAAATTCAAGTCTCGAGTTGCAATAGTGAAGGATTCTACACAGAAAATATTAAAAGACCCAGGAGGCAACAAAAGAAGATGGAAGGAATATACAGAGTCATTATACCAGAAAGAACTGGTCAGTGTTCAGCCATTTGAAGAGGAAGCATATGATCAGGAACTGAGGGTACTCAAGGAAGAAGTGGAAGCTACACTGAAGGCACTGGCAAAAAACAAGGCTCCAGGAAATGATGGAATATGAATTGAGATATTTCAATAAACAGATGCAATGCTGTAAGTGCTAACTCATCTACGCCAAGAAATTTGGAGGACAGCTACATGGCCAACTGACTGGAAGAGATCAATATTTATGTCCATTCCAAAGAAAGGTGATTCAACTGAATGCAGAAATTACCAAACAATATTGTTAATATCACACACTAATAAAATTTTGCTCAAGATCATTCAACAGTGACTGCAACAGTATATTGACAAGGAACCGCCAGAAATTCAAGCTGGATTCAGAAGAGGACATGGAACCAGGCATATCATTGCTGGTGTCAGATGGATCTTAGTTGAAAGCACAGAATACCAGAAAGATGTTTAGCTGTGTTTCATTGACTAAGAAAAAGCATTCAACTGTGTGGATCATAATAAATTATGGCTAACATTGCAGAGAATGGGAATTCCAAAACACTTGATTTTGCTCTTAAGGAATCTGTATATGATCAAGAGGCAGCCATGCAGACCAAGCTAGAGGACACCGCATGGTTTAAGGAAATGTGTGCATCAGGGCTGTATCCTTTCAAACTGTGTGTAGACCAATTAATCCAAGAAGCTGGATTATAATACGAAGAAGAACACGGCATTAGGATTGGAAGATGACTCATTAACAACCTGTGTCACACAGATGACACCACCTCACTTGCTGGAAGTTAAGAAGATTTGAAACACTTACTGATGAAGATCAAGGGCCACAGCCTTCAGTATGGATTGTACCTCAACATCAAGAAAACAAAACTCCTCACAACTGCCCCAGTAAGCATCATCATCACAAATGGAGAAAGGATTGAGACAGTCAAGGATTTCATTTTACTTGGGTTCACAATCAACACCCATGGAAGCAGCAGTCAAGAAGTCAAGAGACACATTGCATTGGTAAAATGTGCTGCAAAGGATCTCCTTAAAGTATTGAAAAGCAAATACGTCATCTTAAAAATTGAAGTGCTCCTGACCCAAGCCATGGTATTTTCAATCACATCACACACATGCCAAAGTTGGACAATGAACAAAGAAAACAGCAGCACTGATGCTTTTGAATTGTGGTGTTGGAGAACAATGTTGACTATTATCATGGATTGACCAAAGAACAAACAGATCTGTTCAGGAAGAAGTACAACTAGAGTGCTCCTTGGAATCAAAGATGGCAAGACTGTGTTACATACTTTGGACATGTTGTCAGGAAGAATCAGAATCAGTCCTTGGAGAAGGACAGCATGCTTGATAGAGTGGAGGGTCAGCAAAAAAGAGAAACATCCTCAACAAGACGGATTGACACAGTGCCTGCAACAATGGGCTTAAGCATAAAAGCGATTGTGGACATGGTGCAAGACCAGGCAGTGTTTTGTTCTATTATGACTCCATGTTACGTTTCCTGAGATCATCATTGTTCTTCATCATTGCATGGTGTTCCATTGTGTGAACATACCATAGTTTGTTGATCCACTCATCTGCTGATGGGCACCTAGATTGATTTTATCTGTTGGCTATTGTGGATGGTGCAGCAATAAACACTGGTGCACATGTATCTATCTATTCGTGTGACAACCCTTATTCTTCTATGATATAGTATAAGAAGTGAGATTCATGGATCACATAGTATTTCTATTTCTAGCTTTGTAAGAAAGTGCCAAATTGATTTTCAAAGTTGTTTTGCCATTTTACCTTCCAGCTGTAGTGCGGAAGAGTTTCAAACTCCCTATGACCCCTCCAACATGTATTATTTTATGTTTTTTGGATTAATGCCAGCCTTGTTGGGGCGAGGTGGTATCTCGTTGCAGTTCTGATGGAGATTACTCTGATGGCTAATGATCATGAGTGTTTCCTCATGTATCTCTTAACATTCTGGATGTCTTCTAAATTAATATTTTTAGTAATTTATTATATAATTAAATACTTGGTATTTTCGTCAACTAACTTTTCCTGGTTGACTTGGATACAGCCTGAAAGAAAAAAGGAGCAGATCTTTCCATCTCGAAAAGGTCAGTAATTATAAATCACTAATTATTTCCATAAGAACAATTATTCTTTCAAGTATACAGCTGATGCTTGCTCATTAAGAGAATGCACTGTAGGGAATACAAAATGACTCATAAGTAATAGGTAAGGTGGTTCTATTATCAGCTTTTGTATTGAAAAGCTATATGATCCTGTTATTCACCAGAATAAGGAAAATCAAGCAATTAGAACCAAGCCTCAATAATTCCTATTTACATGATTAAAAAGCCCATTTGACTAAAATAGAGAAGTCAGATTTATACAGTATTTCTGAGGAAATGCCATTAATTCTCTCAAATATAAAGAGTTACCTTTTTAAAACTAAATCATAATGTACTTCTCAGATGAGATCCTGTTTAATAAATATGTAAGAAGGCTCTATAATTAGCAGATCACAGCCAGAGACATGAATCAAACAGAAAACCGATTTAGTTAAGGATCCAATCAGAGAATGCTTTGACACCCTACTTCTGTTTCAGACTTTCAGAAAATGAGATGGGTTTACTCTGTGGTTTTTCTTTTCCTTGTAACACTGAATTAATGTATTTCAATTTTCATTTAAAATATGGTTCAATTTTCCAAGCCAAAGACAGTCTCAGCATCACTTCAGCCTATAGAGTGTTCCCTGCCTATACTGAAAGTTGCAGATTGCATATAAACAGAGGTTTAGGGTTCTCACAAACAGATCATCTTCTTTACCTTCTGCTTTTGATTCCTTTATGCTTCCTATATTAGTAAGACCCGATCGGATCCGACTCGACGGCCCTTGGCGATACACAATTAGGTAAATATCACTCTAGCTAGCCCTTTCCAAATTAGCATAAATAACTGAATCTTCCAAGGGGGAATTAATCCCTTCATCTTCTGTAATCTCAAAGCATCTCCAAGACCCTAATTTTATTTTTCAAATTCATATCTGGGATACATGGTCTCTGAAAAACATTCTTTCTGATTTGTGAATAGATTTATATGCAGAGGTCCACCATGGAATCAACACTGAATCACATTAAGCTGCACACTTATCAGAAGGCTGATGCTTATTCTCACGAACAATAACCAACCAACCAATCCAGTGCCACGGAGCCAGTTCCGACTCATACGATCCTATAGGACAGAGTAGAACTGCTCCATTGAGATTCCAAGGAGTGCCTGGCAGATTCCAACTGCTGACCTCTTGGTCAACAGACTTGGCACTTAATCACTGCACCACCAAGGTTTCCACATATAATAACAGTTGCTAAAAATATTCCAATTAAATAGCCCAGTGAAGATTTACTGCTATCATAAATTTCAAAGTCTAGCCTGACTCTGCAGGTAAAATCATTGCCAATTTGTTAATCTTTCTATGGGTATGGTGCCACTTGATTAGATTTTATTTTAAAAAGAAAAAAGAAACTGAGATGACTGGCATGCGAAACGTGATGCTAGTATCTGCTAATTTCCTTGATAAAGTTCAAGTCTCGGTTTCACAAGCTAACAGTCTTCAGCATAGCCAAAAGCTTTCAGACCAGGTTATTGTATCCTTCTCTTGTCACATCTCTTCCCTGTCTCATCCTGTAAGCCATCTGTCAGGACAACGTAAGACAGTCCGTAGCCCCTGTTGCCCTTTCCTTGGTCTGTGGCCTTGGACACAGGACTCGGCTCTGCTTCAGTTTCATTGAGCCCCTGCTGACCCCAGATCCAAACCAAAACAAAACCCCTTGCTGTCAAGTCAATTGTGACTCATAGTGACCCTACAGGACACCGTACAACTGCCCTACTGGGCTTCCAAAGTTTTAAGTCTTTCCAAAAGCAGACTGCCACATCTTTCTTCCGCAGGGCCTCAGATGGGTTCCAATCGACAGTCTTTTGGTTGTGTAACCACTAAGCCACTGAGGTTCCTTCTGACCCCGAATACTGCTGTTTATACAGGATCTGTAGCCTGATTCCACAATTTAAAGACCATTATAAACGAGCTCCTACGGGATCAGAAACGATTTAGGCATGTAAAACAGGGTTGTGTTCTGGTCCCATTCCTTTTTAACTTTTAACTTACTGATTTAAAAATCACTACAGAGAACACAGAAATAAGCAGCCTCCACATGATACATTTTAGTTTCACTACTTGAACAATCAGCGTTTCTATGGAACATCAGAAAGAATGGCTTCAGTCTGAACACTTAGAAACCAAAACGACAACATTGTTAATGTCTGACAACATTAACTTCCTTTTAACAAACAACTCATTAGGGGTACATTTTGTAAATATGGGGATGGGTTTGCAGAAACTAAAAGTAGAGGTGTAGTAACATTTTTCCCTCACTGAACTACATCAGTGCTAACCCCGCTATGTCGCTGTCTTGGCTAAATTCATCACAGCCATGTATCCCCTACTCTGCATGGAATTGTTTTTATTGAGATGTGCTTTGGAGAAACGGAAAGCCTGCTGGGTTAGTGCTAGGTTAAGTGCTATGGCTGCTAACCAAAAGATTGGCAGTTCAAATCCACCAGGTGCACCCTGGAAACTCTGTGGGGCAGTTCTACTCCGTCCCCTAGCATCACTATGAGCCAGAATCTACTTGACGGCAGTGGGTTGGTTTTTTTCCCCTTGGTTTTGGAGAAATACTCTCAACTTACACTGATGGAAGGTATTTTGAAAAAGCCTTGTTAAGACTTACTTCACATCTCTGATCATTCTTAGAGCCAGTATCAGAGCACTGTAATGTGAACAGCCTAACTTTAAGAATAAACTGACTGAATGATCTTCTGTCTTAGTTATACAGTGCTCCTGTAACAGAAATACCACAAGCTTTAACCAAGAGCAATTCTATCTCCTCACAGCTAGGAGGCTAGAAGACCAAATGTGGGGTGCCAGCTCCCTGGAAAAGCTTTTTCTCTCTATAGACTCTGGGGGGAGGGTCTTTATTACCATAATTCATGAACTCTAAATCCAAGCATTGTAACTGATAGCTTTGTTTTCTTTCTTTAATTGACACCTTTGGTTTCTCTCCTAGTACATAAAATTTTGTACATTATTTTACATACTAAGAAATCAAAGCTGTGAATTAAATTATGACACTTTGCCTTATCACTTCAAATTATTATTTTACACCTATTAAGAAAGTTATTTTATACAGAGACCTAGATTTTTGTCACAAATTGCTTTTGTACGTAAAGTAAAAAAGAAAACATAAGAAAAACAAATCAGCTGAATATTTTTACCACTTCTTGAAGTTCAGTATCTGACTTTGAATTTGTTCTTTCACTCTAAACCATTTGGATACACGTTTTCTACACAATACAACCTCTGTCCCATCAACATTGAGGATGCAGAATCCCATAAAATTGCTTCACTGTAGTCCCTGGAACTGCCTTCCAAGCTACTGACACTGACACTCATTCTACAAATTTTGCCACTGGTGCTTGCTGTGTTCCTATCTGCACAAGCAACTATAATTGTGTCACCACTGCTGCACTGCTGCGTTGCTGTCAGTGTAAGACACTGTCAACTATAAGAAGCAATCTTGTTTTCAGAGTTGTTAAAACGGAAGCATGTGCATCTTTCGATCAATAAAATACGTTAGTTTTGTGACTCTGCTCAGGTCCCTTAGCCAAGAATTCATCTGCTTCAAAATGAGTGCTCCATATAAGCAGGAAAAGTTCTTACAGCTTTGAGCATCTATGACTTTATTACTGATTCACTGAGGCAGCTTCCGTTTCCAACTATCTCAAAATGCTTTTAGACTATTTAGTAATGACTCAGAATACCAACAGGTCTCACGTTCCTCTGCTCCTGTAATTAGGCACTACCTGGTAGGACCTACTGAAATCCTGGCAGGACCTACTGAAATTCTGGCAGGACCTACTGAAATCCTGGCAGCATAGTGGTTAAGTGCCATGTGTGCTAACTGGTCAGCAGTTCAGATCTGCCTGGCGCTTCTTGGAAACCCTATAGAACAGTTCTACTCTGTCCTATACGGTCTCTGTGAGTTGGAATCAAGTCAACGGCAGTGGGTTTGGGTTTGGGTTTGGTTTGGTAGGACTTATAATTTACTTCAGGGTACCTTTACCCAAATCTAAGCCACACTATCCAGAATTTTGGTATAATGACATCTACTTAAAAAGTTTTAAGGAAAGCACTGTACCTGGAGAGGAAGAAGTTGGACACTACTGTCTGTTAGATAAGGTATTGTTTATTAGGAGGAATAGCATGTGCTTCATAAGCAAATTGACCCGTGTTTCAGTCACAGCTCTACAATTTACCACCCCTATGATTTCAGATAAATTATGTAACGCTCTGAGATGCCCTCAAAGTCTTCTTATGTAAATGTAGATAACTGCAATCTCAGTTTATTTCAAGGAATTCAGACCCGATACAGCATCTCACATACAGTATTACCAATAAGTGTTCTCCTTCATGATAAGAATTCTGTTGAATTCTCTGCCAAATCCTAGCCCCTAATATGAAGTACAGAATCTCTAGGTGGCGCAAACAGTTAATGTGCTCAGCTTCTAACTGACAGGTTGGAGGTTCGAGTCTACCCAGAGGTACCTCAGAAGAAAGGTTTGGTGATCTGTTTCCAAAAATCCAGCCACTGACAACTCTACAGAACACAGTGCTACTCTGACACACATTGGCCATGAGGGTCAACTCATCAGCAACTGGGAAACCACAGCACAATTATCTGGGCAGTGGCCTTGATTAACGTGACACTCTTTACTCATGACTGAAGGAGTCGGAGCAGGCTTTGAATCTGTACTCTTAGAATTGTCATGCTCACGGACATTAGTAGGATCTATTCCTTCACAGCAGCTGATTTATGAGGGTCTTTTTGTTTCTTACAGGGAAGCCATTAGAGATTGGATAACCCAGTACCCGTTAAATTACAGCTACAGTCCCCTAATGGGAAAGTGGTGTCAGAAAATATTACACAAGAAATTTCCAAAGCCAGTACCGTTCCTCCTGCTGCTGCACTGCTGGAACCCATGACAGCTACAAACTTCTGGAGTACCACACAGCCCACTGTTTAACAACTAGGTTTGTCTTACCACCTTATGAAGTGTTTTGTCTGTTTTGGTTTGCTTCTCTTGATTGCATAAGAATCCACTGTTTCAACTTTCTGCCATAATTGCAGATGATCACAGATTCTGTTTACATACACACAACTCCTCTTAAACCCAGTTTGCCCTAGTGAGTTCCTCCACAGCTAAACAGTAACAAAACTCATGGTCTTGGTACTCTTGTGATAACTGCTCATTTACTTGTTTAAAGTGCAGTGATTTAAAAATTATATTTGCAACTGGGGATACCAATTGTGAGTTTAAAACAGGAAACAGGGAAGCAGGGGTTTTAAAGCCATGCAAATGTGCAAGATAATGAGTAACATTAATAGCAAACTGAATGCTTTGGTGACAGGGACAGACATGGAATCCATTGTCCCTGAGGGTCTTCACAATGAGTTAATAGTAATAGGATTCCCCTGACCACAACTAACAAATCCACAGTGAATAGCAACAGTCAATCAAAAAGCATAAGCTGTTTCTTTAAAATATGTGTTTTATTATGTCAGGATGCAAATGAGGTTCACATTGACGGCTCCTGTGCCGGAAAGCATGTGCAAGAAGTGCACAAAGCCATTCATTTTATAATGACAGGTTAAGAAACCAATCATGCAAAATCTGAAGAGAAATTACCAGAATTTTTTTGAAATCGAAAAGGGACGTGTCTTGGCCAAGAGCAACACAACAAAAAGCTCCGTCAAACAATCACATGAAAATATTCCTGAAAGCCACTTTTTAAGGTCTGTTATAGAATCCCCTTAGAATGAAATGTATAGATATTGAGGGAAAAATCTGGATTAGACATATGCAATGTAGTCACTACAGTTTCAAGGGGAAAAAAATTTTTTAAAGGAATCCTTCAGATTGGGAAAAAACCTTGGCAAAACACATATCTAAAGATCCTTTCAGTAAACGACTTGTATCTAAAATACACAAAGAATTCTTAACATTGAACAATATAAAGATAAATAACCCAATTATAAAGTGGACAAAGGATTTGAACTGCCACCTCAACAAAGAAGATACACAGATGACAAAAAAGTATAAGAAAAGATGCTCAATGTCACATGTCACTAGGGAAATGCAGATCAAAGCAACAATTTGGTACCACTACTCACCTACTGCTGCTGCTGCTGTTAGCTGCCATGGAGTTAATTCTGAGTTATGGTAGCCCCATGTGTATGGAGTAGAACTTCTCCATAAGGTTTTTCAATGTCATGACCAGAAGCAGAGCTGTCTTCCAAAGTGCTTCTGTTGTTGTTACATGCCACCAAGTCAGTTCCAACTCCTATAAACCCTACAGATCAGAGTAGAACTGTCCTGTTGGGTTTCCAAGAAATGACTGGTGGATTCAAACTGCTAATCTTTGGGTGAGCAGCTGAGTTCTTAACCACTGCACCACCAAGGGTTCTCTTATTGGGCGCCTCTAGGTGGATTCAAACCACCAACCTGTCAGTTAGCAGTCGAGAACTTAATCATTTACACCACACAGGAACTATACATCTTTTAGAGTATCCAAAGGCCAAAATATAGCCCACACAAATGCTGGTGAGGATGTGGAACGAACAGGAACTGGCATGTATTGCTAGTAGGAACACAAAATAATACAGTCACTTTGGAAGATAGTTTATTTCTTATAAAACTAAATATAGGGTTACTATTCAATCCAGCAATCACAATCCTAAGAATTTACCCCAATAAGATGAAAATGTATTTCTACACACACACAAAAAAGAATACAAAAACACCTGCACAACAACGTTTATAACAATTTTATCCATAATTCCCCAACTGGAAGGAACCGAGATGTTCTTCAATAGGTGAATAGATAAACACGCTGTAGTCCATCCACACGATAGACTATTACTAAGCAATAAAAATAAGTAAGCAATCAGGCTATGAAAAGACATGAAGAATCCTTAAATACATACCGCTAAGTGAAAAGACGCCAGTCTGGAAAAGCTACATACTGATTTTACAGACATGACATTCTTGACAATACAATATAGAGACAGTGACTGGCTACCAGGGGTTCAGGGAGAGGGGAAAAAGATGAATGGGGGAGCACTGGGAAATTCTAGGGCAGTGAAACTGTTCTGTAGGGTACTGCAATGGTAAAAACACGGCATTAAACATTTGTCAAAACCCACGTGACCACATAACACAAACAGCAAAACCCAATACAAGCTATGGACTTCACGTCATAACAATACAAATCAACATTAATAGCTCATCAATTGTAATAAGCATTTATCACACGAGTGCAAGATTTTAATAACAGAAGAAACAGGGAGCAGAGGGGACAAGATACATGTGAACTCTACTTTCTGTAAAATTCTTCTATAAACCTGAAACCATTCTAAAATACAGAAAGCGTATTTTTTAAAGGTGTCCTTGTTGAACACAACTAAATGGTGTGTTTCAATGTGCCTTGATAGACACACTAATATTCATTTTCAAAGTGGCAGAGTAAAATCACAGAAAAGACTCAAAAACTGGAACAGTGGGTACTGCAAAACCGAGGCAGAAAGAGGAATGAATTCCCAGTGCATGCCACAACACGGGTGAACCGAGAGGACATCATGCTGAGTGAAAGAACTCAGACGTCAAAGGGCAAATATTACACGACATCACTTATAAGAAAGAAGCAAATATATAGAAACCATAATTAATTAGTGGTTACCAGCAGCAGGAGAGAGGAATAAGGAGGGGGGAAGTTGCTTAGAATGTGTTGAATGTATGTTAATGGTGGTAGTATAATTTGGAAAAGGAAAGAATGGTTGCAATTACGCAACTTGAAAAATATAATGTCTGTCATGGATCAAATTGTGGCCCCCAAAAGCCATGTAGCAACTTGGCCAGACCATGATTCCCGGTATTGTATGACATTCCCATATGTTGCAAATTCTGCCTCTATGATGTTACTGAGGGGGAACGGGCTACGGTTGTGCTGGTGAGGCAGAAGACTGCACTGTGCTTTCAGGCAATCTCTTGGAATATAAAAGAAAGGGAAGCAAGCAGACAGTTGGGGACCACATATCATCAAGAAGCAGTGCTGGAAGCAGAGAGTTGGTGAACATGTACCATCAAGAAAGAAGAGTGCTGAGAGCACAGCCTGTGCTTGGGAAAGGACCTGGGGTCACTGCACCTCAGAAACTCCCAGTCCAGGGAAAGACTGCTGACAAGACCTTCCTCCAGAGCCAATAGATGAAGAGTTCTCCTGGAGCTGATGCCCTGACTTTGGACTTTCAGGCTATTTTTCTGTAAGAAAATAAATTTCTTTTTGTTCAAGCCATCCACTTGTGGTATTTGTTACAGCAGCACTAGATGACTAGATAATCTCACTGAAGTGTACATGTAGAAATTGATGAAATGCTATATGTTTTGTGATAGATATATCACCATAATAATAATAATAAGAGCAGCCATAAAGCAGAGACTAGAACTACAAAACCTGTCTAAAATTCTTAAAATGAGTAGTTAGGCCTCCAGGTCACTATCCCGACATGGCATTAAGCCACTACTCTTTCCCCCAACCCCTACAGCAGAGATGAGGCTAGACTCAGGAGAAATAAAATTAGAGATCACAGACACAGAACAACATGTGAATAGGTATGGTGAAATATAGTGATGATTATTAAGTGGATATCTGCATGCTTAAACAATACCTATGTACCCTAGCTCCCTTCTCTTACTCAGGTGTAGAAGGGCAGCAGCAAAGCTTCTACCCCCTAGACTGGAAGATTCTCTTAAGAGAAACCAAACCATCACAGAGAAAAGACCTATAGACAAGAAAACCAGCTGACTATGCCATCCTGTACTAGCCCTGTGTGGAAGCTGGTGTTTCAGTACATCTTAATCATCCACACAGTGTCCATGTAGATTTTTGTTACCTCATATAATTATAAACCAGGATCATCACTTGTTTAGGGGAAAGCCTCTAACATGAAAGTGAGAGACAAGATCCAAACTCACTAATAGCCAAGTGCCGTCGAGTCGGATCTGACTCACTAATAGAAGGAATAAAATCTGATTAATGGACACCAGTAATGAGCGTAAGAAAACTGATGAACAATAATTACAACTACTGGAAAATAAGGAAAGATACTACATCCCTAAAATTAAGAACTAGAATAAGGGGAACAAAACCACAAAAGAGTTCTTGAAAATTAAAAATATAATAATAATTTTAAAAGTATATATATATATATATATATAGCAGTTAGAAGGTTGACAAAAATTCTTCAAAGTAGAACAAAATGATAAATAACGAATAAGGAAAAAAAAAAGCATTATCCAGAAGGCCTAAAATCTGCATAACAGAAAGGACACACTGAGACTCTAATACAGTCTTTGCAAAGGCCCACACCAAAGCACACAGTTTTGCAATGTCAGAATAATGGGAATAACAAGAAGACATTTGAAAATCCACGAATTATACTGGCGTGCAAAAAGATGAGGGATCAGAATGCCACTAGACTTGTCAACATCAGCTCTGGAAACCTAATAACAAAGATATCATGCCTTCAAAACAGTGATTAAAAATTTTCAACCTAGAATTCTCATGTGATCCTTCTATTAGTAAAAAAATGGGGGAAGAAATCAGTTATGTATCTATGTAAATATATACAACAAAAACAAAATGGTGAAAAAGACAAGAAAACACAACCAGAAGTGATAAAACAAAGACAATTTTAAAACAGCTGATTAGATATTAAAATTCATCTCATTGTTTGCCTCATGGTTGGAGCAAAGTAACGATAATGATTAGTTAGTCACATCTTATTATTGCTTCTGTGTATTTACAAAGACAATGTCTCTGAAGACAGTTTTCTATAAAATGCTTGAGGTTAAACCACCTGGCGAGCGGATGTTAGATAATACGAGTTTTTAGCAAGGCTGATATTGACTGGACAACACTTGTCCATAAGCAGGCAAATTTGGACAAATTTATGGAAGGAAAAACTTTAGGGTGGAAATTCTCATGGGAAAAACACCTCTTCAGAGTCTGAAGTCCAGTTACCTTAGCATGTTCAAAGGGGATGTTGTTGTTAGGTGTCACCATGTTGGGTCCAACTCATAGCAACCTGTGTATCACCGAACAAAATGCTGCCCAGTCCTGTGCCATGCTCACAACTGTTGTTATGCATGAGCCCATTGCTGCAGACACTGTGTCAGCCTGTCTGGTTGAGTGATGGTCTTCCTCTTTTTTGCGGACTATCCACTCTACCAAACACGATATCCTTCCCCAGGGGCTGGTCCCTCTTGATATGTCCAAAGTATATAAGATGTTGTCTTGCCATCCTTACTTCTAAGGAACATTCTGGTTGTACTTTCTCCAAAAGTGGTTTCTTCATTTTTTCAGCAGTTTGTGGTATATTCAGTGTTCTTCTCCAGTAATGCAATTCAAAAGTGTCAATTCTTCATCTTCATTATTCGTTGTCCAGCTTTTGTATGCACCTGATGGGACTGAAAATATGATGGCTTGGGTAAGGCACACCTCAGTCTTCAAAGCTTTTCTCAAAGGGCAGCCGGAACTATTTTTAACATATGCATATTTTAAATTAAATATTTTTCTTCTACAACAATCCGTAAGTGACTTTCATGTTGGCTTAGGAGGAAGGCACTATTCAAATTTTTTTGACTGCAGAGTTTAATTTTTATTTTTCCACATGGAGTGAAAAATCCCTATCTTCCTTTCATCATTAAAAATAAAAATGTGGATAAGCTGAGTTAATTTACTCTTCATTTTAATGATACATGACTTGCAGGGCTGGCTCTTTAACAGACTTACACTGAAGCAATAACTGAAATAGAAAAAAGAACAACAAAATGGTATGCTTTTGCCATACAAAACAAGAAAGCACCAACCAAAGTGAAGTTTGAGAGCAGGGTGAAAAGAATTGATAAGGAAGATGATGAATCATCTAGAACGTTAAGTTCATTTACATGTGATAAAAATTACAGTAAGTTTGATAAAATTAAAAGATCATCAGTAATTTTGTCACAGAGAGCATTCCAGACTGTGTCCCTAAGACAGAGAGACAGAAATAGATACAAGAGGATCAGAAACCTTTGAACAATGACTCACTTCTTGTACAAGAAGAAATTTGCTCACCTTTATGTCCTCAACAGTAGTCTAACAATACTGTATCTAGCCACTTCCCTTTAGCAATATTTTCAGTTTCTCTTTCAAGTGACAATTTAGATCTGAGTATCTAAAATAACAGAGGAACCAAGAGAAACCAAGTACCTTGACAATAAAACTGATCTGTAATATCGGTCCTCCTCAATTCAACCCAACTTTCCAAAAGTAGTAAGATTCAATTCAACATCATTTTCCTGTTTAACAAAGACTAGCAGAAAGCATGTTGTTTGTCTGTTTTTGTTTTTTCTCAGTGACAACTAACTTTAAAAATGTTAATTTATTATTAAGAAGAACATGTCAGTATCATACAGTAGAACCAAAATTTGTAAAAATCTTTAAAATAAAACATAAAATGTTGGAGACACTGCACTTGATTGGCCCCTCCCAGGACTCCCCAGAGCATCCATATTTGCTGCCCTCTACTCCAGGCAAGGAAATCCAGGTAGTATACGGGTTAAGAGCTACGGGTGCTAACCGAAAGGTCAGCAATTCAAATCTACCATGTACTTCTTGGAAACTACAAAGCACAGTTCTACTCTGTCCCACAGGCTCACTAGCAGTCAGCATTGACTCGATGGTAATGGGTTTGGGGTATGGACAACGGGTCAGGGTAGCACCGCACCATCAAGAAAACAGTCGGACCAGTAAGCAACATCATAAATGGAGAAAGGATTTACAATGTCAAGAATTTCATTTTTTCAACACTCGTGGAAGCAGTGGTTGAGAAATCAAAAGATTCATTGGATTGGGAAAATCTGCTGCAAAAGACCCCTTTAAAATACAGAAAAGTAAAGACATCACCTCGAAGACTAAGGTATTTAGTCCCAAGCCATGGTATTTTCAATCTTATCATATGCATGCAAAAGCTGGACAATGAATAAGGAAGGCAGAAGAACTGATGCCTTTGAATTGTGGTGTTGGAGAATAATATTGAATGTACCATAGTTATCCCCATCTGTGATTTACTTCACAGATGTGTCTCAAGAATTACATTAAGATTTTACATATAAAAGAAAAGAACAAACAGATGGTAAAAGAACATGGTACAAACATGATAAAAGAACAGATTTGTTCTGGAAGAAGTACAACCAAAGTGCTCCTTGGAAGCAAGGATAGTGAGACTGTGTCTTACTCAGCTGCTAACCAGAAAGTTGGCAGTTCAAGTTCATCCAAAGGCACTTCGGAAGAAAAACCTGGCAATCTACGTCCAAAAATTCCACCACTGAAAATCCTATGGAGCACAGTTCTACTCTTTACATACATAGGTAATCAGAAGTTGGAATTGACTCTATAGAAAATGGTCTGAGCCATACAGGCAGTGCTAGAAGACTGCGAAACACTGGAAAACTCAATGTCCTGTTTGTTTAGCCTCCTTTTCCTCTGTGATCACAATATATACCACAACACTGAGGGGCACACAGGAACACAAAACAGAAATAGATTGACAGAATGACTTCAAAAGAAACATACTCATTACTTTTAAAGGAACACTTCTTTAACTGTAGAACAGGTAATATCTCTCCTTACCACCTTATTTATTCATTCCTTTATTCATCCAAAAAAATATTCTGGGTGCTTAATAAATGTCCTAATTTGTGACGTATTGTTATTAGATACTCTTGTACTTTCTAAAGAGTCCCTAAAACAGAGAAGGTATTCATTACTTCCTTTATTCATTTATTTAACAAATATTTACTGAATACCTTTTGCAGTGGACATAGGTTTCTGCCTACCTAGTATCTATTAGGGAATAGCTTCTCCCCCATGGGTAAGGGAGAGATTGGCCCCTTCAACCTCAAGACCCAAGGTGAGGGACACTATTTCTGTAGCCCAGTGACTGTTTCCGAAAGTCACATTTGACCCAAAGCAAGCTAATCAGAGTCACTCTCGGGATTTTGTCAAAACAGAAGGAGACAATCTCTTATCTCCGGACTCAGTAAGAGTTGCTGGTTGCTCTAATTGCCTCCCTATGGAAGGGGCCCATCTGGGCACAAAGCCAACACAAAGGAGGCATAACTTGAGATGGAAAGGGAATCTTGATGACATTATCTGAGCACCTGTATCCAGCCACGTCTCAAGTAATAGATCTCACCATTCAAGTTTTTTATTTACATGAGACAACAAAGTCTGTGCTACGTCGATACCAGTTTGAGTTATGTTTCTGTCCTAACTGCAAGGGGTACTAATACACCTAACCCAATAGGCATTAAAGCAGACTGTGCGACTACGATGGCAAATGACACAGGGGAGTATGTATGCCACTTTCACAACAAAAGAAAGAATAACAGAAGGTCCAGTTAGAGAGCAGGTTTCACAATCAGACATACCCAAGGTCAAGACCTATTTACTGAATATGTTGCTTTGGGTTATCCCATCTATGGGACCATAACTAGGTTTACTTCACAGATGTGCCTCAAGAATTATGTAAGATTCTACATATAAATTACTTAGCTCAGTCCCTGACACATACTAAATGTCCCCCCAAAACACATCTAATATTAATTATCAAATTAATATTAAGCAAATTATCAAATATAATTATCAAATTAATACACCTGCCACTCCATGTCATTTGAGTAGACAATTCAGTTCTGTTATACTCAATTGCTATTCTTTAACCAGTTGTTAAATGCTTGTTGTCCACAGGGTACATGTGGGTTTTATCAGGGGGAGGGGTAGTGCAGGTATATGGTCATAACAGATCTATCATTCTGGGCCTAGGAGAACTTCGGGAATACTCTTTCTTCTTTTCACTTGATTAAGAGCTCAGCTGCTAACCAAAAGGTCAGCAGTTCAAATTCACTAGCTGCCCCTTGGAAATCTTATATCAAGACCCAAACCCATTGCCATTGAAATGATTCCAACTCACAGTTGGTTCTATTCTGTCCTATAGGGTCTCTAAGAATTGGAATCAATGGAGTTCTGGTGGCATAGTGGTTAAGAGCTCACTGATAACTAAAAGGTCAGCGATCTGCATCTGTCCTACGGGGACACTATGTGTTGGAATGGGTTTGGTTTGGGGGCTTTTGTACCAAGAAAACATGCATACACACACATTCACACTGAATGACTATTTTAATAAGTAACCAGAATCTCAGAAATTCTCTCACCTCTAGCAAAGCTCTTCAGACTATTTCTGTTTTTGTATTTAGGTCAGTCTGCTTACAACTTCAGGTTGAAGACCTGGAGTCACTCTTCTTTATAATTATGTTTCAGTAACTGAGCCGAGTGATTTAGATGTAAAATCTCAAGTAATTCTTAAGAAAACTCTGTGAGGTGGGTCTAGTTATACCCATTTTATAGATAGGATAACCCCCGCCCACATATCCAGATCCTTCAAAAGAAGGCATAACAGAAATGCAAATATAGAATTCATAGGGCTAACTACCACACACCTAAGAAATTAAAAGTAGTTTTTTAAAGATAACCACCAGAATACAACCTTCTTGCAGGAACCTTCACCCATTAGCCTTTCTGAAGCAAACTGTTACCCACAGAACACTGAAAAGTTCATTGAGGTAATGACTACCCTAACTTCCAGAAGTCGACAACTCTGCTTTGGGAAGGGCACATTTTAATTTATGTAGTCATGCCTTGTACTTTCTTAACCTGAATTACCATATTTCATTGCCTTATCATACAACTTGCAACTAGTCACCTGACCATCTGTCTTCATCTGTTCAAGGATGTGATTTGGAATCACATAATAATAATATTAATAACACTTCCAAGAATCACAACTACCATGCAATGTGCATATTATGTGCCAGATCACTGGAAAGGAAATACTATTATTTTACTGCATAGCTCTGTATAACACTACAACTATAGCTGTGACATTTGTGACTATCTATTTAATACCTATCTTGCCCACTTGACTGTAAGAGTCACAAGATCAAGGGCTGTTTTTCTTTTGCTCACCACTTTATCCCTAACATGTGACAAAGCACCTGGCACACAGTAGACACTCAGCGAATATTTGCTGGATGAATAAATAAACGAACATGTAAAGTCAAATAGATTAGCTCAAGCAACTAATCAATTAATAGCAGAGTGTCAGGTAGGTTCAACTTCAGTGGGAAAACTCTTCATATTATGTAACAATGCCTCTTACTTGCCTAAGTCTTCAATAATTTGAGTGTGTTTTATAAAAGAAAGTGAACCAAGGCAACAAGAAAAAGACAAATAACCTAGTTAAAAAATGGGCAAAGGATATGAACAGGCACTGCACCCAATGATACATCCAGGACACTAACAGATAAAGGAGGAAATGCTCATGATCATGAGCCACTAGAGAAATTCAAATCAAAACTACAGTGAGATACTTCATTGCATATCTCACCCCAACAAGGGTGGTATTACCAAAAAAATACAAAATAATAAATATTGGAGAGGTTGTGAGGAGATCAGAACTCTTCTGTTCTGCTCGTGGCAATGTAAAATGGTAAAACCACCTTGGAAATAAATCTGACACTTTCTTCAAAAGCTAGAAATAGAAATACACTATGTGATGCAGCAATCTCACCTCTTGAAATATATCCTGGAGAAATATCCTGGAGAAATACGGGCTGTCACACGAATAGACACATGCACACCAATGTTTACTGCAGCACTGTCCACAACAGTATAAAGACAGAAATCAACCTAGGTGCCCATCAACAGATGAATGGATCAACATACTATGGTATATTCACACAATGGAACACTATGCAATGATAAAAAACGATGATGATCTTAGGAAAAAATTGTAACATGGAGTCATCCGGAAGAGATTACAATGAGTGAAATCAGTCAGTTTTAAAAGAACAAATACTATACGAGATCACTATTATAAGGACTTAAGAAATGGTTTCAACACAGATGAAAATAATCTGTGATGGTTACAAGGGGTTGGAGGGAGGAGGGGTATTCATAGATTCGATAATACACAGGAACTGGATTAGGTGAAGGCAGTGACAGTATGCAGTAGAAGGGAGGTTAGTACAGCTGGTCTGTTCCAAAAGCTAACAGGTTTTCTAAATACAAAACATTCTGAAGCACAGAGTAGCAGGGACAGGGTCTAGGGACCATGGTTTCAGAGCAAATCTAGGCTAACTGGCCTAATTTTCTTTTTAAGAAAATGTTCTGTATGCCACTTTGGTGAGTGGTGTCTGTAGTCTTAAAAGCTAGCAAGCAGCCGTCTAAGTAGCATCAATGGTTCCATCTGGAGCAGAAGAAAGAAGGACATCAATGACACAAGGAAAATAACAAGCATAGGGGACAGAAGATGCCGTATGATTCACAGACTAAATCAGTATGAGACAAGAAGAATTAGATGGTGCCTGGCCACCACCAATGACTGCCCTGACAGGGAACACAATGTAAAGTCCTCGATGTGGTGGGAGAAAAACAGGTGTACAGAACTAGAGTTCTATTAAAAGACCACACTTGACGGCCCACCAGACTGGAGGGTCCCCTGAGGACACAGCCCCCGTACTCACTGTTACCCCAGAGCTAAAGCGAGTACCAAAGCTAACTCTTCAGACAAAAATTGGGCTGGACTACAGACATAGAGTGATGCTAGTGAAGAATGTGTTTCTTTGTGTAGATATATACATGAGGCTGTCTGAACAGGCTGGAGGGGGACAGGAATCAGTTGAAAGGACACAAGAAATACAGGGTAGAAAGGAGGAGTGTACTGACACAGGCTGGGGAGAGCACTTACAGTGTGCTGGCTTTTATATGGCTAATTGATTTGGATTGTAAACCTGCACTTAAAAAACAGTATTTTTTTTAAATGTACAGTAGAACATTAAAAAAAAACAGCAGGAAGCTGTCTAAGACACATAAACTGGTTCCAACTCATCTGGAGCAGAGAAGAATGAAAGACATCAAAGACATTAGGAAAGCATGAGCCCAGGGACAGAAAAGTCCACGTAATCCAGAGACGGCATCAGCATGAGACCAGAAGAACTAGATGGTGTCCAGCCTCCACCAATGACTGCCCTGACAGGGAACACAACAAAGATTACCTGATGAAACTGGAGGAAAATGGAGTGCAGAACTCAAACTCTATTTAATAGATAAGACTTGATGGTCCAACAGACTGGTAAGCTCCTAGAAGACATGTCCTCCAGACTCTCTGTTAGCCCAGAACTGAAACCATTCCCAAAGTCAATTCTTCAGACAAAGACTGGACTAGACTATAACACATAAAATGATACTGGCAAAGAGTGTGCTTCTTGGCATAAGTAGATACATGAAGCTAACAGAGCAGGCTCCTGTCCAGAGATGAGATGAGAGTGCTGAGGGGGACAGGAGCTATTTGAACGGACACAGGAAATACAGAGTGGAAAGGAAGAATTACGCCATCCTTGTCGGGGGAGAGCAGCTAGTTATTTGGGAATGTATGTGTAACTTTCTGTACAACAAATTGACTTTGACTGTAAACTTTCACTTAAAGCACAGTATTTGAAAAAAAAAAGCAGCAAACTAAGGTAATACACTGCTACATATGCAGTCCCTGGGTCATGAAGTCCAACTCATATACAACTGCAATTATAAAGCCTATTACGTTAAAGATTCAAGATACATACAGTGCTCATAATAATAAATGGGCGTTCCTTTGTGACACACATCAAAACATCATTACTATATTATTATTATATTAAAGATGTTGTAGTGTATCTGGAAATGTTTCCTTAATGCTGTACATACATAACAGTAGTATATACTATGGGAAGCATTTGACTAACTGATGTTAGATATGAACCGTATCTAACACTTCACAGACAAATTTGATTTAAAGACATGGAACAGAATTCACTCATAATTTGGGGAGTTATGCCTGTCAACTAACGTTTTAATTTTAAAAAGCTTTGTTTTACCTCTCAGTAGGAGAATAAAGACAAAGGTGCAATATTTACAATTAACATGCATTTCATGTTACAATTGTGAACCACCCAAACCTCTCCACAACCCCAAGATGACAGCTGCTTGTGACGCATTCACTCTCTCCAGGGAGACATTGCCCCAGTGTGATTACCTGGGAATGACATCATAATTTATAACACAATTTTCTAAATTTCAAAGCTGTAATTTATAATGAATCAGATAATGTCCATATGGTGCCTGGTTTCCTCTTAATTGGGGTTATCTGCATTAACCACTTTCTTCTTTTTATACGCCAAGCCAAGTGCCATCGAGTCAGATCCGACTCATGGCGACCCTTATATACATACATAAAAAAAACCTCTCCTGCAAGACATGAAATACAGTCTCAAAGTTTCAGTAATTTAACAAGTAGGAAGCTAAGAAAAAAAAAAAGGAAAAGATTTTTTTAATAGTTTTTTTAAGACTCACTAGGAAACATACATACACTGCATAAATATTGAACATATTTCACAAAATACTATCCATTTTTGAACTTAACCATTTTCTTTTTGGTTACTCTTTTTTCCCTTTGTGAGCAATACAGAATAAAAATTGCCAACGGGAGCTGCTGGCACCACTACAAAATGAAGACACCTAAAATTTTATTTGCAGTAGCTCACTGCCATGTAGAGAAGGTACGGTCTTCTGATGGATTCTTTTTGATATAATTAGCGCTATAGTGCAATCCCAGGTTGCAACCAGCCACTCATTGGAAGCCTTGTAAGGCAGTTCTACTCCATCCTACAGGGTCACTATGAGTCACAATCAACTTAATGGCAATGGATCGATGGCACAGCATAATCAATATTCCCCGAAATATTATCAAGAGGCCTGGCAAATTAATCATTCAATGTATAATGTATAATTTTAATTCCTCCCCCCATTTTGAATACCTTTCTCAGGGTTTACCACAAATGTACCCTTTGAAACAGCTAAGCAGGTAAGGCCTCTTCTATAGTCCAATGAGGAAGAAATGAAGGGAGTTTGTTTTTATTCTTGGCTCATGAAACTATGCCATTCCTATGCTGCCAAAGTACAAAGAAACCTCATTAGCTTAGTTTTAAAATAAGTTTATTTGACAGATTCAAAGTGTTCAAAAGGTATTTTAACTAACAGAGATATCATTCCCCAGAAAGTCAATTCTTGATGAGAAAGTTAGCTAAAGACCTGGGCACATGCCTCTTAAAATATGTGCACATGAAATGCATTCACACCCGACTGAAAGGATAGGATATTTTTGACTAAGAAGTAGTCATCTAAACACGGAGGAAAGCGTTTTCACGCAGACAGAGGTGTCTGGAAAGCAGTAAATGCCTAGTCTAAACGGCAGTGAGTATAAGTGAAACAGTGGGGGCACAACACTTCCGCGTTCAGTTGCTAACACAAAGCCTGGCAGTTAAGCCCATGCAGCTGCCCCTAAGACCTGGTGATCTACTTCCACAAAGATTATAGTCTTAGAAACCCTATGAGGCAGCAGTACTGTCACATGGGGTCCCTGGGAATCAAAAATCAACTGCATGTCATCTAACAACAACAGCGTAAGTGGACCAGATGAGGCCAGATGTTACAGGGGGAGCAACCATGTCGAGACTTAGAGATCAAGTACTACAACTGTACATAAGGATTTGTTTCTTCTTAATACTTTCTCTAAGATACATCACAACTTGTTAGAAGCAAGAACAGGTTCAATCTTTAGGCTATTAAACCAATAGTGAAAAAATAAAAAATGAGATTAACAGGATAGGAATTCCTTTTTCTCTCACCCATCCTCAAAGAAGTCTAATAAGACAACATCTCTAGTCCAGCAAGTATAGGGTTAGAAGAATGAGCCAAGCCTCAGTAGACATTAGCCTGCAATTTCAACCATTTTTACTATGAAAACTTCACACAGCACCAAGAGAAAGCTTGGATGTTCAATCAGGTGCCAACATCTCTGCCATTAACAGGCTGTGTGCACTGCTATAAACACAGTTCAAGCCTCAAAGTCCTTACTCAAAAGCTGAAAAGCCCTCTCAACTCTTAAGACTTCATGTGTCCAGGACTTCAGGGTAGAATCTAACCTCAACTCCATTCTGCTAAACACCTGAAATGGCAATTTTCCTCCCTGCAACACAAAGGCTAAGATCCATTAAACCAATCAGTGTCTCAGGGCAACACTGAAAAGGATCTAAAAGGGAGCAAAAGAGTCTTCACAGGTGAAGCATTGTTTTACAGGTCTTCATAAGAGCAGATCCAAATCTAAACTATCTAAAACTGAATCATCAATTGGCTACAACCAAAATACACTGCTTTCAAATTGAAAATAATTTTTGATGGAGGTACTTTTTTACAACTTAACTTAATTATTGTTCTTATGAGAGATTCCAGAAATGAGCAGCCCTAAATAATCTCTTTATGGCTTAACTCCCTTTCACTCGTTCACTTACTTGTCATTTATCCTCCAGCAAAAGAGAGAAGGGGTTTACATATGGTTACATGTATCTTCCTAGCAGCTAAAATAAGTCAGATTTTCCAGGAAAAATCAACTTCTTCCTAATCCAGAACTCCAGTGATTTATGATTTGGATCTCTATATAAGGAAAACTGAAAAATAATGGGAATGTCTCCCAATGATTCTTTGTTTCTGCAAAGAATGCGAATTCATTCTTCATGTGACCATTTTACATGACCTCATTAACCATCTTCTTGAAAATGCACATCCTAAAGACAGCGAAGATATGAAAACACCTATAAATCTACTTTTGTTGTGAATTAATACACCATGTAATTAATTAATCTTCCTCAGCTTTAATTACTAGTATTTTTTATGTTTGACCTTGGTGGAAATAAAGTAGCTTTGTAATTCTGAAGTTATTTTCTCAAAATAATAACTTCTATGATACAGCCAATGGTCTTAAAACATCCACTGTCCAATATAGTATCTTTTTTCTAAACTAACTATTGCATAAACAAGAGGAGGCCCCAGAAATGGTATGAGACCTGCCTAGCTCATCCTCTGATATTCCCACTCAAGGTTCCCAAGCCTACTTCCATTCCAGCAACCTACCTATGTCCTGTTCTTGAGAGACATTACTCTCAGCTAGCTGTCGTTACTAGAAATCAAGCTTATAAAATAATAACAATAATCACCACAGCATTTACTGTTGAAAACTTGACCTATGGTGTTCTTACCAGCAATGTCAGTGCTTTAGTTGGAGAAATCTAATCCCCTGCCACGAAGTAGATTCCAACTCATAATGACCTTATTAGACAAAGGAGAACTGTCCCATGGAGTTTCCTAGCAGCACTTGACAGATCTGGACTGCCAACCTTCTGGTTAGCACTCATAGCACTTAACCACTCCACAGCCAAGGTTTCCTGGAGGAATCGAGTACCCAGAAAATCACTGTGTGATGTGCGGAGATAGAAGGGAGAAATGATACAGAAATATCAGGACACTGATCTCCTACAGACTTCTCACATGCAATTAACAGATTCGGTTTCAAGTACCCAAGTATAGGCTCTACATTCCACAAGTAAATGCAAAGCATAAATCATTATAGAAGAAAATGCCTTTCCTAATAAAGACATGCAGAGTAAAAAAGCTACACAGCCTTGTCTTTCTGGAGACCAAAAACAACTGCATAAATACAAAGTATAAAACATAAAACTGGGCAATCACACTTTGAGGGTATGGTCTAACAAAGTAATTCCTAAGCAAAACAGTCCTTGGTATAAGATACTTACATAAGGCTACTGATGATAATAAGCAATTAGACACATGCCAACTTATAACAATGAAAAAAGGTTGAGTATGTTATTTCCAAGGAATCCTGGTGGCATAATGGTTAAGCACCTAGCTGCTAAGCCAAAGGTAGAGGGTTTAAACGCACCAGCTGATCCACAGGAGAAAAGACCTGGCAATCTACTCCCTAAAAGAGTATAACCTAGGAAATGCTATGAGACAGTTCTGCTCTGTCCCACAGCGTTGCTATGAGTCACAATTGACTCAGTGACACACCAACAGCACTGATATTATAAATCATTGTTCAATATAATACACATGTAAGAACAGTGTTAATAACTTACATATAAAGTAATGTTAAGTGGAAAAGTAGTACATCATGTTGCATATACATTTTCAACTGT
Source organism: Heterohyrax brucei (assembly GCA_028571685.1). Taxonomy (NCBI): domain Eukaryota; kingdom Metazoa; phylum Chordata; class Mammalia; order Hyracoidea; family Procaviidae; genus Heterohyrax; species Heterohyrax brucei. The sequence goes on from CM053145.1 coordinate 38,140,656, forward strand.
GCAAAGTATACACACAGAAAAAAGTCTAAAGTAAATTTAAAGGGATACACAAAGATTTATGAATTACATTCCCTTTTGTTCTACCTATTGATTCAGACTACAAATGACGTTTTTGAAAACAAAAAACTAAAATACTGGATAATGAGATGGGAAAGAGGGAAGATGAGAGGTCCTCAAGTACATATGTGGCACTAGTTCTGATTTAGAAACAGGACGCATGGTTTCTTTTTCTAACGATAACTCCTGGCTGTCAGGCTCCACCAGGCTCCATTCGGTCAGGCAGGGCTGATTGATTACTTCAATAGAGCCAGCCAAACAGAACCAGATTAGGGTCAGTAAACTTTTACCACTGGGGCCTTATTACATTTATATTTGAAAGATGCCCAAAGATGTTCACAGCAGGCTTCCATCTCCATGTGTCTTTAAAGCTCTTCATACACTAGCCAAATAAATCAGAAAAGAATCGTATACAATGCATGTTGCCGTTAAGGTTCACAACTGTATATTACAAAACCATTCCCTCTCTGTTTAAAGTACAAAAATAGACAACACTAGCATGCTCATTAGTGCCTTAATCCCTGTTGAAAACAGCAGAGCTTAAAAAACAATTCTGGCATCTCCTACGTTATAATATCAACAACACCTCAAATGTGCATAGAACTTTATGGTGTATAATATGTTGCTGTAAACATTAGTTTATGTCACCACAAGATCCTTACGTTAGTTAAAATGCAGCTTAGCTTACATTAAAATGGACTGTCACATTTTAGTAACTTTGTAATTGCCAGGAAATGCTAGGCAGTGAAAAGATGTATTCTTAGAGGAACCCCTCATCAGACGGCAGCGATATGGAAGACGAAATCCTCAAAGTCAGCAATTCTGTTACACTAAAATAAGGTGAATGAGTATAAAATCCACTATCAAACCTCACTAGTCCTCACACGTGCTTCAGTGCTTAAGGATTCTGAGGATGGAGGGAGGCACAGCTTCTTATTAATTCTATTAAGAGTCTGCCTAATTTGAATACTGAAAGGTTACATTATCATTCCTAAATCCAACAACTCAATTTTCACACCTATTATAATCCAGGGGCTCTGGCTGGCTGCACGGTGGTTTGGAGCTCAGCTGCTAAGCAACAGGTCAGTATAGTTCAACTGAAACAGCTGCTCCTTGGAAACACAACGGGGCAGTTCTACACTGTCCTATAGGTTCCTTATGAGTCGGGATGACTTGATGGCAATAGGTTTTATAATAAACAGACATTTGGTCAGTGTTGACTATGTGGCAAGCTCCCTAATGTGTATAAAAGATGGAGTATGACAAGGTCCCTAACTTCAGTAACTCCAAGGCAGGGCTACATGATGGCTTAGTTGCCCTTCAGATCCAACTGAGCTCTTCAAATGCAGCGATGAGCGAACACACATGTTAATCCCTTGTCCTACCCAAGTCCCCACTGCAGCTTTAATAAAAGGATAAACACAGGATGAAAGCACCAGAGCAGAGAATGGCAGAAAAGCCATCAAGAAACAAGGACTATATCAAATTTCTAGAAAAGCAAGCAGGAAATGATGACAAAGGAAGCAGGTCAAGAGAAACCCAGCAGAGAACAATGTTTGGGGGAGCCTACAGCCTGGGAAGGAACTACCTGTCTTACAGAACCCTAAGTAGGATCAGGCTGCAGAACTGCCAGGTAATGGAAACTAAAGGCAAGAGGCAGGGCTGGCAAGGCTCACCGGACTGGAGACCAACGAAAAGTTTACAAATCAGATTTCTTCCTGTCTCTGTGGACTAAATTATAAGAAGCAATCAGGTATTGGGCCTTCAGTCTAATAGAAAAAGGTGTTCCAGAAATGGAGGCTATAAGTCCTTCAGTTGAAAAGCTATCAACGCAATTAGTCTTTAGAGGCCCACACCTAGATACACTGTGTTAAAAAGTTGAAAATACCACAGATGGAGAGAAGATTCTGTTAGCTTCCAGACAGAAAAACAAAATCACCTATGCCAAGCCAAGTGACGTCGAGTCGGATCCAACTCATATTCACCTATAGAAAATGAAAAATCAGATTGGCATCAGACTTCTCATCAGAATCATGGAGATTATAAATGCCTTCCAGCCGAAAGAAGAAAATCATTTTCAGTCTAGAAGTCATATTCAATCAAACTTTTAACTGAAGGACAGAATAAAGGCATTATCAGACATGCACAGGCAGAGCAAAGACAGTATGAAAGATGCACAGATTAATACCATACGAAGTTTAACTTTCACTCACATTTCCCTAGGAAATTATTTGAAAATTTGCTCAAACTAAACTCGATGGCAAACTAGGTGTAAAAAGACATTTCAAAAAATATGGGTTCAGCCAAGAAAAGCAAAGAAGAGTCATTGGGGGTGACAGCTGTTTGGACAATTCAAGACCATCAGTCCAGAAGAAAGCAACAGAAAGAGTTAGCAGGCAGGGTCTTCAAAAAAAAAAGAAGATGATGATGATATAGACGTGATACTATTGCTGAGACCTAAAGACACTGTATGAACTTAAGGAGGTGATAAAAGTAATGCAAGGAAAAAAAAAGAATAGAAAAAAGAACAACAGGAATCTATATAGGCGAGGAAATACAATCAGAAATGCCACTTGACTTTTCAGTGAACAATACCTATGTAACAACCCTATGGTTGTCAGCTTTACAGTTAAAGCTATAAAGAAATCACTTAACTATGGGTGAAAAAAAGAATGTAAATGTTATCAATATTAGTAACATAAAAGTAAAAGGAAAGATGTTAAAAATTGGCAGAAGACACGATGGAGCTCACATAGTTGAGTCTCACTGACAACACAAGTATAAATAGAGGTGCATCCTGAGATCTCCACTAAAAGACCATAATTGACGGCGCAGGGGCCTCCGGGTTCTCTTGGGAGCAGGGCCCCTGGCTCTGATGCTGCCCCTGTCCATAAATCATAATGAAGGTCAACTTTTCAGACAGCAATGGATTGGACTTGGTGACGCAGAGTGACCATATTGTGTGGGTACTTTATGGTTCTGGGCACCTATAGGAGGTCATCCTGTCGACCTCACACTGGTGGAAGGAGACTGGGTGGAGAGCAGAAGATAGGAGACTGTGGGGAAGATAAAACATGTATGGAGCAGAGAGGAAAAATGTGCTGTCACCGTGCAGGGAGAGCAGTGGAAGCTGCAAGAAGGTCAGCATGTAAATTTATATGGGAATGTACATTTTAATTTAATCATAATAATATAAAAAAATTGACAGAAGAAAGATAACGAGAAAGTAGAAGGAAACATACACTAATAATCCCTATCTTACAAAATAGGTATACAAGGGATGCCATCTATAGCTGACCACACAAAATGCACAACATCAATTAAATGCTTGAAATTGAAAACTTAGCCAAAAGGAATTAATGAATCAAGAGCCTGTTTGGGCAAGCTGAAGGAAGGGTAGGGTAATACAAGGGCCATACACTTCTTTTATCACAGAAGTCAATCAAGCCTAACATTGACAAATCAAGTAATAATAACATACATCTGTGTAAGAACAGAAAGGAAACGCATACTTTTGCATTTGCTTGTATGACAATACAAAAGATTTTCTTGAAGAGACCAATAAAAATTAACTGATTTTTTTTGTGTTTGGGGGAAATTTCGAGGTATAGGACAAAAAGCTGAGAAGATTTTTTTTTTTCTTACATCATTCATTTTTATTCTTCTTATTTTGGAACTGTGTGAATATATTACCCTTAAAAATAATTAAATGTGCTAAAATTCCAAACCTAAAATTACATTATTAAGTCACATGCAGGCAACTACCCAAAGAAACAAGATTTCACAGTGGCTCCTTCTACAGATGGAGGGGTTGCCACTTAAGAGATTAAGGCTTTTCATTACAAACTCATCTACACAATATTTTTTAATAATCATGTGCATATTGATTTTGATTAATAAATCAAAAGCATGAAAAAAAGCCCTCAGGTAGAGAAAAAAGGATTACATTTAGAAAAAAAAAAAATGTCTTCCACAATAAGCAGTTGCCACAGAACACAAATAATAAAGTATCACCTACAGTGGTCTCTCTCCTTTTCCCTATGGCTTCCTTTTCCCTTCCTCCCAAGAGACATTCATAATAATCCAATTTCCAGTGAAAGATATTCTGACATTAAAAATAATACAGAAAGATATTTACTGTGTTAAGATATAAGAAAATTAACTACATGGTGTGTTTCTCCCTGATAACTGATATTACTTCAAATTGATGAGTATGGTCATTTGACTATTTACTTGCTTCCAGACTGTAATTATCCATTTGACTATAAATGCATCAACATAAACCAATATGAACTCTATCTCCAGTTCAGAAATTCTGTCAAAGATAGAACTGAGGTCTGACATAGCTTGTTCTTAGTGAACTTCCATGAAATGCTAGCCCTCTTCTCTGGACTCTCATATTACCTGTTTCAGAGTCCACTCTTGGAAGTTCTCCAAGTTGCACATTACATTTACCATCTCTCTTAGGGAAAATAATCAGAATCTTTGTTCATTTTCAAGATTTCTCAAGATCATTCTTATTGGTAACTATGCAACAATCCTATTTGCAAGTTCTGCTGTATCCTAGAATATAATTTCATTAACATCACAAGAAAGGAAATCAATCACAGCTACACAATCTCTCATCAGTTATTTTATTTATCAGCAGCACTAAAAGATAAAAATCCCAACAAGAAATTGGTGTTGACAGAAAACAAACTTCATTAAAATAGTGGTAGACTGAATGCATGAAAAAAGGGACTAAAAATTCAAGACAAAAGCATGATCTAAAGTTACAGCTCTGTGATTTTAATTCTTTCAAACTACATAAAACCATAGTTCAGATAAATAACTCAGTATCCATTTTTACTGACCATTACATAGAAAAACTGCCTATCTGAAGAATGCAGGTGTTCAGCTAGGCTTTGACTTTAGTCCACTCTGCTTTTTCTAAATCAACAGACCCTCTGACAGCCATCTACTATTTAAATGACTGTAGATACATTCCTCCAATCTAATCTCTCATAAGAATTCTATGCTTCTATTTTCAGCTGTCTACTGCTTTTCTTGAAATGGTTGAATGTTGACCAGTTCTTTATGGTATAATGACTGTGTATTCCTTCCATCTTTTTTTGACACTTCCTGAGTCGTTTACTGTTTTCCCTGCAGAATCCTTCACTAATGCAACTCGAGGCTTGAATTTTTTTCTTCAGTTGTTTCAGCTTGCGAAATGCAGAGGTCACTCTTCCCTTTTGGTTTTCTATTTCCAGCTTTTTCCACGTGACATCATAACACTTTGTCTTCTAGAGCCACCCTTTGAAATTTTATGTTCAGATCTTTTACTTTATCATTCCTTCCTTTTGCTTTAGGAACTCGGCATTCAAAAGCAAGCTTCAGAGTCTCTTCTGACCTCCAATTTGGTCTTTCCTTTCTTTCCTGTCTTTTTAATGACCTGTTGCTTTCTTAACAGATGATGTCTCTGATGTTATTTCACAACTGGTTTGGTCTCTGGTCACATCAAATGTGTTCTTGAGATTGTCTCTAAACTCAGGTGGGATATCCTTAAGGTCATATTTTGGCTCTAATGGGCTTGTTCTAATTTTCTTCAATTTCAATTTGAACTTGTGTATGAGCAACTGATGCTCTGTGCCGCAGTCAGTGCCTGGTCTTGTTCTGACTGTTAATGTGGAGCTTTTCCATCACCTCTTTCTACACACAGATGTAGTCGATTTGATTCCTGTTTACTCCATCTGATAAGGTCCATCTGTATAGCCACCATTTGTGTTGGTGAAAAAAAGGTATTTACAGTGAAGAAGTTGTTGGTCATACAAAGCTCTATCATTCGATCTCTGGCATGATTTCTGTCACCAAGGCCATATTTTCCAACTGCTGATCCTTCTTTGTTTCCAACTTTCCCATTCCAATCACCAGTAATTATCAGTGCATCCTGATTGCACGTTCGATCAATTTCAGACTACAGAAGCTGGTAAAAAATCTTCAATTTCAAAAGGCAGCATGTGATCAGGAACCAATGGTGCTGAAGAAAGAAGGTGAAGCTGCACTGAAGGCACTGGCAAAAAACAAAAACAAAAAAAAAACAAAACCCAGTCCCATTGAGTCAATTTTGACTCATAGCAACGTTATGGGACAAACTAGAACTGCTCCACAGAGTTTCCAAAGGGTGCCTGGTGGACTGGAACTGTCAACCTTTTGGTTAGCAGCCATAGCACTTAACTACCATGTTGCCAGAGTTTCCAGTGAAAAACAGACTCCAGGAATTGATGGAATGTCACTTGAGATGTTTCAACAAACAGACGCAGCACTGGAAATGGTCACTCATCTATGCCAAGAAATTTGGAGGACAGCTACCTGGCCCCTCAACTGCAAGGAATCCATATTTATGCCTATTCTCAAGAAACAGGACCCAACTGAATGTGGAAATTATCCAACAATATCATTAATATCACAAACGAGTAAAATTTTGCTAAAGATCATTCAAAAGCGACAGCAACAGTATATTGACAGGGAACTGTGAGAATGTCAAGATGGATTCAGAACAGGATGTGGAACCAGGGATGTTATTGCTGATGTCAGGCAGATTTATCTGAAAGCAGGGAATACCAGAAAGATGTTTACATGTGTTTCATTGACTATGCAAAGGCATTTGACTGTGTAGATTATAACAAACTATGGATAACATTGCAGAGAATGAGAATTCCAGAGCATTTAATTGTGCTCATGAGAAATTTGTATATGGTTCATGAGGCACTGTGTGAACAGAACGAGAGGACAGGAAAGGTATATGTCAGGGTTATATGCATTCACCACACCTTTTCAATCTGTATGCTGTGCAAATAATTGAGAAGCCGAACTACATGAAGAAGAACAAGACATCAGGACTGGAGGAAGACTCATTAGCAACCTGACTTACACTAATGACACAACCCTGCTTGCTGTAAGTAAAGAGGATTTGAAACACTTACTGACAAAAATCAAAGACCACAGTCCGCAGTATAGATTGCACCTCAACATCAACAAAACAAAAGTCCTCACAACTGGGCCAATTAGCAACATCACGATAAATGGAGAAAGGACTGAGGTTGTCAAGGATTTCATTTTACTTGGATCTACAATCAATGCCCACAGAAGCAAGAAATCAAAAGACTCATTGCATTGCGAAAATCTGCTGTAAAGGATCTCTTTAAAGTACTGAAAAGTGAAGATGTCACCTTGAAAACTAAGGTGTGCCTGACCCAAGCCAAGGTATTTTCAATCACATCATATGCACGTGAAAACTGGACAATGAATAAGAAAGACAGAAGAACTGATGCCTTTGAATTGTGATGTTGGAGAAGAATACTGAATGCACCGTGGAATGCCAAAAGAACAAACAGATCTATTCGGGAAGAAGTACAACCAGAGTGCTCACTGGAAGCAAAAATAGTGAGACTGTCTCACTCACACACTTTGGACATGTGGTCAGGAGGGATCAGTCCTCGGAGAAGTACATCATGTTTGGCAGAATGGAGGGTCAGCAAAAAAGAGGAAGACCCTCTACAAGATGAACTCATACAATGGCTACAATGATGGGTTTAAACATGAAAACAACTGCAGACATGGCTCAGGACTGGGCAGTGTTTTGTTTCGCAGTGCACAGGGTCATGAGGAGTCAGAACTGACTCAATGGCACCTAACAACAACAGCTTTTCTCCTACAGTCTACATCAACCTCAGCATCAGATTGTCTCAAACCAAGCTATCACATTCTGTAAAAAATAAAGTTTCTTTCTTCCTTCCTCTTCCCCATTTCTGTTGCTAGTGCCATTCCCTCTTCCTGTCTCCCTAGTCTGACACCTAAATCATCTCCACTCTGCCTTCTCTTCATATCCATACCAGTCACCAAATCCATCCATCATCCTTTCATAGTGTCTCTTACATAATCCTTTCCTTCATATTTTCTCATTCACAACTCCAATTTCCTATCACCTCATACAACCTATAAACAATCACCCACTGGTCTTCTAGATTCTAATCTCTCCAACCTCCAAAAGAAGGCCACTAGTTTCAGCTCTCCAAAACATGCACCCACCACATCATTTCCAGGCTATAATGCTTTCAGTGACCTCTCAGCCTCTCTGCCTGATGATCAGGGCCACATATAGTCTAACATTCAAGACCATCCATAATTGTTTACTCACTGTTACCAAAACTTTGCACACACATTCCCACCTGGAATTTTTTTACTTTTTCTTTCACAATTTAATAAAACTTGTTCTCCCTTTTAATCTTACCTTTCATGAAAGACATAAATATCTGCAGAAAGCAGAAGGAATGAGACAAACAAGAGCCACTGGAAGAAGGCACAATCATTAGCAGAAGCATCACTGCGGAGGTCTCTCTAAAGACATGGGACTCAAAACAAAACGGCATGAGGTGGAAGCTTATAGCTACCTACTCTCAAGACACTGCTAGGCCCTGTAGAGAATATGTAATGTGGTCAGTCCCAAGAGAACTGTATCAGACAAAATCTTATAAGAAAACAAATCCCAACTTCCAATCAATTAAGTTACAAACAGCCTCTAGGAAAAACAAATTCTGTTACAGGCTGGGTGCAACGTGGATCACAAAATAAATGTCTGAGAAAGCACATCAAAACTTGACTGTTTTCCTCAATACATATTAATTCTTTCTAAAAAGAATGAAAGCCATGTGATGGGAGTCAACTAATTTCCACACAACATAAATAATTTTTGACACTTAGCCTCCATGTGTATGTCTACAGTGTCGTATTTTTCAAGATAAATTCTTATTTGAGATGTGTGTATACTCTGCTTTAAATAAGTAATGTAAATAAGATGAACTTTCAAGAATCCTTCAAATTCCTTAATTTTCTACGGTTATGAATCTGAGAATGGCAGATACAAATGTACCTTTTCAGAAGTCATCTAGGCAGTTTCAGTTAGCCCCAGACCACTACTAAATCTTTCTTCCTCTTTTAATGAAGTAGTTTCATTGGAGATTCCCACCTTGTGTTCTAGAAAACAGCACAGTCTTTGCCAAACACACTAAATACCATCTAAGAATTATTTAACCATTTTCATATTAATCATCAGTGCATTATCTAATTAATATTTTTTTTAAAGAAGTGTGACATGCCAGGAAACACATCTTAAATTCATATTAGCCTGGCTTTGAAACACAGCAGTAGGTATTGCATACTCTTTCATGATTAACTGGACAAAATACAAATGAATAACCCTTCTGCAATCATCAATCAAAGATAAAAATCCTAGAAAACACAGCTTTCCATTTTTAACTACACACAATGAATAGACCATAAACTTTACACCAGCAAAATGGTGGGGGGAGGGGTGCAGGAGGAGTGCTTAACTGACCATCTGTCATGGATTGAACTGTGTCCCCCGAAAACATGTGTAGCAATTTCGCCGGACCATGACTCCTGGTATTTTGTGACTGTCCTCCATTTTGCGATTTTCCTCTGCGTAAATCCTTACTCTCTGCCTGTGTTTAACAGATTGGATTATGTTAAAGAGGATTTGGGTGGGACTGTAGTATTCTTCCTAAGGTCACCTCCCTGCTCCATTATAAAGGGAGCTTCCCTGGAGTGTGACTGGCACTATCTTTTATCCTACAAGAGACAAAAGGAGAGGGAAGCAAGCAGAGAGTCAGAGATCACACGTCATCCAGAAAGCAGCACCAAGAGCACAGCGTGTCCTCTGGACCTGAGGTTCCTGCACTGAGACGGTCTCAGACCAAAGAAAGACCGACACAACACAAAGACCTTCCTCCAGAGTGGACAGAGACACATAGTGCATTCCCCTGGAGCTGGCACCCTGAATCCAGACTTCTAGCTTCCTGGACTGTGTGAGAATCAACTATTCTTTGTTAAAGCTATGCTCTCATGGTATTTCTATCAGAGCAGTACCAGATGCCTGAAACTCAACACGAGGAAGAGCCACAGCACCATTGTGGAGCTGGTGGGTACATGGCAAACCCAACCCACTGCCGTCGGGTCATGTCTGACTCATAGCGACCCTAGATAGAGGTCAGACTAGAGCTGTCCCATAGAGTTTCCATGGTAGGTGAGATTAAACAGCTCCACAAAAGGAACAAGGAAGTTTGCCCTAAAGAGGACATAAACATTTCCCCTCTCCTAGAAGACAGAAAGACACAGATGTTTTCAGGTGCTAGGTGTTTTTCTTTCTGTTCATTGGCTCAGAGTGAACAGTTCTTTTATGAATATCCAAATAAAATCACTTTAACTGTTCTCGGGCGAACGCATTAAACCAAAAACCAAAACAAACTCACCGTCCTCAAGTCAATTCGGACTCACAGGAACCCTACAGGACAAGCAGAGCTACCCCACAGTGTTTGCAAGGAGCGGCCGGTGGATTTCAACTGCTGAACCACCAGACTTCCCCTAAAAAAGCTGAAGGATGTAAGCTAACAAACATTAAAATAAGCCTTCTCGGGGGCCAGCAAACAAACAGTTAACACAATTAGGATGTTACATGACCAAACGGCAGAATTTTCACACTGAAGCTCTCAATAAGCCATGATGAACAGTTTTATTTTCAGACTGAAATCTTAAAGTTACAGAGCAAAGTTAGATACACGAAGAAATGGGAAAAGTAGAAATCTCCTACTTTGGACCGCGAGTCCCTCAAGTGACAACCCAAAAACAAACCCACTGCTGGCAAGCTGGTTTCAACATATAGTGACCCCAATAGAATTGCCTGGAGTTTCCAAAGCTGTAAACTTCAGAGAAACAGGCAGGCAAACCTTCCCCTAGTGGAGCGGACGGTGGCTCTGAACTGCCCACCTTCCTTTCAGCAGCCGAGCACTTAACCACTGTGCCAACAAGGCTGCTCCTCCTGGAGGGCAGAGGCCTCTTTTTCATCTTTGATATAGCATTTCCTAGCACAGTACCTGGACTTAGTAGAATTTAACAGATTTAGAGGAAACATTTATGAACAAAATAGTAATAAATTTATGAAACATCATTTAAGAGTGTTATAAACCCACTGCCATCCAGTCAGTTTTGGAAGTGTTATATATATCATTATTTAGTAAATATTAAACAACAGCACTCTGATTGTTAAAATCCTCCCATGAACCAATCCTAGCTTCTCAAAAATGACATCTTCAGAAGAACTTTGCTAAGAACATTCTAATGTTCACTGCCAACTTTTTCTATTTGTGCTAAGGAGGAGTGCATTTGTTTTAACTGATTCTCATTTGATTTCTATGCCATGGACCATGTCATTGATGCAATTTCTTTTTTTAAGAAGGTTAAAAACACTATCAATCTTTTTTCATTCTCTCATTCAATACATATTTTTGACACTGCGAGTCTGAATGGAATGGACAGCAGTGGTTTGTTTTTTGCTTTTAACTGTACTACCTTGGGGAATACAGTGGCTAACTGAAGTCTTCACAGAATGGTTTGATGGGTGACCTGGTCTCCTGTGTCCCTCCCCACCTCATCTCTTGCCTTTTCCATACAGTCAACTGAAGCCCAGGTGATTTTCAAACCCTTGTGACTGCATGCGCCAGCTCAGGTCTGCCTTTCTCCTTATTTGCCTACTCTTGCTGGGAGAAATTGTTCCAGCCTTTCAGAGACCATCAGTTTTCCTGAATACCCTCTCTGCACCCAAAAGGTAAAAGAATACCAACATCCTGAAATTGTAAAATGAATAAAAGCTGCTTTGACTTCTCACAGCCCACACTGTCCACCACCAACCACATCTACATTGTATAAAAAGGAAAGAAAATAGGAAAGCAAACTAGGTTGGCCTAAAATGCCAAGGTTAAGCCATCTACAGTGGGTTATCCAAAGGTAGTTTTACCTACTTAGTGTTAATAAAATTGTAGTGTAAATATCTGCTATTGACCATAAAGCACTATTAAAAACCACATCCAAAACTTCATTTGGCTACAAAAGTCTCAATGATTGGGATGGCTGCTTTTTAATTTAGATGTTTTTCAAACATGTTATGTAAAAGACAGTATAACATGAAAACATACAGCTTACTGAAGTGATACAAGAAAACCCATATAACCATACCTAGTTCAAGACATACAACATTGTTACCTCCCAAGAAATCTTCCAAATGCCTCTTTCTAATTATAAACTCTTCCACTCAGGGAGTTATCTTTAACGGAGTCTACAGTGCCAGTGGATTCCTGGTGGTGCAGTGGTTAAGAGCTTGGCTGCTAACCAAAAGGCTGGCAGTTTGAATCCACCAGCTACTCCTTGGAAACCCCGTGGGGCAGTGTGACACTGAAGGCAGCAGGTTTAGATTTTTGTTGTTGTTGTTTTCTGACACTCAAAATGGCTAACACATTCAGTCGCAAATAGAAACACTGGTTGTTAATGAGACATTAATTTTCTCTGTAAACTTTCCTCTAAAGTACACTAAAAAAGGAAAGGTTGGTCGGAGGTTTGACTCAACCCACAGGCATCTAGCAAGAAAGGCCTGGCAATCTACTTCAAAACTGAAAACCTATGGAGCACAGTTTTATTCTGACACACAGGGGGTCACTCTGTGTCAGAATCCACAAAAGTGACACTTTTTAAGTATTTGTTAGTTTCACCTAAGCCTTCATACACTCTACTGGAAAAAAAATAAATTTGATGGTTTGTTTTCGTCCCTCCAACTGACAGCGTACACCAGGTATGAGTATTTGTGTGTAGACACCAACTTTGTTGAAACATAAGTCATAAGCCATATAATTAACTCATTTAAATATACATTTTAATGATCTTTAGTGTATTCACAGAGCTGTGCAACCATCACAATAAATTTTAAATCATTTTCATCACCTATAAAAGAAATTTTATACTTACTAGCAGTGACTTCCTATTTTTCTCCAGCCCTTGGCAACTACTAATCTGTTTCTTTCTCTATGGATTTGCCTATCCTATGCATTTTGTACAAACTGAATCACATCATGTATGGTTTTTCATGACTGGCTTCTGTAACTTAGTGTAGTATTTTCCAGATTTATCACTTGAGTCCATCTCAGCACTTCATTCTTTTCATTGCTGAATCATGCTCCATTATGCAAATATATCCCCTTTTGCTTATTCATTCATAAGCTGATGGACATCTAGGTTGCCAGCACTTTTTGGCAATTATGAATGATGTTGCTATCAATATTCAAGTGTAAGTTTTTATATGGACATACATTTGCAATCTTCTGGGGTTACCTAGTTGTGGAATCGCTGGGTCTTAAGGTAATTCTTTGCTTAACTTTTTGAGGAACTGCCAAACTGTTTTCCTAAGTGAGTGCACCATTTTACATTGAACCAGCAGGATATAAGGATTCCAGTTTCCCCGTATCATCACCCACAGTTGTTATTACCTGTCCCTTTAGATTACAGCCACCCTGGGAGGGATGAGGAGTGTAGAGTGGGATCTTACTGTGGTTTTGATCTACATTTTGTGTAAATCTTTTCATGCGTATATGTTAGCTGTGGGTTTTTCATAAATATCCTTTAATAAACGGAGGAAATTCCTTTCTACTCCTACTTTATTGGGAATTTTATCATAAAGGGATGTTGGATTTTCTCAAATGTTTTTCTACCTCTATAGATCACATGGTTTGTGATGCCAGCTGCTGTGGTCAGTAAATATTTTTTTAATTAAGATTTAAGTTATTAACTTTAAGTTCTAAAAATATATCTATAACAAAATTGGGGAGAAACAAATCAGTAGCATACTTATTCTGAAAGATAAATTGACTATAAAATCCATCTTAGGCATTTTTTTGAATGATAGAAATTGTGGGGACTTCTTTTCTTACTAGTCTTATTTTTTAATGGGTGCTTTTTTTCAAACTAGTTTTTATCTAAGGAGGCCTTGTCCATGGTGGTTATGCAGTTGATGCTAACTGAAGACCGGTGGTTCAGATCACCAACAACTTCACTGCAGAAAAGACTCCGAGATACGATTCCTTAAATATTACAGCTTAGGATATCATGTGGGTCAATTCTATATCACCCTACAGTGAGAGCATATGCAGCAATATCTTCTTATCTATTTCTATTCTTCAGAAGAGCAACCCAAACAAATACTACAGATTCATGAAATACTTTGCACAAGCCCAAATTTAACACAGTTCGCACATACACGATTATTATAAAAAATTAAAATAAAATATAAAGGGTATCATCAAAATGCCTGTTTTCCGGTGTCCAATAACCAAACCCATACAATATTAACAAGAACAGTAGAAAATAGTGACAATGATACTGAAGTACATCAAAGCCAAGTGTTTTTAGTAAAACCTGAGACAACCTTTAAAACTAGTTAAGTGCTTTCTTTTAACACAATCATTTAGAGCAATAGGTGTTGTCTCCTTGGTTACAACACAATCCTTCTGTCAATGGTACATTCCCTCCCACTGAAAAATTCAGAGTCTAATTAGGAATACCATGTTCTGTGAAGACTGAAAAAAAAAAGATGCTAAAAACACACAATACATTAAATCAGTCCAAAATAACAGATCTCCAGAATAACTAACGTGCATTGCTGAGATTTGGGCAACTGTAGTACCTCACAGGCCAGTGCTGGCTAGAACTCGGAGGGGACATGGGAATCAGGAAAAGAGCTCATGAAGATGTATTTTAACATGGTAGCATAGAAACATGCTAAAAGCAGCTTGTCTTCTCAGATCACATTAAAAGACAGCCTCAATAACAGTGTCCTACTTACCCAGTGCTACTGTAACAGGAATGTCACAAGTAGATGGCTTTAACAAAGACAAGTTTGTTCTGTCACAGCCTAGCAGACTGTAAGTCCAAATTCAGGGCATCAGCTCCATTGGAAGGCTTTCTTTCTCTGTCGGCTCTGGAGGAAGGTCCTTGTCATCCGTATTCCCGTGGACTGGACGCTTCTCCCAGGAACCCCAGGTCCAAATGACACGCTCTGCTCTCGGTGATTTTACTTTGCTAGTTTGAGGTATCCTACTGTTCGTTTGGTACAGGCCACAACCCAGAGAATCTCCCTTTAAATTGGATCAGGAATATGACCTGAGCAAGGGTATCACATACTACTCTAATCTTCTTTAATCACAGGCAGCGATTATGATTTATAACAGATAAGAAAACCACAAAATGGAGGACAACCACATAATACTGGGAATCATGGCTTAATTATGTTGCCGTATGGTTTGGGGGTACACAATTAATCTATTACAAATAGTAAAAACTTTTTGCTGTTTCTTCTCAATTTGCGTATCTAATCAATAGTTCCTAAAATACAACTGATCCAAAAAGCTGTAGTTGTTATTAAGACAATTTCAATTACATCACTTAAAATCTACTTAGAGGATACAATTATATCGGCAAGGTGTTAGCCAAATCACATATTCCTCCCCCCAAATAATACCAGCATATGATTTACTTAATTTTATATTGTGTTATTCTTCCTTATCTCTCCTCACGCAATCTATAAAATTATAGATTTTTTTCCGTTCATGTTTCTTCGAGATTTCTAGTATTGACTATTTTTCCAGAAATTAACTTAACTCTTCTGGGATACATACATGGAATTGTTCACAAATTTCTAGAAATCTACAGAAACATAGATGATTGCACCACCGGACAATGAGTCACTCTCTTCCTTCCAACGTTCAGAGCCTAACGCACTAGGATGCAACCACAAGAAGTACTGTGGCCAAAGGGGACTCCTCTTCCACAAACACTGCACTCGTTTTCCAGGGTTCAGTGTTTCCAGTTGAATGGAATAAAAACTCTTTTGAGAACAACAATTACAACCCCCCCACTTTTTTCTCCGGCGCACTATTGAACTTCTTAGTGCATGCACAATGCAAATAAGGCAAGCTTCCTTTCACAGAGTGATTAATATGCACAGGCAGCCTGCTTTTCTAGTAGGATGTGAGGAACTACCAACAAGCCTTTCTAAACCCAGAGGTTTTTCTGATTATATCCAATGTTTATTTTTAAACAAAAGATTACACAATAACACCAAGCTCTTTAGGCTTTAATTTGCCAATATTTTGTAAACAATGACAATTCAGATTTTAAACCTTTTGTATCATTTTAAATCTGTGGTCAACTACTGATCTCAATACAGCCTGTATACCTATATTGGTGGGGAAAGGAAGGTATACAGCATGATTCAATGTACACTTTATTTTTAAGAATTTACTCTTCATTTTTAAATATCAAACAGTCTGTTTGGCCTGTGATTTTTAAGGTTTACTCTAAATTCCAAAATAAAATCAAGAGATTACATTTCATGATAATGCATCTAACTTGCATGTTCCCTTACAAAACTTGTGACTTTTCCAAGGTATTATTACGTTAAATATAAGGCTATGTTTTTACAGAAAATGAAATTAAATTTGTTCAGTAAACCAAGGCTACAATGAAAATGGAATTTTTACAGTACAGATTACTTATACTGCACTTTAATCATAACAAAATAATTTAACAAGCACTTCTAACCACATGTTTCTTTGGTGATTTTTGCCCAAGTTCCCCCCAAAATACAAACCTGCCCCGGTGGGTGGTATAGTGGTTAAGTGCTACGTCTGCTAACCAAAAGGTCGGCAGGTCAAATCCATCAGGAGTTCCTTGGAAACTCCTCAGTCTAATAGAGTCACTACGAGTTGGAATTGACTCAGTAACAGTGGCTTTATCAGACCTGACTGTTAGATTTTCCTTTTAAAAATGTTCTTTTATGCCATCATGGGGTGAGGCTAGCTCCACCTACTATGGAAAGATTCCAAGCTATATGTAATTACCTGCCATTTTCACATGACGTTTGAAACAAAATACCATCAACAACATCAACAACTCAAAAGTCTTGTTCAGGATATGAATTCTTTTTAGTCAATATATTGAAATTCAAAATACAATTTGATTTCAATTTCATTCTTCAAAAAAAATTGAAGTCTTAAGATGTTAACCAAACAAGACGACTACAAAATGACAAGCAGTCAGAACACTTCTGAAGTGCACGCAGGCAGAACTGATCACACTCCATTTTCCCGCCACTTGTCCCAAGCCCAGAGTTGTGACTCTTAGCTGTCAGTGAAGAGGAACACACCAACAGTGCTCTTCTAGGATAAACACTAACATCACTGCAGGTTTACCAGCAAGCCACTCATGAAGCTTTTGTTTCCTTGTGAAGTTTTAATGTTTACCTAGCACCACTTCAGCACTTTGATTTCACAGACAGCATCATTAAAGTCACCTGTAGGTTTTAATATTTTGCATCCTATACACTTTTAAATTCTAAATTAAGAAATTTGCAAATGAAAAAGAAAACGAACTAATATATTTGTTCTGGGTTATAATAATATGAAAAACCCATTGTTATCAAGTCCATGTCAACTCATAGTGACCCTATGGGACAAGCAGAACTACCCCACTGAGTTTCCACAGAGCAGCTGAACCAAACCAAACCCACTGCCACTGAGTCGATTACAATTCATCGTGACCCTACAGAACAGAGGAGAACTGCTCTACAGAGCTTCCAAAGAGCACCTGCCACCAAAGCAGTGGAAGCAAACTGCTAACCTTTTGGTGAGGAGCTGAGCTCTTCAACACTGCACCCCTAGAGCACCAGTAGGATGAAAGTAAAGACTAAAATAACAATGGTTCTCATCACTCAAAATCACACATGATGAGGTGGTTGAAAGAGTACACAATTTTAAACTCAATGATTTGGAAACTAGTGGCACAGTGGTTAAGCGCTACCACTGTTAACCAAAAGATTGCCAGGATGAATCCAGTTTGAAACCTCCTGGGGCAGTTCTTTTCTGTCCTGCAGAATCATTGTAAGTCAAAGGTGACTTAATGGCAGTCAGTTTTGTTTTGCTTTTACCATATAACTGTTTAACATCTAGAAATGCATATATAAAATGTTAAAATAACTATGTATATTCATAATTTGTGTTTTAAAAAATGACCCCAAGTGTACATTTATTGTTATGGCTAAAGAAAATAATTTAAAGGTCTGGAGTTGTTGGTGGTAGCTAGTCTCTTAATACTGCATAGGCAGCAAAAATATAACTCAGAGTAATGGACTGATTTAACTTCCCGTGACTTCAAAAGGATCTGTTGTAAAACCAAATAATAAATGATTATTCGGGTTTCTTACTTACATACAAAGTTACTCTTAAAGACCTAAGTCAGTTACTACGTGAAATGTTTTGGCTCTCAAAAATAATAACTATATCTAATTTGGCTGTAAAAAAGCACAGACAATAAAAATATTATTTTTATGAGAAGGGGGAAGTCTTCATTACCAGTTATCTAATGGAGTCTGGTCAGTAATTTAAATTCTGATTCCAAAGCCAATTTAGCTCAAAATGACCTCAAAATGTAATCTAGGGCATTTCACTGACTCATTTTCAATTTCATATTTTCAAAGAATATATCATAATGCCCCCTTTTTACTTACTTATGACAAATGATTTTCTTTGATGAAAATTATAAGTATTAAACATGCAACATTAAGTTAAACTTTAAGTTATAGACACAAAAGGGAAAAATCTGAGAAAAGAATAACTTAGCTATCATTCTCTGGCATTTCAAGGTTTGTTATTATCCCACAGGGAAAAAATACTAGACCTGTATTTTTATCTAAAATAGTTTAGCCTATGGTGTAAAATTTTTCACAAAACTTTGGAATATAAAAAACCACTGTTGTTGAGTGGATTCCAATTCACAATGACCCTACAGGACAGAGCAGAGCCGCCCCAGAGGGTCTCCAAGGAGCAGCTGCTGGATCAGGCTGCTGACCTTTTGATTATCAGTTGAACTCTTAACCCCTGTACCACCAAGATTACATTTATAATAAGTAATCTTTTATCTCCAACTCCGATACAATTATGTGAGACATGGAAGTCATTCAATAAATGCCAAATTAAGTGAACATTTCTAGTAAACATCCCTCCTATCCAGGAAGTCTAGGAAACTGCTCTGATTTTGATTCAAAGCATCAGTGGCAAACCCTTGCCCTTATACCCTAGAAATGTGGACACTCAGGCATCCTGGAATCTTTGGGGCATTCTTGAGTTCAGAAAAGACTCCTCAAGAATATGAGATTGGCCTTTAACTCCTTGAAATACTAATTTCCTTGAAGTTACCCTATCATACATCTTTTTAGATCCTTGCCCTTAATACACTGACTTTTTTCTTTAACAACTTTACAACTTCAATCTCAAAATTTCTATGCTAAAATATGTGAAATAAAAAATTTCAAAAATCTGCATTGGCATGTAGCGGTTCCGAACAACGAGACAGCCAGGTCATCAGAGGGATCTCAATCTGCTTCAAAATTAAATCTAACACTCTTTTAGCCCACTAACTTCAGCCCAACAAATTTGTGTGCTACACATGCCCAAGTACGTATACATAGAACTGTAAGCAGCAGGAGGGGAGGACTAGGAATTCCTTTCTCCCATCCTGCAGTGCCCCCTACTCACTCTAGCAGACGACTAGATTTACTACCTGGAGAAACTGAACCAGAGGCAACTTTGCTCTTGAGAATACAAGGCACTGCTGAGGTCAGGAGTATCTGACTAAAAATAGGAGGATTAAATAAAATCCTGATTACTGCATGAAAATACCCTCAGTCTACTTCTTCTCTTCAGCTTACAGAAAAGCAACAGTCAGCTTACAGAAAAGCAACTCCAAACTGTAAAATATTGGATTCTTTTAAATGGACCATCCCAAAAGGAAAATCTGGGCACTAATGAGCAAGTGTGGATAATCTCCCCAAACAGACTGGGTCTCTGCAAAATTACCCTTGAGTGTCTGTCCCCCATTCACACAGAGTACCTAACTCCTAATTATGAATACATAATCAAGGATCATTAGAATTGAGGACTGAAATGAAACAATATGAAACGCAAAAGAAAACACTAAATCGAACATAATAAAAGGAATTCAGAGGAAAGAAAAGACAATACAGGAAGTAAAGTTTCTAAAATTTGCAGAGATATTTAAGACATTGCATCACGAAACAAGATGTTATTGAAGAGAAATTTGGAAAACCAAACAAAGTTCTTAGAAACTGAAATACCTTAGTACAAATAAAAAATTTGAATTTAAATTTAATGATCAGATAAAAGTTGAGGACATCTCCAAGAAAGTGGCAGTGTGGAGACAAGTTATCAACAGGACAGAAAGGATCAGAAAAATCAGAGGACCAAGCCAGCTTGTGAAAAAGAATTCTAGAAAGAAAAGGGTGAAAAAAAAAAAAGCAAGAGATAGGAACATATCAGATACATAATTGGAGAACATTCTCTAGCATGGAAGGACATGGATTTCCAGACTAAAGGGGCCCACTGAAAATCAATAAGGGAAAACATACCTAGTGAAGGCACATTACTGTGAAATTTTAAAACATTGGAGACAAAGGAGAAATCCTAAAATCCTTCAGAGGAGGAAAAAAGCATGTTTCTTTAAAAATATCAGGAATCATAATGGAACTGAACTTTACAACTGCAACATTGAAAGTAAAAAACAGAAAAATACCTTCAAAATTCTTAAGGAAAAAGATTTCCAGTCTCGACAAGTACATATCAATTAACTATGAGAGTAAAATAAATACAGTTGCAGACATATGTTCAAAGTCTGAGCAACAAGAAAGTAAAGCTCTGGTTCTCAAAGGGAATTCTTTCAGTCTTTCACCATTCAGGATGATGAAAGCAGCTAGCTTTGCATAGATGCTACTGATTATATTGAGGAATTTCCCTTTTTTTCCTATTTTTTTGAGAGTTTTAAGCATGAATGGATATTGAACTTTGGAAGCAACCCAGATGCCCAACAACAGAAGAATGGATGGGTAAACTTTGGTGTATATACTCCATGGAGTACTACACACTGGTAAAGAACAATGATGATAGCAGGAAACATCTCTCAATTTGGTCTCAACTGGAGGACATTATGCTGAGTGTAACCAGTCAGCGACAGAAGGACAATTATCATATGAGACCCCTATGATAAAAACTTGAAAGCATACTCACACATAAATAGAAAAGACTCTTTGACGGCTACAAGGGTGGGGAGAGTAGGAGGGCAGGAGGGCAAGGGGCGAGGGTTTAGATTAGATAGTTGTTAGAAATTTGGTTGGGTGAAATTGGTGACAATACACATTAGTAAGAAGATCAATATTAACGGGACTTCGACACAACTTGTGTACTCCTCCTCTCTTAACCCAGTATTGTATGTACACTTTGATTTTTTATTTAATAAAAAAAAAAAAAAAAAAAGTAAAGCTATGAGACAACAAAGTATCCGGAAAACAGAGAATTCTACAAAGGGCAAGATGAGAAAGAATTCCCAGAGTGATGGTGAAGGCAAATTCCAGAAAAACAGCTGCACAGTGAGCAAGTGTCATTAGGAATCCTGATTAAAGGGGAAGGGAAGGTCTATCAGGGTTGGGAGTGGGGGGAGCCAGATTTGAAAATAATGGGGTAAGATTTATACTTCAGTCTGAGATTTTGACGGTGAATCGGTGGTACGTACATAGAAAACTAACCAAAGGAAAATTGAGGCCACTATAAACGCAAAGATATAAAGTTATATAAGAAAGTGAATATAGTTATCGAGTTCCTCAAGGCTCAGCTGTGAACAGTATTCATGTGGTCATGACAATGTAAATACCTGATGGTATAATGATTAAGTGCTATAGCTGCTAACCAAAAGGTCTGCAGTTCAAATACACCAGGTGCTCCTTGGAAACTCTACAGGGCAGTTAGCTGGACTCAACTCAATGGCTGTAGGTTTTAGTAATGAGAACATTAAATTCGGTTTAACTTCAAAGAAAAATAGCTATGTTAAGAAGCCAAGATAAGAAAGCAGAAGAGATGAGCAGTATATAAGAGCATAAAACCCCCATATTTCATAGGAAGAAGTTAATAAATAATATTCAAAGCTTTAAAATTAAGAAATCACCAATATGGAGGTAAAATCTGCAGAATCATTTAAATGGGTTGAAAGCAACTCCCTTAGGAGAATTGCAATCAGAGGTGGGAGGGTGATGTGGAGAGAGAGACAGCTGAGTTAAAGGAATTATGTTTTCGTTGTCATATTATTTTAAAACAAATTTGAAATTGAAGAAATGACAACCAGTTACCTTCAATTGCTTGAGTTAAGACCTTTAATTTCAAAATATCCTTAGTGTAACTTAGCAGAGAAGACAAAAACTAGCTGACCCACCTTCTTTTTTATTTTATTTCTTATTTTATTTTTGGTAAAAATAGGCACAGCAAAACCACTCCCATTGCACAATTTCTAGACATAATGACCAGTGACACTGGTTAAATTCTTCACATTATGTCAACCTTATCATTATTTTTCTTCTAGTTATTTCACTCCCATTTACTTCATCTCCTTGCTCCCCAACCTTTGCACCACATGCTTCAAAATATCTGTTGACCCTTTAGTCTTACAACTTTTTTGAAAGAAATATAATATTTAAGAGTGAGAATCTTAATTCTTTGGGTCAAACTGTTATTTAGCTTAAAGGTGACTCCAGAGGCTAGTTTCAGTTCAAAGGTGGAAGAGCAAGTTGGGTTACAGTCTCAGGGACTCCTCCAGCCTCAGTTGGTCCAATGAGTCTGGATTTTTTTTTTAAGAATTTGAAGTTTTGTTCCATATTTTTCTTAGTTTTTATCAGGATTTATATATTGTGGTCCTGATTAGAACGCTCAGCAGTGCTAGCTGGGACCATATAGTTCTTTCTGGTGTCAAGTCAGTGGTTCATGCAGACAGACAGTCCCATAGACCAGTTTGTTCTCTGATTCTTGGGTTTCCTTCTTATCTCTTTTGTTCCAAAGGCCAACAGCTATATCTTAGATGGCCACCCATAAGTTTTTAAGGCCCCAGACACTATTCAGCATACTGGGAGATAGAACATAAACTTTAAGAACTATGTGACACCAATTCCCTGGGCTGTCTCATGAGACCAAGGCCACAAGTCCCTAAACCAGGGGAACCAAGGCCGTGAGTTGACTCGTTATGTCTGATTAGTATCAGCGTCTGTAACCTTTCCCTCTTTTTGGTGGTTGTTGATCCATTTTCTATTAATGGCAAATAAATAGCTAAGAACTTCAAACCAAGCTGAGTACTCTCTAACAAGATCACTCTAGAAAAATGGGATATAAACTCTCCTTTGTCCTAAATTCTTGGGGATAAAGGTATCTCAAAAAGTAAATTTTCCAGCTAAGTAACACTGACTGTATTCCCTCTTTCATTCCAAATTCACATCCATGAAGACAATGGTACCTGTGTTTATCTTTCCAACTATGTGGCTATTCCTTGAAGGTATACCACATTCAGCATCTAGCACAGAGCTAAACACAAAAGATTCACGCTCAATAACCAAATCTATACATTTACTGCTTGCTTGAATCACATCAGTAAATGGGTCATAGCTGACTCTTCCAAATGAGTTTTAATATATGAACACCTATTATTTATACTGTATTATGAGGAAGAAATGACTCAGTGGCAATAGATTTTTTTTTTTTCCTTCTTCTTTTTTGGGGGGGAAGGGGTTGGTATCAGAGCCACACCCTTGACATATTTTAAATGGGTTTTTTAAAATCAAATACTAAACAGCAAACTAAGACTAATACTCTTCGTGTTTTCTTAAATCTGCTTTTCATATTTTTCCATCCTTTCCTGGCTCTCAGTTACTTGTATCTAGCACTCATGTTTCCTTGATTCTAATCTAAATACTGTATAGTCTTTATACATGTGATGGAAGTTAAGAAATCAGTTAAGAATATATGGACTCTTTCTGAATTAAGGTTTAAGGGCACCCCTATGGATTGAGTGCATACAATTCAGTGCATAGACTGGATTCTATTTCGGCTATTCAAAGGTTTCTTTTTCTTACTTTTTCGATCTTGGCAATGTTCCAAAGAAATAAGTTGCCAGATAAATGACTTCTAGGTTAGCATAGTGTTGAGGATTTGACCTTTGGCAATAACCATATTTAAATACAGTAAATTTTATGGCTCCATAATTGTGACAAATTAGCAAGTTTAATACGAACCCCATGCAAACAGAAAGTAGAATCTGTATAAATCAGTTTGTTTTTAAAAATGCTCCTCTTCTTGAAATCAAAGTCTACTACACTTTGATTCTGTAAGAGGTAAAACAGCTAAGCAAACAGCCATAGCATGCCTAACTCAGCTGCAACTAACGGTGATCCTAAATAGCTCAGATAATGCAAGAGACTTTTTTTCTTTTAATGATTCTAACTATAACCAACACTTGAATCCAATGCTAGCTGTTTATCTCTTCACTGTAAGCTTCAAGAGAAAGGCAAGAGGAAAAAAATTATTGAGCTTACTATGTGCCAAATGGTTGTATACATTGTTGCATTTAGATCTCATAATAATCCTCTTTCTTAAGTATTATTAACCCTCTTTTACAGACACCCAACTATGTGGATATTCCTTGAAGTATCTAGCACAGAGTTAAACACAAAAGACTCATGCTCAATAAGCAAATCTATACATATTTGTTGGAAACCCTGGTGGTGTGGTGCGTAAGTGCTACAACTGTTAGCTGAAGGTTGGCAATTCAAATCCACCAGGCACCCCTTGGAAAGACTATGGGGAAGTTCTACTCTGTCTACAGGGTCACTGTGAATTGGAATAGACTTGATGGCAGTGGGTTTGGTTTGGGTTGGTGTTATACATTTGTTACTTGCTGCTTGAATTATTTCAGTAAATGGATCATAACTGATTCTTCCAAACGAGATTTAAGTATGAGTGCTGGAAAGGTAAGTGACCAATTCAGAGTCAGATAACTAAAAAGCAGGTACACCAACGTTCAAGATGCAGGTTTGATGGCAAATGTCCATGAGGTGCCCCCACAGAAAGATACACAACCTCAGCAACACCAGATATGTTTGTGGGTCACTGAGTCAAGCCGACTCACAGTGACACTATAGGAGAGAGTAGAACTATACCATACTATTTCCCAGGCTTTACAGAGGAGTTAGGAGGGGTTAATCTCTTGGCTGCTAATCAGAAGTTTGATGGTTCTAAGCACCAGCCACTATACTGAAGAAAGATGTGGTAGTCTGCCTCTGCAAAGATTTATAGGCTTAGAACCCCTACGGAGCAGTTCTGCTCTGTCTTACAAGATCACTAGGAGTTGAAATCAACTGTACGGCAATGAGTAGTTTAAGTTCATCTTTATGGGAGCAGATCACCACGTCTTCTACCCCACAAAGCTGCTGGAGGGTTCAAACCAGTGACCTTTAGGTTAATAACTGAGTACTTTTAGCCACTGCTCCACCAGGGCATCACAGCACTAAAAAGAGACAATAAATTAAGAAAGTAAAATAATTTATCACCATCAACCCAAATCAAAGTGTATGTTTTGGATTTGAGTCTTATACTCGTGCTAATAGATTTTTAAGTTTGCCATGATGAAGATTCCTGGGTGGTGTACGCGGTTTGCACTCTGCTACCAACCTAAAGTTGGTGGTTCAAAGTCACCTAGCAGTGCCACTGAAGGAAGATCTGGCAATCTACTTCCATAAAGATTACAGCCAAGAAAACCCCATAGGGCACAGCTCTACTCGGCAACACACAGAGTCGCTGTAAATCAGAACCGACTCAATGCGACAAGTTTGGCGAAAGTGCCATGTGAGACTCTAAATCCAATACTCATAGTAATTACAGCTGAACTGGCGATTGGCAGCATCTTATGGAAAAAAAAAAGAAGAATGGACACTCTCAGATGAAATCAGATGAACATCAGAAAAGTAATCACTTCCTTTGCATGTCTGATAAAAAAACAATGCATCCGTTTTGTGACAAGTAGAACACACTTCAAAAGCTTTCGATGTACACAAAGATTTTTTAAGGTGAAGAAAACACAGGTATCATATCACGGTCAATGATGCAGGAACGCAGAAGTAGTAATAAAGTGCCTACCATGGAGGCTGCGTCAGCTTGAACAGGAGCTTAGCTTGGAAGTCTTCTTCTGCCGGAAGTCGTTTCCTGACATCATTTGTTTCCGGAAGGAAGTCGGAAGTTGTTTCTCTACGTTGCCATGGGAGACACAGTTGCTTCTGACCAGCTAGGCAGCACGGGGTGTGGGCTCCCGTGGTGCCCTGGACTGAGGCTGGTTGAAGGAGCCAGGTCTGCAACATGAGTCGCTACAATGCCAATGGGAAGGACGAGTTTAATGAACAGCTGCGAATGCAAGAAATGTACGGAAACCTCAAGGATGGCGACCCCCAGGAATATCCCAGCGGAGAAGACAGTTCTTTGGAGCAACAGCCAGGTGATGCCCCCTATGAGTGGGATCTGGACAAGCAGGCTTGGTTCCCCAAGATCACTGAAGACTTCATTGCTACATATAAGGCCAATTACGGCTTCTCTAATGATGGAGCATCTGACCCTACCGCAAACATACAAGATGTCAGTGCTGGTAATGTGGAGAAATCCCCACCGAGAAAGCTCCATGAACCCACTGAGGCCAAAACAAAGGCTGATAAAAGAAAGGCTGAGTCAGGATGGTTTCATGTTGAAGAAGACAGAAATACAAATGTGTATGTGTCTGGTTTACCTCCAGACATTACAGTGGATGAATTTATCCAGGTCATGTCTAAATTTGGTATTATTATAAGAGATCCTCAAACAGAAGAATTTAAGGTCAAGCTTTACAAAGACAGTCAAGGAAATCTTAAAGGAGACGGGCTTTGCTGTTATTTGAAGAGAGAATCTGTGAAGCTTGCATTAAAACTTTTGGATGACACTGAAATTAGAGGCTACAAATTACATGTCGAGGCAGCCAAGTTTCAACTGAAGGGGGAATATGATGCTTCAAAAAAGAAGAAGAAATGCAAAGACTACAAGAAGAAGCTGTCTAGGCAACAAAAGCAATTGGACTGGAGACCTGAGAGGAAAGCTGGACCCTCCCAAATGCGCCATGAGCGTGTTGTCATCATGAAAAATATGTTTCATCCTAAGGATTTTGAGAATGACCCATTGGTACTAAATGAAGTCAGAGAAGACCTTCAAACAGAGTGTTCAAAGTTTGGCCAAATTAAGAAGCTCATTCTCTTTGATAGACATCCAGATGGCGTGGCCTCTGTGTCCTTCAGAGATCCAGAAGAAGCTGATTATTGCATTCAAGCTCTTGATGGAAGGTGGTTTGGTGGCCGTCAAATCACTGCCGAAGCATGGGATGGAACTACAGATTATCAGGTGGAGGAAACCACAAGAGAAAGAGAAGAAAGGCTGAAAGGATGGGAAGCTTTCCTCAATGAGCCTGAGGCCAACAGAGGCTTTCAGTATTCAGATCTTGGCAGTGCTTCAGGAAATGCAGGGCCATCTAGAGGAACGCATTTTTCAGCACTCCCTGGTACATTGCGAATGAATGCTCCAGAAACCTCAGCTGGAATGACATCTGAAGGACCTGTAGATGAAAAAAAGTTTGAAAAACCAGGAGACGGGAGAGAATTTCAAGACGCTTCTGACAAACATGACCAAAAAGGCAACCATAAGGAAGAGTGTGAAGAAGGCTGCCTTGAAACTGGGTCTGAGAAAGGCAGTCCTGGAGAAGAGTCTGAAGAGAATGGCTCTGAAAGAGAACCTAAACAGAAGACACTCAAAAAACATGATGAAGAGAATGGTCTTGAAAAACAGTTCTGAAGATGACTCGGAAACAGAATCTGAAGAAGACTGCTCTGAAAAACAGTGTGAAGATGGTTCTAAAAAAGAATTTGAAGAAAATGGGCATGAAAACTAAATCGATAACTCTGAAAATATTCTTGAAAAAGAGTTACGAGACTGAAAAATCCAAATGCCAAGGTGATGGCTCTGGGAAAGCGATGAGGAGATTCTGAGACAAACTGATGATTGAGATGAAAAGGAAGCAGAAGATGAATGTAAAAAAAAAGTAAGAGTCAGATGAAGGAGAGAATGAAGAAACTGTGGTGAAAAGAGACTTGAAGACACTGATGAAAAGAAGGAAGATGAAGCAGAGGAAACACTGTTTGAAGATACAGACAAAAAAGATGGTGTCGTTGAAAAGCTGTTTGAAGAGGACCCCAGTGACTAGTTGTTAAGAGTCTAAGGAGAGGGGCTCTGTGGGTTGTTTTGGGAATCTCTGAGAAAAGCCCCTGTCCACAAGCAGCAGCTTTGCCCTCAGCAGTGATGATGGTATGTAATCTCTTCAGTTTGCTTTTTCGGAAGAATCCTTGGTCTTCCTTTGTGTCTGCTTCAGAGTATTAGTAGCAATGTTATTTTGAACATGTGCATAGTGGTGGAATGCCATCAGATTAATTCTTTGATATTTTCATTGATACTTGCACATAATAATTTTAAATCTGTGTTAACTGACTGTTCATTTAAAAGTTCATAATCATAATGCAAGTAAACTGGACCTTGTCTTTTTCTCAGATTTGTTAAATGCATGCAGAATGTATTTTTTAAAGTAGTCTGACTGAAGTTAGTGATACTGAAAAACAAAAATAAGTTGATAATATGCAGAAACAGGAAATGAGACTTGTGTTACATTGCACTTTAAATTCACATTACTGCTTTATTCACAGTAAAACTTGGCATTTCTAAGTACTTGCACATTCCTTTAGAGTCTCTGTGCTTCCAATTCACGTTACCACTTATGCCCTTGTCTCCCTTCTCTAAACCAGAACATGTTACTAACCTCATAAATAACACTTTGAAGGTTTTCCCTGCCCTATTCTTGCAAATTGCTTTTCTTTGTTTTCTTTCTTACCTCTTGCCATAAATTTACTCTTGATGTACAAAAATGAATTTCCTGAAGTCCATAATTTCCATTATTGTTGAAAATGTACAAAGAAATTAGAATTCTATTGTATACTGCTTCTTAGCCTTTAGGGGCCTCTTTATAATTTGATTAGTTATGAAACTTTTTCCCAGGGAAAAACATGTGCACACATCACACAACTTCTTGTGTATACTCTAAGGTTCATAGGTCTCCTGAAGTTTAAGAACTTTTTTGTATTGCTTACTTCAGTTTTCTGTGTTTGTTTTGGAATCACAATGCCTCATACACTGCGAAGCTGTGTAGTCCAAACAGAATTTGGAGTCTTTACTGTATTTTCCAAATTCAATATTGGTGAACTTACTTATGATGTAAAATTGAGACATCAGCCTCATAAATTAGAAACATTAAAATAAGCTTCATTGCTGCTTTTCATTACAGTGTCTTAAGTGTAATCATTACACTCTTTGGACAAAACAGAGGTCGTAATACTTCAAGCCACTTTTTGTTCTGAGAAGTTTTGGGTTGATCACTAGGATTTCTTAAAACCTTCAAAATTTCCACCAGAAATGGTTTAGTAAAAGAGGTAAAGAAAGTTATATACAGAAAAAAATTGCAAAGCAAAATAATGTTCCCTTTAAGGATAGGCCAGCAACATTTAAACACTAATAGAGAAATGGTTTTCTAAATAAATGAAAGAAAAAGAATGCCTACCTTCTGCAACACAATTGCTGGGACAGATAACTACAGATTTAAACCACATCTAGGATCATTAGAAGGGGACTGGTTTCATTATTCACATTGAAATACATAATTGTGAAAAATCCAGAAATGGTCAAAATGACAATATATAACCAGCACAAATTATACCAGGTGAGGTAATGGAAGCTCCGTAAACACAACCAAACTCCCTGAGGTGGGGCCAAATTAGTCAGCTGAGGGCTTTGGGGACATGGTGTCTGGGGTCATCTAGCTCAACTGGCATAACAGTTTATGAAGAAAATGTTATACATTCTACTTCGTGAATAGTGTCCAGGGTCTTACAAGCCTGTAAGCAGCCTTCTAGTATATACCCTTGGTCTTACCCCTTTGGGAACATGGAAGAATGAAAAAAATTAAAGACATATGGGAAAGGTTAGTCCAGAGGACTATTGGACCACATCTCCAGTGACCTCCAGCCACAGGCTGAATCCAGTACAACTAGAATGTGCCCAGCTACCACCACTGATTGTTCTGACAGGGATCACAATAAAGGGTCCCAGACAGACCTGAAGGAAAATGTAGGGTAAAACTGTAACTCACAAAAATGGACCAGACTTACTGGCCTGACAGACTGTAGAAACCCCAGAGTATAGCCTCAGACACCATTTTAGCTCAGTAATGAAGTCAATCTTGAGGTTCCCCTTCAGCCAAAGACTGGGCCGGCCCATAAAACAAAACAAGACTTAAGGGGCATGCCAACCCCGGGGTAAGAACAAGAAGGCAAGAAGGGACAGGAAAGCTGGTGATGGGGAACCCAAGGTCGAGAAGGAGTGTTGACATGTCATGAGGTTGTTAACCAATGTCATAAAACTGTATGTATACCAGCTGTTTAATGAGAAGCTAGTTTGTTCTGTAAACCTGCACAATAAAAATAAAGAAAAAAAAAGAATTCAAAACTATGTCTAAATAGTATCCCCTTACATGATAAATGTTATCACTGAAACAAGAAATAAAACTTAACTTTATTCATTTCCTCCCACATGCATGTCTCTCATCATCCTTCTTGATGGTTCTTCATTCATTCCCTTTCCTCTTTGCTGCCTCTTTTCCCTAAGTTAAAAATGACCAGATGGCCCTTGGTTTAAAGCCTTCACTCAGCCTACACCATCTCCCTCCTTCCCTCTTTTCTGTCAAATGCCCTAGCCATCAGTCTTTAATTCTAAAAAAAAAAAAAATTGAATTTCAGTACACATTTGAAGTTTCTGATGATCTCCGAATTCAGTCTAGCCAAGTCTCATCTTCCCTGTACTCTTAGCCATGTTAAACATTGCTGCCCTCTTTTTATTGTGCTTTGTGCCTTACATCTTATTGTAGAGCAGTGTATGTTCACTACAGGAAATTCAAACAGTATAATAATTTCTCTTCTTCCAGATCTGATGATGAAGTGAGAAAAAAACGTTTTTTTTTAACCAAATGGGATTATATCTATACATACCGTTTGTTTCTAGCTTTTTTCCACTCAACGTTATTATACTTTTCTAACCTAGACTTTCACACCACCAAAATCTGTTTCTCTCCACTTGTTCAATATCATTTTCTGAATTATACACATGATACCATTCTAGATAATAAAGAGAGAGATACAAAAAAGAACTACTTCTCTGGTCTGGCATAGTGGTTAAGCGCTACAGCTACTAACCAAAAAGTTGACAGTTCGAATTCACCAGGTTCTCCTTGGAGACACTGTGGAGCAGTTCTACTTTGTCCTATACAGTTGCTAAGAGTTAGAATCGATTAAATGACAATGATTTTGGTTAGTTTTGTTTGTTTCCAGTCTTAAAGAGAACACAGATTACTAGAAATGTTGAGTCTTCTTGGTCTCCTTACCCACACTTTCTCCAGCTGCCTTCCAAACAAGGCAATGTGCAAACCTATCTTCATCCACCCTTCTCTCAGAGCTAGATCCTCCCTTCAAAGCTCCAATTCTCACTTACCTTGGGAAGAGGTTCCCACCTGCCTCTGCTCCCTAAGTAATCATCTGCTTCCTCTGAAATCTTGGGTCCCACATATTTGGCTTTAGATGCTCCCTTGTGTTCTCTGTTCTCTTCTCATTCCCAATAGACAGTAGCTCTCTGAGGTCAAAGTATTATACTTTAGCGTTGAGGGTAGGACTTTTTTTATTTTTATACTCTTAAGCTAACAGACTTCTTAGATGCTCAGTAACTATTTTTGAAATTATTTCTTCCTCCTCTCCCCACAATCCATTAAGTCTCAGCCTAGTACCTTCTGATAAATCTTGTCTCCAGTATGGACTGTCTCACCCTCTATTGAGTTTCATGTTTTTTCACGTTAGTAGCTTTCAAACCATTTTGATACGAGCCACAATAAAGTGTGTGTTTTGCATCACAATTGGATTGTACCTTACTAAAGTTTCACAAAATGGTACTGACCCTGACTACATAAGATATTCTCTTTTCTATTTAGTTTCCCTTTTTCTTTCTCTCTTTTTTCTCTTCCCCCCAATCTCCTTTTTTTTTTTTTTAAGTGGTAGAGGCCAACTAAACAGATTTTATTACCCATAATCTGGAAAACACTGACCTATGCATTAGGATACTAAGATGCTCAAGCTGCTTCTAAAACCTAATGTGTCTAAAACTGATAAGGTCCAACTTTCTTCATTTAAGGTAACCACTTTTCTCAATTTCTTCATCATATGGACCAAAAAAAAAAAAAGTTGTAACATTATTATGTCATTTCCTTGAGTTTGCAATTAAAAAGCTCTCTTGCTCTCGCTCTCTCTGTGTGTGTATGTATGTGTGTGTTTTACCATGCTGGATCTATCCTTTACCCGTGTTTTTTTGTCATCTCTAACATCTCAGTTATGCCCCTTTCTAACCTGTATCCAAATCCATTACAAGTATATTTTTCCAAGATTACTTGCTTTATAAAACACATGACAGTTGGATTTTTTTAAATCTACAGAGAGGTTAAGTTACTCACATAAATTCATATGCCCAGTTCACTGCAGAGCGAAATCCTGAACCCAGATCTTTTAAGTACACAACTAGTAGTCCCCTACACACAAACCTTCATACTGTGAAACACAAGATACTCACACTGGACTTTGCTGGCCTCTAATTCACATTTAACTTGCTCTGCTATCTCTCACTCTCCTGTCTCCCCATCATCTTTTAACTAAACCAATATTTTGTCCAGCCAGTATAATGGCTGTTTTGCATAGACTCCAAATTCCCTTCAAGTACTGAAATGATCTGTACCAGTCTGCTCCTACTTATCTCTCTGCTAATTCATAGCTAGCATCAAGCATAGAGCTTAGCACAGTGGCTGTTCAGTCACTATCACAAACTACCCCCTTAAACATTTTGTAAAATGATTTCTCCAACATCTCCAGCAGCATCCCACCCCTTCATATGACATTCCAGATTTTAATATGACCTGCCCCAGAATCCAGTCAGTCTTCACTGCTCTTTAACAGTAATTTTTGCTAGACTTATCTCCTCCTATAGGGAAGTCTGTCTTTTTCATTTCTATGCTTAGGTCCCTGGAGGTCCAGATCAAGTACTAGAATGGTGTGTACCTTTTTCAGAAATTAAAACCCATTGAGATGATACCTGCCTTTCTGAACTCATCTCACAGTTATTATCTACCTCCTACATTTACATACTTACTCATAAAGTACCTTTCATGTTTTCTGAACTGTGTGAATTGCTTGGAAGCTTCTGAAGAACCAGTTTAGTATTCTAAATTTATTTCAGTTTGGTTTACTCAGCTCATAAGGACAGAACTTTGCACTTCACATTAAAACCTCTGTTCAAGATGAACTTTTAAAAAGTGTATATTCAGTGCCTACCACATGTCAGCCAAACCTCCAATAAAGGAGGTGTCTTTATTCCCATTTCACAGATGAGAAAGCAGGATGACAAGTGTGTAACTTGTAGAAAGTCACTTATGGCTACTGGACTCAGCCTAGATCTGGCACACTCCGAAGTCTTGATACATCTCTTTACGATGTCAATGCCCCCTCACTTCCATCAAAATCAGTCAATCCAGAAGGCATACCAACTCATTTCTGCATTGTCGAGTGCTTGCATGTTCTCTTGGCATGTTTTCTGATCCTGTATGTATTGAAATTATCCTTAATTTAGAAAAGGTTGGAATGCTGCCAACTAATGTAAGTTATGGTTCCAGCTCTACCTGTGCAAACTGCTCTTTTCTTTCCCAGCTTCAGTTTCTGCATCAAGTTCTACCACTGTTTGACTTCACAGATTCATTTTTTTCTCTTAACTCTGGCCACTCATCCCAAGTACCCTCACACGGTTCCTTGAACACGACTGTATGTATGCCTCTCTACTCCTGCTCAGTGCGCACAGTGGTGGTTCAGGGGGAGAAACACATTACCTTCCATACAGGAAACTCCCAGCACATGCACCTCATGCACAGACACCCTCATCTTTCAGTGGAGACCTGCACATTGCTATGATGCTGGAGAGGTTCCATTAGACCTTCTACACTAAGACAAACTAGGAAGAAAGGTCTGGTACTCTATTCCCAAAAATCAGCCAGTGAGAATCCTATGGATCACAATGGTTCGATCCCCACCTAATCATGGTGATAGCACAAAACAGGGCAGTCTTTTGTTTTGGTGTACACAGGGTCACTATAAGTGGGAAGCCAACTCAGTGTCAGCTAACAACATCACCACACTCAGGGTTTTTGCTCTGCCTGCCCTGCCCCTTTGGCCAGTTTCATCTGGTAAAAGCAAATTCATCTGCCAAACCCAACTCAAGGCAATCCCAAGCAAAATTAATTGCTTCTTGGTACTCCAATAGAACTTAATGCACATCCCTATTTATAAGTGCAGTGTATGTCTGGCTACTCCCTAGCTTTAGAGGCAGAAGCCCATCTTGACTTGACTTTACAGGCTGAAACCCAACACAGGTCTGAAGCTGATCTCCTCAAGATTTCACTCTGATTTTCTGATTAAGAAATTCTGGGATGTTTGTTGTAAGTCACCGTGGAATCAAGTATCCAATCACTTATACATGTATTTGGAAATACTTTCTGCCCTTCCTGTTTCAGAGTTGTTTAAATGTTATCTTCTCACAGAGGTTTTCTCCCAACCACCCAATCAAAAATGGATGTCCCCCTCAAGATATCCCATAATGCGCCATGCTTTTCCTTAGTTCCCATCAGAATATGTAAGTTCGTGTGTATATAGGTTTTTCTTGTTTAATGCCTATTTTTCTCCCACTATTAGACTGGAACCTTGATGGAAATAAGCACAATGTTTAACTCACCAGTGTATTCCCAAAGAACATACCTCAATATTGAATAAAAGATGTGAAGATTAAATGTAATATATACAAAGGAACTTTGTAAACTTTAGAGTAATGATATATAATTACTGGCATTAATCTATCCAACCTCTTAGATAAGCAAAACAAAAGCTTCAGTCTCTTTTCCAGTATCATAATCTAGCCACTGCCTTCAGATCAATCCCAACTCATAGTGACCCTATAGGTCAGAGTAGAACGGCTTCATAGAGTTTCCAAGGAGCAGCTAGTGGACTTGAACTGCCAACCTTTTGGCTAGTAGACATAGCATTTAACCACTGTGCCACCAGGGTTTCTATCATCTGTCTAAATTTGGCAAAATTACTTTCTGCCTAACCAATAATAATACCAATTACTTTAGTTAATAAGTTGCAAAAATATCAGCTATGAGAAATATTCAATCACCTCAGATGTCACTTCAAGGTTTTTTTAAATAAAATAAAGATCAAAGAGCTTCTTCCCTTCAAAAATAACTTTGATTGTCATACAGAAGTCTACTGTTCAAAGCACTATACAAACAACCTTTATGAGAAGCATGTTCAAAAAACTGTGACAGTTGACCAATATTCTTAAGCAAGTGAATCCAAGCTAAGGAAAGCACATTTGCCAACACAGAGGCAGGTGTTTTCAGGGCTCCTCAACTGCGTGGACCCCTTCTGAGGCTCTGAGAGTGAAGGGGAGTAACAGCCCAGCCATGGGTTCTCATGGCCATAAGTTTTCTAAATTTTCTAGAAGCAAAAGAATTTTATGTTGTGTAAAGTGTCCTCCAAACTGAATAATCTCATGCTCCAGCGAGCTTAGATCCACCCCTGTGCTGATGGCTTTCAACCTTATAATCAGACCACTTTTCTCTGCAAAATAGTCATAACCCAAATGGCAGTACTGGCATATTTTAGCCACTGATCTTTTCAAGTGTAGTTCCAATCATTAAAAAATAATGATTTCATAATACTGTCTTTTAAGGGATTCTAAAAAGAGACTATGTCTGAATACTTATTTTCCTTCTAGATCCACTCATATTCCTTTTCCTTATTTATAAGCACAACTTACCTACATTAAAGATCTAATATTCAGAACAGCCCTAACAAGTAAGCATTATTAAATTTCCTATTTTACAGAAGAAGAAACTAAAACTTGGAGAAGTTAAATAACTTGCCCAGTATCAGACTGCTTAGGGACAAGGCTGGAGGTTCACTTTGTGGCTGTGGAACCCTCTCGATCTCTATATACTACTTGCTATACATACTACTGTGCTGTACTATCTGCAGGGTTGCTTGACAACAGGAATTACGTCATCTTGGTCCTTTGTAATTCCCCATAGACTAATGACAAGTAGCTGGCACTCAATAAACATGTGATTAACTCTTTAAGAGAACACCTAATGCTACTCAATCTCAAACAGCATGACATTAACATAAATATTCTTAAATGACAAGATAGTCAGATACTAAAGAGGAGATTAGTAATATACAACAAAGGGCTATTACGTGTTACCTCATGTAAACGAATGACACAGAATGGAAAATGGGGTCAGAGGTTGCCAGTATATGTAGCTACAAATCAAAAAGTACTCGGAGAGATTAAATAGTCAAATACAGGCTATATATGAACCTTTTAAATCACTTTTGTGACATAATTTTTTAATTCAAAGAAAAATATTGCATATATTGAGGAGTAAAAGAATGCATAATAGGGTTGTTAAATGTTTTTTTCAAAACTATACATACATACAATGAAATACCACTCAGCCATAAAGAGAAACAAAATCCTGATACATGGACAAACTTCAAGATCATTATGTTGAGCGAAATAAGTCAATCAGAAAATTACAAATATTATATGATCTCACTTAGACAAAATAATAAGAAGAAACAAATGCATAAACCTGCCCCTGAAAAACCCACATATATTGCAGTCAAGTTGATTGTGACTCATAGCTACTGTATAGGACAGAGTAGAACTGCCCCATAGAGTCTCCAAAGAGCGCCTGATCTGAACTGCTGACCCTAGACATAGCTCTTAACCACTGTGTTACCAGGGCTTCCAAATATATAGAGAAGGCGATTTCTTAGGTCACCAACATCAGCGGAGGGGGGGCAGGAAACCACTGTGTAGGAAGCAGTGAGCTTTGTCTGTGATGATGAAAATTCAGCAATGATTCTGGGTGTGGTTGCACATAATTGATATGATTCATATCACTAAACTATACATCAGAAAAATACTGAATTGGCAAATTGTGTGTTTTTTAATACATACATATATATATTTACAACAATGAAAAAATAATTTAAAAATACCCATACACAAAAGGGTCAAAATAGCTGTAGTTCTGTCAGTCTTCAGTGGCTCGGAAGTTAAGCTAGTACTGCAGAGAGGGAAACATTTCAACCAAACAAAACTCAACAAACTCAGCTGCTGCATGTAGACATGGCCCAGAGTAACGAACTGAAACCGCCTGAAAGGCCACCATTTGGCACCCATACCAACATCAAAAGGCAATGCCCTAATGAGCATCTGCAGCTGAGAGACAGCATTTCAACACCATGCAATGAAAGGGCACAATGGCACCACTGCCAAAGCCAAATAATTTACATCCCTTTACATCAACAAATGGTTTAAAGTTTGGCACCAAGACGTAATGACAAAGAGGGCTAGAGGTAGCATGACTGTGAGTTTCAGACGTTTTTCTGTAGTTTCCTGCCCTACAGTAGTGAGTATGGCTACCAGTAATATTGATAACAGTTTCACGTCACTGGCTTTTAGTATTAAAAACTATGGACCTCATATAAACGTAATTATCGAGATTCAGAGAGGTTCCTGGGAGATTCCTCCACCTAAATCCCGGCTCTTGAAATATTGCTCAGAGACTTGTTGAGTATTTTAAGAGATGCATAAAACTCTCCTTTTCTGAATTTGACTCAGAATGCTTTTTTCTTCTTAGCCAAAAAACTCTAACTTAGCCTTTTTATTCAAATCTCAAATGGTCATCATTACATATAAAACCAGCTATTTAATGTTGTTGATTTTGTTTCATTTGTAACCCTTTTTAAGACTTCCAAAACGCTACCTCCCATTTACCGCTAATTCTTTTACAGTTCCAGGCATTCTTTCACCAAACATATTTGATAAATCACTGAACTTAAGAATTGATTGTGAAATTTACATTAAGATGTTTATCTTGACACCATGAAGTATTTATTTGTGTGTTGAAAAACTCAGTAATAGTACAGCAGAACCTTTTTAAATTGCCTTTGTCTCTTGCCAGGCTATGACTTTTCTAGCAGACTGACAGGAGCAGGTTCCGTCCCTTCTCTTGCTTATCAACTGGTTCTGCTCTCCATCACCGGAAACCCAAAATCATCTAGGACAGTTTAAACTTTTCCTTGGCAACAGGTAGTCAATCACTTATTTTAAAGAAGACAAGAAGGATCATCTATAAAATATCTTTGGAAGTCTGCCAGTAGCATTGACGCCACTTGCAGTGTGGAGCGCAGCCACAGTTCTTTAACGCAAAAGATGTAAATACGGGGAATCCATGAGGTTGGTATTAAAGGCTTCGTAGTCTTAAAAATGAACTGGTTGGACCAGAAATCCCGAAGTCTGTATTTCAAGCAGTGTAAAGTTTACCAAATGTTATCTATAATTTAAGAAACTAAATTCTGTAATGGACAAAAACATCTGTCACATCTAAAGATTAGTTTCTGAATGACAAAATGGTGCTATTTGAGAGGCAATTAAGATAGTGTTTCCTGAGACAGAAAAATATAGATATAGACTATGATTACTTAAATTACATACCATTCACCTGAGTTCATTTAATAATAAATGTATTTCAAAGATCAGCACTATGTAAAACCCTCAGAATTTGGGTGTTTCACATTACTAATTTCTCCCTAGTAAAGCTGCCCTGCATAAGCATCAATATCTTTTGTGTACAGCATACACACATAATTTATTTTTTAGTTTGTTTTTTCTTTTTTTTTGCAAACAGTTTACTACCCTAATTCTTGAACTGTCAAATCCATGAAACCAGTCACCCATTAGATCAACACTGCCCATAGGTGAATCATTCCATTCAGGAACCGGATGAACCTCATTTAGTAAACAAAGATCTTATCATTCAGATCTTAGTTTATGTACTGCTGTTTGTTTTTCGTTTTTTAATTTCCTGTTCACACAGGATTTGTTTTCTTGTTGTTTTTAGAAACAAACAGATTCTTAGTAAAGGTACCTGGAAAGAAGCCATCAAGTTAAATCAGCTGAGAGAAGAGGGAAAGAACTTTTTGAAAAATTAACTAAAAAAAAAAATACAAATTTTAGACTATCAAAAACTTAGCAAAGTTTCTAGATTCTGAGGACCTTTGTAGTGGAAGTAGTAACTCAAAAACAAATTGAAGTCACACTGCTACAATACCTAGTCCCTTTTTGTCTTTAACTTTGCTGTATTTTAAATAAATTCTAGCTTTTTCAAATATAGTAATATTTTCCCCATTATTGGATGAAGATTTTTGAGTTTTAAACAAAATTGGGAATGATTTCCTACATTTTTAAGCATGACTTTATTACATTCAGCTAGATTTTGTTCAGAAAGCCCCATTTCCAATCTTAACATGAGAATCAAGGAGAAAATCGGGCTCCATATAACTGCAGCACGGCACACTTGGCTGAAATGCATCTTAATGCATTTAGTAAGAGAAATTATAGACACATATTTCATAGGTATGTTAGCTTTTGTAAGACTGCAAAGGTGCTTTGTTCGTATTGTGGTGCCATCTTTCTAGAAAACCTTAATTCTCAAAAAGTTAAACCGGCAGAAGGTTGTAAAATTATCAAATAAACATGTAATCTAACAACCATTCCAGATCACACAAGCCAACAGTTTTTCCACACAACATTCAAAATTGACATAGAATATACTCAGATTTACCATGCAATTTCACAGCCTTTCGCTTTGTTTTTAATGAGCACAGACGTCAAAATGAGAGAGGAGCAGTAGCTTTTACTGGTTTCGTGTACTGAGAAAGCACACTTTACACGTAAATTTTCACATACACAGACTGGAAGTCTATTTGCCTGAATTCCCATTGTCCCTAGAGATGCTACAACATTTGAGGCCAAATATAACACAATTATGTTGTTTTAATGATCCTTTAACTTGAATTCTCTGGGTTTTGTTTTTTAGTTTAACTACAGCAGAAACCACAATAAAACATTACTTTTGAAAACCATTCAACTTCTTTCTTTTGTTAAACAACCTTGTATGTGTTTCACGTTCTGCCTTCCTCCTGTTCCCAAGGTGCTGTCTACTTCCCTAGCAAGGAATGAGGACACTTTCATTTTAGACAACACTTCAAATCTTGGTCAAAATGCCACCCTGGCCTGGACATTCACACAAACATTCAAAGACCCCAATCCAGGATTCTCTAGGTGTGTACTTGCCTACAACTCCCTAAGAATTTAGACACTGGCGTAATACCCATTACCATGATGGAAAGAACAGCCAGGCAATTCCCCAAAAGCATGGAAAAAGCCCACCAAAACTCAGGACCCCAGTGTCATGCCTCCACCAGAGACAAGGAAGTCCCAATACACCCCTTTGACGGTTTGAGGAGGTCATGCCTCGAGGACACTGGGCCACGAAGGAAAAGGAAGGCACGTGGACAGAACACCAACCAGCTGTCGGTGAAAACGCTGGATGCCTAAAGCCGGCTAGCTGGGGTGACCCTCCCCCACCCCGGCACCCCTTGAGGCTCCGCCCCCGGCATCGCCCCTGGCCGGCGACCCGCTGCAAGCGCATCACTGCGCCGGGTCACTGCGCCCTGGGCCTCTCTACATAACATCTTGCAAGGCGAAGCGCAAAGACCCCTAAACGCAACACTAGTGTGTGCGGGAAGGGTGGAATGGGGTCCCCTCCAAGTCGGCCCGAAAGGGGCACGCCTGGGCGAGCAAGGAGGGGCAGACAAGGAGTCCTCACGTTCACCACCTAGTTTACATTTTATTTCCTCAGAAACTGTCGAGGCAGGAGGAGGACCCGCCCGAGGGCGGGGTTTCTCCTAACAAGGGGTAGGCGAGACCGTTAGACTGGAACACGGAGAGAGGGTCCTGGCTGCTCCGGGCTGCCACCTCAATAAAAGCCTCTCGCGGCTTCCCGCCCAGCCAGCCTCCCTCTGATTGGTCGCCATGGGAGGGAAAGGAGTTGGCTGGAGGCGGCGGCAGAGCGCTGCTCTCGTGCTGCCCGGGGTAGGGGTGCGCTGGGTGCCCCCCAGGTCGCCCAGCGCGCTCCCGCACTCCGACTGGGCCTTCCAGGGCAGGTTCGGCGGCACCGAACGTCAGCGACGCCGACACATAGCGCTCTCCGCCCGGCTCTCCCTAGGCGCCGAAGCACTTCTTCATACACGCCGTCCCCCCCCTCCAATGTCCGCCCACCCCACCCAGCTCTCTGCGTCCCGGCTTCTTGTATTCCTTTCTTTCCATCCATAAGTGTAGAAGGGCAAATTCTTGAGCGTGGGGTGGAGGGAGCAGCTGTATGGGAGGATGGGTGAGCAGAGAAGAACCTTCCAGGGAGGCAGAGATGGAAATAACCAAAATGAAATGAACCTCTCTGCTGGCTGCCAAGGTTCTCTGGGCGGCGGCGCAGCAACTACCAACCGCAGCAGCATCACTACTGTCTTCCTTCCAGCTCCCTATTGTTCACACTTTACAGGGCTCAGGAACCTCGCCCAAAGAAAAGAGCCGTGGGCGAGGTGTTTCGGGAGACTACCTGCTATTCTTTTATAGCACCGTGCAACACTAAGCTCGCAGCGCGTGTAAAGGCACACGCGCACACGCGCGCGCGCGCGCGCGCACACCAGGCAGCCCCGATCACGCCCTCCTCGCCCTCCGCCCCTCCGCACTTCCTCCTGTCAAAACGCGCTGCCCGACCGACCCTCCCATCCCTCTGTGCTCCAGGCCGAAAGCAGGGTTTGCAACTCGCCAGCAATTTGACAA
The DNA here is from genome assembly GCA_028571685.1 of Heterohyrax brucei. Lineage (NCBI taxonomy): Eukaryota > Metazoa > Chordata > Mammalia > Hyracoidea > Procaviidae > Heterohyrax > Heterohyrax brucei. Next base: position 38,182,526 of record CM053145.1, read on the forward strand.
ATAAGAAAACTAACGTCATAGCGAGAGGGATGCAACAACGGCCACACAGCCCCGTGATTCTGCCCGTTTGGCCAGATTTTGCAAACCGTTATTCTGCCAGGGAGGCGCGGGGGGGGGGGGGCGGGGACGAAGGCATCGAGACCCACTTTATTAGACCTGGGAAAATAATCATCAGCGGTAGCTGTCCCGACCTTATTGTTCACTCTTCCCAGAACCCGTGCTGACAAGCCTCTTGCCCGCAGAAACCGAGCCCGTGCGAGGGTACCACCCGAACTACAGCACCCCCACCCCGCCGCCACGCCGTCCGCCTTGGGGAAAGGAGCGCTGCCCGTCACCGGCGCGGCCACAGCGTCCCTGGAAGCTGGTGGGCTCCGCTCCCACTGCTGCGAGCACACCAAGTGGGAAGGGCAGGCAGGCGGGCTGAACGGACGCCCGACGTTCACTGTGCGGGGAGGTAGCCTGGGTCCAGGGCAGCCCGTGAAGGCGCAGGGTCTGGGTGGGCAGCAAGGGCGACGCGCTCCTTTCTCAGCTCCACGAAAATCACCAGCAATAACACTCCACGGAAAATCTCCCCCAAATTACTGTGTTCCTTGAGGGAAGAGTAGGGGGATAAGACCACTTCAAAAATCAGATCAAGAAAAAAAAAAAATGTACCTGCAGTTCCCAGGAAAAACAAAGTCCAGATGAGATCCTTAGTTTGCAGCATTGTAGTCTGCTGGCTGGGAGGGATGTTCTTGCCGCGGTAAATTCTGTGTCCCCTCTTGCAGCGAGTGTGGACGGCGACAGAGCAACAGACCTAGGAGGAGACAATTGCCAGGCAGAGTATGATTATTTTTGCAGAATTGTTTCCTGCCAGCGGCTGCCGAGCAGCGTTCACGCGCTTATCGGAGAATGAGTGACAGTCCCAGCCTCAGCACACTCGCAACTCGGAGATCCTTGCGCTGGCCCGGGTTGGCTTTGATGGAACTGGGGATGGGAGAGGGGGGCGGGGGACGAGGGTGAGAACCTCACTGTGTCCTTCCACCACGCCGGCCACAAATAGTGCCGAACATCAAGGAGGTAAGAGAGACAGGGGAGGCAGATGCGGCCGCCTGCAAAACGCGGCCTGGAAATTGCAGAGGAGTCGGAATCATTCACACGCAGTCTCCCAGCAGAGCTGGGATTTCTTCTTTATGCACTTCTCTCTCACACACCTCCGCGTTCCCTCCAGCTAACCAGCCTTCCTTAATCAAGAGTTTGGACATTTTGATAACTAATAACTCATAAAAATAAAATCTTAGGTTAGGCTAGGTTTTTAAATTTGTGAAATCCCTCCACGTAGATCTTGAAACACAAAAATGGCCTAAGCCTTAATTTTTTTTTTTAAAGGCAGAAAATTAGAAATTTGAAGGGGGTTGAGATTGCTATTGCTGGGCTTTGTTTTGGCATTGTTTGTTTGTTTACTAATTATGAAGTTTGAGCCCTCACATTGGAAGCAACATCTGACAAACCGACAAATCTCAGGGGAAGGAGGTGAAGAAACTTTAGCAGAAGAAAATGCAGATGCTCGATTTCCAGAAATAACTGGAAGAAAGTGACAACTTTTTTTGCTTATAAATGCTGGCTTTTGCGGTCTTTTTATGAAGATCATGGAGCCTTTTAGGTATGTCCGATGATATGGGAGCAATATTAATTAATAATTTCTTGTAAGGGGATGGAAACCTCAGTTCTTTAAAATGCTGATGTAGATGATCACTGAAGTGCTACCACAAAGGGACTGCACTTAATCTTACAACTGTACTTTCTAAAGAAAGGGATGAGAGCAAGTTGAAAATAAACCATCTCAGGACCTGAACAGCGCTTGAGTGTGTAAGGAAGAAGATGTGAAAGAATCAGGAGCCCTAAGGTGTTCTAGACAATAACGGAGTCCGTTAGCCCAGCACAGTTAAATGTCTGAGATAGGAAAGCTGCAAATAATCAAAGTCACCAACATACCACACCAACATTATTGTGCACTTTGTTTTCCCCATCCTCTGCTTACAGACAGGCCAACACCCTTTACTGGGCACTTTTTATCTCCTCTTGGGTCGCCATGAGTCGGATCCAACTCGACGGCACTTGGCTTTGGCTTCCCTTTCTCTAGGCTAGCTGGGCCACATCAACACACTGTGATTTCCAAGCACGTCAGAAAAGTACTTCCTCCTTCAAACCAACTTCTCACAATGGTTACTTTGATTAATATTTCTTTTATATCAATCATAAAAGTAATCCACCACCCATCTGGCAATTTGTTGTACCATGGTGGCTTGTGTTTTGCTACGGTGCTGGAACTTATGCCACTGATATTTCACATACCAGGTGTTACCAACGGTGGACAGATTTCAGTAGAGCTTCCAGATTAATACAGACTAGAAAGACCTTGTGATCTACTGCTGAAAATCAGTCAATAAAGACCCAATGGATCGTAACAGAATACTGTCCAATGTAGTGCTTGAAGACGAACCTCCTAGATTGTAAGACAGTAGAAATACACAGTGGTTACAACAAAGGACTCAAACACACCAACAATCAAGACGGGGCAAAACCGGGCAATGTCTCTTTCTGCTATATCTAAGGTCATCATGAGTTGGAGACAACTCGATGACAACTGTAATAGATGTAATATTTGCTCATTGTAGAAAATACAAAAATTAAGAAAAGTAGAAACTAGAACACCACAAGTCTGGTAGATGCCGGACGCAGAATCTTTTTTGTATGCTTATGAATGGTTATAATTGAGACATTATAGTAGTCATTTTAATTCTGCATAGTTTCCCTGCCAAGTGCCGTCGAGTCGCTTAGCTTAGTTTCCCTAATGTTTCATTATAAGCATTTTTTAGGTCATTAAAAAGTCATTCTAAATGTTTTTATAACTATTTAACATTTCTTTGTATTGATGGTTCTTCAATGGTTCCTTCATTGTTGTATATTTAGACTGTTTCCAGAAACTAGTAATATAAGTAATGCATTTTCTAAACATCTTTCAACAAATACTTATTGAACAACGACTGTGATCCACTCTGTGCAGTAGATTAAATAAAAAATGTTGGTGAGGAGGATAAGATTTGGTTTGTTAAAGAAGTGTTAAAGTGTCTTAGGCTTCAGACATGAGTTTCTGCTGAAATGCCAAACTGTCCTACTAAGCTTTATAAATGTGTACAGTTGAACTTATTAGTTTGTGATAGTAAGGAATAATGCGAAGAGGCCTGAGAGAAAGAGGGAAAACTGGGAAACTGAAAGCCCCTGAAATAAAATCTTCCTACTAATTTTACCATCAAGGATGAGAGACACACCCTTTCCTGCAAGACATCCTCCTTATAGTGCATGACAGCAGAATTAAAAGATTCCTCACCATATTTCTCCTCAAATGTTCCTATTTTTAGCCTTTACTAGGCAGGCGTGGAAATTCGATCTCACTGCAGCATGACTGTGTTTTTTTCTCCCCAGCCCCTCCTTGCCCCTTGTAGCTGAGCTGAGCAACACAAACGAGCAACCCCTAGATAACAGCCCAGTCAGGCTAAGCTACACATTCTGACTTCCTACTTCCATGTGAAACCACGAGAGCTAAAAGCCAGAAGCTGGGAACAAAACTGGACCAAACCAGGCTGAGGCGCCTGCGCAGGCGCAGACCCATGCGCGCAGGCGCAGACCACTGCTCGCAGGCGCAAAGAGCCCTGAGGAGCCTTTCTAGTGGCTGGTAGAGATGTCGCAGAGGTGAGCCACCATTTTCCCTTTACTGCTGGCGTTTTGCGATTGTTGAACCCCAGCGCGACTGCATGGACCCATTGATGTTGATGTCATCACTGAAGTCACCAGCCTGTGGGTGGACCGTGTTCTCACTCTGTTTTCCTCCCCCGCACGATCCAGTGTGCCTGCCAGTTAGGCTGCCAACTTGGCGATGGTGTACTCTTCTGCGTAGCCAACCAAATGAAGCTTGCTTTTGTTTTCGCCTGATTTGTGTCTCAGTGTCCTACGAAGAGAGACAGAGGACAAGTAACATAACTGGCTATGCTCTGTTGCAATGACATTCTCTATAATTCTGCGCTATAATTATGGCAGTCCAGACTCTATGTGTGGGTCCCATGTTCTGTTAACAGGGCCTATCACTTATCTCAAATCCTGTAACTCTCCGCTTGTCAACGCCTACCTCTGTGAGCTCTGAATGGCACTCTCTGAACTTCACTTCAAAGTGAGACAAAAGTGTGATACTCCCTAGACCTATCTTCCCAGAAAGCTACCCACTGCCTCAGAGTCAATTCTGACTCATAGCAACCCTATAGGTAAGAGTACAACTCCCCCATAGAGTTTCCAAGGAGTGCTTGGTGGATTTGAACTGCCGACTTTTTGGTTAGTAAACAGCACTTAACCACTATGCAGCCAGGGGTTTGAACTGCTGACCTTTTGGTAAGCAGGCATAGCACTTTACCACTACGGTCAGGGTTTCCTCCAGAAAGTTAGGCATGCATTAATGAGTTTTGGTGGCACAGTGGTCATTGGATCAGCTGATAACCAAATGATCACCAGTTCAGATCCCCTAGGTGCTCAATGGAACCTCTATGAAGCAGTTCTACTTTGTTCCATAGTGTCGCTGTGAGTTGAAACCATTTCAAAGGAGATAGGTTTGGGTTTGGTTTGGAATGCTGTTGCCATTAGTCAGAATCAATTCTTAGCAGCACACAACCAGAACAATCATGTGAACAGGAATGTCTGTGTAGGACAGATGGTTGAAATGCTTGACTGCTTACCAAAAGTTGGCTATTTGAGTCTACCCAGAGGTACCTCAGAAGAAAGCTCTGGTGATCAACTTTTAAAATATCAGCCACCGAAAACCCCGTGGAGCACAGTTCTGCCGGGACACACTTGGGGTCGCCATGAGTCAGAGTCAACTCTATGGCAACTGTTTAACTATGGAAACATCCACAATTTCGAAACAGAGGAAGGTGGTATTAAGACCCTTTTAGAGACGGAGGCTAGATTGGCAAACCAGAGAACAGCATGAGACCCATGGCAAGAAGACTAGTTAGGAGGCCAGGACATTGTCCTGGATAGGATGGTGAGTCCTAGTTTAAGGGAGCAGCTGTGTCAAAATAAGCAAACAGGAGCACTGATTTGAGTCACATTGCCAAGGTAGTAACAGCAGGACATAGGAGCTTTTTGAAGATTGGGATGTAAGCCAGAGGAAGTCATCAAAGTTCCTTTTGTTCATTCAAGAGGTAGTTACTGAGTGGCTAACACTAAATGTCCAGCACTACTCTAGACACTGAGAATATAGCACTGACAAAACAGAGACCCTGTCTTCATGGAGTTTCCATTCTTAAGAGGAGGACAAATAATAAGCCAGTAACCAGTATGTCAGCCGGTGATTAAGTGCTAAGAACAGGGCACTAAAGAGTGCTGCAATCAGGGCATAATTGCCATTTTGTATAGGAAAGATTAGGGAAAATTTCTATGATATAGAAACATTTGACAGAAACCCAAAGAAAGAGATGACTCCAGAGTTGCCAACTCAAGCAGTTGAGTAGCTGCTCGTAACATTAACAGGAAGTCGAAGAGGAAAGGCAGATGCAGACCATGATCTTATCTAAAGGACAATGATATCAGCTCTGGCTATAATAACTTTGAGAAGTTTGAGAGACATCCAAGTGAAAATCTCCGGAAGACAGTCAAATACCAAGAGTCCTAGAGAACATCAATGTTTAAGGCATGGGCAGAAGGAAATGCAAAAGAAATCATGAAAAAATCAGTCACAGATAAAGAGAATTAAAACATTTTAATGTCATAAAATCCAAAGGAGAAGAATGTTTTGAAGTGGTTGAATAAGATGAAGGCACAAAAGAGCTCTTGGATTTGATGATTAGAAAATCGCCATGGTGCTTTCAGAGGGTAGCCTTCCTAGAGTGATGGAGAAGGGAGAAGTCACTGTCCTGCAACTGGAAGGAGAACAGGAGGGTTGGGCTACTCTTTCAAGTGGTCTGATACTCCAGTAATTTAATAATAACAGGTAGGTAAACTTCAGGGGGCTGAAACCTTGAAAGAGGGGTTTGTTTTATCTCCTTTTAATTTGAGATTGTATTATCAGGCTATCAAGTAAGTTACAAAAGAACTATATCACTTATGGAAACCCTGGTCACGTAGTTAAGTGCTATGTCTGCTGGAAACTCTATGGAGTAGTTCTCCTCTTGAGTTGGATTCAACTCAGTGACAGTGGGTTCAGGTTTGGTATGTTACATATTTACATATTATAAAGCAAATCAGTATACTTTTCTACCTACCTGACATAAATAATAAATATAAAGTTACCAATTCCCCAACCTTGGTGGCATAGTGGTTAAGTGTTGCATCTGTTAACCCAATGGTCAGCAGTTCAAATCCACCAAGTGCTCCTTGGAAACTCTGTGGAGCAGGTCCTATATGGTCCTATAGCGTCACTATGAGTTGGGGTTGTCTCAATGGCCCTGAGTTTGTTTTTTATCCTTTTTTAAGTCCCCCTCACCACCACCACCATGTGATGGACCTTAAGCTATTTAAAAAACTCACTTAGTCTACAGTAAAATGTCTTCCTATTCCTACTCTTATGGCTTATTTTCTGTTGGTGCTGAGAAGATATCCCAGGAATGTTATTTCACATTTAATATGGGCTTGGAGCCCTAGTGGCTCAGTAGTTAAAAGCTTGGCTGCGAATCAAAAGGTCTGCAGTTGGAATCCACAGCAATTGCTCCTTAGAAACCATATGGAGCAGTTGTACTCTGTCTTTTGGGTCATTTATGAGTTGGAATGGACTCAGCTTAAGCAAAATGCATTCTGAGAAAGAGCAACTTAAGACCAAAGCAAGAAACAGTGACCAGGGCTGTGAGAGGTTGGAAAAACATGGGCTGGCCTGTGTTACAGAGTGTGTCCAGAGAAGTGTTAGGACCAGAAGGTAAATTGTTGCCCACAGGGCTAGGGAGTGAAACCCCTAGGGAGTTCTCAAAGCTCACCCTCAGCGTCTCCTATTTCAGGACTGGTTGACATTGACATGACTTCTCAGCCCCACTTGTGGTGGGACTGAAGCAACTGATGTGTTTCCTTCCTGGCCCAAGGCCACCTCAGGACCTGATTAACAATGAGAGGGCCTTCATCAGCAGATCCAGCTGAATGGTACTGGGAGCCCCCACCCTCAAAAAAGCACGACTACTGGTTCTTTGTGCAAGCTGTGCACTGCGCAACTCCATGGGTACCTTTCAAATCACACTCAGCATGTATATGTAAAAGTACTAAGACTGGCAGGTAGACATAAGACATTGAAGAAGGTTGTTTTCTAATTTACTCCAAGTCACACTAAAGTCATGCTGATGTCTTAGAGATGAATATCTTTTTAGATATCTCATCCCAGAGATGTGGGAAGCTGAGTCACAGGGCATAATCATCAGCTGTCAGTTTGTAGGTCCACCCTCTTCGGTGCTGCTGTAGAGGGATGAGGCATGACTGATGCACAAGGGCCAGGCCACGAAGCCAGCTGTGGGAAGTGATACTGGCTAGCAAAGGAAAGATGGGGTTTCAGTGGTTCCTCAGCTCTCAGCTGAAATCTGTCCCCAGGCTGTCGAAACCCCTTGTTTTGTCTTTGAAAAAATAAATCTGATACAGGCAATTTCACAAATGAGAGAAAGGAGCTCTGGTCTCCAAGTAAGATCTTACGAACCACTGAGTATGACTGGAATGACATTAAAGACTTACCTTACTCTCTCCCTCCCACTCATCCCAGAGACAACGATGTGAAGTGGGTGAGTGCTCAGGTCCGGCAGCTTGACAAGCATTCGAGTCCCAGCTGCTTCACCTACACGCAGGCTCTGTGGCTTTGGGCCAAGTGCTTCTCACCTGAAAATCTCATCTTTCTTGTTTGTAAAATGGAATTTGAGCAATATCTGTCCCTCAGACTTGTTAGGAAGACTAATTAAAATAATGTACATAGAGAGCTTAGTGCAGGCCTGACAGACTCTCATTGAACAGGTCTAGTTAACACTTAACCACACGCAAGCAACTGGGTTGGTAACTGAGAATTTTAAAAAACGTGAACAGAACACATACTTTTAACAGGTTTTTAAAGAAGGCAGACAAATAACTAAACAAGGATGTTAAAAATAATTTACAAATTGTAATTAGAGTTATGAAAAAATAAGCAGGGCTTCTGATAACAAATAACAGTAGAGATCCGCTTTCAGATCAGGGAAGGCTTTTTAGAGGAGGTGAGTCTGTTAGCTGTGACCAAAGAATGAGATGAACTCAGCCATGGAAAGACCAGGGGAAATGCATTCAAGGAACACGCAAGGACCCTGATGTAGGAAAGACCTAGTTAGTTTTAGAAATTAAAAGAATGACAGGATACCCAGGATGGAAAGAGGAAGAGGTAACAGGATACAAGATAAGACTGTAGAAGTATACATGAGCTACCTTGTCAGGTATAAAAGCCTAATGCTGTCAAATAGATTCTGATTCTTAGCAACCCCGTAGGACAGAGTAGAACACCCCATAAAGTTTCTAGGGAGTGCCTGATAGATTCCAAGTCCTGACCTTTCGGTTAGCAACTAGCTCTGAACCACTGTGTCAGCAGGACTCCAAAGAATTAGTATTTTATTCAAAGTTCAAAGAAAGTCACTGCAGGATTTGGGGCAACAGAGTGACATAGGCTGTTTTACCTGGTTTAATGACTCATTTGCTGTCGTGTGGAGCATAACCTGTAGAGAGACTGGAGTAGGTGTGGGGAGCTCAGCTAGAAACAACTGCAGAAATCCAGGGAAGAGGTGCTAGAGGCTAGGCAAGGGAGAGGGCAGGGGGACAGAGCCAGCAGGAGGCAGAACAGACTGAACCGGCAGGTGGGGGTAAGGAGCAGGAGAAGGGAGAAGTTAAGATGCAGAAGATGCTAGGAGGGTTTGCTTGGCCAGGAGGGCAAACTATGAGTTCAAATTTTAGACGAGTCACATTTCCTTAGAAGCCATCCAAGTGGAGGTGCAAATACGAAATTCTGAAAGTCAGAGTAGAGGTCTTAGAAGGAGACACAAGCCTTTGGAGTCTTCAACGTTAATGGTAAGTCACCTGTGGGAAAGGATGTGATCAGCTGGACAAAAATGTGGAGAGGTAAGAGAGGAAGGCCCAGGTCTCGACCCTGAGTTCAAATAGAGAAAGAACAAGAGAAGAGACCCTAGAAAGCTAGGTCAGCTGGGAGAGAGTAGGATATCAAGACCAAGAAGGAACAGAGTTGTAAGACAGAAGGACGTGGCACTGTGATGAATGCTGCTGAGTGGTCACTTTAAAGGAGAACAAAAAGAGTGTCTACAGGATTTGGAACATGAGGGTCATTAGTAACCTTCACGGGAACAAATTCATACTCTTGGGGCCCGAAGTGAATACCTATTCAGTGTTTGCTGTAACAACAACAGGCTCCTTGCTCTCTGCTTCCTTCTTTGGGCTTCTGCAGTAGCAGAAAGACATCTGGGGACCAACCAGGGACCAATCTGTAGTGCTCAAAAATCAGGTATTCAAAAGCAGAGTTGGTTTTGATTCAAGGAACAAACTAGAACAATTATTACCCTTTCTGAGTAATTGGCATGATAGTTTTGGGCATCTAATATTTCAGAAGATTTGGCTGCATCAGTACTTGGTGTAAGAGGGAAAAAATATTTTCCTTTCTCTAACTGCTATTTTACTTCTCCAGTAAAGCCTGCCTGTCCTCCTCCATGTGCTCTGTGATGTTATGGCTTCCTCTTGACACAAACCAAAACAGCAACTGGCATTATCCCCAGCACCGAAGAAAGGTGTCTAGTAGGCAGAGCCAGCACTGAACTCAGGCCTCTCCAGGCTCACCTATGTCTTGATGAGATCAGAAAAGTGTCCATGCAAAACTCCTCTGCCCATTTGTGGCGCCCTTTCTCCCAAACAGACATGCTTTAGGGAGTAAGAGGACAGATAAGAAAAGGAGGGAGTGAAGGCATTCATTCTATTCTCCCCTGCACCTTTTTTGTAGAAAGAACCTAGACTGTACCCTGATGCCATCTGATAGACCCAGCCACTACACTACACCTCTCATGAGAATCCTCTGGCACCATCCTGGTGAACCTTAGCCTAAACCTAGGAGGGTGGTATTGCTGGCTCAGTACTGGTTATGGGGTGCCAAAGAATCAGCAAGGTCAGACTCCAAATTTAAACTCCTATGGGCTTAAGCGAGCCACCATCCACACCTTCTGAAGACGACAGCTGTTTTTATCTTTGCTCCTTTACCCCTTGGGAGCCATGATTGCCAGAGAGCCAGAGAGCTCCCAGGAGCTCAGAGGAGACACAGTTCTCATTCCAGACACTCTCTCTGAAAGAGAAACTCCCTCTTGCATCAGCAAGAACCAGAGAGTGAGCCAGGCTTGCTTCATTCAGTAACGGAGGATCCCACCCCAACTGCCACCTGTCCTTGCATCAGCACAGAGTCAAGAAGATTCCAGTCAGTGGCTCTCTGAGCAACAGAGAAGGTGACAAGCACCAGACCTCCAAACCCACTGGCCCTCATTGCTCCACCACAAATGTGGCTCTAAATGTGTGTTGAACTAGGAGGATCAGCAAACAAACCAACAAAGGGCTCCAGGTTCACGTCTTTCTGTTGCTTTGGTGCTCAATTTCTCCCTCAGCTCCTGTAGCTGCTCTTCAGAACCTTGCATGTCTCATACTTCTGCCGAAGCCTATACTGACCCCTCTTCCTGCCTCCACTCTCTCCTCTTCCCAGTCATCTCTTCCCTCTCCACCCAGAGCTGTCTTCTTATAAAGAATATTTGTGAAAAGCTGCAAGTGTCACTTCGTGTTTTAGTGGCTCCCCATAAAGTCCAAGCCCTCCAAGGCCCTCCATGAGCAGGCTCCTGATCTCCCGCAGTCTCGTCTTGTTTCTCGGCATCTCCCGTGTGGGGTTGAGTATCAGTGCACACCATTCTACAGGGAGAAACTCCTGCTCACTGCTGGCTGGCTTCTGTCCATCCTCTCAGACACCGAGGCTATCTCTTCCTGACCTTTTCTGCCTCTAGCTCCACATCTCTCCCCTGGGCTAGGAGCTCTTCCCAGAGGCTTCTGGTATCCCTTTTGCTGGCTTCGTTCAATACAAGCACATTACGTGTTGCAGTTGAATTGTTTGTCTCCAAATCTATGTTCTCCACTAGCCTATTACATCCTTCAGGACAAAGGATTTTGCTTTAATTTCTGCTTCCATCACTAGTACCTAGCATGGGGAATTTGTGTTTCATTTGTAGAATTCTCATCTTTTATGGGAGACTTGGTTTTAATTCCTGGCCGATGCACCTCAGGCACAGCTGACACCTGTCTCTTATTGGAGACTTACATGTTGCTATGACATATGTCAGGTTTCGTTGGAGTTTCTAGACTAAGAAACACTAGAAGAAAGGCCTGGAGATCCATTTCTGGATATCAGCCAAAGAAAATCCTGTGAATCACAATTGCCTGCTTCTCAAGCAGTCGGGAGACGGTGCAGGACCCAGCAGTGTTTTGCTCTGTTGTGTATGGTGTCATCATGGATTGCGGGCTGCCTCTACAGCAGCTAACTACAACAGTAACTAGCACATTGCCTGGCACGTAGCAGCTATTCTGTGCTTGTTGTGGAGTAAGTGAATAAATACCATCAAACATTTCTTCCCAGACTGCTTGTCTGGAATGTGGTAAAAGTGACATTTCCACCGTGTGGGAGTTACTCAGGGAACAAAGTAAAAAGGATATAGCTTGAATAACTAAAATTAATTTTTCTCCTAAAAAGTTGTACAGAGATCCTTTGGTTTTAATATCTCAAGCCGATCACTGAAACCACTTTTGGCTTGATTCTGTCCTTTGAGAAGATTCTATTCTCTGACTCCCTCCGTCCTGTGTTTTGTCCTGGCTTCAGCCTCCTGTCTGTAGTGGCTTCCTCTGCTATCTGAGTTCCTCCCCAAGCTCAGGTGCAGCCTCCCCCCCCCCCCCCGCCCCCGATCTCTGCAGGAGAGGTCTGTCGTGGTCCCTGGCTCCCGTCTTTCTTGCCTTTGTGGACTTCACTTCCTCCTATCTACAATTTTGGATCTTTTCTGCCTTTGCCTATGATGAAAGGGTTGACAAAACCTCACGCCAGCCAGTTTTCATATTGCTGTCTGCTGGATAATTTCAGGTTGCTTTTCACTCCTGGAATTTCTAAACAAATAAAATGAAGAAGTTACTTCTCTTATTTTAAAATCGTTGTGTCCCTGGGACCCAGGACAGACTCTGGCTTACTTAATGACAACAGTGTTACACACTTTGTCCACAAAAGTACTGAGAATAGATGGTTTCTCTATTCCATTAGTCTTACAACAGCATGAAGGAGTTTGAAGCAATAAACAATAACTTCCAGATCTCTCCGTATCTTCCATATCTGACCCCTTCAGCGCATCACTCGTGTGCATTTCAAGTGTGAGGTCTACTTGATAATGCTCCCCTCAAGTGTGATGCTCAGAGCAGGACTTATACTCTAAAAAAGACCTGGCTGATGTGGAGGTCAGTGAGGTCACCTCAGTTCGGGATGCTACAGATTGTCTCTTTCAGATCAGTTCACTCAGGCTAGCAACTTGCAGAGCAGGAGCTCAAATTCCCACATGGTGTCCTCTCTTCTTATGAAAATTCAATATGATTACCCATCCTTTTGTCCAACTATGCCTTGGAAAGCCTATTACAAGGTATATATGTGCTACAAAATGATCGCTAAGGTATTTTTTTTTTTAAATAAGATATTCTCTTAGTACATGTAAATATTTCTGTGTGTTCACTTATTTATCCAAGCACTGTCTATACTCCAGGGATTATGCTAGGTATAATAATGTGGAAAAGAAGATACCATCTTTCTCATAGTTAAAGAGGGAGAGGGAAGGACAGAAGGAAATAAATGACTACTAAAGATCTTTTCTGGGCAAACTACTCACTGTTGTTTTTGGTAGGTGCTGCCAGATTGGTTTTAACTCATGGTGACCCCGTATGGCAGAGGAGATCTGCCCTCCAGAGTTTTCTTGGCAGTGATCTTTACAGCCACAGATCACTAAGTCTCTTCCACAGAGCTGGTGGCTTTATTCACATCCTTTTATTTAATCCTCACGCATCTCTCTGAGGAGGCCAAAAACTTACACAACCGGTTTAAGGATTTGAATCAAGGACTGTCTAGCTCAGTCAGGATAAGCTAGGGTTTATGGAGCTAACAACTAACCCCCAAGTCTCGTAGTTTATTAATAATAATCTGCGCATGGAACTGCCAAAAGTCAGAATCAACTTGACGCCACTAGTTTTGTGGAGTTCTTGGCTAGTGCAAAAAATTAACATCTCAGCTGCTAACCAAAACTTAGGGTCCACCAGAGGTGCCTTGGAAGAAAAGCATGATGGTCTACTTCTGAAATACCAGCCACTGAAAACCATATGAAGCATAGTTCTTCTCTGATACACATGGGGTCACCATAAGTTGGAATCTGCTAAGTGGTAGCTAAAACAAAAACCCAAACTCATTGCTGGCAAGCTGGTTTTGGCTCATAGTCACCCTACAGGACAGGGTAGAGCTGCCTCGTGGAGTTTCCAAGGTGGATTCAAACTGCTGGGTGTTGAGTTAGCATACCTGGCTCTTAGCCACTGTGCTACCAGGGTTTCCCAACAGCAACTAGTTGGTTATAATTGTTAAGTAGGGGTTATGTAAAAAATAAAAGTTCTTTCTTATGAGTTGAAGGTTCTAGTCCATGCCGTCCACATGGAGGGACCCACTCCAAGGGTGGCTTTACTCCGTACTTCCATGATTATGGAAGCAGAGAAAAAGGACAGGGTGATGAGGCAAATTGCGTATAGACTTAAATTTCCCACTGGAAGTGGCCACTTGTCTTTGCATGTCAGTGGCCAAAGCAAGTCATACGGACTCTTTACCTTTACGAATGCAGGCAGACGAAAACAGACTGTGTCCAAAAAGACAATCAGAAATACGTAATGATCAGCATTAATGACTACCACAAGCTCGAAAGCCTATTTTCTTTTCCACTACTTTATACTCCCAACTAAGGGGGAAGATTAACTACTTTCAAAGGAGGTAGGGACAGAGAGACATAAATCCAGAGAGTTGGGAGCTACTAACCATGGGAAATCAAAAGGAGGATGAAGATAAGTTGCCTTTGAAATATACATGAACATCAGCCAGAAATGAAATCCTTTTGACACAATGCAGATTTACCCACTAGATTTACAAGCATGCATAACAATAGACACAAGAAGTGAGACCATGCTATCATGAGGTTTTTCTGGATTTCAATAACCGAGACTTGGCTCAAGGACCTGTATATAATGGCAATTTCTGGCTGGGATTTGGGTTAGGGTGAGGTTTCTGAGAATAAGGCAAGAGGTTGCTACTCTCTTTAGTTCTTCCTCTTGTACTTTGGCTATCTATGAGAACACTGGGGACTGGGGTTGATTTCCATTTATTTCTGAAATTATACCCTAGCAATTAACTGTAAATTTAAAAGTGGTACATTTGCGTAAGCAAGCCAAGCTTGGGAAAACAGTACAGCCCCCCTCACAGAGAAACAGAAGCTATCCCCAGAGCTACTTGACTATGGAAATCCTTAGACGAACCTGATACACAAAATAAAGCCTCATTCTTTCCCAGACATAAATGTTGACTCATTGGTGGTCCAAATTAGACTGTTAGGCACTACATCAGGCACCATCACATGTTGTTTTCTGACAGCATCATGCTTAGTCACTGAGGAGATTAATTACTCAAAATCAGACCCAAATATCACGGAGGAACTCTTATTGGTTATCCCTGTGTTAACATACACATACACACACCATTTGGTTCATTTTCAAAAAGTTAGGAAGAAAATGTGGCATTCTAAAATGGCTTATGAGCTAAAATCCCAAGATTGCAAAATGATGCAACCACATTGTAATACAACCTACCCCCAGGCATACATGGTTAAACCTACTCTGTCAGTGGCCTTCAACTTACTGATCTCCAGTGCTAGCTTCTTGGAGGTGTACCAGGGTAAAGGGGCCTGGCTGGTTTTTAAAGAAATGTTGCCTATTTAATGGCTTACATCTGGGTAAAGATTATGTGGCTGGCTGGTGATGCAATGCATTTCTGAGCTACCGTCTTCCACAGTTTGACAGGTGCTCCGTAATACACGTATTTTAATACTATTTTGTGTTTCAGAGAATTAAAAAGACAAGCATGCTAATAGAAATATACAGATAGGCTCTATATTCCAAACATAAACACTAAGTACCTTCAATGTTAATGAATATTTTAATCTTCTAAAATAATCACTGTTTTTTAAGATCTTGGCTGCTGATATCCTCCATTCAGGCAAATAACCAGAGGGAGTGCAAACACAATGCGTTATCAACTTGATATACAGGAAATACCAGTTGTAGCTAGGTGCTGCCTATACTACGAGCAACTGTTATGCTTATTCTGATTTGGTTGATCCTAGATACTAGCTTACAGCCTTAATAACTTCTCTGTCCTTTAGAGGGGCTGAAAACTCTAGTTGTATAGTGGTTATAGTGCTATGGCTGCTAACCAGAAGATCAGCAGTTCACATCTACCAGGTCTCCTTGGAAACTACGTGAGCAGTTCTACTCTGCTGCATAGGGCTGCTATAAGTCAGGATTGACTTCACAGCAATGTGTTTTTGGTTTTTGTAGGCTAGCTATAAGTCAGAATCGACTGGACGACTGTAAGTTTGGTTTTTATGGTTTGGTGCTTTATTAAAATTCATTTACTTGAAATTAAATAAGAAAGATGTTCAAATTGGATGGCCGTGCTTTTATGAATGTGTCATATACAGTAAATGAGATGTGAATTTATTCAGAACATGCAAAGGAAAAAAGTAAGTGCATTACTTTTACTCTTTTCTTCAGTGAAAAATGGTGTTCATACTAATCTTCTTAATGGAAATCTTCTCCTTACTATGACTTCTTTACCTAAGAATGCCACACAGGTGCTTGGTTAGGAGTCCCTGGGTAGTACAAATGTTTATCACAACTTGGCTGCTAATTCGAAGATTGAAAGTTTGAGTCTACTCAGAGGTGCCTCAGAAGAAAGATTGGGCAATCTATTTCCTTTGAAAACTCTATGGAGCACAGTTCTGCTCTGACACAGGTGGGGTTGCAGTGAGTCTGAGTTGACCCAATAGCAGCTGTTTTTTGCCTGGACTTCAGGCCTTATCTTATATTTGTAGTTTAATTTCTCACTACTTTATGGCAGGAATTCAGCATGAAGATCTAACTAGTCCCTTCCTGGTCCTCCTCCTCATGCCATGTTAATTCAATTTACTCAAAAACCATTTTTTGAGGACTGGCTATATATACCATGTTCTGTGATGGGACCCAGGGAAGAAAAAGGCACAGTTTTTGTCTTTAAGGAGCTCACAGTTAAGGTGTGAGGCTGGAGAGACAGACTCAATCAGATGATTGTACATCACGCACAATGTACTTGGTGGCCCTAAAGAAAGAGTAATTGTGTGTGTGTGTGTCAAGGATGTGCTGAGGGAAAGGTCAAGGACAACTTCACAGAGGGGAGGCCCTTTGGGCTGACTACTGCCCATTTACCAAGGGAGCAAATGGAAAGAGGTTATTTTAGGCAGAAGGAATGTTCAGTTCAAAGGAGTGCTCAATTAGCTCATGTTCCTCCTTGTGAAATCTCTTCTCTCAGTCTACGGCTCGTGAACTCCTACTCATCCTCAGTCCTAGACTACCAGCGTGCATTTAGAAGAAACCTAGCTGTAGCTTGGCCAGCTTCCACATTTAACACTGAAGGAACGTGAGACATAAAGTGTCAAGTTGTGAGTTGGCATTGTTCTGTAACCTACGGTCACCACATGTTTGTTTATCTAGCAAATATTTGTTGAGCACTGTCTTAGTTATCTAACACTGCTATAACAGAAATACCATAGTAGATGACTTTAACAAGGTTGTTTGCTCACAATTTAGGATTCAGGGTGCTGGCTCCAGGGGAAGGCCTTCTCTCTCTGTTGTCTCTGGAAGAAAGTTCTTGTCTCTTCTCAGCTTCTGCTCCTGTACAGTCTTCATGTGGCTTGGCATCTCTCTTCCACTATGTCTGTCTGCTAACTTGTTTAATTTCTTTTTATTTCAAAAGAGATGGACTTGAAATATGTCCTATCCTAATCCTGCCTCACTAACATAGCAAAGACAATCCATTCCCAAGTGGGATTGTAACTACAAGCATGGAGGTTAGGATTTACAGCACAGATGTTGGGGGGACATATTTCATTTTCTCACAAGCACCAACTTTGTATACTGTAAGGAACACACAGATGAATTTGGATAATTTTTCCCATAAGAATTGACTTCTCATATGAAATATATGGCTTCAAGTTTAAGAGCACTGTAGCATCAGTCAAATTTGAGTTTTAAGCATTGACCTTGTGACATTCCTGCTATTAACCTTGGATTAGTTGCTCATCCTTGCTGAGTCTAAGCTTCCTCTTACATAAATGGGGGTAATAAGAGTATCTTCTCAATGAGTTTGTTATGAGAATGCAGTGTGATAACATTTGCAGAGCACTTCATACTCAATAAATCTTAGCTATTGGCAATACAGCTTAATATAGTATAGAAAAATTAAGTGATGACATTGAGTGGGTACTCAATTAAAACAGAGTTGTATGATTAATTCATTAAAGTTTCAATTCCAATTTTACCTGGTCAGAAATTAACATAAACTTCTTGAGAATCTTGATTCTTCAAAGATTTGCACCAGGCTGAATTATGTGGGAGATTCCTTTTTCCCTCAAGGTCCAATAACCTCCTACAACATAATGAATGCCAATTATTCCATTAGTATCTTGGAATCTTAATAAAACTGGTAGGTCTGAACAGCATCCTGAAAGTCAACTATTGTGTCAGAGAAGAATTCCTTCCTGGTTTTATGGATTACACCCATTTAGCCATTTATAATCTGCTTTGTGCCAGTTGGGGTCCACAGAGAATTGGGAAGCCTATCTCCTGCTCTCTGCAGGATTATCAGGTAAAAGAGAGTGTCATTTCAGATGGCAGAATGAGAATTAAGGAGAGAAGTCACAAGAAGATAGATTGTGATTCCATATAAGGTGAAACTTGGAACAATGAAGAACAGCCTTCAGTGGCATGGACTGCCTTTTAGGGTAATGGATAGCCCCTGGTGCAGGGGTTTAAGAAGATACAGGTCCATCAGTCATGTTCTGCAGGAGAGACACTTGAAAGATCTGAGAAGTGGAATCAACGGGGCTCAGCTCCCTTATAATAATAAATTTTTACAGTTCTGTTCATTCATTTGAACAAATGTTTGTTGATTAGCTGTTCTGTACTAAGTCTCTATTCAAAGTGCTAGATACACAGCAGTAAATAAAACAATGTCTTGTATCCTCATGGAAACTGTATGGTGTAGTGGTGAAGTGTTACATCTGCTAACCAAACTGTGGGCAGACGAAATCTACCAGGCGCTTGTTGAAAACTCGATGGGGCACTTCTACTCTGATCTACAGAGTTGCTATGAGTTGGAATTGACTCAATGGTGGTGACTTTTTGGCTTTGGTATCCTCACGAAGTTATACCCTACAGAATTCACAAAAGAATCCCTCAGTGAGATACCAAACCAGAACCAAACAAACTTGATGCTGTTGAGTCAATTCCAACTTATAGCAATTAAAATGCAGACTTGACCTGAACCATAGTGTTTCCAAGGAGCAGCTGGTAGATTCAAACTGCTGATCTCTTGGTTAACAGCTGAACTCCAAACTACTGTACCACCAGGGTTCCAGTGAGGTACCGAATAGCCAATATTTTTTTGTCAAAGCAACTGAGCTGAATCTCTCCTTTAGATATAGAGACACAAATTGCCAGGTCATGAGAAGTTGAATCTTCTTCAATGTATAGCACTTTTCTTGATGAAAATTAGGTAACAAAATAACTTAAACTGCTATATGTGGAATATATAATGGACAACTGTAAATGCTGGGGCTAAGACTGTCTCAAACCGCAGTGGTAATGCTGGAATCATCAAAATCCTCCAAGATCAAGTTACAGGCCACGACTTAAACATTTGTCTGGTTTTTATTTTGTGTGCTGCACAGCTCTCACCCTAACCTTTGACTCTGTAAGCATCCCTGGTTTGAGTTTGGGTTTGAACAGCTGCCCAGCCCATCAGAGTATCCGTGCTTTTGAGCAGCAACTTATGCAAAGACATTTAAGAGCTCACAAGTCCACGGTAGACTAAAATCAAAGAGAAATAAGATTCCATAGCAACAACATGTCACTCTAAATCATCGTTGATGTTTCAAGAACAAAATGTAGATCGAAGCACTGAGACCAGTTCATCAGATATGATCAACAATTTTCTAAGGATTATGGTAGATCGCTTTGATTAGAAACAACAATATATGCTTGTTTTTGTAGGCTAAGCATCTGAATTCAAAAGCTAGGAAAACTTGTCATTATTGGTAACTTTCTCTTTCACTGACAGAAAAAGGGGGGCGGGGAGGCAGGGGGGGCGGGGGGGGCGGTAATTTCTCTCCTTTTTCTTTGCATCCAGAGAGGGCTGATGAAGACAGCCAGCATGAACTCAGACCAAGGAAACTGGAACACTGCAATTCGAAACCTTTGTTGATTTGATTAAGGTTTTGCTTATTATGGTAAATATTTCAGCAGCCAAAAAGTAGCTAGCAAACGTTTGAGGAGCTGAGTTGGGGAGCTGGGTTCATCATAGGGTTTGCTAATCAGCCTGTTTTGTTTAAAAAATGAAAATGTACTCAAAATGAACTCCCATATACATGAAAGCTTAGAACAAGCTACAGACTCTGAGTGCACACACAGCTTAGAGTAAATATAATCGGAGACTGAGACAGCATTCTAACATAAACAGCAATAGGAAGCCTCTTGGAAATTACTTGATAAACTGTTAAAATAATAACTGCTTATCTGAGTTGCTTGAAAACTGGAAGTATTGGAAATGATACAGCCTGAGATCGGAGCCAGCATTTCCTTTAGTGAAGCTGACGTGAAAGTGATTTTGTTTCAATCATCTGTTTAGGAAGGATGAGGGAGTGAAATCAATTTTCATGTACAAAAAAGAGAAGGTGTCATGTGCTCCATTTACTCAAGAACTATAAAAATTCGGACTCTGATTTAATTTTAGACCATTTCTATCTTTCCCTCCTATTTTGACAACACAACTGTGTTTTAAATGTGTTCCTCTTACAGAGCTTTGTTTTAGTGATTTCTGTGTGCACTGAAATGATAAGGATGCACTATTTCTGCTAACATTTTCTTCATAGGTGGATCCAAAAGGGTTTTTCTGTCCTACAGGTATATTTCAAGTCTATAAGCAAACTGTCATCAAAGGCCCCTGCCAATTTTACTCACTGAGTCTCTTCACAATTTTCTGGGGGCTCCCATGTGATGGGCCCCTCCTATAAGACTTCACCATATCTATATAGCTATTACTTTTTAACCAAGTTCACTTAACTTGATGTCATTTTTCAGTCGACTATTTTTCTTAACAACAAACATTTGTTGGGTGTTTACACTAGGGAGTATAAACATAGATAATTTTTTAATGATTTTTTATCTTTATATCTTGGCTGGCTATCAAGGAAAAATCCTTTTTATGCACCATATATAATATCTAATTTAATTTTCACAATAACACTATTAGATAGGTCTTCAGTTCAGTGTATTTTACTGATAAAAAAATACTGAGGTTCAAAGAAACTAACTTGTCTCTCCGTGTATTCTCCACACACAAGAGTCATCTTTAAAACATTAATTGGAATACTTTAACTAAGACAAAAAAACAAGGGCTGAATTTACTCTCTCAACAGGAACAATTAACACTGAGCAAAATATGTGAAACAGTAGTTTTAAGCCACTGGACATCAGGTGACAAAGGACAGTGATCTCTGTGGCATGACTAATAAAAGGGATGAGCTCCACAATTGTTCCAGTTAACTACCTTAACTACTTTCCATTGCTGTGGTTCAGGGGGATCCCTGCTGGCTGAGTGGTTAAAAGCTCAGGTGCTAACCAAAGCACCAGCAGTTCAAATCCACCAGCCTCTCTTTGGAAACTTTATGGGGCAGCTCTACTCTGTCCTGCATGGTTGCTGTGAGTTGGAAGTGACTTGACAGCAATGGGCTGGTGCAGAGAGTGGACCTTCAGGAAAACTCTGAAAGACTTCGTGAGTTGAGGAGACAGACCCGGCAGTCCAGGGAGGCAAGGCAGTTGGAGCTCTTAGGGAAAATGTGGGGAGAAGAGAAGTACTAGCAGACAATTCCAGAGATATGCAGAGAGTTCCCTCAGGTAGCCACCCAAGTACTGATCAATGCATGTCTACCAGGACGTTGTCCAAGGCTGGGAAACTGTGACTCAAAAGGACTATAGGTCAAAACCACTGGAGATCACACAGGACCAGGAATAAAAAATAGTTATTAGTTCTATAAGCTAAAATGGAAAACCTCATTAATAAGCAGGACTTTCGGTCACATACTCAAAATTGTTTTGCCTCAGTGGTGAAACAAAATTAAAACCCACTGCTGTTGAGTTGATTCCAACTCTTAGCGACCCTATAGGTCAGAGTAGAACTGCCCCGTAGAGTTTCCAAGGAGCGCCTGGTAGATTTGAACTGCTGTCTTTTTGGTTAGCAGAAGCAGCACTTAATCACACCAGGGTTTCCAAAACAAAATTAGCCAGGACAAAATTCATTTCTGATCTTACTTAATAAAGCTGAAAAGCAAGAACCAAAAGAATCAAGCTTTTTCCAAGAAATGCAACTGTGTCAGGAAAAAATTCAAGAACAGCTACAGAACTTCAAAACCACCCAGCAAGAAAGTAAAATTCACAAAGTCTATCATGAAATCAAAAGTTCCTAAGAATGTAAAAAGCAGTAAAATTTACCTTTAATAAGGAAAAAAGACAATCAATTGAAACTGACCCAGAAATTAATAGTAGAATTAATCAATAAGGAAATTCTTAACAGTTATTGTAACTGTATTCCATATATTTCACATGAAACTCATTAAGTGGAGACATGAAAGATTTGTTGGGTGTACTGAGTTGGTTCGAATTCATAGTGACTCTACATACTCCAGAATGAAATACAGCCCATTCCTGCCTTGCCCTCACGATTGTTGCTGTGTTTGAGTCCGTCATTGCAGCCACTGTGTCAATCCATCTCGTTGCTGATCCTCTCTTTTGTTGCCTTTCTACTTTATCAAGCATAGTGTCCTTCTCCTGCGACTGGCCCCTCCTGATAACACAAAGTCTGGCAAGTACGTTCGCAAACGTGCACCATGCACTTACTTTGGTAGCACTGTGCAAACAACTCGGTAAGATTTCATAATCTTGGTATATCAGTGAGCATAACAGCTATACTCACATTGACACGTGGTGGTGTGCTGCTGAGTGGCATTCATTATTGTTGTGTGTTTTTGTGTGCTATCACAAGAATATTGGAGTTTGAATTAGAGCAGTGGATAAAAATTAAATTTCCTGTAAATTTTGGCAAGAGTGGAAGTGCAATCAGGGACATGTTAGTCCAAGTTTATGGGGCTAATACTAGCAGGAAAACAGTAGTGTACAAATGGATTAAATACTTTTGTGAGAGGACAGAAAGCATTACTGATGAAGAGATGTCAGGGAGGTCAGCAACAAACAGAACTGAAGGCAACTTTGCAAAAATTCGTAGAATTTTGCATCAGAATCATCAATCGACTGTGTGAAGCATAACACAGCAAGTAAACATTGATAGAGAAATAGGAAAATCTGAACTGAAAATCTTGGCGTGAGAAACCAACCCACTGCCCACTGCCACTGAGTTGATTCTGACTCATAGAGACCCTATAGGAAACAGTAGAATCGGCCCATAAAGTTTCAGAAGAGCAGCTGGTAGATTTGAACTGTCCACCTTTCAGTTAGCAGACATAGCAGTTAACCACGATGTCACCAGGGTTTCCACAAGAAAGGTGTGTGCAAAAATAGTCTTGAAGGAGCTCCCAATAAACAAAAGCAAAGGAGAGTTGAAGTTTGCCAAGACCTTTTTGGAGAGGCAAGACAATGTTTTGGGCTGTGTTATCACCAGTGATCAAACATGGGTGTACCAATGCGACCCTGAAACAAAGCATCAAAGAGCACAACGGAAGTCAGCCACTTCTCTACCACCAAAAATTTCTGTCAGTCCTAACCAAAAGTAAAATGATGTTGCTAACCTTTTTTGATATCACAGGGATTGCTCATTATGAATTTGTACCAACTGGACAAACAGTTAACCAAGTTTACTATTTGGAGGTGCTGAAAAGGCTACATGAAAAACTTATATGAAAATGATCCGAACTTTTCACCAACAGCTCATGACTCTTGCAACACGGCAGTGCACCAGCTCAGTAGCACTGTCTGTGAGGGAGTTTTTAGCCAGTAAACAAATGGCTGTACTGGAACACCCTCCCTATTTAAATATCTGGCCCCCAGTGACTTTTTCTTGACCTGAAGATAAAGGAAATATTGAAAGCAAGATATTTTGATGACATTCAGGACATCGAGGGTAATATGAAAACAGCTCTGATGTTGTCACTGGGACTCGACCTTGTGAGCCCCATCACAGCTGTCGTTAGTGATGGCCAGGCACCATCTGGTTCTTCTGGTCACATGCTGATATAGTCACCCATTCATATGGGTCTTTCTGTCTTCTGGGCTCTTTTACCCTCATGTCATTGTTGTCCTTGGTGATCATGTGTTCCAGCTGAGTTGGGACCATTTGGTGTACCTCAGATAGCAGCTTGCTAGCTTTTAAGACCTCAGATGCCGCTCACCAGCATAGGGTAGAGAGGAGTCTCTGGGAAGGAGGCTAGTTATGCCAATTGGCCTTGATGTCCTCTGAGAGCATGGTCCGCAGACCCTGTCCTTGCTACTCTTACGATTGGATGAGTTTTCATGTTATGTTGAAATCCAGTTAAACTGATCTACTTTCTAATGTGTGCTGTCACTGATTTCACCCACCCAAATTTCTGTCAGCTACCTAATCTATAATCAGCCTTCTCCGTCCCTGCATCCCCTCCCTTGCAGCCTTTAGAGTCTTTTCTTTTGTACATGAGTCTGTTTTTAAGTCTTTATAGTAAGTGTCTCATACAGTATTTGTCCTTGTGCCACTGACTGATGTGACTCAACATAATGCCTTCCAGTTGAAGCCAGGTTATGAGATGCTTCCTAAAGTCACCATTGTTCTTTATCATTGCATAGTGCTCCGCTGAGTATACATGACATAGTTTATCCATTCACCCATTGTTGTCATCTAGGTTGGTTCCATCTTTGTGCTGCTGTAGACTGTGCTACAGTAAACAGTCGTGTGTGTATATCTGTTCTTGTGACTGCTCTTGCTTCTGTAAAATATTTTCCAGGCAGTGGCATTACTGGGTCAAATGGTATATCTATTTCCAGCTTTTTAAGGAAGTGCCAGATTGCTTTTCAAAGAGGTTGTACCATTTTCAATCCAACCAACAGTGCAGGAAAGTTCCAGTTTCTCCACAGCCTCTCCAGCATTTATTGCTTTGTAGTTTTGGAATCATGGCCAACCATGTTCAGGTGAGGTGGTATCTCCTTGTAGTTTTGATTTGGATTTCTTTAATAGCTAATGATAGTGGAATATTTCCACGGGTGTCTTCTGGCTGCCTGGATGTCCTCTTTAGAAGTGTCTGCCCATCTCCTTTGTCAAAGCTTAATTGGGTTATTTATCCTTTTGTTGTTGATGTTTTGCAGTACCTTGTAGATTATGGAAATCAGATGTCAATCTGACATATAGTTGCCAGCTATTTCTTCACATTCCATAGGTAGTCTTTTAATTCATTTTATAAAGTCTTTGGATGAGCAAAAGTGTTGGATTCTTGGTAGTTCCTATTTATCAATTTTTTCTTTGGTTGATCATGCTTTGTCAGATTTTGAAGTCTGTCTAAGTTGCATATCAAAACTTCCATTGCTGATCCTTTTTTTTTTTTTTTTGCACGAACTTTATCATTTTAGGTTTGATATTCAGGTCTTCTATCCAATTTGGCTTGGCATCCAATTTGAGTTGGGTTTTGTGTAAAGTGTGTGATATAGGTCTTCTTTCAGTTTTTTGCAGAGGAATGTCTAATTTTGCAAGCACCATTTGTTAAAGAGACTGTTTTTACCCCAGTTTACAATGCTAGGACCTTTGTCAAATATCAACTGTTCATAGGAAGATGGTGACATCTCTGGGATCTCAGCTCTGTTTGATTGGTCTATATGTCTCTTTTTGTACCAGTACCAGGCAGTTTTGACTACTGTGGCAGTGTAATAGGTTCTAAAGTCAGGTAGTGAGAGGCTTCCCAGTGTGTTCTTCTTCTTCAGAAGTGTTTTGCTTATCTGGGGTTTCTTCTCTTTCCAGACAAACTTGGTGATTGGTTTCTCCATCTCATTAAAAAAATGTCACTGCAATTTGTGTTGGGATTGCATTGTATACATAGATTGCTTTAGGTAAAATAGATATTTCCTATCCATGAGCAGGTTAAGTTTCTCCATTTATGTTAAGTCTTTCTTAGCTTCTTGCAGTAAGGTCTGGTGGTTCTCTTTGTATAGGTTTCTTATTTCTCTAGTGACATTTATTCCTAGGCCTTTTTTCTTCTTGGGTGCCATAGTAAATGCTATTGATTTGGTGATTTCTTCTTTAATGATCTCTTTGTTGGTATAAGGGAATTCCACTGATTTACTTATGTTTATCTTGTATCTTGACACTTTACTAAACTTTTTGATTAGTTTGAGTAGTTTATTTATGGATTCTTTAGGATTCCCTGCATATGCAATCATATCATCTGGGAAGAGGGAGATTTTTACTTCTTCTTTACCGATGCGGATACCCTTTATTTTTTCATCTTGTCTAATTGGTCTGTCTGATATCTTCACTTTTTAACACTTTAAAGAAGTCTTTTGTACCAGATTTGACCAAAGCAATATGTCATTTGATTTCTTCACTACACCTTGCAGGGGTATTGGTTGTGGTCCCAAGTAAAATGAAATCTTTGACGACTTCAGTTTTTTCTCCATTTATCATGATGCTGTTCCTTGGTCCAGGTGTGAGGATTTTATTTTCTTTATGTTGAAGTGTAACCCATACTAAAGGCTATAGACCCTTTTTTTCATCAGTATTTCAAGTCTTCTTCACTTTCAGCAAGGAAGGTTGTATCATCTGCATACCAAAAGTTAATGAGTCTTTCTCTAATTCAAATGTCTTCTTCATATATCCACCTTCTCATATTATTTGCTCAGCTTATAAATAGAATAAATATGGTGGAAGGATACCTTAATACTCACCTTTCCTGATTTTAAGCCATGTAGCAGCTTTTGTTCTGTTTGAACAACTTCCTCTTGGTCTATGTACAGATTCCTCAGGAGCATAGTTTAGCATTATGAAATTCCCATTCTTGGCAATATTATCCATAATTTGTTATGATCCAGTTATTAGCAATGCACTTCAATTGCATGTTTGATCATTTTCAGATTGCAGAAATTGATAAAAATCTTCACTTTCCCATCTTTGGCCAATTTAATAGCTGGTACATAAATCTAAAATAATAGTCATATTAAGAGGCCTTCCTTGTAGGCAGATGGGTATTATCCTGTCACTGAGGGTGCTATGCTTCAGGCTAGATCCTGAAATATTCTCTTTGACAAAGAGTGTTTCACTGTTCCTCTTCACTGTGTCATTTCCAGCATAGTAGACCTTATAAAAAAACCAAAATTGTACTTCTTGTGGAGAAAACTGCAATGCCTGAGATGACAAATACTCTGTGGCTGAAGCAGGGTGGTGTTAGCAGATTAGGTGTTTCAAAAGGAAAGATGGAGGAACTTGAAGACCTAGCAACCAACGTGAACTGCCCAAAATGAAATAAGAGAGAAAAAAGAATAAAGTATGAGTGGACTGTTGGATAACTCAAAAAAAAATCCCCCAAACCAAAAACCAACAAACTCATTGCCATCAAGTCCACAGTGACTCATAGCAACCCTACAAAGACATAGTAGGACTGCCCCATAAAGCTTCCTAGGAGTGGTTGGTAGATTTGAACTGCCAGCCATTTGGTTAGCAGCTACACCTCTTTACCACTAGGGCTCCAACTAATCCCATATACATGAAATTGGAGCCCAAAGTAGGAGGGGCAGAAAATATATTTGAGAAAATAATGATCACATATTTTTTAAATTTGATGAAACTATAAACCAAGAGATCTGGAATCCCAGTGCATTCCAAACATGTTTAAAAAAAAAAGACAAAAGACACCATCATCACCATGGCATATCATAATCATATTGCTTAAGCCCTGTAATAAAGAGAAGATGTTAAAGGTATACAGAGAGAGAAAAAAATTACATATAAATTGTCAAAATAAAAATGAGAGTAAATTTACAGTTAGAAGAAAGCAATCCAATAGACAGTGAAGCAAGATACTTAAAGTACCACAAGAAAAAAAAAAGCCTGCCAATCCATACATAATTCTATATACTTTGAAAGCATCTTTCAAAACTAAAAACAATACATTAATTCTTTATGAAATAAAGTTTATCACCAGCAGATCTGCACTACAAGAAATGTTGAAGAGTTTACTTTAGGAAAGAGGAAATAATACCAGATGAAGTCTGATCTACGCAGAAGAATAAAAATATCATAAATGATAACTAAAAGGGTACCTAAAAAACACTCCTATTGTTTAGATATCTTTAAAAACAATTGACTATTTAAAACAAAAGTAATGATCAAGTATTGTAAGGGTAGCAACATATGTAAAAGTTAAATGCATGACAACACAAAGGCTAAGATGAGAGAAATAGAAGCATACAGATATAAGATTCTTATAATAAAGTGGTTTAATATCACTTGCAGGTAGATTTTGATAAGTAAAAGACGTATATTATACATAAAGCAACTGCTACAATAAAACAACAAAAACCCAGCTAGTAAAACAGCAAAGAAACTATAGTAGGGTATTTTAAAAGAAAGAAAAAGAGAAAAAATTAAACAGAATGAAAAGGACAAACAGAGAACAGTATCATGATAATTTAAACTCAAACATATTTTAAAAATCACATAAAATGTAAATGATTTAAATAGCCCAATTAAAAGGCAGAGATTGTCATGTTGAATTTAAAATACAAGCTCTACACATTGCTTACAGGAAACCTGTTTTAAATGTAAAGAAACAAATACTTCAACAGTAAAACAATGGAAGATTCATACTACCTGATTTCAAGATTGATTAAAATCTACAATAATTAAAACAGTGCAATCTTAGTGAAAAATTTGACAAATAGATAAAGGGAATAGAGGATAGAATACAAAATTGGACTTTCACATATGTGGTCAACTGATTTTTTACAAAGGTACAAAGGCAATTAAGGGGAGAAAACAACTTTTACAGAATAGTATTGGAACAATGAAGTACTCATATGGAAAAGGAAAAATAAGAACTGTGATCCATATCTCACATTGTATAAAAATTAACTCAAAATAAAACCCAAGCCTAAATGTATAACATAAAACTATAATACTTCAAGAAGAAAACATAACAGCAAATCTTCTTTGCCTAAACTGCAAGGCAAAAGCTTCTTAAACAAATCCATGATCTATAAGAGAACAAAGAGATAAACTGAACTTTATCAAAATAAAGAACATTAGCTCTTCAAAGAAAGGAAAGAAAAAAAATAAACAACACTCAAAAGAATGAAAGCAAATTGAGGGAAATTATTTGCAAATCACATACAAGTCTGATAAACAATTTGTATCCAGAATATATAAGGAGCTCTCAAAATTCAATAATGAGACAAAGAAATCCAGTGAACAAGATTGAACAGACATATGAAGACAACCAGATAGCAAATACGCACATGAAAAAAGTGATCGACATGTTTAATTATTAAAAAGTGCAAATAAAACCAGAACAAAATTCTACTATATACTTTTTGGACTGTATAGAAAGATAACATATCAAGTTTTGATGAAGATATGAGCAACTGGAACTCTCCTTCACTGTTGGTGGGAACATAAAATCGCATAACCATTTTGGAAAACAGTTTATGAGTTTCTTTAAAAGTTAAATGTACACCTACCACAAGACCCAGCCATTCCTGTCCTAAATATTTACCCAAGAAAAATGAAAGCACATGTTCATACAAAGACTTGAACACAATTATTCGTAGCAACTTTATTTGTAATAACCAGAAACACAAAACATCTCAAATTTCCATCAACAAGTAAACGGATAAACAAATTATGATATATCCATACAATGGAATACTACTCAATAATCAACTATGAAAAGGAATTATCTTTTAATACTTCTTACAATATGACTTAACCTCTAAAGAATTATGTCACCATGAGTCAGATCCGACTCGACGGCACTTGGCTAAAGAATTATGTTGAGTGAAAGAAGCCAGAGAAAATTGGTAAATTCTGTATGATTCGTTTAATACCAAATTCTAGAAAATGCAACTGAATGCAAGTTAGTGATTGTCTGAGGATGGGGTAGAGACACAGATGAGTAGTAGGGAAGAACTGCAATGAAATATAAAGAAAAATTAGGGATTGTTGTATATTTTTACTATCTTGATTCTGATTCTACTGGTATTTTCATAGGTTTATACATATGTCCGAACTTACCCAATTTTGCAGTTTAAATAGGTATAGTTTACTGTCGACCAATCATACTTCAATGAAGCTATTTTAAAAACATATAAATTAGAACATGTCATTCCCCTGTTTAAAATTCTAAACCTTCGATTACGTTTGGAATAAAATCTAAACTCTTTATCATGACCCACAATGAAAGCACTGCATGACATTTGTTTCCTAACACACCTTGTTCCATTCCTTTCTTGGTTGACACAAGCCAGTCACAGTGGCCACCTATATGTTTCTTGAATACACTAAACTCTCTCACTTAGGGAATTTTATGTGCTATCCCCTCTACCTAGGGCACCTCTCATGTGGTTGGCTCCTTTGAAGCTTCAGTATCACGTTATCAGAGAAGCCTCCTGTGGCTACCCTGTTTAAGCAGTCTTCGCTCCAAAATTAATCTGTGCTGTTGCTTCTTATTTACGTTAGTCATAGCCCTTACAGAAGTTATAATTAGACATTACTTGTTTGTTTACTTTTTATGGTCCATCATTCCCACTAGGCTGTGAACTATGTTTTATTACATTGACTATGTCAATGACAACATTGTGCTCCCACCACCTCCACGCTTCTGTGAACACCTAACCACAGCCTAATTGTTCTCCAACTGGTAATGGCTTTAATACTAATCACCTTCAGCTGAGGGCATATACCGCCTGGTATTTGAAAAAAAAAAATCAGTTGAATTTCTGAATGTTTACTCTTGAAAATCGAGCAAAATTGAATAGCTTTGAAAGTCAAACTTTGATTTACCAGAGTTGAGCCTTCTGAGAGAAAAACAAAAACAAAATAAAAAAACTGTCCCTCTTCAATTACCTTAATATGGAATTTATATTCCACAAAATGCACAGACTTTACTGGAGCCTTCAGTCCATTTACATTCAGTGTAATTATTGATAGGTATGTGTTTAGTGCCATCATTTTGATGTAATTATTTTCGTGTTGATGTTTTCTATGTTGCTCTTAACATTCTGTTTTGGGTCATTCGTCTTTGTGGATTGATTTTTCAGTGTTGGATTTGTGTTTGTTGAGATTCCTCTATAGCTTTTCTTGTTTTAATGTGCTGCATCGTTATTTTGCTTTGCAGCTACACCTATGATTCCCCCTAACATAGTAAGATTAAACCAATTTTAACCTCTGCATAACTTTTTAACTCCCTCTCTATCTGAAGGGACTGTAACTACTTTTTAGTGTGATATTATCATAGTTTTTGTGATATGATCACTGATTCCCTTCTTTTGATATTGGAGCTTTGATTAAGCTCTGTGACTTGCCTAACTGATTCTGGGTGCTGTGTCCTGAATTGTCACCTTAAATACACATTTAATAGTTTTGTTTTTCTAAGCAAAGAGCTTCATTCAGTATTGCATGTAGTTTTGGTTTAGCTTTTACAAAGTCTCTAAGCTTCTCTTTATTTGAAAATGTCTTAATTTCACCATCATATTTGATAGAGACTTTTGCAGGGTATGTAATTCTTAGTTGGAAGTTTTTCTCCTTCAGGGTTTTGAATGTGTCATCCCACTTTTTCTAGCCAACATCACTTATTCAGAGAAGTCAGGTGAAAGCCTACAGGGTTTCCCTTGGAATGTTAGCCTTGCTTTGAGGCTTGCTGCCTTCAAAATCATCTGTTTATGTTTCATTTTATTGAGCTTGATTATAATGTATCTTGGTGTCTTTCTCTAGGGTGTCTAGCTCTTGTGGTGTTGGAATGCTCCAGTAGAGAGTCAGTGAGTGACATCCTGGATCAAAAGATACAACCTGTCTATATATTGCTTACAAGAAACACACCTTGCACTCAAAGATATGAACAAACTGAAAATTAAAGGATAGAATACTATGTACAAAGCTAACAACCCACAAAGAAGAGCAGGTGTGGCAATGCTAATCTCAGATAAAATAGATTTCAATGTAAAATCCACTATCATGGATAAGGATGGTCACTATTTGTTGCTGAAAGGTTCAGTACTGAAGCAGGATTTAACAATATTAAATATTTCTGCGCCCAATACCAGAACATCTAAATATGTTGAACAAACACTGACAACACTTAAAACATGAGATAGATTATTCAACAATAATAGCTGGAGACTACAACACTCTCTTTTCAGTTATGGATAGATCATTCAAAAAAAAAGTTCAGTAAAGATACAGAAGATCTTATTGCAACAATCAGCCAACTTGACCTTATCGATATATGCAGATCTTTTCACCCATTAACGGATAAGTACATCTTCTTCTCCGATGCACATGGAACATTCCCCAGAATAGACAGTGTATTAGGTCATAAAGCAATTCTCTGTAAACTCCAGACCATTGATTTCTTGCAAAGTATCTTCTCGGACCATAGAACCACAGAAGTTGAAATCAATAGCAGTAAAATCATAGGTAGAAATTCAAACTTATGGAAACCGAACAACACTTTGCTCAAAAAGCCTTGGCTTATAGAAGAAATCAGGGTCAAAATAAAGAAATTTATGGAATCAAATGAGAAGGAAACCACATCCTACCAAAATCTATGGGGCATAGCAAAAGCGGTGCTCAGAGGTCAATTAATCTCTATAACTGTACACATCTGGAAAGAATAAAGGGCCCAAATTAAAGAATTAATGTTACAGCTTGAACAAGTAGACAGACAGCAAAAGATGAACCCCTCAGGAACCAGAAGAAAACAGATCATAAAGATTAGAGCAGAACTAAATGAATTAGAGAATAGAAGAACAATTGAAAAAATTAACAAAATCAAAATCTGGTCCTTTGAAATAATCAACAAAATTGATAAACCATTGTCTAAACTTACAAAAGAAAAACAGCAGAAGATACAAATAACCTGATTAAGAAATGAGGTGGTAGATGCTACAACAGACCCAGCTGAAATAAAAAATATAACAGAATACTATGAAAAGCTGTAATCTAACAAGCTTGAAAACCTAGAGGACATGGACAAATTTCTAGATTCATATCACCCATCAAGATTATCATAAGGAGAATTAGATCAACTTAATAAATCCATCACAAAGGAAGAGATTGAAAAAGTCATCAAAAATCTACCAACGAAAAAAAAGTCCTGGCTCAGACAGCTTCACTGCAGAATTCTACCAAACTCTCAGAGTAGAGTTAACTGGTAATATTGAGACTATTTCACACTATAGAAAGTAATGCAATACTCCTAAATTCATTCTATGAAGCTAGCATAACCCCAGTACCAAAGACAGGGAAAGATCCCACCAAAAAAGAACATTACAGACCAATATTACTCATGGACCTAGATGCAAAAATCTTCAACAAAATACTAGCCAATAGATTTCAGCAGCATATAAAAAAATAATTTGTCATGATCAAGTTGGTTTCATTCCAGAGATGCAAGACTGGTTCAACATCAGAAAAACAATTAATGTAATCAACCACACAAATAACACAAAAGATAAGAATCACCTGATTTTGTCAATTGATGCAGAAAAGGCATTTGACAAAGTCCAACACCCATTCGTGCTAAACACTCTCAGAAAAATAGGAATAGAGGGGAAATTGCTCAACACAATTAGTGACATCTACACAAAGCCAACTGCCTTCATCATCCTGAATGGGGAAAGACTGAAAGAATTCCCCTTGAGAATGGGAACAAGCCAAGAATGCCACTCTCATCACTTCTATTCAACATTGTGCTAGAAGTTCTAGCCAGAGCGCTTAGACAAGATAAAGAAATAAACGGCACCTGCATCGGCAATGAAGAGGCAAAAATCTCCCTATTTGCAGACGGTATGATTGTATATACAGAGAATCCTAAGGAATCCTTAAGTAAATTACTAGAACTAATAGAGGAGTTCAGTGAAGTATTGGGATATAAGATAAACATAAGTATATACCAACAAAGAGTTCATCAAAGAAGAAATCACCAAATCAATACCATTTGCTATAGCCCCCAGAAAGATGAAATATCCAGGAGTAAATCTAACTAGACAAATAAGAAATCTTTACAAAGAGAACCACAAGGCCTTACTGCAAGAAACTAAAAAAAAACTTACAAAATTGAAGAAACTCACTCTGCTCGGGATAGGAAGAATTAACATTGTGAAGACGTCTATTTTACCTAAAATGATCTGTTTATTCAATGCAATCCCAATGCAAATTCCAGTGTCATTTTTTAATGCAGTGGAGAAATAAATCACCAACTTTGTTTGCAAAGAGAAGAAACCTCTGCTTAGCCAAGCGCTACTGAAGAAGAGCAACACAATGGGAGGCCTCACACTACCCAACCTCAGAAGCTGTTACACTGCCACAGTAGTCAAAACAGCCTGGTACTGTCACAGAAAGAGACATGTAGACCAATGGAAACAGAGTTGAGTTCCCAGAGATGCCATCATCTTACAAACAGTTGATACTTGACAAAAGCCCTAGAATTGTAAACGGGGCAAAAACAGTCTCTTTAGCAAGTGGTGTTGGTAAAATTGGATATCCGTCTGCAAAAAATTGAAACAAGACTCGTATCTCACACTTTACACTAAGACTAACTCTAAAAGGATCAAAGATCTAAATATCAAACTTTTAAGGATAAAAATCTTTCAAGAAAAAATAGGATCAGCAATGGATGTTCTAATACACAGCTTAGACTTCAAAATCTAACAAACAAAGCATGATTAACAGAAGAGAAAATAAATAAATGGGAACTACTAAGAATCAAACACTTGTTCTCCCAAAGACTTTACCGAAAGAGTTAAAAGACCATTTACAGACTGAGAAAAAATATTTGGTAAACTACATGTCAGAGAGTCACCTGATCTCCATAATCTACAAGGTTCTGCAAAATATCTGCAAAAAGATGAATAACCCAATTTAGTGATGAGTGAAAGAGATGGGCAAACACTTTACCAGAGAGGACATCCAGGCAGCCAAAAGACATATGAGAATATGCTCATGATCATTAGCTGTGAGAGAAATCCAAATCAAAACTACAAAGAGATGTCATCTCACCCCAACAAGGTTGGCCCTGATCCAAAAAACACAAAACAACAAATGCTGGAGATGCTGTAGAGAGATTGGAACTCTCCTACACTGCTGGTGGGAAAGCAATTTGGTGCTTCCTTAAAAAGCTGGAAACAGATACACTATTTGATCCTGTAATTCCACTGCTTCGATTTTCTCCTTTAGAAACAAAGCTGCCACATGAACAGACACATGTACACAAATGTTTATTGCAATATGGTCCACAATAGCTAAAAGATGGAATCAACTTAGATGTCCATCAACAGATGAATGGATAAACTATGGCACATATACTCGATAGAACACTATGCTGTGATAAAAACAATGTAGATTTTAGAAAATATCTCATAACCTGATTTCAATTGGAAAGCATTATGTTGAGTGAAATCAGTCAATGTCAAAAGGACAAATATTGCATGAGACCCCTGTTATAAGGACTTAAAAACATAATTATCTACAAAAGATAATATCTTTGTTGGCTACAAGGGTGGAGTGAGGGCTTATCATAGATGAGATAACTGATAGATGTTAGAAATTTTATTCATTTACTTTAATTAATAAACAATAAAAAGTTTTAAACATACACAGATTTTAAGTTTTGAGAAATGTATACACCTAGTAACCACTTCAGTTAAGATATAGAACATTTTCCACAGCCCAGGAAGTTCCTTCCTGCTTCTTTCCAATCAAGATTTCCTATCCATTCCAACCAGAGGTGGCCATTGTTCTGCTTTCTATGAGTATAGACTAGTTTACTTGTTCTAAAACTTCATTTAAATGGCATTACGTAGTGTGACCTTTTTTGTGTCTGGCTAATTTCATTCAACAAAATGTTTTTTGGGTTTTATTTGGGCTGTTGTAGTTCTTTTTTAAAATTGCTCCACACTGTTCCATTTACAGCTCAGTGGTAGAGTTCTCACCTTCCATGTGGGAGTCCCGAGTTCTATGTCCAGCCAATGTACCGTATGCACCAACCTTCTGTCAGTGAAGGCTTGTGTGTTGCTACGATACTGAACAGTTTCAGTGAAGCTTGCAGACTAAGATGGACTATGAGAAAAACCTGGTGATCTACTTCCTTAAATCAGCCAGTGAGAATCCTATGGATCACAATGGCCTGACCCACAACCAGTGTTAGGGACAACTCTGAACTGGGCAGCCTTCTGCTGTGCACGGGGTCAACATAAGTTGGGGGCTGACTCGAGGGCAGTTAACAATACAATTCATGTTCTGGGAGATTGCAGAGAAAAACAGATTTCCCGCTCACAGCTGTCCATTGCCCATGCTGGCTTTCTTTTGGTTTACCATCACCACATTTGGCTCTTATCCTTAGGTTCTGGGCTTCACTGGTCTTTGAACTCTGAATCATCATGTCCCAAACTGGGAGCACTTTCAGTCAGCCTACGTTCTTGTCTTTCTTCCACCCCACTGCGGAGTGAGAAGTATTGTTTGCTTTCTCCATTCCATCTGAGAGTAGTGGTACTTCCTTCAGCTCCCCCAGGCCCTCCACCTGTACCCATCACCCACCATTGCCGCTCTTCTATGAGGCTTTTCTACACAGTTTTACCTGGGTTATACTTGGGAAAAAAAGGTGTTGGTATCTTTTCTTCTGGGATTCCCACAAACAGGCCAAGGCTCTACTAATTTACTGGAGAATATTCTGGTTGTCTCTTGATTTCTTCTCCCAATTCTCAAACTCCTTCCCTTCAGCCCAGAAAAGACTTCTAATCTTCCCTTGAGTAGTAGTAAAGCTATTTCATAAATCATTACGAATCATTTCGAAAATATTGCTTTTGGCATAAATTCTACATGCTACTTTCTTTAGGACTTAACTTTTTGATTCCCAAAACTATTTTCCTAAATTGATAAATTAAACTTGGTCAAGTTTCAACTAAAAATTGCTTCTTCTCAAAAGACACTGAAGAAAATGAAAAGAAAAACTGAAAGTGGGAAAAGACATTCACAATACACAAATATGACCAAGGCATTGTCTCCAGAATATTTTAAAATTTCCTACAACTAATAAAAAGGCAAAGAACCTAATAAAAATAGTAAAAAGACTTGAATCAACACTTTAGAAAGGAGGTTATATGGATGACCAGTAAGCATATGAAAAGATGCTGAATGTCATAGTTCATAAGAAAAGTGCAAACTAAAGTAAGTGTGATACAACACTTCACACCTATTGGAATGACTGTAATATAAAAATTGATGATACCAAGTGAGATAAGGATGTAGAGAACTTGGAACTTTCATATACTGCTATGGGACTATAAAATGTTACAACTAGTTCAGAATAGCTTGTTAGTTTCTTATAAAATTAAACATATGCCTATCCTTTTGTTGTTCTTAGTTGCTGTAAAGTTGATTCCAACTCATGGCAAGCCCATATGTGCAGAGTAGAAGTGCTCCACAGGGTTTTCAAGGCTGTGTTCTTTCAGAAGCACATTGACAGACCTATATTGTGTAGTGCCTCTGGGTAGATTTGAACCACCAAACAGCTATGGCCCAGGACTTCTACTACTAGATATTAACAAGCAGAAATGAAAACACACATTCATAAAAATCTTTGCACAAGAATGTTTATAATAGCTAAAAACTGGATTGCTGAGATACCTGTCAACAGAAGACTGGATAGACAAATGTCATATACCTGTACAATGGAATAATTATTATCACTGTTAGCTGCAGTTAAATGGGCTTCAACTCATGGTGATCCGACGTACAACTTGAGACACTGCCCAGTCCTGTCCATACCCATAATCAGTTGTGGGGGTTTTCACTGGCTGATTTTTGGAAGTAGACCACTAGGCCTTTCTTCCTAGTCTGTCTTAGTTTGGAAGCTCTGCTGACCATCATAACAACTCACAGATCTCCACCAGCAGAGAGGTGGTAGCCATGCATGAGTTGCGTTAGATGGGAATTGAACTTGGATTTCTCACACAGAAGATGAAAGTTCCAACACAGGACCACAAAAGCATACTTAGGAACACAAATTACCTCCCGGAAAATGAAAAGGTATAAAGTAGAGTGGAAAACCTGAACTGACTCTTCATCTTCATCCAAAAAAGACTGACTTGAAGGAACTGAGTTTAGCTTGAATTAGCAGAATTACATTCTGTCACGAACAGGACATGAGAATTCAGGAATTAATTTCAGTCATAGAGAAATGCAGCTTCATATCTGCACCCTTGAATAGTGTGTGAAGGTGAAATTTATACCATGCTGAGGTCTTTAGGGGAAGGACTGTCCCTATGTTATAGTTGAGATGTAATACCATGCCAGGTAATTAGTAGATGCTCAATTAATATTTCTGAGTGAATGAAAGAAAGTAATCCAACTATAGAGTGGTAGCTAAGAGCTACAGCTGCTAACCAAAAAGTTGGTGTTTTAAATCCACCAGGTACTCCTTGGAAACTCTGCAGGGCAGTTTTACTCTGCCCTACAGGGTCACTGTGAATCCGAATCTACTCAATGGCAACAGGTGTTTTGGTTTTTTTTTGCTTCGTGTGGAGGGTGAGATTGTGTGACCTCAAAGCCCCCAGTTTTCTGGCTCTGTATGGTTCTTCCTTCCCTATGTAATGAGATTTAGGAAAGATAGTCGCCATTCATGTGGAACATAGGAGTAATGGAAATAAACATTTTATTTTTCCCTTGATTGCCAATTGGTAAGCAATTATTTCCTTAAATCTGCCTTTACAAATGGGAGGTTTTTATCTACTAAATACACCCCTGGATACCAAATCACATAAAAATTATTTCTTCTAGATGACTCAGTCTTCTTAATTCTTTCCACATTTTATTACGGCTGCTGCTGGGTTATCTAGGAGCTTAAAAAAAATCAGAAGACACTTATAGCAAAGGACAATATTCATTTGGTTTTTTATTTATGGTTTTTTGGTTTATTTTTATTTATTGGTTTTTTATTTGTTGGCTTTTTCATAAGCTGTAGCTTATGATGAACTCTCAAGCACAGCAGAGAGCTAACTACTTCTTAAGAGCTTAAGGATAGTGTTGGGTAGGAAGTAAACTTGCCCTGATTTGTAAGAGCTTAAAAAAGATGATGGAGCCCTGGTGGCCCCGTGGTTAAGAGCTTGGCTACTACCCAACAGTTGGCAGTTCAAATCCTCCAGCTGCTCTTTGGAAACCTTATGGGAGACAGCTCTACTCTGACCTAAAGGATACTACAGGCATATATATAGGCATATTCTAACTACTGTTGGAATTGTCTTGAAGGTAATGTGTATAAAGGGTGATGAGGACCCTCTGATGTCACTTTAGGGAAAAGAGTAGTGCAGCACTTACGAGGACTGGCTATTGAATCAGACTTTATTTGACACCCTGTTTCCACCACTTAATAGCTACGGGGACTTGGGCAGTTACTTGAGGTCTCCAAGCTTCAGTTGTTTCATTCCAGCGAAGTTTCAAATATTAAATGAGATAATACATGAAAAAGTGCTCAGCTCAGAATCTGGCACTTATTAAGTACACAATTCACCTTAGCTATTATTATCAACATTATCTTCATATCAGCTTGTCACACTTGGGTGGCTTGTGTGTTGCTCTGCTGGAAGCTCTGCCACCAACATTTTACATACCAGCAAGGTTACAAATGGTGGGCAGCTTTGTAGACTAATAGAAAGAAAGCCCTGGTAATTAGCCAATGAGAGCCTTATGGATCACAACAGAATACTGTCTTACTTGCTTTGGAGATGTCATCAGCAGGGATCAATTGCTGAAAAAGGACACCATCTTTGGTGAAAAAGAGGAGCCGTGAGGGTGAGGGAGACCCTCAGTGAGATGCAACTACGACAATGGACTTGAACATGCCAGCAATTACAAGAATGATAGAGGACTCTGCTCTCACCACGTTGCCATATAGTTGGCTTAATGGCAGCTAACAATAGTCTTTATGTTTATTTGCTGGCATTCTGAAACAGGAAGACTACAGAGACTTAGGTTCTTCCTGAAGACAGCAATATTGGACAACAATGATGGTGAGATATCAGAGTGTTTTCTTGTGCCAGGTGTTAGATTTTCTGGAGTGAAATCCCAGACATCTCTAAACACAGATGACAAAGAACCAGAAGTGAAATCTCTTACAGGAAGCACTGTTTCTTTGATGGCAATCTAAATGGCACCTTAGAGTTTATTTAGGGGAATAAAATACATGCAGAGAAACAGAGAAACTAGGGCTAAATTTGCATTTCTTCCTGTGATTATTACTCAGAATTCAACAACAAGCTCTGTTAGCTCAACAGCATAGGATATAAAGAACAAATGGGTTTCTAACTTGCTCCTGTAATTTAGCGAGGGCCTGTGGGCTTTCAAAACCATCTTGAAAGGAGACTCAAGTTGAGTTCAGGACTTACTGGCTGAGTGGTGAGCCACCAGTAAATCTTCCCGCAAACAGTCTTGAGAGCAGGAATTGAAGGAAGCTGATTTTGAACTCTTTCAGAAAACATTCTTTATTTGATCCTCCTAAAACCAAAGTTATTTAAATATAATTCAATCGACATGAAGCAGCTGCCCCAGAAATCAGAAAAAAGCCTACTTGTTTCATGTCAGCTTAGTTGTTCTGCTAAAGAAATCGACTCAGGGTGTAGAGATGGCATCCCAGGCCGACTTAGGGGTCTCATACAGCAGCTGCAGCAGGAACCGCTCCCAGATGGCATTTTGCAGCACAGACAAAGGCTTTGAACTCACTAATACAACAAAAGGTTGAAAACAGGGGAGAGGACAGTGCTGACTTATTTCCAGGGTCAGACACGCAGGGGTGTGACTCTCGTCGTGTCAAGTCGTTACAGCAAAGCTTCAGAAATAGCT
This sequence comes from Heterohyrax brucei, assembly GCA_028571685.1. Taxonomy (NCBI): domain Eukaryota; kingdom Metazoa; phylum Chordata; class Mammalia; order Hyracoidea; family Procaviidae; genus Heterohyrax; species Heterohyrax brucei. The sequence continues at coordinate 38,223,063 of CM053145.1, forward strand.
GTGGATGCTTCAGTGATTAAGACAAGGGAGACGACCTTTAAGAATAATTAAATGAATATCCCAATTAGATGTTCTTCTGCACGATTACTGCTGAACTCCTCTTAGATCCAAGTCAACCCACATAAAAGGAACCGCTCCTGCTTGGGTTGGGCAACAGCCTGGAGGCAAAATGGCCACAGTTGGGCAAGCTTAAAGATTTTAAGTGATGGGAATATTGAAAGTGAAAAGGGGAACGGAACGGAGTTAAGAAAAAATTAGTGGAGGGTGTTGCAGTTGTTATCTGAAATAAGAAAGCAAAGCTTTGGAGAAAGAAATGAGAGTCATCATGAGGCCACATGGAACTTTCTTAGTCCTGCAGCAAGCCTGGAGTTTGACCCCCCACCTAGCCATTTAACATATTTGATTTCCAAATCCACTGTCAGATATAGACTGCAGGAAGCCACTTTTCTCTCCCCGGAGTCATTCTACCTGACTTTCTGCCTATCCTGAGCTCAAGAAAGTCTTGGTACAATAATCTAGTGTTGAGATGCTTATGATAATGTGACTTTCCAAGAACAGTTGAACCACTAATTACACATCAAACTGCATTTGTTTATTTATTCACTCATCCCACAACTATGATTGAGCATCTACAGTGTGCCAGGTATACTCCAGATTTTGTGATTAAGATGGAAAATAAAATAGACATTACCCTTGGCCCCAAAGAGCATACATTTCAGAGTGGCAGATAACAGAAGCACAGGTAGACAGACAATAAGGCGTACTATTATAATTTGGTGCTTTTGTTATTTGTGGGGAGAGTCGGTTGTTCTCCTCACTGATGTCCAGTGATTACAGCCTTGCATTGTTTCTAATAAGCATCAACTGGGGATCCTATTGACCCACCCCCATCCTGTACTATACATAGTTTTGAACAATCAAGCTGCTAAAACCTTGCTTTGCAAGGAAAACCAGAAGTCCTCATTGTAAACAAGGCTGAGATTTCTAAAACTTTCCTAAAGTTATAAGGAATGTATTATCTGCCACTTCCTTGATGAGTATCTTCTTAGGCTTTTCATAGGAGTGGTGGAGAAAACAGGCTTAATGCTAACGTAGGGTTGTAGCGTCAGGTTATACTGATACATTCACACCTGTTCTGCATGATGTAGAAACCCTGGAATGTAGTGATTAAGTGCTACACCTGCCAAGCAAAAGGTCGGCAGTTCAGACCTGCCAGGTGCTCCTTGCAAACTCTGTGGGGCAGTTCTACTCTGATCTCCAGGCTCGCTATGAGTCAGAACCTACTCGACGGCAGTGGGTTTGGTTTTTTGGTTTTACATGATGTGACTAATACTTTTATCCACAAAACTCCTTGTATCACATTTTACTGAGTATGATGGTCAGTTACCACTTTTCTTTGTCTGTCTTCTGTAGTCTTCCAACTGAACTCCAGCCTGAGACAACCTCGTTAAACCATTCACGGTAGGTTTGACTGACCTACCAATTAATCGTGGCCTTTACTGTAATTTGCAATTTAAAAGTTGAGGTTTTAATCTAAACTGAGGGCTAATTTGTTGATTCCAAAGAGGGAGAACGCCCTTTTTGAATGGTCTCTGGAAGGGCTGCTCTATGGGAGTAAGCACCTGGCTATCTGCTTCTGTAAAGACTGTTGTCAGGTACCTTCCCTACAGGGAGTACAACAAAGAGTCCCTGACTCAGTGGGAGAAAAATGGGTGCAGGACTCAAAGTCTATTTAAAAACCAGACTTGATGTTCTGACAGGCTGGAGAGTCCCTGGAAGACATGGCCACTGGACTCTCTGCTAGCCCAGAACTGAAACCATTTATGAAGCCCACTTTTCATACAATGATTGGATTGGACTGTAAGACCTAAAGTGATACTGGTGAAAAGTGCTCTTGGCTTAAGTAGATGCATGAGTCTAACTGGGCAGCTCCTGTCAAAGGTGAGATGGGAGGGCAGAGGGGAACAAGAACTAGTTGAAAAGACACGAGAAATATGTGATGGAAAGGAGGAGTGTGCTGTCACAGTGTGGGCAGAACAGCTAGAGTTACACAGCAATGAGTGTGTGTGTTTGTACAACAAATTGATTTGAACTAACAAAATATTAAAAAACAAAAACAAAACACTATCAACATCCAATATGATTTTTACTTAGTCACTTACTTTTGTATTGTTCAGAGGAGGGTTAACATGATTATAGATTTTTTTATAAAATAGAAATTTGACAGAGTGCTTGTAAAAAGACAAATTCTATTGGTTGGAATATAATGCAACTAACATTGATTGAGCTTTACCTAGTGCCATAGGTGACCAGAAGAACAAAAAACTCTGTCTTGGAGGAAGTACAACCAGAAAACTTCTTAGAGTCAATGATTGTGAAACTTCGTCTCGCTTCCTTTGAATGTACTATCAGAGGGACTCATTCCCGGAGCGGGAAGTCACGCTTGATAAAAGTAACGGGTCAGTGAAATAGACGTAGACTCTGAACAAGATTGACAGTGTCCCCAATGATGGGGTCAAATACAGCAGTGATTGTGAAGATGGTGCCGGACTGGGCAGGGTTTCCTTCACTATGAGTAGGAGCCGACTTGACAGCACCCAACAAAAACTACTTCCAGCTACAGAGCTAGGCTTTGGTGAGGCAATTGTGAATGATTCCTCCCTAAGATTGTAGCCTGATGAGTATGGCTTCATCTCTCAGTCAACTGCTCCTCTTGAGAGAACACAGGGGCCACTGTGGAAATACAGGGAAACACATGGCTAGGGCAGTCGGCCACACTGTGGCTAAGAGCGTGGATCCAGATACAGGCTGTGCAGGTTCACTTCTCGGTTCCATTACTTCCTAGCTGTGTGATCTTGGGTTAATTACCTAATCTCACCGAGTCTTGTTTTTCTCATTTGTAGAATGCAGAAAATTTAGACTTGCTAAGAGGATTAAGTAAAATAATGTATGCAGTGGTCTTATTATGGCACCTGATGTGAAATAGGTGTGCAGCAAATTTTAGGTACACACTAAGTTATTGATTTTTCTATGTGTCAGTGTTGTGAGGGCGCTGGCTTTAAAGAGGAGGTAGAGAGGAATGAGTTATAGTCCTTACTAATCTGTCCAGTTTTAACATTCCCCACTGCCATCGAGTTGATTCTGACTCACAGTAACCCTATAAGTCAGAGTATAACTGCCCCATAGAGTTTCCAAGGAGCACCTAGTGGATTTGAACTGCTGACCTTTTGGTTAGTAGACATATGACTTAACCCACTACGCCAGCAGGGTTTCCAGTTGTAACTTTAGGAACATCCAAAAGAGAACTTGGCCAGGAAAAGGTAACCACAGCTAGTTATTTTAACAGACGCTAAGCTTTCGGCTACTCTTTCATTCAGGCAATTTACACCATGTCCTGTGTTCCTAAAGTATTGTATTATTTTAACACATTTAGATGACTTTTGCAGGATGACAAATGTGTTCCTAAATGCTGGATGTAATTTAAATTAAAATTTTCATATTTAATATATTTTGTACCATACTTTGGCTAGTTCTGTTGTAACCAAACCCTCTTCTCTCATTATCCTGGTCAGTCAAGATTCCCTTATATCTCTTGTTTACAATACATAACTGATTCTAGAGTGTCTCTGAAAATTTTTCTCAGTGCCTTTTTTGTTAGAGATGGTTAAGGGGAAAGGAGGAACTCCTACACTGAAGAAAACAGAGGGATGGGTGAGTCAAGGGAGGAGATCTGGAGTAGATTCAAGCAGTAGTACTGCTAAAGGCTGGCTTAAACCTCCACTGAGAAATGAGACGTGTATCAGTGAGCCAGAAAAGCTGTCTTGGACATCCGCTGTCCCTCCCCTCGCTCTCCTGTACACACACACCTGCCGCCGCATGCTTTGATTTCTCCCACTCACGCCAAGTTCCAGGTCTCCTCTGAAAGATCTCACATTGCGTCAGCAGTCCCGCAGGGCAGGCAGTTTCCTTTTTTTCTGTTGACTCGACTCTGTGCACTGTCAGACTTAGTATTCTCCCTAGACAACTGTAGAGATATTTTTGGCCAAGGAGGGCATTCCCAGCACTGTGCCAGATGAACAGATGGGGGACAGGGCAGAGAACTGGGAGAAGGAGAGGTAGGGAGTAGCATGAGTGGCATCTGGCAGTGTCTTCCTAGATTGTAGGGAACTAGGAATCGTAAGAAAATCTTTCTTTCCAAAGACTCTAATTGGCTTTTGAAAGACTCCCATAACCTCCAGAAATGAACCAGAGAGTCAGAGTAACTAGACAATTTTCCTTCAGATGAGTGGTTTGTTGTATCATCTGTAGATGTAAAAGACTTATTAACTCATAATTTTATCAAATAGTAATGTGTTAGTAAATATCTTAATAAGGTCACTAACTACATTACAGTATGTTGTTTAACCACCATTAATGGTGAAATAAAATTGCCAGCTCTTAGTCTTCTTCAGTTTTCTGTAGACTTAATGAGGAATTTTCTAGAAGCCCATGCCTCCCTCACTCTCCTACCCTACCCCTACCACACTCTTGCGTCCAAGACGATGTGCAATATAGTGGTTCAAAGCAAGCATTCTGGGGGTGAGAAAGCTTAAAAGTAGAATCTTAGTTCAACCACTTAACTTTGTGATCCTGGAAAAGTTCTTTAACCTGGCTAAGCCTCAGGATGCTCATCTATAAAATGAGATTATAATCCTACCTCTTACAGCTCCCCTGGGGATTGGATAGGATAATTAGCCCATGTAAGGTGTTTAGCAATGTGACCAGCAGGGAGTATGTGCTAAATAAATGTTAGCTAGTGTATTAATTTTATATCATTGTGTAAAGAATTACCCAAAACTTTGTGGTTTAAAACAATGAACATTTACATCAATTGGTCAGTATTCTTTTGCAGCAAAAGAGAAAGAAGGAAAGAAAAGATTCAAAGAGGAAGCTAGTCCACAGCTCTAACAGCCTATAGGATCTGTGGCCGCATCTACCCTAAGAAAAGAAGACCTGGATGATGCCCAACTACCACTACTGACAGTTCTGATTAAGACCACAATAGATGGATCCTAGTAGAATGGGAGAAGACTGTGGAACAGAACCTCAAATTCCTTAAAAAATCAGACCAGCTGAGGCTGGAAAAATCCTCAAATCTATTGTGCTGAGATACTCTTTAAATTTTGAACTGAAGCTAGGCCCTGAGGTCACCCTTTAGCTAAGTAATAGATACACTGACAGAATAAAGAACACCATCTGTAAGTACTGTGCTTCTTGACAAAAATCATTTATGTGAGACCAATCAACAACTACTTCAAAACAAAGACAAGAATATAAACGGACAGGGAAATGAAATGAACGGAAATGGAACAATCAGAACAAAAATAATGAGAATGTTCACATATTGTGAAGAATGTAACCAGTGTCATTGAACAATTTGTTTAGAAAATGAATGGGAACCTAAACCACTATATAAACGTTCACTCAAAATACAACAAAGTATTATTTTAAATAGAAGCTTAAAAGTAAGCTCTCTATTGTGGAGGATTGCATAAATAATCATGGTTTTTCCCTCCTTCTTGTAGCCGTGTCCTTTATAATGCCACCTTGCTGTTCCTCCATCCAGATATGGTGCCTATTTTTCTTTTCCTTTGATTCTGGGCAGACCTCGGACCTTTAATCGTCAATGGGATGTGATGAGGTAATGGTATTTACCGAGAGGCTTTGTAGACCTTGTCTCGAGAAAACTGTCTTGGAACCTTACCACTGCCACGTGAAAAATTCAGGCTGGCTTGATGGGTGATAAGAGGCCTAGTCACCCTTACCTATGCCTGTGTCCAGCCAACCAACAGACATGTGGGTAAGGCCATCCTAGACAGCCAGTTCCCAGCATGTTAGCCAGCTGACCAAAGCCTCATGAACAAACCTGGTTGAGATCAGCCACACCTAACCCAAACCAGCAGAACTGCTCAGTGAAATTGTAGACTATGGGCAGTCATAAATATTTGTCACTTTAAAGCACTAAGTTTGGGGAGATTTTACATGAAGCAGTAAATAACTGATAAATCTACATATTCTTCTAATACTAAGTTTTGTTTGGGGGTCTTTCTGTGTTCAGCTCTTTAACCCATAAAAAAATTTATTTTTGTGCATGATGTGAGGTAATAGTCTATTCTTCTACTAAATGTAGAGCCAGTTTTCCTAACACTACTTGTGGAAATCGTGTTAGCCTCTTATTTGAAATGCCATTGTTTTCATTAACTGAATTCCCGTATACACAAGGGTTTGCTTCTGAATTTTCTATTATGTTCCAATGATCTATTTGCTTATTTCTGTGCCAATAGTGTAATGTTTAATTATTTAGTTTTAGGGTATAACTTGGTATCTAGAGTCCTAGGGAGTAATTTTAGAAACCAATTTTTAGAATTCAAGAAGAGGTATATTGTGTTAAACACTCTGCGATCTACACAGAAGTTAGCTGTTTGTGAACAACATGGCACTTGTAAAATATTTTTTGAAAGAAGAAATGTTTAGTTTTCTGTATTGTACATCTGTGGCATCCAATATACTAGAAATATATTTGGGGACCATGTGGTTTAAAAACTACAACAAAGAATACTTACTTTCTCGTAGTCTCTGTGGATCAGAAATCCAGACATAATTTAGTTATGTACTTCTGCCCCAGGGTCTCTCACAAGAATTCAACTACAGTATCAGCCAAGCTGCAGTTTCATCTGGAGACTTGGCTGAGGGAAGATCTGCTTCCAAATAACATGCAGCTTCTTATGGACTGCTAGACTGAGGGCCTTGGTTCTCCAGTGGCTATTGGCTAGATATCTTCCTCAGTTCCTTGACATGTGGGCCTCTGTAGGGAGCATCTCAAACATGGCAGCCGAATTCATCAGAGAAAGCAAGCAAAGAGGCCAGCAAGACAGTACAGTCTTTTTGTAAACTCATCTCAGAAGCAGCATACCATCCTACTTAGTCTATTCATTACAAGCAAGTCACTAAGTCCATCCCACATTCAAAGGGAGAAGATTATGTACAAAGGCATGACTACCAAGAGGTGGGGACCATTGGGAACCAGCTGTCTACTACAGCTGTTATTATTATTATTCTTAAATTAACTGTGGTATTTAACAGGTTCACATTTTGTCAATTGTCTTCTTGAAAACTTTCCATAGTTCCCTTTGTTATGTAACATCAATATGCCTTACACACTTCACAATCTAGGTCCCTCTCACTCTTCTAGATTTTTTCTCTGCCTGCTTTCACGCTCTACCACATTTCTTATATTGTCCAGACATTCCAAGTACTAACAGTTCCCAAATTGTTCCCCTGGGATTCATAATGACGTTCCTGAAAGAAGTGATGATGTCCATTTTGACTTTTAATTAAAATATGTCTATGTATTATTATTTACATATTTTCCCCTTCAAGTCAGAATAGCTTAGGAGAACCTTTAAGTATATGGCAAGTGAGCATGCGAGGTGTCAGTGTAACCATAATCGCGGTGCCACCTGTCCACAAAGCCAATACTGAGACAGGAGGTGAGGTGATTAAGTCAGGACATTTATTGAGTGCCAGCACACAAGAGGGAAGGGGGAATCAGCTCCTCCAAAGCTTGCATGTCTATATAGGCTAAGCCTGGAGGTTGTGTAGGTTGACTGGGGGGGGGGGGGGGGCAGGGCAACGCTGGGTGATATTTCTCCCAGTCTAGGTACGTAGTTCTTTCCATGTTTCCACAGTATTCTTGTGGGGTCTCCTTGGCTTCAACAAGTTCGGGTTTGATAATCATCCAGATTACCTGGTGATTTGGTTTGGTAATCTTAGAGAATAACTGAAAGGTTATAAATAGAACAATTAATCAATGTTTCTAAGAGGAAAGAACAGCCATGTGACTTATGATCAATACAAGGTAAGTTCTTACGGATGGGGAGAAGCGAATTTTCAGGACTTAATATGTGTAACATGGCTGTCTTAACTACTGTCGTAACTACTATTGTCTTAGCTACTATGCTACTGTTTGTAGGAAGATGGGGTCGGGCTGGCCAGTGGCGTCACTTACATCGGAGTCAAAAATAGTTTGGGAGATCTCACCATACATATTCATACCACAGTGTTGGCAAGGGCTGCTGCCCCTCTTTCATCCTTCAAAATCACCTGTAGATTTCACTTTTGTCGGTATACACATCTTCAAGCCCCTTTGAGCTTTCTGCCCTGCCTCCTTCTTCTTTGTTCCCCGTAGTGTTTCAGATATTACCCTTCCTAGTGCACTTACCTTTTTCTTTTTTTTTTTTTAATGGATTGCGGTCCACTTCCCTCAATAAACTGTGAAATCACTGGGGACAAGAAGCATGTCTGATTATGCTTTGTGTCTCCAGTTCCTAATAAAGGACTGGCTACGTCACCCGGGTGCTCAATAAACGTTTCGTTGTTGAAGGAATTTGCTAAGCAATGATGAAGTGAAATGCCTCGGTACACATTAAAAGTTAGTATTTCTAGAAGTTAGACCTAATGTTTCTACATGTTAGACTTACGAAGACCTAGAATGCTGTAGATTATAGCGAACAGTGTAATTGCAAGGTGGGTGAAATTGTCTCCCATGACTTCCCAAGCCCTGCTGCATCTTGTCCCTAGGGCTAGGTGCCCAGGCGCCTTTAAGAAGCCTGGTGCTTCCCTGGACCCCAGACTGCCATTCCACACTTGGACCTGCTCTTCCTATAAGACACCTGGTGATCCAGAACTTTTCTTTAGGAAAAGACAACATCAAGGCAAGATAGAGGACCAGGAGTTCTTATCCCTGCACTGTATTCCCAGCTATGGCACAACCACGTCTCTTGAGCAAGTTAGCTCACCTCTTTATGTCTCAGATTCATCCTCTGGATCAGTGATTTTCAAACTGTATCCACAAATTGCAGGAGAATATCTCAAGATTTACTAGAGTGAGACACATGGAAATGATTGAGCAAGAGTGACAATGGGGTCACCCTGTACCCCTCTTTAGAGCTAGTCTGTCTTTTAACATACTGGAGTTCCCAATAATATATGTTGTTGTTAGTTGCCATGGAGTCTATTCCAACTCATGGTGACACCACATTTGCAGAATAGATTCACATCACAGGGTTTTCAAGTCTGTAACCTTTCAGAAGCAGATTGTTTGGCTGTCTTCTGAGGAGTGGATGGGTGAGTTCAAACCACCATCCTGGTACTTGAGTGCTTAATGATTTGCAGTTCCCAGGGACTCCATCACTGTAATATAGCCTTAGAAAACAGGCTTGCTGCATCTTTAAAAACACAAGCAATAGCTTTCTCTCAAGAACTGGATAACTTCAACCCACAAACCATATTTAGGGTTGCAAACATAATGTGCCCCCAGGGGGCTTATTTGCATTTCCCCCAGGCCCCTTAGGCCAAGCCTCGTCTGGCAGTGAACACTTGAGCCATAGGAAATATTTCTAGTTGTCCCCAGGTGTGTCTATACTGTTGTTCCTGGTGACCTCTCTGCCTGAAAGCTCTGCCTCCTTGTTTCTTTCTTAAGACCCATCTGAGGAATCACTGACTTCAGGAAGCCTTTGCTGAACATCCCTACACACACACACACACACACACACACACACACACACACGCACGCATGCACACACACAAACACCCATGCACACACTTCACAATTGTTCTTTGTACCACTGAATTGGTTTCAGCTCATAGCAACCCTATAGGACAGAGTTGAACTACCCTGTGGTGTTTTCTAGGCTGTAATATTTAATGGCGCAATTTGCCAGTTTCTTTTCACCCACAGAGTCACTGTTTGGTTCAAACCTCTATCTTTCCTTTAATAGTGAAGTGCTTAACCATTGCACCACACACACTACCATCTCCTTGATTTGAGTGAGTTGCCCCTTCCCTGAGATTCTATAGCCCTGTGTGCATATGCCTTCTCTTACCACACTGCTTTATACTGCTCTGGTCATGAGGCTGTCCCCCAGTGCCACCATGATAAAAGCTTCTTGGGAGTGAAGAACCGCATATTCAAGACTGTTCCAGACTCACTACTCAGTCTAATTCTTGAATATGATAAATGATTAGACATATTTGTTGAATGAATAAATTGAAACCCAGTGGCTTGACCCAGAGGAGTGCTTCTATGGCTTGGCCATTAGACGAGGTGGAGGTTTTTAGGGAAATAATTACTCTCAAGTCTAGTAGCTTGCAGATACTATTATATAGGCATCAACACCCCAGCTCTGTTTTTATTATAGAGGTGTACCCAAATTTATCCTATAGATCTAGAGTCCATTTTAGTTTACATTTTATTTTACACTGCTTATCTCCTCTTTGAAATGATTCCTGATGAGTGTCTTTTTATATAAAATCTCTGGTCTTCAAGGTATCACCTTGAAGATTGAAGTGCACCCAACCCTAGCATGGTATTTTCTAGTTGCATCGTATGCACGTGAAAGCTGAGCAGTGAATGGTGAAGACAGAAAAAGAATTGATGCCTTTGAATTGTGGTGTTAGAGAAATATGCTGGATGTACCACGACCACCAAAAGAACAAACAGATCTGTTCTGGAAGAAGTACAACCAGAGCGCTTCTTGGAGACAAAGATGGAAAAACTGCATCTTACATACTTTGGATATGTTGTCAGGAAGGATCAGTCCCTGGAGAAGGACATCATGCTTAGCAGAGAGGAAGGTCAGCAAAAAAGAGAAAGACCCTTGACCAGATGGATTGACACAGTGACAGCAACAACGGGCTTCACCGTAAAAACGATTGTGGATGTGGCGCAAGACTGGGCAGTGTTTCATTCTGTTGTGTTTAGGGTCGCTATGAGTTGGAACTGACTTGATGGCACCTAACAACAATGACGTCTCTGGATCAAAACGTGGAGGCTTGGTAATGATGATGAAGACAATGTTTTTGAGTGCTGTGTGTGTAAATATCACTCCTTTAAATACAGAAATCCTCAGGAATAGGTGCTGTTATTATTCCCATTTTATAGATGAGAAAACAGAGACTACTTACCCAAGCACACTCCAGATACAAGCCCAGGTCTTTATGACTCCAAAGTCCTTGAACTAAACAAGACTTTTTATTCCCTTCTGACTGAGAGTGTAATTCTTGTTTTAAACTTTATTATTAAAGAAAATCCCATTTCAGAGATTCAGTTGCTAAGAAATACAGTGTTGAGGATTTGCACAAGTGGTACTGTTATTTGTATTGACTAGCTCTCTGACTCAATCAGTTTCAAGAGTGTTTTGCATAATCCTGGGTTTCCTCACAGTGGTGGGGATGGGTAAGCTCACTTTTAAATGGGGCTTCTGTTCAGTTTTTGTTACCTGCTCTACCTGTATCTCTCCTCTATTAAGATTTTCTTTTTCATGGATCATGTTGACCAGGATACCCCTGCCTGTTCTGGGAATGAGCCTTTGCTTCAATGCAGGAGTGCTGGACCAGTCTTCTAACGTCTCATGTCCAAGTTCACCAGTGAGCAAGTGGTGGAACTGAGCTCTAAACCCTGACCGTCTCATTGTATAGCCTTGCTCTTACTCTGTACACTTTATAGCCAAAAATATGGCTCTTTAAATAACTATTGTGGTCAGCCCTTTGGTTTCTGACAGACAGATGCTTCACAGGTGTGAAGAATACATGGAGTTTTTCTATATTTCATAACTGTTTGAAAACCAGCACTGAGTCAAAAACACTTCAGAATTTATGGCAGTAGGTTTTCAACAGGTTTTAAGGGGCACTTTACCAGCAGTTCTTATTGTCATATCAATCATGCATAAAAAACTATCTCTCTTCATCTTTCTTGCAACAACACATTTAGTTGTGTCGGGTCACTATTTGTTGCCTTCAAAAGTGACCTAGTACTTTGGGTTTGCTGTAGTTCATTACCTGTCATGTCTCTTGATTGTAGATTCAGACTTCCTCCTACACTGGAGTCTTTCTCTAATTCTATGGAAATAATACAGAAAGGGAATAGATTGTTACTGTTTTTTTTCTGCCCAACACCATTTTGGGGGGGAATTGTACACTTCCTGTGCCAAATGATCCTGGTGGACTACCCACCAAGCTACAATAATCCAACTGCTATCCATAAAAATGGTTCCTTGGTCCCACCTAAGTTTGTCACTATGGCGTCAATTACTGGTTTAGAGTTGATCCAGGCTAGGCCAGTCAGAGCCCTTCTCTGGACTGATATACACAAGTTGAGAGAAAGAACTTCCCTGGTGGGTAAGCTGGGAATGAATACAGTCTGCTATTGAGGGCAGCCTTCCTCTTCCTTCGAGTAGAGAGAAGCTGTCCACAGAAAGAACAAGGAAGCTGATCTAGATTTGATGGAGAAACAGAGACCTCATATGCTGTTTGAGCTCTTGAATCCAACCACACCTGGTCCTAGACCCAACTCTGAGCTTCTAAGCTATGTAAGCTACTGTGTTACTGTTTTTCTCCTTAAGCTTTCTTTAATTGTGATAAAGCATATATACATATAGAAACTCTATTGGCATAGTGGTTAAGTGCTAGGTCTGCTAAACCAAAGGTCAGCAGCTCAAATCCATTATGTGCTCCTTGGAAACTCTATGAGACAATTCTACTCTGTGCTATAGGGTCAACAGGAGTTAGAATTGACTCAACAGCCATGAGTTTGATTTATATATATATAGGTGTGTGTCCGTATATATACATGTATATATATATAAACATTGCTGTTTCACCATTTCATACACATACAATTCAGCAACATTATGTTCACCATACTAGGCAACCATCACCACTATTTCTGAATTTTTTCCATCATCCTTAACAGAATCATAGTGCTCTCTAAGCAATGACAGAATTGTGTTTCAATAACTTGATCTAGCCCAACATCTTGATTAACATAGAGGGCAGGTATGCTAAGTCATTTTTAATTTACAGTCCAATCAGAAGGATTGTCAGATAAAATATAGGATTTCCAATTAAACTTGAGTGTCAGATAAATAAGGAACAATTTATTTAGCCTAATAATTTTTAAATACAATTTTGAATATATGTACATCCCTGATATTACATGGGGCATACTTTAACTAAAAAAAGAAAAATCAGTTGCTTATCTGATATTCAGATTAAATGGGTGTCCTGTATTTTTATTTGCCATACCTGTCAACTCATTAGTGACTACTTCTAACACTGTGCTGAAGATTTTGAAGCCAATTTAGCCTTAATGGGAAGGAGTATGGCTGTTGATTAATAATGCCTGCTGGATGTGTGGAAGTAGAGAGAAGCAGCATGAGTGCCATCCACGTACCATTTCTGGTTTACCCTAGGTATTTAGAAATGTTTTTGTTTTGTTGGATTTAGCAATGCAATATATTTTAGTAATAACATAAATAATTATAACCACCATTTATTGAGTTGCTTCCCTCTAACTGGGAGCCTTACTGTGTGTCAATTAATTTAATCCTCATGACAGTATTTTATTGCCCCATGTATGTAGCACTTAGAACTGAGACTCAGAAGAGGCAAATTTTCACAGATTTTAAGTAGCAGAGCTAGGATTAAAACCTATGGCTGATACCAAAAGCTTGCGTTCTTTTCAATTCATCACTCCGCAGAAAGCAAATACTGTACTGACAGCTATAGGCAGAAGTCATCTTAAAATGCTATTCTACAAATCGCTATATAAACACTTACAAAACCCAGTTCTTGGCCTAAAATTGTAAACTGTCCTTTCACAACCAAGAGCAGCAACTCAACAACAAATTGGAGTCCTGCGTGAGGCAGTATTTTGGCAAACAGATTTCAACAGTTGCTGCCAGAGGAGTGCCAATTGTGAAAACTGGTTTTAGACTATAAATGACTATGTAAAACCAGCATTATGACAGGTTGAGGGCATCTGTTTAAGATGTAGCAGAGTGCGCTAGATGAGCCCTCTCTGGAATTTAGGGTGTGGATCTTTGTGGAGGTAGGAGGCTTGTGGTTCTGCACTGTCTGCACAAATGTATAGGCATAAGGGTTTTGTGTTCTGGTAGAAGATGGAGGAGGAAGGTGTTATGCATATGTGAGTATATGCCTAGCTTTTTTTTCCTCTGCTTTTCATGTATTCGATGTTTCATGTTTTTAAGCTAGGGTAGCAAATAGGATACTTTATTCTACTAACCATCTGTCATCACCCATTTCTCAGTTTGTCGTACTGTAGTCGCTTGCATGTTTCTATGGTGCTGGAAGCTATGCCACCAGTATTTCCAATACTAGCGGAGTCACTCACCGTGGACAAGTTAAAGTGGAGTTTCCAGACTAACACAGACCAGAAAGCAGGCCTGGTGACACACTTCCAAAACCTAGCCAGTGAGGGCAAAGAAGACCCTTGGTGAGATGGCTTGGGACAAGAGACACAAGAAAAGACCTGAAAGTACCGGTGATTTTGAAAATGAAGTGGAACTGTGCAATATTTTGTTCTGTTGTATGTAGAGTTGCGATGAGTCTGAATCAACTGGAAGGCAGCTATCTATCTATCTACCAGGTAGGGAGATGGTAAACATGAGAATACTGCAGTGGGTGGGACAGGATGGCATTTATCTCCTGCCTGCTAGGAGACAAGGTATAAGAGAGAAAATGTAAAGAAAAAGCTTGTGATTTGGATATGCTGTGTTATTGTTGGGTGCTGAAGAGTTGATTTTGACTCTTGGTGACCCCAAAACTGCCTCATAAGTTTCCCAAACTGATCTTTAAGGAAGTAAACTGCCAGGTCTTTCTCTTGTGGAGCCACTGAGTAGGTTCAAATCATGAACTTTTTGCTAAGCATCCACTCTGTACAAATGGTGCTATTTTAGACTCAGAGAAAGAAGGGAGGAAACTCTATGGAAGGCCATTTTTTTCTGCTTTTGTCTGCTACCCAGTGCCTACTGAGCCCTGAGGGCTGGATGTTTCAGGATCATCTAAAGGCAGAATCTTGGGCCTGAGTGTTTTCATCCATAAGAAACATTTGATCAACATTTGCAAGAGTGTGATTTCGTCAAGCTACTTCATATCAGAGCCCACTGACAACAGGTGTGATCATCAAGTGGTGACAGAGAGGCTGATGAGTGCTTGCCCCTTAGGAATTCTTGGACATACTTGGAAGACTTCCCCAGAGGACTAGAAGCTCATATGGCTAGGAAGTCTTAAGCTCGATATCAGACCAAATTTAGCTTTTACTAAGCTATTAAGGCTAATGGGACATCTATGGTATATATAGACTGGTAAGACATGGGACAATAGTTTACAAGCATGAAGACTAAGGAAAGAGAAACCAAACCCCAAAAATCCACTGCTACAGAGTCAATTCTGACTTATAGCAACGCTATGGAGACCTTATAGGACAGAGTAAAACTACTCCACAGAGTTTCCAAGGAGCACTTGGTAGATTTGAACTGCCGAAGCATAGAATAAAAGAGAATGGATTTAGAAAATAATAGAGGCTTAAATAAACATAGAAAAGAGAATCTCAATGCTCAGTGAAGGTGATTTCCATTTGATCAAGGAAAGAAAAATCTAAGGAGGAAAACATAATTTTCTGTTCTCTTGTCTGACCTCTGGGGAATACCTGTCTTCATCTTTCTCATGTCTGTTTTGAGAATTGTGGGCTGTCCCTGGTGGTTTGCCTCTAATTCCAGTGACAGCTGGAGCTTTGATTCATGTATTAGAAATCCCTACCTCATGTTCCTTTCTTTGTGTCCCTTCTCGTAGGATCACTGTCACCTTCAGGGTGTTCTGCTTTAAGACGAAGAGCGTGTTTTCAGATGAGAAGTTACCATTAACATTTCTCCAACATTGCAGGTTGTCCCTGGGGAATATTTATTGTATTTTCTTGAACCTTATGAATGGGATGAATATTTCATTGTGCCTGTTATACAACATCCCTTAATATATGTTATTAAGCTCTAATTTCCACAAATGCTCTACCTTCCTGAATATAGCTCTCCCTAGGCACCTGCTGAGTCCATGTCCTTTCAGACTTATCAGCAAGGCACAAAAGGTATTTCAATGAAAGAAAAAATGAGAAACTTAAATCAGTCAATTGCTCACTATATTCAGGGTGGAATTGAGTTTTTGCAAGCTTAAAAGGAGTATCAGCATTTATGGAGGCAACAAAAAATTGAGGAATGGGACATTTCTCATGGTTTAGGATAAAACCCAACCCAAACCCACTGCCACTGAGTTGATTCCAATTAATAGTGACCTTATAGGACAAAGTAGAACTGCCCCATAGAGTTTCCAAGGAACACCTGCTGGATTTGAACTGTCGGCCTTCTGGTTAGCAGCCATAGCGCTTAACCATTAACCTACCAGAGTTTCAGGCTTAGAGATTAGTCATGAGCAAAACTCCTGTTTCTCAAGATACTTCCTGAAAAATGCCTTTCCTTCCTCAAAATGATTCAGTCACTTTCTGCAACTGATAGACTGAAGTACAAACTCAGTCTGCCATTTGAGATCCTCTGGACCATCTCCTCGGCCTTCTTTCCCTCAACTTCCTTTCAAGCCCTTCATAGTAAATGAGCCGATCTGATCAATGCTCCCTGTTTCCGCAGCTTTCCTAGGCCATTCCATTTACCTGGATGGCTAGTTCGTCCTACTCATCAAGACCCAGTCTAACACCATGTCCTCCGTAGAGTCGTCTGGGTTGTCCCAGCAGGAAATCACTGTTCTTCCCTTAGAATGACTGTCACACGCTCAGCTGAATGACTTAGAATGACTATCTCAGTCTCTCCAACCCACCTGAACACTTGTTTTGCTGCTAATTCCCTGTCCTCCTATTCCTACCTATGCCATTAGAGAATGATTTCCTAATGACAAGCTCCATATCCAGATCTTCTCTGTGGTGCTCCCACCTTCTACCCCGCAACACCTGATAGCATAGGGCTGGACACACCGTAAATCAAAAAACCAAACCTGTTGCTATTGAGTTGATAGGCAACAATGTATATGTAGTGAACAAATGAGTGTGTGAACAATCCCTGTAGATTCAGGGTTAACAGTGGTCTAGTTCTTTTTGTCTGTGGAAAAGTCAGATCTGAACTACTCTGCTGGTGCCACTCCATGAACTCTCGTACCCTCTTGGCACAGGAAATCCTTGGTGGGGTGGTAGGGTATGCACGTCCCAACCTTTGGTTAGAGGGAGCTATTGCAGAGGTGCAGTGAATTGGGCTTTCAGAGTTCCTTAGCAGCGCAGTTGGGTGGGTCGGCAGGTGCTCTGCAGCGCCCACCTGTTTGTCCTGCCACCATCCCCTTTACTTTCTGCTGCCACACCTGCTGCCCTTGCTCTTGCCAGACCTCTGGCCCCTCTCAGTTCCTGGTCAACTCCAGCAGCAGGCAGAGGACAAAGCATTGCTGACTGTGGTGACAAGGACCTTTGGCATGGGCTGGAGGGTCTTCTTTATTACTAGTCTCAACTGAACCTTGGCTAA
This sequence comes from Heterohyrax brucei, assembly GCA_028571685.1. Classification (NCBI taxonomy): domain Eukaryota; kingdom Metazoa; phylum Chordata; class Mammalia; order Hyracoidea; family Procaviidae; genus Heterohyrax; species Heterohyrax brucei. Next base: position 38,240,471 of record CM053145.1, read on the forward strand.
TGGATGTTCTGGAATCCTAGCTCTGTCCTCTTAGTAGCCTGTAACAATAGTGAATGCCCATGTCCCTGCCAGTGCCAAGAACTTGTCCTTCTAGACTGTCTGGGATCCCAACCTCTTCTAAAGGATGAGTTAGTCTCTCTCTATCCCAATTTTACAGCCCTAGTAGGGGCCTCTGTTATCTCCTTTTCTGACCCCTGAATATGACATCTCTATCATATTGCTTTTTCTACCTCCACACTTGTTTCTCTCATATGCATTCTCCTTAGAGTAAAAATAAACTTGACCCTGTCACTCTGCCTCTTCTGCCTAAGCCGTTCAGCATGTACCTTTACCTCCTAGAGAAGGTACAGACTCCTCACAAGGCCCTTCGTGATCCTACCTCTTCTACTTCTCTAGACTCATGCTTTGCTATTTCTCAGCTGAATTTGAAATGCTAGCACCCTCTGCCTGGAGTCCCTGAGTAGTACAGTTAATGATCTCAGCTGCTGACTGAAACGACGCAGGTTCAAGTCAACTCAGAGGCATCTTGGAAGAAAGACTTGTCAATCTACTTGCAAAAACACCCAGCCATTCAAAACCCTATCGAGCACCATTCTACCCTGATACACATGCGGACACCATGAGTCACAATGGACTCAGTGACAAGAGTTGTTGTTTCCTTTTCCCCCTCTGCCTACCCCAGCATTTTCTCATCTCCAGCTTCTCTGATGCCATCATCTTTGTGACTGAGTACGTTCTCACCTTTTATACATCCTACTGGATGAACTCGCATTTTTGTCTTTGATTTAGGTTTTCTGTTTGTTTGTTTGTTTATTTTGTTTCTAGAGCCCATTTCAGTTTCTCATCCTCCACTAAAACATTTCCTAATTGCAGTCTCCCAGGTCAGGTTAGATTAAATCCTCTTTTGTTCTTCTTGGTATAATATGATTCATGGCTCTGGATGGTCAATGCTTAAAATTTCATTTGGATCAGGGTTCACCTAAGAGCTTGTCATCAGTGTTACCACTCAAATCCACATGTGTCTGCTCCACACCCCACATCATTAGCATGGTCAGTCTCATGGTCATGCAGTTTCTACATTATAAAGTGAAAAAGGTAAAAATTATGACTCTTTTTCCGTACCTCAATCACAAAAGGACCTTAGAAAACTGGGCTAAGACAAAAAAAGAGTACAAGATATAAGTGGGTGGCAAATACCATAGATAAAGACATTCAAGACGTTCAAGATCAGCAAGAATAGTCATAAAAGGCTCTATTCAAGGAAAGCAAATGAAAGACACCAGCCAAGTGGGTGGGCTTGAGGTATCCTCTGTAGAACTATGTCCCAAAGTCAAGCCAGATCGCTCCAACTCCAACTTTAACCCACTCCCCCACAAATGTCTGCTTTGGTTGAAGAGAAACAAAATGCAAGGCTATGACCTTCCTAGTACAAACACATCATTATGATTGAAACGTCAATGCAAATGAAACGATCTACAGAGACATCATTGTTGCATTGTTGCCTAGGGGTCAAGCCTATACTAAACTCAGAATCAAAGCTCTTGTGCTTGGCTTGATCTTGGACTTCCTTAACAACCTAAGCCAGCTGGACTCCCACCCGTCTAAGTCTTGTGTAAGATTGCTATAATATGAGAGAGAGAAATAAACTGATCCTCTATATTCATCACTACAGAAAACAACACAGTCTCTTTGACTCAACTTGAGATTGTCTCCTTTTTAAGAAGACTGGGGAGTTTGTCCGTACCTTCTTTATGACATTTTTTTTTCCCCCAGTGGTACTTCTCATTCCAGTGGACTTATTCACCATCAGTTTGGTACTGGAGATTAAGTTAAATTAGTACTTAATGGATTCTAAACTGCTCTACTGAGGATTAGCCCATGGTGCTCATTCTTGATTTAAACAGCAAATTGGATCACCATTTGCCAGCGTGGTGATTTGTGTTTTGGCAGCCTTTGCAGATCCATAAGTAAACTAGTAGATTTCCCTGACACAATAATCAGCCTTACTGTCTAGAGTCATCACACATTTTTCTTATACACTGAATTAATATAGAGAAGCAGGATGGTTGATGGTTTCATTTGTTTTGCCATTAATGAAACATAAAACAGTGTGTGAAACACTGTCTTAGTAATAGAAACGGCACTACAAATTATTTATCTGCAGAAGTCATCTCCTGAATGGAAGGCAGGATCAAAACGTAGTTTTTTTCTCGGCAGTACTAGGTCAAACTGTATTAAAAAACCTATTAAGCATAAAGTCTCCTGCCACAGTTAAATATAAAATACAATTTGTTCTCAAAAGTTCATCACAGCACTAAAATCTTGTAAAATCAACAGTACATGAGACATCCCTCCTGCACCCCAGTTATTTCCCAGGTAATTCACTAGGAGACAAGAGTGTGAGAGAAGTATATATATCCTCTTATACTCTCTGTGTGAAGATCAGGCTAGCAAAGAAGCACTATAGGATGGGATAAAGTCAGCCAGAAAAACTTGGCAGCTGATTCTGGTACTGAGGGAATGTGTCCATCACCTCGATTTCCATCTCTTAATATGCAAAGGAAAACATGGCACACTGAAGTCAAGAGGGAATATAAAACAGCCTTCTAAAGAAAGCCTTGGCAGTGCTGCAAGGTGGGACTTGCAAATTGCAACGCTTTTCTTGACTTGGATCATTAGGAGAGCTGGCCAGATGAAGTACTCTGGAGAGGTTATGCTCTTGGACTCCAACACTCAGCAGCACTTTTCTAGGGAAGAGAGAGTAAAGAAGTGTAGAGGGCCAGAATAGCTTGATAGATTCAAGATGTTTTGCAAAACACACGCTTCTGGTCACCTTCCCTCAGTCGTTCTCAGTGATCCTGCTAGGCACTATTGGACACTCTTCATGAAAGTGGTTCGTGGACATTTCCCAGGCAGGACTCCCAAAGCAGCTGTGCTAGCTCTTCCCGAACTCCCATTCACAGGACTCACTCACCTTCAAAGCATGTTTCTCCACCTGCCCTCAGCCCGTCTCACGTGTGGTAGCTCCTAACTGCCTTGATCCACTCATTCTGCAAACAGATCCTGCATGGATTCCAGCCTCAGCTTCCCATGTCCAAGTCCAGCTCTGAACATCCCAGAGTCTTCTTGCTTAGATAGATAGACAGACAGATAGATAAAATGAACTACCATCAAGTTAACTCTGACTCATGGCAAGCTTATGTACAGAATGAAACACTGCCTGCCTTTCATCACCCTCACAGTCACCAGCCTGTCAGAGCCCGTTGTTGGTGCTGCTATGGCGATCCAGTGCACACATGTCTCCCTCACTCTTGCTGGCCCTCTACTTCACCGTAAATGATATCCTTTTCCAATAGTTGATCCCTCCTGATGATGTGGTCAAAGCAAGTAAGTCAGAGAGTGTTCTATTGTAATTTGTAGGATCTCTATGGGCTGATTTTTGGAAGCAGATCCCCAGGTTTTTCTTACTAGTCTGTCTTAGTTTGGAAGCTCTACTGAAGCTTATCTGCCATGGATGACCCTGATGGTATTTGAAATACTGGTGGCATGGCTTCCAGCAACACAGCAGCATGCAAATCACCTCAGTATGAAGAACCGATAGATGGGCAGTAGACTTCTTGCTTAGTATGCAGTTAATCAGGATCAATCTTCTCCTCTGTGCTCTCCTAGTACCTTATGCATGAATTAGGCATAGAACTTAGGGTATAATATTCTGTGTGTATATAACATTATAGCCTAAAATTCAATATACATTATACATATGCATCATACACATATGTACATGTATGCCAGCCAAGTGCCGTCAAGTTGGATCCAACTCATGGCGACCCTAGGGGCCAGGGTAAAACTGACCCCCAGAGTATTCAAGGAGTGCCTGGTGGATTTGAACATACATATACATATGTGTGTTTCTTAAATGTGTTTTCTTTACTAGACTGAGCCACCAAGAACAGGGACTACTAAAACGTGTGTGTATCAGCAACCTTCATAGGGCCTGGTACATAATTTTTGTTGCCAGGGGCCCTCAAGTTGGTTTTGACTCTTAGTGGCCCTATGTACAATGGAAGGAAACACTACCTGGTCCTGTATCATCCTCACAATCGTTGCTATATTTGAGCCCATTGCTGTAGCCCTTGTGTCGACTTATCTCATTGAAGGTCTTCTTGACCATCAACCAAGCATAATGACCTTTTCCAGGGACTAGTCCCTCCTGATAACATGTCCAAAGCATATGAGATGAAGTCTTACCCTCCTCACTTCTAAGAAGTGTTCTCGCTGTACTTCTTTCAAGACACATTTAATGCCCACAGAAATGACAGTCAGGAAATGACACAACATACTGCATTGGGCAAATCTGATGCAAAACACTTCTTTAAAGTGCTATTTTGAAGACTAAGGTGTGCCTACTGCAAGTCATGGTATTTTCAACTGCCTCATATGCATATGAAAGCAGAACAGTGAATAAGGAAGACTGAAGAAAAATCACTGCGTTTGAGTTATGGTGTTGGTCAAGAATATTGAATATACAATGGACTGCCAGAAGAATGAGCCTGACACATACCAGGCACTCACTAAACAAACACTGAACGAATGTTTATACTTCAGGGATGGACAGTTTTCCTACGTATCTGTCCCTTATATCTCAAATGACCTGAAAATGAGGTGTGCCAGGAAGCCCACTCGCAAGACCTCTGAATTAGTCTACTGCCTAGAACCTGAAATCTTGGCTTCCTGTTTCTAGCCAAGGGGCCGAAACATCACTGGAGATTTCACCCAGGAGCTTTAGCTCTTGAAGAATCAAGAGAATAGATCTTTCCCTCTGGAAATACTTATAACCTTTCTCATCAAAACTGATGGTCAACTTTAAAAAAAAACAAACTTCATTTTGATAAATAATATAGGTTTTAAGTAGTTTGACTTGGAGAGTGAATATTGTGCATGTGTCCGTCATGTATTTTTAAAAAATCATTGATTCTCTGTTATATGGTGGGCACATTGAGGGCACTGGAAAGACTCAGTATCTTTGCTCCAAGAACTCATGATCCCACTGGAAAACAAGCATGTAAAAAGAATGCACAGGAGACCTGGTGTGACATGGAAACAAAGTGTAATAACATGACACATGGCCTAAAAGAGATGAATATGATTGTCTTAGTTGTCTGATAATGTTCTAACAGAAATATCATGAGTGGTTGGCTTTAACAAAGAAACGTTTATTCTCTCACATTCCAGTACTATAGAAGACCGAGTTCAAGGTGCTGGCTCCAGGAGAATGCACTTTCTTTTGGTTCTGGAGGAAGGTTCTTATGTTGTATCAGTCTTGGTTTGTTCTGAGAGAATCTTGGCACAGGAACCTCGGGTCCAAAGGATGCACTCTGCTCTTGGTGCTGCTATCTTGATGGAATGAGCTCCGCACTCTCTGCCTGCTATCTTGACGGGAGGAGTTCCCTACTCTCTGCCTGCAACCCTTTCCTTTTGTCTCTTGTAGGATAAAAGGTAGTGTAAGCCACACTCCAGGGAAACTCCCTTTACAGTGGAACAAGAAGGTGACCTTAGGAAAGATGTTACAGCCTCATTCTAGTGCTCTGTAATATAATCTAATCTATTAACCATAGGCAGAGGTTAGGATTTACAACATGGGAAAAATCACAAAATACTGAGAATCATGGCCCAGCCAAACTGTTACACGCATTTTGGGGGCCACTATGCAATCTATGACAATGATGCATTGCTAAGGCAGCCTAGAAGGGTTTCCTGGCATTTAATGGAGTTCATGGCTGAGAGTTCAGGGAAGTTTGTGGCAAGTTTTATTCAAGGGGAGGCTTGAGCTAACAAATGGTTAGTTCACATCATCTGTATTAAAAAAGAAAGAGAAGATAAAAAAGGGAAGGGGGAAAATAGGCAGGAATGCAGGAAAAAAGAAAAGAAAGGCAGACAAATAAACAAACAAGTAGTATTAACTGTAGAAGGATGAAGTCTTTCTGACAGTATCTGCTATTTGCTTGCTGCTATCATCACCTTTACTCTGCAGTTCCTTCCGCTGTTAAGTAATTACACGTGAGAGTCTAGAACAGATGGTAAATAATTACTTTTACCAATTGCCCAAGTCCATGTTTTCGCTATCAGTAATAATTAATAATCCAGACAACTGAGCTAGCAAGCCATTGCAGCAAAAGTCCTCCTGCTGGTTGGAATCTTCTACATGCTTACAACAGCACAAGAAAAGGCTGTTGGAGAAATAGCAAAGATGAAATATATTTAGGGAGTATAACCAGATTGGATTATCTGTGAAGGCAAAAGCCTGTGAGTCCAATTCCTGTTTCTTCTCACTGGCTTGTAATAGTTAGCTTCCCACCGTGCATTAGAGACTGTAATCAGACTTCTTGAGATGTATTTGTTCTGAAAATACAGAGCTGTGTGAGAGGTTCATTGGCACCCTTCAGAACAGAAATTCTGGGGGAAAGGATTCTAAAATCCTTGCTAATATATTGATAGACACCAACCTCACCAAACTTCTCATACTTCTAGGGGCAACACAATGCTTGGGGGTGGTAGATCACAGTTACCTGCAGAGGGACAAAGCTGGGTCTAGGAGTGAAGGTGCAGTGGATATTTTCAGTCTCACAGATTTTATCTGGATCTGGGATTGGGGTCACGCAGTTCCATTTAAGGTTGGATCAAAGACTCTTTGGAAGGTACATCTCAGAGGAGAAAATCCAGCATAGGTGCCTGGTTCTGTGACAAGGCTGGCAGCTTTTTATTCTCGTGGGGTACTGGTCTTACTACCATTGCTGATAGTTGCTATGGAGCCTGCTGTGACTTATGGTGACCCCTTTCACAATAGAACAAAATGTTGCTGGGACCTGTGCAATCTTCATGATCATTAGTGTGTTTGAGTGCCTTCCAGACCTGGGACAGATAATATTCTATCGTTATCCTTAAAATTTTCATTGGCTAATTGTCCATAGTAGATTTCCAGATTTTCTTCCTAGTCTGTCTTAGTCTAGAAGCTCCACTGAAGCTTGTCCACCATGAGTGACCGCACATCAAATGGGTACACTCTCCATGGAAACACTGGTGGTGTAGTGCAACAAACTGATGGGCTGTCATCACTAAAAGTCACGTAATTCTGAGCACACTGAAAAGGCCAACATCCCTTGGAGTCATTACCTAAGAAGAGAAAGATTTTCAATTTACCTAACCAGGAAATATGGTCTGAAAATTACTCTTAGCTCACACATTGCTGGGTAGCTCAACCCACCAGGTAAGAAAACAAATCCTCCCTGATGATTGAAATGCCTGGAATATTCCCCAGGTGGTGGAAATATTTTTTTTTTAACTGCATCTTCTCAACCGGAACAAGCCTGTTAGTACTGATCATCCTTTCTGTAAATGCTTCTTGGAGAAAACTTCTTGTTTCTTTGACCTATAATCTTTTGGAGGATGCTTCCACCTTTACCACCACTTTGACAACCTAAATATCAGCTGTGAATGCCACGAGCCTCACAGCAAGTGAATCTTCTTCTGAAAAGATGTCTGATGGATCTAAACATCAGCAGTCAGCTGCCAGCCTCTGTTACCCAGCCAAGGAAAATCGATCCTGTTTCTTTTTCAGGAGAGGTGATGTGAATGGTAGGCAGTTTGAGTTTAATGAGATCCCTAGAGTTTGTGGGAGGAGGAGCTAGTTTTTATTTCCCAGTGCCTTGAGGTCTCCAGGCGTGGCTAATGGAGAACAGGATGAGAGAGCAGGCCTTATTCCCAGTGGGACTCGCCTTTGTGCTACAGATTCTGGAAAAGTTGATGATGCAGAGCGTGTTGGTGAGGGAGGTAACCAGTTTGGAGAGCTGACAGGCCAAGGTTTGCAATCTTGCTAAGGGCTCTGAACTGCAGTTGAGACTTTGTTCCTTCCACTAAGGAAAAGCATTTCTAACTCTTTTACCCACATCGAATGGGTACACTCTCCAGGGATATTGACTTAATACTTCTTACTTGCATTGAATCACCAAGTCTCCCTCCTGGGTTAGGCCCTGACTTACCACGGAGCAGTTCAAGGAAGGCAGGGTATGCTGCCAACCGGGCATGAAGAAGCTGGAAGGGGCCAGGATTGGAGACCCCTCCTGGTCAAACTAAGGCACCTGAAGAAGATGGAGAACTATGAAAGAATATTTAGCTGTGGAATAACCAGGTCAGATTTGTGTTTTAGGTAGCACATCGTGGCATCTAAATATAGATTTGATGGCAGTAAGATGGGACATTCAGGAGTCTCTGTGACTCAATGGCAGTGAGTTTGGGTTTTTTTTTGGCATCATTAGTTTGGAGCATTGGTGGTGACACAGGGATTAAGAGCTTGACTGGCAACCAAAAGATCAGCAGTTCAAATCTACCAGCTAGCTGCTCCTCAGAAACTCTGTTGGGGTGGTTCTACTTTGTCCTACTGGGGTTGCTATGCATTGAAATTGACTCAGTAACACTTTTTTCCTCCCTGATGTTGCATGTTTACTTGTTTTAATCAGTAGTTTGGGAGTCCATGGATGGTGTAAACGGCTAACATGCTTAGCTACTAACTAAAATGTTCAAAGACTCAGAAGAAACACCCGGTAAATTAGCTACCCAAATTCTACCAGGCCCAAGTTTTTGCTGTCACACATGGGATCATCATGAGTTGTAGTCTACTAGATTCCAACTGGTTGGTTGTTTGGATCAATAGTTTAGAGGAGAACATCCATGTGCCTACCTGTCCCCTGAGCCTAGGGACTCATGAATATCCACCACCTGCTGAATATTTCTTTAATTTCCCGCAAGCAAATAAGATTTCTCCCCTTACCTCAAAATCAAGCTTCTCCTGATATCCTTATCTTGGTGATTAACTGCCCGATCATCCTAGTCAGAAACATAACACTTCTACTTCCCTCTTTCCAGTATTTCATTCCCATGCCCTTCTAATTTTACCTGCTAAATATTTCTCAAGTCTTCTTGCTTGACTCTATTTCTAAAATCATTGCTTATTTTAGGTCTTCATGGTCTCTCTCCTGGACTTTTGTAATAGCTGCCTGAAGGGGAAAGACATGGTCCTTGGAGAGTCTCCTCTTTCAAAAGGGCACAGCAATTAGAAATGTCCACTTTGAGTTGCAGATAGCTGCTGGTACGCTAGCTGGTTGCTGACTAGTCACCTCTGACTCAGGACGACTCTGTATACAACAGAGCAAAATGCTACCTGGTCTTCTCCCACCTTCATGATTACTGCTAAGCTTGAATCCACTGCTTCAAGCACTGCATATTCTGAGTACCTTCTAAACTAGGGTGCTCTCTTTCCAGTACTCTATCAAACAATTCAATTGTCACCTATAGGCCCTCCTCAAATGGCTAAGTTTTAGAAGTAGATCACCATACTTTTCTTTCTATTTTAGTTTGGAAGCTCCACTGAAACCTGTTCACTGTTGTTAACCCTGTTGGTACATGTAATATTGGAGACATAGCCCCCAGTATCGTAGCAACAAGGAAGCCACCACAGTACAGCAAACTGACAGACGGGTGGTGGGCTGCTGATACAAGCTCCTAAATAAAGCACCTCACCTGAGACTCCCAGAGCCAGGTAGGTTAGGTGCCCATCCCGTAATTATCTCTGTTATAGCTTTTTCCACATTTTTTGGCATTATCTAGTTATATAATTGTCTTTCCTTTTAGAAAAGGTGTCTTAGTCATCTAGTGCTACTTTAATACAAGTACCACAGGTGGATGGCTTTAAAAAGAGAAATGTTATTTTGTCACAGTCCAGTAGGTTAAAAGTCTAAATTCAGGGGGTCAGTTCCAGGGGCAGTGTTTCTCTGATAATCTGGAGGAAAGTCCTTGTTGTTAATCTTCCCCTGGGCTGGAAAATTCTGAGGCACAGGGACTCCAGTCCTTTCCAAAAGATGCACTCAGCCCTCAGCACTGCTTTCTTCCTGGTATGAGGTTCCCAAATCTCCACCTGCCTCCCCTTCCTTTATATCCCAAGAGGCTGCTCCAAGACATTAATCCAACACATTAAGTCCTGCCCCAGTAGCACAACTGTCACCCATGCTCCCTCACGAACATCACAGAGGCAGGATTTACAATAACGGTATATCGCACAATACCTGGAATCATGACCTGGCCAACTTGCTATACACATTTTCTGGGGAACACAATTCAATCCATAGTATTCTACCCTTTGTCTCTAAAAAATCATATCCTTGCAAATGTATTACATATTCACCCCATCAGAGCAATATTCTTTAAGTCCAAAAGCTAGAAATTTATCTTCAACTGTGAAATCTAGAACACAAGTTATCTGTTCCCAAAATACAGTGGCAGAAAAAGCAAGCATAAATTAGACATTTCTATCACAAATAAGCAAATAAGAGAAACTGTAGGGAAAGACTGTAAACATGCAACAAGCAAATCAACTGATCTGATTGTCTTAGCCCTCAAAGCTTTGAAAACAACCTCCATTTTCTTTGAGACATTTTACATAACGGCCTCCCCCACCCCTGACTCCAGGTGTTGGCCACGCTCTCCAGATTTTGAGTGGAAGCCTCTTGGCCATGAGCTACAGCTCTGCCTGCCAGCCTACTGGGACAACAACTCTGCTCCCTCAGCTTTAGGTGCATCATTTCTTAATCTGAGTGGCAACTCCACAGTTAGAAACACCAGTGGTCATAGCTTTACTATTAGAAATCCCTGAGGTCGCTGCCATACCTTTTGAGACAGAAGCAGCTCTACTTCTTAGGCTCCTTGTCTCTTTGGCTTCTGCTTCCTGTGACCTCATGGCTCAGGCCTCAGGCCTACATCTGCCTTCCTGGAGCAAGTGTTCCAAAGCTCTATTTCTCCACTGATTTAAGTGCCCCAAGTTACGCTACTCTGCCAGGAAGCATTCTGCACGCAGGCACTCAGCTCTCTCGCTCTGTGGGTCCGCTCCAGCGCTGTCTCGGGTTGGTTGGTTCTGCTGCTGCCTATCTGCTTGCTGCTGCTGCTACTGATTCTCTGCTACTTGTTTCTCACCATCTGCACCTTCTTCCATGTAAACAGTTCTGCTCAGTTCCTTCTGACTGTTCATCCACTCACAGTTTCAAAACCACTTCCACATTTTAGGTATCTGTTAAGCAGCACCTCATTCTCTCAAGTACCAAATTCTGTTTTAGTCACCTGGTACTGTTTTAGCGTAAGTACCTCAAGTGGATGGCTTTACAAGAGAAATTTTATTTTGTCACAGCTTAGTAGGCTGAAAGTCACAAATTCATAGTGTCAGCTCCAGGGGAAGGCTTTCTCTGCTGGCTCTGGAGGAAGGTCCTTGTCACCAATCCTTCCCTAGACTGAAAGTTTCTGAGGCACAGGGATCCTAGTCCTTTACAGAGGAGGTGCTTAGCTCCCTGTTTTCATGATGATATGCCAGCCAGCCAAGCCAAGTGCTGCTTGGTGATGTGAAGACCCCAAATGCCTGCTTGCCTCCCTTTGCACCCTAAAAAGGCTGCCCCAATGCATAATATAATCTTACACGTTGAGTTCTGCCCTACCAGCATAACTGCCTCCAATCCTCCCTCATTATTATAGGAGCAGGAACAGCACACAATACTGGGAATTATGGCCCAGCCAAGCCACCACACACATTTTTTGGGAAACACAATTCAGTTTATGACACTAAGGGTTGGCAAACTGTGACCTGAGGGTCAAATCTGGCATGTCACCTATTTTCATAAACAAAATTTTATTGGAACACAGCCACATCATTCACTTACTACATATACTTGCGTTTTTCCTACAATGGCAGAATTGAGTAGTTGTGGCAGAGACTATACGGCCCACAAAGCCCCAAATATTTACTCCCTAGCACTACACAGAAAAGAAAGTTTGCCAACCTCTGCTCAAGTTTATACTATAAACTTGAATGGGGATTGTGTCTATGTGATTGTTGCACCCCTGATACCTAGCACAGTGCATGGGACATGAATGCAGTAGGTAAATGTGTGTGTGTGTGTGTGTGCGCGTGCACGCGTTCACATGTATGTGCATACATGTGAGTGTTTCATCTATAACATCAAGATTCTGACTAACCAGGGCTCTGTTTTGGGCCTAGTATTCTCACTCTTCTTATTATAGGGAAATTGTATCAGTGGTTACTCAATAACATTGTTTTAATCATCTAATAAAGCTCTAACAGAAATACTACAAATTGGATGGCTTTAGAAAGAGCAATATTTATTCTTACACAGTCCAGTAGGCTACAAGTCCAAATTCAGGATGTCTGCTCCAGGGGAAGGCTTTCCCCCTTTGTTAGTTCTGGAGGAAAGTCCTTCTGTTGCATCAGTCTTTAGTCAGGGAGCATCTTGGTGCAGGAACCTCAGGTCTGAAGGACATGCTCTACTGCTCGTGCTGTCTTCTTGATGGTGTGAGATTCCCACCTCTCTGCTTGCCTCCCTTTCCTGTACTGTAGGATAAAAGGATAATAGGTAGTACAAGCCACACTCCATGGAAACTGCCTTTACAATGGAGCAGGGGGGGGGACCTTAGGAAGGGCTTTACAGCCCCAGCCTGATCCTCTTTAGTTAACAGCATAGGAAAATCACAAAGTGGAGGGCAATCACATACTACTGGTAATCACAGCCCAGCCAAATTTCTGTATATAGTTTTGGGGGACACAATTTAATCCATGACAGGTGCTGAGAAAGTTGAGTCATGGCCTGATTTCTACAGGTACATGAGCAACTATCAATGCCACTTCTTTCCCTGTCAGATGATGGATTCCATTGTTAGTACTCAGCAATGCTCAGGGCCCAAATACCTTCCTTCGTGCTTCTCAGGGACAGCACTGCTTTGCTTACAACCTACACACCATGATCCTTCAGCAAATGGTTCATGTCTTGCTATTGTTGGTTCCAAATGAGAAGTGAAGCTTTGGGATCTTCGATATTTTCCTAGTTGTAATGCTTTCAATAAGTTTTGATAGTTGAGTTTTATGATTTTGGAGAAAAAATAATGGATTTCAGAGTTACTTTTTAGAAGTCAAGCATTACCTGACATGAGGACCCCCAATCTATCCACCGGTCATTGTCTTAGTCAGGAATTTCTATAGAAGTAGAACCAGAGAGACAGAAAGATGTCTGTTTTAAGAAGTTGATTCGTATGATTGTGGTGGCTGACAAGTCCAAAATCTGTAGGCTAAACAACAGATTAGAGATTCCTGCAGTCTTTTGTCCCAAAACCTATAGGTCAGGCTGAGAAGAGAAGAAAAGAAGAGTTCTAGCAAGAAGTCCATTTATAGTCTGAAGGCAGAAGACTTCCTATGGAAAACTCTCTGTGTTCTAAGGCTTTCAGCTGGCTTAGTGAGGCCCAAACCACGTGATGGAGGGTCGCCTGTTTCACCTAAGGCCAACTTAATTGCATGTAACTACTTCACGACAGCACATAGGTAAGTGTTTAACCAAACAACTGAACACCATAGTTGTTATAAAATTCACCATCATAGCCATGTTAAAGGCCAGGCACTGGGCTGGGCAAGTTGCATACGTTATCTCTGTACCATCTATTTTGCTTGATGTTACATCCTATGTGGAAACCCTGGTGGCGTAGTGGGTTAAGTGCTTCATCTGCTAACTGAAAGGTCAGCAGTTCAAATCTGTCAGGCACTCCTTGGCAACTCTATAAGGCAATTCTACTCTTACCTCTAGGGTCACTATGAGTCAGACCTGACTCGACGGCCGTGGGTTTGGGTTTGGTTATCTATCCAGAACGATGCTTACTACATGGTAGGCGTTCAGTGAAGATGCATGTGGATTTTCTGACAGCATCCATTGGGCCACCTTGTGAGCTAGACCTTATTATCCTCTGTTTACTGATGAGTAAATTGGGCTAACACAGCTGGTCGGTGGCATGGACAGGGCATAAGTCCAGAGAGTTTTGATTTGGAAGCCTGTGTTTTGTCTACAGCATCAAGATTCAGATCAACTGGAGTCAAATTTGAGGTCTAGCATTTTCACCTTCCTTATTATGGAGCAAGAATCATATAGAGAAACAAAATTCCCAGGTTATAACCATGACATGATTTCAAGATCTGAGTTCTCAGGATCTGAGGTAAATTGTTTGCATAGAAACAGTACAAAAGGAAAATGGTTTGGCATTTGCTCAAGTACATTACCATAAACCTATAGTAAACCTGCTGCTGTCAAGTAGATTCCAACTCATAGGGATCCTATAGGACAGGGTACAATTGTCCCATAGAATTTCTGAGGAGTGCCTTGTGGATTTGAACTGCTGACCCTTTGTTAGCAGCTGTAGCTCTAAACCACTGCGATACCAGGGTGTTTATATAGTACCACATAGTACAGTGATTTCAATCCTCAGTATATACCCAAAGCAATTCAAAACAAGTACTCAAATACTTGTGCATGAATACATCAGTGTTCATAGAAACATTATTCACAAATACCAAAAGATGGAAACTACCCAAATGTCCATCAACAAATGAAAGGATAAACAAATATGCTCTACATACATATTAATTAGGGGCTGTGGTGTCGACTCTGACTCATGGCAACCCCTGTGTCAGGGTAGAACTGTGCTCCATAGGATTTTCAGTGACTGATTTTCAGGGGAGAAGTAGATCTCCAGGCCTTTCTTCTGAGGGCCCTCTGCATAGACTCAAACTTCCCACCTTTTGGTTAGCAGCCCAGCATCTTAACCATATGCACTACCCAAACCCAAACCCAAACTATTACTGTTGCATTGATTCCAACTCATAGCAACCTTTTAGAGAAGAGTAGAACTGCCCCAAAGTGTTTCTAGCCAGTGGGTGGTGGATTTGAACCGCCGACCTTTTGATTAGCAGTCAAACTCTTCACCACCCTGCCACCAGGGCTTCAACCCAGAGACTCCTAATCAGATATTACTCGCATAAAAACAAATGAAGTGCTGAAACAGGGTGAATGAACCTTGAAAACATTATGGTAAGTGAAAGAAGCCAGACACAAAAGATAACGTATTATGCATGGTTTCATTTACGTGAAATATGCAGAATAGATAAATCCATACAGGCAGAAAGTAAATTGGTGGTTACCATCGGCTAGAGGGAGGACCGCTTAGGAAATGACTGCCTGGTGAGTTTGGAGTTTCCTTTTGGGGTGATGAAAAATGTTTTGGAACAAATAGGTATGGCAGTTGTGCAACATGGTGAATATACTGAGTGCCACTGAATTGTGTACTTTAAAATAGTTGTTATATCATGTGAATTTCATCCACAAAAAAAAGTACAAGGGCTCCTGGGAATTCTGTGCTGCCTGTACAGGTTTTGGCATAGCATCTGAATTGAAAACGCAAATCCCTCTCCCATGCTCCTGTAGAATGCTTGGCTTCCCTAAGGCTACACCGTGTTCCATGAAAGCACAATGCTACTCAGGCAACTGTGCTGTACACCGGCTTTTCAGAGAGCTCCAGTATAATGTAGTGATTGTGTCATAGACAACAATAATAAAGGGGAAAAAAAATTCCCAGCCAACTTTCTTCACATGACTGGACAGAGAAAACAAGCAAACACAAAACTGGCAGAGCCTTTCCCCACTCTTGTCCCCAGAAGCCAGATTCCAGAACCGTTGCCTGATTATCTCCTTCATAAGTTGGATGAAGATGAGAAACTTCCTGCTATCTAGTGCAGTCTCGTTCCCTCCTTCCTGGGTTCTGTTTATGGATGACCTCTGGTGTCCCATCCATTTCCAAAATACACTATTAAGTAGCAAAGACCCTTCAGCAGATGCGATTAAAAGTTATGGAAAACTTCTTTCCTGTGTTTTCAACACTGCCTTAGGCAGGCTGGAAAACCAAACTTTGGGCTTTTCTTCCACCCAAAGATAACCTTTGCTTTAATGGGCCACAAAAACAGCCTGCCAGGGGGAAAAGGTATTATTAAAGCCTCAGTAAATTGTTACTCACTGATGATGAGTTGCTCCCTCTGGAAAGTCTAATATGTCTTCAATTTTTTTTTTCAGAAGTACGTTGCTAAAAGATTAAAATAGATTGAGTGCATAAGTCTTTTGTTGTTCATATTCAAATTGGTTTCCCCTTGAGAATACTGAACTAGACAAGAGAAAAAGCTCCAGGGATAACTAACGTAAGACCTGATGTAAACTCCGAGGCGAGAGAGAAATAGGTTCTGTGTGAGCCTGCCTAACTTCTTCCATCTCTCACCCAGACAATTTTCTTCTTATTTATCATTTGCCTCTGATCATGATTTCTCTTGCTTTCAGTGTCTTGGAATTAAAACTAGGCAATACTCTGGGAGACTCTTGGAGATCAGAGAAGCCTCATTATGCTAACGCTGAGTGAAAAGGCTGGTAGGATATAAACCTAAGGTGCAAACTTTGGGTAGCCTAGACACCTTCCCACCACCCATCTGTCAGTTTGGTGTACTGTGGTGGCTTACGTGTTGTATAATGTTGGAAGATGTACCACCAGAATTCCTATTAGCAGTGGCATTCTCCGTGGTGCACAGGTTTCGGTGCAGCTTCCAGACCAAAACACACTGAAGGCCTGGTGATCTACTTCCAAAAGTTGGCCAATGAAAACCTTACCGATCACCACAGACTACTGTTTAATATAATGCCAGAAGATGAACCCTTTAGGCTGGAAGACACTACACAATAGCCACAGCAATATTCCAGCAGTTGACTTAAACATACCATTGATCCTGAAGACTGGGCAATTTTTCATTCTGTTGTACATGGGGTCTCCATAGGTCACAGCCAACTTGATGACAACTAACAACACACATCTTCATACCCTAGTGAGCTCCCGCTGAGTGCTACTCATGCTCAGAGCTCATCAGGATGGCTTGGCTTCAGGAAGGAGAGAGAGGCAGACAGGTGGGAAGGCTTAGTGACCATGTTGAGTCACTTGACATTTTCCAGTTCCTATTTCTTGTTGTACTGGAAATCCTACAGGAGTGGGAAACTGTTTCCCTCTGATCTGAAGGGTGGTCCTTAGTGTCAAAGAACAATACAGTTGGAAGGAATCTTGGGGATCATGTTATCTAATCCGTTCATTAGACATATGCTAAAATTTCTTCTGCTTTATATATAAACCTACTTTGTGTGCTCTCTACTTACCTCTCCGTCTCCTTCAGTTCATTGCCAAGTGTATGAAAAAATAATCTCTACCTGCTGACTTCAATGTCTCACTACCCATCTGTGATCACCTGTTACCTTTTGTATATCATGCTTAGACATTGCTCATTACAGAGTCTTCTATAACCATCCAGTTGCCAAAATCAATGAGTGCTTTCCTGGTTTGAACTTGAATTTTTCCCACTTTGACTCTGCCTACTGACATTCCTCCTTCTTTTACAGATTCTGCTTAGTTTCCTGCCGGTTCTTCTTTTGTTAGGTCATCATATGGGGGTTTTCTCCGTGGCTCTTCCCTTGACCCTCTCCCGTTTTCACTCTGTGTGTTCTATATGGCCAAACTCCTCCATTTGTATAGCATCAGCCATCCCCTCTATTGATAGCTCTCATAAATGTGTCACTAACCCAGACTTCTCGGGTCCAAGACAATGTTTCATACTATCTGTGAGTATCTTCATCTGGCTAGCTGTTCAGAATCCCTAATGACTTGTGCAAAACAGAAATCACTTGTCATCTTCTCTGATAGAATCCCTATATCCTCATCAATGAATCCAAAGTAGAATCTTCAGGGGTAACCTGACATCTGCTTCTCTCACATACTACGTCTGTTTGATCACCACGAGACAAAAACAGTTACTGTTGAATTGATTCCAACTCATGTGAGAGTAGAATTGTGCTCCACAAAGTTTTCAACTGCTGATTTTTTCAAAGTAGGTCACCAGACTTTTCTTCCACGGTGCCTCTGTGAAAACTCCAATTGCCAGTCTTTTGGTTAGTAGGGAAAGCAGGGACCCCCAGTTAATCACCATTCTCTTATTGTCCTTCATTCTATGAACTTTTTGACTCTGCCTCCTGTGCTTCTTCTGCCCTCTTACTGTCCCATTGAAATACCTTTTACATTGCCACCCCTGCTTTCAATTCCTACCTAATCAACCCATTTTCTAAATGTGGGCCACAGTTATCCTGTATACACTGATCTCATCTGTCAATTCTGCTGTTTAAAAGCTCTTGATGGTTCTTCATTATCTGTAGGGTGAAAGATAACCTCTTTACCCAGACATAGAAAGGCCCGTCATTGTTTAGCTCCTGTCTACTTTTTAACTCTGTTGCTGGCCACTTATATCCTCATCCGGGCATCCTAAATCCTGTTCAGTTTCTGGTTTCTTTCATGCAGTTCTCACCTCTGCGCCTTTGCATATGTTATTTCTTCTGCCTCGGAGACCCTTGGCTCCCTGATGAACACCAGCATGTCCTTGAAGATCACTCAAATATCTTCTCCTTGGGGTCTCCCAGGCACTATTAATTACTCTTTCTCAGTATTTTCATAATCTGTTGACTATGCCTTTCTTAGCACGTCTCCCATAATTTTGTAATGATTTATTTACAAGACTGTTTCCTCTGCAAGAATGAACTCTTAAGGGCAAAGACTTTTTAAAATTTTTTTGAGTTTCTGATATTTAATATCCCCTCTATAAATACAATTAGGAAATAGTGAATAAGAAAACTGAGGTTCAGAGAAGTGTGATGAGTTTCCCAAATCACACAGTTAGCCAGTTCCTGGACTAGAATTGGATCTCTAGACCCTGGCTTTGTATTCCATTTACTGCACCATGGCCGGGCCTAAAATTCAACTCTCCTACGGAGCATAGCCAAGCCCTAGGTTGTGCAAACAATTGATGTGCTCAGCTGATAACTGAAAGGTTGGAGGTTCAAGTCCACACAGAGATTCCTCTGAAAAGCCAAAAGCCAAGTGCCGTTGAGTCGGATCTGAAAAAAGCATTGTATTTACAAAAAAACAATCATTGAAAACCCTGTGGAGCTTAGGTCTAATCTGACACACAAAGGGTCTCCATGAGTCAGAGCTGACTTGACAGCAACTGCTTTTAGTGGTTTAGAGGCAATGGACAGGCCCATCTGTTGATATCAAAGCCAGTATAGTTCAACAGACTTATCTGAGACTTGGAGGGTATCTGCAAGACAAGAATGATCATAGCTACAGGTTATCAGCTGTGCAACAAACACAGGAAGAAACAGAGTCCTGACCGGGGAATATAGAATCACTACAAGAAACCCTGGTGGTGTAGTGGGTTAAGTGCTACCACTGCTAACCAAAAGGTCGGCAGTTCAAATCCACCAGGCGCTCTTTGAATGCTCTGTGGGGCAGTTCTCTTCTGGCCTCTAGGGTTTCCATGAGTTGGATCTGACTTGATAGCACTGGGTTTTGGGTACAAGGAACCCAGGAGCAGATGGTATTCAAGGTGATGACATGAATAAGACCTCCTATTAAGAGACCTGCGTCTGAGAGGTAGAAGGCTGATCCTTGAGGGAAAGGATACAGCCAGATGAAGTCAGCATTTTGTCCTAGAAAACCAGAAATCTAGTCTGGTTAACAAGACAGGTGCTCAGGCATGTGCAACAAAACAGAAAGCCAGTTACCAGAAGTATGTAAGACAGCAGAGACAATGGTAGAGGGTGTTTGAGAACAGGCCAGACTCTAAAAGCGGGAGTTTTTAAATAGACAATATTAAGCATCTCCCAAGAGTTATATCACCATATTCCCACTTTCCCCAGCCCTATTTTCCTTTACTGGCTCTACTTTATTGTGCTAGTTGAAAGACCTAATACTAGCTTGGGAACACTGGCAAACACCACCCATTTCAGCAGGAAAGTTATCTGTTCATGTGTTCAAGGTCTGCTTAGACATGGGAAGTTGACAGCTCCTCCCCTGGAGGACTCTCACAGGTAGCTGGAAGGCCACCTTTGGGCTCGGTTGTAAGTTCCCCATCTGTTCACTTCAGATCTAGTCTCAATGGTGATATTAAAATATGCTTCAACCCTTTATTTTTCCCGTTCTTATTAACCAAAGTGTTTAACAAGTAACAGAGATGCTTCTCACAATTTAGCACTTCGTTAGTAATTTGTTCCATCATAATATGTGCCATCAAAGTCAGTGTGATTCAGATAACCATTTGCTGCCTTCACCAAAGCTAATGACTTCCAATTCCCATGACGTGAGCATCTCATAAACCTTATAAGTGGTTTGCTACTTTTCATTAAGATGCCTCCCAGAGATTTCGGACCTTGTACAAAAGTAAATAAGACCCATGAAAATCAAGCAACAGAACAGCAAATAAAATAGAATAAGCACACAGACAGAATCCTCCTGGGGGCACTGCATGGTGACTGTACAGAACAGACTATGTGTTTTTGCATAAAATAAAGTCCATTTCTAGCAAGTAAAGGAATGAGTTTTGTCTCCTCAGATACATAAAGCTTGTAGAAACTTTATCCCTGTTTCACTGAGGTGAGATCTAATAAAATGAAAGAATATTATAAAGAGGAATATAAGCATTTCACAATATGTAAGAAGAATTTGGAAGTCAACAAACAAACCTATGTTTGGGACAGAAACTGGTCCGTGTGATAGCTGGACCCTGGCTAGCGGTGAATAAGACAGAGATGTTACCCTGGCTCCTAGCCTGCCTCAGCCTCGCCCGTTTGTGTTACTTCTTGTGTCTGTCTCCGAACACCCAGCACCGCAGGTAGGTCTGTGCTCACTTGCCTGACTCCACATAGCTGCTGTTGTTTTCTTCTGTCGAGTCAGTCCCTAATTCCTGGCGATCCCACAGACAACAGAAGGAAAGGTTTCTGGTTCCACGACATCTCCACGATCAGCTGCCGATCAAACCCAGGTTGTGGTTGCCTGGTAGGAACTGAGAGCATTCCACGCGCTAGTTGCTGTACAGAGAGGGTCTCAGTTCCCTCATTTATCCAGCACCCTAACATACAAGTTTTTTAGATGCTTGAACCTTACTTTTTGACTTGCAAAAGTTTACTATTCTGTGTTCACTAATTTTTTGCAGACATTATTCTATGGTATAGGGAATATTTCTCTGTCTTCCTACTAAGAGAAGACGGTGTATTACTTAGTTCCCCTGCATATAGGGGCTAGATGGAAAGCAGATACAGCATTATTGCAGGTACTGTGAGAGGGAGAACAGAACGAGAGAGACATTGGAGACGAAATAAAGATTAACCTGCAGGTTTTCTTAATTCAACAGATATTTATGAAGCATCCACAACAGCAGGCCCTATCTACATTACAGCCACAGGAGAAAGATATGGCAGACTGTTTCTGTAAAGATTTATAGCCTTGGAAACTCTAGGGGTAGTTCCACTCTGTCCTGTGGGGTAGCTACGCGTTGGAATGGCAGTGAGTTTGGGTTCTGTGTGCCAAGCTCTGTGCTGCGGCCTGAAGAGTCAACGATAGAAAAAGTAGACATTGTCTCTGTCCTCCCGAAGCCTCCAGTCTAGTAGGAATGTCCGAGAAGTGACAGTACCATTCTAATGGAGTGTAATAAACACTATCCAGAGGAAGGAACTGAGGGCATGTAGAGTTTCTGAGGCTGCTTAGAGACGGCATTCTGGAGGAAGTAATGTGGATAGGGCCTGCTGCTGGCTTTCCTATAGCCCTACTGTGTTACTGAGAACTGACCAGATTCATTTAAAGAGGTCTAAACTGAGTAAATGCGTGAAGCATGTCAGAACTGACATCTTTCGTTCCAAAAAGAAATGGGTAGGTCAAAAACTAGGCAAAACATGAAAGGAAAAAATGCAGTGGAGATGCAGCTTCATTACCCTCCTGTGATCCATAGATCTGGTCAGTGTGAAAGGTGGGACTGCATCAGCCTTTATGACGTTCTACAGTGTGGTTTTAAGGCTGGCTCAACAGATACCTTCACAAAGCCCTTTATGGGACTCAGACTTTTTTTTTAAAGTGTCTCGGTTAGCTGCTGCTGCATAATGAACTACTCCGAAACTCAGTGGTTTAAACAAAAGCATATTACTCACAATGGTATGGGTAGTTCTTCTGGCCTCAGCTGGATTTGCTTCTGCGCCTGGATTCAGGTACGGGTCAGACAAGACAGCTCTGATGGTCTTAACTGTTGTCTCTCAACACGTTTAGAGACTGGCTGGCTGTAGGCTGGTCTGGGATGGATTTGGCTCGGACAAGTGGGCTTTTTCTCCATCTGCTCTTGCATCCTTCAACAGGCTAGCCTTGCTTTGCCCATGCACAGTGACAAAATTCAAAGAGAGAAAATGGACAGATGAAAGGTCTTGTGATAGTCTTGTATGCCAACTTGGCTGTAGTGCCCAGTTATTTAGGCAAACATTGGCTTTATCTAGATGTTGCTGTGAAGGTAACTTGTAGACATAGCTAATATCTACACTTAATTGACTTTAAGTAAAACAAATTACCCTCAGCAACATGAGTGGGTCTCATCTAACCAATTGAGGCCTCCTGAGAAAAAACTGAAGTTTCCCACTAGGAAAAAAAAATCTTCCTCGAATTACAAAATCAACTCCTGCTTGAGTTTCTAGCCTACTAACTTACCTTACAGACTATGGACTTCCAGGTCCCTGCAACCATGTGAATCAATTCCTTAAAATAAATAGATAGATAGAAGATATATATATATATATATGTACTAGTATATATGTATATTAAAAGGTCAGCAGTTTGAAAAATATATGTATATACACACACACATTCAAAAATAAACACTGCTGTCAAGTTAATTCTGACTCATAGCAACTCTACAGTACAGTGTGGAACTGCTTCATAGAGTTTCCAAGGTACATCTGGTGGATTCAAACTGCTGACCTTCTGATTAGCAGCTGTAGCAGGGGTTTCCATATATACAGGATACACACACATATGTATTTGTTGCTAGCTACTCTTGAGCTGACTCTGACTTACAGCACCGATGTGTACAGGGCAAAACTGCTCCTTAGGATTTTCAAGGATGTGACCTTTCAGAAGCACATCACTAGTCCTGTCTTCAAGGCTCCTCTAGATAGGTTTGAACTGCCAAAATTTTGGCTAGTGGCTCTGTATTTCTGGGAAAGTCTGAGTAATACAGACCTCTTGAGACTTTGTCTTAGAACTGACACATCATTACAAGTGCCACATTCTATGGCCCCAGATTCAAGGATGGGAAAACAGAATATTTCTTGATGGGAAGAGCTACAAAGTCATATCCCAAAGGCTATAAATCCGGAGAGGGAATAATTGGGGCTATATTTGCAATTAATCTACCACAAATCACAATCATAAATGTACTGTAACCACCCAGTATTTCTCTAGTACCGTTTGTCGTAATTTGTGCCTCTAATGTTCTCTGGGTCTCTTCCTAAATGTGAGTACCCAGCCCTGTGAGGACCCAGATGTCAGGGCCTCAGGGCTTTCCTCATTCTCTATTGTAAATTGTGCAATCTTACCATTTACGTGGGGGGAAGTCAGCCAAACCAAGGGCCATTAGGACAAAGGTCCATTAAACAATACTGGTCAGCTTTACTGACCATAATCATCCAATTGATCACTGATATTGATAGATCTTCTCGGGTCGACAGACAGATTCATCGGAACAGTGTGGCTGGCAGGTCACCACATAGAGTGAGAATGCGGTGTATACATTTATATCCCTTTAATAAGCATTTAATACAGTGCTGGGTGCTAGAACTAGGTTGGAGTCATTGCTAATAAAGCCTGGGCCCAAAGATCTCTTATATTTTGTACAAACACCCAAAGCTGATGGAACACTTTATGAACAGCATGCATGAAAACCCTATCTTCTAATGCAATCTTCTGTATTTCTAAATTCCGCCTCTCTGGGAGTAACGTAGGGGCTCATATTTTCTTCCCTTTCCACTGGGACCTGTTGTCATTGTTATTGTTAGCTGTGACTGAGTCAGCCCCCACCTCATGGCAACCCCATGGACAACAAAATGAAAAGCTGCCTCATCCTGCTCCATCCTCATGATTGCTTGTGGATCAGACTGCTGTGATCCATAGAGTATTCATCAGCTGATTTTCAGAAGTAGATTGCCAGACATTTCTTCCTAGTCTGTCTTAGTCTGGAAGCTCTGCTGTAACCCGTTCAGTAGCACAGTAACACAGAAGCCTCCACTCACAAATGGGGGGTGGCTGCACATGAGGTGCATTGACCAGGAATCAAACTGGGGTGTCCTGCATGGGTGCTGAGTATTCTACCACTGGCCTACCAGTTCTTCACTGGAGTGGGAAGAAGATTGTTTTTTCTTACTCGGTTCTACTCATAGGAACCCCAGAAAGGGCTCTGATAGGACCAGTCTGGGCCTGAGTACCTTAGCTTGCTAGAAGTGAAGGGGATCTGCAACACTTACAGATGAAGATCAAAGGCCACAGCCTTCAGTATGGATTTCACCTTAACATCAAGAAAACAAAAACTCCTCACTACTAGACTGGTAACATCATGATACATGGAAAAAGGACTGAGGTTGTCAAAGGTTTCATTTTACTTGGGTCCACAATCAATGCCTGTGGAAGCAGCAGTCAACAGATCAAAAGATGCTTACATTGGGAAAATCTGCTGCAAAGGACCTCTTTAAAGTGTTGAAAAGTAAACATTCCATCTTGAAGACTAAGGTGTGCCTGATTCAAGCCACAGTATTTTCAATTGCTTCACATGCATGTAAAAACTGGGCAAAGAATAAGGAAGACGGAGGAAGAATTGATGCCTTTGAATTATGGTGCTGGAAAAGTGTAATGAGTGTACCATGGAATGTCGAAAGAACAAATAGATCTGTTCTAGAAGAAGTATAACCAGAGTTTTCTTTAGAAGCAAAGATGGCAAGTCTAAGTCTTACACAGTTTAGACATGTCAAGAGGGATCAATCCCTGGAGAAGGACATTATGCTTGGTAAAGTAGATGGTCAGTGAAAAAGAGGAAGATCCTCAGAAAGATAGATTGACACAGTGGTTCCAACAATGGACTTAAGAATAAAAACAATCGTGGGCATGGCGCAGGACTTGGCAGTGTTTCATTCTGTTGTATACGGGGTCACTATGAGTCAGAACCTACTAGACGGCGCCTAACAACAACAACACCTGCCACAGTTCAGTCAACTCCTCCCAGGGGGTGGGTACAATTGTACCAATAGGATAGTTTCTATGGTAACCAGTGTGTGGAGGAAAATTAGTTCTCAGAAAGATGTAAGAGGATGAGGGAAGGGGAAGAGTGGCAGAAAGGCAGGGGACAGATTAAATAAAATGAAATCTTCCTATTTGAGCTATTATGGTTTATTCAGGTGTCATTTGACTATGCACAAACAACAATTTTCAAACAACTAAGATACAATCAAATGCTCAAACAAAGCTAAATACAATATTTACATTGTCTTCATAAATATTTAGTTATCCTTAACTTCTGCAAGAAGGTAAATATGAATTAAAGCTCATAAACTTTTTTTGAATGATCTCCAATATCAGTTTTCTAACTTGTGGGTGTATATCATTTTAATAAACTCTAAGTTAAAATGGTTTTGTGAGCTCTCTGGTTTGTTAAAATCTGGATTGATGTCAGGTCAATTTAATTGACAGAGTTGGCCAACTGGTAGAAAATGTGACCTACCAAATTGCATCCAACGCCTTTGCTGTGTGGCTGTTTCACTTGTCCGTGGCTCTCCCTACTCTAAGCCCCACTGTCCTGCACTTCCACACGGTCTCAGGAGTCCTCCGTCCTCACATGGCCAACTGTTCATTGTGTAGGTGAACTCTGAGGAGAAGGAGAAGACGATTGTGGCTGAGCTTTATAGAGCAAAACAAGCTAGTAACTGTCCCAGTGGATCACTACTATGTTACTCATTGTGTGACTAGTGGTCCAGAGCAAGCATATGTAATAAATGAGGGGAGGAAAAGATGGCTGCTTGAGTGGGTTTGAATGTCCTGACTTCCAAAGAATCTGACTACCAGCTAAGTGTATTTCCGAAGCATGACTCTGTAATGCTCATAGAAGACATTCGACAATGTATCATGTGCCCTTTTATCAATTTAACCCTTTCACAGCTGCTACTTTTCTGAGGCCACCAGATTTCATAAAAGGGTCTCAGTACCAATATCCTCTTTCCATTCGCTCCATTCTTTCCCCTATACACCTGTCTACAGTCTTTCATCAAATGTGACTATTTCCAGGGCCCTCTTCATCACTATTTGGCATGGTAGTCCTTGTGGAGAGGTGGCAAGTAAAGGAAATCGCCCTGGTGGCAGTAGAATTTGTTCTGACCAGGGCTGGTGTGTACCTTCCTGGTAACGTCAACCATGGGAAGTTAAAAACAAACCACAGAAGCCAGCACTTCCTCTTTGCTTCATCTCCTCCAGTGCATCATTATTTTTGCTAACTCTATTTATGCACACCTGGATTGGACCATTGTGATCCATAGAGTTACCACTGGCTGATTCTCAGAAATAGATCACCAGCCCTTTCTTCCTAGTCTGTTTTCTTTCGGAAGCTCCACTGAAACCTATTCAGCACTATAGCAACATGCAAACTCCATTAGCAGACAGGTGGTAGCTGTATCTGAAATGCATTAGCCAGGTCTTGAACTGAGTCCACGTGGAAGTTGAGTATTCTACCTGCTGACAAGTTGGGTTTCTGTCAAAGGCCACTCAGTGTTAATCAAACAAGCATTTGCAAGTCAGATATGTTTGCTCATCAGCAAAACACAGGCTTTCACTGGTAAACACTGCTCTTCTCGGCTTCCCTTGGGATGACATCTTCCTTGGTCGGCACAGAACTGCTTCTGTCATCTCTTCATGTGCCTGGTGCCTGTCCTGGAAAGCATATAAATATTGACATGTTGCTTGTTGCTCAGGCTTTTCTTGGGGCATGATTTCACCTTTCCCTGGGCATCAGAGAGGTCCCCTACCCCACATACAATTAGTATCAGTGGGCTTCTTGTTGGCACTATTAAACAGGGAGCAGAGGAACTGCAATGATTTCTGCTGCAGTGTTTGCTTATTTTCCCCAGTTTGCACACAGAGCAGAAGTGAGCCAGTTCTAACCATTGCTGTTAAGCCCTGATTCCTTCCAAGACATTGGTAAGAACTACAGAAGAGGACCCTTTTGTTCTTGGCTTTCGCTGAGGAAATAGCCAACTCAGCCCTGCTCCACTCAAGTCAGATGCTCTGTGTCTTGCCATATGACACACACTGTGACTCCAAAACCATGAGTTTGTGTTGAATGAAATAGCAGTCTGTAGATGGTTCCACCTGTAGAATGTGTTGATGTACTTGTGTGGCTCTGGTTCATCTCATTTTGTTTTAACCATTATTTTTTTGATACCTGTTCTTTGCCTGTTCTGGGTTGTCCAGAAAACCAAGTCACTGTTTCTGTCCTGAAGGAGCTTCGCATTTTGTGGTAGAGCTAAATAACCCAATCAACTGCCATCAAGTCAACTTTGCTCATTGGGACCCCATATGTGTCGGAAGAGAAATGTGCCCTGTAAGGTTCTCAGTGCATGATTTTGCAGAATAGCCAGGTGTTTCTTCTGAGTTGCTTCTGGGTGGGCTCAATCTAGTAACCTTTTGATTTGCAGTTGAGTGTGTTGGTCATCTGCACTTCCCAAATGTAAATAAACTAAAATGAGTTTGAAATGGTCTATAATAAGGAATATAAAGGTTACTATAGAGGAAAGAGTGGGAACATTAGCTCTGCAAGAACAAGACAAGGGGTCTTTCCATGAGCAGTGCCGAGTAGGAATGTTTCAAGTATTTATTTATTCACATAAGAAATACTCAATTTCCCATGGGCTAAGCAGATGGCATTGAGTCAGTGGCAGTGGGTTTGCTTTTTGGCTTTTGAGACAGGCAGGAACTGCATGAGCGTGTGGGTAGGACATGAGAGTGAATGAACCAAACCAAACCCATTGCCATTGAGTCAACTCAGACTTACAGTGACCCTATATACAGAGTAGAACTGCCCATAGAATTTTCAAGGAGTGCCTGGCAGATTTGAACTGCCAGCTTTCTGGTTAGCAGCCATAGCACCTAAGTACTATCTCATCTGGATTTCCATGGGAATGAAGGCTGGCAAGTGAAAACATGTCAGGGAGAGGAAAGACCATGGACAGAGTATAGATTCGGGAGAGAATCTCTCGTATCCAAAAAACTGCTAAAGCCTAAGTGCATAGAGGGGAATGCAGGCAGGGGACAGGACACAGGGATAAGTAAAGACAAACGTCAACCCCCTTGTCACCGAGTCGATCGCAATTCATAGTGACCCTATAGGACAGAATAGAAAAGCCCTATAGGCTTTCCAAGTCTGTAACCCTTACAGAAGCAGACTGCCACATCTTTCTCCCACAGAGTAGGTGGTAGGTTCAAACCACTGATCTTTTGATTAGCAGCCAAAGGCTTAACCACTGGCTTTACTAGGGCTTCTTAGGGAACGAGTAGCCAACCCTAAAGAATTTGAACTTCATTCTGGAGCCAAGGATAGCTACTGGTGATTACAGTCCTGTTTAAGAATGGGTTATCTTTGTTATATTAATGAAACAGCATTGGTGTCAGGTGTGGCTTAAATCATCTCTTTGGAGGTATAAAAGACATTAAACATGCAAGGAAGAAAAGCAGAGGCTAAGAAGACATGCGCAAAACCACATGAAGATAACTCAGCAGCAAACAGAGAGACAAAGTCTTCTCCAAAGCCAGCACTTTGAATCTGAACTTCTAGCCTCCTAAAACAAACTCAGAAAATACATTTCTGTTCATTAAAGCCACCCACTGACAAGTGATGTTCCTGTTACAGCGGCACCAGATAACTAAGACAGAGGCCATTGCTCTAAGGAATCCTGGAGGGAGCCAGTTGAGACCTGGCTGTAATGGTTGTCCTCACGGAAATTCCTCATTACTTGGCATGATCAAATCTGAGCATGGAAGGCTAGACCCGAAGGTGAGGAACCTCCCCGAAGCTCTGGGATGACTTCACCGCATGTTGTTTGTCAACTGCTGATACTTGGGGCCAAGCAGGCTGGGGGTTCCCCAGTTTAACAGTAAATCTTTGCGGGGAGGTCACGCTGGTCCCTTAGAGTGGAGCCACAGTAGTCGCTACCTTTTCTTTCTCTGCTCCTTCAGGATAAACTTCTGTCTTGCCCAAGGGCCTTAAAAGTCGCAGGTAGGTAGGGTTAGTGCCACATGGAAATAGATAACTTTTTAAGCAAGGGCTCCAGAGAAGAAGTCCCCAGAGACCTAGTAGGGTATCAAGGCAAGTCCTTGCACTAATCTGGACGATACCAGCTTGGCCAGCTGCTTGGGAAATTGCTCTTCCCAGGTGCCAGCTTCCCTCCAGAGCTTTCTGGCCAAGGCAGTGCTCTCATCTGGCTTTCCCTCACCCAAGCCTCGGGAAAGCCCCCAGGCCCAGGGGACAATGCCGCCTTGTTTCAGAACTGTAATTTCTGAGCGGCCTCTTGTTTGGGGGCCCAAAGAGCAAGAGAAACTAACTGTGAAGCAAGCAAAGTACTGCCCTGGGAGCTGGGTTGCAATTTCTTTTGTTCCCTGCCAAGTGCCCCTCTAATCTAGGACAGAGGGCCTGCTTACAGCTGGGAGTCAGAAGGGGCCCTGACCTTCAGGCTTGGGGAAGTAGAACTGGAGGGTGCAGGACAAAAATCTCACAGAGCTCTCACGGTGGTTTGGAGTATCTGAGTTCGAGATGGTTCAACCTAAGCTGACTAGTGTATGCATGAGTGGGAGGGTGTGTGTGTGTGTGTGTGTGTGTGTGTGTGTGTGGTGTGAAAGTGAATATCTTTATGAATATACATATTTTTCTGTGTGACTCCTCACTTACAGATGAATAGAATTAGAACACCAAATCTGGTATTAGAACACCAAGTTTGGTTGCTCTGCTTGAACAGAAATTGTTCCAATCTTACACAGGTTTAAAGCTAGTTGGACTAACAGTACTGTCTCATAGCTCTGCCATACAGAAGTGTTTGAGAGAATTGCCTAGACTTTGTAGAGAAGCTGTGTTTGCTTGATAAATGAGATCTGGCTGTGTATTGCTTATGTTTGTGCACTTACCAATTCTTGAGTGTCCATGATTTTTTGTGTGTGTTATATCTCTGTTATAGGTGTAGATTTGTAAAGCTTATAACATCAGAATGAATGAAAATGTGTGGACTCTTTTCAGACCATTACAGCAGCTCTCTGACCTGGCTTCCTATCGCCAATCCCTTCGTGCTTGCTGTCAGGTTCCCATACATTTTTGCCCCTAAACCAACAACCAAACACAACACTGCTGATCCAATCCTGACTCATAGCAACTCTGTAGGACAGAGCAGAATTGCCTCATAGTTTCTGAGGAGTGGCCAGTGGATTCAAACTGCTGACCTTTTGGCTAGCAATCTTAGCTGTTAACCACTGTGCAACCAGGGCTCTTTTTCCTGCCAAGGCACCCCAAAAATAGTATTTATATCAATCCTGACTGTCTGTCAGCATGACCTGGGGAATTTTTCACAATATTGATTCCTGGGTCCCATTCTTAGAGATGCAGAATTAAATGGTCTGAAGTACTGTCTGGGCCTCAGTGATTTTTAAAATGTTCTCTGATTATCTTGACGTGAGCTGGGGTTGAGAGCCACGGCCTAAAGAAGAGAACTAGGTACCTCTCTGTTTCTGGGTCTAAGTCAAGGTTGCATGAACCCAAGGTAAAATTTCATAGACCTGGCCTATTTTTTTTATTAGACAGTGCCATGAGTTTTGCTAGCTAAATTTAACATCTCCATAGCTGTAATAAATTAATTACCAATGAGTTAAAATCTCTCACCAGGAAGGTGCCAGGTATCATAGTTTTCCAGTGCCCACTGCACCAGCACACATCCAGAGCTCCTGGGCCCATGAATGCCCCAGGAAAGCAAGTTTACTCACATCTCACTCAACAGCTTTCACCTAGGAGTCTTCAGAATGTGTTTGCTGGCGTCTATGGAGGTAGCATTCATGTTTCCCTGAAAGGCTCATTGGATTTTCTGTCTTTTCACCATAGTGGATGGCTCTCCGTTGCCTGGTACACTGCTTGGTGCTACACAAGATGACACGGGGTGGGGGTGAGGTTCATTTACAAAAATTTTAGAAAGTACTTACATACGTAAAGACCCCAGGTGGTACAGTTGTTAGGTACTCAGCTGTTAAACAAATGGTTGGCAGTTTGAATCCAGCAGCCTTACTGTGGGAGAAAGATGTGGTAGTCTTCTTCCGTAAAGAGTTACAGTCCCACCGAGCAGCTCTCCTCTGCCTGTAGGTTCATTATCAGTCAGAATCGATTCAATGGCAATGGATTGGGATACTTACATACTTATTTTATGTATATAAGCAGAAATGGGGCATAAAACCTGTGATTTTCATGATTCTTATTTCTTAGAGTGAAGCTGTTACAAAAATTGACTCATTTTCAATTTGATTTAAACAAAATTAATATATAAACAGTATAAGTGCTGCTCAGAAAAGTCAACAAGGTGGTAAGCAAACAATTGAAGAAATGTCTTTAAGGTAGTCTCCAGTCTGGCCCCAGCCCACCCTTCCGGACTTACTTTTCCCTTCTCCCTGATAGGAGCTTTCTGCTTTGTCAAAAAGTATACAAAGAGTTCCACATACAAAAGTTAAAAACATGAGTTCTGGAACTATCCTGCCAGATTAAAGCCAACGGCCTATTCATGTCCAAGGGGAAGAGACACAGACTTCACTTCTTGGTGACAGTAAGTGGGGAGAAGGGAGATAAGGCTCTGGAAGATGCAGGACAGGTAGTACTGTCATGGCCATTTCTAGACAATATAATCTACCACAACCTATTTCATGGATTTCATACACATGTCAAGGCCTTCACATACATTCATAAGCTAAGTTTGGGATAGGCAAGAGACATTCTTGTCTCCATCTCTTGCATCATGACAAGCACTTGTGGGTGATTCATCTTGACAAAAGCCCTAATTCAGTTGGCCATCTAGCAGAGATGGACAGAGTTTTGACATCCTCACTCCTTCTATGGAAAGTACAGAAGATCAACACAGTCCTAGCTAGTGGGGGTGATGGAATACACAGTGGACCTGGCTAGTTTGCCCTATATGCCAATCCTCTTTACCTCGGCATTGCAGTTTGGCTCTTGGGCAAGTTCCCCTGGCCATCCACTTCTTTTCCTTCAGTCTGTGCCTCCAAGGTAACACACAGAAGCTGAAGGAGGAAGGCCACCACCTCAGGTTCTCTGGCGAGTCAGTGCAACATTTTGATGATCCAGTTATTTTCTCCTTTGAATTTTTTGTTGACGCTCTTGTCTTTTCACAAATGGAAGGTGTGCTGATGAAAGGACCAATACAGAATTTTTGCTATGAGTAATGAATTTTGATACCTATTATCTGCGATCGTGTGTTTCCCAGCAAACTCCATGATACCTATTATCTGGGATCATGTCTGTCCCAGCAGACCTCAGGCTGTAAGTAAGTCCTAGTGATAGGAGTCAATGAATGTGTGGTAGGAATCATTTACAGACATAATTTGCTGTTCAGAAGCTAGAAAAGAAGGGAATCAGTAATACCTGAAAGCAACAAATGGCATAAAGGAAAAAGTGGCCACTATGACTGACTCTAGGGTCGCTATGAGTCAGATCTGACTGAATGGCAGTGGGTAGGACTGAATGAAGACTGGTGATAGATTCTTCTTACAGTAAGTTCATTCTCAAGAGGACATAGCAACTAGAGAGCACAGTGAGAAGGCTTATTTCACAGAATTAAAGGCAAACCTGTCAAAAGTTTAGAAGACTCACACATCCAGGAGGCATCACTTAAGACAATGCTCAATCTACACAAGAATGAGGGTCCTGCTCAGGATTTTTGAGTTTCATGCATCTCAAAAAGCTCCCATCTTGAGCTTAAATGCATTACAATCCAGTTTTCTTCTTCCTGAAGAATTCCAGAGGCATAAAAGGTGTTTGGGCCACTGTGAGTCCCATGAGTTTGCAAAGGGGTATGAGTGAGAGTATCAGAATCGAACAGACTTGGGTTTGAAGCCCAGCTAAGACTGGGAAAAATTTCTCAACTTCTCCAGACTCAGATACCTTATCAATTTAGTGTAGATCACCTCCATATGGTAGTTGTTAGGATTAAGTGAAATAATAGAGATAAAACTGTTCACATGTGAGTTTTTGGCAGCAATAGGGGGATAAAGTCTTAAAAACAGGAAGAATCTTAGGTATCATCAAACAACAATAATTACATTTATTTAGTGTATACTGTATGTTGGGCACTTAACATATATAGATTTACCCATACACGTTTTATGAAGTCTTCTTTAATCTCCGTTTTGAAGACGGAGAAAGAGAATGAATTGCCTAAGAACAGACAGGTTGGCCTTGAACCCCAGTTTTTCTGACTCTGGCTTCCATGCTGTTCCCACTTTGGACAGGATTTCCCAACAGCAAGTATGTGTATGGGGCCTGTGGGATTGTTCTGGGCTGCAGTGAGGCTGTCAGGTGATCAGGACCAAGTTTCCTCTTTCACAGCTCACTGCAGATGGTACTCAGGAGTTGCTGGCCACTAACTCCAAGGTCATGGAGAGACATAGATGCTGTTGTTCCTGGACTCAAATGTGCTTATTTAGTCTTGCCAGTGGGAAAATGCCAATGCCTGTGGGAAAGAGTGGGTGGGGATGAGTGTGTAGAGGGGTGAGTGGAGAGAATGTAGGGAAATGATGGGCTGAGGAGTGGGGATTGGCAAAAGTGTCAGAAGATGTGGCACATTTGGCCCTTAAACTGAACAGTACATAGTAAATGTCCTCTCAGCTTTGCAGATGCTATTCCACTTGCAGTGTTCACTTCTCATTCAACATATATTTTGAAGTTGGGGTAAGAACACTGAAGACAGACAAGGAGCTATCTTTCAAGTTGTCAGGGTAATGAGTAGACAGGAAACACTCATGTAAAAAATGAGTAAAGAAGATAATCTAAAATTAGTCATCTATTGATCATGAAGCAGAAAATAAAGCAATGGGGTAGAGGATACTCTGGAACACTCCTCAGCCTTGATTATCCTTTAAGACATAACCCAGATGTCGTCAACTCTGAGTAGCCTTCCCGGCCTAAAAAGTCTGTGTGCTACCAGGCTATCTCACTTACCATTGACACAGCATCTACATGGCTTTTAAGTCTCTATGTACTTGTCTGGCTCTCATGCTAGCCTGTGTTATCCCCGAGGACAAGGATAAGGTGTTTTCCCAGTATCTGCAGGGTGCCTAACACAGAGTAACTGCTTGACAATTATTGCTCAGTGGATAAACGTATAGATGGATGTGTCCAGAGTTCTTCAGGGTGAGACATCAGTCCTACTTTTAATGAAGGTATGTCTGATTTTAATGAATGAGGATGATATGCACTGCAGTGTATGGCTACTTTACTTAAGCAAAGGGTATCATTTTAGTAGCATGACAAACAGCGTATAATTTATCAGGCCTTGTGCATATTTTGCGAGTATATTATGTGGATTATATAAATCTTTCTACATTTGAGAAGAATAAAAAGAGTCCTTACTGATCTGATGCAAGGCGCTCAGTGGAACATTGAGCTGAACATCTTGATTGCTCCCGAAGAGACTGCAATCCATCCTAGAATCATCTTGGAGTTTCCTGACTGTCCGGAGAAGCAAAGGAACACAGAAGAGAGAGTGGGAGTAGAGAAGAGCCTCCAAGCACTGCTGCTGAGAAATAAGGGGACCCTTTCATGTTTGCAACTAGTGGGAGAAGGCACAGTACTACTCACTGAAGAAATAGGACTATGTAGAAAGAGAGATGCTTAGGGAATTGAGTTTATGTACTACTGGGCTTTGTGGCTAAGCATTTGCCCAGGCCTAGAGAAATAGAATCCATTTGGGAGAAGGGACAGACTGAAAATAAGGCAGGAAGAAAGCAAGCTTAGAATATGTGTATGATGGAAACTGAATACTCAGTAACACTGAGATGTGGCAAAGAAACACCAATCAGGTTAAAAGCAGACCCTGACGCAGCTATACAAACAGACAAGCTGGCTAGATTCAGGAACTTCTGATCACTTAACACTCTTTAACCAGGAACAATGGGCGCTTGTCCCCTGAGAATGTCTAGCACTGTGATGGGCCCAGGGACTTTCCCTGGGTCTAGAGACAAATGCAACTGCAAGTGGTGCGGAAGGTCTAGGTTGCCTGAATGGTAAGTCTCCAGGCAAACGGAACACAGAGGGTAGAGAAAGGGTGCTCTGAAGGAAGAATTTCCTCTGTAAACTGACAGTTTCTCTAGACTGTTTTACTTTCCTTGTAGAAGTAGATCAGAGAAGGATTCGCAGAGGAAGTGGAATGGGATTTGGGTCTGGAAGGGTGGGTTGCACTGAATACAAGAGAGGGTGAAGAGTGTTTAGTACAAATGGGGGAACACTGTGACACTCACATACCTGAGTACAAATGTCATATGAACCCCATGCGGGCAATATCTACTTCTATCTCCCTACCATCTCTCTGTCTCTTCCGGAGACCTCAGACAGGCATATGTTTATAGGACAATGAGGATTGATCTAGCAGAGCATTCATGGACAAGGCAGGTCAGCCTATTCTGATTTCCCACATTTTTGAGAAGTAGGAGATCAGATTGGAAGTAGAGAAGAGGTTGTATAGAAACTTGAGGGCTTCTTCTGTAAAATTTAAAATAAAAAGATGCATTTACTTAACACCTATCTGCATCCTGAAAGGCACTAAGTTCAAGACGCTAGGCTATATCCAGCAACAAAACTTTATCAACTGGCCACCTGGTCATTTCCATCTGGGTGTCCCACTGGCATATAGCCAATACTACACTCCTCATCTGCCTGCCCACATCTGTTCCTTTTCCCATTTAAGGAAACCAGGACATACCCAGTTCCCTAAACCACATCCCAGGTATTAACCTTTGGTCCTTCCCTCTCTTACTCCTTATGTTAAATCAATCAATAAATCCCATCATTTTCACTTCTTTTTTTTTGAGTCTCTCACTTTCTTCTATGTCTCTGCCTGGACTATTTTATCATGGCACATGCTCTCCTTCCTCCACAGCTGTGACCTTCAGTTTCAGATGCTACACTGCCACCATACTGTCCCCTGTTTAGAACTCTACAAGGACTCTTCATTAGCTAAAACAATTGACAGCTATTCATTTTTCTTAAGCTTTAGAGTGTTTGTTTTCCAAGTGAAACATTACACAGAACGGCAACATTTGAGAGATAAGAGCCAAGATGCTCTAATAAGTGTCCTGTCTGCAATCTTTATATCCCAAGGCACCGTTGAAGAACTCCAGTGCTCCGACAGTGTAAGAAGTCACAGTCTTCCGTAATCAGGCTCTGGGCTACCTCTCCAGTCTCATCTCTCATTTCTCCCTTCTTCAACACTTTAGGCTCCGGTAATCCTGGCTGATGCACCGCAAGCAAAGCCACCATCTGTCAGTAGAAGCTTGTGTGTTGTTATGATGTTGAGCAGGTTTTAGGGGAGTTTTCAGAATAACATTGATTAGGAAGGAAGACCAGTGAAAATTCTACAGATAATAATGGTCCAATCCCATTGTACACAGGGTTGCTATGAGTCAGGGGTTGACTTGATGGCAGTTTACAATAATACTGGCCAGCACGTGGCTCTCCCCACATATATGGAGCTTCATGTCTCTGTCCTCTGACCTATGTGAACTCTCTGCTTGACCTCCTTGGACTACTGTGTTCACCTCACTTGCTCTATCAGTAGGCTAATTCCTGTTGATTCCTCAAAGTTCTTCCATCCAGGAATCAGCTCATATGAGAGATTGTTCTGACCCCCAAACAGGGTTGTATGTCATAACTCTCTATTTTCTTAGCCCCATGGCTATATCTCAACAACAATGTTATGTTGGATTACAAGGGCAGTCTCCCCTAGGAGACTGTAACCTTATTAAGGACTGAACCTGTGACCTATTCATCTCTGTCACTGGCTCCCAACATAGGAGCACATGTGACTGATGCTAAAAAAAAAAAAAAATCCTTGTAGTGAGTGGAACCAAACAAGGCATCTCCCTTATCCACAAGACATCCATAACCTTCCCAGAGTCCTGCAGTACTGCCTAATGAGTTCAGTGATCATGGAATACTCCTTTGCAATCCAGGGCAGCAGACTCAGGACAACTGGCACCCATCCCAGTGGCTTACACTGGCCTGTGGGGGGAGCCCTGTTTGATGGATGGTGACTTCACTGGCTCCCTCCCTGCCAGGACTAAAGAAACATCAACCTTATCACAGATAAAGTAGCTTCTTAAATGCCATGGGCATGTTACCAGGGCCCATGGCTATTGAGAAGTGGAAAGAGATTGTTCTAAGACTCTAATCTACATGCAGATTTTTGAGAGAAAAATAAGTGATGAGGCATTTGCTTCAACAGACAGATGCAACGCTTCATCACCCTTCTGGTGCCACAGGAGCTGGTTCAAGTCTGAATCAAGCTCCGTGATGGAGCTCACTAAGCTGAGTCTCACTGGCAACACAGA
Source organism: Heterohyrax brucei (assembly GCA_028571685.1). Classification (NCBI taxonomy): domain Eukaryota; kingdom Metazoa; phylum Chordata; class Mammalia; order Hyracoidea; family Procaviidae; genus Heterohyrax; species Heterohyrax brucei. The sequence goes on from CM053145.1 coordinate 38,277,953, forward strand.
CAAAAAGGGGTGCATCCTGAGATCGCCACTAAAAGACCTCAATTGATGGTCCGGTGGTTTTGGGGTTCCCCTGGGAGACACAAATTTCTTGATCTCTGTATTTGGGGGGTGGGGCTAAAGAGGAGCTTCATGGCCCTTGTAGAAAGTGATGGGTATGATACCATGTGGCAAGGGTCTCAAGCTAAAAGACAGGCACTTTGGACTATGACATGCGCAGAAGCCCCACTGTGCTTCCTCTTGGGAGTTCCCTTGCCACCACTCCACAAGGTAAAACACCCTATTGTCTGCTTGCACAGAGCTTTTGCTCTTCTCTCTTATAGCTCTCATCACACTCTAATGGAAGTCTCTGCTTCTCTGTCACCCCCATCACACCCCTCTCCAGCCAGACCCTAAGTTCTTAGAGTGTAGAGATTGTAACCCTCTTATTTCCAGAATCTGCTTAGAAAATAAATGCTTGTGGAATTGATGAATTGTGTCAGGGGTTGACTTGACTTGGGCTCTGCCCTGGGTGCTAATCTCTAGTCCAGCCCTTTAGCCAGTGAATACCCCTTTTGCTGTGTCTGTGGGCTCTCTGTTACCCCTCCTCTCCAGCTTTCACAGACTTACCAGCAGCACTGAAAAACAAGCCACAGCATGAGGAGGTTTGAGATGAAATGGCCTAGATGGGGAGCTCAGTGATTGGTCCTTGACTGGAGAATGATTTAATAGGCTCTCTGTCTGAATAGGCTTCTGTGATTGGCTCCCTTCTCACCATTGCCGACTAGTAGATTCAGACTCACAGTGAACCTATGGGACACAGTGTAACTGTCCCATTGGGTTTCCAAAGCTGTAAGTCTTTAGGGAAGCATACTGCCACCTGTTTCTCCCATAGAGTGGATGGTGGTTTTAAATTCCCCACCTTTTAGGGTAGCAGCCTGGTGCTTGACCACTGCACCTCCAGGAATCCTTCAGCTTTGTGAGTGAGGCTAATGAATCCCTTCCCTTTAGGCCTTCTCTGATGGGTTTCCAGTTGGGAGAGCAAGATTCATTGTTGTTGAGCTTGCTCTGATACAGTCCCTGTTTGCTGCAACCTCAAGGCACAGAAACTGCTCACAGCCCAAGCAAACAGCCCTTTCCAGAACTGCCCTGGAAGGGGATTAGCTATGGAGCAGAAAGGAACTAACAGTCTCTCTCTGTTGGCCCAACAAAACAACTACTGATATACCTACTGTTGGGACCTGCCATCTTTGACTCAACACAGAAATCAGACCTCTAGCTGTGATTCCATCCTAGCAACTTTTTTTACTCCTTTTTTCCTTTGGTTTCCCTCCTGAGGTGAGACCTGTATTTCACTTTTTCTGCAAGTTGAAAATGCAGGATCTGGGCTGAGCTGTCAGATCTGGAAGACTGAATGAATACCTATGCCACTCTCAGCAACCTAGAAATATTCCTCACTGTTCCAGGAGCTCTAGTAATGTCTGAGAGTCAATGGTGATTATACTAAATAATAATAAAAATCTGTTATACACTGTAATAATCCTTATACAATTTTGATCTTACATTTACATGTATTAGTGTATTTGTCCTCAAAGCCCAGGTGTCAGTATTTATTCATTTTCTGCATTTTACATTTTGCAGATAAGGAAAACCTTGGCTAGGGGATTACATAGCTTGGCAAACATCCTACTCCAAGACCAGAGCTGAGACACCTACCTAAGTCATTTCTGTCACATTCAATAAGTGAGAAACAGCAAGTTCCCTGGGTGGTGCAAATGATTAGTTAGGTATTCTACCTGTTAGCCGAAAGCTTTAGAAGTCTAAGACCACCCAGAGACACCTGAAAAGACAGACCTGGTAATCTGCCTCCTAAAGTCACAGACTTGAAAACTCTATGGAGAAGTTCTACTGTGCCCATGGGTCAGTATGAATTGGAATCAACTCAACAGCAACAAACAACTGGTGAAAAAGAAGTGCTCACAGTAGAGGGTAAAAGCTTTTATGGCAGAAGGGAGGCCATTCTGGAAGTCTAATTCTGTGGACTGGAAAATCAGTGCCCAGACCTCTCTTTTTCTGACTCAGTTTCAAGGAAATACTAGTTCTGTTTACTTCCAGAGTGGGTCTGTCTCTGCTTCTCAAGTCTTTCTTGAGCTGGGCAGTCCTTGACTGGGTGATGAACTGGGTGTGCTAGCTGAGGACTGTGGCCAGCAAGAAAACATCTCCTCCTTCTTTCTGCAGGCCTCCTGTCCTCTTTTCTGCTCAGTGGTCTTATAGAAGCCCTGGACGGTGAGGAATTTGGTTGATTATTTATTCACAGGAGTTTTTCGTGTCTTCGCTGTCTTTTTCTTCTCCTCTTTTGGAGAAGAGGTCCCTGGAGAGTAGTTTTTAGATAATCTGTTTTCTAAGAGAATTTAAACAGCTAAGCTGATGCGACTATGTCTCAGGTTCCTGCTATTTTTCTTGTGTTTTCTAGACCTTGTCTCATGCTGGTAACTTTTCTGTTTGTTTTAATCTTACAAAAGTAGAGTCAGCTTAAGAAAAAGATAATCAAATGAACTACTTTGTAGAAAATGGGAAGAGTGGTTATTAGATGGATATACATTTTAACTCCAGGCCTATATAAAGTAGTGCAATGATTGAATGCTCAGCTGCTAACCCAAAAGTTGGTGGTTTGAAGCAGCTCGAAAGGGGAAAGAACTGGGAATCTGTTACCATAAAGATTACAGCCTAGGAAAGCCAATGGGGCAGTTTTCCTCTGCCATATGGGGTCTCTATGAGTCAAAAATCAGTGTGAAGGTACCGAACAGCAACAACATAAAAGACTTTGAAAAGTAGCCCTAACTTCACTCATTTTTCTTTGTCTTAGTATGATTAGTTGATGACCGGGTGGGTTATAGAAAGGCATCTTTGACAGATACTCAAGACTTACTTAAGGACCATTTATGAAGAAAACCTTATGAAGTGCTACTTGTCAGGGCTTGTCAAAGAAATAGAAGCAATAAGATGAATATCAATCTGTCTGTCTATCCATCTACCTGTCTGTTGGTCTATCTATCCATCCAAGAGTCTGTCTGCTTTCCTGCGTATCTACACGCTTGTGTGTCTAAGTGCCTACCTCAGAAAAAAATCGATTTATTTTAATGAATTGTTCATGTGGTTGTGGGGTTGGCAAATCCAAAAACCATAGATCAGGCATAAGCTGAAAACTATGGCACGTACCTGTTAAGTCATAAGGCAGGATTACTTTCACTCTCAGAAGCTTGAGTTTTTGCTCTAAAGTCTTCAGCTGACTGGATGAGATTCACTCATATTATTGTGGGCACTCTCCTTTGCGTAGAGTCAACTGATTGTAAATGTTAGTCATATCAACAAAATACCTGTGCAGAGACATGGAGACTAGTGTTTGAACAAACTGCTGGGCATCAAAACCTATCCAAGGTGACACATAAAATTTTCCGTCAAAAAAGTACTCAACATAGGGGGGTGGAGACAGGATCTTGGACTAGACACATGTCTCCTTAATTCCCTCTGAAAACTAAGACCTGGATTGATAATTAAATGGAGCTTTCTGGACACCCAGTGAGCCCTAGGACACGGCACAGGGCTGTCAGTTTGGACTAGATGCCACTGAATGGGAAACATTTTATCTTAAGCTGAGTCCGGCTTTGGTTGAATTGGTTGGCTCCTGTGGACTGAAAGTAACCGGTGTTTTAACATTTTTCTCTTTTCGTTGGCCAGCAGGTGGGTGATGGGCTAAACTGACTGCCATGCTGAGTCGCAATCCTAAAGAGATCAGTGAGTGGAATACCCACATTTTGAGAGCCAGGCTCCAGACTAAGAACACCATCACCCCTCCACCCTTTCTTTTTGAACCTCTACCACAGATTCTGCTGTTACACTGGGGCAGGACAGCTTGAGTAGGATGCCATCTTGTTTGACTATGAGTTGGAAATACCCAGCCAGAGGCCTCATCAGGGGCTAATTCCCAAGCTAGGAGGCAGTCCCAGTCCAGGGAGTGCTTTTGCAGCAGAAAAGCTGTGTTTAGCACAGTGTAGCCTTAAGGGTGGGGCCCATAAAGGGATGACAGCAGGACTGTCCCCATATTACAGCATCTGGAAACAGCTGAAGAAGAGGCTCCATTATCAGCCAGAAGGCGAGGCTTGCACATCTGGCAGTCTGACTGATTTTGGAAGTGGTCTGGTAGCTTTTACCTTTCTAAATAATACTGCTGAGAGAAATAACTGTGGTGCCGCCTGATGGCGTCTCTTCCAGCCTTTACCAACCCACATCATAGGGTTAGCTGATGCCCCCCAGTGACTCCGTAAGTAGGGCAGTGTCTTTACCAGAAAAGAGGTGAGGCCTGCTACCCAGAGATTTCACTGGGCCCAGGCACTGGAGTATATAGAGGTGGCTGGAGAGCAACATCCCTCTTAGTATTGCACCTCACCTCCTGTTAAGGCAACACCAGAGAAACTCAACAGCCTCCATATTTCCCCAAAATAAAAAACTCTAGCAAAACATTTAAAGAAAAACCCACCCACAGCTCCAAAAAACTCCCCAAATAGAGAACCAAAGAACTTCACAGATAAAGAAGCCTTTCTGAAATTATTGGAAGTTGAGTACAAAGCAATTATATAGAGAGCCCTCCTAGACAGTATACAAAATGCGGCAGGGTAAAATGAAAAATTAAGCAAGCTATTGAACGGGTGGAACATCAACATTCTGAAATCTGATGGATCAGTAACAAAATGGGACAATTCAATTCAAAGCCAAAAGAGCAGAATTGAACAACTGAAAACTAGACTTACTGACCTTAAAGATAGAGCTACAGACACCAGCATTTATGAGGAGAACTCAGAGAAAGCCAAGCCACGCCAAGTGCTGTCGAGTCGGATCCTAGAAAAGAAACAATAGAAATGAAGAAGCATTAAGAAAAGTGTGGGACTCTATCAGAAGGAACAATATATGATTAATTGGAGTTCCTGAACAGGGAAGGATACCTGAAAACACAGAGAGTATTGTTACTGAGTTGCTGACAGAAAGCTTCCCTGAAATAATGAAAGAAGAGAACATAGATAGCCGAGATGTGTATCAAACACCACAAAAAGTAGACCCGAAAAGAAAGACACCAAGACATATTACAATGAAGCTTAACAAAATGAAACATAAGCAGAAACTTTTAAAGGCAGCAAGACTCAAAGCAAAGCTAACATTCAGAGGGAAGCCCTGTAAGCTTTCTTCTGACTTCTCAGAAGAAATGATATTGGCACAGAGGCAGTGCAATAACACATTCAAAGCCTTGAAACAGAAAAACATCCAACAAAGAATTATATATCCTGCAAAGCTGTCTTTCAAATATGAAGATGAAATTAAGACATTCTCAGATGAACCAAAACTTAGTGACTTTGTAAAAAGCAAACTAAAGCTACAAGAAATACTGAAAGAAGCTCTTTGCTAAGAAAAACAAAATCGTTAACTCTATATTTAAGCAGGCAATGCAGGACACAACGTCCAAAAACCTACTCAATTAGGGAAGGCAAAACACTCAGTCAAATCCGTAATCTTAAAGGAAGCAATCCAGTGATCATATCGTGAGAACTATGACACTATCACATTAAAAAGAGGGACATACAATAGTAGTTATAGTCCTTCCAGATGGAGAGGAAGTTAATGAGATATGTAGAAGTTAAAATTGGGTTTAAACTTACATTATTAAGGGGGATAATAGAGGTAGCCATAAAGCACAATACAGATGCAGTGTGTCAAAACAAGAAGCATAACACAGGAGTCTCAACAAACACAAAAAGAATCTGAAAAGATGAAAAATCAATCCATAAAGAAGAATGACCCAGAACAGAATATTAAGAGCAACAGAGAAAACACCAACACAAAAATAAATACATCAAAATGACAGCACTAAATACATACCTAGCAATAATTACATCAAATGCAAATGGACTGAACACTCCGGTAAAGAGACAATGAGTGACGTCTTGGATCAAAAGACATGACCTGTCTATAAGTTACTTACAAGAAACTTACCTTACGCTTAAAGATATAAACAAACTGAAAATTAAAGGATGGAATAATATATACCAAGCTAACAATATACAAAGAACAGCAGATGTGGCAATACTAATCTCAGATAAAATGGATTTTAATGTAAAATCCACAATCATGGACAAGGATGTATGCTATTTACTGTTGAAAGGTTAAATACACAAGCAGGACTTAACAATATTAAATATTTATGCACCCAATACTAGGGCACCCAAATACATCAAGGAAACACTGACTGTATTGAAAAATGAGCTAGATCACTCCACAATAATAGTGGGAGACTTCAACACTCCACTTTGAGTACTGAACAGATCTTCTAGAGAAAACTCAATAAAGACACAGAAGACCTTACTGCCACAATTAACCAACTAGACATCATTGACATATACAGAACTTTTTATCCATCAACAGATAACTACACCTTCTTCTCCAGTGCACATAGAACATTTGCCAGAATAGACCATGTGTTAGCTCTTAATGCAAATCTCAACAGAATCCAAACCAGTGAATTATAGCAAAGCATTTTCTCAGACCATAAAGCATAAAAGTCAAACCCAGGGGTAGAAAAAAACATAGAAATTGGAACTCATGGTAACTAAACAACACCTTGCTCAAAAAGCCATGGGTTATAGAAGAAATCAAGGATGAAATAAAAGTTTATGGATTCAAATGAGAATGAAAACACTTTCTACCAGAATCTATAGAATACAGCCAAAGCAGTGTTCAGAGGTCAGTTTATCTCTATAAATTCACACATTCAGAGGGAAGAAAGGACCCAAACCGAAGAATTAACCCTACAGCTTGAACAGGTAGAAAGAGAGCAACAGAGGAATCCCTCAGGCACCAGAAGAAAACACATAATAAAGATTAGAGCAGAACTAAGTGAATTAGAAACTAGAAGAACAATAGAAAAAATTAACAAAATCAAAACCTGGTTCTATGAGAAGATCAACAAATTGACAAACCACTGGCTAAACTTACAAAAGAAAAACAGGAAAGGAAACACAAAACCTGAATAAAAAATGAGATCGGAGATGTCGCAACAGATCCAACAGAAATCAAAAGTATCATAACAGAATACTATGAAAGACTGTACTGTAACAGATTTGAAAGCCTAGAGGAAATGGGCTAATTCCTAGATTCACATCACCCATGAAGACTATCACAAGGAGAAGCAGAACATCTTAATTAACCCATCACTATAGAAGACGTTGAAAAAGTCGTGAAAAACTACTAACCAGATGAAAAACTACTGGCCGAGATGGCTTCACCACAGAATTCTACCAAGCTTTTAGAGAAGAGTTAACTCCAATACTACTGAGAGTCTTTCACAGTATAGAAAGTGATGGAATACTCCCATATACATTCTACAAAGCCAGAATAGCCCTGGTACCAAAGCCAGAGAAAGATACAACAAAAAAGGAGAATGCAGACCAGTGTCACTCACGAACCTAGATGCAGAAATCTTCAGCAAAATCCTTGCCAATAGAATTCAGAAATATTTCAAGTAATAATAATAATAATTCATCACGACCAAGTTGGATTCACACCCAGGATGCAAGGCTGGTTCAATATCAGGAAAAAAATTAACGTGATCAACCACATAAATAACATAAAAGATAGGAATCACTTGATTTTGTCCATTGACGCAGAAAAGGCATTTGACAAAGTCCAACACCCATTCATGCTAAAAACTCTCAGCAGAATATGAATAGAAGGCAAATTCCTCAATATAACAAGGGCCGTCTACACAAAGGCAACTGCTTACATCATCCTGAACGGAAAGACTGAAAGAATTACCCCTTAAAATGGGAACTAGACAAGGATGCCCACTCTCATCTCTCCTATTCAACATTGTACTAGAAATTCTGGCAAGAGCAATTAGACAAGCCAAGGAAATAAAGGTCATCTGCATCAGCAAAGAAGAAGTAAAAATCTACCTATTTGCAAATGATATAAAAATCCTAAAAAATCCAGAAGTAAACTACTCAGACTAACAGAAGAGTTCAGCAAAGTATCAGGATACAAGATAAATGTAAGTAAATCAGTAGGATTCCTTTATATTAACAAAGATGTCAGCAAAGAAGAAATCACCAAATCAACACCATTTAGTGTAGCCCCCAAGAAGATAAAATATCTAGGAATAAGTCTAACTAGAGAAGTAAGAGACCTGTTCAAGTCCCTACTGCAAGAAACTAAGAGAGACTTAACATAAATGGAGAAACCTACCCTGCTTCTGGATAGGAAGACTTAACATTGTGAAAATGTCTATTTTACCCTAAGTGATCTACATACACAGTACAATCCCAATGCAAATTTCAGTGACATTTTTCAGTGAGATGGAGAAACAAATCACCAACTTTAACACTAGATAAGTAAAGCACTATTGAAGAAAAAGAACACACTAGGAGGCCTCTCACTACCTGACTTTAGAACCCATTACACTGCCACAGTAGTCAAAACAGCCTGGTACAATTACAAAAACAGATATACAGACCAACAGAACAGAGTTGAGACTTCAAAGATGCCGCCATCCTCATATGAACAGCTGATATTCCTCAAAGGCCCTAAGATTGTAAACTGGGATAAAAAGTCTCTTCAAAAAATGGTGCTGGCAAAATCAGATACCTATCTGCAAAAAATTGAAACAAGATCCATATCTCACATCTTACACAAAAAACAACTTAAACTGGATAAAAGATCTCAGTATCAAACCTAAAATGATAAAGATCATGCAAGAAAAAACAGGATCAACAATGGAAACTTTAATACACAACTTAGACTTCAAAATCTGACAAAGCACAATCAATAGAAGGCAAGATAGATATATAGGAACGACTAAGAATCCAACACTTTTGCTCATCCAAAGACTTCATAAAATGAATTAAAAGGCCACCACCAGTGATAGCCGCGATGGAACTCACTAAGTTGAGCCTCACTGGCAACACAAGAATAAAAAGGGGTGCACTCTGAGATTGCTACTAAAAGACCTCAGTTGATGGTCCAGCAGCTTGAGGGTTCCCCTGGGAGCATGGCCCCTGGCCCTGATGCTGCCCTTGCCCATAAATCATAATGAAGGTCCACTCTTCGGACACGAATGGGTTGGACTTGGCAATGCAGAGTGACCATATATTGGATGCACTTTATGGTTCTATGCATCTATAGGATATCATCCTGCTGAACTCTGGCTGGGGGAAGGAGACTGGGTGGAGAGGAGGGGAAACGAGACTGTTGGGAGGATGAGACATGTATGGAGCAGAGAGGAATAGAGTGCTGTCACCAGGCAGGGAGAGCAGTGGAAGCTGCATATAGGTGGGCATGTAAATTTATGCGGGAATGTACATTTTCACTCGGTCATAATAAAAAAAAAAAAAGAATGGGGAGAAATAGCTGGCAACTACATGTCAGATCGGCACGTGATCTCCATAATCTACAAGGTACTACAAAATATCAACAAAAACAGGATAAATAACCCAATTAAGCTTTAGGCATAGGAGATGGACAGACACTTCTCTAAAAAGAATATCCCAGAAGCCAGAAGACACATGCAGAAATATTCCATTATCATTAACTATTAAAGAAATCCAAATCAAAACTACAATGAGATACTATCTCATCCCAACAAGGTTGGCCATGATCCAAAAAATACAAAGCAACAAATGCTGGAGAGACTGTGAATAAGCTGGAACTCTCCTACACTGCTGGTGGGATTGCAAAATGGTACAACCTCTTTGGAAAGCAATATAGCACTTCCTTAGAAACCTGGAAATAGCTATAACATTTGACCCAGTAATCCCATTGCTTGGAATATATCCTACAGATGCAAGGGTAGTCCCATGAACTGATACACACACGTTTATTGCAGCACAGTCCACAATAGCAAAAAGATGGTATCAACACAGATGTCCAACAGATGAATGAATAAACAAACTATGGTACATATATTTAATGGCGCAGTACTCAATGATGAAGAACAATGATGACCTTAAGAAGCATCTCATAACCTGGTTTCAACTAGACAACGTTATGTGGAGTGAAATCAGTCAGTGGCACAGGACAAATATTGTACGAGACTCCTACTTTAAGGCTTAAAAACAGACTCATATCCAGAAGAAAAGACTCTTTGACGGCCTAAAAGGAGGGGAGAAAGGGCAGGAGTGTGTTGGTTATAGATTAGATAGTTGATAGAAATTTGGTTGGATGAAATCAGAGACAGTGCACATTAGAAATAAGATAAATTTAAGTGGACTTCAACATAACCTGAAAACTCTTCAAATCTTAACCCAATATGGCAAGGATAGAATAGTAGAGATGGGGGTCCAGGGACCATGCTCTCAAGGGACACTAAGGCCAATTGGCATAACTAGCCTATTGCTCAGAGAGTCTTCTACACCTCATATTGATGAGTGGCATCTGGGGTCTTAAAAATTAGCAAGCTGCCATTGAGGTACACCAAATGGTCCCAACTCAGCTGGAACAGATGACTACCAAGGACAACCATGACATGAGGGTTAAAGATCCCTCAAAATGGAAAGATCCATGTGAACAAGAGACGTATAAACATGTGACCAGAAGAACCAGATGGTGCCTGGCCACCACTAATGACAGCCGTGATGGGGCTCACAATGTTGAGTCCTGGTGGCAACATGAGAAAAAAGGGGTACAGCTCAAGAACTCCACTAAAAGACCACAAATGATGGTCCAAAGGCCTGAGAGTTCCCTTGGAAGCATGGCCCCTCGACCTGATGCAGCCCCTGATAATAGACCATTATTGAGGTCAACTCTTTGGATAGGAGTGGATTGGATTCAGGGACGCACAGTGACCATATCGTGTGTGCACTTTATGCTTCTATGCATCTACAGGATGTCGTTCTACTGGCATCTTATTAGATGGGAGTGAAGAGGGTGGAGAGAAGGGGATAGGAGATTGTTAAGAGAATATGACACGTATGCAATGGAAAGGAACAGTGTGCTGTCATCGGGTGTCGTGGATTGAATTAAATCCCCACAAATATATGTTTAGCTGTGCGGCTGGGCCATGATTCCCAATATTTTACGATTGTCCTCCATTTTGTGATTTTCTTATGCTGTATGTTAAAGGATTAAGGTGGGACTGTAAATCCTTTTATAAGATCACTTCCCTGCTCCAGTGTAAAGGAAGTTTCCCTGGAGTATGGCTTGTACGACCCTTAATCCTTTTATCTCTTGCAAACAGTGAATGGGAAACCTCTCACCATCAAGAAAGGAACACCGGGAGAACAGCCCGTCTTTCACGCCTGAGGTTCCTGTGCTGAGATGATCGCTGGACAAAGACTGATGTAACACTAGACTTTCCTCCAGAGCCGACGAGGGGGAAAGCCTTCCCCTGGAGTGGACATCCTGAATTTGGATTTGTAGCCTACTGGACTGTGTAAGAATAAACCTTCCTTTGTTAAAAGCATCCACTCTGTGGTATTTCTGTTAGAGCAGCACTAGCTGACTAAGGCATGGGACAAGGAGAGCACAGAGAACTGCAGATAGGTAGGCATGCAAATTTGAATTGTGTTGTAAACTTTCACTGAGTCACAATAAAAAAAAAGGAAAGAAAACGGGAAAAAAAGTACTCAATGCAATGCCTGGCACATGGTAAGTGCTCAGTAAATAATGGTTATTATTATTTTTGGTACCAAAAATAAGGCAATGAAAGAAAAATATTTACTGTGTCTCCTTTTCCCCAAACTCCCCAAGACAGTCTTTCTGTTTCAGGGTTCAGATTGTCTGCCTCAGGAGACTAAAAAGCAAACAAACAAACCAAAAAAACCAAACCACTTGCTGCGGAGTGAATTCCAACTAATGGCAAACCCATGTGTGTCAAAGTAGAACCATGCTCCATAGGGCTTTCAGTGGCTGATTTTTCAGAAGTAGATTGCCAGGCCTTTCTTCCTAGACACCACTCAGTGGACTTGACACTTCTAGTTAGCAGCCAAGCGTGGTAATCGTATTTGACACTCACGGACTACAAGAAATCCCTATCAATTGTCCAAGCAGATAGTGAGATCCTCCTGAGGGGTGAGGATAATTCTGGCTTTTGAGCTGAATGTGATACTTTATGTGATGACTCTGCCTGATTTGCTGCAGGTATTTGAGAGCTAATTTGCATAGTTAATCTGATATGTTACTACCCCAAATCAGGGCAACCTCCCTGATTCCATGAAGTCAGCAGAGCTCAGAGCACTTCCCAAGGTTCGGTTTCAGATGTGCTGAACCAGAATGGACGTGGAGCTGACTGTGGTGCCCTGCTGCCTTTCCTAGTTTGGGGCCATGCCCTGGTCAGGGCCGACCAGTCCCGGCACACATCCGTGTCTCTTCCAACCCATGCATCATGGAGTCGGGAGCTCAAGGCATGGCTGAGCTCTGCTGGTCATCCAGACTTCCTGCCAGAGAGGGTCAGCCTGCCAGAGTAGATGTTACTTATCTGATACTGGCCTCTCCCTCCACACCCTTTGCCTCCAGCCAGAAGGGGTTGTCTTGGCACAGACAGCTTTGGAAATCCCATTGTCTGGAGGACTGAGAGGCTGGGTAAGGCAGAGTGACAGTCACAGCTGAGATGAAAAGGGCAGAGAGAGAGAGAGAGAGAGACAGGCAGAGACATGGAGGGAGAGGGACAGGGAGAAACTGCAGTCCTGCCCTGACTCCCACAGAAGCTGCTCTCCCTCCCTGGAGGAAGACCCGACTCCTTCTGAATCTGCCTTCTCCGGTCTGTGGGGAAACATCTGGCCCCATTAGCCAGCTACTCAGTAATTTTTAGCACTGAAGGAAGGAGTATAGTAAACTGTACATGTGCCGTGCCTCTATTCCAGGTTATTTGTTAGATTCCTGATTTGGCTCAGAAGGATACAATCGATGACTTTTTCTTTTTTTCCAGAAAGATCTAAATGTTCTCTAATTAACCGATTAGTTTTAATTATACACCCATAGCCTTTTATTTGCTAATCTGAAAAATGAACAGTCTGGGTTCACAAAAAGATTCCTCACCATCCCAACCACCCCTCCACTCCCCCGCCCCAGTCTCATGAAGTGTTTAAATCACTTGTCAACACAGAGGGAATAATAATACAAAGAGTGACAGACATCAGAGAGCAGGGAAACGGTAGAGAGAAACAAAACTCAGCAGCAATTAGAGCTGTAGTGAAGGCTCCTCCATATTCATCAGGGGATCGGGCAGCAGCCGAGGGGTCCCCAGGCTCCGCGGGGGCAGGCCTGCTGTTGAGTGCTGCCTGCCGTGCTCTGAGCCTCCTGCCCTGATGTTGTTAGGTCCTCCTGGCCCCTTCTTCTATGGGGACCCACAGAGGCCACAGGGGTATTGCCATTTTCAGTCTCCATCTGCCCAGATACTCTGGACGGAGGAGGTTCACTGTGTAACACTCTCTTGGTGTATCCAAAATGAGGGGACACACATATAGACTTGTATTTATTTTTTCGGGATAATAAGGCATTATAATACATTTTAACTACCACAAACATTATTAGTACAGCAGCGATGGTAACCCAGGGATGTGACAAAAAATAAGACAGGCTGATATTACACACAATGACCTGTTGCAAGCTGCAATTTCACCTTTTTCTTTCTCTGCTGCAGGAAGACCTGTCAGAATAAAAGGGAGACAAAGTATAGTCATTATACAAAGACTCTTAAATTTCATTCTCTATATAAATATGAACACAGACACCAATTTTAGCCAAAACTTGTTGTTAGCTATGTCAGACATTGTGCTAAGCACAAAATGTGTGTTATCTCAGTTAACCCTCACAGTAAGTCTCGTGGAGTATCTACTCTTATTATCCCCATTTTATATATAGGTAGACTGAGGGTCACAGAAACCATCAATGGTAAGGCTGGAATGCAGACTGCTACACTCCAAAGTGCTTGCTCATGACTACTTTGCTATTTGTTGCTGTGGTTGTTGCATACTGTCAAGTTGATTCTGATTCAGAGCAACCTATAGAATGGATAGTTTCCAGGGAGTAGCTGGTGAATTTGAAATGCCAACCTTTTGCTTAGCAGCCTGAGCTCTTAACCACTGTGCCACCAGTGCTCCACTTTGCTATTGTGCGTCCCAAGTTGAATCTGTGACGCCAGTTGCTGATGAATGGAGTCCTATTCATGGCAACCACATGCGTGTCAGAGCAGAACTGTGCTCTGTGGCATTTTCAACAGCTATTTTTTTTTTTTGGTGGTAGTAGGTCTTTCTTCTGAGGCATCTCTGTGTTGACTCAAGCTTCCTACCTTTCGGTTAGCAGGTGAGCTTGCCAACTGTTTGTACCACCCAAAGTTGTGATGAAGTAAGGAATTTGCAAATGTTGGCATTTTGCCTTTGGTGGCAAATGACTGCAACATCTCCCCAAATGAGGCTGAAAGTGCTGGTGTAGGGGAAAGGGAACCACGTCGAAACGTCTGGAGGTTCTGGTTCAAGCCTTATTCTGGTTTATAACCCTGAGCAAGTGACTCCCTGGTCTGTACCAGGAACCCGCTAGGAGTCTGTCTTGGCTTCAGGTGTCTGGCTTGGATTGAGAGCCAGGAGGAGAGTGGGGCTGGAGAAGGGAGAACTGCACAAGCCTCTCTGCAGCAGGAAATGTGAGAAGCTCTTCAAGTCAAGGGGCCTACAGGGAGCCCGGAGCCCAGGAGAGTGTGAGGCTTGGGACAGTGCCTCAAGGATGACTCATCCCCTTGTCAGAGGGAACCAAGTGCTTACAGCAGCCCAATCAAGGAGAGGGGCAAGAAAAAGGCAGAGGTGATGTTCCTTCAGAAGTCCCTGGAAAAATTTCTTAATAATGAGTTCAGACTCTGCACAAAGGGACTGAGGAGCAAAGCCCCAGGTAAGAAGGGGGGCAGGAGGAAGGGCCTTCGCCAGGAAAGGGGAGCAAACAAGAAAATCATGGGTAGGACTGGAAGCCAAGAGGACCTGGAAAAGCTATTTTTGTTTACTTATTTGTTTGTTTTGACTAGAGTCTCATGAAAACTATGACTTCCCTAAAATTGAATGTGAATTTTATGTCTACACATTTTGACATTTTTTCCCCCTGCAATCTTGATTAGATTCTCTTAGGATCAAAACCTGCTACCAACGAGTATTTTCTGACTCAAAGTAGCCATATAGGACAGAATAGATCTGCCCATAGAGTTTCAAAGTGCCTGGTGGATTTGAACTGCTGACCATTTGGTTAACAGACACAGCACTTAACCACTATACCACCAGGGTTTCCTGTCATAGGGCAGATGACTGTACATAAGAAAAACTGTTCCTAGAAGGGACGAACTAGTACAGTGTGCAGTTTTCTGAAGCCCCAGAAGCCAAGATGAACCAGCAAAAAAAAAAAAAAAAAACAAACAGAACAGTTGCCATAAAATCAATTCCACCTCAATGTGCCATCAAAGCAAATCTACCACATGTGCCAGTGTAGAATTGTTCTCCGTAGGGTTTGCAGTGGCTGATTTTTTCAGAAATATTTGTCACCAGGCCTTTCTTCCTAGGTGTCTGGGGATAGACTTGAACTGCTAACCTTTTGGTTAGCAGCCAAGCATGTTAACCATTTGCACCACCCAGGGATTCCAGGATTACTCTCCCTAAAGTCTAGGAGAAAGCCACTGGGTGTCCCCACCTTGAGAAAACCTCAGGCTCAGTTCAGTGTTCAGGTTTGCCAGCTCCTCTCTCTTGCCCTTCAAGAAATCAGAGAGTGTATTTTGATCCCCGTAACTCAGTATTTCTCATGTATTGACCACTGTCCTGATGCTCCTGCACAGTGACAACTTACACTGTGGATCAATGACATGCTATGTGGCAAGCATACAGGACCTCCGAGGAGTTTTAAACAATAATTAAATGAGCAATTTGACACTTGCTCCTTTCTTCCCGGCTCTGTTCACTGAAGAGACATAAAACCTAGTGAGTAGCACTTTGTTCTGGATCAGACCATCTGTTATTTCAAGCTTGGTTGTCTCCTCTACCCTCCCATCCCCTTACTGAGTTTCAGAGGGTGGTCTCTGTAGCCAGGTTTTGCTGGTGATTGGGGGGAGGTGGGGATCTTCAAGAAACCGTGCACCTTTCCCTTTGACTGAGGTCAATCCATAGTCTTGCACCAATTCACACCATTGCTAAAATCAGACCCCAAAGTCTAAAGGCTGAGTTCAAGTACAGTAGTGCCTCATTTATCTGGGCATTGTTAGAGTTTAAGCAAACTGACCAAGTACCTGAAACCTATCCTTTGAATGGCCAAAACCATTTCTTAAAAGAATTAATCATTTTTAGTAGATACTTTTCAAAAACACATTATATACCTTCCTTCCTCCTTAAACAGAGACTGCTGATCATAATTTCACGGTGTGAAAATCTATACTTGCAGCTGCTTTTTGGTTGCCCTGACTTCTCTTTCAATGTCAGATCAGTCTACGCTTCTCTTGCTGTCAGGGTCTCTGTCTCTCACAGCCTCAGTACTTTTCTTCTGCTGGGCGATTTCTCTGTGTGACGCTGGTGGAGCTGTCTGAGTGTTAGAGAAGAATCAGTGAGGCCCTCAGTGATGATTGGAAAAGTTGTGTGCTGGGCTTAATAGGGTCAGCACTAGGTGATGGTTATTTTTGGTGACCAGGAGCTTTTTGACTTATTAAATTGGATGTTTCTACCTTTTCAGACTGATGGTTAGAGAAAACCATGGGAACATCTATTTTGGGGTGGTCACCTACACAGTAAAACCTCTAGTCCTTTTTTGTTGTGCTTGTGTGGCACGGTGGCATAGAGGAGACAGAGAAGAAACAGAAAGTTTACTGAACATTTGTTCTCTGCCAAGCACTCTGCTAAAATCCAGTGCTGTCAAGTCAATTCTGACTCATAGTGACCCCATAGGACAGAGTAGAATTGCCCTATCAGGTTAGCCCTCTGCCAGGAGTCTTTTAATTTACTTCTCACTACAACCGAGGGATGCAGGTACTGTGATCTCTATTCTTCTGATCAGAAGATGGAGGCTTAAGAGTGTTAATTATTAAGTGGCAGAATAAAGATGTCTATCCAGCCTGTCTGACTTTAAAACCTATTGTCTTTTACTCATTGTCAATGGAAAAAAATTCTAATGAGATTTGATGTGAAACTTCCATATAAGAAAAGATAATGGTGGGGTTGCTCCTGTTGAAGGCCTAGGATTTCCTAGGTCCTGAGATTCTATTAGAACCTCAGGGTCCTACAGAGCCCAGACTGAAAACCATGATAACTGGGCCTGTCTCCCTCAGAGACGTGCCATGACAATACCTTGTGGACTGGAAGTTCTCAGACACGGCATCTTTCAGATTGCCTCTTATTGTACTCACAAAAGGGAAGAGAAAGACAGACTTACTCTCGAAGTTTCTATAAATGAGGTATCAGTATCATTTCAAGCCTTCCCCCTTCTCTGAACTCTCCTCCCACTCAGCTTAGAATACTTCTCGGATACTTGGTCACATTTGGTTGCCCTAACGCCACAGGCCTGAACAGAGTGTTGGGGAGCGAATGAGTGAGAGTAAGGTCGGGGAAGGGTGCTGCGTGCCTCACTGTGAGGCTGTGGGGGCCTTGACACGACAGAGTTGCTGGGGAAGAAGATACTGAAGCCTGACTTGGTGGGTGGAGGAGAGAAAGGAAGGTGAGGCCACTGTAATGATCATTACAGACCACTTTTTGAGATCTTTTACTGAACTGTTGCTCAGAGACGTGGATATGTGTAGATTCTACCAGTAAACGTGACAGTGAGGAGGAAAACGGGTGGATAAATCCGAAACTCAGCTGGTGAGTCACCTGCTACGAGTCCCCACTGACACAACATTTTCACTGAAAGCTGACCTCATCAGGAGGGAAGAAATGAAGCGAAATCTCCCAAAGGATGTCAGATAATCCTTTCTTTCAGTTGTGTGTGTGGTGGGTGCAGAGAAAAAGGAGCCCAAGGGACAGACCTTACATGGGGCAGAATATTCCTTCCCACCCATCTGACAGCACCATCACTGGCTAACAATGACGTCAGATAGGGCATTGTGGGGACCCCTGAGACACTTGCCTGCTCTGGAGAGTTAGGGCCACACCCAGTCTGGCCTTGCTGCCAAGCGACCTAGGACAGGTGGCCTGGGATGAATCAGACAGCTAATTAACACTATCTTCCCATCTAAAAGGAGCCAGAGACACACAAATTGCTCCCGAGAGGGAGGGAAGGAGGCAGAGGAAAGGGAGGTAGGAAAACCACCAGGGTTACATCAGAAAAATAACACCGTCTTAAACAGTCTCCCTTCCCAGATCAGGTCTCTTCCACGAGCAGGAATGGCAGAAGCAGCTGAGACCCCGGAGATCCCTGCAGCAAGACGCCTGTGCCGGGGCCTCACTGTCAGGGAGGCAATGCCCCGTCCCCGCAAGAAGGAGGTCCGTGTTGCTCCTCACATGGTTCCTTTGTCGTCTAACATCTCTGTTGTTTCTCATCACACTGCCTACAAATTTACTGGGAAATGTCAGTGACCAGCACTCTCCTCAACAAATTGTGGTTTCTTTTGTCAGGAGACACACTGAGGCAGTGTCCTGTCCTGCAGCCACTGGGGGTTGAAAGAATCAATAAACTTCACCAGCACAGTGTTTTAGGAAAAGAAGAGAGGGATAATTCAGTCCCCACCAGGAAGGATCTTTGTGACCCTGGATTAATCATTTTCTTTTTAGAATCTCAGGACAAGAAGTTTGGGTGACATAGCATCTCAAACTTTCAGAAGTTCTATGAGCTGAGCACCCTTCTAGCTGTTATTGTTTTGGGAAATTCTAAGCTATGATGCTTTATGGAGGTAATACCTCTTATTTCTCACTCGCTCCATGCTGACTTTTGAGATCTGGCACACCTGATCTCAGTCGTGTATGGGCAGATAGAAAGAAATCAAAGGTGGGTGGAAAAACAAAATAACCACGCAGTTGAAAAGTGGGGCACAACTGCCCATACTGAACACACTTAGTGCCCAAACTGTGGTTTCTAATACCATTTTTCCAGCGAGGAATTTACTCGCTTGCATTTTAGGGTCTGTGTAAAGCTATTCTGAATCTGGTGGTAGTAAAAGTGAACAAGACAGGAAGGGGCAGGCTCTCTCCACAGTGGGATGTCTTAGATTAGGCCCTGAAGAATGTTCTGTAATGATTTAGATGCATTTTCCCAGAAATGCTGTAAAGCCTCCAGCTTTACAGTGATAAAAACTGAGGAATGAAGCTCTGCTTTACCATGGTCTTCAAAACCCTGCCTGTTCTGACCCCTACCTGTTGTCCCTTGCCTACTATACTGCAGTCATGGTGGGCTCTTTTTCATTCCCAGTTGCAAAAATCAGGTTCCCTTCTGTGGTGTGATGGATTACTTTTATATGAACATTCCAGCCGTAATCTGGTAACTCCCACCAAATGAAAGGGTAGGATTTGGCAAATAAAGTGTTTGTGGCCCACCAAGGGAACTGGCTGGCTTGGCGGTAACGTAAACAAGGTACATAGCACCCTTGTGGATGCGGGACATGAATTAAGGTTGGAACTCTAAAGCAGAGATTGGTCAGTTTGCCGTCTGGCAAGGCTTAAAGTGAACCACCTCAGACGCAGAAAAGGAAGAAGAGCCAGTTGTGGGTCCTTTAGATCCAGGGTCCTGTGCCAAGAACTTCACACCCCCTAAAGATAGAGAGATCTGTCACATCAGAGACAACACAAGACAGTAAGCAGCAGCACAGAAACAGCAACTTCAGAACCAGAAGATTTGTGAGAGATAGCAGCACATTGGGCTACCCAGCCCAAAAGTGAGGTGGCTGTAGTCAGTGTGCACACCCGTGGAGTCAGACAGCTGAGTGCCTTCTGGCTGAGGTTTACTAGTGAAGTGGGGTGCCTCTGGGTATTTACTGATGGAGCTAGAGTTTTTTAACACTAGTCCAGTCAAGTCAGAGGCCGAGGGAACAAAGGCCAGAGAGATGCTTGCCTTCAAGCATGGTGGAGAAGCTGCTCTTATCAAAGAATTGTCTCCTAAATTGTTCCTGAGCCTAAATTGTAAACTGTTACTTCCATAATAAGCCCTGTAATCGTAAGTGTTGTCTGTGAGCTTTGTGTGGCCACTGCAATGGATTATCAAATCCAGTTGGGAAGTAGAGAGTGCTATGGGAGGGATGGCTGAGGTTCAGCTTGACAAAAAGAAGGAGAGAAAAAGTATGTGACCTCACAGGAACTAGCCCGCTGATTCTGATGGTGATTCTCCCCCTTTGTGAAGTTAGAGGAGATCATACACCCCTGCACCATTTTTATATACCTCCCAATGCCTTTCCCTGTTCAGCATACTCTCTGCCTGGAATGTTCTTCTCCCGACAATTCCTTCTAGTTTTTCAGTTCTTTGCTATACCATCATCTCTCAGAAAGACTTTCCCTAACTACCTGTCTTAGTTGTCTAGTGCTGCTATAACAGATATGCCACAAGTAGATGGCTATAACAAAAGAAATCTATCTTCTTACAGTCTAGGAGGCTAGAAGTCTGAATTCAGGGTGCCAACTCCAGGGGAAGTCTTTCTTTCTCAACTGGCTCTGGGGGAAGGTCATTGTCATCAACCTTCTCCTGGTCTAGGAGCTTCTCAGCACAGGGACCTTAGGTCCAAAGCACACATTGCTCCTGGTATTGTTTTCTTGTTGATATGAGGCTCTTCTGTCTCTCTGATCATTTCTCCCTCACATATTGCAAATGAGATTGACTTAGAGCAACATCTAATCTTGTAGATTGAGTCCTGCCTCATTAACATAACTTCTAATCCCATCTCATCAATATCACAGAGGTAGGATTTACAACACATGGGAAAATCATATCAGATGACAAAACAGTGGACATCACACAATACTAGGAATCATGGCCTAGTAAAAGTGACATGTATTTTGGAGTGGGGACACAATTCAATCCATGACACCACTCAGTCTAATATTCCTGTCTCTGTCTCCTTCCTGCACCCCAGGCACTCTGAATATATTCCCCTAGTTTATTTATCTGATATTAATTTACTTGAATTATCTATTTCACTCAGCGGAATAAGCTCTAAGAGAGCAGGGACATTGCTGTTTTATTTGCAATATTTCTGCATGCCTAAAACATTTCCTAGTCCATTATAGGTGCTCAGTAAATATTTACTGATTGAAGGAGACACTTCCATACAAGGGATTATCAAATGTTCCTCTTTTCTACCCTCTCCCTTACACCTGTCTTTATGCCCTCTTTTCAAGCACAGCCACAATTAGCATTTACAATCCTCTGTGGCTGAAGAACAAAGAATTACCAGCCTTCAACCCACTTCTGCATTGCGATTCCCCTTTCCCTGTCTGCTGATCAGACAGCAAGTGCAGGTGACTTTTGGGTACCAAAAAGTGTCCTTAAAAGAAAGGTGTTTGCAGACAGAATGACAGTGCCTGGCAGGAAGTAGGTGCACTACAGAATAAGGAAGTCTGTGCATTCCAGCATTCACCAGTCAACATGTAAATGTATGCAGATTAAGTGCTGATTCCTGTTGAGCCCCTGATCAGGTTCTCCCCCTCACCAAAGAGGCCCCTGAGCCTCTGTCTCCAGCTGGCATGGGCCCTTCCTCACTCTTGGGCACAGCAGTGTGAGAGCCGGTATGGCTGGTGCATGCTGGGAATGTGATCTCCATTCAGCTGAGGCAGCATAGGGAGCTCATTAGTTTTAATGAATTAGCACTTTGGAAAAGGAGGGGATGAGGTTACAGCCAGTGAGTAGGTATCAGCTGCCTACATTTATGCCCGAGCGAGGACAGTGATCTTCATTTTTCTTCCTCTTCCCAGGCGTGGAAGCCTGAAACATCTTTAAACACTAGACTCAATGGCTTCTGCTCTTCCTTTCCCAACCATTCTCCAAGATGTTCACAGACCCAAATCACAGAAATTGTTGAGTCAGTTAGTGCAAGGTGCAACCGTACCAGCTAGAAACTCAGATGTCTGACGTGGGGTCAGAGATGCTGGTGACCCCTGCAACTTGTCTAGCTCTGTCTGGTCTTGAGTTGCTCTAAACCCTGACCTCATCCACCAGGCAGCTACACATTGGGGGGAAATAGCCCCATCACCCTGTTAGCAATGTGGAAAAAAATTCCTCTGTGGCAAAATTGCCTCCGGGAGAAGAAATCAAGAACCACTGAAAGGAACAGACCCTGCCTGTAAACTCACATGCCATTCATAATAGGTGGTTCCACTACAGTGGGAAGTTATCACTGCATTTTGAAAACAGTTTTACTAAAACAAAAAAGGACAGTGGCAAAAAAAAGAGCTGGTCAAAGAGAAGGCTAGACAGAGACAGAGCGACAACAGAGAGAAAGGAACAAAGACACCTAAAATCTCGGGGACAGGCAGCCTATGACTGCGAGAGAGATGCATCAAGACAGACGTTCATGTGCACCAGAGAAATGGCCTGATGAGCCACTGATTTTGCCTGAGGGGACTGTTCTTCCCCGTTTCCTGGAGATAAGCTGCACATCTTTTATTCTACCCAGAACCTGGGTAGAATCCAATTGCAGAAGTGGAATGAAAACATAATCTGATGGCTGTGGAAAATCAGAGCTGCGAAACGTAGAGGCTCAGACCCGGATCATTGGCTAAGGAAGACATTACTCCTTTTTCTTTGGACTCTCCATCTACTGACAGCTTGGTCAGACCACCTAGTTCAAATCCTGGTTCTGAAACTCATTAGCTGGGTGATCTCAAACAAGTGACTTAACTCTTCTGTAACTAGTTTCCCCATCTGTACAATGAGGATAATAATAGTAATGACCTCACAAGCTTTTGCCATGAGTTGGATCCGACTTGACGGCACTTGGCTGGCTCTTAAGCTTTTGCCAAGGTTTTATAGTATAACACATAAAAAGCGCTTAGAAAAGAGTCTAGTGTGTGTTAGCTTTATTGTTATTATAGGTGTTACCATTGCTGTTATTATTATTGCTATCCTTTTCTCAGTCCTGGGCTTTCATGCGGGGCCAATGCAGCAATTGTTGTTAGGTACCGCCGAATTCATTTTGACTCACAGCAACTCTATGTGACAGAGTAGAACTGCCCCATAGGGCTTTCTAGCCTCTAATCTTTATGGGGGAGCCCTGGTGACACAGTGGTTAAGAGTTACAGCTGCTAATAGAAAAGCCAGCCATTCAAAGACACAAACTGCTCTTGGAAACCCTCTGGGCAAGTCTACTTGTCCTATAGGGTTGTTATGAGTTGGAATCAACTCAAGAGCAACAGGCTTGCTTTTAATTTGGTAGTCTTTATGGGAGCAGATTGCTGATTCTTCCTTTGGCAGAGCCACTGGGAGGTTCAAACCATCAGTTTTTCAGTTAGCAGCCAAGTGCTTAACCATTGCACCGCCAGGACAACAGAGCCAGGTAAAAGCTTCAATTTCGAGACCTTGACTGGAAGCACTCTCACTTCTGAGACTGTGTGTAACGTGCTGTTGCCAACAACCCCATTCTTCCAGCTAGTGCAGTGAGTGGGCCAGATCCCCATTCTTTCTAGCTGGGGAGGAAATGCTTAATGAAGCTCTCCTTTATAATATTATTGTGTTCTAATGAATTGGAATTGTTAACAAAAGGTATTTGAATAAGAAACAAATTGGTATGTGAACTAAAAACTGGATAGCCTAAATCTTGTTGTTAGTTGCCTTCAAGTCAGCTCCTACTCATGGCAGCTTCATATAAAACAGAATGAAACACTGCCTAGTCCTGGGACGTCTTCATAATAGTTGACATGTTTGAGCCTATTATTGCAGCTGTGGTGTAACGCCTTCCAAGCAAGAGGTTTATGTTCCAGGACAATATCAGACAGTGTTCTGTCATGCTCCATTCTGTTGTTACCTAATTTTCAAAATTAAATTGTCAGGTCTTTCTACGATTCAGAATGGAAGGAGATTAACAACCACTGAAAACCAAACATGAAGCAGGCACCGTGCTAGGTTATTTCATGTATGGCTCAGTAGTTAAAATGCTTGACTGCTAATTGAACAGTTAATGGTCCACGTCCACTAGATGCTCTGTGGAAGAAAGATGTGGCAGTTTGCCTCTATAGAGATAAAAGATTAAAAAAATAAACAAAAAACCTTTGTCATTGAGTCAGTTCCTGCTCATAGCAACCCTAAAGGACAGAGTAGAATTGCCCTATAGGGTTTCCAAGGAGCACCTCATGGATTTGGACTGCTGAGCTTTATAGTTAGCAGCTGTAGCTCTTAACTACTATGCCACCATTGTTTGCCTATGAAGAGTACAGCCTTGGAGACCTCGTTGGGAAGTTCTACTCTCTCCTAGAGGGCCATTATGAGTCAGAATTGACTTGATAGCAACAGGTAGTTGGTTTCATGCTCACATTAAAACTTTGAGATGATTGTCATCATGCTCTTTTTATAGATCAATTAATTGAAGTTCAAAGGGATAAAATGTATGTGGTATATGAATGTAACCATTATTCTGGTTATCCAGTCAGATAGTATATAACAAATAAGGTAATATTGTAGTTATAGAATCCAAGAGGTGAGGCTCCTCTATGCTTTTGGACTTTTGTAATTGTATCTTTGTAAAGTCAAGTTTCAGCATACTGTCTTTGCCCTTAACACAGAAATAATAAATAAAATATGAAAAAAGGAAGTCGCAAGACATAAATTACCTCAAAAACAAGATAAACATTGCTGTGAGCCAGAAACAAAAGAAAATACAAGCATGCTGTGTGGACTTCGGGGCTGGAAACAGACAGCAATGAGATGGGGGACCAGTTCTGGGCTTATTATTTGAACTGTGGAGCTAACATGGTTAAGTACCCCCTTTCGTACAAGGAAACTGGGGAAAAAAATAGTATTTGGCTGATTGGCTAGGACTGTGAGCTTATGGCAGTGGTCCTCACTTTAGCATGCAGCAGAATCACTAGAAGGAATTCTTAAAACACACATTGCTAGATTCCTCCTTCAGAGTATCTGACTCAGTAGATCTGGGGTAGGGTCTCAGAATTTTCACTTCTTTTTCTTCTTTTAAATATTTTATTGTGCGCTTTAAGGGAAAGTTTATAATCCAGATCAATTTGCTATATGAAACCACTCTGCAACTCTAACTGCTCTCCTCTGCGCACACGCACACACAACCCTCCACACCCCACTCCATTCCTCTGCTGCGACAGCACACTCTTTCCATCCTGTACTTCCCATATCCATTCAACCAACTCCTATCCCCCTCCACTCTCTCATCTCGCCTCTGGATAGCAATTGCTCAGACAGCCTGATGTATATATTTAAGCCAAGAAGCACACTCTTCTCCAGCATCACTTTGTGTCATAGTCTAGTCCAATCTTTGTCTGAAAAGTTGGTTTTCGTACTAATTTCATGTCTTCAAATTTGGCTTTGGTAATGGGCTAACAGAGAGTCCAGGGGCCATGTCCTTAGGGGTACCCTCCAGTCCGATGGAACAACAAGTGTGGTCTTCTAGTAGAGTCCTTGTTCTGCACACCCTTTATTCCTGTGATTTGAACTTGATTTCCTTGTCAGAGCAGTCATTGGTGGTAGCCAGGCACCATCTAGTTCTTCCGGTCTCATGCTGATATAATCTCTGGATGACATGGCATCTTTTGTCTCTTGGACTCATATTTTCCTCATGGCTGAAGAATTTTCACTTCTAATGAGTTCCCAGGGCTGCTGCTGGGGAACATGTTTTGAGAACTACTGTTTTATAGAAGCTATGAGCTCAATGAGTTAAAAGAAAATGGATACAGCCTCATGAGCAAGTGCCACCCGCTGACTTTAAGTCTCAATCTGCAAGACCTTTAGTATCACTGCAAAGTCAGAAATAACATTATATGACCTCAGTTCTGGACTTGGGCCCACAGGATCAGACAGTGACAAACAAAAAACTACTAGACAGGTAAGGAGAGACAAAAAATGTAAAACAAAACACAGAACCTCCCACTCAAAATGAGCCCTGCAAATCAAAATTCTAAAATGTGAAGAAACCTAATGTCAGAAAGATAGAGAACAGAAGGGGGTATCAGTACATGAATTATCTCCAGATGAAATTAATTCCACAGATCCACTTAACAAAGGTTTTAAAATAGGTATGGTAAAATCCTGAAAGAGATAGAAGGAGTAGACTGTACTAAAAATTAAAATAATAATAATAATAAAAGAAATGAAAACAGACAGAAATAACGCAAGAAGGTAAAATTATAAAACATAATTAGTAATCTTGTAAATGAAAAACAGAATAATGGCAAAGAATCTTTGAGAAAAAAATGGCTGGGAATTTTTTCATATTTGAAGACATGAATACTCAAACTGAAGATACATTTTTGAATAGTGAGCAGGATAAGTAAAGATGAATACACATTTGGACTTGTAGTAAGACTAAAGACCATCAGAGAGAAATTATTAAAGCTAGCAGAAAGATAGGATACACAATCTGCAAAAGAACAAAAATTAAAATGATAGCTGACTTCTAATTAGCTATAACCAAACAGAATAGCAATGGAACAATGTCTTCAAAATACTCATGAACCTAGATGCAAAAATCTTCAACAAAATCCTTGCCAATAGAATTCAAAAACATGTCAACAAAAAAAAAATTCATCACAACCAACTTGGATTCACACCAGGGATGCAAGGCTGGTTCAACATCAGAGAAACAATTAATGTGATCAACCACATAGACAACATGTTCACATTGGTGTGAAAAAGGCATTTGACAAAGTCCAGCACCCATTCATGCTGAAAACTCTCAGCAGAATATGAATAGAAGGCAAATTCCTCAGGGCAATAAGGGCTGTATACGCAAAGCCAACTGCCTACATCATGCTGAATGAAGACAGGCTGGAAGAATTCCCCTTTAGAATGTGAATTACACAAGGATGCCTACTCTCACCTCTCCTATTCAACACTGTACTAGAAGTTCTGGTCAGAGCAATTAGACAAGCTAAAGAAATAAAGGGCATCCGCATCAGCAAAGAAGAAGCAAAAATCTCCCTGTTGGCAGATGTTATGATTGTATATGCAGAGAGTCTTAAAGAGTCCATAAGTAAACTACTCAAACTAACAGAAGAGTTCAGCAAAGTATCAGGATACAAGATGTGCACCAGTAAATCAGTAGGATTTCTTTATACCAAAAAGGAGATCAGCAAAGAAGAAATCACCAAATCAATACTATTTAGTGTAGCCCCCAAGAAGATAAAATATCTAGGAATAAATCTGGTTATAGAAATAAGAGACCTATACAAAGAGAACTCCTAGACCCTACTGCAAGAAACTAAGAGAGATTTAATATAAATGGAGAAATCTACCCTGCTCACGGCTAGGAAGACTTAACATTGTGAAAATATCTATTTTATCCAAAGTGATCTACATATACAATGCAATCCCAATACAACTTCCAGTGACATTTTTCAATGAGATGGAGAAACAAATCACCAACTTTGTTTGGAAAGGAAGAAAACTCCAGATAAGTAAAGTACTATTGAAGAAAAAGAACATACTAGAAGTGCTTTCACTACCTGACTTTAGAAACCATTACACTGCTACAGTAGTCAAAACAGCATGATACTGTTACAAAAAGAGACATATAGGCCAATGGAACAGAGTTGGGACTCCAGAGATGCCACCACCCTCCTATGAACAGCTGAAGTTTGACAGAGGCCCTAAGATTGTAAACTGCAGTAATAACAGTCCTCTTAAGAAATGGTGTTGGCAAAATTGGATATCGATCTGCAAAAAATTGAAACAAGACCCATATCTAACATCTTACACAAAAATCAACTCTAACTGGATAAAAGACCTAAATACCAAACCTAAAATAATAAAGATCATGCAAGAAAAAATAGGATTAACAATGGAAATTTTAGTACACAACATAGACAGACTTCAAAATCTGACAATCAAAGTGTGGTCAGTAGAAGAGAAAATAGATAAATGGGAACTACTAAGAATCAAACACTTTTGCTCATCCAAAGATTTTATCAAATGAATTAAAAGACCACCCACAAAATGGGAAAAAGTAGTTGGCAACTATGTGTCAGGTGGACATCTGGTCTCCATAGTCTACAGTGCACTGTAAAACATCAACAAAAGAAAGGATAAATAACCCAGTTAAGTGTTGGGCAATGGAAATGGACAGACACTTCTCTAAAGAGGATATCCAGGCAACAAAAAGACACATGCAGAAATACTCACCATCATTAGCTATGAAAGAAATCCAAATCAAAATGACAATGAGATACCGTCTCACCCCAACAAGGTTGGCCATAATTCAAAAAGCAGAAAATAACAAATGCTGGAGATGCTGTCGAGAAATTGGAACACTCCTACACTGCTGGTGAGGTTGCAAAATGGTACAGTCGCTTTGGAAAGCATTCTGGCACTTCCTTAGAAAGCTGGAAAGAGATACACCATTCCACCCAGTAAGCCCCCTTTTTCGAATATATTCAACAGAAGCAAGGGCACTTACGCAACAGATACATGCATAAGAATGTTTATTGCAGCACAGTCAATAGCAGAAAGGTGGAATCAACCCAGATGCCCAACAGTGGATGAGTGGATAAACAAACTATGGTATATATATTCAGTGGAACAGTGTGCAATGATAAAAAGCAGTGATGACTTTAGGAAGCATCTCATAACCTGGTTTCAGTTGGAAGATGTTATGCTGAGTGAAATCAGTCAGTGGCACAAGGACAAATATTGTATGAGACCTTTACTCTAAGAACTTAAAAACAGACTCATATACAGTAGAAAAGACTCCTTAATGGCTGCAAGGGAGGTGCAGGAGTGAGGGAATGAGGAAGAAGACTGGTTATAGATAGTTGATAGTAATTTGGTTGGGTGAAATCAGTGACAGTGCACATTAGAAAGATCAATTTAACTGGACTTCAACATAACCTGAAAACTTTTCCAATCTTAACCCAATATTGCAAGGGCAGGAGACCAGGGACCATGCTCTCAATGGACATCAAGGCCAATTGGCATAGCCAGCCTATTGCTCAGAGTCTTCTACACCCCATATTGGTGAGTGTTGTCTGGGATCTTAGAAGCTAGCAAGCTGCCATCTGAGGTACATCAAATGGTCCCAACTCAGCTGGAACAGAAGATCACCAAGGACAACAACGACACGAGGGAAAAAGAACTCAGAAGACAGAAAGACACATGTGAATGAGTGACTATATCAACACGTGACCAGAAGAACCAGATGGTTCCCAGCCACCACCAATGGCAGTTGTGATGGGGCTCACAATGTTGAGTCCCAGTGGCAAAATGAGAAAAAAAAGGGGTGCACCCCAGCAACCTCACTAAAAGACCACAGTTGATGGTCCAAAGCCCTTGGGGTTTCACTGGGAGCATGGCCTGTAGATCCAATGCTGCCCCGATCATAAATCATTACTGAGGTCAACTCTTCAGATAGGAATGGACTGGACTCAGGGGCACAGAGTGACCATACCGTGTGTGCACTCTATGGTTCTATGCATTTATAGGATGCCATCCTTCCGGCCTCTTAATAGAGGGGAATGGAGTGGGCGGAGAGGAGTGAACAGGAGATTATTAACAGGTTATGATATGTATAGAACAGAAAGGAAGAGAGTGCTGTCACCAGGCAAGGAGAGGAGAGGGAGCTGCAGATAGGCAGGTATGCATAATTAGATTGGATTGTATGCTTTCATTGAATCATAATAAAATTAATTAATTAAAAAGAAGGTAAACCACTCAGCACCTGTCAGCGACTTACCAAAGCACTTGGTTAGACTGGAAGAAGCGTTATTTGGTGAACGAAGTTTTGGGGAGGTCTTGCAGCTGAGAGGCATCCTAGCTAATACTTAGTAAGGTCTGCAATCTTGTAAGAACCAAGAGCTTGTACAGTCAGCCATGCAGCACTTACTGTTGCTAGCTGCTGTCAAGCTGGCTTCCAATTCATGGTAACCCTGTGTACAATAGAACAAATTGCTTACTGCTCCTGGGCCACCTCCATGATGGATATTAGTCGGGCCATTATATGATCGGTAGGGTTTTCACTAGCTGAATTTCAGAAGTAGATCCCTAGGCCTTTCTCTCCAGTCTGTCTTAGTCTGCAAGCTCCACTGAAGCCCGTTCAGCATCACAGCAATACGCAGGCTTCCACTGAGAGAGGAGTGTTAACTGTGCGTGAAGTATATTGGCAGGGAATTTAACCCAGATCTCCTGCATGGAAGATGAGAACTCTACTACTGTCCCATATACAGCACTTATTAGATACATATATGAAATGCTAGATAATATATCAGGCACTGAAGACACAAAATAAAAACTTCTCAAGTTTGGGGCTTAAGAAGTCACTGCCAATACCCAGGATGTGATTTACCAGCAAAGAAAGACAGTTACTGACACAGGTATTCTTGCTCTGAAAGGGTACTTCACACTTGCAAGAACCCTCACTCCCACCCCTCCTCACTCCACGTCTAACACTCCTCCCAGGGAGAATCTTTTCTTCATCTCCTTTCTCCCTGGCTTTTCTTCCTCTCCAATGGGCAGACACTGCACATGGTTTGGCAGTGAAGCAGGGGTAAACAGATCCAGATAAAAGCTGAAAGTCTGAATGTAACAGGAGGCGCCAGAGCAAAAATATAAATGCTCATAATACTACATCCCCACAGCTCACAGAGCTAATCTCTCTGGGATCTTGCATGGGTACTTCATTCTGCCTGGATTGTCCCTGCTTGGCTTCTTTCCTGCCTAACACTACTCATCCTTGAAGTTTCAGTGGCAATATTACCTCCTGAGGATACCTTACCTAACCCCACACTAGTTCAGGTGCATATCCAGTCCACCCAGATCACATGGCCTCCATTCTTGATGGTCTCACCTCCTGGCGTGTCATCTATTCAGTCTCTTCCTGATCCTTCACTTGTACAGAACTGTATGTGGTTCCCAGGATGGAGCAGTTTAAAGATTTATGCACACTAAAATTTCCCATCCCAGAGGACCTCAATCCCTATCTACCACCATAGATGTTGGCTTAAATAATTCATATTCCGCGTCTCAGACTCAGCTGGACACCAACTCCTACATGAGGTCAGTCATCTGCTCCTACCTGCTGACACACATGGTGGATGCCATTCCTCAGCACTTCCAGAGCACTGGTACCTCCCTGTCTTGAAATCTAATATGTTTTCTTAAGATGGCCTGTTTTCTTGCCTGCACCCCCCATCTGTTAGCTTGTCATACTGTGATGGCTTACTATGATGCTAGAAGCTATGACACCAATATTTCAAATATCAACACACATCCCCTATGCTAGACAGGTTTCAGTGGAGCTTCTAGACTAATACAAACTAGGAAGAAAGGCCTGGTTATCTACTTCTGCAAATTAGCCAATGAAAACATCCTGGATCACAACAGGACATTGTCTGATATAGTGCTAGAGGTGAGTCTCTGAGGTCAGAAACCAAAGAAAAGCCACTGCTGTTTAGTGGATTCTGTCTCATAGCAACCCTGTAGGACAGAGTAGAACTCTCCTATTGAGTTTCCAAGGAGCACTTGTAGGTTCAAACTGCAAACCTTTTGGTTAGCAGCCATAGCACTTAACCACTATGGTACCAGTGTTTCCCCTAGGTTGGAAGGCACTGAAAATACACAGCGGCCGTAACAACAGACTCAACCATGCATACTGTTTTGGATTGAATTGTGTTCCCCTAAAATCTGTAGCAACTTGACTAGGCCATACTTTTGGCACTGTGTGATGGTGGCATAGTGGTTAAGTGCTAAGTCTGCTAACCAAAAACTTGGCAGTTCAAATCCACCAGGTGCTCCTTGGGAACACTATGGGATAGTTCTACTCTGTCCTATAAGATTGCAATGAGTCTGAATAGACTCAACTACCACAGCACTGGGTTTGGGTTTTTTTTTGTTTTTAGGATGTTAACGAGGATAGATGGGTACTGTTGTGTTGATGGGGCAGGGTTTAAATGTGTGAAATTGTTTTGTGCTGTGAAGCAGTCTTTTAAGATATAAAAAGAAAGGGAGGCAAGCTGAGATTTGGGAACCTCATATCTCTAAGAAAGCAGCATCAAGAGCAGAGCACATGATTTGTACCTCAAGTCCTGCACTAGGAACCTGCAGATTTCTGCACTAGGATGTCCTCATACTGAATTTGGACTCTTAGCCTAGTAGACTATGATAATTTCTCATATTGAATTTGAATTCGTAGCTTACTGGACTGTGACAAAATAAAATTTCTCTTGTTAAAGCCATCCACTTGTGGTATTTCTGTTAAAGCAGCACTAGATAACGAAAACAGAATTTGGTACTGAGGGAGTGGAGTGCTGCTATAACAAACACCTAAAATGTGGAAGTGATTTTGAAACTGTGAATGAATAGAAGATTCAGAAGGAACCAAGGAAAATTATTATTGCTGAAAAAGGCACAGATGGTGAGAAACAACAGCAGCAGAACCAGACCAGTGTGAGACAGCACTGGAGTTGATCCACAGAACAGCTGAGTGCCTAGGCTGTTTCCTGACAGAGGTTTCCTGACAGAGTGGGGTGCCTCTGAGCACTTGAATCAGTGGAGACAGGCTTGCTGACTCACAGAGTGAGGTAGCTGAGTGCTTGTATGCAGGACACTATCTAGCAGAGTGGAGGTCCTCTGACCACTTGAATTAGTAGAGCTGCAGAGCTTCAGAATACTGGTCCCGGCAGGGTAGATGCAGGCCTGAAGACCAGGTCACAAGGCCACAAGAAGCAGAAGCTGAAGAAACAGAGAGCATGAGAAGCTGAGCTGCCTCAGTGTCAAAGAGATAGCCATGACCTCAGGGATTTGAAAAGTTGGAGCCATGGCCCCTGATGTTTCTAATTGTGGAGTTGCCACACTGAGGACTCGGAAAATTGTGCACCTGAAGCTGAGGGAGCAAGAGTTGCTGTCCCAGTGGACCTGGGAGGCTGAGTCATAGTACAGGGCTGGAGGACTTCCTTTCAGAATCTGGAGAGTGTGGCTTATACCTACAGTGCAGAGGGCAGGACTACTGTGTAAAATGTCTCAGATAATGGGAGATTATTTTCAAAGCTTTGAGGGCTACTGTAATGTGTTTCACTGACTTGCTTGTTGCCTGTTTTGCCTTTTTCCCATTGGTAATGGAAATGCTTAACTTGGACCTGCCTGTTCTGCCATTGTATTTTAGAAGCAGATAACTTGTATTGTAGATTTTACAGCTGAGGAGGAATCTGTGGATTTTGGACTTGAACTTTAAAACTTTTGCTAAGATGGGGTAAATATGTTTTGCATGTTGCAAAGATGTGATTTTTTTAGAGAACAAAGCATGGGATATCATGTATTGAATTGCGTTCTCCCAAAAATCTGTAGCAATTTGACTAGTTCGTAATTCCTAGTATGGTGTGCTATTCCTCCGTGTTGGAATTCCTGCCTCTATGATGTTAATGAGGGTATATGGGTGCTGTTGTGTTGGTGTGGCAAGGCTTAATATGTGAAATTGTTTTGTGCCTTGAAGCAGGTTCTTTAGATATATAAAGAAATAGATGCAAGCTGACATTTGGGGGCCTCATAGCACCAACAAAGCAGCACTGAGAGAAGAGTGCATCATTTGGACCTGAAATTCCTGCACTAGGATGCTTTCGTATTGAATTTGGACTCTTAGCCTACTGGACAATGATAATTTCTCATACTGAATTCGGATTTGTAGCTTACTGGGCTGTGACAAAATAAAATTTCTCTTTTTAAAGCCATTCATGTATGATATTTCTGTTTTAAAGCCGCATTAGATAACTAAAACACATACCAACCACCATGAAAATGTTGCAGGACTGGGCAGTGTTTCTCTCTGCTGTACCTGTGGTTTCCACGAGTTGTAGCCAGTTGAACCACCACTAACAACAAAAACAGCAACAACAACAATTTTCTTACTTTTGCCATATATTAAGTTCCCTGGGGGAAGAATTTCCGGGACACTGCTGAGTTCTCGGTACACAACACAGCTAGTTCTCAAGAAACATTGAGTGAGCAGCCAAAGAGAAGTATTAAACCACAATCCTTGATAAAGAAATAATTTTGTCTTTCATGAGTTTAAATTGACCTAGAGATTTAAAACTTAGATAAATAAAAAGAAAATGTTACACTATTAGATGCTAATTTTATATACAGTCTATTAGGTCAGCAAACAGAGTTGGTGATGTGAGCTAGACTGAGGTGATCTTTGGAGGCTTCCCAGAAAAGGCAGACTCTGAAGGAAAGGTAGGATTTAGACAGAGAGGTTAGAATTAATAGGCTGTAGTTATTATTTGGAGATGCCAGAGACAGTAATGTTGGAAATAAAAGACAGCCAGTCCCCAGAATTAGCATGGAAATACTTATTCTGAATGGAAATTGCTGTGGCAATTAAATGTCAATTCATAGCTTTTTCCACTTGCTTTTCTGATTGGAAACTCTAGGGCAGCTCTACTCTCACCTCTAGGGTTTCTATGGGTTAGACCCAACTCGATGGCAGTGGGTTTTCTGATTAGCTCATGTAAGAGGTAATTGTGGAAACTTCTGGGTAATAAGAAAACCAATGATACAGATCACCGGTGTGGTATGAGTACTTGGAAGGCTCTTGCCTGTACACCAAGCTCACAGAGCTTCAGAAAAGCCTGACATGGAACTCAGAGCCTTCAGGGTAACTATCCAGTGGGTTGTACTCACTGAATTATTTTAGGAAACTTTCTGGCTGCCATAGGTATTTCCTTACTATTAGCTGATTCATCTACTTTATAGAATGTGTCTTTTGATATTTTGAACAACCAATAATAATAAAGGACCACATTGCACAATCCCATATCCAGTCTGCTGAGGAGGAGAAGCTCCCTCTCAGCTTCCTGACTCTCTGGTGGGCAGGCTTTGCATTTATTGGCTGGTGGTGGACATCACCAGAAACAGGCCTTCGTGACACCTCCGAGAGGTGGCTGAGACACTAGATTAGTGTGCACCAGACTGCAAGCTAAGGAATGTCTCCTTTGCTTTGTTCTCCACCATCTCTAAACCCAGTTTGCCTGACAGGGATGCCTTGAAGGTATTCAATCATGTTTGATGAATTGAATTAGTGGGTTGAGGGAACCATGGAGCTAAAGAAGCAGACAAAGTCATCTTTAGCTTTGGAAAGGGGAGTGGTTGCCAAGACTGATCTGTGTTTTCTGAAGAGCAGAAGACTTCACTCCCTTCATCTCGCAACCATTGACCCCAAGTAGCCTAAAACGACACCAGTAGAGTTTCTGTAGGGGGCAGGGAAGGTAGGATCAAATGCCTCTAGAAAGTTCTCTAACTCTTCTTCACGTTGTTTGTGAAGGGGCCTTTTTCAGTTTCTCTTCCCCTCTCTACATCCAGCCTAGTGCAAGCATTTTGAGGTCCTTCCTGACAAGTGAGTTCCAACTCACAGGGATGTTAGAGAACAGAGCCAACTGCTCCACTGGGTTTCCAAGACTGTGGTCTTTAAGGAAGAGGACCTCCACATTTTTCTTCCTCAGAATGCAGTTGACAGGTTCAAACTGCCAATCTTTCAGTTAGCAGCTGAGCACTTAACCACTGCACCACCTGAGCTCCTAGGGACTTGGAGCAGTCTCTTTTAATCACTGTCTTGCTTCTTTGTTTCAGGTGGTGTTATCCTTGACTTTTCAACAGCCTGTGATGTGGTTATTAACATCCGTCTCATTTCAAGTGATTTTCCCCCTCAGCCTTCTTCATCTTTTGATGGCTCCCTGATGTATCCTTAATGGCATTAATGTCAATCTCAAGTCTCTCCAAGCTCATACACCTACCTTAGAGTTGACTTAGCCTTTTCTCACTGAGAAGGGTGAGGTCACCAAGTCTGGGCTCTTCTTTTCCATTTCAGTACACATCTATTTATATTTTCACAGTCTCATGTAAGGTCTCTGTGAGTCAGAATCAACTCAACCACAATGGGTTTAGTTTTGATTTTTTTTCTTCCATAAAAGGAAGAACTGTTGCCCCAGCTTGTAAGGCTAGACATGTTTAGCAGTGCTTACTACCAGCAAACTTTTCCCCCTTGCAATCTGATTTGTTTCTACTACTTTATAGACAGTGCTCTTTGTATAGCTACTAATGCTTTCACATTTGCTGGTTCTAACTAATAATAGCTGTCTACTTGCTTCCTCTAGGATGTTTCACGGCCATTAAAATTAATATGGATAATCATGGTCTGAAGCTCTAGGTGGTGAAAGTGGTTAATGTGCTCACCTGCCAACCAAAAGGTTGGAGGTTTAAGTTCACTCAGAGGTGCCTCAGAAGAAAGACGTGGTGATGTACTTTCAAAAAAAAGCAGCTATTAAAAATCCTATAGAGCACAGTTCTAGTCTGACCCCCGTGAGTCACCATGAGCCAGAATCTACTTGAAGACAACTGCTTAATCATTCTCTTCCTTTTCTTTGACTCTAGCAACCTCAGCACCTCTTCAGTCCACTGAAGTTTGGCTCTCCTCTCACTACTTCACGGATGCTCGTCTCGATATGGTTACCAATGACCTGCTAATTGCCACATCCAAAGAATAAACTTCAGTTTTTATCTCACAGGATCCTTTTACTGCATTGACCATTGGTCTCTCCCAGCTTTGAAAAACTCTCTTCTCTACCCATCTTTGCTGGTCAGCCTGCTGTTATTCTCGGATAATTCTTCCTCAACTCTCCTCTTCAGGATTCACCTATTGTGGAGTTTATCTCTTGGCCCTTTTGCCCTCTTACTTTATATGTTCTCAGCTGGTGATGTCACCTGTTCAGGTTCTAACTTGTAACTCAAATCTGTATTTTTCAAGTTCAATGTCTGCTCTAAACTGTCCTGTAGACATTTTCCCCTACCTATCTCATAGGCCTCTCAACCTATCAAGTATAGACTCAGCATTTTCTCCTCCAAACGTATCCTCCTCACTTCCTTATCTCAGTGACTGACTTGCTCATCCATCCAGGTTCCAGTATGAATGGTCAGAGTCCTCTTTGTGACCTCCTTTCTCTTGCCTCTATCCCCTGTCATTTACCCGTCCTGCCAATATCATCTGCTAAGCATTTCTCAATACCCTCCATCTCACCCCAGATTTTCAGCCTCATTTTAGCCCTCATCATTTCTTGCCTGGATTCTGAACTGGTCTCCCTGCCGCTAGGCCTTTCATCCTTGAATCAATCATCGTCAGAGAATAAGTTCTATTTTTAAAACATGAATCTGACTCTGTTATTCTCCATCTTTAATCACTTGGACAAAGTCCAAACTGCTTAGCATGGTGTAAAAGGCCCTTCATAACCTGCTCCTGCCAAATTCTCCACACTCAACCCCACAACAGCCTCTTCTATACGTCATTCTCACTAACATCAAACCACTTGTGGCAGCTCCCCTCCCCGACTTCATGCACACCTTCTTATGAGCAGAATGATAGGGTCAGATGGCAATCTCATGTTAAACTTTTTGAGAAACTTCCAGACTGTTTTCCACAGTAACTGCATCATTTTACACACCACAGTCCTCATCCCACCAGCAGTAGAAGAGGGTTCTAGTTTCTCCATATTCTCACCAACACTTGCTATTTTCCATTTTTCTGATAATGAGATGTTAAGTGATATCTGATTGTGTTTTGATTAGCATTTCTCAATACCCTCCATCTCACCCCAGATTTTCAGCCTTCCCTGGGAAGTTACCATCCATTTTTCCTTGTCTTTTACTTTTTGTTTCTGAAAATAATCTTTGCTCCTAAGAAAACTGCTTTCCTCTCTAATGACTAATGATAATGACCATCTTTACAGGTGCTTGTTAGCCATTTATTTGTATAGATTCTTTGGCAAAGCATCTGTTCAAGGTCTTTGATTCTTTTTGTTGTTGAGTTGTAGAGTTTATATATATATAATTTGGATATTAAATCCTTATGCATGATTTCTAAATATTTTATATCATCTGTAGATTGTCTTTTGCTTTCTTGATAAAGTTCTTTGATGCACAAAAGTTTATTTTCATGAAGTACAGTGTGTTTTTTTATTTTGTCATTTGTGCTTTTGGTGTTGTATCTAAGAACTGTTGCCAAAATAAAAAGTAAAAAATAAAACTATGGTCCTGAAGCTTTACTCCTGAGAGTTTTATGATTTTGGCTTTCATCTCTAGGTCACTGATACATTTTGCTTTACTTTTTTTTAATGTGTTGTAAAATATGACTCCTACCTACTTCATTCTCCAACATGTGGAAATCCAGGTGTCACGGCACTGTTGAAGAGACAGTGTTCCTCCTCCGTTGAACAGCCTTGGCAACCTTGTCAAAAATCAGGTAGTCATAAATGTATGGCTTTACTTCTGCACTCTCTGTTCTATTCCTTGATCTGTACGTCTATCCTTACACCATACTACAGAGTATCACAATATGGAGTGCAGTTCTACTCTAAGCTACATGGAGTCACTGTAAGTTAGAATCGACTTGACAGAAACTTCTTTTTTTTAACTTTATTTGTAGGAATCCCTGGGTGACACAGATGGTCTTCGGAGAAAGACCTGATGATCTACTTCTAAAACATCAGCCACTGAAAACCCTGTGGAGCAAAGTCCTGCTCTGACACACCTAGGACTGCCATGAACTGGAATCCACTCAGTAACTTTTTTTTTTCTTTAACTCATGTGCAGCCACCACCCACCCATCAGTGGAGACTTGCATGTTGCTGTGATATTGATGGGTTTCAGGGAATCTTCCACACAAGGACCAACTAAGAAGAAAGGCCTGATAGTCTATTTCTGCAAATCAGCTGGTGAAAAGCCTCTGAATCACAACAGTCCAATTTGCAACTGATCTTGGGGATAGTACAGGCACAGGCAGTGTTGCATTCCATCACACGTGGAGTCTCCATGAGCAGTAGCTGACTTCACAGTTGATATCAACTGCAAACATGGAGATTTTATGGAAATAGTGTTATTACTAACAGTCAACTTAATATGCATATTTGATTTACACTATCTCTAAAACAGCCACAAAGACTGAGGCCATTTCCTAGCTCTATAAGGAATGGTGTTCTATAAGGCAATAAAGGCAGGGACTCTCAACTGAGCTCCTCATTACAAAGATAGAGACTACTGTTTCAGCACTAACGTGGCAGTTAACACAACAGGTGCTCAATCAGCGATTGCTGGATTGAGCTGACCCAGTTACCAGAGCTGGGGCCCAGGGTGGCCACCGGGTTTCAGAAAGATGCAGGCTTGATGCTGAGATCCAGAGGACTGGGCTGCAATTCCCTAAAGTTACTACCACAACCCAGATTATAAACGTTACAAGTTCAGGACTGAACTTATAGTTTAGAGCTCAGTTATGCAGAAATGAAGACTGAAGGGATTTGATACCTGAAAGAGATTTTGTGCTTTGCACATCCACGCAGATTCCTAAGGTCCCTTTATAATCTGATCTCTTCAGCTTGGTATTTTACTTGATATTTAATTTCCTGAAATAATGTTGACCGTAAACTTGGATATTTTACTGGAAATACCCTGATGGAGATCACTGATAACACTGGATCAAACCACAGCACTGACCTTTTCTACTATTCTCCCTGGGAAGTTAGCATCCATTTTTCCTTGTCTTTTACTTTTTGTTTCTGAAAATAATCTTTGCCCCTAAGAAACTGCTTTCCTCAAGTAGCCAAAATGCCCTAGTTTCTTATAGTCTTTGAAATGGAATTTTGCCAAAGGCTTATTGAAAGTCTGAGTAGATTACATCCACCAATTCTCCTTATCTACATGTCTATTTATTTCCTTCTCCAACAGCCATAAATAAACATTGGCTCTATCCCAAGGTTCAGTCCTTGGGGCTCTGTTCCTGTCTCTTTATTCTCTCCCTTTGGGATCACAGCCGCTGTCAAAGCTTTAACTCTCTCCTTTTCAGGGATGGTCTCTGCAGCCCTGCCCTCCTCCCAAGTTCTGATTCTGCATCTACAGCATACGAGTCTCTACTCATATGTCTAAAACTGAGCATTACACGGCCCCTCCAGAACTGACTGTCCCCTTGGCTCTCCTATTTCTGTCAACTGTATTATCAGCTTTCTAGTCACTCAAGCTTAAAACTATGACTCAGCTCTGACTCTTCACTCTGCCTCCGTTTGTTCCCATCTCATATCCAAATGGTCATCAAGTCCTGTGTATCTTTCATCATGCCTCTCAGATCTCTGATTTCCTTTCCTTTTTGCACTGTCACTGCTCAGGTTTAGGCCCTTATGCTTGAACTATTACAGAAGCCACCTTGATATGCCTCCTCTTTTACCAACTCATCTTACATTCTTTCATATTAAGACACTGGGCTTTAGAGACATCCAGTCCTTTGTTCAAATCCTGGCTGTAACATATATAAGCTACATGACCCTAGACAAGGTACTTTACCTTTCTGAATCCCAGTTTTCTTATCTCTGAAATACAATCACTAATGATTAAGAAATCAGCAAGTGTTATCTATTATTATTATGTTCTAGATATTGCCCTAGATGTGTTGTAAACATTTAGTTTATTCCCCACAAATAACTAAATGAGATAATTATTATTATTATACTTATTTTACAAATAAGAAAAATCCAGAAAAGTTATACAGTTTGCGAAAGGTCACTTAGATAGTTAGTAGCAGACCTAGTATTCAAACCTGGGTAGTTTGATTACAGAGTCTATACTTAATCCCTTTGTAACACTGTTTCTTGACATAAAAAAAACAAATCCACTGTCATCAACTCTGTTCTGACTCATAGCAACCCTATAGGTTGGAATAGAATTGCCCCATAAAGTTTCCAAGGAGTACCTGGCAGATTTGAACTGCTGACCTTTTGGCTAGCAGACATAGTATTTAACCGCTACACCACCAGAGTTTCCATTTCTTGACATAATACTCAATAAATGTTACTTACTGTTAAGAGTCATCATCCTGAACTGTAGCTTTGATTCTCAGATTATATCACGCTTTCGCTAAGAAGCCTTCAGTGTCTTATTTTGTAGAATGAACCTCAGTGAGTTTAAATTTTTTGTGACGACACACACTACCTGGAGTCCCTGGGTTATACAGATAGTTAATGCACTTGGCTCTAACCCAAAGATTGGTGGTTTGAGTCTACTCAGAGCTGATTCAAAGGAAAAGTCTGGTGCTCTACTTTTGAATTGTCAGCCATTGAAAGCACTGTGTAACACGGTTCTGTACTCACACACATGGGATTGCCATAAGTCACAATCAACTTGACAGCAACCGGCTCCATACTACCTAAAACACATCAATGCCTTTTTATTACTCTTATGATAAAAAAAAATCATAATATTCTCATCTTTCTCACTTTGATAGAACATCGTACATTAGGTAACCATTTCCAGCAAGAAGTATAAAAGCTGGATAAAAATTACAGTATGGCTAGTTGTAAGTTATAAGAGAGCATACATGGTAACTAGAGCATGTTGGGCTAAAACTCTTAAGAGAAAAATTTGTGATTTTAAAACTGGTATTAGAAAAGAGAGGTAAAAATCATTTATTAAAATATCTTTTTCAAGAACCCTGAAAAAGAAAATACTCAAGCATGAAGAAAGTCAAACACAGAGAAATGATGAGGAATAGAAATCAGTGAAATGGGAAACAGTGTACAAATAAAATAAAATAAAATAAAAGGTTAAACTTGATTCTTTGAATCTAATGAAATTGGTAAATTCTTGACAAGACTGACCAGGAAAATCACAGAGGACTAAATAACAAGGAGTCATCACTATAGATTCTACAGCTATTATAAGCATAATAAGAGGGTGCTCTGAACAATTCTAAGCCAATAAATTAGAAAATTTCAATGATAAATTCCTGGAGAAAAAAATTACTTATCAAAACTGACATATTCCCACCCCAAAAAGTAACCCAAAGCTACTGAGTTGATAAAACCAACATAAAAAGTAGAAAATCTGAAAACCTATGCTAGCAAAGAAATTA
The DNA here is from genome assembly GCA_028571685.1 of Heterohyrax brucei. Taxonomy (NCBI): domain Eukaryota; kingdom Metazoa; phylum Chordata; class Mammalia; order Hyracoidea; family Procaviidae; genus Heterohyrax; species Heterohyrax brucei. The sequence continues at coordinate 38,319,933 of CM053145.1, forward strand.
ATCCTTACTTTGAACCTTCTATAAAACAAACAAATAAAACCTTCAGGCCCAAGTATCTTCACTGGTAAATCTTGCAAAATGTAGAAAAGACTGAAACATCAGCCTTAAACAAACTCTTCCAGAAGAAAGAAAAGGAGGAGACACTTTTACACTCATTTTATAAGCCAACGTAACTTTGTTATCAAAACTTGACAAGAATGTTATGAAAAAGAAAAATTACAAACTAATGTTTCTAAGAGAATAGATGTAACTATTCTAAAGAAAACATGGTAAAACTCAATTCAGCTGTATATATATGTGTATGTACACATATGCATATATATATATATATACACCAAAAACCCAAACTGTTGCCATTAAGTCAATTTTGACTCATAGCGTCACTAGAGGAGAAAGTAGAACTGCCCCATACAGTTTTCCAGGGAACACCTAGTGTATTTGAACTTGTGACCTTTTGGTTAACAGCCATAGTACTTAACCACTATGGTATCAGAATTTCCATATACATGTAGAGTCACTATGAGTTAGAACCACCTCAGTGACAGTGGGTTTTGTTTTATATATATATATATGAAAACATACGTATCATGGACATGTGGGGTTCACTTCAGGAACTCAAGGATGGTTTAACATTAAAATATCAATGAATTTGCCATATTAACACAGTTGTTGTTATCATTAGGTGCCATCATGACCCAGTGTACAATAGAATGAAACAGTGCCCAGTCCTGCATCAACCTCACAGTTATGCCCACTGTTGCAGCCATTGTGTCAATCCATCTGGATGAGGATCTTCCTCTTTTTCGCTGACCTCTACCTTACCAAGCACAATGTCTTTCTCCAGGGACTAATTCCTCCCGATAACATGTCCAAAGTATATGAGACCAAGTCTTGCCAACATTGCTTCTAAGGGGCATTCTAGTCATACTTCATCCAAAACAGATTTGTTTATTCTTTTCGCAGTCCATCATATATTCAATATTCTTCACCAACACCACAATTTAAAGATGTTCATTCTTCTTTGGTCTCCCTTATTCAACATCCGGCTTTCACATGTATATGAGGCAATTGAAGATACCATGGCTTAGGTCAGGCATGCTTTAGTCCTTTAGGTGACATCTTTACTTTCCAGCACGTTAAAGAGGTGTCTTGCCACAGATTTCCCGATGCAATGCGTCTTTTGATTTCTTGACTGCTGCTTCCTTGGTTGTTAATTTTAAATCCAGGTAAAATAAAATCCTTGACAGCCTCAATCTTTTCTCTGCTTATCTTGATGTTGCTTATTAGTCCAACTGTGAGATTTTTGTTTTCTTTATGTTGTGGTGTAACCCATACTGACATACTGAAAGTTGTAGTCTTTGAACTTTGGTAATAAGTGTTTCAAGTCTTCTTCACTTTCAGCAAGCAGAGTTGTATCATCTGCAAAATTCAGGTTGTTAATGAGTCTCCCTCCAATCTTGATACTGCATTTTCCTTCCTATAGTCCAGATTCTATGATTAATTAATTACTCAGCACACAGACTGAACAGATATGGTGATAGAATACAGCTCTGTAGCATGTTTTTCCTGGCTTTAAACCACAGAATATCCCCTTGTTTTGTTTGAATGACTGTCTCTTGATTTATGTACAGATTCCTCATGAGCACAATTAAGTATTCTGGAATTTCTGTCTTTCACAATGTTATCCATAATTTGTTACAATTCACACAGTTAAATGGTTTTGCAGTGACAGTAAAAACACAAGTAAACAAACTTCTGGTATTCTGATTTCAGCCAGTATCGATCTGACATTAGCAACGATGTCCCTGGTTCCACATCCTCTTCTGAATCCAGCTTCAATTTCTGGCAGTTCACTGCTGATGTACTGCTACAGTTGCTTTTAAATGGTTTTAAGCAAAATTTTATTGCATGTGATATTAATGATATTGCTGGATAATTTCTGCATTTGATTGGATCACCTTTCTTGGGAATAGGGATAAACACGAATCTCTTCCACTGGACTGGCCAAATAGCTGTCTCCCAAGTTTTCTTGGCATAGATGAGTGAGCACTTTCAGTGCTATATCTGTTTGTTGAAATATCTCAGTTGGTATTCTGTCAACTCCTGAAGCCTTATTTTTCATTAATTCCTTAGTATAACTTGGATTTCTTCCTTTGATTCCATAGTTTCTAATCATATGATACTTCCTAAAACAGCTGGATATTAGCCAATCTTTTTTGGTACAGTGCCTCTGTATTCCTCACATCTTCTTTTGATGTTTTCTGTGTCATTTGATATTCATATAATAAATGAGAAATCTCAGAAAATCTTTTAAATAAGTGTTGAACAGGTGATGAAATTTTAACTGCCAATGATAAAATTATAAAACAAAAAACTCTTAGCAAATTAGGAATAGATAGGAACTTCCTTTTCTGATAAAGGATATCTTTTAAAATCCTACTTAATGGTGGGATATTGAGCATTTGTTCCCTGAGGTTACTAATAAGGCAAGAATGTCTGCATCATTACTTCTACTCGTGATGTTTTAGATATTCTGCTTGGGCAATAAGGCCAGAAAAAAATAAGTAAATAAGGATTAGAAATAAATAAATAAGTCTTTATTTGTAAAGTGACTTGATTGCTATGCAGAATATCCAAACATGCATACAAATAAATTGCTAGACTTGATAGGGTTGCTCTGAGTTGGATCCGACTTGAAGGCACTTGGCTTGGCTGATAGGAGTGATGTGACGGGTTACTTTTATGTGGCCTTTATGACCGTGATCTTGTAATTCCCACAAAAGACTAGTTGGATTATGCAAATGAGGTCCTTGTGCTAATAGTGTAAATAAGGTGTACGGTATCCTTGTGGGGGTTGACCATGCCATAAGTTGTATGAAGTCCTAATGAGGAGATTGCTCAGTTTTGTCAGCCCACTAGGCTTCACGAGAGACATGGAGAGGAGGAGCTGTAATATAGAAGACAGAGGCAGCAGAACCAGCGCAGAGAGAGAGCTCTAACACTGAAGATAGCAAGAGATGACAAGAAGCAGTGGCGGAGAATCAAGAGTAGCAGAGGCAGCAGGACAAGGAGACCGGCAGTGGACAGTTCAGTGAGCTTCCTGGCCCACAAAATGATAACGCTGAGTGCCTTTGGGCAAGAGGCTTCCTGGTGGAGTGGAACGTCTCTAGGTACTTGGTGGTGGATCTAGGCTTACCGACCCACAGGGTGAAGGAACTGAGTACCTGCAGGCTGAGGCTTACTGGCAGAGTCCAGTGTCTCTGGGGACTTATTGGCAGAGGCAAAGAGCTTTGTAACATCTGCCTGAGCAGGGCAGAAGCTGAGTGGCCTGATAGAGGCGTGCCTGTGGGCGTGGTTCAGAAGAGGCTCTCTTGTATCCTGAGCATCCCTGAGCCTGAATTATGACCTATTACTTCCCTAACAAATCCCATAATTATAGGTGTTGTCTGTGAGTTCTGTGAGATCACTGCAGCAACTTATCTAACTCAGCAGAGAAGTAGAGAGTGCTGTGGGAAGGGGGGCGGTTGGTATCAGAATTGGTAAAACCTTTGGAGAGTAGAAGCCTGTCTGATCTCTGCCTCTTAGGAATCAGCCCTGAGCTGTTGACTTTTTCTGGTAATTAAGTGAAAGCATGCAATCCAAATCAATTTTGCATGCCCGGCTATCTCCAGCTCCCTCTGCTCTCCTTGCCCAGTGACAGCACGCTCTTCCTTTTCATTCTGTGCTTGTAGTACCCTCTTAACAAGCTCCTAGCTTCTCCTCTCCACCCTCTTCTTTCCCATCTAGAAAGAGACCAGTAGGATAGCATCCTATAAATGCATAGACCATAAAGTACACACACTATATGGTCACACTGTGTCCCCGAGTCCAGTTCATTTTTGTCGGAAGAGTGGACCTCAGTAGCGTTTTCTGGTCAGGGGCAGCAGCAGGTCTAGTGGCCGTGCTCCCAGGGGATGCTCCAGGCTCTCGGACCATCAGCTGTGGTCTTTTAGTAGAGTTCTTGAGCTGTACCCATCCTTTTCTCATGTTGCCACGGGGACTCTACATCGTGTGCCCCATCCTGGCTGTCTTTGGTGGTGACCGGGCACCGTCTTGTTCTTGTGGACATGGGCTGTTGATCTTGATTCTCCCTTCTGCTTGTGAAGTTAGAAGAGGCCAGATGCCCCACAATACCACTTTTACACGTGATTTTAGCAAGATTTTAGCTTTGGGATGTAGTGGGGGAGGGGAACAGAAAAAGACATTAAAGAGAGATGCTATTACAATTTGATAGATTAAAATTATCAAATAACTAGACATAAGTTGAGTAAAATGAATTTAAATAAAATTATAAAACATTACTAAAGGAAAGACCAAGTAAATGGAATATGCCATGTGCTCATATGGGAAGACTCAATATTATACATTGTCAGTTTTCCTTAAATTGGCCTATACACCTAATGCAATTGCAACCGAAACACCAGTAATATTTTATGAAAATTTACTGCCAGATTCTCAAGTTTACATGAAAATTCAAAGTCTTAAGAACAGCCATGACAACCTTGAAGATCACAGTTGAAAAAGAAGAACAAGGTCTTAAAAATCATGTTGTTGGTGTAGGAATATAGAGTCCTGAAGGATACCTATATAAATATTGCTCTCTGATTTATGGTAAAAGTATACTGCTGTACAGAGGACAAAAATAGTCTTTTCAATAACCGTTTTAGGTCAGGTGGATCTGTATATGGAAAAAATAAAATTTGACTTACATGTCACACAAAACACAAAAATCTGTCCAAGATGGATAATAGACCATCTTGGTCTACTGAAAAGTAAAACAATAAAGTTTTCAGAGTAGAACATAAAGAGTTCTGCCTGAGATTGGAAAAGATTATTTAAATCACACAAAAAAGCTGACCATCAAAGAAAAGATTTATCAGTAGGTCATTAATACTAATAACACATTAATAATAAGTGCTCACTTATTTATACATAAGTACACATTCATGACAAAGAAAACTTATCCCCAGTGGTTGAAGAATGCCAACAAGAAGAGAGAGGAAGGAAAGCAAGGGAAAGGGGAATGGGAGGGAGGGAGGGAGGGATGAAGGGAATAGTAACCTCTTCCCCAAATGGGCAAAACTTGAACAGGCAGTTCACAAAAAAGAACCTTCAAATGACCATTCAACATACTGTCTTAGTCATCTAGTGCTGCTATAACAGATACACCACAAGTGGATAGCTTTAAAAGGAGAAATTTTATCTGTCACAGTCCAGTGAGATAAAAGTCCAAATTCAAGGTGTCAGCTCCCGGAGAAGGCTTTCTTTGCTGCATTTGGAGGAAGGTCCTTGTCCTTCATCTTTCCCTGGACTGGAAGCTTCTGAGGCACAAGGATCCTGGTCCTTTCTAAAGGAGGCACTCAGCTCCTAGCACTGCTTCTTGGTGGTATGAGATCCCAAATCTCTCTGCTAGCTTCTTTCCTTTACATCTCACGAGACTGCCTCAAGGTACCAAACAATCTTACACACTGAGTCCTGCCCCACCAAAACAACTGCTTCCCATCCAACCTCATTAAGATCATAGAGGCAGGATTCAGACAACAGGAAGAACATCACACAATATGAGGAATCATGGCCCAGCCAAATCGCTACACAGATTTTTCAGGAAACACAATTCAATCCATGACACATATGAAAAGGTACTCAACCTCTTTCATCATCAGGAATATAAAAATTAGAATGTCACTACACAGACAAGATGATCATAAAATGTTTTATAACCTGACAACATCAAGGGTTGGCATGGATATGGAGTAACTGGAACCTATACACTGTTAGTGAGAGTATAAATTGCTACAGCCACTTCGGAAAGCAATCAGAAACTACTGTAGCTAAATATGTACATACCTTACAACCCACCAATCCCAACTCTAGGTATATAGCTAGAAAATAAGTACATAAATACACCAAAAGACTAGAAAAATGTTGCCAGCAACAGTTATTTGTAATACTTCCAACCTGAGTGGGGGAAAAATTTTGCTAAAAGTAGAATGAATAAGTAAATTGTGAAAAATTCACACAATGAAATACTATTCTGCAATAATACTATTCTGGATAAACCACAGAAACATAACACAGAACCAAAGATGCCAAAGAGCTCAAGTGCAGGCAAGTCTAATCTAAACAAATTAACAAATTTGTAAGTGGTAATAGAAATCAGAAGAGTAGTTAGCACTAGAGAAGTGTAACACCTGGGAAGAGCATAGGAAGCACTCCTAGGGTGCTAGTCATACGCTGATTTGGGGAAGAAGAGCATTCACACACTAGACTGTGCTAACTTTGCACAAAATAATTGAACACTTAGGATTTGTATCCTATTCTGTTAAGTATGTTATTATACTCAAATAAAAAACCTATTTAAATAAACGCCATGGGAGTGAAGATGGGAATGGCCGAAAAGAGAAGAAATCCAGCCACAGCATGTCCTATAAAGCCTTGACTGTGAATGGATACCTTAGCAATCTTGGATTGCTGGCCCTACAGGTCCATTTTGGTTTCCAGGTTATTGGGCTAGGAGACCCTGAGGAAGACATAGGGTATGTTCCTGAAGGTCTTCTGCACTGTTAAGTCAGAGGCAAATTTCTCCTGCTATATTGTAAACCAATCAGTAGTTTACCTCCCCCTGTCTTTTTGCAATGCCCAGGAGGGTACAGGAGGGTACAGCATGGCACATTTCCAGGGGACACACCAAACACAGCTCTGTGGGGCAGTTTGTCTTAAACCACCAGTGCATCCTGGGGAATGCAAGAGGCTGAGCTGGCCGTCAGCTCTGGGTTTCAGTAGCGACACTGTCTTTCTAGAGTCTCCAGAATCAAGAAGGAAACCCGCCTCATCACTTTCCTCCTTGCTCTCTCTGGTCAGTCACTGATGCCTTCATTCTGTTCTTGTCTGTGCTCACCTTGGAGTTTTTGCACATACCATTCCGTGTACATCGCTGCCGCTGCCTCTTCTTTCATCAGTCTGCTTTTCACACCTTCAGGAAAACCTGCCTTCAGGTCTGTTAAACATTCTTATCTCACTGTACACAGTTTTAATGTATGATTATCTGATTAATTTCAGAGTCTCCTTCTAGACTACAAGCTCCATGAAGGCAGGGACTGTGTCTTTTGTTCACCGTTTAAATCTAATGCCTAGCACAAAAAAAGAAACAAAATAGAATCTTGTCCTTGAGTCACTTCTGATTTGCAACCTTTTAGGATAGACTAGAATTGCCCCATAGAGTTTCTAAGGAATGCCTGGTGAATTCAAACTGCCAACCTTTCGGTTACCAGCCAAAGCACTTAACCACTATACCACGAAAGTTTTGGCAACGAGTGGGTATTCAATATGTATTTGCAGAACGAATGGATTACTTAATCCAAGCCTTTCCAATTGTAACCTGTACTTGTATATGCAACTGTTGGTTCCTTCAGTGTGTCTGTGTGGGCTACCCACCTGTATTTCAACATGCACAGATATATGTGCACGCATACACATACAAACACACACTGAGAAACATACAGACACATACAGACACATACACATACTCACATACACGTATGTGCACTTACACACATCGACACACAGACACGCATACACAAACACAGGTGCTAACTGAAGGCTAGGTCACAGTGCTTTCTCCTTATTCTCAATTTCCTTCTGCTCTTGTTTTCTGCAGTGCTTGTTGGTGAGGGCTGGTATCACACTGCCACAGGTGGAAGCACAGGAAATCGCCGCATGGATTTCCCTGAACACCGGTAAGAGTGAACAGTAACAGGGTGGGGGCAGGCGTGCCGATTGTGTTTCCTTGAGCCTTGCTGCCTGACGGATCTCTTTTGCACTCACTGGCTGGTTACGCCTGGTGCTCTGGACCCCACAGGTTGCACCTTGTAGCTTTACAAGCTGCCGCTAGGACAGCTTCAGTGAACCGCGGGCCAGTTGTGACTGGTGTCTCCCTCAACTCCACCCTATCATCAGGCTCCTGCCATGCCAGGGAATGAGTTTTTCTGTTCTGGGTCATGATTTCAGCATTCCAGTCAATTTCCTACTCAGGACATGGCCCAGTGGACCGTGCCCCGGGATCCCAGTCTCAAGTCCCACCCCTATCCTTCCTCCCCCTCCGAAGAAATAACTGACTGTGTTTCTGAAAGCAAATGGGAGTATCGGGGATCACAGGAGCCAACTAAAGAAGCAATGCATTCACTCCTGGGCAAGATGGCAGAGGCCAGTGGTGACACCAGGATGACGTCTTAAGCAGGTGGAACCTTTCGGAGGCTGTTGCACCATCTTCCTCACTGGAGGTGCATGACCTGGTCACTTCATTCCAAATGATGGACGTATGTGTGGTCACATTGATTTGCTCAAAATTACATGACTTTTAAGCCCCACAGCTGGGAAAGGCCACTTATAGTGGAAGGAAATTTCTTTGCTGTATTTAAGTATTTACACTGGTTCTTGCATTCTGGAACAGAGAACAACTGCTTAAACTGCATTCATTCATTCATTCATGCCTTCAATCATTCAGCAAATATTTGCTGTGGGAAGACAACACGCCAGGCCCTATACTGAGAAGGTGATGGTGGCATGAAGGAAATGTTCCCTGTCCTCACAGAAGTTACAGATTAATGGACCAACAAGCCAGCCAATGATCATAAATGGTAGAGAACAATCTGGAAAAGGAAAATTAGCTACTGATAGAGTGACAGGTCATGGTGTGGAACATAGTAAGAAGGCACGGAAATGCCTCTTTAGATCTGGAGACAAGCAAGACCTCCCTGCAGAGGTGACACCTAAGCTGAGAAGGAGCCAGCGGCAAGCAGTGTGGGGAAGAGCATCCCCCGCTGAAGGAACAGCATGTGTGAAGATGCAGGGCCGCAGAGGCAGTCCCGAAGGGTCCAGCCTTTCTCCAGAGGACACAGTGTACCTTCTGGCCTCTGCCTTTCTGACTTCTCCCCACTGGGGAATAGGACTCCCTCCTCAACAAACGGCTCTTTCTCTTCAGGCAGAAGCCTCATGCCAGCCTGCCCCGCTCTGCCAGCAGCGTCAGCTGACCCCTAGGCATTTACAATCAACAAAGAGGGAGAAAATGAGGAGCCAGGAAAACTGCCCCCGCCGAGTCTCACAGGTCATCTGGCTGGGGGAAGGAGGAGCTGTGAGGAGGGCATTCTTTCCGCTTCCATTCCCCCGCCCTGCCTTCCATAGGACTAGGAGTGACACCCATTGCTACCACAGTAACATTGATCATTGGTATGTTTTTGAGTCCGTTGTTGCAGCCACTGTGTCAATCCACCTCATTAAAGCTGTCTCTCACTTTCTCTACCTCTCTGTCTCAACCATGATGTCCTTTCGTGGTGACTGATCTTTCCTGATGACATCTTCAAGGTAGGTTAGCGAAAGTCTTGCCGTTCTCGTTTCTACGGAGCATTCTGGTTGTGATTTTTCTCAGACTGATTTATGTTTTCTTCTTGCATTCCACAGTATAGTCAGTATTCTTCGAGGCTCTACTTGACATATGGTCTCAGACCTGGGAGAAGAGTGTTTGTCTATTCACTTGTCCCACAGCTAGCTGTCAGCAGGCTCTGCCTTGGGAGGAGGAAAATTGTACTAACGCCTAAGGACATGGAACCAATATCTGAGAGTTCTTTTGTGACCAGATGTCTCCGGGTGAGACCCAAGGCGCCTTAATTTTGGCAGATCATACTACGCATAGAGTCTTGGTAGTGCAATGATTAAGAGCTCGGTTGCTAACCAAAAGGTTAGCAGTTTGAGTACACCAGCCACTACTCTGTCCTATAGCTGCTAAGAGTAGGAATTGACTGAACACCAATATATTTTTTTAAATTGACTATAGATCAGGCCCACCTCCCTCCACCCCTAAATACTGTATGAGGCACAGGTGACTGATTTATCTAGGAAAGCAATATAGCAAAGTAGTTTGGAAAATGAAATTTGGAGTCAGACATTGTAGGGCTGGAACATGGCTTTGTTGCTCACTAGCTGTGACATCTTGGACAAATCGATCTTTCAAAACTCCGATCTGTTCATCTATAAAATGGAAATAATAGTACTCATCCCACAAGACTGGTATTAGAATTCAACACTAGAGTGTGTGTCTTAACCAGGTTAGTATCTAATAATGGTGGCTGCCATTGCCAATAATATACGTATCTCCAAAAGCGAGCACATTGGTGAGCCCAGTACCTGACAGGGGAGATGTTAGCCAGGAACCAGAGAGTGCCTGAGGAAGTAGGAGGCTGTGGCTGGCTGGAGGTTGGCACTGGAGCTGGATTCCCAGGCTGGACTCATCCAGACCACTTTTGTGAGACAGAGGGAGACAGAGAGGCTGAAGCTTCTTTATTGTCCCTGAAGCTAATGCCCTCAGCTCCACCCACCCAACTGTGAAATTGAGATCATAACCTACTTCCTCACAGCTCCCTTTATTGGCTCTTCCATCATTCTGGAAGCAAGTGTGTGCGCATGTCACTGAGGGGTGGTAGGATCTGGGTGCAGCTTCTCAGATGTAAGTCCTGCCTGGGATCCTTCTGGAACTGCCCGTTCCACACAGTGAGTCCCTGCTGCAGTCACCTGTCCCTTCCTTAAAGTTTTCCTTCTTTAGGCATGACTTCCATGCTGTCGTTTATCCTCTTCAATGATCCCCTCCCCCTGCGGTCACTCTTCACTGTGGGACCCTTCACTCATTTGGCTGTTATTAATAGATGCCTAGTATTGGGGCCCAGGAGCACTGGTTGTGCAGTGGTTAAGTGTTCAAGCCACAAATTGAAAGATTGGCAATTTGAACTCAATCAGAGGCTTCATAAGGACAAAGACCTGGCAATCTTCTTCCATGAAGATTGCAGCCAAGAGAATCTGTTGAGTAGTTCTACTCTGCCATATGGGCTCATAGGAGTTGGAACTGACTCAGTGGTGGCCAACAATAACAAGATAGGGCAGTTGTTGTGCTGGGTGTTGGGAACACAGCAGTAACAAAGATGCAGCTCCATGAATTAGAGGGTGGCCTGAGTATACTGGACAAGATTCAGGTTGTGGCTGAGTCTGATGAACTGCTGTGTTAGGGGGCATTCTCTTCCCCTGGGTACAGTAGCGTATGGAGAAGGGAGAAGTGGGGACATTCTCCATGTTGGGTGGAGTTTATCACTGTGTGGGTGTTGTCTAAGCTGCTGTAACAGGAATACCACAGCAAATGGCTTCTTTAGTATTGTCTCACAGAAAAGCAGGCTATAAGTCCAAATTTAGGACAACAGCTCCAGGGGAAGGCTTTCTCCATTGGCTCTGGAGGAATGTCCTTCTGAGGCACAGGGACCCCAGGTCTGAAGGACACGCTCTGCTTCCAGCATTGCTTCCTCCTGGTGTTATGAGGTCCTCAATTCTGCTCGCTTCCCTTTCCTTTACACCCCAAGAGATTGCCTCAAGGCACAACACAAAATCTTACAGACTGAGTCCTGCCTCACTAACACAACCACCGCCCATCCTCCCTCATTAACATTATTATTGCTGTTGTTCGGTGCCATCCAGTTGGTTCTAACTCATAGCAACCCTACAGGTCAGAATAGAACTTCCCCATAGTGTTTCCAAGGGGTACCTGGTGGGTCTGAGCTGTTAACCTCTTGGTTAGCAGCTCTAGCACTTTACCACTATGTCACCAGGGTTTCCATTTAACATCATAAAACCAAACCAAACCTGGTGTCCTTGAGTTGATTCCGACTCATCCTGACCCTATAGGGCAGTGTAGAACTGCTCCATAGAATTTCCAAGAAGCACTTGGTAGATTTGAACCGTGGATGTTTTGGTTAGCAGACATAGCACCTTAACCACTACGCCACCAACATTTCCATAAACTGTTCTCCCAAAATTTCAGAAACAGGAGTAGAACTTTACACTCCTGTCCTGGACTGAACTGTGTCCCCAAAATGTGTATTATCAGTTTGGCCAGGCCACAATTCCTGGTACTGTGTGATGGTCCCATATGTTGTAAACAGAAGCAGGATTTACAACATACAGGAACACCACACAGTACCCAGAATCATGGCCAAACCAAATTGATGGCTGGGGGTTGGAGAGGGGAACACAATTCAGTCCAGGACCAGAGGGTAAAGATCTACTCCTGGTACTGAAGCTTTGAGAAAACAGTGCCTTTGCTGGAGGCATCATGGCACTGAAGAAGGAAGGGATCTCCTTGTATGGTTTGGGGGACAGTGGAGTAAAGCTATGACAGTAGAAGGTGAGGAGACTGTGAGCACAGCTAAGACCCCCAGGGGACTCCCCAAAATGACCAGAGAAGGTGCTATGGGTGAAAGTAACTGAGATCTTACAGTTCTAGAAATCTGTGAGCTTTGGTATCCAAGTTAACTTGTCCTCCTTTGCAAGCTGGGAGAACATGGATTGCCCAGGAACAAAGCCATGTTTCATTCAGAGCAGAATTTTACCCATTCTGCTTCAGTCTTACCCTTTTCCTCCACTTTGGACTGTTCGTGTTGGTGGTGTAAAGAACCAGAGTCAATTCCAACTCAGCGACCCTTTAGAACAGAGCAGAACTGCTCCATAGAGTTTCCAAGGAGCACCTGGCAGATCTCAACTTCCAGCCTTTTGGTTAGCAGAGGAAGTGCTTGATCACCATGCCACCCGTGTTTCCATTCCAGAAATACTTATCCAGAAAGCAAAAATCTACCTACGATAGAATCCTACCTTTCTCAAGGATGAGACCACAACAGCATGTCTTGCACTTCTGCACCTGTTCTAAAGACAAGCATCCCTCATCTCCTCTGGTGTTTTTCTCCTGAGTCTCCTTGGCCTTCAGCCTCCATCCCTTAATTGTGGTCTTTGTTCTGGAAGCTATACCTACTTAAAGGCTGTGGAGTTCGGAGCAGGACTCCTCCAACTTAGCTTCCCCAGGCCCAGCACTTCCTCTGTCTCTTCTCTAGCTATACTTTGTTCCATGTTGATCTCGTTCTGTCCCATAACTTAAAATAGCATTCATTAACCAGTGACTCCCGTATCCAACCACCTACCCTTGGGTTGGATATGGAAGTCATCGGTTAATAGATACTATTTGGGTGTCTACCAGGCATTTTAACAGAAGCTTAACAGAGTTCTCAGTTGCACTTCCCCACTCCAACCTGTTCCTCCCAGGCTTCCCCAGAGCGACGCTTAGTATCCCTCATCCAGTGGCTCAAGGCAGAAACTTCAGAGAAATTCTAGCTTCCTCTTTTTCCCTCATCTGCCACATAATGTTTGCCTGCAAGTACTGTTGCCTGCCTTGCTCTGAGCAAGCTTTTTCAAATGCATTACTAGATGATGTCTCTTCCAATGGCTTCCCCTGCATCTAGACTAAACACCCGGTATCCTGGTGTGGCCTGGGTCGTCCTGCATGATCTGGCTCCCTTTGCCTCACCAACTGCATCCAGGATCACTGTCCCCTGCAGCCTTCTCCTGCTCCAGCCGCATTCTTCCTACCTAGAACATTCCTTCCAGTTTTCTGATTCTAGTTTCCAGATTCACTATAACATTCAAAGTTCAGTTCAGATTTCCCCTGCTCTGAGAGGCCTTCCCTACATCAAAGTCAAGCAGCCCCCTTCCTTCCCTGTCTCTCAGTCACTCTCTAGTTCATTCTTCTGTTTGAAAAGCTGTCTTTGTGCCAATTATCATTATCTGCAACTATTTTGCCTGTTTATAGTCTATCTGGAGGCTTCCCCCTGCCCTTGCCATGCGTACACTCCATCTCCACCATTTAAAGCTAGCATGGAAGAGTCTGTGGTCAATAAATATTTATTGAGTAAATATACGACTGTATGGATGACTGAACACTTTCAGCAGCTGTTCGTAGTAGACAGATGAGAATAGATGTAAATACTCTGTGCCACAGGGACCTTGGTACCACAAGAATGTTCACTTTTTGAGTATCTTCTGTTGGCCAGATTCTTCATATGTAGCATCCCACTGACTCTGCAGCAACCCTAAGAAGATGTGCTAGTTTCATTTCTAGTTTATGTAAAAGTTTGGCAATTAAGTTCATGAACTCATCCTAGAATGAGTGCTACATACCTCACTGCTGAATACCACTACATTCAGCTTGAGTTACTCCCGTTGGGAAGCTATGCCCTGATGCCAGTGCCTAGTCCATCCTTCAAAGCAGTTTTGGAACTCTCTGGAATGGCCATCAGAGCTGCTGGTGTATTATCCTTGATGTCCTGAACATCATCAAAATGTCTTCCTTTCTATATTTGTTTTATCACTGGGTAAAGAAAAAGTCACTGGGGGCCAGATCACATGAGTAAGGAGAGTGTTCCAATACAGTTATTTGTTTATTGGCTAAAACTCCCTCACAGACGACTATAAAATTAAGTTCACAAACCTGTCACTATGCCACCGTGCACAATGGCCATTCCAGAAAGAACTGCAAAATTGCTTTGAAGGGTGGACAAAGCGTCGGTTTCAGGGCATAGCTTCCCAAGAGGACTACATTGAAGGTGACTGTACTGATATTCAGCAATGAGATATCTAGCACTTAGAACAATGAAGTTTGTGCAGTTAATTGTCAAACCTCGTATAAGCAAAGGAAGACTGACCAAAGTTTTGTAACAGGCTCAAGCTCACACAGCTAGTGAATTGTGGAGACAGGGCTCAAGCCTCTTCATCACCTAGCTCTTGAAGAATGTTCTGTAGCCTCATTCACAAGCCTCCTTTGAGTCTAGGGGTAGTCAGGCTTGCCAGAAGGCCAGTCTTGGGGGATGTTGGCTTCCTACCCGGGAAGAAAGAAGAAGATGAGTCTTGGCTTCTGCATTTGGATGTAAGGCTGGGGAAGCTCTACAGAGACACTCTGCCCTCCCCAGCAGAGACTGAAGAACCTGAGCTTTATAGAGCAGAGAAACTGTTCCCACAGATCTGTCACAGCCACTAATACTAGAGAAAGCTGGAAAACTAGGTGACAGTGATTTCTAAAGTTGAAGAAGGGATAAAATGTCCTTTGCCAGAACATGCTAGCCAGCTGATGGTATGATCCTAGGATAAAAAAGCATCTAGAAGTCTCCGCTGAGGCTTTTGACACTTTTCTTGGCTGCGGAGACCAGTAGATTGACCACCTGCTCTCGGGCTGTCTCAGTTCAGGCTGCTGCTTGGGGCCAGGACTGGGGCTGGTGCCCATGACCTTGGATAGGTTCCCTTGGGCACATTCAAGAAATAACACTTTGAGTAATGGAACCCTCTGTGGCAGGCCCTGATAGATCTGTTTTCAGCTACTCCCTGTTGGGGTGTGATTGATTCCCCTGGAGCCTGTATCCCTTTTCTTACATATAGAGTATGGGTGATGGATTTTTGACAAGATTGATTTTGAGCTGAATACTGCTGAGCTAAATGAATCAACATTGTCAATTTCTCTGCCTAGTCCTGAAGAATAGTCAGGCTGATAAAGACATTTTTCTTTCAATTGAAATACTTCTGGCGACTGTGGCTGCCCGACCCAAGGCCTTCCTCTCTCGGGTCCACTGGCTACCCCTGCAGCAGCCCCATCCCTGGAGCCTGATTGGATACATCTGATTCCTCCTCATTCTTCATTTTGGGAAGTGAGTTCCCAGCACAGGCTCAGTCTCTGTGTGCTGTTAGGCTCCATCTCTCTGGGCGTGCTCCAACTAGAAATGGGAGCAACAAATTGGGATTGGCTGTCCTCTAGTGAGTCAGAATCACCTTGATGGCCATGGATTTTTTGGTTTTGGTACAATGATGAGAGAGAGATGTTTGTCTCCATCTCTTTCTCTGATAGCTTTGACTCCTGAAATGGCACATTATTTACTTTTCCCAAAACTTAAAATAATCTTTAAGGCATTGCTGATACGGAGCTGCTGGCTTCTCAGGGTGGCATTTTCACATTAATGGTTTTACCCCTAAAGTGTAAGCAGCTGTGACATCAAGTCCTCTGCCTCTTTCTACTCTTCCCACAGTCTCACATCTGGACCCATTGCTGGGCTCACCTGCAGGCTCAGGCTTGCCTGGATTCTGGTGACAGGAAATGGTAGAATAATAGATGTACAGAGAGCTGGAATTGGAAGAAGTGGTATGGATTGAATTGTGTCCCCCCCCCCAAATTTATGTTGAAACCATAACTTCTGTATTTGAGCATATCACTCTGTTTGGAAATAAGGCCTTTGAAGATGGTATCAGGTAGGTTAATGTGAGGTCTTACTGGAGTAGGGTAGGTCCTGAATCTGTGTAACTGGGGTCCTTAAAAGGGAGAAGATGCACACAGATTAGGGAGAAAGAGAAGGATACGGTGTGATGCTACAGCTGCAAGCCAACAGACTTCAGGAGCCGCCAGAAGCTAAGACAGCAGCCTGGGACAGTTTCCGTATCAGAGTCTCGGAAGGACAACACATCCCATGCCCTGATTTGGACTCACAGCCTCTACAACAGTGAGACAATAAATTTCTGTTCTAATAAACTATCCACTTTCTGGTATTTTGTTATGGCAGTCTAAGGAAACTAACACAGAAAGGCACCTAGTGTTTCTTCAGGCCCTTGTGGCATTGTGGTTAAGAGTTCAGGCTGCTAACCAAGAGGTCAGCAGTTGGAATCCACCAGCCACTCCTTGGAAGCCCCGTAGGACAGTTCTGCTCTATCCTATAGGGTTCTGTAAGCTGAAGTTAGCCTGACAGCATGGGTTTAGAGTTTGGTTTGGTTTGGTTTTAACCCTGTGCTTTAAGAATGGCTGCCCAAGAAGTGGGCAATATTCTCCTCGGTATATTATTTGGAATGTTTTTAACACAATATAAACATTTTCAGATTATGGTGTTGGCAAAGAATATTGGGTACACTGTGGACTGTCAAAAGAATGAACATGTCTGTCTTGGAAATGAGGAAGGTGAGACCTCTCACACATTTTCTTCTTCTTTTTTTAATTTTAGATGAAGGTTTACAGAATAAACTAGCTTCTCATTAAACAGTTAGTGCATGCATTGTTTTATTACATTGGTTAACAAAGTCACAGCATGGCACCACACTCCCTTCTTGACTCTGAGTTCCCTATTACCAGCCTTCCTGTCCCCTCCTGCCTTCTAGTGCTTGCCCCTGGGCTGGGGTGCCCCTTGCTGTCTTTTATGGGCCTGTCTAATCCTCCTCTGAGGGGTGAGCCTCAGGAGTGACTGCATTACTGAGCTCAAAGAATATCTAGGCTGTGCTCTCAGGATCTCTCCAGTCACTGTCAGGACAATAAATCTGATCTTTTTTTGTGAGTCAGGATTTTGTTCTACACTTTTTGTCAGCTCTGTCTGGGAACTTGTATTGTCTTCTCACATACTTTGGACGTGGTATCAGGAGGGACTTCTCCCTGGAGAAGGACATTATGGTCGGTAAACTAGAGGGTCAGCAAAAAAAAGAATAAGAAACTGATGAGATGGATTAACACAGTGGCTGCAATAATTGGCTCAGACATGAAAATGATTGTAAGGAGAGTGGGTGACTGGGCAGTGTTTCATCCTGTTGTGCACAAGGTTGCTGTAAGTGGGGACCAACCCAATGGCACCTTACAACATCATTCAGTGCCTAAAATTGCTGGAGGAGCTCTTTGCACACTGCCTCTAACCCTTCTAATAGCCCTCCAGACAGTACCTTTGAAGGCAGTTTGTACACCAGCCAACTGGGCCTCATGGAGGTTCAATAACTTGCTCAAGAGCACCCAGCTATCCACGGTCCTAGGGCTCACGCATGCTCTTACTATGATGCCCCTCTATTCTGCCACCCACTGGAGAGCGCAGCCAGGTTATACGCGCCTGAGCTGGACAGCCCAGGCCTGATGGCTCGACTCCCACTACTTCCTTGGGCATTTCTCAGACATCCAGATCTCCACCTTTGCTCTGAGTGACCTTATGCCCACCTCTTCCCTAGGATTTAGCCTGCTCTAGGACCCATGCTCCTGTGGGGTCTTGCCTAGCCTCTGGGCTTACCTCCGGTCTCTTGGCCCTGCGGACACACCACTGCTTCCAGTGCTAGGCTCCAGCTCCCAGGCTGTGCTAGGCTCCCTGATTTCCTAGCCTATTCTCAAATTGCTTTCTAAACCCATTGTTCTTTAGCAACTGCTTCAGCAATGCCTTTAGCTTCCAAAGAAGCTCTCTAACTCATTCTCAGAGAGATCTCTGCACTTGGTGGTAAGATCAACCTTCAGGGAGCCCAGAGAAGCACAGTCTCCTACCTGAGAGTCCATGCCTGGTTAATAGTCCAGCGGGCAAGGGTCCAGGACTCCTGGTTCCAATCTGACACTCTTTTGACTATGTCACGTTTCCACCTTGAGTCATTGTCTCTTACACACAGAAAGCAGTTGCTATCTCTACAGCTTTATGAGACTTTTAATGTTATCCCGGACTAGGAGCACTAGCTGAATTGATCTGCAGAGGTGAGGCTTCCTGAGTGCTGTTACTGCTGGCTTAGCCTCAGGAATACTACAAACCCAAATAAAATCTACTGCTGTTGAGTTGATTCTGACTCATAGCAGCATATTCTGCAGGGGGAACTGAAAAGACAGGGGTCTTGCTCAACAGGGGACTATATTGAAACACGCTCTTTTGTCATAGAGCTACTTCAGGTCACAACCAACGCCGGCCCAGCAGAGTGGGGCCCTGTCTGAGGAAAGAGAGGCCTTTCCTCAGGCTGGGTTTCTTTGGGTCTAGAGATCGGCCTCCTCTTCCTGGTTCCCCACCCCCACCATCAAACACCCCCCGCCCCCCACAGGCATGTCTGGGAGAGGGGTTCTTTGAAGATGATGGTTCAGGGGCTGTGAGGGAAACAATTGCAAGGGTAGTATGTGTGCAGCTGAGACCTATAAATCTACTGGCCTTTCAAGAGGACAAAGCCTCAAGCAGATGAGTCTGTGGGGTCCTGGGGGAGGCCCAGGGCAGTGTTCTTCCACTGGACATGAGCCTGGGGCACGGAGAGGGCAGGCTGAGGAGATCGGTGAGCCAGGCTAGCTCCATGGCTTCCCTGGTGGAGGGGAATGGAAGAGATTTTGATTCCTCCTCTCACACAGACGGTATTTAGCTTTATCTGACACTCACTGTCTCAGATCTGCTTTCCTGAACTTCCTTGTAGCTGACTCAGCTCAGCCCCGGACAGATATGATGGGCTAAGGTGTGTAATTACCTTGGTGGGGCTAGGGGCCCTCATAACCTTACCAGTCTAGGGGGATACAAGCCAAAGAGGAAGGAGGCTCATTTCCTAAAAATTAAAAAAAAATTTTCAAGAAAAAGTACAGGGATTCTAGATCTACAGGTCCTTACCCAGGCTGTGGAGGGATTGGAAGCCTGTCCCCTCTCTGATCCCCTCCCCACACTACTCCCCAACCCCGTATTATTTGATTGGTGAGGTGAGGTGGGGAAAGAGTACAAATATACCCTGCGATCAAGGTGGATGGTTCTGGAGTCCTTCCATTGGGGTCATTTTACTGACTGGTTATTCATCCCGGTCCAGTGGGAGTAGGAAGAGGGAGGGGAAACGCCTGACTGTCTATTAACTCCTTCATTGCTGGACCCTTCCTGCCTAGTTAAAATATGAGCAGTCCGCTGAGGTCAGTCTGCCCAGAGGCAGCTGTTCCCCAGGGCTGACTGCAGTCCTCACCATGACCCTGGTATCTCTATTGTGGTTAGATGTCTGGTCTCTCTGGTTGGCATCAAGGCTGTGTTTCTGCTCTGTTGTCCTCATCTACAAATGTAATCAAACATGTCTAAGAAACTCCCAGTCTAGCCTCAGTTCCTTCTCTGTCGTGCATTCATTTGACATGCAACAGACAGGTTATGAAAAAGAAAAACTATTGCTGGAGAAAAACCTCCATCTGGCAGGAAAAGTAGACAGAGATAAATCGAAAGAAATGCTTTCTAAGATTTGTGGTCATTTCGGTTCCTTTCCAGGGGCAAGCCAGTCTGTCTTCCGCTGGAGCTTCTTACTTCTAAGATGCAACTGGGTGGAAATGTGACTGCACGGGGCACTTCCAAGCAGTAAAGGAAGTGAGAAAGAAAGGAGGAACCCTCCAAGACTTGGTCTAAAAGGATGATGGCCTTACTGCGAAGGACAACGAGGGGAGAAAGGAGCCCAGGCCTCTGACCTTCACCCCTTCTCCTGGGCAATCCCAAACAGTCAGCCACCCAGCTTTCACAGGTGACAGCTTAGACCAAAATAACTTGTTCCGAGGATAGTTGGTGATCGATGACGCAAATTAAACCTCCAAAGAGGTTTTTCTTCTCCCTGGCACTTTATAGGTTTTTCAGCTTATCTCCTGTGTGGAATAGCTGTATAAGCCAGATGATGGTTACCTTAACACCCTTGAAAAAAAAGAGTAACTTCACAGAGGATTGAAGGGGTGAGTGAGCTCTGGGCTGGACTGGAGACAGGAGGTTCTACTTCACAACACCCAGACCCTTTCCTGGGTCTCCTCTAAATATCTACCCACTTCTGTCTTTACTGCTGTTGATTTCCAGGGCTAAAAATAACTATTTCTTCCACTCCAGCCTCCCTCCCTAGTTCAGATGGTTTCAGCTTCTAAATCAGGTTATCTCTCCAGCCTCCATTCCTGTAACTGAATTATCTCTCTGCATGAGTACACAGAGGTCCTGGCAGGGTGGGAGGGCCTGTCTGGGTTGGGGACAGTCTTCCTGTCTGCTCCTCAAGCTGAGCAGGCTTCTAAGTGATGCTTCCCATCCCCTCTGCTCCCCGCTTCTCCCTGTCCAGCATAGCCTCGTGGTCCTAAGGGAGAAAGGGCAAAGTTGTCATCAAGGAGCCCGCCCACAGCACAGCCGGCCCAGAGCCAGAGGATCAGAGAGGCCGGCTCTGTTCTTGACAGGAAATGAGGAGCCTGGCATGGAAGTGCCACCCAGGCTGGGACAGAGATCTGTGGAGCAGCGGCCCTACGTGGGCGAGGTGAGGGGAACAAAGGCAGCTCAGGGCTCCTTTGCGGCAATCCAGTCAGCAGGGTCTCTACTGGCCAACATCCCAATGTCCTGTGTTGGACCAGACGAGGGAAACCTGCTCTTTGTAGGTGAATCTCAGACTTAATACACCTCAGAATTTTACTTGGTAGGGATGGGGATAGTGCGCAGTGTTTAAAAGGCGGTTTCTTGAACCCTAGTTCCAGCATTTGAGGGAAGTAGTGGTTCAGTGGTAGAATTCTCACCTTCCATGCAGGAGACGTGAATTTGATCCCCAGCTAAGGCACCTCAAGCACAGCCACCACTTGTCATCAGTGGGCCACCAGTGTTTCAGATGCCGGCAGAGTCACGATGCGGGACAGGTTTTAGCTGAACTTCCAAACTAGGATGGACGAGGAACAAGAGGCTGGTGGCCAGTGAAAACCCCTGATCACAACAGCCCAATCTGCAATTGAGCCTGGCGATGGCAGCGGACAGGGCAGTAGTTCATTCCTTCGTGCACGGAGTCACCGTAAGTCAAGGGCTGACACAGCATCAGTGAATAGTGACAACAGCAAAGACTAAGATTTGGAATCAGCAAGCTGGGGACAAGGGACTCAAGAGAGGAGCAAGATTTGATAAATGTTGATCTAGGGAGTCACAGAAAGAGGCTAATAGTGTTGTGGAAACCCTTGTATAAATCAGAGCAAAGTCAGCAGTTACCTCTTCAGTCTCTAAAGCAGGACTTCTCCAAAAATGGTCCTTGAACCTCCCCTCCCCCACCAGCACACAGCACACACACCACTAGTGGCACCTACTAAACTGCTAATTATTGGTTCCCAAGATAGATATGCTGAGTCACATCCTCTGTATGGGATCTGGGATACACGGTTATCATAAACACCCCAATAATAAGCACCCTATGCTGATGTAGCACTTAACACTGTCAAATATTTTAACCTCTATTAGCTCATTTGATTTGCACAACTACTATAAATATAAATAGAAAATATGTTAATGTGTAGTAAATATTATACTATAAAATAAATATACCTGTAGCTATCGTATCAACTCCAACTCACAGGATGCTATGCGATAGAGTATAACTGCTCTATAGAGTTTCCAAAGAGCACCTGCTGGATTCAAACTGCCAATCTTTTGGTTAGCAGCTGTAGCACTTTACCACTGCATCACCAGGGTTTACTAAAATAAACATAGATTATATTACTCCATTTAACAGATGATAAAACTGAGGCACAGAGAGATTGAATAACCTACCCAAAGTCTTATGACTACTCAATGATTCAAGTACGATTTTAGACCTGGGTTGTCAGCTGCTGGCACTGGGTTCCTAACTATCATAACCCACAGTTTTGTTGCTTCAGATGGAAGCTAAAGCTTGAGATCTCGTTCAGTAGTCATGCTTGTCAGCTTCCAACCAGCTTGGCAGCAGAGGGGGAACTGGAGCAGGGGTTGGGGCTGTGGTCACCGAGGGTACAGGCCAGGAGGCAACTTGATGGACAGGAAAGAGCACAGTCCTGGGAGTCTTGAGAACTAGATTTCTTCCCAAGCACGTGTGTGTGTGAGTGTGTGTGTGTGTGTGTGTGTGTGTGTGTGTGTGTAGGGGTAGTACACGTAAAGGGAATATTCTCAGACCCAAAACGAGTGGTATAAGTGGATACCTGCCCTAAGTCTCAGTCCAAGGCAGTGGGGTTGTGTTGAGACTAACAGGTCAGGGTTTGCACTAGAACAGGGCTGTTTATGTCTCAGCTGCTTGTCCAGTTTTGTCTTGAAACAATGTTCTAGAGCTCACCCGTGGAGACAGTGGGAGGCAGAGAGACCGGGAAAGCTGCTGGGGGTGATAGGAAGACAGAGTTTTAGTGAGTACAAAGCCTAGAAGTAGGCACAGATTGGTGGCTCTCTGTGGTCTCCCCGCCTCTTTAGAAGCTAGCTCTGCATGACAGGCTGGGCCTGGGCTCTTTGTAATCTAACTCAACTCCTTGGGCAAGCTCAGGCCTATTGAGCCTTCCATGGGAATGCTTATCCCAGGATAAGTCAGCACCCTCTTGTTCTTGTGTAGACTTAACTATGCAGAGGCACTTAATGTGGTGACTAACGCTGGGTCACTCTTTAACACTACGGCTTGCTCTGCACCTATCTAGCCCAGGAGACAATGGCTGACAGGGGGCCCGTCAATGGGGCCTTGCTGGAAAACTACCCACACAGTGCCTTAGTAGCACCCTAGTCAATAGAAGCTGTAAGAGGAGGCTGAGGGGGGTAGTGTGCCTAAGCAGCTGCTGGAGTTTACTAAGACACTACTGGCTTCTCTTTCTGTCACATTCAGGGACCGCCAACCTTCTAGACCTCCATGGGTTAATCAGCATATTCAGGCTCTGTTTCCTAGTGCTCTGTGTGCCCCCCAAACAGTGCCAGCCTGGACACGGTTGGTGGTAGTACAGGAACTCCAAACATTTAGGAGCCAAGCAATCAATTTATGAGGTTGACAGATTCCTTCTGTGTCAGCACGTCCTGGGACAAAATGAGAATGCACTGACCCTGTGGTCACCTGTACATCCCTCAGTATGTGGAACAAGGTGGCAGGTTGGGAGCCAGAGAGGGCGTCGGAGGCAGAGAAGAATGTTCAGGTGAGTTGGGAGGGAAGGCTCCAAGGGAAGCCAGCCCAGGCGCCTGCTAAACCAGCAATTACTAGCCTGCTGGTCTCCCAGAAGAACTCCTGGTGGCAAAGTGGTTAAGTATTAACCCAAAGGGTGTTGGTTCAAACCTCCTACCTGTCTATAGGAGAAAGATGGGGCAGTTTGCTTCCATAAAGATTTACATTCTTGGGAACCCCATAGAGGCAGTCCTGCTCTGTCCTACAAGGTCACAGTGAGATGAAACTGGTGGCAATGGGTTTTGTTTCTGTTTGGGTTTTTTTTTCGGTCTCTAAGACATGTTCAGTCCCCTGAGGTCATATTCATGTTTGCATGGACTCAAGAGTTGTGACATTTTCTCAGATTCCATTTCAGCTGCCTCACAGGAGGCCAATGACCCATTTTCCTGATGGAGATGGGTCTGTTGTTGAGGGCTCTGGTGTCTTCTCCCTTTTTCACAAGTCTTAGCATGTCTTGGTGGCTTAAAATGATTCCTCTCTATAAAGTCCTTGTTGACCTCTCTGGTCAGACCTAAGTGCTTCTTCTCTTGCAGTCACCTCTGTGCAGCTTCATTGTCACATTATGTCATGATTGCTGCAGGCTAATCTGAAGGCATGTTGGGAGATCTTGAGGGTATACACCCTGTCTTTCTCATCCTGTGTCCCCAGCTCTTGGTACATTGGCTAGATTTCTATTAAAAGTTGCTGAATGGATAATGGGCAGGTCACCAGGTGCTGTCTGCCTAGATAGGTCTCCAAGAAGGTTATTTTTTGGTTTACCTCCTTTCCTCTTTGCCCTGTGGTAAGTAGGACCCTAGACAGACTTCAGAGAACTGCTCATTCTAAAGGAAAAGGGATGCGGCTGAGCAAATGGTGTTTGTGGGGAGTCACACAGAACTGACAGATGCTTGGCTGAATCATGAAAGTGGTACCCTGGTTGGGTAAAGATCTTGCTGCCCAACATTCCAGCCTGGCCTCCTTCCCAGGCACCTGTGCAGCCCCTCTCAGCCGCCTTCTGGTCATTCCCTCTAGGCAGAGGCAACGCTGCTTCCTGGCATCAGAGGTTTTCCTTGTCATGAGTCAGGTAGAGAAAAAGCTTAGTTCCTGAGGAGAAAGTGAAACTTTGTAGGCATACAAGGGTAAATATTGAGTGTGATATGCTGCTAATTAGCTGCACAAAGGCCGTTACTGTTAATGAGCTCTGTCTCCGTGGCTGATTCCTTCTGCAGTGAGCGTGCAGCTCCATTTCTCTGGTCCAGGCACACCGGCAGTGGCTCGGTGCTCTAGTTGCTGCCACCAGACTTTGTGATGCTTGGCCTCAAAAGGATTAAACAAAATAAGAGGAAGAAAGCTAGAACTGTAAATTAGCCCCTTCTGTTAACATTTCCTCGAAACAAGAGCAGGAATTACAGATTTGAGAAATATTAAAAAAGGATCTTACTTTGTCTCTCATTCCCAAACTTAATCACATCCCCTGCTCCAAAATTTGGAATGCATAGTCTGGAAGAGAAGAAAAGAATGATCACAATCAAGGTGTTTTTTTTCTTTTTCTCTCTCTCTCCTTCTTTTTCTAGCACTTACTATGTACCAGACATAGAATAAAGAAATTTTACACATATTACTTGTCTACTCTTTACAATAATCATATGAGGAAGATTCTATTATTATCCCCATTCTGCAGATGAGAAAAATAAGTCCAGGGGACTTGTTAAGTAACTTGATTAAGGCCCCACAGTTAATAAATGGAAAATCCAGGATGCAAACTCAGGTGTCCCTGAATCCAGAGCCTGTGATCTAGACCATGACACTGAACTCCCTTGGATGTGACTATAGAAAGAATGCACCAAACCATCTTGCTTCTTCAAAAATAGTGGAGGACTATTACATCACCCAAATGATTGGATCATACTTTATTAATATGGTTATTTATTCAAAGTTTATTTAATGTCTGTTGTATACTATCCCTGCTCCCATGGAGACCCTCACTATGGGGTAAGATAATAGAGGTGGCAGGTCACTAGAATGAAAGGTAGGATGAGCAATGGTAAAGACAAGCACTGTGCATTACAAGACCACAAATAAAGGATGCTGCCCTAGCGTGCATGGTTAAGAGCTCAGCCATTAACCCAAAGGTTGGCAGGTCTAATCTACCAGCTACTTCTTGGAAATAGGAAAATGAGACCATTCTATTCTGTCCTATAGGATCACTGTGAGTGGGAATGGACTTGACAGCATTGGTTTTTTGGTTTAAATGTCTGTGGGAGGTGGTGGGAAAAATGAATAGGAGTGTAGTGGGAAAGTGACTAGCAGCAGACAGGGAAGATTTCTTGGAGGAGAAGCGGAGTCAGACAAAATGAGCAAGAAAGAGCCTTGCCGGCAGCAAGGTGTGTAAAGGGAGAACTACAGCTTTCTGTGTTGGTAGAGCATAAAATCTGCGGCAGGCAGCGAGGAATAAAGCTAGAGGACTAGGCGGGGCTGGGTCAGAGGCTCTTATTGGCAATGCAATCGCGCTTGGACTTTATCTTCAGGATATAGGACTGTTGTGGAGTTTTGAATATGGAAATGGGCTGAAAGATGAAGTTGACAAAGGCAGGAGTGGTAACTAGCTGGTGGGTCAATGATAGGCTGTTGATGTAACTTAGGCAAGAACGGTGGTAGTCTGAATGGGATCTGTAGAAATAGAGATGGAGAAGGTACAAATTTTTAAAGTATTTAGAACCACCTTAGTGGTTGACTAAATGCAAGGGGGTTGAAGAAAAAGGAGTAGTCAGGGATAGCTTTCAAGTCTCTACCTTCTGAAATTTCTGGAACAGGGAATACAGAAGGAAGATCTGGTTTGGGAATGGGACATTGTTTCAGTGGGATATGCTAAGTGTGGGTCAGTTGTGGAATATCCCGGTGGAGATGTCCAGTGGGCAGCTAGATATGAAGTGCGGAGCCAAGGAGAGCCACTGGGGACATGCTGAACTTGATTACAAGTGGGACTCTTGGAACATCATGATAACCCAAGACAGATATTTGTGGGAGAAAAGGTAACATGCCACCTCCCATCTTCTTAACATTCTCCTTCAATTCTGGAAGCAATACCTCTGCTCGTCATTCTGATCCTTCGTGAGACAGATTCTCACGAATCAAACTTCTGGATACAATACCTCTGCTCATCATTCTGATCCTTTGAGAGACAGATTCCCTCCAGTTTTTCTGCATCACAAGTCCAGACCCCTTGAAATTACACTGGGAAGATCCACTGGCGGGAGTGTAACTCTAGAACTCTTTCTCTATGTCTCCTGGCTTGGAAATGCAAAAACTGCTGATCTGGCAGGAGTGCTGGTGGGATGGCCACTGTCTCTCTGTCTCCACCTTTCCCAAGAATTGTGGCTTTCTCATTCTGCCCTGCTCTCTTCTTGTGAGTCAGTTTTTGGGTCACTGAGTCTTCCATTGGCTACTGTCACATAGATGATCATGCGAGTTACAGAGGGTTAAGCATGGTGTGCCCTATGCACTGAAATTGATTTTAATGTTTCCTTCCTGCTTCTAGTACTGGTAGCCTTGTTCCGGTTCCATTTAATACCACTGACTGCTCAATGGTGATGAAGACTCACTATTAAGGCTCCCCTGAGCAAGATCCTTACAATTCATTCTGCTTTCTCTCTCTGTCAAAATTTACCTGTCTTCTCTTTCATTTTCATCTGTGTTGTATTTCTGCTTTCTAGAAAGCTCCTTAATATGACACACTCCTCAGGATCATATCTGAGTCCAACAACAGTAGGCCAGATGGGAAGAGAGGAACAGCAGAAAACCTGTTAAGAGGTACCAAGGAAGTAGACAGAAAAGCAGTGTCATGAATTAAGTCTAAAAGTTGAACTAAGAGTAGAAAGACAGAAAGGAATATCAAGGTTAATAGCTGAGAAAATCACAAGCAGCATGGACAAGAATCAAGTGAAAAATGTGTGGTTATGACCTGAGACCAACCTTTGCCCCCTTCCTTCAGAAAAGAGATTTGAGGATCAGAAAGAAGCTAATGGGAGCTGGAACCTACCATCATAAATGGCTCAGACATAGACACATGGTTAATGTGATGGGTATTATAATATAAACTGGGCTCAGGGAGGCATTGAAGGCTGCTAAGTGTAGTAATTCACGGGTAGTTTTTCTGTAAGGAGCAAGGTCAAAGTCACACTAAAGTCAGACTTTTCCTAGGTGGGATTGAATTGGGGGGGAAAACAACCACTTTAGTCAAGTACGTTTTCTTCTAAGGTAACTAGTGAGAAAACTTCCAGATTAGTGGGCTGAAATTAGAGCACCCAACTATTTCCATTCTTCTTAAGATTAGAGGAAAACCTGTATTGAGACTCTGCTAAACCTAAGACCCTGAGTTTGCAGGACCCAAAAAGCAAAGAAAGAACCAACACTTTCCTTCAGGGGGATGGAAGTGGCTTCCAGAGGGAGAGGTAAGGGCTTTAGACAGAAGGACGTGGTAAAGGGAGGTGTAAGAGATGATCTGAAGACCTAGACTATAAGGACTCTTTTCTTTGGGTGATGAAATAAAGGAGTTTGAAAGAGTCCTAAGCTGGGGCCCTTCCACATGATACCGTGCTGAGAAACCTACCCGGCCCTTTAGTAAAAGAGCTGAAAATAGGTCAGTGGAGGCCCACTGTGTGTTCTCTCTGGAAAGTGACAAGACAGGAAGTATGTAGAGAAAAGACAAGGCTTGTGTATTGCACGATGCCCAGGGCCATCACATACGTAGAACTCAATGTGGATGAAACCTTTTAGAGTCTGGCAGCGTGGAAGCATGGAGTAGGGGTGAATACTTGCTTTCTGTTTAGCTGGTGAGGTGTGACACACACCTGATAGCAGTGGACTTGTTTTCTTTAATGGCCCACAGGTACCCTCATGACAACTAATTCCCAGTGTTCCCTCAGCTGAGTAATTCCCATTGTGGGGGCTGGTACTTCTCCAACCCCATCTCAGTCATACTCCCTCCATACATTCCTTGGGTTTCTTTGATTTCAAGCAACAAAATCTACTCAGCCCTTAAGCTGAAAGGCACTAGATACTTAGAGAATAGAAAGGAAATCTGAACTAGCCTTGAGGAAGAACAGAAAGTTTTGTACGCCCAGCAATGTTTTTCTCGCCTTTGATCAAGGATGCTGATCTTCCTTTGGAGTCTCTCCTTCCATTCAACCCCTTTACCTGCTATTCCATGATGTCATCATGGAGCTTTCATTCAGGAGCTCAACCTAGACAATCTCTCCTTAGAATCTGAACCAGGAGTAGAGTGATGCAAGGTCAAAAATTGGTGCAGCTGATGGATGTTTGACGGCAGTACCCCGAGAAAACTGTCTGTTATTTCCAAGACCACTGCTAGCCTTTTGTGATACTTAAAAAAGGTACATAGCTCAGAGAATTGAGACACTTTTGAGTAAAGAAAACAGCACCCTTTCTCCAGAAAGATAGACCTGTACCAAGAGGGAAGGCTTAGTGCACAGAGACAAGGTTAAACCCACCCCAAGGTGCCTGCTCAGGCAGGAGCCTTGAGTATTTTGAACCCCCTGCATCCCTGGAATGGCCCTGCTTTCTGTTCTTCCTCAAGGGTAGTTCAGATTTCCTTTCTAGTGCCTTTCAACTTAAGGGCCCAGTAGATTTTGTTGCTTGAAATCAAAGAAACCCAAGGAATGCATGGAGGGAGTAGGACTGAGATGGGGTTGGAGAAGTACCAGCCCCCACAATGTGAATTACCCAGCTGAGGGAACACTGGGAATTAGTTGTACCCGTGGGCCATTAAAGAAAACAAGTCCACTGCTATCAAGTCAATTCCAACTCGTAGTAACCCTATAGGACAGTGTAGAACTGCCCCATAGAGTTTCCAAGGAGCTCCTGGTGGATCAAACTGCCAACTAGTGGCCAAGAAAACAAGAGAAGCACAGACGAATACAAAAGCCAGCTTTCTATTTATTTCTCCTAGATTAGCATACACACACATCTCTAGAAGGCAGACAGTAGGGCCCTGCCACACCTAGGCACTCACGGCGTTCTGTCCCTGTTACGGGGAAGATGAGGGAGGCGTGAGATAGAGCAGCACCAGATGGTTCGTGTCAGCCGAGATGATTTCAGATCTCCTAAGACCTCTCCTTGCTCTAGAATACAAAATTATTTATTTCCATCATAAGGTAGCCAGGTCCCGTAGATTAATAACTGCCCCTTCTTCCATGACATATCTGTCAGGGTGTTTTGGAAGCTCCATTTATGCTGTCAGCAGATAGCTCTTTTGTGCACATTTTTCTGCTTCTAAGAACCCTTTGCAAGAGGTGCCCTATGTGGCTTTGGACATGATAAGCCCTAGGTTTGAATACCAATTTGCAATTGACTGCTTATATGACCCAAGGCAAATGATTTAGCATACTGAGTATATGTTTCCTCCTCAGTAAAGAGGCATCATATCTGGAGTGGCCATTTATTTCTTTTGCCATCTAGCATTTTTCTTCTGTGGCAGGAACCTAATTTTCTCCTGAGCAGCCCTCCTCTGTCATGATAAGCATGATGCTTTGTCCAAGGAGCTCATACTACATGCTTGTTCTCTGGAAATGACCAGGTGACTTGGACTTGTCCCAGTAGGATGCTGTGTCTCCTGGCACATGTGACCATGTGACCCAGTCTACACCAATGACAGTCAAGCCCAGTGATTCACATCACTGGGAAAAGTAACATTTTTTCCTTGTAGAAGTAAGTCTGAAGCTACTGAGCAGCTAGAAAGTTGAGAAAGGTCACCTGAGAATGGTCCAAACAGGGCAATCAAAGCTGAGGAAGAGAAACAGGGGTGGATTATCCAATAGGTAAGGTAAGCATGGTGCTCACCTTGCTTACCAGAGCATCTGTAATGAACCATTTGACACGGGTTTCACCATATCTTCGAAATGGTTCACTGCAGACGAGGAAGTAAGCCCAGGTCAGTCCGTGCTTACCTTGTTTACTGGGCCGTCTGCCCTTTCCAGGGATTGTGCGTTTAAGAAGAGGCTTTGATTCTGTAGGAAGGTGCTGTGGGGTTGAGAGAGAGACAGATGTCAGCCATACCTAGAATGAGAATCTTTGATGTGGTGAAAGAAAGTGAAATCATTCACTACAGGTGGTGTGACAAGCAAGGTAAGTGCCCACCTTGCCTAGTGGGTAATCTGTTCCTGGGTCCTGATGTGACCATCTGAGGTACTGAAGGGCCTGACCCTAAAGATCCCTGGATTGGGAATTTTTAATTACATAGATCAGTTACTCCTTGCCTTGTAGTTTATTGTTGTTAGTCTGTTAGAATTATGTGTTTGAATATTCGCACCCGAAAGAGTCCTGACACACGCGATGCCATTTACCTCTTGCCAAGCTAAGCCAAATGTCTTCGAGGTCAGGTCTGATCTCTTAGAGTTAGTATAAAATATAAAATATTAACAGTGTGGCTGGAATACAGCAGATGGTGAATAAATTGTGGCCTTTATTACTTACATTGTTGTTATTACTACCTGCCCTTGAGCAGACCCCGAGTCAAGGTGGCCCAGCGTGTGTCAGAGTAGCACTGTAAGGAGAACTGCACTCCATAGGGTCTGCAAGGGCTGATTTTTCACAAGTACATTTTCAGGACTCTCAGGATCCTCTGGGTGGACCTGAACTTCCACCTTTTGGTTAGCAGTCCAGGGAGTTAACTCTTTGTACTACCTAAGGACTCCTGTTCTTCTTGTTGCTCTTCCAGCTGCTCCAGGGCTCTATCTCTCCCCCCTTTCTCCTTCAACCAAACTTCCCTGAGACTGTAAAGGCAGGCATTTCTTTCTAAAACTGTGGTGGAACCTTTGAAGAAGAGACTGGAGGCCAAGCCCCAGCCCCAAAGGTAATTGCCTGCCTCATTGGGCTTGCCACAGGGCCTACCTCATTGGCAGCAGAGAGCAGAGCTCAGAACCCACAGTCCAAAAACTTGAACTCTACAGACCAAAATCTCTGTTCACAAACCACCTAAATGAGGCTTACACCTCGCATCTCTCTACCCAGCCAAGTCCCTTAAAACATTTGGACAGGAGACCAGGATAATGTGACTAGGGATGAAGTTGAAATGAGCAACATGCTAATTCCATGCAAATGAATATCTATTTTGAATCAACAGCTTGGGCATTTTTTTCTAGGAAGGCTGGGGCAGCAGGGATCCAAAGAGAGAAGCGGAGGAGGAAAAGGTGTCTTCTGGAGGCATTGGGGAGGGCACTGGGTGCAGGCACAGCCCCTCCTGCCCATAACACCTAATGCTATTCTATCCATTCATCAGGAAGAATGAAACATGAGAAGTCCAAAAAAAGAATGGGGGGGGGGGCTCCATCCCCACTGCAATGAATAAACCAACAGACTGGGATTTAATTCAATTTACATCCAATCTACCCCAGTACCAGGGACTTTATTTCCCTAACAATGGAGACCCAGGTGGGGAGGAGGGCTTCCCACCACAGTGTGGCAGATTAGGGTAGTCCAGATCCCCTCTCCCACCCTGCCCCTATTTTATTATAATTATTGTAATAATCTAACCCACTGCCATGGAGTTGGGTCTGACTCATAGCGACCCTAGAGATCAGAGTAGAACTTCCCCATAGAGTTTCCAAGGAGTGCCTGGTGGATTTGAATTGCCAAACTTTTGGTTAGCAGACACAGCACTTAACCCACTACACCACCAGGGTTTCCACTGTAGTAATAGATATTCTTATTTTAAGCCTTCTCTCCCTTGGGCTGAATTCATTCTCTGATCCAGAGAGCAAGGTTATTGGGCAGAAATGAACCTGGCATTGTGGGCAATAGCAGCAGAGTTGGGTGAAAGCCATAGAGAAACTGAGGGACAGGATTAGGGAAACATCTGTTCCCACCCTATCCCCTGTCAGACCCCAGACACCCATCCTTCCCAGCCCAGGCCCACCACAGAGTGAAACTGAAGGCAAGGTAGCTGTGGAGATGGGATTCCAACAGAAGGTCCTCCTGAGCCCCAAACCTGTATCCTTTCCACAGTACCATCCTGCTTCCAAAGCCAGGCTCTCAGGCTTCACTTTGCCACCAAGCTGTTTTGATTATCACCAGTGATTTTGAATTTCTGCCATAGTTACAGTGAGGCAGACACCAAGTGTGTGAACGTGGATGATCGTTGCTATGGCTCAGATGGTCACTCACCCTCTACCTCCATCTAAGAAGCTGACAGATGAGATACGGTCACTAAAAACAATAACCAAATGAGAAAAGCAGCATTGCTTTATTAAACAATATGGTGGTGCCAAGCCCTGGAAAAATCGAATCCTGATATTGTATCTTGCAACACCAATTGCACTTGCTCTGACCCACAGAGAGAAGACAGAGACTGTGATGGGCCACCATGTCCATTCATTTAATCAACCCAGCATGTGGGTTATAGGCCTGTCTCAGCTGCCAAGGGCCACAGAGGAACCAAGAGAAGCAGAGTAGTCAAATTTGGTTCTAGAAGCATCCAGGTGTACTCCACCTGGAGACAGGAAGAATTCCTTGCCTCTGTCCAAAGGAAGCAAAATGGGAAGGAAGGGTGGAACTTGGCCTTGAAGGCCCAGGATTCACAGCACTGGTACGTGTGGCTAGTGTGGTATTAGACTTTGCCCTCTCAATTTCCACCTGTGTGGCTGAATGATTACCCCTGGGTGGTGTAGTTTATGCTTTATTACTAACCCAAAGGTTGGCAGTTCAAACATACCCAGCAGTGCCACAGAAGAAAGGCCTGGCAATCTGCTTCTGTAAGGATTACAGCCAAGAAGACCCTATGAACAGTTCTTTTCTACACATAGGACTGCAGTGAGTCAGAATCTTTTTGATGATAATGGGCTTGGTGTTTATTGATGGGTAGGGGTGAGTGAGGTTTTGGGGGCCACGAAAAGGTGGTCCTCTTGGTTGTTCTGTCAACACTACAGAGAACAAAATACAGGTAAGAGACCTTCTTGCCTCAGCAATACTTGAGCCTGCCTCAGAGTTTGACTCTTGGGGACCTCTTCTCTCCTGTCTATGGGAAATCTCAGCTCAGCTCAGCTTTGTATACAGGTGCTATTGTAAATACCTGCAGGTATAGTTCACAGCCTCCTTTGCCAGAAAGCTGGGGAATAAAGAGGACAAGGAAGCTCAGTGGGCAGGAAGTCAGGTCTAGGAATTATGGATCCACCTACCAAACCTCAAATAAATCAGTGTGGCTCAAGCTGTTAGACAGCTTCCTTTGTTATTTCTTTCCATTGCTAAAACAAGTAATATTGATTCTGTTCTTGGCTCCATGCTAGGCCCCTTTAAATGAGTATGACTGAGTTTTCACAATTTAGTGGTTGACATTCAGGCATTTGGAGCTGGCCATTTCTTTGAACTCACGTCTTTGGTATGAGTTCAGGAGTATCCCAGGAGACACTGCAGGTAAGGAGAGGGGAGCATCAGGTCTCAGATGGTGAAGGACTGGTTCTCCCTCATAGAAGGACAAACTTTGAGACTGAGTCCCTTTAGAGCTAGCTTCTAAATAAGGTTTTCACAAATACTAAAGGATGGTTCCAGTGTATGAATCATTATACTCAGTGTCCAGTACAGTGCTACTGCTCAAACGTTTTAATGAAATAGTTCTAGTGGGGAGTGGAGGATATTCCCAGAGTCTTGGAGTATAGTTTGAAGCTTCACAAAATTGCTTTTAACCTTTGAAACACTATGGTAAAACTTCTTGAGAATTTTGCATTCTCCTCCATAATATTCTTGTTTTAGTATAAAAAGTAATGTTTTGAACAAGAAAAAGAGGGGTGCACCTCAAGAACTGCACTAAAAGACTGCAACTGACGGTCTGGAGACCTGTGGGTTCCCCTGGGAGCGTGGCCCCTAGACCTGCTGCTGCCTGGACCAGAAAACATTACTGAGGTTTACTCTTCAGACAGGAATGGACTGGACTCTGGAACACAATGTGATCACATGGTGCGTGTACTTTGTGATTCTATGCGTCTGTAGGGTGCAGCCTTACTAGCTCCTGACTAGAAGGGACAAGAGAGGGTGGAGAGGAGGGACAGGGGATCATTAGAGGACATGACAAAGGTAGAATGAAAAGGAGGAGCATGCTGTCACTGGGAAAGGAGAGCAGAAGGAGTTGCAGATAGGCAGGCATCCAAATTTAATTTGGATTGTATACCTTTGCTTAATCACAAAAAAAGTAATGTTTTGAATCAGTTGCCTCCCAGTGAAGCAAAAACAAACCAAATTCATTGCCATTAAGTTGATTCTGACTCATAGTAACCCTATAGCACAGAGTACAGCTAGCCCACAGGGTTCTCAAGGAGCAGCTGGTAGATTTGAACTGCTGGCCTTTTGGTTAGCGGCTGAATGATTAATCGCTATGCCACCAGGGCTTCAGTAAAGCTGACAGTACAGGAAAATGAGAGCACCACATTATGCAGTAGTTTTAGAAACCCTGTGTCTTACCACCTGAGGCGTGCTATTTTGAGATGCACAAACCTTTAGCAGTAACATTCAGAAGCACAGAACCCCTGATCCTAAGCCCAAGCTCGGTGGTTACTGTGGCATAATTGCTTTCTGCCTGAGTCATTCCACCACTAAAAGGGGCAGGAGCCTGTGGGTTCTGTCCTTTCCCTCCCCAAATTCTGGAAAGTTGTCACTTTGGGTTTTCCAGAGTGTCTGGTGTCCTACTTCCAGGAAGGATCATTCCTATTTCAAACCATACAGACAAGGTCACATCCATTGAGAGGACTCCAAGATGACTTGCTCACAGTAGATTTTGATGAAGTGGCCTCTTCTCTGCAAAGCTGTGAATATAAGACACAGACGCCAATAAACCGTTGGTCAGGAATGGGTGTCCAAGGAAGCAGAGCTTGGGGCTAAGGAAATGATATCATCTTTTATTTCTTTCTAAAATTGTTCCCCTCATGTATCTAAGTGGACATTTATTATGAGTTTCCATAGCTACAAGTGGAAAAGGATAGAAGGAGGAAAGAGTGGAAAGCAAGTGAAAATGCTGATTTGAGCATCAAAAATTACCTCTGGATAAATTCCCGTCTCTGCTGCTCCCTCCCCCTTTCACTCTCTCTCACACACAGAGAGAGAGGGAGAGAGAGCTGTCTAGGAGCTAGGGTGAGACCAGGGAAAAAGAGAGATCAGCTTTGAGACCCTATTATCTTCTGTCGACAGGTTCTTTAAAAAGTCCCCAATTTGTTGTTTCAAGTGTGCCCTAGAAGCTTGTGGCAGTAAAATGGCCCGGTTTCTGTCCTCCTCAGGCTCTGCAGCCCTGGCGGGGTAGCGTGACTGTACCGCTAGATACACCAGGCGGAGAGGAGCTCCTGCTGCCTCAGAGGCCCTCGGAGATCCGGGAGCGGGAGAGACAAGCCCCTCGAGATGAAGGGGACAACTGCTTCTCAGGGTTCGCCGGCTCTGCCAGGTTTCATCACCAGGAAATAATTTCCGCTCTCTGTCTCATCCCAAGTCCTGCCCCGCCTGCTGGGAATGCAGGGACTCCACACAGCTCCTGTGCAGACAACATTTAATTTCCGTTGTGTTGGGCTCAGGAATCTGGAATAATGAAGTATAGATCTGTTTGGCCGGTGCTACAAGGAGTCGCAGGTACAGGAGAGATTCTTGCTGGAGGCAGCCTGGTCACCCGATTGTATTCCTGTCTGAAAGCTTTGAAGCAAATCACAGATGCTATGGGAGGCTTCCATCCCGGCTCCTCGGGCTCTAACTCGCCACTTTTTCAGGCGTGATTGGCAGTGTAAGCTGGTGAAAGGAATGTGAGGGTTGGTCCCAGAAGTCTTGACTTCAATTCACATATAGCCAAGTGGTGTGGCCCTGTGTCTGACGGGTCACTTAGGAGGATTAATTTTTTGCATACCTGGAATGTTTGTGGCTATGTCCAAATAGTACCAAGGCAAAGACAATAGTCCAGAGGAAGAGTTAAGGAAAGAAGCTCAATTTCCAACTACGTTCAGATCTTTACAGGTAGATCTGATTTCTCTAGCTCCTGGCCTAATTACTGCGTCCAAGGAATGCTGACCCTGTGTAGCTGATGAAAGAAGGGACCTTTCCTCTTTGAAACTCTACTATGCCCTATCTGTCCAGAGAGAACTAGAGGGCCCTCTTCCTCCAGTGTCCAGCACATACTTATATTTTGATCTATTGCACTAACTGCAAATTATTGCTCACTGTCTGTCCCCTCCGAAGGACTGAACTCTATGAGGCCAAAGGGTGTCTGACAGAATACCTGAAAACAGTAAGAAGTTAAAAAAAAAAAAAAGTTTGGTGACTGAAGGAGCGAACAAAGCTGAAATAAGCAGGCTGTGCTAAACTGGGGACCCAAAGGTTCCTCTTTGTCTTTCTGGGCATTTGGGTCCTCCAACAGGTACTCTACTTTTCCTCCATAAGGAAGACCGTGAATTTGATATGGTAATATTTTATGACCAATGCGAAACGTACTGGGTACTATTCTAATAATTCTTATGTTTCTAGTGTTTTTATACTTTCACATCTTTAAATGTCATTCTGTCCCTATCTACAATTCAGCAAAAAAGACAAAAGGAAGCTGAGGTCCAAGAGGTCAAGGGAGTTGTCCAAGGCCACATAGTTAACTGACGATAGAGCCGGAATTAGAATTATGACTGTTGATTTCTATCCAGATGTTCTTGAGAGGAATCCATAACGTCATTTACCAAAGCACACCTTTAAGAAGCCATGTGGTACAGTCCCCCACGTATGCAAAGTCAGCCACTTTGCTCATGCATTTTATGTGAATATCTTCTGCTTGACTCCCCTTGGCCATGCCCATGATAAGTGCTGAGCATATGGACATTAATATGACACAGCTCCGGCTCCCAGGAGATCAGGATCCTGTAAAGAAAATAAATATACAGTTGGAGCTCTAAACAAAGTCTAATAAAATGTGTGGTAGGAAGAAAGAAGAACGGAGAAAGAAAACTGTTCTCCTGGAATTTATATTTCCCAAGGTGGAATAGTTATTTGGTGATGTAGGGTAATATTATTCAGTTATATGCATCCTCTCTTAATGGAATCAGTTTTGCTCTTTCCCAAAGCATGTCGGAGATAAACTGAGACTAAAATGCCAGGCCGGGAGCAGTGTGACTGGGCCTAGGGCAAAGGTCCAGAACTACTTGCCAGTAAGAAGAGAAACAACTGGGCCTGGATAAACAGCCCCTGACAATGCTGGTGCCAAGGTGCTTGAGAGGAAAAGCAATAAATCTTAGCCTCCCAGCCAGAAGGGTATATAAGATTGTATTCCTCTGTTAAATGATGGCAGAGCACAACTCAGGTCAAGCAACTAGCTTATTTGTAATTCCCTGTAAGTAAACCATAAGTTCTGATCACTGGATCTGGAGTCTTTAGTTTCTTGGAAATGTGGCTGACCCACAGAATTTTTACATAATGGATGACACAGTCGAGGGTGAAGCCCTGGGAGGGTTGGTTGACACCAATGTGGGTGAATGTTATTGAGGTTGATGTTATAAAAAAAATTGAGGGGCTGGGGCATTGAATGGATAGTCTGCATAGACATGGAACATTCGTTCCACATGATGGCAGGAGGTGGGGAGCAAAGGATTGTTGAGTCAGCTCACTCCCTAACCTCACAACCTACTGTACAGCTTCAGGAATCAAAACAGCCTGGTACTAGTACAGTGACAGACACACTGCCTGATGGAACAGAAACAAGAACCCAGAATCCGCCTACTTGTGGTCACCTGATCTTCAACAAAGGCTCAAAGTCCATTTAATAGGGGAAGATACTGTCTTTTTAAACAAATCGTGTTGGCAAAACTGGATGTGTGTCTGCAAAAATACAAAACATGCCCCATACCTCACACCATATAGAAAAACGAATTCAAAATGGATCAAAGATCTAAAAGCAAACACCAGAACTATAAAGGTCATAGAAGGAAAAAATAGGTTCAATGCTAAAGACTGTAATATGTGGCATAAATAGAGTACAAACCATAACTAACAAGACATGAACACCAGGACCGAAATTAGATAACTGGAATCTTTTAAACATTAAACACTTATACTCATTGGAAGAGTTCACCAAAACAGTAAAAGGAGAACCTATAGACTGGGAAAAAAAAAAATTGGCTAGGGCAAGTCCATCAAAGGTCTAATCTCTAAAAACCATAAGAAAACACAACACCTCTACAAGAAAAATACAAATAACCCAGTTTAAAAAATGGGTAAAGAGTATGAACAGACACTTCACTAAGAAAGATATACAGGTTGCTAACAGATTCTTGAGGAAATGCTTGGGTTCACCAGCCATAAGAGAAATACAAATTAAAACCACAGTGAAATACCATCTCACCCTGACACTACTGAAATGAATAATAATAATAATAAATTAAATTGAAAAAAAAAACAGAGAATAACAGATGCTGGAGAAGCTGTAGAGAGACTAGCATTCTTGTGCACTGCTGTTGGGAATTCAAAATGGTATAATCAATTTGGAAAACCATATGGTGCTTCCTTTAAACCTGGATATAGAAGTACCATACCATCAAGTAGGCCCACTCCTATTAACACGTGCTAGAGAAACAAGAGCTAGAGAAACACAGATAGACATACGCACACCCAAGTTTACTGCAGCCTTATTCACTACAGCAAAAAGAAAGAAACCATCTAAGTGCCCATCAACAGATAAATGGATAAACAAATGTACATATATACAATGGAATAATTCACAGCAGTAAAGTGCAATGAATCTGTGTAACATCTCACATGGAAAAATCTGGAGGATATTATGCTGAGTGAAAGAAGTCAGTCACAAGAGAACAAACATTGTATGATATTACCATTCTAAATCCTCGTGAAAAGGTTTATACATGAAAAGAAACAACCTTTTCATAGTTACATGGTAGGAAAAGGGTGAGGAGGGAAAAAACTAAACAGACAGTGAACCAAAAAAAAAAAAAAAATACCACTGCTGTGGATTCCATACTGACTCACAGTGATCCTAAATGGACAAGAGATAAGCGATGGTTTTGGTGAAGAGTAAGACAGTATACAACACTGGGGAACCCAGCGTAACCTGAACCAAAGCAAAGTCGTGGAAGTTGTCATGGATTGAATTGTGTCCTCCCCAAAAGCGTGTGTAGCCTTTTGATTAGGCCATGATTCCGCATACTGTGTGGTTCCTATATGCAGTGAACTCTGTCTCTATGCTGTTAATAAGGGAGGATGGGCAGCAGTTGTGTTGGTGGGCAAGACTCAGTGTGTAAGTTTGTAGTGTGTCTTGAGGCAATCTCTTGAGATACACAAGAAAGAAGCCAGCAGAGAGAGCTGAGGGCCTCATATCACCAAGAGGCAGTGCTGGGAGCAGGAGCATTCTTTGGAAAGGACCCGGAGCACCTCAGAAGTTCCCACTCCAGGGGAAGGTTGCCAAGAAAGATGTCTCTCCAGAGCCAAGGGAGCAAGACTTCCCTGAAAGCTGATTCCCAGAGTTTGGAATCGAATCCCACAGGAAATGCTGGTGGCGTAGTGATTAAGTGCTATATCTGCTAACCAAAGGATCAGCTGTTCAAAGACACCAGGTGCTCCTTGGAAACTCTATGGGGCAGTTCTACCTTGTCCCATAGGGTCACCACTAGTCAGAATCAACTCTACTGCAACAACTTGTTTTTTTTGTTTGTTTGTTATAGACTGTGATAGGAAAAAAATTCTCTTTTTAAAGCCATCCGCTGTGGTATTTCTGTTACAGTAGCACTAGATGACTAAGGCAGAAGCTTTATAAATAAATTAAAACCCAGTGAGTGACTGAATTAGCGGGCTGAGGTCTGGCAACCATGGTCTTGGGAGAATATACAGCTCAATGGGCATAAGAATAGTTTATAAAGAAAATGCTCTATGTCCTACTTTGATGAGTAGCATTTAATGTCTTCAAAGCTTGTGAATGGCCATCTAAGTTACTACACGGGTCCCACTGTCTGAAACAAGAGAGAATGAAGAAAACCAACGGCACACGGGCAAGATTAGTCTAAAGAACTAATGGACCACAACTCACAACCTCCACAAGACTGAATTACATACAGTTAGGTGGTGCCTGGCTGTCTTCACTGACGGCTACGAGAGGGATCACAGCCGAAGTTCCCAGACAGAGCTGCAGATAAATACAGAACAAAATTCTAACTCACAAAAGAAGACTAGCCTTACTGGTTTGACCGGAAAAACACCAAGAATGTGGCCCCTGAATACTCTTTTAACTCAGTTATGAAGTCAGTCCTGAGGTTCCCCTTTCAGCCAAAAGACACCCTTCAGGCCCCCAAAGCAAAGTCAGACTAAATGGGGACATCAACTTGGAAGGAAGGACAAGAAGTCATGCGTGGACAGGAAAATCGGTGATAGAGAGCACAAGATTGAGAATGGGAGAGTCACATTGACATTTTATGGGACTGGCAACCAAAGTCACGAAACGATGTGTATATAATTTAATGAGAAACTAATTTGCTCTGTACACCTTTATCCGAAACACAATTAAAAAAATTCTAAATGTTTCCACAGGACTCTGCACTCTGTGGAGAGTTAGTGGGTTAAGTGACCCAATCCCCTTGATCTGTCTCAAGATTAGGTTAGGTTCAGTGGTTATAAGAGTTCATTACCATAATTGAATCACCAAGAAGTCCTGAGGGTGTCTGCCCACTCAGTTTAGGTGACTTAATACAAACCTGTTTCCTGTCCTTAGACATTTTGGTAGCTGGAAGAGCTGGCAGTAGGAGATTACCCTGATGGCTTCAGAGTCCCTGTAGCCCCTGAAGCCCGCAAATCTCCCTGCACTTCCGACTTATGGCCATTGTGTCCTCAACTCCACTCAACGTGAGTGTGGTATGTATGAGAAATGTCAACAGGAGCATGGAAATCCACAGCCTCCTCACAAGGAAGGAGTTCTTTGGAACTGGATCTCATGTGATGCTTCTGGGACCAGGATCCAATTTCTTTTTGGTTTATGATTTTGCAACAACATATCAACAAATGTACAATGACCTTAAAAGGAAAGACAGAAAATACTACATTCGGAATGGAATGTTGTACATCTTCAGAAGAAATCAGAGGATCAGAAAAATCAGCCAGAAAAATTTCAAGAGTACAGAGATGCCTGCAGTTGTCATCATGACCTGTGAAGAGGGGGAAAGAGCTGTGTTCCAGAGAACAGGAGACCTCCCAGCCTGTCCACGTGATCAAAGTGGAGACTGAAGAGTCCCTGAAAGAAGCGACTATGGTAATTTTCCTCATCTGTGAGCTCTGCTCGCTCATACACTGTACAGACGACATGGAAGACAGTCTGGGTGAGCTGCTCCTGGAGTTGGAGGAGAAAACAGGCGAGAGCTTTCTTCACACCACTGGCTTCCTAAAGATCTTGCTTGGCTGGCCTTGGTGCCATCCTGAGGAAGAACCTGTGTGTCAAGTTTTCAATGACTCTATTTTCTCTGAAAAGTATCTTTAAAAACCTATCCTCTAAATGCTTTTTGTGTTACTTTTAGGTAAAGCAAAAGAAAAAGAGAATCTTAGCAAGAAAGGAGGCCAAGCCAAGCCAAGTGCCGTCGAGTCGGAGAAGTCTATAAATAGTAACAACTAGCAGTCCTTGGAAATGTGCCCTGCACTGAACTTTACACAGAAAAACTAATTTAAGGTTCACTCCTTTGTAAGGAAGTTGCCACTATCCCCTCATTGTCTGAGCATGAGTGTTTTGTTCCAGGATATTCAGCAAGTAGACAACATTTTTTTTTTTTAAAATAAGCAATTGCTTTAATCAAATTTTGAGTGATGTATCAACTATAAAGCTTTTCTTCCTCTAAAAAGAAAAGGATTATATTGCATTTTTGAATTCTGGATGTGTTTTCTTATAGATTGTATTCTTTCACTAATGCTGACTTTAGAGTGGAAAAATCTGAAATTGGTAACTGGTTGCACACAATTCATAAAAATGGGATTGTTTACTCAAAAAAAAGCCTCATTAAATGAAGTCTAATTAAATAAAATAATCTAATTTAAATTTTTTAAAAAGAAATATTTGAGTCAGCTAATAAAGTCCGTAATGAACGAGGGGGAGTGAAAAGAAAAATGAAGGCAAATGGGGATTATGACGGGTGAAGGACTTAGAGGGCACTGTACAGTTAACACAACTTTCAAAGGAAGAGGGCGTCGTAAGAGAGAGTGCAAATGGAGGGTTTGCAGGAAACCACTGAATGGAATTTGCACATCTAGTATGGTATATTTATTTAGTATTGGCTAAGGAAGTCTTGGCTGGCAAGGAAGTCTCAATGGCTTAGCACAAAACACGTTTATTTCTCACTTGCATTACCTACTCAACACAGGCCAAGAAGAGAGGAGGGGGCTGTGCTCCACTGTCATCAAAGGGCCCAGGTTGATCAAAGGCCCCACAACTTACACCATATCATCTAGAACAGAAGGCCTCCACAGTCACCACTGTGGGAAAAGATGTGGTGGGAGTCCTTGAATGTCACCCATTGCTTCTGTTCACAGTCCATTGGCCTGTACTTGTCAATGGCCCCACTTACCTGCCAGGGGACTGAGGAGGTAGAGGAGGAGATGATAACCCAGTGAGCAATAACAGTCTCTGCTATCCCTGTAGCAGACTTCCGGGCTTGTCTAACCATTTATTCAAAAAAAAATTTGGTCTCCCGTTTGTACCAAACAATATCCTGGGTGCTAAGGATACAGTGATGAATCAGTAGTACAAGATCTGACAATTAAGTCCACAAACTCAATTGTTCTTAGTGCTACATACCTTATCACTGGATATCACTATGGTAGCCTTTGAAATACTCCCCTTTGCAAGCAATGTACCAACACCAGCACCTGGTTCACCCTTCAAAGCAATTTTGAAACTCTTTCTGGAATGGCCATTATACATGGTGACATGGTGGCGAGTTCATGAACTTAATTGTATGGTTGTCTGGAAGGGATTTTTTAGCCAGTAAACAAATAACTGTATTGGAACACCTTCCCTACTTACTGGATCTGGCCC
Source organism: Heterohyrax brucei (assembly GCA_028571685.1). NCBI lineage: Eukaryota > Metazoa > Chordata > Mammalia > Hyracoidea > Procaviidae > Heterohyrax > Heterohyrax brucei. Next base: position 38,363,527 of record CM053145.1, read on the forward strand.
CAGTGACTTTTTATTTACCAAAAGATAAAGGAAATATTGAAAAGAAGTTATTTTGATGACATTCAGGACATCAAGGGTAATACAGTGACAGCTGTGATGGCCATTCCAGAGAGTTCCAAAATTGCTTTGAAGGGTGGACTCGGCACTGGCACTGATGCATAGCTTCTCAAGGGAAGTCCTTTGAAGTTGACGATAGTGATAGTCAGCAACAAGTTGTGTAGCACTTGTTCTAGGATAAGTTCAAGCACTTAATTGTCAGACCTCATAGTTGTGTTTTCTGCCCTATGGAGATGGAGGTTTTACTCAATCTTTGCCACTTTGTTTTTTCTCATTTCTGACCCTCTCTTCACTCTATTTCCTTCCTGGTTAGATTCATGGACAGGACTCCTGCTCAATCTCCTGTCACCTGTCTGGACTGTTCTTATACCAAATCTTTGCCAGACTACTGCATTGCATTAGATAGGGCAGATGTAATTCTGGACCCGTGAGCCAAATCTTTTCCAGTTTTGCAATTCCCATTTCCCAGGAGATGGGAATGAGTCTTTCAGGGCCAGTAGACTTCTATTGGAAGTCCCTAGGTGATGCAAATGGTTAATGCACTAGGCTGCTCACAAAAATGTTGGCTATGCAAGTCCACCTTGAAAGAAAGACCTGACAGTCTTTGAAAACCTTATGGAGCACAGCTCTACTCCGAAATACATGGGGTTGCCATGAGTCAAAGCCAATTTGACAGCAATTGGTTTAATTGCTTTGGATCTTATTGATGAAGATTAGGGCTTAGATCCTCTCCAGACAGACCTGTCCCAAGATGTCAAAGGAGATAGAAGCCACTGATCCAGCTCAGATGCCATGCTCGGTGAGGTGGATGAGGTCTGGTGAGCTGGGACTGGCTATGTTTCCAGCTTGCTGCCTCCAGGAGTACCACACTCCTCCACAGCCATAATAGAAGATCTGTTAACTCTGGAAACCAGTATAGCATGTAAACCTCCCCAACTCCGGCCATCCTGCAGTGAGCACTCCCTCCCGTTATTCCTATAAATCACCGGAGATGGCCTGGGAACCGATCGATGAGAAGAAATTATGCCACAGCATTAGATTTCATCATATACAACGTGAACTATTACTTTTCTGTCCTGTGGTATGAGGAATCATGAGAATTAATAGTCTTCCTCTTCCCCAACAAAGGGTTTATGACACAGTGTTACCTCCACTCTATTTCTTCCTTAAAACCATCAATTAATTTTAGGTAGTTATAACTACTCAGTCACTTCCTGAAATTAGCAAGCATCCCTCTCCCACACACACTCCCCAAAAGACAGTTTTAATGAGGTTTTTAAGTAATCATCTGCTTTCCCCGTTTTTGGCTCCCTTCTAATGCCTGATTCAGAACAAGGTTATACCTCATCAGATTCCTTCCCCTGACTTTCTACCTGGACATCTTTTGGCTCCATCTTTTTAGAGAAATATCTTTCAAGTCTGTTCTGCCTCTCCTCTGTAGAAGGCCGGGATGAACAAGCACAGGGTCATAGTAGGGGCAGTGGTGGTTCAGTGGGAGAATTCACCTCTTCCATGCAGAAGACCTGGATTCAATTCTCAGCCAAGGTACGTCAAGTGCAGCAACTGTCTATCTGTTGGAGGATGCTTGCAGGTTGTTATAATGTTGAGCAGGTTTCAGTGGAATTTCCAGACTAAGGTAAAGTAGTAAGTAAGGCCTGGTGATCTACTTCCAAAGAAACAGACAATGAAAAACCTTATGAAGCACAATGGTCTGATCCTGTTGTGCATGTGGGCTGACTGAACGATAGCTAACAACAATAAGGTCAAGGTGATGTCACAGTTACTCTGTTTCTCTTGTTCCACTATTCTATCTCTGATTCAGGACAAGGTTATTTCTGTTTCATTAGGCAAGTCCTTTCTGAGCTCTAATTCCTTTGAAAAATAAATGGAGGAGTGGAGTCCTTTAAGCAAATAGCCCTGGTGACACTCCACTGGGCATATCCCAGTGCTTCAGAGATCACAGTGTTCAAGGGTCAGCTTGGCAGATGGCTGGTGAAAGGTGGTCTGGGACATGGTGGTGATGCAGAAATAATATAGAACAGGGTCCTTAGTGACCACGAGCCAATCAGCATATACTTTTTAAGCGTCTGCTATGCCTAAAATATCTGGATGCTGTTTTAAACTTTTGCCTTATTTGTGTATGAAATCCAGATTTTTCTGGTAAGGAAGCAAGAGCTTCCATACAAGACTCATGGATACTCTTCCATTTAGTAACTCTCAGGTAAGTTTTTACTAGGTTCACAGAAAAGTTCCCCTGGAATCATTCATTCATGCATTTTCTTATACATTCAACAAACATAATTCACTGACTGTTATATGTAAAGCAGTACTCAGGATACTTTAAGGCATATAAAAATGACAAAACATAGCCCCAGTCTCTAAGTATTTGTTATCTTCTATGAAAGATAAGAACCTCAGGCAGGTATCTCACAATTCAAGGCAGTATGAGATAAATGCTTTGCTACTGGAAAAAATGTGTTTCTTGGCAGAAGATGCAAGAAGGGAGAGCTTAGCTTCTCCAGCTGGCCTGTTTTCTGCGGGCTTCTACACAATCCAGAACCTCACCCCACCTTCTAATCCTATTAAAGTTTAGAGTTTGACCCATGAAGCAATTTAGCACAAGCCCAAATAACAAAACAGCTGGAACAGTTCAATTTCTTCTGATGCCTTATGCCTCCCATCTCACACTTTCCAAGGCTGCAGCAGTGAGGGTTCCAGAAAAGAGCTCAACCAATGGATCTTTTTCCTCAGGATTTTTGGTCTTGGGCCTGAGAGAAGGGCTAGTCTTCTGTTGAGTATCTGGACGGTAAGATATGTCATTTGGGGGACCTATCGGCAGCCGTATTTCCTGTGCCCAGACCAGAAACCTGAGGGAAGTCAGTCAGCTTGCTCAGAGGAGTGCGAACGAAGCAGGGGCCGGGAAAGAAGCAATGATGAGGAATGGAGAGACTGTTGAGGAAATCTGAGACCTTGTGAGAGTTATTTCTAAAATCCAGCTGAGTTCTCGTTCTTGGGTTCCATGAGACATTTCAACATCGTTAGAGTAAGTCCTCCATTTTGCTTAAACCATCCCGAGTTGAGTTGGGGGTCTGTCACCTGGGTTACAGTGTCTTAAATTGATTGAAGCCCATTAGACCACAGAAAAAGTGTATAGAAGAATTATCCAAAGATCAGTGATCACAAATCTCGAAATCCTTCACACACAGTGAGGGAATCATGTGGCCAAATTGTTGGAAATTTAGAGAGGTTTGTAAAAGGATGCCTCTCAATGATCTGTGTTGAACTCCAATTGCCCATAACAGGGAGGGGTAGGGATAGCTTTTCTTTCATTTCAAGGCAAGAGAAAGCACTATTTGGAGAGCCACCAGCTAGGAGGACACAGGAAGCTAGTATCTGACTTCTTCCTTTGAAACCTCAAAGGCAAGAGGGCCTGGCAGGCTGACTGCTTTGGCTGTGAAGTTAAAGAAAACTGGCCTGCACTCGTGGAGCTTGCGAGGGTAAAGGAGGCAGGAGTCTTTCCTGTGGACCATGTGAGCACTAGGGAGAGAAAGCTGCACTGAATGTATCTGAAATCTTGCCCAGGGGATTTCAGTGAGCAGAACACCCAAAAGGGAGAATCAGAGTAGAGCGGACCATCAGAAAAGTAGTCCCTGGAGAAAGAGTGGCCAAAAGAAAGGAAAGGCAGAGGCTGAGTCATGGAAACTACTACCTTTTGGCCTCAGTGGGGCTTCTAACAAGCCATGAAGGCACTCACAAGACAGATTGCTTGTTAACAGTTGCTGTTGAGTCAGCTCCACCTTATGGCAACCCAACGCATGTCAGAGTAGAACTGTGTTCCATATGGTTTTCAATGGTTATGTTTTTGGAAGTAGATCACCACACATTTGTTCTAAAGTGCATTTGGGTAGATTTGAACCTCCAACTTTTTGTTAGCAGTAAAGAGTGTAACATTTGCACAACCTGAGATTCCCAGGTTGAGAGAAACCAAAAACTCAACACTCTCAGGTCAATTCTGAATCATAGAGTAGAACTGCTCCATAGAGTTTCCAAGGAGCACCTAGCAGATTCAAACTGATGACCCTTTGGTTAACAGCTGTAGCTCTTAACCACTATACCACCAGGGTTCACAACCACTACAGCACTGGGGCTCATAAGAGAGAGCCAAAGCCAAGTGCCGTCGAGTCGGAGAGAGAAGGCAGCTTTAAACATCTACAAGGACCATAGCCCATAGAGCCTATGAAATCAGTGAATGAACCAAAGAATGAGGGAGACAGAATGAATAAAGAAGACAAAAGAAGAATTGATGCCTTTGGATTGTGTTGGAGAAGAAAGTCGAATATTCCATGGACCACCAAAAGAAGGAAAAGATCTGTCCTGAAAGAAGTGCAGACAGGGCGCTCCTTGAAAGCAAGGATGGCAAGACTGTGTCATACGTACTTTGGACACATTGTCAGGAGAGGTAAATCCCTGGAAAAAGACATTATGCTTGGTAAGATAAAAAGTCAGCAAAAGAGAGGAAGACTCAGAAAGATGGACTGACACAGTGGCTTCACCAATGGGTTTAAGTGTAACAGTAATTGAGGGCATGGTTCAGGACTGCACAGTGTTTCATTCTATTGTATGTCGGGTTGCTGTGAGTTGGAACTGACTTGACAGCTCCTAACAATATAAACAACCCTTTAACGGAAAACTTTCTTGCTCTTTTTAACCTCTCCTCCTCCTCTGTACTCCAACTCTACAGGTAGTCAGAAGGAGATGAGCAGAGGAGAAGCTGTTTGTGAAAGAGATAAGACACTCATGGCCCTCTTTTCACCCTGTGGAAGGAGCCTACTTGTAGCTGACTGTAGCTTAGGCTAGGGGTGAAGGACTGTCTTCAGCAGGAGAGACCAGCAGCGAGACTGGTGAACATCACATGTTCACCAGTTTCTCTTTGTTTTTCTTCCATAAGGAGCATACTTCCCAGAACCCCTGAAGTTCAGTGGGACAGTCTCACTTCTGGAGAAAGAAATGTGGTTGAAAGTGATGTGTGTCACATTCAGCTTGAGGCCCAGAAAACCTGTGAGGGATCCCCTCACCTCTCCCTTCCTCTGGTGCCCTGAATGTGATGCCACATGTTGGTGGCAGAACTGTAAGGTCAAAGTGGCCTGGATCACTGAGTCACCATACAGAAGACAGCTGCCTGGGAGATCTCTAGACCTACAGAGAACTCTGAATGAGCGAAAATGAAATTTATGCATTAAATTAATGAGCATCTAGTGGTGTTTGTTAGCACAGAAACAGCCTATAATATACTAATTATCTTCGAATAAAGATGGAGACACTGATTGTTATATTGCAGTGGACACTGAATTACTGAATTCAGATACTGCGTTGGTGACTTAAAGTGACTTATATTCTCCAAGAAGGGTGTTGGTGATTCAATGGGTAAAATTCTCCCTGGTACCTGGGTTGGGTTCTTGGCTAACAGACCTCATATGTAGCCACCACTTGTCTGTCAGTGGAGGCTTGCAAGTTTCTGTGATGTTGAATAGGTTTTAGCAGACCTTCCAGACTAACACAGTGGCTGTTAGGTGCCATCAAATAGGTTCTGACTCACAGCAATCCCACGTACAACAGAACGAAACACTGCCTGGCCCTGGGCCATCCTCACAATTGTTACGCTTAAGCATCTTGTTGCAACTACTGTGTCAGTCCATCTTGTTGAGGGTCTGCATCTTTTTTGTTGACTCTCTACTTTTCTAAGCATGATTTCCTGCTCCCAGGACTAATCTTTCCTGACAAACAAGTCCTGAGAATGTGAGATGTAGTCTCACCATCTTTGTTTCTAGGGAGCATTCTGGTTGTACTTCTTCCAAGACAGATTTGTTCTTTCTTTCAGCAATTCATGGTATGTTCAATACTGTTCTCTAACACCACCATGCAAAGGTGTCAATTCTTCTTCAGTTTGCTGTACTCGTTATCCAGCTTTCACATGTCTAGGAGGCAAATGAAAATATCATGGCTTGAGTCAGGTGCACCATAGACTTCAAGGTGACATCTTTGCTTTTCCATACTTTTAAAGAGGTCTTTTGCAGCAGCTGTGCCTGATGCAATGTGTCTTCTGATTTCTTGACTGCTGCTTCTATTGCTATTGATTGTGGATCCAAGAAAACAATGTTCTTGACAACTTCAACCTCTCCTGTTTATCACGATACTGCTTATTGTTTCAGTTGTGAGGGTTCTGTTTCCTTGATGTTGATGTATAATCCATACTGAAAGCTGTGGCCTTTAAAGCATCAGTCAGTGCTTTGAGTTTTCTTCACTTTCAGCAAGGAAGGCTGTGCCATCTGCATGACAGACTGTTAACAAGACTTCCTCCAATCCTAATGTCCCATTCTTAGTCATATAGTTCAGCTTCTCAGATTATCTGCTCAGCAGAAAGACTGAATACAAGGTATGGTGAAAGGACACAACCGTGATGCACCCTTGTTGACTTCAAACTATGCAGGATCTCCACTACCCTTTTTTTTTTTAATGACTGACTCGTGATCTACCTACAGGTTCCTCAAGAGTACAACGAAGTGTTCTGGAATTCCCATTCTTTGTGATGTTAGCCGTAATTAGTTACCATGCGCACAGTTGAATGCCTTAGCACAGCCAACAAAGCACAGATAGGCATCTTTCTGGTATTTTCTGCTTTTAGCCGGGATCCATCTGACATCTGCTATGATATCCCTGGTTCCATGTTCTCCTCTGAATCCAGCTTGAATTTCAGGCAGATCCCTGTCGCTGTACTACTGCAGCCACTTTGGAAAGATCTTCAGCAAAATTTTACTTGCTTGTGGTATTAATGATATTGTCTGATAATTTCTGCATTTGGTGGAATCACCATTCTTAGGAATACGCAACAATATAGGTTTCTTTCAGATGTCTTCCAAATTTCTTGGCACTGGTAAATAAATACTTTCAGTGTTGCATCTGTCTGTTGAAACATCTCAGTTGATATTCTGTGAATTCCTGGAGCCTTATTTTCACCAATTCTTTCAGTGCAGCTTGGACTTCTTCCTTCAGTACCGCTAGTTCCTGCTTATATGGTACCTCCTGAAATGGTTGAATGTCAACCAGTTCTTTCTGGTATGGTGACTCTGTGTATTCCTTCTGTCTTCTTTTGATGATTCCTGAATTGTTTAGTATTTTCCCAGTAGAACCCTTCGTTATTGCAACACGAGGCTTGAGTTGTTTCCTCGGTTCTCTCAGCTTGAGAAATGTAGAGCACATTCTTTCCCCCTGGTTTTCCATCTACAGGTCTTTGTACATGTTACCATAATACTTTACTTTTGTCTTTTAAAGTTGCCCTTTGAAATCTTCTATTCAGTTCTTTTACTTGGTTATAGCTTCCTTTTGCTTTAGCTACTCAGCATTCAAGAATAAGCTTCAGGGTTTCTTCTGACATCCATTTTGGTCTTTTCTGTCTTTCCTGTCTCTTTAGTGGTTTCTTGCTGTCTTCACGTATGATGCTCTTGATGTCATTCCACAACTTGTCTGGTCTTTGGTCATTACTATTCAATGCATCATGTGTGTTGTTGATATGGTTTCTAAATTTAGGTGGGATATACTCAGGGTTGTACTTTGGCTCTCATAGATTTGTTTCAATTTTCTTAAGCTTCAACTTGAACTTATGTACGAGTAATTGACAGTGTATTGCACAGTCAGCCTCTGGCCTTGTTCTGACCGATGATTTGAGCTTTTCCACTGTCTCTTTTCATGGATGCAGTCAATCTGATTCCTGTGTATTCCATCTGGTGAAATCCATGTGTATGGTCACCATTTATGTTGTTGAAAAACGATATCTGCAATGAAGAAGTCATTGGTCATTTAAAATTCTATCGTGTGATCTCTGGCATCATTTTTATTACCTAGGCCACATCTTCCAACTACTGATTTTTCTTCCTTGTTTTCAGCTTTTGCATTCTAATCTCCAGTAATTATTGATGCATCCTGATTGCATGTTCAGTCAATTTCAGACTGGAGAAATTGGTGGAAATATTCAATTTCTACATCTTTGGCCTTAGTACTTGGTGTATAAATATGAATACTAACATTTCTGCTCTTCCTTGTAGGTGTGTAGATAATATCCTATTGCTTACACTGTAGTACTGTACTATAGATCTTGAAATGTTCTTTTTGACAATGAATGCAATTGCATTCCTCTTCAAGCTGTCATTTCCGGCACAGTAGACCATATGACTGTCTGATTCAAAATGACCAATACCAGTCAATACCATTTGAGCTCACTAGTGACTAGGATATTAATGTCTATGCATTCCATTTCATTTTTTATGATTTCTGATTTTCCTAGATTCACGCTGTGTACATTCCACATTCCCGTTATTAATGGATGTTTGCAGCTGTTTCTTCTCATTTTGAGTTGCACCACAGTGGTAAAGGAAGACCCTGAAAGCTTGACTCCATCTACCACATTAGGATCCACTCTCCTTTGAGGAAGCAGCTGTTCCCCAGTTGTCTTTTGAGTGTTTTACTACCTAAGAGGCTCATCGTCCAGCACTATATCTCACCACATTCTGCCGCTATTTATAAGGTTTTCACTAGCTAATTCTTTCCAGAAGTAGACTACCAGGTCCTTCTTCCTAGTCTGTCTTAGTCTGGAAGCTCAGCTGGAACCTGTCTGCCATGGATCACCCTGCTGGTATTTCAGTATTGGTGGCATAGTTTCCAGCATCACAGCAGCATATAAGTCCCCACAGTATGACAAACTGGCAGACACATGGGGGAGACTAAGACAGAAAAGGAGGAAAAGCCTGGTAATTTACTTCTGAAAATCAGCCAGTGAAAACCCCATGGACCACAGTGGTCCCAGCTGCATCTGATGATGGGGATGGAGCTGGACCGGGCAGTGTTTCACGCATCGTGCATGATGAGGCTGCCAGGAGTCTGCTTCTGACTACACAACACCTAACAGCAACAATATTGTCCGAGAACAGAAAAGGCAGAGATTTGAGCCAATGTTAAGGGAAGAACTATTCTTTTGGGTTATGTGAAGAAACAGCGGCAAACAAAAACCAATTTGCCTTGTGAATACACCCCACGGGTCTTGCTTCTTTGACACACTGGTTATGCTCGCCATGCAAATGATAATCCTTGCCTCACAAAGCTGCCCTAGATGGAATGTAACTTGGTGTATGTTACATGTCTAGTAAAAGTCAGTTCAGTCACCTTCTGGGAGAAAGAGTGGAAAATACAAAAATGTAGGAAAGAATATACAACAGGGAATGAAGGACATGGATGAAAAGTTTAGCTAGCTTTTGCCCAAAGTAAGACCTCCCTCTAGGTCTGGGGACCTGAGTTCTTCTAGAGCTGCTGGAAAACAGATTGAGTTTTATAAAAACACATGAAGTTTGGAAAAAGAGGACCTTCTTCAATGATTCCAAATAGAAAGAGATTCATGAACATAGAATCCCTGCTGGCTAGGGGACTGTGGACAAAACTGCCAGTCTCTCTGGCCTCGATGCTTTTATATGGACTAGGTGACCGCCCACCTGTCGGTTTATGGTACACTCTGGCATGCTCAGAAGTGAGGATGGCAAGACTTCAGCTTATTTACCTTGGACATGTCATCAGAAAAGACTAATAGCTCAAAAAGGATACCACGCTTAATAAAATAGAGGGTCAGTGAGAATGAGCAAAGATGGATTGGCAAAATACCGGCAAGAATGGACTTGAGCTCACCAACGAGCATGAAGATGGCACAGAATCCAGCAACATTGCATTCCATTATGCATAAGGCTGCTGTGAGTTGGTGCCCACTCTATGGCAACTAACAACAATGACAATAACAACAGATGGCCTTTGGGGCCCTCTGTAGCTCTAATGGCCATGCTAGGCTGAGAAGACCAGCAGGGACGGGTGAGGAGGGGGCTGAGCATATGCTCCATCTGTAGGGACATGGAGTCAACCCAGCTGGGAGCGGAAGCTGGGTAGAGCAGAGGAATCAAGTGCTTCAGGCTCTGTCCATCAAGGCCCAATAACTCTCTTAGTTATCAAGCCCAAGCCACTTTCTTGTGATGCCATCAGGGAAGCACACTTCCCTGTAGCTGGTGTGGCCCACCCCTGCATCTCCCCAGGCCTGGCTGTAAAGTAGGCTCGGACAGGCTCCACACTGAGTGTGCAAATGAAGCACAAATATTTATCCTCCCTGTAAAACACTGTGACACACTGCCCACTGTAGCTGGGCCCCATGGTCTTGTAAGCAGAAAGCTGGCTTTAGCAGGCAGATCTGGGACCATGTTCAAAATGCACCCAGCTATGGGGGCAGTATTGTCTACAATTGCAAAGGGCAGATTCTATTTCAGGCCTGTGGTGTGTGTATATTTCTCACTGACACGTTTTCAAAGCCAGATCAATAACCAGGAGATTTCCAGGGATATAAACGATGAGGCTGAGAGGGAGTAAAGTGCAGTGTGATTGGCAAAGCAGAGCCTCTGGGAGGTCCAGCTCCTGGCTCGTATTAGGGGTCACCATGCTGGGGATAAATGCCAAGATGATAAAAGATTTGCCCCCAGTAACAGGCATTCCCAGGAGAGCTTTTCCCTTGCTAGGGTGGGCGCCTGGAAGGCAGAGTGAGTGTGAATGGGACTGCTATGGGGGAAGGAGCTTTCTGGTCGGAGCCTGGAGGGAAGTACTCACACCTTGGGAATGGCCCTGCCCTGGAGTAGAAGGGTATGTTCCCTTTCTTCCAACAGAGGCACTGCTCCTGTCATGCTGGAGTCCATAAACAAAACCCACCCCAACCCACTGCTGCTGAGTTGATTCTTACTCATAGTGACCCTATAGGTCAGAGCAGAACTGCTCCATAGAGTTTCCAAGGAGTGCCTGGTAGATTTGAACTGCTGACCTTTCGGTTAGCAGACACAGCACTTAGCTACCATGCCACCAGGGTTCAGGAGTGCTTGGGTGTTACAAAAGGGTTAAGGTGTTAGAGGCTTGAGTCCACCCAGAGATGTCTCAGAAGAAAGACCCAGAGATCCCCTTCTGAAAAAGCATCCATTGAACACCCTAGACAACACAGTTCTCTTCTGACACACTAGATTCATCATGAGTCAGGATCATCTCCACAGCAGTGGTGGTCTGGCTACTTATACCCCTCCAGAGGGCCTCTCCTACCTAGTGCAGTGATAGAACCAAACAAAAAAACCCAAATCCATTGCTGTTGAGTTGATTCCAACACACGGCATACAATAGTGATAAAGAGGAAATGTTAGTCAGAGACTACTTTATGTAGATAAAGTAGATTCTAGTCATCTTGACTGATTTTAGGGACGATGCACCAGGCAAGCATCCCTATTTTGCTTTCTCCCAAGTTGCCATGAGAGTCTCAAAGGGAGAACTGGGAGAACCAAGACACATTTGTTGACTCTTCCACTCTTGATTGGGCCTGACCATAAGGAGGTGCAGGAGGTCTACAAGCAGAATCTGTAAGCTGTGTCCTGAGCTCCCCACTCTTTGGTCAATTCCCAAATTTCTGCCTGATGCTCATTCCACTGGGACATAGGGCTCTGGCATGAACATCTCCAGAGACATGGCCTTCTGGGGTATGGGGTAGGCTGCTATCATGGGGTTCCCATCTTGAATTCTCAATCTCTTGTCTTACTGTCTCTCTTTCTCTCTCCAGCACTGGGGTCTATGAGTTCTGGTAGCAGACTATGGAGGCCTAGAGTAGGCAGCTTGCTCAACCCTCTGCTCCTCCGTCTCTTCTCCCACTGAGAACAGGGAAGGATGGCACCCATCCGACACGCATACTTTCTGCCGCTGTGACTGGGAAGCACCCTTTTTCCCTGGGGAAACAAGGTTAGGAGCCTCCCCCAGCCAATGCTCCACTGCTGGGATAGACGTTACCAAAGTTGATTTGTTATTAATGATGTTCTAAAAGCAGTGAGTTTGTGGCCAGGGGAAATCAATTGGCCAGAAATGTGACAAAACAGGAAATACTCTACAGCTCATGAATGTATGAATTATTGATGCCTTTGCTTTGAGGCTTTCAGACACCAGTGCTTAGTGATAAACAGCAAAGTGCGCTTTACCACACTCCTGCCCATCCCGCCTAGTCTAGAACCCTTGGAGAGTTTGCCCTGAAAACAGTGTGATCTCAGGGCCAGGGTGGCATGTAGACAGGGAGAGAGAGGAGTCAGAGGAAGTATGGTGAAAGCTGCCCAGCTAGACTTCTCTCTGAGGCCCCCACTTTTGGTCCTGGTGGTACCACTCTGGGACTTGGGGGCTGTACTTCTCCCCAGACTCAGCTACTGTTAGTGGCCCTTTGCCTTTCACTTCTACTGGTCTGACAAGCCATGGCCACTTTCAGGGTTACGGACTGCAGACTCTCTCCTTTTCTGAGGGTCTCGAGTGTAGGGTCACTGTTACTCAGAGTTGAATCAACGACAAGCTGGTTGACTTGGAATCAGGGTGGTACAAATAGTTAAGTGCTTGGCTACTAACTTAAAGGTTGGTGGTTTGAACCCATCTAGAGGCACCTTCTCCCAAAAGCCCACAGCCTCAAAAGACCCATGAAGTGCATTTCTACTCTGCAGTACGTGGGGTCACCATGAGTCAGAATTGACTAGACTGCAACAAGTTGGTGATGAAACTTTGGGAGTGTCACCTGATATTTGCATGAATAGAAGAAGAAAAATACTCTCAGCTACAAACAAAAAACAAATCTTGTTCCTTTAGTTCTATAAACCATTATCCCCTCAATTCAAGCTTTAAGATTTCCAGCTAAAATATGATGTTAATGGTTCCTGAAGGAGATAAGAATTCATCCCCTGATGTCTGTAGTGCTCAGATATTCATTGGTTCGCAGACTCCAAGAACAACAAGATCTTTAGGGGTTGGCTGCCTTGCCCCTCCTTCCCTTCTCTTGCTTTTTAAGTCTCTATTTTTCACCAGCTATTGGTATTGCTCATAGCCCTGTAAATAATTTCATTGCCACGCAAATGCTGACTCCCTTTAAGAGGATCTGGTAAATCCTGATTATGAATTCGCATCCCCACTTCTAACCTGGTTGCTCACTCCTTCTGCCTGGTCCCTGCTGGGTGCAAATGCATATAGGAAGCTAGCTTACAGGCTGACAAGTTTAGCAAATGAATGAACACATTTCCAGTCGACAGGATAAATTTTCACTTGGAACTGTCCCTGCCCTCCACCAATGCATTGGGTGCACATCTCACTTCAGGGCCCTTCAAAGGAGAAGAAGAAACAGCTATTATGTAGATGACACCCTACTTGCTGTCAGAACCTTTGCTTAGCACTCTAACCCTTTCCCTGCCAGGTTGTTGGACTGAGCTCTTGCAAGTCCTGGTCCTCGACTTGAGAATCTCTCAGATTCAACCATTCAAACCACCTACCCACTGCCACAGAGTCAATTCTGAGTCATAGAGTCAGACACCTTAGTGTTTCCAAGGAGTGCCTGGTGGATTAAAACTACATTCCTTTTAGTTAGCATCCATAGCACTTAACCACTATGCCACCACGGATTCCTATCTCATACCAGCGTAAACCAACGATATTTGATTTCTGAGCACCTGTCAGAATGAGTTTCTCATTCGGGCTCAGTGCTCACTCCTGCAGGACTTCTCACTTTACTTTCCATGGCGTGTGATCATCAGAGAGCCTGGGCCAGAGAAACCTGACACGGAGGCATCTGGGCCTTCTGAAAGATGGTCCAGTGGGCAGAGCTTCTGCAGAGACAGCAGGACAAGGGCTAAGGAGGAGCTGGAAGGGGGAGAAAGAGCCATTTTCTCTGGGTAATTTCCCCAGTCAAAGCCATTCCAGACATAAAGGCAAAAAAGATGGGGCCTTTGGGCACATTATGGATTGAGTAGTGTCCCTTCAAAATAACGTGTTGGTATCCTAACCCTTATAACTGTGGCTGTGATCTTCTTTGGGAACAGGACTCTCTCTTATGTCAATGAAGTCGTATTGGTGCAGGGGTGTCCTAAAGCCAATCACTTCCGAGTTACTGAAAAGAGCAGATTAGACACAAAGGTGTGTACAAACTGGGAAAGACATACCCAAGGAATGCTAAGGAAACAAAGAAAGCCTGGAACTCCTAACAAGATAAAAATCTACAAGGCTGAGTTCCTGATAGAGGCATCTAGCCTCCAGAACTGCAAGAAAAATAAACGTTACTCTTTAAAGTCATCCACTTGTGATATTACTGCCACAGCAGCACCAGCATTAGGTAACTGGGACAGGACAGAACTCTGGCCTTCCTCCAGAGAAGCTGCGTATCCCGGTCTTGGGGCTGTCAGGCTTCCCTCATCTCCACCCTGCTCTTCTCCTTGCCTCTGGTCTGTTTCTCAGAACAGCTGGTCTTTGTCTTGACCGCTTCAGGTTTCCTTCAGCGAAGCAAAGAGCAGTGGGCTCCAAAAGAGCAGCTGCCACAGGACTTGGCTTGAACTAACCTTGAGTCTCTTCCAGAGTTGACTCAGTTTCCCCACGAGCTTTAAGTGTGTGGAGGGAGAGAGTCAGGTCTCACTGAAGACAACATTTATATTACTTTAGGCAGGAGCAACTGTTACCTGCATAAACCGTATTCTATCAGCAACGACCTAAGTCAGCATGGCATTCTGCCTGCTGGCCCCTTGCTCACCACTGCTACGCTATCCGCCCTGTGCTGGTCCTCCCATCCTGGCACTAGCCACAGCCCCACATCATCAGCCAACCTGGAGATTCCCTCCCTGCCAGGGAAGCTGCCACCTGGCTGGGCTTCAGATCCCACAAGGGACACATCGGCCACTGGAAACAATACTGCAATTTGCCTGCAAACTGCCAAAGCAGCAGCTTTCCTGATACCTGACGTCACACCTCCTGCTCAGCAGCAGTAGCGAAGAACATAGTCTGAAACAACCCCCTCACAGTGCCCAGTCGCCATGCCTGGACTAGTGTGGTTTCTTCACTGATGAGGCTGAATCTGCCCCAACTGGTGGGTGCATGGCCTGGCAACATACAAATCCTTCTGACTGATATGCCAGTCGCAGCAACAGATTCCAGATGGTCATCTGGGCTACTAGACACGCTCAGCTCACCTTCCCTGAAGGCATAGGGGGTGGAAGGCAGGGTGGTGGAGGTGGATCAGGGAAGATCTAACATTAGCTTTGTCATAGATTGACTTGTGTCCCCCAAAAATATATGTAGCCATGTGGCTGGGCCAGTATCTTGCGACTGTCCTCCATTCTGTGGTTTTCCTATGCTGTATGTTAAAGGATTAGAGTGGGACTGTAAATCCCTTTGTAAGGTCACCTCCTTGTTCCACTGTAAAGGGAGTTTCCCTGGAGTATGGCTTTTCCACTCTTAATTCTTTCATCCTGCAAGAGATAAAAGGAAAGAGAAGCAAGCAGAGATTTGGGAACCTCATACCATCAAGAAAGCAGCACCGGGAGAAGACTGTATCCTTTAGACCCGAGCTTCCTGTACCAAGATGCTCCCTAGACAAAGACTGATGCAATATCAGACTTTCCTCCAGAGCCGACAAGGGGAAAGCCTTCCCCTGGAATGGACATCCTGAATTTGGACTTGTAGCCTACCGGACTGTGTAAGAATAAACCTTCCTTTGTTGAAGGCATCCACTCTGTGGTATTTCTGTTAGAGCAGCCCTAGCTGGCTAAAACAGCTTCTTCAAAAACAGGGCACAGTGAAGTACAATTGACACTAGACCTGAACTCCCTTCCTGGCTGTGCTTCCTACTTACATAATGTGATTTGAGGCAAGATTCCTAGCATCTCTGACACGTGTTTTCCTCACTATGAAAACAGGAACAATAAACCCTACCTCACACACTTGTAGTGAGAATTAAAGATAACACGTCCAGCACATAATGGATATTCAATAAACATTAATTCACCTTTCAGTCCCTCTTAACCCGATGTGGTGATTCTAAGTGGGGAAACTATACTCAGTCAATATGCTGCCATCCAATCAGGATCCTTTTACACACACTATGTCTTTAAACAACCATTAGAAGTCAACTCAACCGACCATCCTCTAGTGCTTGATTGCCTTCTGCTGTGTTTCTTGTGGTGGTTTTGAGCCCCTGCTTGAACACCTCCAGGGACAGTGATCTCATTAGCTTCCAAGATAGCCCATTATTTTTAGATAGTGAAGCCTGTTTGATAGCTCTTTTGAGCGAGCTAGAATCTGGAGTTCATTTGCTTGTAGTTTTCACCTCTGGGTGTCAGTTTCATCTCCAGGACCACTTGGACTTATTCTAATCCCTCCGTCTCCCATTCGACACTCTAGCGGGCATGCAGAAAATAAAGACTTTTCCATAAAAGGGTCTCAGGTCAAGGCAGCTGAAAGGAAAGGCTGGGATCTTTCCGCTTCGTGTCTGTGTTTTTCATACATGAAGGATGTGAATTCGGGGCTTCCTCAGTAGGGTTCAGAGTCCTTGAGTGATGCTTAGCAGGTAAGTGAAAGGCTGGGGATTTGGGCCTACCCAGAGGTGCCTCAGAAGAAAGGCCTGGTGATCTACTTCCAAAAAGTCAGCCATTGCAAAGTCTATGGAGCACAGTCCTACTCCGACACTCATGGAACCATCATGAGTCCAAATCAGTTTACTGGCACTACCAACGGGCTTCAGTGGAATTTGTCTTCCAGTCTTAGACTGGCAACCTAGGTTCCTTTACTCTGGAAAAGAGATGGTTTCATCAACCTGTACTGTGTTCCCCAGACCTGGTACGTGTGATCCAGCAAACCACAACTTGCTTTGGCATCCTGCCTGAATTGAGGGCTCAGGAGTGCCAGCACAGGGCAATCCCACAGCAGAACCCTGCCTCGGTCGTAGGTCAGCTCCCTACAGTCCCTGTCAACAGGGCCAGCTGACAGCTCTCAGAATGATTTTATAGAAGTGGAATTTATTTTGACATGCAACCATGCCTGTGCTTCACGCACACCAGCCAAGAGTTTTGGGTGGGTACTCATTCCCAATCCCCCAAAAAGGAGTGTACTTGAAGTGGGAGACCTGGGGTCTGGCAGCTTCATGCCTGAGCTTTAGGATCCTGGGTTCTCCCTGGGAGATCCAGCGGCAGAGCCAAGGAAGGGAAGTGGGGAGAGATCTGCAACTGGGAGACCCCATCGAGGAGGGAGATGGCACGTCTTGCACAGAAACAAGAGGAGGTTTGTGGAGTCTGGGCTAAAACGCAGCATCCGTGAGTGAGCAAACTGCTTCCCACCAGTCCAGTCCTGAACTGGAAGGCAGTGTGGCTTCATGCCCAAAGGAGGTGAGGACAGCTAGAGCTGGCAATTTTGCCATGTGGCCAGGCTCCACTGGGCAGCTCCAGAGAAGAGCCTTTATTGCACCTCAGAGGTAGTTCCCCAGGCCTGAGCCTCTCTGAAGAGACCTCTGGCTGCTCAGCTATCCTGGAGCATAACTGTGCATTTTACCCGACCCGGCCCCCTAATCTCCATAGGTTTGACTTACACCCTCCTCATTACAGGCAGGCAGCCCCAAGGAAGTTGCCTGTTTAATGTGCTGCGTTACCCCCAGAAACCTTCTCTGCTCTGGTGCCTCTGCCAGACTCTTAGATACAGGAGGAGGTAAATTCACGCACCTGAAATATCAGTTTTCTTCTGCAGGGGCTTCCTCTTCCCCACCCTCTTTCTATTGCAGGGAATTTGAACTCTCCTGGGGGACATGTTTTCTCCTTTCTGCAGTGAAAGACACTCTCCAGAGACAGGGCTTCTTCTCTAAAAGCCTTATAAGAAGGCTCTTCTTGTTCTTGTTCACTAGATGGTAAGAGGAAATGGGTGGTAAGATTTGAGGTTTCAAAACGCTCCTTGTCACAAACAAAATTTCCTTAGGCTTCCAGCTGCAGGTGCTGAAATTCCCTCAATTCTAGTCACTTTGTTGGAAAGGACTATGTTTTTTCTCCAAGACTCTGTCAAAATGCAAATATTTCCAGAAAGGGTAACACATTAACTCATTACCATCCATTATCACTTTAGTATAGTTTAGCAGCTTCTCAGTTGACAGCAGGGCCCTGGGGAGAAGAGAAAGTTGAGTGGGTGTGGTTTGACACAGGGAGAGAACAGTGAAGCCGGGAAGGACCGGTGGTGGAGTCCACCCAGAGGTGCCTGGAAAGGCAGACCTGGCAATCGGCTTCCAAAAAAATCAACCATTGATTTGAAAAATCAGTGGAGAACAGCTGTACTTTGACACACATAGGGTCACATGACCTAGGATCAATTGGACCGCTACTGACAGGGTGTAGCAAAGGCTGCCTGAGAAGGCAGATTAGGTATGGACCCCGAAGTGGAGCCCTGGGCTAGAGGAGGGCCCTGGGGACAAGTGGGGAGCAGTGAAGGAGGCTACACATACCGAAATAAGTGTGGAGCAGGGGAAGCCTAACTGGGACCTGTTGCGGTGCTGTCATGCGGCTACTCCCTCAAGTTCAAGTTCACCTCATTTTCAGGAAGGGCAACCTTGGATAAAGAGAGTTCTCCTGTCTTTTATAAGAAGAAAAGAACTTTGGAGATTATTTGGAGACTATTACATTTAGTTTTATCATACATTGTTTTCTTTCCTAGTTATTTGCTACTTATGCTAATGTTAACATTAATGTGTACTCCCTAAAGACATAATGAGTGATGGAGAAGGAAGAGCAGGCACACCCTAAATGTCAGGGAAAGTCAGACAGGGATTAAAATCAGGCTACAGCTAATCCTCAAGGAAGGTAACCCACACACAGGTAACAGAGTGACTGCAGCCTTAGGCAATATTTTTCAGCAATCTCCAGTGGGGATTGTCACAAAAACTTCCTCTCTTCAGGCTTCTTTAACCAGACCAAGTAGGTATTTTGTAAAGAAGAGAGACAACTATTATAGCTACAGTTTCCTTCTCAGGCAAGTAGTCCCTTTGGGCTGTGGGCAGTGCTGGGAGTAGACGTGGAAGGCCAGGAGCTAATACGAGTGCAGGGACCTGGGGGGACTGCTCTACATGTTGACTGAGAAGGGTTTGGAATTCCAGGGACAATCCAGACGGAGAGAGACCAGGAGAGCTGTGAGCAGTGCAGCATGGGCAGGGAGGAGAGAAAAGTCGGCAGGGAGAAGCTGAGGTCGCAAAGCAAGGGGGCATGGAGCCCCCTTGAAAGGTCTGTGGGAGTAGGCCTGTGGAGGGCATTAGTAAGGATTCTACTATTCCCTTAGAATACTTTTTGGGTTTGCTGCTGAGTAAAACCCTTCTCTATCCTTCTCAAGCTTTCAGTAAAGTCTGGCACACAGTGAAGAAACTGACTGGAGTTTCTCACAAAAGGGAGGAATTCCACATCTGGACTGATGTGTTATAAAGAAGGGGATGGCAGGTGTCAGCAGCTAGATGGCCATGCTATTAACAATAGTTAGGTGCTGTTGAGTGGATTCTGACTCATAGCAACCCCATGGGACAGAGAAGCACTACCCCATAGACTTTTCTTGGCTGTAATCTTTATGGAGGCAAATCACCAGGTCTTTCTTCTACAGAGCAGCTGGATGGATTCAAACCACCTACCACGTGGTAACAAGTAAGTGCTTAACTAGGACTCCTTAGACTGACTGAAATCGGAGAGAAAATAGCTACGATCAAGAGAATGTAAGCTTCCCAAGAATGTGAAGAAATTTTTCCAGAGTGAGGAAGGTGGCCAGGTGGTGGGAAGATAAACAGGGAGGGGGCAATGGTCCAAATTCATTATATATCTGTGTTTTCAAGACCAAAAGACTCCTGTAGACATTTGGGATATCACTGTTATTGTTATTAGTTGCTGTCTTAGTCATCAAGTATTGCCATAACAGAAATACCACAAGTGGATGGCTGAACAAAGGGAAATTTATTTCCTCATAGTATAGTAGCTAAAAGTCTAGATTCAGGGTGTCAGCTCCAGGCAAAAAGCTTCTCTCTTTGTTGGCTTTCTCATCAGTCTTGCCCAAACTAGGACTTTCTTGTTGCAGGAAGCCTGGGTCCAAAGAGCACAGCGCTCTTAGCACTGCTCCTTGGTGGTATGTGGTCTCCTTCTCTGCTCCAAGTGGTACAAGCCACTCACAACTGCTTTTACTTTTGATCAGGGGCATGATCTGGTTAAGGATGTTTCAATCTTATCCTAATCTTCATTAACATAAAATTACAATCACAGAATGGGGGTCAACCACACAGTATTGCATTTCATGGCCCAGACAAATTCATACACACATTTTGGGGGGACATAATTCAGCCTATGACAGTTGCCCTCAAGTTGGCTCTGACTCACAGCTACTTTATGTGCAACAGAACAAAAGGTTGTCCAGTTTTGCGCCATCTTCACAATTCCTGGTATGCTTGAGTCCATTGTTGAAGCCGCTGTGTATTCTGGGTGCCTTCCAGCCAAGAGCACATCTGTCAGAACTATATCAGACAATATTTTGTTGTTATCCATAGGATTTTCGTTGGCTAATTTTTTTTAAAGCACATTGCTATGCCTTGCTTCCTAGTCTATCCTTGTCTAGAAGTTCCTTTGAAATTGTCCATGAGGACCCTGCTAGCATCTGAAATACCAGTGGCATAGCTTCCAGCGACAAAGCAACACATAAGCTACCACAGCACAACACAGTGACACACAGGTGATGGCTGAAATATTACCACCAGGATAATATTTGAGGAATTTGTCTGATGCTGTGCCCCCCCCGCCCCGCCCCTGCATCTCTTGTATCGCACCATTGCCCCCATTCTGAAAGTGACAAGCAGGCATCAAGGGAGCAATGACAATTATAGGAGGCAACTCTTGTTTTCGGTGTTTCAAAGCCCTGGCCTCCAAGTGGGACAGGGAGAACCGAGGCCACAGCAATAAATTCGGAAGACTGCACACTGTATGCCCCACACCCCCGGATCCCGATGAATCCATACAGCCAGGTGAAGGAGGCAGAGTCAGGGCAGCTGACAAGCTGCTTCCTGGTGAGAGGACAAGAGCAGAGGGCAGCAGGTTCCACTTCACTGCAAACAGTCTGTTTGGACACCACAGGATAGAAGCCTTCACGCTTTTCTCTCTCAGACACTTGCCATTTCAACCCAGAAGTTACACTATCTCAGCAAAAAGCTGAAACCCACACCAACCTGGAGCTGGAATTCACATACCAACACAGCGAGCGCCTGACCGCCCCCAGCCGGGCTCTCAGGGGAGCGACTCACCCGCGGTGCAAACGCCAAACACCAACGACGACGGGGGCAGCTGGAGCCGCCCCAGGTGTCAGCAGAGAGAAAAACTATCCATGAATGAGCCCACAATGGCCGTAAAACAGACATCCCAAGGTTGGAGTGTAAAGCTCATGCCACTCCAGTTGGCAGGCGGGCAGCCCCGACCCGTTGGCGGTGGGCGAGGGGACATGGGGACATCTGAGCTTCCTGCAGTCACCCTGCTGTTGAAATTCACCACATGGGTCGTTGCCTTGGCCGGCTGCCCTTCCTTCTCCACCCCTTCTTCCCGAGCCTGGAGAACAGACTATTCTCTGCACTCAAAGGAGCTAGGATTCCCCGGCTTTTACAACCTGTTTCTTGCCTCGCTTCACTTTTTCTGTGCACCTTTTCTCTTCAGTGGGTGGGTACCATTTATCCACAGCAATTAATCAGTTTACGGTCTGATGTCCTTTCCCTTGGCTTGTTCTGATTTCCTTTGTCTGCTCTGCAGTTTCTTAAGGCCTCCATCTCTGCTCTGATGCTGAAGTCTGATTTTCTCAGGGTTCTTCCTGGGCTGACTTTAGGATTTTTTTTAAAAATTACGGTTGAGTGAAAATTTGCATGCCCACCTATGTGCAGCTCCCACTGCTCTCCCTGTCCCGTGACAGCACATTCTTCCTCTGCATTCTATACATGTCATATTCTCCTAACAATCTCCTATCCCCTCCTCTCCACCCTTTCCCCCACCTCCAGTAAGAGGTCAGCAGGACAACATCCTATTGATGCATAGAACCATAAAGTGTACACACGATATGGTCCCTCTGAGTCACCAAGTCTAATCCATTCCTGTCTGAAGAGATGACCTCCGTTCTGATTTACGGGCAGGGGCAGCATCAGGGTCAGGGTCCATGACTTTAGGACTTTAAGGGGACAGAGGATGGCCTGCTTTAGCATCTGTACCCTCAACTAGAAAATGAGCCTCAGCCTTCCAGTCTGGGGGGAAAGAAATAATAGGCCATGCTCCAAACCAAACTAAAGGGAATATTCCCCCAGAGAATTCACAGCCCCTGTCAAAAACCAAACCTGTCTCCTTGAAATTGATTCCAATTCATAGTGTCCCTATAGGACAGAGTAAAACTACTGCATAGGATTTCCAAGGCCATAATACTTGTAGGTCAACCCTGGTGGTGTAGCAGTTAAGTGCTGTCACTGGTAACCAAAAGGTTCGCAGTTTGAACCTGCCAGGTGCTTCTTGGAAAATCTATGGGGCAGTTCTACTCTGTCCTGCCGGATCGCTATGAGTAGGAATTGACTCTACGGCAGTGGGTTTTGTTTGGTTTAATATTTATGGAAGCAGATTGCTACATCTTTCTCCTGCAAATTTGCTAGTGGCTTTGAACCACCAACCTTTCTGTTATCACCAAAGTACTTCACTATTGTACCACTGGTCTCTATCACAGCCCCAAGAGGTTATCCATTAATCACCTCTGGAAGCCTTTGCAGGGTTTGTAATGTAAATGACTCTGTCGTCATGGTAACCTGGGCTAGCCTGTTTGGGGCTCTCTCTGCAAGCCTGGCTCTTCTGAGTTTCAGGTTTATTTTACAGGCTGCTAGCTCGGCACTTGGCTGGCTCCAGCCTGGCAGGTTTTAAGAGCATCTTCTGGTGAATTGGGGCCTTAGAGAAAGGCTGGGCCTAAACTAGTCCTCATTCAACAATATGGTTCCAGACCTACTCGCCCACACAAGGGAGATGAACTAACTCACTGTATCTTGTGGATTGATTGGATGTGTCCATTGAGAGCAGAGCTGTATAATTAGAAACACTTGAGCTTTGAAGCCAGATACTCCTGGGTTTGAGTATAGGCTCTGCTACTTACCCCTTGTATCTCTGGACACCATACCAAAGCTCTCAGGTAAACATCTGTGAGAAGAGATAATAACACCTAGTTCACGGGGTAATTGGCAGAAATAAATAAGATAATGATATAATGTAGAAGTAGCACACTTTCTGTAATGGGCCAGAGAGTAAATATTTTAGGCTTTGCGGGCCATGTACTCTCTGTCACAGCTACTCAGCTTTGTTCTCATCATGTAACAGTGGAGCCCTGGTGACACAGTGCTTAAGAGCTCACGTACTAACCAAAAGGCTCGCAGTTCAAATCTAACCAGCTGCTCCTTGGAAACCCCATGGGGCAGTTCCATTCTGTCCTGTAGGGTCACTGTGAGTTGGAACTGACTCATTGGCAGTAGGTGGGTAGTGTGAAAGAATCCACACGCATGTGAACAGGTGAGCCCGGTGGTATGCCAATGAACTTCACAGTTTGCTGGCCCCGTAAGATGCCTGGTATATATTTATTGTTGGTGCTGTTGTTGTTAGCTGCCGTCAAGTTGGCTGTAACTCCTGGTGATCCCATGTACAACAGCATGAAACACTGCCCCGTCCTGCGCCATCGTCAGGACTGTTGTTGCGCTCAAATCCATTGTTGAAACGACCGTGTATCCTGAGTGCCTTCTCGTCTTCAGGGTTTGTCTTCTAGCACTACATTCTGTTGTGACCTATAGAGTTTTCACTGGCTAATTTTTCAGAAGTAGATCACTATTCCAAGTCTGTTGTTAGGCACTCTCACATATGACTTACTAACTCTTACTAGATATTGAAGGAAAGCGAGTTGCGTGTAAAAAGGTATATGGTGTTAGGGGAACGAGCTGAAGCCGGAAGACCTGTGACTAGCTGTGCCCTGAATTGACCACATGCCCGCAGAGAAATACATCACTTTTCAGAGCCTCTGTTTGCTCATCTTCAAATAAGGAAATTGGTTACATCTCAACTGTCCTTTCACATTCATGATTTCTCTAAGACAGTGGGAACGTATTTTTGCGGGCACTGAGGTACATTTATCTTACAGACTTATTAAGGTCAAACAATCAATTGAGTGTATTCATTCATTTGTTCATTCATTTGAATACAAATAGCACTATACATTCCCTACAGGCCTTGTTCCTCATGAAATATTAATGAGAATACAGAGACATGCAAGATTCAGCCTCTTCTTTCAAAGGGCAGGTGTCCAGTGCCTACAACGTGAGGTTGAGGTGGTGCAGCTGTTATGTGGGAATTCCAGTCAAGGAGAAAGCTCTGTGAGTGGAGTGGGGGGCGGGGGGCCTTCAAGTGGGTAAAGTCTGGCCCTTGTCAAGTTGTCTGGGATGACTATGTAGCCTGGTCAGGAGCCACAGTCAAATTCATGATTTGCATCCTTGGCCACAGTGGAAGAGGAACCTCAGGCAGCAACACGGTGCCACAGAGCCGAGGGCAGGATGAGTCGTTTAGGCTGGCTTCAGCGTCCTGGCCCTGACAGGCTCTGTAGAATCTTCCCATCCCTCGGGCAGGCAGAAGTGCACAGAGGGCCTGGCAACTTGCTGCGCTGGGCTGTGATTTACAACCATTCTTAACCCCAGGTCCTTTTCAAAGGGATTAGCTGGGGATGAGGGAAGGACACAGGGATAACGAATCGGTTTACAACACTCTGATTTATACCAGCTCTGGGCAGTGGGGTTCTCCAAGATCATCCAAGAATGAACGGGATTCAGAGCTACGTTTCTTCCTTCACTGTTTGTTGATTCCAAACAACCAGTGTTTAGGGGTGGGCCGAACTCATTTTGCCTGAAGGGTTCTCAGCCTGGAAAACTAAGCAGGCGTTAGCAATCAGTCCATCTCCTCAGTAAGAGGCCAGGGCCCATGGAGCCGGGAGGCTGTGGACTGAGATGCATCTCTCCTTTCAGAGTGAAAGGCTCACGGCTGCCAAGATCACGACCTGCTTTCGGAACTTAGCATGTTGATGGGGTCAGGTCTGTGTTGACAGCTGTTGGTGGGAGGATCATGTGGGAGGTGGTGCCTGGTGCTGGTCTAGAAGAACATGGGCTTTTCTAGCCTATGGTCACAATGTGACCACAAGAAAAAGCTTTCCTCCCCTGGGCCTCAGCTTACCTCTCTGTAAAATGGGGTCACCTCTCCTGCCCTCTCCACCCTCTGAGGCCTATGAGCAGGAGCAGTTTGGCTGATGCGATCTGTGGGAACAGGCAGGGCATGACTCCAAGTGAATTCTATTTATGTGGTTTATTCTGATGACACTGTTTTCTCCCAACAAGCTCCAAGTGCTGTCCAACTGTTCTTTCGCTCTCACTCTGTGGTGTCGCTGTGAAGCGGAGTATTTCTAGTTCTCACGGACAGCTTTCTTTGCTATGGGAGGCAATATTCTGTTCATTAATACCACTACCTTACATGTGTATGGCACTTCACAGTTTACAAAGCAATTTCAGAGACATTTTCTGATTTTTTTCTACATAACATCCCTTTGAGAGTAGCACAGTAGACATTTCTGGCTTGGACTTAAAAACTGAACCAAACAGAACCCAGTGCTGTTGAGTTGATTTCCAACTCATAGCAGCCCTATAGTGCAGACTAGAATTGCCCCATAGAGTTTCCAAGGAGTGCCTTGTGGATTTGAACTGCTGACCCTTTGGTTAGCAGCTGTAGTACTTAACCACTAAGCCACCAGCATTGACAGTTCAGACTTAGAGATGAGGAAATCGTGTAAAGTTAAATGGTTTAACCCTGGGCAAGGTCCACACCACCAGTAGGTGGCAGAGCTGAGACTGAGACTAGCACTCTGCCAGGTACCTGCTGCTGGCTCGTCTTCCTCCTCTGACTCATCAAAACTCATGGGAAAATGTGTTAGCACCCCTTACAAAGCTATTGTTCTGGTTTGTATGTAGCTTTTCGCTGTGTCAATGGACAGTTTGATTTGGAAGAGTGCTGAGAAGCAATTTACAAAAAAAGAAGAAGAGAGTTTGATTCTTTAAAACTGCTGTCTATCCCCAGAGTTGAGCTTCCTATCATTATCACTGGTTCAAAATAAATCCCATTTCAAATTGTAGCATTTCCCCAAGGCTTTCACAACCTCAAGCCAGATGGGCTTGCAGGAGAGTATGAACTATTTTTACCACAGTCTGGGTTCTCCCTATTCATTGTTGGAGGAAAAAGACAGTTGAAAATCCTAAAGAACGTTCGCTGGCTGCGATGTGCACCCAGCTGTTCCCATGCGCCTCCCCCACCTGTCGGTTGGTATGTGCTGCCAGACCCGGAGTCCAGCACCATTTTCCGCTGACAGGCTTGCCTGTCCACCACGTCTGAATTAAATCATGGTAATAACCTAATGAGTACTCCAGGTCCCTAGGACTTGGGAGTGTCTTGGTACTTGGAAGCCTGGATAAAAACTTTGATGTCTAGGTACACAGGAAAGGAGCCCTGGCTTCATGTTCAACATGTTGAAAAGAGTCCATGTTCTGAACTCTTCTCCCTAGAAGTTCTCGGGCTTGCTTCCTTGAGCACTGTCTTCGTAGGTCCCAACAGGGGCAGATTTTCCAATAGGCAAGGTAAGCCTGGTTGTTGAACAATTTCATATTTTCTTTTTTAACCATATCAAAGATGCTACTTCTAGACATGGCTGATGTCTGTCCCTTTCCTAGGCACCTTCCTATAGAATCAAAGCCTCTTTTCAAATTTACAATCCCTGATAGGGCCAAATGACCAGTAAGCAAGATAAACACACGCTTACTTGTGCTTACTTACAAATCTGTAATGAAGAATTTTTCACCCCTGGCCTCAACATGCTACTGGTCCTGCTTGAGTGATCACTCAATAGTGAGTCACTGAGGTAAAAAATAAAAATGATAGCAGAAAGGCAATCCCATAAGCTTGAGCCAAGCCTCCGTGACAGCAAAAGGCCAGCTCTGAAGACAGCGAAAACAAACACAGAGAATCATTACAAATAGCCATTCTTTTCCAGTTCTCCCCATCTCTCTCCTTTTTCTTTGTATCCTTTTCTCTTATTACCTCTTTCCCTTCCTTCTCTTCTTTATGACACCTAGCCTTGTTTACTAAACAGACTACCTATGCTACAAACCCTTAGAAACACTTCCATCTATAGCCAATGATTTATATCAGTTTTAACTCTAGGTTCAATTCCATCCGAATGAACACTGAATTCCAAGAAGCTGTCTAAATAATTTTGCTATGTTGGAAGTTTTTGTAGCAAATGTTGCTGGAAAAGAAGAGACTGAATCTTGGACATTTTTGAGGCTACAGAAATGTTTTTACTCTAAGGGTATTTGACATAATGCTGTCTAAAGGGACATTCTGGGATTATGGCACTAACACTCAGCCCACCAGATCTCTTTCAAGGCCTGACAGATGCCTGAATTGAGTAGTGCCCAGGTGTTTCACACAGATGTAGAATCTTATGGATTTGCTCATCCACCAAGTGTTCCTTAAGGATTTCCTATGAAATTAGCACCTATCTTTGTACTATGAAAAATTCCTTGAGAGTAAGATATGGTGTTTACAGTCTAGATGGGGAAGATGAGTCCAACACATATACAACCATATTTAATACAACAAGGTTGTACCTAGTTAGATGCTGAATTGCATGAACTACAAATACCTTCAGTCTGCCTAAAATGTGAACCTTCTCTTCTAGAGACAGCTGAAGGCTAAGCTGGACTTCTTTTCGATCCCCACCCTTCAGCACCTCATGGCAATGTGCATATGTCATACAAGTTCTATCATAGAACTTATCATAGTGTAATATGTTGGTTACTCTCACATCTAACTCTATAGGCCTTTGGAGCTTAAAAAACTCCATCTTACAAACTTTGTATGCCCAGGATTTAGTGAGGTATCTGGTACACAGTTTTTAAGTAATTTTTCCGAGGGTGGAGTAAAGATGGTGGACTAGACACACGTCTCTGTAACTCACTCCAAAAACTAAGGCCAGGATTGATAATTAAACAGAGCCTTCTGAACACCCCATGAGCCCTAGGACTTGACACAGGACTGTCATTTTGGACTACATGCCACTGAACAAGAAACTTCTCTTTTCTTGACCCCCGCCCTTGTGGAATAGCCAGTTCTTGCAGACTGAAGACAACTATCAGCTTTAACTTTTTTTCCTGTGTCAGCAATTGGGCTTAACTGGCAGCAAAGTTCTACCACACTGCTGATGTGATCAGCAGGTAGAAGAGCCACACTTTGAGAGCCTGCCTCTGGACTCTGAGGACCACGGCCCCTCCACCCCTCTCTCCGAACCTCTGCCATTGATTTGGCTATTTCCCAGCAGGCGGAAGAGCCTCTGAGGGACACCATCTTGTCTGACTGAGAGGCAGATCTACCCAAACAGAGGCCTCAGCAAGGGCTAATTTCCAGGCTAGGAGGCAGTGTCAGCCTGGGGAGCATTTCCCCAGAAGAAAAGCTGTGTTTAGCACAGTTTACCCTTTGGGTAGAGCCTGGCACCTGACAACAGCAGGGCTATAGCCTGTCCATAATTTGAACTAGATCACAGAATCTAGGAATGGGTATAGAGGTGCCTCCATTGCAAGCTGAAAAGAGAGGCTTGCACACCTGACAGCTTGACTGTTTATGGAAGCTGTCAGGTAGTTTTTACCTTTCAAAATAAGACTACTTAGAGAAATAACTGTGATGCAACCTGACGGCAACTCCCAGTGACTCCATAAGTAGGGCTGTGTCTTTGCCAGCCAGGAGGTGGAGCCTGCCATCACAGAGATTCCACTGGGCCCAGTTGCTGGAGTACAAAGAGGTAACTGGTGATCAACTTCTACTTCATCTCCTACTAAGACAACACCAGAGAAACTACACAACCTCTAGATGCCCAAAAAGGAACAGGCCTTGGCCTGTCACTTAAGGAAAAATCCAACCATGGCTCCAGAAAGCTCCCAAAAGAAAGAACCAAAGAACTTCCCAGATGAAGAAGCCTTTCTGAAACTTTTGGAGATCGAGTACAAAAGAATTACATAGAGAGCCCTCCTAGACAGTATACAAAATTCAGCAGACCACAACAAAGAATTAAGCAAGCTGTTCAAACTGATGGAACGCCAGCATTCTGAAATCTGACAGATCAATAACAAAATTAAAGAATCAGGAAACTCAATTCAAGGCTGAGAGAACAGAATTGAACAAATGGAAAACATTTCTGACTGAACAAATGGAAAAACTTTCTGACTTGGAAAACAGAACTACTGACACCAGTGTTTTTGAGGAGAAATCAGAGAAAAGGCACAACAAAAATGAAGAAGCGTTAAGAAACATGTGGGACTCTATCAAGAGGAACAATCTACAACTAATCAGAGTTCCTGAATGGGAAGGGACATCTGAAAACACAGAGAGGATTGTTGTTGACTTGCTGACAGAAAACTGTCCAGAAATTATGAAAAAAGAGAACATAGATACCCAAGATGTGTATCAATCACCATACAATATAGACCCCAAAAGAAAGACTCCAAGACAAATTATAATCAAGCTTAACAAAATGAAACATAAGCAGAAACTCTTAAAGGCAGTGAGACTCAAAACAAAGCTAACATTCAGACAGAAGCCCTGTAGGCTTTCTTCTGACTTCTTGGCAGAAACCATGTTGGCACAGAGGCAGTAGGGTGGCACATTCAAAGCCTTGAAGGAGAAAAACTTCCAACCAAGAATTGTATATCCTGAGAAACTGTCTTTCGAATATGGAAATGAAATTAAGACCTTTGAAGATAAACAGAAACTCATAGACTTTGTAAAAACCAAACCAAAGCTACAAGAAATACTAAAAGAAGCTCTTGGCTTAGAAGAACAAAACCATCAGCTCTATACGTTAGGCGACAGTACAGGATGCATTATCCAGAAACCTACACAGTTAGGAAAGACACAAAACCCCAACCAAAGCTATAATACTAAAAGAAGTGACCCAGTGATCATATCATGAAAACTATGACACCATCACATTAAAAAGAGGGATATATTACAGTAGTTATAGTCTGTCAGGATGGAGAGGAAGTTAGTAAGATATTTAGAAGTGCAAATGAGATTTAAACATACATTACTAAGGGGGATCATAGGGGTAGCCACAAAGCACAACAAAAAAGAGACTTATCAAAACAAGAAATGCAACACAGAAGTCTCAACAAACACAACACTAACACTGAAAAGAGTAAAAAATCAACCCATAAAGAAGACTGTCCCAGAACAGAATAGTAAGAGCAACAGAGAAAACATCAATAGAAAAATAAATACAGCAAAATGACATCACTAAACACCTACCAACAATTACATTGAAGGTAAATGGGCTGAATGCTCCAGTAAAGAGACCAAGAATGACATCTTGGATAAAAGACACGACCTGTCTATATGTTGCTTACAAGAAACTCACATTAGACTTAAAGATATGAACAAATTGAAAATTAAAAGATGGAATAACATATACCAAGCTAACGATATACAAGAAAGAGCAGGTGTGGCAATACTAATCTCAAATAGATTATACTCCAAAAAAAAAAAAAGCTCAACAAAGACACAGAAGACTTTATTGTGGCTATTAACCAACTAGACCTCATCGACATATACAGAACTTTCTATCCATCACGTTGAGTGAAAAATTAGTGGCACAAGGACAAATATGGCATGAGACTCCTACTTTAAGGACTTGAAAACTGACTCATGTACAGAAGAAAAGATTCTTCGATGGTTGCAAGGGAGGGGAGGGAGGGAAGGAGGGAGAGAGCTGATTATAGATTAGATACTTGATGGAAATTTGGTTGGGTGAAATCAGTGACAGCACACATTAGAAAGAAGATCAGTTTAACTGGACTTCAACATAACCTGAAAACTCTTCTAATCCTAACTCAATAGGTAAGGACAGAGTAGCAGGGGCGGGGGTCCAGAGACTATACTCTCAGAGGACATCGAGGTCAATTGATATAACCTGCATACTACTGAGAGAGTCCTCTCCACCCCGTATTGGTGAGTGTCATCTGGGGTCTTAAAAGCTAGCAAGCTGCCATCTGAAGTACACAAATTGGTCCCAACTCTTCCGGAACAGATGATCATCAAGGACAAAAACGACATGGGTGAAAGAGAACTCAGAGGACAGAAAGACCCACGTGAATGGGTGACTACATCAACATGCAATGAGAAGAACCAGATGATGCCAGGTCACCTCCAGTGACAGGCATGATGGGGCTCAGAAAGTTGAGTCCTAGTCGCAATATGAGCATAAGAAGGGAAATGCACTAAAAGACAGCACTTGGTGGTCTGAAAGCCTATGGCTTCCCCTGGGAGCCTGGCCCCTAGACCTGAAGCTGCCCCTAACGATAAATTGTTACTGAGGTCAACTCCTCAGACAGGAATGGATTGGACTCGGCAACACAGAGTGACTCTAGCATGTGTGCACTTTATGGTTCTATGTATCTATAGAATGTCACCCAACTGGCCTCTTACTACAGGGGAGTGGAGAGGGTGGAGAAGAGAGAAGAGAGAAGAGAGAAAAGACAGGGGATTGTTGAGAGGCTATGACTTGTACAGAACAGAAAGGAGGAGTGTACTGCTACCAGGCAAAGAGAGCAGTAGGAGCTGCACCTAGGTGAGCATGAGACTTTAAACCAGATTGTGTACTTTCACTCAATCACAATAAATTAAACAAAAAAGAAGAAATTTTTCAAATGTCTATTGAATGTGTAATGTTAGGCAAGGCCTGGTGCTAAGGACAATTGACTGACTGCCCTTACACGTGAGGTTCCACATGGCCATGCCATGCTCCATTACTATTCCAAAGATACACAAGGAAAGGAGTTGTCACAGAAGATTTGATGTGATGTCACATAGGATAATCTTATGAAATCTCATCTGGAAGGAAATCAGAATTCAGACCCTCTTTTTAAATAAGCGGTCTAGAAATTCAGTTTGGGGCAGTCAGATGTAGAAACAGGCCACGTTAGGCCCTTCCTCAACTGCATCTTTGTGAAAATTGACTGCCTTTTTTATTCTCTCTAAAGTGACTCGATGGCACTTGGCTGGCTTGGCAAAATGTCACTAACCCCCTAGACACCCTTCCCAGTGAGACGAGACCCATGATGCAGGTTTTAAGAGGAGAAAGAACTTTCGTGAGGGTTCTGTCCTTTGCTTGGTGAGAAATGATCTATTAGAGGCTAACAAATCAATAAAGGCAATTTAAGACCCTTTCCTGGAGTCTGTGTGACTTACAGGAAGGCAATGGTGTAGTGCCCGAATGGTGAGCCCCTTGCTCCTTCCCCTCTCTGTAATTATAGCAAATTTGCCTAATGCACTAAAAGCCAATGAATCATGTCCACTGGTGATGGGATGGCAAAGGTGAGAGACAAGATGTCAGATGCTGGCAGCTGCCTCCTAAGCTTGGTTTTAATTAGATTTTAGTGAGTAACAAACAAAACAATGCTTCATTTGTGACAACCAACCATGGTAAATGAAAGCCACCCATCACTGGTTGTTGCAAATCAGCACTAATATCCTAGGTCCCCAGGAAAGCCAGTATGACTTCTCCCCTACGGATCACATCTCATGAAAGGGGTGGTGTTCTACTCCATCACTGGTGGATTCGGCCTCACTTTCCCAAAGCTGAGGACCCAGGTTTAATATCTCTTATGCATTTCCCATGACTCTTGCAATGTAATGGGAATCATATAGGGACTAGACTCATTTGCATTAATCACAAGTTGAAGTTCACAGCGTTCCTCTCTTTCTTGCTACAGGTGGAATTATTAATGGTCTCAAAATCAAATAATGGGTCTACATTTATCAAAATTTTCAAGGTCAAGAAAGATAAGGAAAGACTTAAGAACTGTTCCAGATTCAAGGAGAGAAAGATATTATAACAACTGAACACAAAGAGTCAGGATTTTCTTTGCCCCTGAAGAATACTATTAAAATAATGGCAAAACTTGAATAAAGCCTATAAGTTAGTTAACAGTTTTGAGGCAATGCTAGTTTCTTGATTTTAGTCATTGTGCTATGTTAATCTAAGAAAATTTATTATTATTAAGAAATACATACTGAAGTAGTTAGAGATAAACTAGCATCATATTGGCAACTTACACTCAAATTTTTCAGAAAAAACTATCATCTATCATCTATCTAATGAAAGCAAATGTGAAAACCTGAGTAGAGTTCTTTGTACCATTTTATGTCTTTTCTACAACTCTAAAATTATGACAAAGCAAAAAGTTGGGAAAAAAAAAAATCCAGTCAGTAAAAAATATTGCAAATTGTGCTTAATGGAACAGTGTATTTCAGGTTCCTTTCTCTTCCCAGAAAACCCTGGTGGCACAGTAGTTAGAAGTAGTTAGGAGCTATGGCTGCTAACCAAAAGATCAACAGTGCCTGGCATTCCCTGGAAACCTTAGGGGACACTTCTATTCTACCCGATAGGGTCATTGTGAGTTGAAATTGACTCAGTGACAACAGGTTTCTCTTCCCAGACTACCGTCTTAATCCAAATTGTGGCCAGGTTTGTGATTTGAACTTCCAAATACAGAGGGAGCTATAGGTCCCATTGATTTCTCTAGATAATGTGATTTCTCCCATGATGAGAGTATCTGAGGAGACTTGCTCAAAGAACCAATAGAAAATGAAGGGACTGAGACAGGTGCTCGTGCTGCAGACCAGTCCCAGCATTCTATGACCTCTGATTTCACAAAAAAGGAAACAGAATATTACAGCGACTGTGGTCTTTAAAACAACTGGAAACAGCCTTCCTGCATGTGTTAACTGATATTCTTGTAGAACCACATGTAACACAGGGAGAGGTGTGCTTGCCTGCAGTCTAAGGAGTGTGTGGTAGACTTCTCTGGGTCTAGAAGCCTAAGGCAACAATGTTCCACAGCTGGCCTCGGGCAGTCCACCTTTGTTCCTTCTAGACAGATAATCTCTGTTCAGTTCTGCTGAACCAATAGACTTCTTCAGGATTCTCCAGGTCTAAGAGTGTATGTGCAAAGACACAATTAAGATGCAAAGGATTTGTGCTGATACTCAATATATCTCCATATGCTAGATATACACACACATCAGTTTCAGCATCAATCTCCAGTAACATAATCTTGAAACAATTACATTAAATCATGTTAAGTCAAAATATTATTTAAAAAATACTTCAAAAAGTGATCACATGTTATCACTATTATCAGTTTTGAGTCTTTCTGAACTTAAAGACCAAACTACCACCCAAAGACAACTGTGACTTCTTCGTAGATGGCACCTCAGAAGGTAACTCCAGGGATGCTAACCCCCAAGCCACCAGCCAGGGCCTGAGTCTCCCTTATGGCAGAAATTACATGTAAGACATATTTTCTTGGTTGGGAAAGAAGTGTTCCCACTGGAGTGACAGATGACTAGGTGCACATTTACTATTTTTGACAGCTTAGCAGATATTTCTCATTTGGTGGCACTGCTAGTTGCCCCTTAATATCTATTCTCTTCTTTAGTAGCAGAATCCCAATTTTCCTCAAGAAGTTAATGTTCCTAGTTTAAAAAAAAAAAAAAAACAACAAAAAACCTCACACCCCCTTAAACTGTCCTTAAACTTAGGGTGACCATGTGATCAAGTTTTGGTGCACATAATGTAAGGAGAAACTTCAGGGGAAATTGTCATTCCTGATTAAAAAAAAGAGACTCAGTTGGCTCTACCTTACCCCTTCTCTGTGACTCGAAAGTGGCTGTGATGCCTGGATTGTGGAACAGCTATTTCAGGAGTCCTGAGGATAGCGTCACAAACCACTGCCGCAGCACAGCTTGAGAAGGAATCTGGATTTTTAGCTGCTTCCCAGACCACCTCTAGACTTCTTGTTTTATGGGTCGAATAAGCTCCTAGTTGATTAAGCTGCTGGGTAGATTTTTGTGGCAAGTCCCCCAGTGAAACTCTTTACAAAGACCCCAATCCACAACCTCCCCGCTATATAGTCCTTGAGACATCCGGTGAACCTGGTGCCAAACCCGGGACTTAGGACTACCCTCATCAGGGTCTCATGTTCACCGTTCTCTGCTCAGCATCTCAGGGATGGTCACGCACCTCAAGCCTCAGCAATCCAATCAACTAGGATATTTTTTCTGTCAGAAAACATGGCCTTTCTTTATCCGTGGATTTGGAGCAAACTGGTGTAAAATTTGAAACTGTGACAGCCGTGTTGCTGAAGAAAGCCTGAAGAGAATGAAGATAGCATTTGAGAAAAGACCAGGTTCTCATATCATCTGAGCCCCTAGATCAAACTGTGCCTGAAGTAAGCCTTACCCTCGGACTTCCTAATTATGCAAACAGACATATGTCCTTTTTCCTTACGGCAGTTAGGATCTCCTTAAACCAGATAGAGCTGGAAAGTCCTAGTTGATTCACTGAGGGTGAAAGCTGACTGAGCGGAAATTCTTGGCAGCAGGTCTCTTGGGTACTTGGACAGGGTCTCATTGCTGATTACCTGTGATGTGTTTCCAAGAGCAGGAGAGCAGAGTTTAAAGAAAAGTCTGAGTCAGTGTCAGTGCCATTCTTCATCCCATTTGGACACACATTTTGCTCTTTGAGCCTCTATGAGAACAGTTTTGTCAGTTCTGAAAATGAGACCTACTTGGAGAAAAACAGGGGTCTATTCTCTTTGGCTTGGGGGAGGGCAACGCAAGCTAATGGAATGTCCTGTGGTGAGTTATCCGCTCATCTTTCAGGAAACACAATCACCAGAGACAACACTCACTTTCATAAAATTGTCTCTGACACCATCTTAATTCCACAAATTACTGTCAACCGGAGCTATAAGGAGTTATTTTTAAACTAAATCTACTTGGCAGGCCACGGGATGGGCTTTCAGAGTTTATCTCATAAGTGGCCCAAGAACTTTTGAAGTGAAATATCTGGCACTTTATGTGGAGTTTTAACCCTGAAGGAGGAAGGGAAGTACCCTAGCCAGCACAGTGGAGGGAACTGCAGGGCTCAGAGGACAAAGAGGAAACCCAGGTCCTTGTGGACCACATATCTCTGATTTATATCACATTTCCTAGGGCTGGGTCAGAGACCACTTGAGAAAGCATGACAGATTTGCCGCAGGAAAGATGAGAACCACACTCCAGAATAAGGTATGGGGGCGCTGGGGTGGGGCACTGATGTAACATGTCCCGTTGCTTTTTAAACCATCACCTGAGAACAAAACATACTTTAGAGGCTAACTTTGTCTTTGAATGCAACGTGCCTGGAGTCTATTGTTTCCCCCATTCAGTTCACAGCCCCAGGAATCTATGTTTCCTGGTGACATTGTGGTTTTTATCACCTCATTTGGCCTTTGGAAAAGGCCTTCTGGAGAAGCCCAGTTCCACTTTGATGTCTATGGGGGTAACTGTGAGATGAGGTTAACATGAAGGCAACTGGACTGGTTTTCGGGGAAGTGTAATGTGGTAAAGGATTCAAATAGTGTATGTACTTGAATGCTAAGGGAAAAGTTGGTGGTTCAAGTCCACCCAGAGGTACCTTGGAAGAAAGGCCTGGAGATCACTTCTGAACAATCAGCCACTGTAAACCCTGTGGAGTGCCATTCTACTCTGGTACACACAGGCTCACTGTTAACTTCTCATTTTATAGGGCCGTGAAAGCTGGATCTTCCCTCTTTCCACTCCAGCACAACTTCTGGGTTCTGTAAGGTACTACCTACTTTATCCAGGGTCTGAATAGAGAGGCCTAGCCTTCAGAACAGTTCTTTCTCCTGGACCTTGCTGGACTTTACCTGTCCCTGTCCTCTACTTGCTCTTCTACCTTTCCATCTGTCTCAGTCACCTAGTGCTGCTGTAACAGAAATACCACAAGCTGATGGCTTCACAAAGAGAAATTGTGGCTAAAAGTCCACATTCAGGGCATCAGTTTGAGGAGGAGGCTTTCTCTCTCTAACAGCTCTGAAAGAAGATTCTTTTTGTCAGTCTTCCCCTGGTCAAGCAGTTTCTCAGGTGCAGAGATCTTGGGTCCAGAGGGCGTGCTCTGCCCTGGCACTGCTCTCATGGTGGCATGGGGTCTCTACTCTCTGCTCGCTTCCCCTTTCTTTTATCTCATGAGAGAC
This sequence comes from Heterohyrax brucei, assembly GCA_028571685.1. NCBI lineage: Eukaryota > Metazoa > Chordata > Mammalia > Hyracoidea > Procaviidae > Heterohyrax > Heterohyrax brucei. The sequence continues at coordinate 38,400,695 of CM053145.1, forward strand.
AGAAGGTGATGCAGGCCACACCCCAGGGAAACTCCCTTTATATCAGATCGAGAATATGACCTGGTAAGAATATGTTAATCCTCTTTAACATAAAATTGCAATAATAAAACAGAGGATTATGAGAATCATGGCCCAGACAAACTCATACGCACATTGTTTTGGAGGACACATTACAGTTCATGACATCACTCTTCACCGGAAAGACAGCCACTAGGAGGAGAAAATGGCTCCAATACTTTGGCGCTTCAGCTGCTAACCAAAAAGTCAGCTGTTCAAATCCACCAGAGAAACTCTATGGGGCAGTTTTACTCTGTCCCATATGGTCGCTAAGAATCAGAATTGACTCAACTGCAAAACATCTGGTTTGGGATTTCTTTCTTAAACGCATGAACTAGTCACTAGTCCTAGAGCACAGATCCTTCAGCCCCTAGCCAATCTGTGCCTGGCCTTTTATCCTGCTTATTTCTTCCCTCTCCATTCTTCTCAGACTCTTTCTCCTTTAAAAGACAAATGCATTGTTCAGCTTAACTGAATATTGTTTACACACAGTTACAAGGTTGGCAGTCTTATACAGCTGCCTATACCTTTAGCCCAAAGACTTCAGGGTATGCTCTAGAGCGGTCCAAAGAGGTTCATCTTCAAGGCTGCCCTATATGGTGACTGTTAGCACTTCGGCTTTGTAGACAGGGAACTGAGACTCAGAAAAGGTGACAGCTTGTGTAACTGCCCCGGCCCGCGGGACAATTCAACGAAAGGACGAGGGGGAGCCTGTGAAAGTAAGCAGAAAGGCGGAAAAATGGAGGCAAGACAAGAATCTGATCAAGCCTCAATTTTATTATCAAAATGAGGTATATTTATAGAGGTAGGAATAAAGGGAGGGATTAAGTGACGTAGGGATGGAGTGACATTTGGAGTGAGGTAGTTGTCGGCTGGGGATTGGATATACATATGACTAAGGCAGTGACATCAGGCAGGAAGTTTTTCGCACGCGCGGGCCTTTTGAATTTCGCGGGCGCGGGCTTTTTCAAACTTGGCGCGCGCGGGCTTTTTCAGCCCTACAAGCTTCCTGTATGTCGGGGCCTGGGGGCTCACCCACGGCTCCCGACATGTAACAGAGCTCTGTCACTGAGCTCAGCAGTTTCTTCACTATGCCAGGCTGTGATAGTCTAGGAAATACGTGGAATCTTTGAGGTCATGGGGCTTTGTGAGTGGGGTGAGGGACATAGACCAGAGTTTCAGTTGGCTGTCTTTATCTGTGACAATTATGGCAGTTAAGAGGGGTAAGAGGAGATTGTGCTTTCCCTATTCCATCCCTGGGGTCTCTTTAAACAACAACAACAACAACTTTTTTTTAACAACTTTATCTCTGACCTCGGATCACAGCTGGAGAAGGACAAAAATGAAACAAAGTCCTTGTGGCTCTGAAAACCTCTGGCTGCTTTCCTAGGGTTGAGTCATGTCTCTGCTTCATGAAAATGTCATTAATTTGGTGCAAAAAAGAACAAATGCATGTAACTGTGTGGCGGAGAGCTCCCCAAACAAGCTGAGAACTTTCTGGGTTGCATCCACAAGCGTGGGCTGATAGCAAAGATTACAGAGGGTGTTGATGGGACTGGAGTGGGAATACATTCTTTGGAGCAATTAAGTAGCAGCTTAGCACCTCATTGGGCTGTATGTTCTTTGAAAATGTCTTTAGTTAGATCCAGAGCCAAGTAGATCAGGAAGGTTTATTTTCCAAATAATGTTTTTCAAATTATAGTAAGTTTACATGGAGAAGGCCAGCATTAGGCTCAATCTCTGGGGCAATTGCTCCAGGGATGTGGATAGAGGTAAGCGAGTGGTAGAAAACAAATTTTAAATACAGGGCTAAAAGTAGATAACTGCCCCGCAAACTTGAAAGCAGGGATGCAGACAGGACCTTGTACAACGTGTTCATTGTAGCGCTGTTCACAACCACCAAAGATCGACACAAGCCAAGTGTCCATCAGTAAATGCCTGGATACACAGAAAGTAGAACATACACATAACAGAGTATTTTATTCAGCCGTCAAGAGAAATGATGTCCTAATACATATTACAACATGATGAACTTTGAGTGAAGTATGTCATTCACAAAAAGGGTAACTATTGTATGATTCCACTTACATGAAATAAGCAAACGCATACAGACCAAATTTTATTAGCAGTTACCAAGAGGGGGACTGTTGGCTTAGGGGGTGTTGAGCTTTAAGGGGTGCTGAGTTTCTGTTAATGGTGGAAAGATAGTTTGGAAACAGCATGATGGTTGCTTGATGTGATTAACCAAACAAATGGCACACCCAGCTATACACAGAAAAATACTGACTTGGAGAATATTTTGTTGTATATATTTTTACAACAATAAAATGAAACCAAACAAAATTCCAGGGCCTTTTGGTGTTCGAACTTTCTGTTGTAGAGATGGTTGGAATTTGCAGGGTGGGATGTGGAGCCATGAGGACAGTGAGGCCTTTGCTCTTCCTCTTCAGGGTCCTGGGAGTGAAAGCGACACAGTCTACAGAGGATATTGGAATTCCTGGTCTGCACTGGAGGGAGTCCAGGAAGTGTCTGCTTCTAAGGGGCACAATCCTTTTAACGTTTTATGTGTGCTTTCCAGACTTGTGCTTGTGTATGTGGACAGGAAGCTGAGCCACTGCTGATCAGACCAGGATTTATGTCTCAGCTAGACACGACTGGCTCAGAGGTGGCAGAATGCCAGGATGGTGATAAACCAATCTGGCCTGAACCTCTGTCTTGCTTGGATGCACAAAAAGGGAGTCTACTCCAGCTCAAGCTGGGTTCCTGAGGAGCTGACCTCTAGCTATTGATTTCCTGAGACTGCTGCATATCTCTGGGCTGCTGAAAGACTGTGGGGCTGAAGCAGGGTCTTGCGTCCTAGGACCTCTGCAAGCCTGCTCTCTAGAAAGTCTATGCTGGAAGGCAGCATGCCTCCTTCCTGCAGACTTGGGGGAGGGACAAAGCATACCTCATCAATGACAGAGGGATAGGACAGCTCTCTTCTGCAGTGTAGCCTCTTACCTGATGACCCCAGATCTCAAGGGCGCTGTCTTCTTCTCTTACCCCCAACCTCTGCTGCTTAGTTCTATCCTCTCTTCCTTTTCTACCTCTCTACAGTCCAGTAGCTAGAGAGGACTTCACATTCCCTAAGGGAGCTACCTCCAAATCTTTCCTTCCTCTCAGCTCTCTTTGATGGTCCCAGAGCCCACAATTGTGAGGCAAACCTTCTAAACACCTACCTGTGAGCTTCCAGCGGGAACCACCGAAGTGCTATTGGGTCTGTTTGGTTGCAGATTAGTCCTGTGCATGACACCTCAGGCCTAGTGCTCGCTGACCCACCCCCTCAGGCCCTGAGGATTCCTAATCCCTGCGCTGAGCAGTAACTGCATGTTTGGGGACAGGACTCCTCAGGCAGCTGAGGGAGCAGCCAGGGCCACTTCTTGGCTCCAGCTGCTGCCTCCTTCTCCATCCCAGGGCTCCCAGGTCAGGCTTGCACGCTGTGTGTCCCTCACTCAGCAGGCAGAGCTGGCCCCTTCCAAAGAGTCTCAGCCCTGGAATCCAGGCCCTCCTCCTCCCTTCCTCTGTTTGCTCCCCAGAGGGCTTTGATCAAAGTGAGAAGAGAAATTAACGGGTTTCATGGAAGCACAGTCGTGCGGAAAGGCTGGGAGACATGGTTAGCTTATCTGTCAGCAATTTAAAACTAGAAGGTTTCCAGAAATGGTTGAGCTGGGGAATTGACCCCCAGCTTCCTGGCCTTCTGCCAGTTACAGGAGGCCTAAGCAGACTGAGGCAAGAGTTTGAGGCTTACAGCATTCTCCCTCCCGAGGCCTTCCTTCCAGCTCCAAAGATCCTGCAAGGGCCCAGACCTGCCTGTTAAGCCTAAGACAAGCTCAGAGGCTTGCCCAGACCCTGTGTCTGAGCAGGTGACTTATCACCCTCTCCTGCACACCAGCAGGAACAAGCATGTGCAATCTGGCTGAGCCTGGGGAGAAGCAATGAATGCTGAGGTACCCTAAACCAAACTCAACCCATTGCCTTCAAGTTGATTCAGACTCACAGTGACAGTACAGAACAGAGCAGAACGGACCTGTTCCAAGGAACACCTGGTGGATTTGAACTGCCAACCTTCTGGAACACTGGTAAGGCCTAGGAATCAAGCGGTGAAGGGTATGGGCCTTTAAGTCAGTTAGATCTGTGTTCAAGTGTTGACACCTACAGTTTGATGACCTTGGGCAAGTTATTTAACTTTACCGAACCTCAGCTTCTTCTTGTCAAGTAGAGCAGTCATATCTACCCTTGGGACTTTGTAGAGGAATCGGTGAGCTAGTCCAAGTACAATGGTTAGCACAGTGCCTGCCACAAGATCAGAGCTCAAAATAATTAGCTATAATTAATCAGCTTATAGAAGTACCCTGAGATTCAAGTGAAGGCTTCAAAATGCTAAGGAATTGTATTGTAAAAAATGAAAAGATCTGGTCTCCTAACTTTAATATAGGTGAACTTTGCCCCATTCAGTGAAGAAGGTGCAGGAGAAAGGTACCTCTTTGCATTTGGAGTGTCTTAGCCCCATCCTCCCTCCCAAGTCCACATTAGAGCATCTGTAGAAATCGCACTGTCCCAACACATCAGAAAGCCTTAATGTTAGAAGAAACTTTTAATTTTACTTCCCTCATCTTCCCAAATGATTCTTAATCTTCTTAGTTGCCTTAACTAGGACATATTTAAACCTCTCAGTGATGTGGTATCCATCTGTCTATCCACCCATCCATCCGTTTGTCTGTCCACCCATCTGTCGATCAACCGTTCACCCATCCCTCCATCCTTCCAGTGAATAGTCACTGACTACCAGCTACACCCAGTTAGTAAATAAGGACACACCAGTGAGAACAGGACAGTTTCCACTCTTGTGAGGCTTACAGTCTAGTAAGAGGAGGAGAATTTCTGCATAAATGATGACACTGATTTTTAATTACATGTGTCATAAATGTGATTGCAAACCTGATGTCAGCTGGCAACTGCCAGTCTAGACACGATCTGTTCATACCCCCAAGCTGCTCTGTGAGGAAATTCAAAACTCTTCTTGGATGTGGGGGGAATCTTAGGTTTTAGCCATCAGATTGGAGTTAAGCTCCTTCTTCCTTGGTCTTCTGTGGACCTCCATACTCTTGTCTACACAACTGCTGTTGTGCACTGTACCACCCATGTGTGAAACTCAGCCCCATCCCCTGTTTCAAGGAAAACACTGCATATGCAAGGCAATTTGAGAGTTGTTAAGCTTTCCTGCAAATTTTTTGTTGGAAGAAAGTATGGGAGCAAGCAAATAACTTCAAACTGTATCAAGCATCCTCTTTCTTAAAGTGTCATCCAGAAATCCCACCTCTGGGGAACTGCTACTTTCTACTCTATCCTGCATCCTACTCAAAGTTGATCACAGCCTCATAGCACCTGTCTGACTCTCCCTACATTCCTTTGTCTCCCAAAGAACTACAAATTCATGTCCTTATACTAAATAATATTGCTATTTTTGCTTTGTTGTTGTTGTTTTGTATCAGATCCTGCCAGCACCCTTGCGCTGAAATCCTCACATTCTACTTTAAATGCTCCAGGCAGAGAAAATGTAAGAAAGTCCTGAGGTCAGAGATTTCTTGACTTGTTGGAGGGCTTGAAAGACTATTGTGCTGACCATCAAGAATATGGGATGATGGAGAAGATGAAGCTGGAGAAAGATGCAGAGACATCTGTAGCTTCCAAAACACCAACTTCAAGAAGGCTGTTAGAGAATCTTCCCTTATGCCAAACCAAATCCATTCACCTGTCATTTCTGCTTCTCAGTCCCAGTCCTGTTCTACAGAGTTACCCAGGAAGACAGTGACAGTTGGACCCCACTCCTCCAACCTTCTCCCTGGCAGGTGAAATTCTCAATTATACTCAAGTTTACAAAACAAATAAGCAAGCAAGCAAGTCAACACTGAAATATGATCCTCCCAATAACACGCTGGGTAGCATCTTTCTTGTATCCATCTCTGTGGCCCTCATTCAATGTGAAAACCCACAGAAATGAACCAGTCTCTGATGACTCCTTTTTTCTACGTCCTTGGTTTCACCTGGATAGGAGCATCCCAATAGGAGCGGCTAGATAGATGCAAGAACCTCAAAGGAACAGGTTGGCTGCTTAGAGACCCTGACAGCACTGATTACTCTAAGATCATTCTACCTCCAAGCTTTCCAAGACTGTTGAACATCCATTGTTCCTTAAAACCTAGATTGTCCTAGCCTATACTGAGCCATTATATGCCAATATTAGAAAGAGACATCTCCTTAGAGGAGATGCAGAATTTGGCCAAAGAAACTGGGCTAGATTTCAGCTTCTCTTGACCAGGTCCCTTCTTGTAGGCTGCACACTCACAACCCATTAAGGCAGCCCTAATTATACCAAAGACCCTGTGGAGTGCAAATGGTTAATGTGCTGGACTTCTAACCAAAAGGAAGAGGTTTGAGTCCATCTAGAAGTACCTCAGAAAAACAGTCTGGAGGTCTACTTCTGAAAAAAATCAACCACTGAAAACCTTGTCAAGCACAGTTCTACTCTGACACACATGGGGGTCACTATGAGTTGGAGTCCACACAAGGACAACCGTGGGTGGCGAATGCTTGTAACAAGCCTGTGAGGTCCAACAGCTTCTGTGGTGAGGAAACCAAGGCACCAGTCATTACAGACCTGCGGTTACCGTCCGTGTCTCCTAACTCACGTCTGGCAGGTTCTAGTGTAACACGCTATAAAGTAATTTAGGGTTCAGCCTGACAGCATGTGAAGGGCCAGACAAATGTCCCTTTGACTGTTGTCTCTTACTAGCTATGTGACCTTGGGCTTCTGAAGCCCAGTTTTGTGATTTATAAAAGCAAGGTACAAATTCTTGTCCCATAGGGCTGCTATGTGGGTAAAGTGAGATAAAGGATATAAGTTCTACTCTGTCCTACAAGGTCATTATGAGTCAGAATTGATTCAGTGGCAGTGGGGTTTGCCGGTTGGTTAGCTTCTTATTACTGCTGCAACAGAAATATCACAAGTGGGCAGCTTTAAGGAACAGAAATGTATTTTCTCACAGTACTTGGGGCTAAAAGGCCAAATCAGGGTCTCCGTCATGCTGATTCCACCTTAGGCCTTTTCTCCTAGTTTCTGGTGTCTGCCAGCAATCTTTGGAACTGTTTTGCTTGTAGATGTGTCCTTGCCAAATGTCTATCTTCCCCCTGAGCATGTCTCTATGTCTAGTCCCCTCTTTTTATAACTCAGAAGTGATTAGATTTAGAACCCACCCTACTGTGGTCTGACCTTGTTAACATAAGGGAAAAAAGCTCTATTTCCAGACAGGACCACATCCACAGGGACCAGAGAAATAAACAAATCAGTTGCCGATGACCTGATTCCATGTGTCAGAATGGAACTCTGCTTCACGGAGTTCTCAGTGGCAGATTTTTCAGAAGTAGATCAGAAGGACTTTCTCTTTGAGACACCTCTAGTGGTCTCAAACCTCCAACCTTTCGGTTAGTAGCCCACTGTGTTAACTGTACAATCCAGGGCTTCCTCCACAGGTCCAGGGCAGCAATTCAACACCGTTTGTGGGGGAGGTATGTGGTGACACACTGCAATCACTCATAGCTACCCTGCATAAAGCTGGCATGCAACAGGAATTAGTTGGCAATTTGCTCAGCCTGAGACGTAGGAGGCAAACCTGAGGAGGACGATGAGGCATGTGTTCAAGTCTGAGGAGGAGGAAGGAGGCAAGAGCAGCGGCAGCCCCTTCTTTCTGTGGTGACTCACAGTGTGGTGAACAGTGAGGCTGGAGGCAGCACATCTTTGAGGGTAGGAGCCATCCCTCAACTCTGTACAGTCAACATATTGAGGGGGGCAACCTCGTAGGCATGACATGTCTCCTTAAAAATCTGTTACAGACTTTGAGGGACAAGAAAAACAAGAAATACTCTGAGTAGTTATCAAAATAAGCGTTCTCACAGAATGAGGATGCGAAAACGGGTCTTGGCAGAGGGGTCAGAAGTGAATATGGTGAGGAGAAGGCTTTAGGGGCAGAAACTCTGCCACCAGCTTACATGTAGAGGAATACTTGAGCTCTAGTCAGAGCAGAACCTGGAGAGGTGTAGGGGAAAGTTTGAGTTAAGATACAGTCTTGTCACATCATCTGCAGTTTCATCCTCTCTGCAAAGCAGCAGCTTGATCTCCCCCTGTCCCAGGGACCCTGAGCCAGGCTTTGGAGAATTGGGTGAGTCTCTCTGGTCACTGATGGGTTTCCATGGGAGGTCAAACCTGTGCCTCATGTAAATTAAGAACAGATCAGTTGAACACCAACTTTGTGCCAAACACTGTGTTGGGCACTGGTGTTACTAATATAGATATATGGCAACTCTTCATTTGGTGTTAATTACAAATGTGTATACATGCATGAAAGTCTCTCTCTCTCTCTCTCTCTCTGTGTGTGATGTCAATCTTTTTGCATTTATTCTGGAAGTGATCATAAATGTCTTTGTGTTTGTTATTTATACAGATTGATTAAGTGCAGTGAAGGGATGCAATTCTGATGCACACAATTCCTGGTGTTAAATCGTGCATTCTCTCCTTGTTCAGTTCCAGTGACGGCTTCTTGGTCTATGTTTAGGTTCAGCTTGGGCACAGTTAAGGGTTCTGGAATTCCCATTCTCTGCAATGTTGTCCATAATTTGTTATTATCCACATAGTTGAATACTTTTACATGGTCAGTAAACACAGGTAAACATCTTTCTGGTACTCTCTGCTTTCAGCCAATACCCATCTGAAATCAGCAGTGATGTCCCTCATTCTACATTGTCTTCCACAAACTGCACTGTAAGAAAGAGAACATGGCATCAGATTTGGAGGAAGACTCATTAATAACCTTCCATATGCAGACGACCAACCTTCTTGCTGAAAGTGAAGAAGACTTGAAGAATTCACTGACAAAGATCAAAGACTACAGTCTTCAGTAGGGATTGCACCTTAATATAAAGAAAACAAAAGTCCTTACAACTGGACTGATAAGCAACATCACGATAAATGGAGAAAAAATTGAAGTTGTCGAGGATTTCATCTTACCTGGATCTATAATCAATGTCCCTGGGAGCAGCAGTCAGGAAACCAAAAAACCCATTGCACTGGGCAAATCTGCTGCAAAAGACTTTTTAACAAACGTTAAAAAACAAAGGTGTCACTTTGAAGGCTAAGGTAGGCCTGACCCAGCAAATGGTGTTTTCAATCACTTCGTGTGCACGTAAATTGGACAATGAATAAGGAAGACTGAAGAAGAATTGATGGCTTTAAATTATGATGTTGGCAAAGAATATTGAATATACCATGAAATGGCAGGAGAAAGAATAAATCTGTTCTGGATTAAGCACAGAACACTCCTTGGAAGTGAGCATGGAAAATCTTCATCTCAGGTATTTTGAACATGTTATCAGGAGGAATTGATCCCTGCAGAAGGACGCCATGGTTGGTAAAGCAGCGGGTCAGCAAAAACAAGGAAGACCCTTAACGAAATGAGTTGACACAGTGGCTGTAACAATGGTTTCGAGCATAGCAATGATTGTGGATCTCTGCACAGCATTTTGTTCTCTTCTGCATATGGTTGCTATGAGTTGGAACCAACTTGACGGTACCTAATAACAATAGCATGTGTGTTTATATATGAAGTCTGACAATTACGTTCATGAACATACTACATACATACTACGTACCTCATTGCTGACTATCACTACAATCCCCTTTAAAATATTCCCCTTGGGAAGATATGCACCCACGCCAGCATCTAGGCCACCCTTGAAAGCAACTTTGGAACTCTTTCCAGAATGGCCATGGTGCACAGTGGCACAGTGGCAAGTTCGCAAATTTAATTGGATGGTTGTCCGTAAGGGAGTTCTTAGACACTAAACAAATAATTGTGTTGGCACAGCCTCCCTACTCACCTGATCTGGCCCCCAGTTACTTTTTTCTTTACCGAGCAATAAAGGAAATATTGAAAGGAAGATATTTTGATGACACTCAGGACATCAAGGGTAATATGATAATTTTGATGGCCATTCCAGAAAAAGAGTTCCAAAATTGCTTTGCAGGGTGGACTAGGCATTGGTGTCCGTGCATAGCTTCCCAAGGGGAGTACTTCAAATGTGACTGCAGTGATATTCAGAAACGAAGTATGTAGGACTTTTTCTAGGATGAGTTTGCAAACTTACTTGGCAGTCCTCATATGTATCCATGTATATAAGAAGTCCTGCTGGTGCAAATGGTTAATAGTTCAGCTGCTAATCAAAAGGCTGGTGGTTCAAACCCAGGCAGCAGCTCACTGGGAGAAAGACCTTGACTATCTGCTTCCGTAAAGGTTACGGCCAAGAAAACTCTGCTGGGCAGTTCTACCCTCTCGCATGGACGGTACCTGACAACGACAACAGTATCCACATATGTAGGTCTGTGTCTGCATGCACACGTACATATGTATTTGTTAAGGGACTATAATTATGTCTATAAGCCTAAGTTTTTAAGCATCTCTATCTACTTCTTCACTATGTAAGAAAATGTATAGGCTGAAATTTTTCCTAACTGTCTGAAGTTTACATATTTAGAAAGGAACTGTTGTTGGTACAGAGTATTCTGCTCTAAGAATGCTGGGAGCTGGGCTCAAGCTGCCTGGTATCACTCTCACCTCATACATGGTGGGGTGGAGCACAGATGGGGGAAGGGCCTAAAGATCTACATGAGCATAATGAATCCCCTAGAGGTCATGCAAGTAGGGTCCAAGAAGGCAAGGCCAGGATGCAGGAACTCACCAAACCCAGGAGCTAGAACTGGCAAGAGGTTTCAAATTCCAGGCAGGAGCTGAGGGACTGGCAGTCGTCAGAGGTCTGGAGAAAGTAGACAGTGAGGAGCTAAGAGAAAGCATCTGATACCCAGGTGCCCTGACAAACCAGCTAGTACTACCCCAGTCATCAGAACACAAAGTGATTTCTAGACAAAGACTGTACAAGGTAAAGATTTTTTCAAATTTTCTGCAGGGTGTAGCCAGTACTTGGTTCAGGAACCAATAACAAATTCAAGTTGGAAAGTAGTTGTTGGCTCTTCACGAGACATGGGCTACTGATGTCTCCAATGAAGATGAAGACTGTAGAGTTGGATGGGGAAAGGGTGGTTGGGAAAGTCCAGAGTTTACCTAAAAAATATAACCCTTATTGACTGTTGTTCTTGTAATGGTTTGTCACTTTGATGGGCTTCTTTGAAATTTATGCTCACTTAGTATCATTTTTTATTTATGCAGTTAATCACAAGAGAGAAAAGAAAAAGGGGAGTGTATTTGGATGCTTCTATTTCATTTGCTTAATGGAGCGCTCTGAGTAGGAGACAGAAAGCTCCCTAATAATTTATTTTTTGTAATCAGAGTTGTATTTGAGAGTCCTGTCCTCGAGCCACTCCGGGCAGCAAGACTGGCTGGCTTTATCTCAGTGCCCATGAACAGAACCAGACATGCCTTCAAAGACGTGTTGTCTTCTGGGAGAACAGATAACAGTGTTGATAGGAAGAACAGGGATGAGGAGAAGTGGTAGAGGCACAAGCTCAAATCCTCCAGCGCTTGGAAGAGAATTAAGTCTTATTTCCCACAGTAATCCAGATTGTTAGTTGCTGGGCTGCGGGAAGGATTTTAGACATTAATTCCAATCTTTTCTGCTGTATCTGGATTTCCTTTCAACCCCGGGCTTATGAGTTTGTGTTAACTTGCACAGTTGCCTGAGTATGTTCTTAACACAGGCTTAGAATGAGGAGAGCAGGGGCTACTGGAATGGCCCCAAAAGTAAATTCTTTCTTCTAGGCCATGAGAGTACATTTCTTACCTGAATGAGAAACAGTGGTGTATTGGTTGATAGGAACACTGGCTGCAGACTCAGGCTAACCAGTACACAAATACAGTACACAAAGCCCTAGCAGGTAGGGCTTTGGACAAGGTACTTAAAATCTCAGCTGCTAGTACAGTGAGAGACAATATAACATCTAAAACTAGATGGTTATAATAAGTAATTGCTGTGGGAGGGTTATTTAATGTGCCTGTGTCCAGTTTCTTCATCTGTAAAATGGAAATTCAAAACAGTACCTACCATCTTTTGGTTAACAGCCTTAACAATTAACCACTACACCACTAGTATTTCCTATGTGCGTATGTGTATATATATTGACACATGCGAACCTGTGTCAATATATATACACATATGCACATAGGAAATACTAGTGGTGTAGTGGTTAATTGTTAAGGCTGTTAACCAAAAGATCAGCAGTTCAAATCTACTGGGCTCTCCTTGGAAACGCTATGGGCAGTTCTACTCTGTCTATAGCATTGCTGTGAGTCAGCATTGACTCGATGGCACTGGGTTTGTGTTTTTTGATATGCATATATATATATATACACATTCAGTAATAGGTACATCAGTCAATATATGTATATCTATATACATATACATAAACATACGTATGTGAGCATGTATTTTATATATATAAAACTCAAACGCATTTACATAAAACCCAAACCCATTGCTGTTAAGTCAATTTTGACTCACAATGACCTTATAGGACAGAGTAGAACTGCTTCATATGATTTTCAAGGAAGCGTCTGGTGGCTTCAAACTGATGACCTTTCAATTATCAGCCCTAGTTCTTAACCATTACACCACCAGAGTTTTCTATTTAGATATGTTGCTGTTGAGTCGATTACAACTCATAGAGACCCTGTAGACAGAGGGGAACTGCCCCATAGGGTTTCCAAGGAGTAGCTGGTAGATTTGAACTGCTGACCATTTGATTAACAGCTGTAACTCTTAGCCACTACACCACCTGGGTCCCAATATATACATACATATCTTACCAAGGTTGTTGTGATGCATATAGTATGTAGGAAACCTTAGTGGTATAGTTGGTTAACTGCTACATCTGCTAATTGAAAGGTTGACAGTTCAAATCCATCAGGTGTTCCTTGGAAACTCTATCAGGCAGTTCTACTCTGACCTATAGGGTCACTGTGACTCGGAATTGACGGTAGTGTGTGTTTGTATGTATCCACCACTCCATCTATCAGTTTGTTGTACTGTACTGTGGTAGCATGCGTGTTGATTCTGGAAGTTATGCTACAGCTATTTCCACTACAACACAGTCACCCCTGATGGACAAGTTTCAGTGGTATTTTCAGATTAAGACAGACTAGGAAGAAAGGCCTGGTGATCTACTTCTAAAAACTAGCGACAGAAAATCCTATGGATCAGGAATAGTGTCTAAGACTTCTGCTGCTGGCTTTGGACACGTCATCAGGAGAGACTGATGGCTGGAGAAGGACATCATGTTTACTAAATTGGAGGGCCAGTGAAGGTGAAGGAGGTCCTCAGTGAGACAAAACAACATAAATGACCACAACAATGGACCTGAGCATACCAACGATCATGAAGCTGGCACACAACCGGGCAAGGTTTTGTTCTGCATATATTGGGTCATTGTATATGGGGTCATTGTGAGTTGGAGCCCATGCGACAGCAACTAACAATACCTGTGCTAGAACAATGTATGGCACACTAATTGTCTGGTATTTTTAGTTTTGCCACATCAGTGAAATGGAGATTATCCTAGTACCTACTATAACTGATTGTTATGAAGATTAAATGAGGTAGTGGTTGTGAAGTGCCTTGTCTAATGCATACAAATAGCCAGTTCCCAGTAAATGGAAGCAGCTATTGTTGTTGTTCTTAATGAAAGCATTTTGGACGCCAGGGTCAGACCCAGACAACAAGATGATCCTAGTGAGATGGCCGAGTCTGCCTATCGCCTGTCTTAATGGGGAGAAGGTCTGGGAAGGCTGAAGTCCTTACATCATGATGGCTGTTACCCAGACACGTCTGATCTCCTCTGCCGTCTCCAGGCCTGGCTGAGCGGCCGCTCTCTTATCGACCCAGGGAGGCGGCAGACTGAGGGGGCTGTTTCCTTCTTGAAAGAAAAATGCCTGAGCCTCTGAATTCCCACTGGGTGTGAGACAGAGGAGGAGTGGGCAAGGACGGGCAGGGGGCCAGGGGAGGGAGGAGTGAGTGCGTGGGAGGAGCAGAGACATGGCTGAGCTCCCACCACTGGAGATAAACACACCCTGTCTGCAGCTTTGCCGGGTGCTGGATCCCTGCCTGGCACTTGAAAAGGCAGTGAGGGCTGTGAGATCTGCAGAACCCCCCTCATCCAAAATGGCCCTGGTAGAGGAGCAGGTGCGAGGTTAAGTGACCTCGTAGGCTCTGGGGCTGGGAGCCTGGGGCCATCTCCTGCCTAGCCAAGAGCCTCCTAGTTCACTCTTCTGAGGGATCCAAGCCTGCCTGGGTAACATGCAGATCCTCTGCCCAGATGGAGGACATAGGGAGGCTGTACTTTCCTTCTGGGGATGAACCCCCAAGCCCTGGGACCCTAGCATGAGTAAGGCCAAGAGAATTCCATCCTTCCAGTGGCTGAAATCAGCTGGCCTACCAGGTTAGCCCCTCCTCTATTGTGTAAGACCTATTTTTATACTATGATATCTTATCTAAGAGCAAAATCGATTGTTTCTGCTCTAACAGCCAGTCACATTTCAGAACAGTTCAATCTAATTATTTAACAAATGATAATAGTAATGAGCTATTATTAGTAAATGTTTACACAAGCCAGACTCTCCCAGGTCATTTCTGTAGTGGGCTTGGCAGTGAAATTGAAATTGCTTGACTTTACCACTTACTAGCTATGTAACCTCAAATAAATTTACTTAATTTCTACAGCCTCAGTTTTCCCACATGTAAAATGGGTATCATCTCACTGCTATTGCAAGGATAAATGAAATACACACACACACACACACACACACACACACACACACACACAAGATCTGACAATTAATTTCATGAATTTAATTGTTCTAAGTGCTACATATCTCACTGATAAATATCACTATGGTCACCTTTGAAATACTCCTCTCAGGAAGCTATGTATTGGTGCCAGCACCAATCTACCCTTCAAAGCAATTTTGTAACTCTTTCTGGAGTGGCCATTGTGCACGGTGACATGGTGGCAAGTTCACAAACACCTGTATAGTTGTCAGTGAGGGAGTTTTTAGCCACTAAAGAAATAACTGTACTGGAACACCCTCCCTGATCACCTGATCTGGCCCCCCAGTGACTTTTTCCTTTACCCAAAGATAAGTATTGAAAGAAAGACATGTTGATGACATACAGGACATCAAGTATACTACAACAACAGCTCTGATGGCCATTCCAGTAAAAGAGTTCCAAAATAGCTTTGAAGTGTAAACTAGGTGCTGGTGTTGGTGCATAGCTTCCCAAGGGGAATACTTTGAAGATAAGCATAGTGATGTTTGGCAATGAGGTTTTTAGCACTTTTTCTAGGATGAGTTTGTGAGCTTAATTGGCAGTCCTTGTATGTACAGGTGTGGTAGACATGGACCTGGACCACCCGAATCCAGGAGTAGGGGCTGGTAGTGGTCAGCAAATAGCTTCCAGTGATCAGTTCCTTTAGGGTCTGCCACAGCTACCAATAGCTGCTTTGTCCAAGGTCATCCCTTTCCTGATGAAGCCTTGGCGATCTTGGTAAAACACATGTGCTCCAATAAGCCACTGTTACCAAGCCATTTCGGATTTCTAGCAACCCCATAGGACAGAGTAGTACAGTCCCACAGGGTTTCTAAAGAGTGATTGGTGGATGCAAACTGCTGACCTTTTGGTTGGCAGCCAAGCTCTTAACCACTGTACCTCCAGGACCCCTTATATGTTTCAGAGGGTGAGAAAAAACTCCTACTAAGATTCAGGGGTCTTTCAAATGCATATGTTTTAGAAGTCTAGCGTGAGGATATTTCCCCCAATGTTAAAGACAAATGCTTGCATTTTGAATCTCCTGCCACGACAATGGAAGCACAGCCTCTTCAGCTCTAGGAGCAGCACGTCCCGCACATAGGGAGTCTGCTCTGACCCAGGCACCAGATGCATGAAAGCTGGCCAGCTTTTAAATGGGGCCCAGAGTGGTGAAAGGGCTCTGCAGTGAGTCTGGGCTACACTGTAAGCAGCCCTGTCACTTCAGCCCATACAATACGGCAAACAAACTCTGGTGGTGGAGGCATCAATGATGGGAAGAGATAGCATATGGGATTTGCAGCAAGATCCCAGCAGGAGAATGACAACTCAGTCCCCTGGGGTTCTAGAGCAAGGCCACACCATCTGGAGCAGATAATGCAGGCCTTTTGGAAAACCATTTCTGTTGTGGTTCTGGGTCTATAGTAATGAATGGCTGATCACAGGACACCGGAAAAGAAAGTTATGGATTAATTGTTTCCCCTCAAATTATGTCTTGTAAGTCCTAACCCTTTACTCTTTGGGGCTGCTTTACTGTGTCCTAAGGATTGGCTATGAATTAAAATTGGCTCAGCAGTGACGTGGTATACCTGGTGCATAGCTTCCCACCAGGGGAATGACTTTGTTTTGTTAGTAAGGCAGTATTGAGGTAGTGGATGTCAGTATCTTTTGAGATATAACAGATTAAACAAACAAGTCAGGGGGGCAGAGGTGGGAGAAGACAGATAACATGCCACACGAAGGTCACCAAGGAGCCAAGGAGGAAGGACCTTCTCCCAGAGCAAACAGCTTTCCCCTAGAGCTGGCCCTCTGAATTCAGATTTCTAGTCTCCTAAACTAAGAAAAAATCAATTTCTGTTTGTTACAGCCACCCCATTGTAGTATTTCTGTTATTGCAGCAGTAGATAACCCAAGACGAAATATGTGCCTGGAACCAACCATCATGAGCCACTAAGTCCCAGAAACCACTAACTGGAAGTTGGAAGGGATATATCCAAGATCAAGGACAAGCAGAATCAGAGAGCTCAAAGAGGCCAGACCCCCATGGCACCCACCACTGTAGCACCAGAATTCCCCACCAACCCCCCCCCAGCTCATACCTATTTTTAGCACAGTGACCATACGGTAGGACCAGCTGAAAGGGAGGACTCAGCCAAAGCTAGGTCTATGTCTGAGGTAGGTGAGTAACTGGGTAAAAGCACTGGTGGCCTAAAAAGACAGTAGTAACTTCTTCTTCAGGGAAAATGGAGTAGACATACTTTTCCCAGTTCATTCTGCTGCTAAACCAGACACATATTGCCATCAAGTAGATTCAAACTCACAGAGAGACCCTATGGGACTGAGTAAAACTGCCCTACAGGGCTTCCAAAGGGCTGCTGGTCAATTTGAGCTGCCGACTTTTTGGTTAGCAATGTTCCATGTACAGTGTTGCAGTTTGTAATTTGCTAGTGTTCTCTTCCTCAGACATTCACTGGCAGAGGTTCCGTGCTATGATTTACCATTCAAAACACTTCTGTATAGCGGGCTATGGCAATAATAATAAAGAACTAAAAAAGCCAAAGGTATTCGAATTGAGTCAGAATCCACTTATGATGGTGTCATTGGTACAGAAACCAGTCATAAGTTGGGGACTAGATGTATACATAAAACAAACATAAACAGGCTCTGAAATTTGAAGAGAAGAAGACAGACGGTTTTGAGATCTTGGGACCCAAGGAACAGCAGAGTGGTGATTTCCTTTCTGCCTCATATATGCCAGGCTTGGAGCTAAAGAAGTTGGCAACCCAGCAACATCAATACGTACAGTTGAAAAAGCCACAACAAAAGCCTGCTCTCTTTAGCTAACCCAACCCCACTTCTGTCGAGTGGATTTCAACTCATAGCAATCCTACAGACAGAGAAGAGCTGCCTTAATAGTATTTCCAAGGAGTTCCTGGAAGCTTTGAACTGCTGACCTTTCTGTTAGCAGCCATAGCACTTACCCACTATGCTACCAGGATTTCCTCTTCAGCTAAAACCAAACTGAACCAAAGCCACTGCCATCAGTTGTGTCAGACTCAACGTGACCCTAGAGGTCAGAGCAGAACTGCCCCATAGAGCTTCCAAGGAGCACCCAGCAGATTTGAACTGCCAACCTTTTGGTTAACAGAAGTAGCACTTAACCCACTACACCACCAGGGTTTCCATTTTAGCTAAAGGGGCCAGGAAATGGGCAGTCTAGCAGAATGGAAATACCACAGAAAAAACTACAACCACGTCTACACCACACCAGCAAGGGTCACATGGAGAACCTGTGCTTCCACCTTGCCAAGAGGTAACAATGTGTCTGGATCTGCCATCCTTCCCCAGGGTGGTATCAGAGGAGGCCTAGTCAAGACTATCACATCTCCTCTACCTCCTGCAGTGTCTGTGGAGAGCTGAGACTCACTGGCCTGTGTATTCCCAGAGCTAAAAGAGGGCTGGCGTAGAGTAGATGATCAATGTCTATTAAATACCAAACATTAACATTGATGGCCAGGTTAATGGTTTTGTGTCACTGGCTTTATGCCCTGCATGTGACACATGGCTGCCTGATAAAGATAGTGCAGGTGGGGATCCCCCTGACCTTATCCTGGGAAACACAGTAGGAACCCTGAACCTCTCTGCAGACTTTCCTGTTTTAGCAGCAGATCACATACAGTCATTTAAGGGTGCATCGGTTTTACAAGCATTGAAGGTACAGAGTGTGTGCAGATTGTGTGATTACAAGACTGAGGGCCACCACTGTCATTGAACCAGACCCCAACTTAAAGCATTAATGTGTTGCTTTACTCTCTTTCCACTTGGCTGGCTTACTCTCTTTCTGGGTAGCAGTTTCCTCTGGACAAGACCTTGCCCATTTACCCTTTGTTCACCCTCTTTTACACTATTTTCCTCCCCAAGCAGGGAGGTAGTGCTCTTTCAGTTTCCTAGGACCCTATACATACGAGGATCTGACAATTAAGTTGTAAACTCATCCCAGAAAAAGTGCCACATGCTTTATTATTGAATATCACTATGGTCACCTTTGAAGTACTCACCTTGGGAACCCAGACACCAATGCTAGCACCTAGTCCACGCTTTGTTCAAAGTAATTTTGCAACTCTTTTTCTGGAATGGCCTTCAGAGCTGTTGTCATATTGCCCTTGATGTCCTGAATGCCATCAAAATGTCTCTCTTTCAACATTTTCTTTATCTCCAGGTAAGGGAAAAAATCACTGGGAGCCAGATCAGGTGAGTAGTAGGATGTTCCCTAGACAGTTGTTCATTTACTGGCTAAAAACTCTCCCATAGACAGTGCAGTGTGAGCTGGTACGTTGTCATGATGCAAGAGCTGTGAGTTGTTGGTGAAAAGTTCAGGTTGTTTTTGTTTCGCTTTTTCAAACAGCCTTTTCAGCACTTCCAAATAGAAAACTTGGCTAACTGTCCAGTTGGTACAAATTCATAATGAACAATCCCTCTGATATCAAAAAAGGTTAACAACATCATTTTGACTCTTAATTTTGACTAATGAAACTTTTTGGTCTTGGAGAATTGGCTGACTTCCATTGAACACTTCGATGCTTTGTTTCAGGTTGTATTAGTACACCCATGTTGCATGACCAGGGATGACACAGCCTAAAACATCATCTTGTCTCTCCCAAAGTTCTTGGCGAACTTTGACCTTGTTTTTGTTCATCAGAGTGTTCCTTCGGGACCATTTTTGCACACACCTTTCTCATGCCAAGATTTTCCGTTAAGATTTCCCTAACCTTTTCTCTATTGATATTAACTTGATGTACTATGCTTCTCACAGTCAGCTGACAATTTTGATGCACAATTCAATGAATTTTTGCAATGTTCTCACCAGTTTGGCTTGTTACTGGTTGTCCTGATCTCTCTTCATCAGTGACGCTTTCTATCCCCTCGGAGAAACATTCATCCATTTGTATGCTGCCATTTTCCTTATGGCATTGTCCCCATAAACTTGGATTAACATGCCCCTGATTTCACTTCCATTCTTGCCAAATTTAACAATAAATTTCATGTTTGTTCATTGCTCTAATTCAAGCTCTGACATTCTCATGATGGCACACAAAAGCACAGCAACAATAATGAATGTCACTCAGCAAGACACCATATGTCAACAGGAACGCAGCTGTGAGACACTGATAAACTAAGGTTATGAAGCCTGATCAAGTTGTTTAGTACAGCCAAGGTGAGCACACAGGGGCCAGTTCACAAACTTGTCAGGCTGTGTGTGTGTGTTTGTGTGTGTGTGTGTGATGGGAAACGTAGTCTCTGAGTCCTACGTAAGCTTCTTTGCCTTTGGGTTGAAACTGTTTTTTACACAACCACCTGAAGTACGTTCTGCAGTATCCACTGGATTTTGCCCAGACCTGTGTCTCACTGAGCTTTTGTCTGTTCTGGGCCCCAAGTACTCTTGTGAGTTCCTCTGGTCTTGGTTCACAGTGCAACATACTTGTTTAGACCATAGGTATCCTCCCCTGAACATCTGTGTGACTTCAGTCATGTTGCTTAGCCCTTTACTACCCCACTTTTCTTATTGGTAAAGTAGGCTTGGTAACAGCAACTGTCTGTGCGGCTCAGATGAGGTATACAAGGAAAGGACCTGGCCTAGAGTCAAGGCTCACTGAGTGTTTTTACCGTTGGGAGGTCTTCCCAACTCTTCCCTTTTACTTTCTGATCTAAAATCATGGAACATGGGCATCAGACTCAACTCTTCCACTAACTGGCTTGTGACTTTGGGTAAGTTTCTCAACTTTTCTGATCTTTAGTTTTCTAGATATAAGAGGGAAAGATATATCAACCTGGAAGACCATTGTAGGAATAAGAAATGATCACTTCCATGAAAGCTCTTTATCTGTGTAGTCACTTTGCAAATGTTATTAAGAAGATGGTAAAGGATCAGACTATTTTTTTTCCCCAACAGCTCTTGTGAGCATCACAGACTGGTCTCATGGCATATCTGTTCACATCTGCCACACAGATTAGCACATGAAACTGACATTTTTTTTTTTTTTTTCTAAACAGTTTCTCTGAATCTGCTTCCATGTTTTTGGTATATCACTGATTGGCTCAGCATCCCTGCATGTGCACACACAAGCCCATACGCCCACATACCCACACGCCCACACGCCCCACCACCCAACCCCCATTAGGATCCTCCATCAGTATGCAGGGATTTGGGAGAGAAGACTTGAGCTTTGGTTTTTCTGAAAATTTAGAATCTTGATTGGGCTTATTTTGTTCTTTCTTGTTGCTGATGTGTGGGGTGGGGCAACATCCATATTGCCATAATTTTATAGAACAATGAAATTTTGGATCATAGGAATTAGTAATTCAACTTCTTTCATTTAGAGAGGTAAACCGAGGCCCCTAGAATGGAAAGGTTTGTCTAAAACCATTAAGAACGTGCACCTGGGCTTTCATGGGTGTCATGGATTGAATCATGTTCCCCCAGAAATGTGTGTAGAAATTTGGATGGGATCTGATTCCCAATAATGTATGATGTTCTTTTAAGTTGTAAATTATGCCTCCATGATGTTAACTAGGATGAGTGGGGCAGTACAAGTGTGGGATTGTACTATGCCTTGGGACAACCTCTTGAGATTCAAAAGCAAAGGAGGCAAGCAGAGAGTTGGGGACCTCATAGCACCAAGAAAGCAGTGATAGGAGCTGAGCATATCTTTTGGAAAGGACTCAAGGTCCCTTCACCTTAGAAACTTCCAGTTCAGGGGAAGTTGACTACAAGGACCTCCTTCCAGGGCCAACAGAGAAACTCTTCCCTTGGAGCTGACAGCCTGAATTTGAACCTGTAGCCTGCTGGACTGTGACAAAATAAAAAAAAAATTCTCTCTCTTTCTCTTTCTTTTAACTGTTTTATTGTGATTAGATGAAACTTTACAATCCAAGTCAATTGCCATATAAAACCCCCAGCAGCTGCCTCTATGCAGATTTATCTGCTCTCCCCACCCTGTTACAGCAAACTCTTCTTTTTCACTCTTCTAGTATCCACTCAACCAACAATTGTCCCCTCCTTCCCATCCTCTCCCCTCCTCTCTAAAAAGAAATCAGTAGGACAGCCTCATATATGTATATTAAATCATAGAGTACACACACCATCTGCATCACTCTGTGTCCCCAGACTGAGTTCAATCTTTGTCTGACATGTTGGCTTCGGTATGGGTTTCAGTTCTGGGCTAGCAGCAAGTCTAGGGGCCGTATTTTCAGAGGACTAAAATTCCTCATTTTAAAGCCATCTACTCGTAGTATTTCGGCTATAGCAGCACTAAATTACTAAGATAATAGGTCTGGATACTTTTCTTACATTGGGTTCTCTAGAAGCAAATTTTGAGACAAAGATTCTTTTGTGAGTGATTTACTAAGGAAGGGTTCTCAGGAGCAACTGGAAGTAAGTGAGGGAAGCAGGTAGAGAAGACAGAAAAGTCAAGCCAGGGTGCGATTTCTGGTAGAGTCCAGTGAAGCGTGGCTTCAGCCTGATTCTGCAGGCAATCTTCTGACTATAAATTATGCCTTAAAGCTTGTCAGAATTAGAGACGACAGAACTGGATAGACACACATCATCAATGACTAAGGGTCACCAGAGGGTGGAAGAACATGTAAGAGCATTATCTTCTAGATACTTTCAGCAGTCTGGACCTTTGGGCAAGCAACCTCAGGCAGCACTGCAAAGAGAGCTGCAGATGGTAGATTTGAAACCAAAGTTCACAGAAGTGACAGGTGGGGTGCAGGGACAGTAAGAAGGATCCCTAAGCATCTGAGACACTGACAGTGACTACTTCAGTATTTATTACTACTGTAGGTTTTGGTTTTTATTTTCCCTCATTGTCTTGGAACTCAAAAAATAGTTTATTCTTATTTATTATTTAAAACAAAAAAAGCAAACAAAACAAATTAAACCCATTGCCATTGAGTTGATTCCGACTCATAGCAAGCCTACAGACCCTATAGGAAAGGGTAGAACTGCCCCATAGAGTTTATAATGAGCAGCTGGTAGATTTGAACTGCTGATCTTTTGGTTAACAGCCACGCTCTTAACCACTGCACCACCGATTGTTTCCCAGCTTTGGGAAACCACTGGCATTGTCTTCTGAATTGGAAGAGACTATGAGCCAGCAATTCCCTACCTCATTATAAACTCTTGTACTAGTTTCCTAGGACTGCCTTAACAAAATATTACAAACTGGTATTATGAAGTGGTTCATAGGAACAGCTTTATAAAAACAAATTGCTTTATGAGAACAGAAATTTATTGTCTTACAAATCTTGAAGCTCAGAGCCTGAGATCAAGGCATCAGCCACGGTGATGTCTTCTGAAGTCCCTGAGGGAGAATCTGTTCCTTGCTTCTACTAGTAGCTCCATGCATTCCTTTTCTTTTAGCTGCTGGTCATGGTCTCCTTCCTCTGTCCCTCTGTCTCGGTCTCTTTCATAAGGATATTGGTGGTATACCCCTAGGACCGACACTATTCTAGCATGAGCTCGTGTTAACAGAAATGATCATATCTTCAAAAACCCGAGGTCCAGAGTTAGAGTTTCAACATATCTTTTGAGAGGGCACAATTGAATCCCTAACATACATGTATGAGAAATCATGGTCAAGGATGTTCAGAGCACAATAGCCTCAATCTAGAAACAGCTTACATGCCCCTCTGCTGTGCCATCGATTTGCAAATGGTGATACAGCTAGACAACAGGGTACTCTACAGCAATGAAAAAGAACATACTGCAGCTTCACACGGAAAGATGTGTGAATTTCAAATAAATGCTGAGTGCAATAAATTGCAACACAAGGGAGTACATAATTTAATTTATATAGTTTAAAAAATAGACAAGGCTCAGAGACTTTGACATTAATGTTCATTGCAGCCCTATCTATACACAACATCCTAAAGGTGGAAACAACCTAAATGCCCATTAACAGACAAATGGATGAACCAAATGCCATAGAACTGAATACTGCTCAATCAGTAGGAGAAATGAAGTCTCGATACATGCTACAGTACACAAGGAGTCTGAAGACATTATGCGGAGTGAAATAAGTCACAAAATGACAGGTATTGTATACTCACTGAGTCTTAAAAGTTTGCAAGAAGCCACTCAAGGCACAAAAAAAAATGTTCTCTATTTATCTGGAGCAACAGAGGAAGAGGGAGAGTCAGGAATAGGAGGAGGATATGGAATATATGGCTAATTGCCTCTGTGAACAATTACCTCCTTTGCTGTGAAACTGGGAGAACTGGATGGTGCCCAGCTACCGTTACTGAACATTTTGATTTAAAAAATTCCACAGAAAATTCCTGATCAAAAGGGGGAAAATGTAGGTCAGAATTTTAAGTTTTCATGAACTTTAGACTTTCTGGCGCCACAGAGGCTGGATCAGCCCCTGAAACTGTTGCCATGAGATAATCTTCAAACTAAAAAACGTCCCCTGAAGTCTTCTTAAAACAATTGTTGCTACCATTTGGTGCTGTAGAGTCAGTTCTGACTCGTATCAACCCTATGGACAACAGAAGGAAACACACTGCTTAGTCCTGTACCACCCTCAATATTGTTCTGCTTGAGTACATCATTGCAGCCACTGTGTCAGGCCTTCTCGTTGAAGGTCTTTGCTGCCCCTCTGCTTTACCAAGAATGATGTCTTTCTTCAGGGACTGGTCCCTCTTGATGACATGTCCAAAATGAGTGACATGAAGTATTGCCGTCCTGGCTTCTGAAAAGCATTCTGGCTGTACTTCTTCTAAGACAGATTTGTTCATTTTTCTGGCAATAATGGTATATTTGGTATTCTCTACTAACACCATAATTCAAAGGCATCAGTTCTTCTTCAGTCTTCCTTATTCATTGTTGAGCTTCAGTACAATCGAAAACACCATGAGTTGAGTCAGATGCATCTTAGTCCTCAAAGTAACATCTTCACTTTTTAATATTTGAGAGTTCTTATGCATCAGATTTGCCCAGTGGAACGCATTGTATGATTTCTTGACTCTTGCTTTCATAGGTGTTGATTGTGGATCCAGGTAAAAGGAAATCCTTGGACAACTTCAGTCTCTTCTCTTTTCCTCATGATGTTGCTTATTGGTCTAGCTGTCAGGATTTTTGTTTTCTTTATGTTGAGGTCTAATCTATACTGAATGCTATAGTCGTTGATCTTCATCTTGTCCTAAAATAAAAGGGTATGATCTCTTAGGAAGAAAGTGAAGGTGGGCTTGGGAAGACCTGTGCTAGGGCCAGAGTAGTGGAAGGGACAGGGCTCCTCTTTACTTATGAAAGTAACAGTAAAAAAAACTGATGTCAAAATGCAATTTAGTGCTTGAAACAAAAGTACCTCCCAAAGTCTTTTTGAAATCAAACAACAGTTTAGCTTAACTTGTAGAAAATGTCTGCCTTGAGCACCATGTTCCTTTAAGAACTATCTATATGGGATCAAACTGAAAACAGCAACACAAAAGATTAGAAAAGAACCTTAGTGGGCAGTGAGTTTATGTCAATGAGGGAGGAATAACTCAGAAAAAAAGAGCCAGAGTAGTTGCACAATTTGAAGAAAGTAATCAGTGTCCCTAAATTTACATGTAGAAATGATTGAATTAGTCTGTGTTTTGCTGTGTATGTTTTCAACAAGAGAACGAATTTTGAGAAAAATGTAAAGGCGAACCTAAAATTCAAGGTTGCTGGCACAGGTAGTAGAAACCCTGGTAGCACAGTTGTTAAGTGCTGCAGCTGCTAACCAAGAGGCTGCAGTTCAAATCCACCAGGTTCTCCTTGGAAACTCTATGGGGCAGTTCTACCCTGTCCTCTAGGGTCACTATGAGTCCAAATCAACTCAACAGCAGTGGGGTTTTTTGGTGGTTGCAAATGGTTTGCTTTTGACTACTAGTCTAAGCGTTGGTGGTTTGAACCCACTCAGAAGCATATGCCAGAAAGACCTGGCAAACTGTTTACATAAGTGACAGCCAAGAAAATCCTATGGAATAGTTCTGCTCTGTAACTCATAGGGTCACCATGGTTTAGAACTTACTCAAAGGAAGTGGATTTGATTTTCTGGGGTTTGTTTCTGGGTATCAGTGTTGAGGCCCTGAAGCAAAAGAAAAGAGTAATTTCTACAAAAGTCATGAGAGTGGTTATCTTTGGAAGGTTGAGGGGATGGAGCAGAAAGTCTGGGAGAGCTTGAGGACTGGGCTCCTACCGGGTGGTCTTTTTCAATTTCTTGGCACAGGGGACCAGAGGTTATGACGAAGTTTGCTTTGTGATAAATTTTAAAGCTCTATGTACCTGTTTTGTACACTTCTCTGAATGTGTGTTATATTCACAATAGTAATAATAATGAAAGTTAAGACAAAATGTCTAGATTGTACTCTTTTTAAAAAGTTTTCATTCCTTTTCCCCTCTGCTTTTAAGCCAAAGACCTGGATCCCTCCCGCTAGCAAGAAATTTGGCTGAATTCTATGAATTCTAGCCAAGGGGAGGGCTGAATATTGAAAAGCTGGATGAGACCAGAAAGAGGCAGAAGCTCACAGCTTTTGTCACTGCAGCAAGAGTTGAATGTAAGTTGGAGATTCTTGGGTTTGGTGCCTGTTCCACTGACTGTGACCTACTATACTGTTCCAAATCCTTTGGCTCTGTGACCCCCTCTATTACCTAGCAACACTCACTCCGTTGCGGGCTGGAAGAGAATAAGCAAGAACAGCTGGGAGACATGTGGGAGCTTAAAGAGACACCTCGTTTTTATACTTAGCTGCTGTCAGTTTGCGCCTTACAGCAACTGCACACACAACAGAGCAAAAGGCTCCCTGGTCCTGGGCCAATCCATGATCAATTGCAGACCCAAACACTGTGCTTTCTAGGGATTTCATTGGCCGGTTTTCAGAAATAGGTTGCCAGGCCTTTCTTCCTAGTCTACCGAAGTCTAGAAGCTTCACTGAAAACTGTTCAGCATCTCAGCAACACATAAGCCTCTGCTGACAGACTAGTGTTAGCTGTGCATGAGCCACACTGGGCGGCCAGGGAGTGAACCTCAGTCTCACACATGGAAGGCAAGAATTCTACCCTTGAACCGCTTCTTGTAAATTAATTATTATTATTATTATTTTTAAAGCAGGGGGCATTTAAATGAAAACAAACTGGCTAGATCTAGGGTAGGGAGTGGAGGAAGGGGAGGAGTTCAGAGACAAGGGGAAAGGGCAGGAAGAGAAGGAAAGAAGAAGTTGCAGAAGAATAGGAGATGAAGGAAATAAAGGAGAAAGAGAAGGGGAAGAAGACAGGAGAAGGAAGACTATTTTTCTAGAGGCCAGGAGGCTGGAGCTGCCATCCCTGAGCAGCAGCCTCTGATGCTGCTCCTAGTTCCAGAAGGAAAACACCAACCCATCAGTCTCTGTGACTGGCACCCGGCTTTATGGAGCCTGAAAGCATAAATGCAGTAGCTCCGACAGAAGCAGGCATATTCAAATCAGTGAAACAGAACAGACCTCAGCCTGACCCCTCCCGAAGCTCATCCCCACCTAATATATTATTGACAAGGCTGACTTTTATCAAGGCGTTCTGGCCTACTGTGTAATAAATGTGTATCGTCCACTCTTTATCACCCATTACCTCATTAAAATAATTGTCCTAATTTCATTGTTAAAGTGATTAATAGAGCAAGTGTTAAAGAAAATTAATACTCAAAAAGAAGAATAACCGTAGCCAGAAAAAATTACTCCTCTGAATTGGTCTGGTGGTAAAGTTAAGGATTTTGTAGTTAATGAGCCTTGGAGAGTTAAATATAGAATGGTCCAGGAGAGTGGCCAACTGTGAGAGATGGAGAGACAACGGGAGGTAGAGCAGCAGAGAGAGTGGCAACAAGGCGGGGGCAGGAGGAAAAGAGAGAGCTATTTGGACAGCTATGTCTGCAAGACGGTGGCTTACAGAGGGGAGATCAGTGCTGCCAGCCTCCCTCTGACCCCACAGTGCCCAGTATAGCAAATGACAGTTGCATGATCCTTGGGACTCATAGAGCTCAGCCCAGCCTCGTACTCCATATGAACCATTGGCAAGGAGATACCCTGAGGCTCCTGCCAAGTGGGATGCTGGCTGGTGCTGAACTGTGTTGAAGAGAGTCAGGAGCAGCCCTGGAAAAGGCTTTTCTGGGACTCCCTCCAGTCTCTGGGTCGAGCAAGGGAAGCCAGTATCTGGGAACCCCAGCATCTTCCACCTGGGGTCCCCATAGTCTTTATAGCTCCTGCTCAAGATTTTAGACCATAACTGGGGCAGATGCCCGGGTTTCTTCTGGACATGATTTTGCAACTGATTAGGTGATACAGGGTTGAGAAACTGCAGTTCCCTTTGACAGTTTCTGCGCTCATTCATTCAACCATTTTTCTCATGTTTATTATGCTCATATGCCATACTGGCGGAGACCTGGTGGAACAATATTTGTTAAGCATTCAACTGCTAACTGAACAGTTGGAAGTTTGAGCTCATCCAGCGCTTACATGGCAGGAAGATCTGTCAATCTGCTTCTGTGAGGATTACAGGTTAGAAATCAAGGCAGTTCTACTCTGCCACATGAGGATGCTGTGAGTCAAAATAGGCTCTGTCTCAACTAAGAACAACATATTGTACTCTGCTGGCTTGAGTGTTGCTGTGATGCTAGAAGCTGTACCACCAGTATTTAAAATACCTGCAATCACCCATGGTGGACAGGTTTTTGCAGATCTTCTGAACTAAGACAGACTAGGAAGAAAGACCTGGTGATCTTTGTTGTTTTCTTTGTCAGGACAGTCACTGGTGGTGGCCAGGCACCACCTATTTCTTCTGATCTCATGTTGATGTAGTCTGGGGTTATGTGGCCCTTTCTGTCTCTTGGGCTCATATTTTCCTTATGTCTTTGATGTCCTTCATTCTCTGCTCTAGGTGGGTTGGGACCCATTGATGTTTCTTAGACAGCCACTTTGCTAGCTTTTTAAGACCCAGATACTCTTCACCAAAGTGGGATGCAAAACATTTTCTATTAAAACTTTGTTACACCAGTTGACCTAAACTCCTTGAAACCATTTTCTATTAAAACTTTGTAACACCAGTTGACCTAAACTCCTTGAAACCATTTTCCCCTGACCCTGCCTCTGCTACTCCAGCCATTGAAATGTTTGGTTGTTGTCATGGATTGAATTGTGCGCTGCCCTCCCCCAAAATGTATGCGTTGATTTGACTAGACTAGGAGTCCCAACATAGTGCAGTTCCTCCCATGTGTTGTGAATCCTGCCTCTGTTGCACTGATGGTAGAGAATGGGCTGCATTTGTGTTAGTGAGGCAGGACTCAAGCTACAAGCTTGTGGGATATGAGGGAGAGAAGTGAGCAGAGGAGGTTAGGAACCTCATACCACCAAGAAAGAAGCACCAAGAGCAGAGCACATAATTTGGACATGAGTTTCCTGTGCTGAGATGCTTTCCCTGAATTTGCACTTAGCCTGCCGGACTGTGATAATTCCTCTTATTGAACAGACTTGCAATTTGTAAATGGATATGTGGCTTACTGGACTGTGGCAATGAAAATTTCTCTTCATGAAGCCTTCCACTCATGGTATTTTCTGTTGGAGCAGTACCAGGTGACTAAGACAGAATTTGGTACTAGGAGTAGGGTACTGCTGTAAAGCCAAAGCCAAGTAAAAGGTACCTAAAATATAGCTTTCTTTTTGAAACTGTGAATGGGTGGAAGAACGTACCTGTTTTAGTCAGCTAGTGCTACTCTAACAGAAATACCACAGAGTGGATGGCTTTAACAAAGGAAGGTTTATTTTTACACAGTCCGGTAGGCTACAAGTCCAAATTCAGGATGTCTGCTCCAGGGGAAGGTTCTCCTCCTTGCTGGTTCTGGAGGAAAGTCCAATACTGTATTAGTCTTTGTCCAGGGAACATTTTGGCTCAGGAACCTCAGGTCTGAAGGATGCACTCTTCTCCTGGAGCTGCTTTCTTGATGGTGTGAGGTTCCTAATTCTCAGTCCACTTCACTTTCCTTTTATCTCTTGTAGGATGAAAGGGTTAAGGGCTGGGCAAACCATACTCCAGGGAAACTCCATTTACAGTGGAGCAGGGAGGTGATCTTATAAAGGGATTTACAGTCCCACCCTAATCCTTTAACATACAGCATAGGAAAACCACAACATGGAGGACAGTGACAAGATGCTGGGAATCATGACCCAGACACACGGCTACACATATTTTTGGGGGGACACAATTCAATCCACGACAGTATCCAAGAGAACTGATAGCACCTAAGAGGTAGTAGATAGTGAGAAAAGCAGCAGCAGCAGCGAACTGGCAGCAGCAGAACCAGAAGCCAACCCACAGAGTGAGAATGCTGAATGCCTGCGAAGGAGGCCTCCTGGTGGAGTTGGGTGCCTCTGGGCACTTGAATCAATGGAGATATGGAGCTTTGGAACACTTGCCCTTGAAGGGCAGATGTGGGCTTGAGGCCTAGACTGTGAAGCCATAGGAAGCAGAAGCTGAGACAGGGATGATGGAGATGTGGGCTTGATGCCCAGTCCATGAGGCCAGGGAGAAGTTGATGAGACAAGGTTGACGAGAGGCTGAGATGCATCAGTCGCAGAAGGTATGGCCATGAAAGCGTGGAGCCAGGGCTTTTTATGTTTGTGAGAGTGGAATTGCCACTCAGTTGGGCTTAGGGTGCACCTAAAATCAAGGAGTCAGAGTTGCTGTCCAAGTGGGTCTGGAAGGCAGAGCTGAAGCCCAGGTGTTGCCACTTATAATTGGAGAGTGTGGCCAATACCTAGAATCCGAAGGGAAGGCTTATAAAATGTCTCAGAGTTTGGAGCATTGTTTTGGAAGCCATTAAGGCTAATGTAATGTGTTCTGATAATTTGCTTGGTGTATGCTATGCCTTACCCTGCAGTTTCTCCATTTGTAATGAAAATGTGTAATTTATGTCTGCCTGTTCTACCATTGTATTTTGAGAGGATAATATGTGTTCTAGATTTTACAGTTGAGGAGAAATTTATAGATTTGGGACTTAAGATTGCTATGCTATGAATGAAGATTGTTGCTATGCTATGAATGAAGATTGCTGCTGTGCTGTGAATGAAGATTGTTACTATGCTAGGAATGAAGACTGTTACTGTTCCTATGCTACAAATGAATATATTTTGTATCTTCTAATGATGTGATTTTTAGGGTGCCAAAGGGTGAGATGTCATAGACTGAATTGTGTCCCCCCAAAAAAATGTATGTGCTGATTTGACTTGGCTAGGAGTCCCAATATGGTGCCATTCTTCCCATGTGTTGTGAATCCTGCCTCTGTGATACTGATGATAGAGAATGGGCTGTAGTTGTATTAGTGAGGCAGGACTCAAGTTACAAGCTTCTGGGATATAAGGGAGAGAAGTGAGCAAGGAAGTCAGGAACCTTGTACCACCAAGAAAGCATGACCGAGAGCAGAGCACATCCTTCGGACCTAAGGTTCCTATGCTGAGATGCTATCTTTGAATTTGGACTCAGCCTAACAGACTGTGATAATTTCTCTCATTGAACGGACTTGCAATTTGTAAATGGATTTGTGGCTTACTGTACTGTGACAATAAAAATTTCTCTTCATGAAGTCTTCCACTCATGGTATTTTCTGTTGGAGCAGTACCAGGTGACTAACACAGTTGTGTTTAGGGAAAGTTCTTAGTTATGGGTGCAGTGCTGACTTCTCCTTTGCTGTATGCTGTGCCTCCTTTCACCTATTTAATTCTTATCTGCTATCTGACTAACGAGTGTTCCTCTCTTTCCATCCCCACCTTGGTAACTATAAAAGATTGTTTTATTCTGTGTTTAAATCATTTCTTGAGTTCTTATAATAGTGTCCTTATGCAATATTTGTCCTTTTGCAACTCACTGATGTCACTCTGCATAATCCTTGCGTAACTCATTATTGTCAGATGTGTCCTAAAATTATCATCGTTCTTCATTGCTGCATAGTATTCCATTGGATGAATATACCATAGTTTATCCACTCATCTGTCGACGGCCACCTAGGTTGGTTTCATCACTTTGTTATTGCAGACAATGCTACAATAAGCATTGATGTGCATGTATCTACTCGTGTGACAGTCCTTATTTCTCTAGGATATATTTCAAGTAGTGGGATTGCTGAACAATATGGTGTTTCTATTTCTAGCTTTTTAAGAAAGTGCCATATTGCTTTCCAAAGTGGTTATACCACTTTATATCCCCACCAGCAGTGTATAAGTATTCCAGTCTCTCCACATTCTCTTCAACATTTATAATTTTGTGGTTTTTGGTTTAATGCCAGCCTTGTCAGGGTGAGATGGTATCTCATTATAGTTTCTGTTTGAATTTTTCTAATGGATAGAAATTGTGAGCATTTCCTCAAGTATCTGTTAATGCTTTGAATGTCTTCTTTGGTGAAATATCTGTTTATATCCTTTGTCCATTTTTTAATTGGGTTATTTGTATTTATGTTGTTGATGTTTTGCAGTAACTTGTAGATTTTGGAGATTAGACACTGATCAAGGCAAGATGCTTGGTGAAGTATAACAAAAGCAAGGGAGACCCTTAGTGAGATAGACTGGCACAATAGCTGAAATGATGCACTTGTACACACTGGTGATTGTGAGGATGATGCTGGACATTCTTCCTTAACAGTCTCGTTGTTGGTATAAAGGAATCCTACTGGTTTACTTATGTTTATCTTGTATTCTGAGACTTTGCTGAACTTATATCAGTTTGAGTAGTTTCCTTATGGATTCTTCAGAATTCTCTGCATGTACAATCATATCATCTGCAAACAGGGAGATTTTTTACTT
Source organism: Heterohyrax brucei (assembly GCA_028571685.1). Classification (NCBI taxonomy): domain Eukaryota; kingdom Metazoa; phylum Chordata; class Mammalia; order Hyracoidea; family Procaviidae; genus Heterohyrax; species Heterohyrax brucei. The sequence goes on from CM053145.1 coordinate 38,433,491, forward strand.
CTTCTTTGCCAATGCAGATGCCATTTATTTCTTGGTCTTGTCTAATTGCTCTGGCTAGACCTTCTAGTACAATGTTGAGTAGGAGAAGTGAGAAGCGGCATCCTTATCTAGTTCCTGTTCTCAAGGGAGACTCAGTCTCTCTCCATTCAGGATGACACAGGCAGTTGGCTTTGTATAAATGGCCCTTATTGCATTGAAGAATTTGCCGTCTATTCCTATTTTGTGAGAGTTTTTAGCATGAATGGATGTTGAAATTTATCAAATGCCTTTTCTGAATCAATGGACAAAATCAGGTGATTCTTGTCTTTTGTGTTATTTATGTGGTTGATGACATTAATTGTTTTTCTGATGTTGAACCAGGCTTGCATCCCTAGTATGAATCTAACTTGGTCAGGATGGATTATTTTTTGGATATGTTGTTGTATTCTATCAGCAAGAATTTTGTTGAAGATTTTTGCATCTAGATTCAAGAGTAATATCGGTTTGTAGTTCTCCTTTTTGGTTGGATCTTTCCCTGACTTTCGTACTGGGGTTATACTAGCTTCATCGAGTGAATTTGTGAGTATTTCATCCCTTTCTATGCTGTGAAATAGTCTCAGTAGTACTAGAGATAACTCTTCTCTAAAAGCTTGGTAGAATTCTGTAGTGAAGCCATCTGGGCCCGGGCTTTTTTTGGTTGGTAGTTTTTGGATGACTTTTTCAGTCTCTTCCTTTGTGATGAGTTTATTAAGTTGTTCTGCTTCACCTTGTGATAATTTTGGCAGGTGATGTGAATCAAGGAATTTGTCCATTTCCTCTAAGTTTTCAAATCTGCTAGAGTACAGTCTTTCATAGTATTCTGTTATGATATTTTTGATTTCTGTTGGATCTGTTGTGACAACTCTCCTCTCATTTCTTATTTGGGTTATTTGTTCCCTTTCCTGTTTTTCATTAGTAAGTTTAGCCAGTGGTTTGTCAATTTTGTTGATCTTTTCAAAAACCCAGCTGTTAGTCTTTTCAATTTTTTCGATTGTTCTTCTATTCTCTAATTTTTTTTAGTTCTGCTCTAATCTTTGGTTCTCTCTCTATTTGTTCAAGCTGTAGGGTTAGTTCTTTGATTTGGTTTCTTGTTTCCTTCCAGATGTGTGCATTTATGAGCACTGCTTTGGCTGTATCCCACAGGTTCTGGTAGGAAGAATTCTCATTGGCATCCATAAATTTCTTTATTTCATCCCCGATTTCTTCTATAACCCATAGTTTTTTGAGTAAAGTGTTGTTCAGTTTCCATGAGTTCCACATTCTATCTATGTTTTTTTCTGCTATTGATTTCAACTTTTATGGCTTTATGATCTGAGATTATGCTTTGCATTAATTGAGTGGTATGGATTTTGTTGAGAATTGCTTAATGCTCTAACAGATGGTCTGTTGTGGAGAATGTTCCATGTTCACTGAAGAAGAAGGTGTAGTTGTCTGCTGATAGACAGAAAGTTCTGTATATGTTGATGAGGTCTAGTTGGTTAATTGTGGCAATAAGGTCTTCTTTATTGACCTTTTTTTCTAGATGATCTGTCCAATATTGAGGGTGGAGTGTTGAAGTCTCCCACTATTATTGTGGAGTGATCTATCTCATTTTTGAGTGCAGTCAGTGTTTCTTTGATGTATTCAGGTGCTCTAATATTAGGTGCATAAATAATTAATATTGTTAAATGTTTGTGTATTGAACTTTTCAGGAATAAATAGTGTCCATCCTTTCCATGATGGTGGATTTTACATTAAACTCTATTTAATCTGAGATCAGAATTGCCATACCTGTTCTTCTTTGTTCATTGTTAGCTTGATATATATTCTTCCATCTTTTAATTTTCAGTTTGTTACTATCTTTAAATCTAAGGGGAGTTTCTTGTAGGCAACATACGGATGGGTTGTGTCTTTTGATCCAAGATGTCACTTGATGTCTCCTTACTGGAGCATTCAGTCCATTCACATTCACTGTAATTATTGATAGATACGTGTTCAGTGCTGCCATTGTGATATGTTATTTTTGTGTTGATGTTTTCTCTGTTGTTCTTATTGATCTTTTCTGGGACATTCTTTGTGAGTTGATTTTTCACCTTTTTCAGGTTTGGTTTTGTGGTGGTTGAGACTCCTGTATGATGTTTCTTGATTTGATAGTTGCATCTTTATTGTGATTTATGGCTGCCCCATGATCCCCCTTAATAAATTATATATAAACCCAATTTCAATTACTACCATTCTTATCAACTTCCTCTCCATCAGGAAGGACTACAACAACTGTAGCACAACCCTCTTTTTAATATGATAACATCATAGATTTCATGATGTGATCACTGGATCGTTTCACTGTTATAGCTTTGATTCAGTTTGGAGCCTTCCCTAACTGAGTAGGTTTCTGGGTGATGTGTCCTGCATTTGCTTCTAAAATATAAAGTTAGTGGGTTTGTTCTTCTAAGTCAAGAGATCCTTTCAGTATTTCTTGTAGCTTTGGTTTGGTTTTTATAGAGTCTCTGAGTTTCTGTTTATCTGTGAATGTCTTGATTTCATTTTCATATCTGAAAGATAGTTTTGCAGGATACATAATTCATGGTTGGAAGTTCTTCTCCTTCAAAGCTTTGAATGTGTCATGTCACTGTCTCCGTGCCAGCATTGTTTCTGCTGAGAAATCCAATGAAAGCCTACAGGGTTTGCCTCTGAATGTTAGCTTTGCTTTGAGTCTCACTACCTTTAAGAGTTTCTGCTTATGTTTCATTTTGTTGAGCTTGATTATAATATGTCTTGGAATCTTTCTATTGAGATCTATATTGAGTGGCATTCGATACGCATCTTTGATATCCGTAATCTGTTTTCTCATAATTTCTGGAAGCTTTCTGTCAGCAACTCAGCAACAACACTCTCTGTGTTCTCAGGTGTCTTGCCGCGTTCAGGAGCTCCAAATAACCATAGATTGTTCCTCTTAATAGAGTCCCATATGCTTCTTAATGCTTTCTCATTTTTCTTGTTTCTTTTTTCTGATTTCTTCTCATAGATGCTGGAGTCAGTAGCTCTGTCTTCCGGTTCAGAAAGTCTATTTTCCATTTGTTCCATTCTATTTTCTTGGCTTTGAATTGAAATTTCTATGTCTTTGATTTTGTTCTTGATCTGTTGGATTTCTGAATACTGATGTTCCATCAGGTCGAACAGGTTGTTTAATTTTTCATTTTTCTCTGTTGCATTTTGTATAAGGTCTAGGAGGGCTCTCTATATGATCCTTTTGTATTCACCTTCCAGTAGTTTCAGAAAAGCTTCTTCATCTGGAAAGTTCTGTGATGTTTTCTTTGGGGGGCCTTCAGAAGCCATGGGTGATTTCTTTGCTACACTTTTCTCCAGAGTGTATTGCTTGTGGGGAAGCATGTGAGTCAATAAAGGCTGGGAGAGATGTTGTGAGGATGGACCACAGTTGTTTCTCTAGGCTGTCTTAAAATGAGAAATGAAAAGTATACGGCAACTTCCAAAATCAATCAGATTTTCAGGTGTATAGGTCTGTCTTCCCAGGTGTCAAAGTAAGCACCTCTATATAGGACCCCAGATGTTATAAACTAGCACAAAATGCAGAAAAGCTATGCGTCTGATGGCTTCTGCTGTCGGGCCCCAGCTGCAGGTGACACTGTGTAGAATACTGCTTTTCTGACGGAAAAGCACTCTCCAGGCAGATGCTGCCTCCCAGCCTAGGAATTAGGTCCACCTGAGGCCTCTGTATGGGCATATCTGTCTCCCAGTGGAACAATATGGTGTCCGGCACAAGTTTGCTGCCTGCCTGGGCACAGGCAACTCCATGGCAGAGGCAGAAAGAGAGGCCAAAGGTGCCAAGGTGCAAAGGTGCGCAGAGTCCACAGCCTCTGTTGCTGGCCCCAGCTGTAGGTGACACTGTAAAATACTGCTTTTCTGCCAGAAAAGCTCTCTCCTCCAGGTAGGTGCTGCCTCTCAGCCGCAGAACTAAGTCTAACCAGGGCCTCCACATGGGTGTATCCACCTCCCAATGGATCAAGAAGGCATCCTGCACAAGACTTGAAACCAGCCAGCCTTGGTACCGGCTACTCTATGGCAGAGGCAGAAAGAGAGGCCAAAGATGCTGAGATGTACAGAGTCCAAAACTGGACTCTCAAAATATGGCAATTTCGCCTGCTAATCCCATCAGTAGTGTGTCTGAGATTAGCAACTAGTCAAATCCCAGCTCTGCCTGCTGGCTAAGACAGAGAACAAAAAAGTTAAAATGGTGAGTTACCTTCGGTCTGTGCAAGCCATCGCTCACCAAGAGTTGGGTCAGTGAAAGACAGGAGGTTTTCTGTTCAGTGATATGAAATACAATGCAGTGTCTTAGGGCTCACTAGGTGTGCAGAAGGCTCTGTTTAATTATCAGTTCAGGTCTTGGTTTCCAGAGGGATTTAGGGAAACATGCGTTTAGTCCACCATCTCTTGGCTCCGCCCCCAACATTTCAGATTTATTACTAGATTTCTGAAGTTCATTTTGCAATGGTGATGTTAGGCTTTGGCCTAGTATTGATGTTAGCATTAGGTATTTGGCCAAAATGTGAAGTGAGTTAGTGTCCTCCTATTCTGAGTGATAGATATGCTAAAGATGTGATGGTGACATGGATGAAGAGGTACCTAAGTGTCTCTGGGAGTCAGGGAAGACTTCTTATAGAAAAGAAGCCCTAATAGACGCAGAGGATGAATTCATCGTAGAGAGCCAAATGGGGAATTGCAGACCAGGAAGAGAGAACATTTACAATCACATCTTGAAGCTCTAATACATACCACCATGTGAATGAACTTTGAAAATATTATGCTAAGTGAAATAAGCCAGACAAAAGGCAAATAGTGTATGATCCCACTTTTATGAAATATCTAGAAGAGGTAAATCCATCCAGACAAAAGAAGATTAGTGGTTACAAGGGACTGTGAGGAAAGGAGAAAGGGGAGTTCAAAAAGAAAAAATAGGTAACTATACATCAGTTTTAATGCATAATAATTTAACTAATAAAAATAATTAAACAAGAAAGTCAGGTACCATGTTAGGCACTTTCCATATTTGCTATCTCCTTTAACCCTAAGCCAACACAATAGTGTAGGTCTTCTTTTCTCCTTTTTGCAGAGGAAGAGTAAAGAGGGCACAGAAAGAGAAAGGGAGCACCCATTGCAGCCTGAGAAGGGCCCCAGAAGAATATTCCAGCTGCAGGGGATTGACCTGAAAGTGTCCACCTCCCTGTATCCCAAACTCCTCTGCCTCAGGGCCCTGAGGCTGATCAGTTGCTGCAAACTTATCTGAAGCCTTACTGCTAACTTCATGCACAAACCTTCCCCATGAGGATTCCATTTCTTTCTTCCAGACAGGCCAGAGCAGAGGTACCTGAGAGATGTCTCAAGCTGAGACTAGAGCCTCCAGCTTCCTCTGTGGCCTAGAGCTCTGTGGACCTGCCCAGCAGGTCACCCTACAAAGCCCTCCTCTAATGGCCTGATTCTTGTTGGATGCTGGTCTTTTTTTCCTGGATTTTTCTTTTCTTCTTTTTTCCCCTTTTGTCTCTTCTAGCAAAAGCCCACCGCCTGGCACAGCTATTGTGTTTGGAAATGAGCCTCCTGGGCTGGTGAATAAATTGCATTTTATCCTTCCCTGTCACTTCTGCTTGGGGAAGCAGTGGGAGATGAAAGCAGAGACTTCAAAAGCGCTTCTTTTGACACAGGGCGGCAGTTCTCATTTCCAAGCCTGGCCCAGGCATCTTTGCGACTGCAGCAGGAGCCACCCCTCAGCCTGGGCAAGCCTTCTTGGCTTCCCTGGTGTCTTCGTGGGACTAGCCTCCTAGGTCACTGTCTGTGCAAAATCAGCATAAGTGGCCAGTTTGATTCTCAGCAAACCCTCCCCTGGTGGCAGGTAGCTCCCACCTTCTTGCAAGCAGAAGGTGTCTACTGCTTGGAATAACTAAGTGATTCAATTTGTATTATAATATAAACCATATACAGCAACACTGCTAGTGCCGGACACCATTCATTTAGGGACTAATAGGAATCTGACACTGAGTTTCCCTGCATGGCAGTTCCCCATTTACTCTCTTCTTCTCCTGTACTAGCCCAGCTCTATTTGCTGTGCAGTTCCAGGCTGAACAGATTCTCATATTAGGGCTCATTATCTACTCCCTTCATCCTGAAATGGGCACAGATTGAAGTTCAGAGACAAGGGGCATCAGTCACCTACAGGCATGGCACGGCCAGGAGGGAGAAAAGTCTCCCTGAGCCCAAGCTCTGGAAGAGGAAACATTTCTCTGTCATCTGGGATTGAGTGGGCTGGGGCAGCTCTGAGCAGCAAGAAAGCTTCTGAAATGGACAATGTCCTACAAAGCTGCCCTAAACCAAAGTCACCAGATTATTCACCCTCAGACCAGCTTTCAGCCCCTTCAGGTGCAGCTCATGATTATAAAACCCTGATGACTTAAATTCTAGGTATATCCACAATTCAGCTGAGTAATGGGTGCAGAAGTCAAAAGCATTGGGCCTGGAAGGCAGTGTGTGGTGAAGAGCTACACAGTGTGACTGGTATTACAGGAACTCAGATTTCAAATCTGAGTCCTGCCCCTTTCTAGTGAAGATGAGTATGGAGACTCTGCTTTAGCTTATATCTTAATGTCCTAGTGTTGTTATAATAGAAATACCACAAGAAGGTAGCTTTAATGAACAGAGATTTATTTTTTCACCATTTAGAAGGCTAGAAGTCTGATTTCAGGGCACTGGCTCTATAGGAAGGCATTCTTTCTCTATGGATTCTGGGGAAAGTCTTTGTGTCTTGGTGATTTTCAAGTGGCTTGACATCTATCTTACCCTCTCTTTTGTACCTCTTTGCTTCAATGCCTAATCTCCAATTTTTATAATTCAAAGGTGATTGGTTTAAGACACTCACTGATATAATCTCATTAACATAGGAAAGAAAACTCTATTCCCAATGGGATTATATCCTGAGATACACAGGTTATCATTTATGACACATAGTTTTAGGGAATGCAATTCAATCCATAGCAGCCTCCTCATCTATAAAACAAAGACAACAACAGTATCTACCTCACAGTTGTTACATGCAGTCATTTGTGGGAAATGTCCAACCCAGTGTGCTGTTGATACTCAACAAACAGTTACTCTTACCCTTACCAGCGGCACTCTCTTGTGGTGGGGCATAACAGTGCAAACGGCTCAGCCTTTGCAGTGAGTCTGAAATGGGCAGAGGCAGAGGAATAAAGCTAATATCCTACTTCAACATCTTGGTAGTTGTGTGAGCTCAGAGGCTCAAAGATCATGTTTTTGTTTCTTCTTTCTTTTCATTTAAAACACCTATAGTTCAAAGTAAGGGAAAATCTACTTACTATAGGAATCATATACTTACTGGACTGCTGCTGGAGCAGTGGTTAAGAGCTCAGGCTGCTAACCAAAAGTTTAGCAGTTCAAATCCACCAGTGACTCCCTGGAAACCCTAAGAGGCAGGGCTTCCTATAAACAAGTTATTTTAAGAATAAAGACCACCACCACTACTACTAAATCAAAACAAAAAACCTTTGCCATCAGATTGATTCTGACTCACGGCAACCCTATGGGACAGACTAGAACTGCCCGACAGGGTTTCTAAGGAGCAGCTGGTAGATTTGAACTGCTGATATTTTGGTGAGCAACTGAGCTTTTCATCAGTGCACCACCAGAACTCCCTACCACTGCTGAAAGACCACTGCCATTGAGTCAATTCTGACTCATGTTGATCCTACAGAATAGAGCAGAGCTACCGCTGCCAGCTACCTTTTATTATTTTATACATGGTATCACCTTATTATTCCTCATAAGGATTTAAGTCACTTGCTCAGGTGCTGCAACTAGATGAGACAGAGATGAAATTGAAGGTTAGGTTCATGAATTTCGTTCCTTTTTATAACCACTGCACCACCTCGCCAAACAGTCCCCCTAACTTCTCTTGAGTCTCGCTTTCCTCCTGTGTAAAGTAGGGTGAGAATGCCTACCTCTTAAGGTCCCTGGGTGACAGAAATGGCTTGTGCTTGACTTGTAACCTAAGGTTGGTGGTTCAAACTTAACCATTATCGCCACAGAAGAAAAACCTAGTGATATGCTCTTGGCAATCTGCTCCTGTAGAAATTACAGCCAAGAAAACCCTACTGAGTAATTATACTCCCTAACAAGGTGGATGGCTATGAGTTAACATGGTCTTGATATCCAAGACAGTAGCAACAACAAAGCCTACCTCTTATGTTCGGCATGGAAATTAAAGAAGTTAATGCTTGTAAGACTCCCAACTAACAAGAATCTCTCTATTGTTAGTAACTTCGGGAGGCACTATTTGATATTCACAGCTTCAAGTGCACCCCCCATCCCTCCCTCACCCCCACCCTACCCCCACCCCCCACCCACAGTAGACTCAGGTTGGAAGAGACTTTGCAGGTCATCTAACTCTGCCTCCTTCAACCCACACAATCAGAAGCGAGATAATTGGTTGGCCTGGCACAAACTGGCTGTTTTCTGAGAGAGGGGAGAATGTAGTGTTCTAACAGGTGAAGATGCCCAACCAGGACTTGAGGATCATATTGGGAAACTTTATGGAACACAGATTAGATCAGGACATGAGGCATCCCCCTTGCAACTTACTCTGTGTTTGTATCAATTCTGTGTGTTTTTTGCTTGAAAGGACGTGCCCCTACCTATTCTCACCTGCTGTCTCATTTACCATCTGATAACCATGGAGCCAGTGTCTTCTAGGACATCCCTCAAGTGCCTTCTCTCCAAGAGCCTTCTGTAGGCTGGGACTCTGGCTTCTGCTCAGCTGATGGGTAAAGGGCTCCCCTGGAGAGGAGACCTGGCTGAGAGTGATGTGACTCTTTATTGATGGAGCAGCAGGTAGAAAACAAGAGGCCAGCAAGGGTGCTTTTGTTGATGCTGGTCCTGACCTCCCCTTGGAACCTGTCCAAGTTACGCCCCAGTTCCCGGGGAAGACTGGACACTTGTCCAGCCTCAGTCCCCTGAGGTTTAAGGTGTAGCAAGGGCTGTGTGAAACCAAAGAGCTGTCATACGTCACCATGACTGATATAGTCACAGGAGAGGGAAGAAAAAAGAACAGAAACAAAACCTGAATACTGACAACTGTGCAGCTACAAGAAGTCAAGTGTCCAGAATGGCAATGAGCTGCCTTGTGTTGGAGTTTGACACCATTTGCTTTCAATTCCATTTACAGTTATTTCTGATTTTTTGTATCATGTTTTATTGAAAGCTTTCTTTCACCTGCACGCTGGTGGCTCAGGCACGGGTGTCCTCCCCTCCCCCTACCCACGCTGTACCTCCTGAGCAGGTGAAGACTCACGTCACACGAATGCCACAGGAAGGGGCTGTGAAGCAGTGTGAGCTTTTGTCCTTCACTGTATTTCCCAGAGTGAGTATTTATTTTGCTGAGGGTAGGCTGGGGCCCCAGCCGTTGAGATCCAGGCATATTTCAGAGGCAGGCGTGCTTTCCCGAGGCGGGGGCCGGCTTCCTCTCTTGCCTTTGTCACTGTCTGAGAAAGTTCACCCAGGGCTGTGCTCCCAGTGGGTTCCATCCGTGTTGCTAACTGACTGACTGACTGACTGAATTTCCCCCTACTTTGAACTGCAGGTGATTTTAAGTAGAAAGAGAGAATAAACAAAAATATGATCTTTGAGCCTCAGAGGCAAGCAGAAGTATCAGCATGTCTGAAAGAGGATCTAAAAGAGGGATCAGAGTCATCTCCCTTTCCTGCTCCCTGTCGCCCCTGGCCCTAGCAGCTTCTTACCTCGGAGGCTGTCAGCGCTAGAGTCACCCACTGGGCTCCCAGCCTTTACACCTCCCCATCAGGGAAGGGCTCTCTGACACACTAGCCGTCAAGTGTCTCTCCTGCTCAACACCTCCTAGACTAGGCAGTGTCTGGCCTGCAGAATCTGGCCTCAGGAGGCACATTTTCATTTTCTGTGCCTACCAGGCCAGACTTTTCACTACTCTGCTACATGCCTGGTACATTTCTACCTCTACATGATTGACCACTTGTTCTTTTCACATACAAGGGCTTTTTTATTCTGGTTTGCATCTCCAGGGTCAGATCTAGCCTGCGTCCTCCAGGAAGCCTCTCTGGCTCACTCTGGCTGATGATACCTTTTTCTGAACTGTGGCTATTAGAGTGGTTTATCCTATGCCTGGTGTTGATATCATCTGTCTTCCAAATGTCTTGTCTTGATTAAATTTGTACAAGTTTATGCATAGCATCTGAATCCAAAAGGGCCTATTAGTTGATACTATTTCATCTGTGTAATCTTAGGCAGGAGGAGGTCACGTGGTACAGTGGTTAAATGCTCAGCCAGCAACTAAGATGCCAGCAACTGGAACTCACCAGCTGCTCCACGGGAGCTGCTCCATTGGCTTCTGTAAAGATTACAGCCTTGGAAACCCCGTAGGGCAGTTCTACTGTGTCCTAATTGTCACTATCACTTAGAATCAGCTAAGTAGTAATGGGCTTCATCTTAGGCAATGAATCTAATTTCTCTTTGAAATATTCATTGGTAAAATGAAGATAACAGCAGGACCTAACCTATAAGGGTGTTGTGAAAATTAAATGATTTACTATTTAGAGAATATTGAGAACAGTTCTTAGAATATAGTAAACTCTATATAAATATAATTTATTACTGTTATTTATTAGCTCTAAATAACAGAAATAAAGTCAAGTAAACTTAAATTTTAGAAGGATAGTTTATTATTAGAAGGAAAATTATAGAAATGTCTTATAGGGATGTTGTCTGGGCCTCAGGTGAGTGTCAGTGCTGGAAAGGAGATTTGTCCCTGGTTGCTACAGATCTCCTTCGTTTCTTGGTCTATCCAGAAGGAAAGACATCCATGTGCAGCTCCTGGTTACCTGTTCAGGCAAACAGAGATAATGATGATCTTATGACTAATGCCTGGGAAAAGACTGTTTGGCCTAGCTTGGAGCAGGGGCTCAACTTCCATTCAGTTAACTTTATCCAAAGGTGGGTGGTGGAATGATATTGTTCAAAATAGCTTCAGGGGTATCTTAGTCATCTACTACTTGCTGCTATAATAGAATTATCACAAGTAGATGGCTTTAACAAAGAAAAATTTATTTCTTCACAGAAAAATAGGCTAAAAATCTAAATTCAGGGTGCCAGTTCCAGGGGAAGGCTTGCTTTCTCTATTGACCTTTTCATCAATCTTTCCCAGACTAGGAGCTTCTCTGTGCAGGGACTGCAGGTCCAAAGGAAAGCCATGTTCCTGGCACTACTTTCTTGGTAGTAGGAGATCCTTCAGTCTTTCCGGTCACTTCTTTGTTTTATATCTCAAAAGACACAGCTTCAAGACACAATCTAATCTTACAGATGAGTCCTGCCTCACTAATACGACTACTATCCATCTTCCCTCATTAACATTATATTAACATATACAACATACAGGAAAATCACACTCTACCAGAAATCACAGCCTAGCCAAGTGGACACGCACATTTTTGGGGAGCACATCATTTAATCCACAACAAGAAGCTGTGTATATGTGTGTGTTTGAATGAGTGTATGTACAGGTGCAAAGTAGTTATAAGCTGATCAATCACTTTAAATTGTGTCTTCTACAAGTGCAGAAGATTCTTCTATCAGTTCATAGCAAGTGCTAATTACAGGTTGACAAGAATCTAGATATAGACTCAAAATACTAGGATTACAGCTCATTGGGTTCACTTATTAAAATTCAGAATGAGTTAGAGTTAGAGAGATTTCAAGATTTCCCTTGGGTTTCAAGCAGCAAAACAACTCTCTTTTCTACTTCTCCATGCAATCTCACCCCTCTACCATGTGCCAAGACATCAATCTGGGGGAGCAGCACCAATGAGCTCAAAACGTAATCACAACTTTAGAAATTTGCAGTTTCCAAAACTATTTGTCCTGATAGCCTGTAGAGGACAGTACCACCCTGAGCTGGCCGTGACCGGGCATTTCTCACAATGGATGGTGTATCAGGCAAAGTGGAACTGAAAATTCTCCAGGCATTGACTGGGTAAATTCTAGCCTGGAGGATGTGAGCAGAGTAGAATCAAAGAAGGCAGGGAACAATGTGGGAAGCTGCTGTTACTCTGGAAATCAGATGCTAGGGAAGAATGAGGATGGCTCATTTACAAGAATCCTTCCTTTTCCCATGACTCCAAACCTCTCAGCTTTCTCCACCTACCTCATTCTCATCAACAGATTAAAGGACCAGGGCTGCCTGCTCTTGTCTCACCTATTTTTACTCTACTAGGTCAGTGATTCTCAGCCTTGGCTTCATGTTAGAATCATCTAGGAAGCTTTTAAAAAATTCCAATTCTTAGGCAGCACCCCAGACCAATTAAATCAGATTCCCTAGGAATGTAAATCAGGTCTCCATCAATATTTTTTTAAAGCTCCCTAGGTGATTCCAAGGTGCAGCTGAAGTTTGAAAACCACTGTATTAGGGATGTATTCATTCACTTGGTTACAACTACTGCTGAGATATCTGGAGAACCTGTATCCCCAGCTCTACACTTGAATAATTGATGGATAGGTGAGAATATTACAAACTCAGATCTCTTGTTGTATCCTTCCTAAACTCCCTATCATCACTACTAATCCTTGCATCTCTTGCCTTCAAACCTAGGTTCATCTCTTGACCTCTTTCATCACCACTCTCAGGACATGTGTCTTAGTCATCTGGTACTGCTCTAACAGAAACACCACAAAGGGACGGCTTTAACAAAGAAAAGTGTATTCTCACACAGTCCAGTAGGCTGGAAGTTTGAATTCAGGATGCCGTCTTCAGGGGAATATACTGTCTCTATTGCTTCTGAAAGAAAGTCCTTGTGTTGCAACCAGTCTGTGTTTGACCTGAGAGCATTTCCATACAGGAACCTCAGGTTCAAGTGCAGCTTTCTTGATGGGATGCAGACCCCAAATCTCTGTGCTAGCTTTTTTACTTTATAAATTTATCTCAAGAGACTGCCTCAAGGCACAAAACAATCCTGAGTCCTGCCCCACCAACTCAACTCCCATACATCTTCCCTCATTAACATCACAAGAGGCAGGATTCTTAGTATACACAATACCGGGAAACATGACCCAGCCAAGTTTTTACACACATATTTGGGGAACATGGTTCAATCCCTGAAAGCATACATCCACTTCAATTGTGCCACATTGACTGACAGTGATGTGCTCTATTTTTTTTTTATTTTTATTTCTATATCTTCCCAGAGCATCTAGTAAAATGTTGACTATCAGTAAATGTAGTTTCACAGAGATAGGGGAAGGAGGTTTCTGGCCAAGGGTGGTCAAATGGAGCCAAGTAGGGGGCTTCCGAAGGCTGTAGGCTGTCTTGTCAGTACTTTCAATCTAGGGAGGCGTTGTATCAGTTGTGGGGAAAATAAAAGTCTCCATGATCTTATACTTAACAAGAGCCCTTTCTCTAATGTTTGAGAAAGGTAAGTACTAAAGGAATCCTATAAATAATGTGCTGAAATTCTCCAAGGACATTGGTCACACACAAGGCAAAAAATAAAGCAAAACATTGCTGTTGAGTTAATTCCAACTCATGGTAACCCCATGTGTGACACAGTAGAACTGTTCCATAGGACTTTTAATGGCTGTAATCTTATGGAATTAGATTGCAGGCCTGTTGTCCTTAATGCAGCTAGGTGGATTTGAAAAGCCAAACTTAAAGTTAGTAGCTGAGCACAACCAAAACCATTTGCAGAACTTATGGACATGTTGGTCACAAAGGGGGCCATAATTACAGTAGCAATGATTAATTGAGTACTCAAAGTTGTGTCAGGTAAAAATAAAATAGAAGAAGCATGTAACCCAAATATGAAATGAAATGGGGAAACACTACAAGAGAGTCACTGAAATAAAAATGATCATAATACAGTACTATGAAAAGTTGTATTCTAACAAACTCAAGAACATAGAGGAAATGGATAAATTTCTGTAACACACTATCTACCTAAACTAACAGAGACTGAGAAACAAAATATGAGCAGACCCGTAACAAGAGAAGGGATTTTAGAGATTAAAAATAATTCCAGCAAAAAACAGTCTTGTATAGATAGCTTCACTGGGGAATTCTACCAAATATTCAGAGAAGAGCTTGCATTAGAACTACTCAGACTGTTTCAGAGCATACAGAAGGAAAGAATACTCTGGAATTCATTTTATAAAGCTAGCATAACCTTGAACAAAAGGCAGTCAAAGACACCACAGAAAAAGAAAATTACAGACCAATATCATGAATATAGATGCAAGAATTCTTAACAAAATTCTAGCTAATAAAATTTAGCATCATATGACAAAAATAACACACCATGACCAAGTGGGATTCATATCAGGAATGCAAGGAGAGTTCAACACTAGAAAATTAATCAATGTAATTCACCACATAAATAGAACAAAAGAAAATAATCACATAATTATCTCAGTTGACCCAGAAAAGACATTTGATAAAGTCCAACACCCCTTCCTGATAAAAACTCTCAGTGTGATAAGAGTGGAAGAGGAACTCCTCAACATAATAAATGGTGTTTATACAAAACTGACAGTCAACAGCATTCTCAATAGAGAGAAGCTGAAGGCATTCCCCCTGAGAATAGGACCAAGACAAAGATGCCCTTTATCACCATTCTTATTTAACACTGTGTTGGAAAACCTAACTTGAGCAATAAGTAAAGAAAAGGAGTCCATCCAAATTAGAAACGAAGACAAAACTATCCCTATTAACAGATAACAAGGTCCTTCATGGAGAAAATGCCAAAGATCCCACAAGAAAACTACTGGAACTAATAGAAAAATTCAGCAAAATAGCATGATACAAGATCAACGTACAAAACTCAGTTGCATTCATATATGCCGTCAAAAAGAACTTAGAAAAGGAAATCAGGAAAACAATACCTAGAAATTTATCTAACCAGGGAAGAAAAAGGTCTATACAAAGAAAACTACAAAACACTGTTGCAAAAAAATAAAATTGGAGGGCAGGGCCAAGATGGCAGGCTAGACACATGTCTCCTGAATTCCCTTTGAGAACTAAGGCCTGAAATAATAACTGAATGGAGCAGTGTGGGCATCCAGGGAGCCCTAGGATCTGGCATAGAGTTGTCAGATGTAACTAGGCACCAGTAACAGACTAAACTACCTCTCTCAAAGATGAGGCAGCAGCTGCTGAGCCCTGCATCTGCTGACTCAACATTTTGCAGGACTGTAAGTACTGAAGCCTTCTTTGTTATCTGCTAGGCAAGGACAGAGACTTTGACTAATACGCCAAACTGCAGTGCTTAAGTAAGCAGCATGTAACACAGCAGAGAGATTGCGCATGGGACAGCCACATACTGAGAACTCAGCTGCTGATTAAGGGTACCACTACCCCTCCACCCTCTCTTTTTTGATCTGCACCATAGATTCTGCTGTTCCACAACAGAAAGGGCAGCTTGGCCAGGATGCCCAGCCCAGGGCTTTAGCCATGGCTGATTCTCACGCAGAGCAGCAGCCAGTCTGGCAAGCACTTCTCCAGGAGAAAAGCAGCGTTTGAGACAATTCATGTCTAGATTTGTGAGTGGAGCCTGGCAAAGGATGGCAGGAAGGCCCTAACCCCTCCCTACTTTGCACCAAGTCATGGCATCTGGGAACAGCCTTCTGTTGTCAGCCAGAAGGCCATACCTGGGGGCCTGACTGTATTTGGCAGCTGGCAGTCATCTCCTCACTCAGAAGTAAAGTACCCTTTTAAAATAGGAACACCTGGAGAACTGACTGCTGAGAGACCCAGTTGCATCTCCTCCGCCCTTCACTTATCCACATCATAGAATCAGCTGACAGCTTCCCAGTGACTCCATAAGTAGAGTTAGTGATTGCCAACCAAGAACCAGAGCCTGCCACCGCAGAAGGTCCACCTGGAGCCAGTCACTAGACTACGGAGATGGCTGATGATCAACTCCCCTCTTAGAACTATACCTTAGCTCCTGTTGAGGTAATACCAGAGAAATCGAACAGCTTCTAGATGGCATGCTGACAACAATCAATTGCTAACCACTTAAAGAAGCACTCCACAAGGCTATGGAAAATTTCCAAAATAAAGAATCAAAAAACTTCCCAGATGAAGAAGCCTTTCTGAAACTATCTGGGATCTGAAACTGTCCTGCAAAACTGTCTCTCAAATACAACAGTGAAATTAAGACATTTTCAGAAAAACAGAAGCTTAGGGACTTTGTAAAAACCAAACCCAAACTACAAGAAATACTAGAAGAAGCTGTTTGCTTAGAAAAACAAAAACATTAAGAGTATACTTAAGGAGGCAATTCAGGACATAGCATCCAGAATGCTACTCAGTTGCCAGCCAAGCCAAGTGCCGTCGAGTCGGATCCGACTCATGCTAGTCAGTTAGGGAAGTCAAAAACTCAATCAAAACTACATTATCAAATGAAGGGAACCAGTGATCATACACAAAAACTACATTATCACAATAAAAACAGGATATATTGCAGTAGCTATAAACCTTTCAGATGGGGATGAAATTAAAAACGTCTGCAGCAGCTGAAGTCTGGTTTAAATGTACAGTAATAAGAGGAACCATACGGGTAGCTGCAAAGCAAAATAACAATGTGACATATATCTTAACAAAAACAAAATCAACACTGAAAAAGATGAAAAGTAAACCCATAAAGAAGAAAAACCTGGAACAGAATATTAAGAAAAACACAGAAAACATCAACAACACAAAAATAAATGCATCAAAATGACAGCACTAAACACGTATCTATCAATAATTACACTGAATGTAACAGACTGAAACCTCCAGTAAATAACATTATGGATCAAAAGACACGACTCATCTATTTGTTGCTTACAAGAAACGCACCTGACTCAAAGACATGAACAAACTCAAAATCAAAGGATGGAAAAACATATACCAAGTCAACAGCATATAAAGAAAAGCAGGAATGGCAATGCTAATCTCAGACAAAATAGACTTTAAGATTCACCATTGTGGATAAAGACAATCACTATATATTGCTGAAAGGTTCAATTCATAAGCAGGACGTAACAATATCAAATACTTATGTACCCCATACCAAAGCATCTAAATACATTGAACAAACTCTGACAACATTGACAAATGAGACAGATCACTCCACAATAATACCCGGAGTCTTCAACAACCCAGTTTCAGTAATGGATAGATCATCCAGAAAAAAGCTCAGTAACAATTTATCAACTAGACCTCACTGACATATAGAGAACTTTTTAACCATCAAGAGATAAGTACACCTTCTTCTCCAATGCACATAGAGCATTTTCCAGAATAGACCATGTGTTAGGACACAAAGCAAGTCTCAACAAAATCCAAATCATTAAATTATTGCAAAGCATATTCTAGGATGGTAAAGCCATAGAAGTTTAAATGAATAGCAGAAAAAACATAGGTATAAATTTGAACTCATGGAAACTGAACATCTTGCTCAAAAAGCCATGGGTTATAGAAGAAATCAAGGATGAAATAATGAAATTGACAGAACCACATGGGAATGAAAACACATCCTACCAGTACCTATGGGATACAGCCAAAGCAGTGCTCAGAGGTCAGTTTATCTCTGTAAATACACACATCCAGAAGGAAGGAAGGGCCCAAATTAAAGAATTAACCCTACAGCTTGCACAAGTAGAAAGAGAGCAACAGAGGAACCCCTCAGGGACCCGTAGAAAACACACAATGAAGATTACAGCAGAACTAAATGAATTAGAGAATAGAAGAACAATTGAAAAATATTAACAAAACAAAAACTGGTTCTTTTAAAAAATCAACAAAATTTATAAATCACTGGCTAAACATACAAAAGAAAAAAAGCAGGAAAGGAAAGAAATATCCTGACTTAGAAACAAGATAGGAGATGTCACAACTGACCCAACTGAAATCAAAAGCATCATTATAGAATACTGTGAAACATTGTACTCTAACAGCGTTGAAAACCTACAGGAAATGGACAAATTGCTAGATGCAAATCACCTACAAAATTATCATGAAGAGAACAACTTCATCCCAAAGAAAGAGATTGAAAAAGTTATTTTTTAAAAAAAAACTACCAACCAAAAAAATTCTTGTCCCAGATGGCTTCACCAGAGAATTAGACCAATGTTTAAAGAAGAATTAACTCTAATACTACTGAAGCTATTTCACAGCACAGAAAAGGACTGAATACTCCCAAATTCATTCTATGAAGCTAGCAAAACTCTGATACCAAAGCCAGGGAAAGAACCCACTAAAAAAAGAAAATTACAGACCAATATCACTCAGGAACTTTGATGCAAAAATCTTTAACAAAATCCTAGCCAATAGAATTCAACAACACATCAAAAAAATAATTCCCCATGACCAAGCTGGATTCACACCAGAGATACAAGACAGGTTCAACATCAGAAAAACAATTAATGTGATCAACCACATAAATAGCAAAAAAGATAACAACCACCTGACTTTATCAACTGATGCACAAAAGACATTTGACAAAGCTCAATGCCCATTCATGCTAAAAACTCTCAGCAAAACAGGAATAGAGGGAACCTTCCTCAGCACAATAAAGGGCATCTACACAAAGCCAGCCACCTACATTATCCTGAATTGAGAGAAACTGAAAGAATTCCTCTTGAGAATGGGAGTTAGACAAGGATGCCTACTCTCACCATTTCTATTCAACATTGTACTAGAAATTCTAGCCAGAGCAATTAGACAAGACAAAGAAATAAAGAGTATCTGCATCAGCAAAGAAGAAGTAAAAAAATCTCCCTATTTGCAGATGATATGATTGCATATACAGAGAATCTTAAAGAATCCACAAGGAAACTACTGGAATGCATAGAGGAGTTCAGCAAAGTATCAGGACATAAGATAAACATAAGTAAATCACTAGGATTCCTTTATACAAAAAAAGAGTTCAGCAAAGCTACCGAACCAATACCATTTACTACAGCCCCCAAGAAGATAAAATATCTAGGAATAAATCTAACTAGAGAAATAAGAAACTTATACAGGGAGAACTACAAGACCTTACTGCAAGAAACTAAAAGACTTACACAAATGGAGAAACCTACCCTACTCAAGGATAGGAAGTCTTAACATTGTGAAAATGTATATTTTATCCAGAGCAATTTACATATACAATGCGATCCCGATACAAATTCCTGTGACATTTTTTAAGGAAAATGGAGCAACAAATCATCAACTTTGGAAAGGGAAGAGACCCCCAGATAAGCAAAGCGCTACTGAAGAAGAGGAATACAGTGGGAAGCCTCACACTACCTGACCTGAGAACCTATTACACTGTCACAGTAGCCAAAACAGCCTGGTATAGTACAAAAAGAGATCTACAGACCAATGGAACAGAAGTGAGACCCCAAAGATGCCACCATCCTCCTATGAACAGTTGACATTCAACAAAAGCCCTAAGATTGTAAACTGGGGTAAGAGCTGTCTCTTTTAACAAATGATGTTGGCAAAATTAGATATCCACCTGCAAAAACCTGAAACAAGACCCATATCTCATAGCTCACACAAAACTAACTCAAAATTGACCAAAGACCTAAATATCAAACCTAAAATGATAAAGATCATGCAAGAAAATATAGGGTCAACAATGGAAGTTCTAGTACACAGTTTAAATAGATTTCAAAATCTGACAAAGCACCATCAGCAGAATAGAAAATAGATAAATGGGAACTACAAAGAATCAAACACTTTTGCTCATCCAAAGACTTTGTCAAAAGAGTTAAAAGACCACTTACAGAATGGGAAAAAGTAGTTGGTAACTATTTGTCAGGCCAATGTCTGGTCTCCATAATCTACAAAGTACTGCAAAATATCAACAAGAAAATGATAAATAACCCAATTAAGTGTTGGGCAATGGAGATGGGCAGACACTTCTCTAAAAAGGATATCCAGGCAACCAAAAAACACATACAGAAATGCTCACCATCATTAACTATTAAAGTCAAAAAGAAGATGAGACACCATCTTGCTCCAACAAGGTTGGCCATAATTCAAAAAACACAAAACAACAAATGCTAGAGAGGCTATGGATAAATAGGAACTCTCCTACACTGTTGGTAGGATTGCAAAATGGTACAACCTCTTTGGAAAGCAATTTGACACTTCCTTAAAAAGCTGGAAATAGATATATCACTTGATCTAGCAATCCCACTGCTTGGAATTTATTCTACAGAAACAAAGGCTGTCACATGAACAGACACATACACATGAATGTGTATTGCAGCACAGTCCATGATAGCTAAAAGATGGAATCAAAGTAGATGGTTGATAATGATGCAATGATAAAAAACAATGATAATTTTAGGAAACATCTCATAGCGTGGTTTCAACTGAAAGACACTATGCTGAGTGAAATCAGTCAGTGGCAAAAGGAGAAATGATGTATGAGAGAGACTCCTGCTATAAGGATTTAAAAATAGACTTATGTACAGAATAGAAGACTCTTTGATTGCTACAACATTTGGGAGGGAAGGTGAGAGTTGGTCATAGATTAGGTAAAGGCAGTGACAGCACACAGTAGAAAGTAGATGAACTTAACTGAACTTCAACATAAACTGAAAGCTCTTCTAGTCTCAACCTGATATTGCAAGGATAAAGTAGCAATGGCAGGGTCTGGGGACCACGATCTTGGAGGATGTCAAGGTTAATTGGCATAATTAGCCTACTGCTAAGGAGAATCTTCTACACCCCATATTGATGATATGAGTGGCATCTGAGGTCTTTACAGCTGGCCATCTAAGGTACATCAAATGGCCCAAACTCCTCTAGAACAGATGATCACCAAGAACACAAAAAACGCAAAGAAAAAAGAGCTGAGGAGACAGAATGACTCATGTGAATGTGAGACTGTATCAACATATGATCGGAAGAACTAGATGGTGCTCGGCCACCAGGAAAGACAGCCATGACAGGGCACACAAGGTTGAGTCCCTGCGGCAACACAACAAAAAGATGAGTGCAGTGTAACAACTCTACTAAAGACCACAGTTGATGGTCTGACAGCCCAGGGGATCCCTTGGTAGCATGGTCCGTAGACCTGCTCCTGCCCATGTCTAGAAAACACTACTGAGGTCAACTCTTTGGGCTAGACTTTGGGACACAATGTGACCACATGGTGTGTGTACTTTACGGTTCTATGTGTTTATACGAGGCTGTCCTACTGGTCGCTTTCTTGATGGGAGAGCAGAGGTGGAGAGGAGGGGGCAGGAGTTTGTTAAGTATAAAATGAAAAGGAGTAGTGTGCTGTCACAGGGCAGGGAGAGCAGGAGATGCAGATAGGTGGACATGCAAAATTGATTTGGATCATATGCTTTCACTTAATCACAATAAAAAAGAAAAAAGTTCTACATAGGTGGAAAAACATTACAGATTCACAGACAGGAAGACTCAACATTGTTAAAATGTCAGTCCTTTAAAAGCAATCTATAATGTAATCCTGATTCAAATAACAATACATTTTTAATGAGATGGGAAAACCAGTCACAAATTTTATATGGAAAGAAAAAGGCTCCATATAAACAAAGCATTGTTGAAGAAAAAGAACAAATTAGGGGGCCCCACACTACCTGATCTCAGAACTTAGTATACAGCCAAGGTAGTCAAAACAGCCTGGTGCTAATACAAGAGACAGATAACACTAGTGGAACAGGAATGAAAACCCCAATATAAATCCAGCTGCCTATGGTCAGCTGATCTTTGAAAAAGGACCAAAGACCATTAAATGAAGAAGACTATCTTAGGCACAAATGGTGCTGGCAAAACTGTATGCCCATCTGTAAAAAAAAGAAGCTAAGCCAAGTGCCGTTGAGTCAGATCTGACTCATGGCGACCTCACACCATACACAAAAACCAATTCAAAAGAGATCAGAGATCTAAATACAAAATCTAAAATTATAAAGATCATGGAAGAAAAACAAAGACAACACTGGATGCCCTAATACATGGTATCAATATAACACAGACCATTAACTAACAGTACACAAATTCCAGAAGATAAACTAGTTAACTGAAAGCTCCTGTAAATTAAATGCTTATGCTCATAAAAAGACTTGATTAAAAGAGTAAAGTAAGAACTCGCAGACTGAGAACATTTTTCTGACTACATGTCCAACAGAAGTCTAACCTCTAAAATCTATAGAATAACACCTCAACAACAAAAAGACAAATAATCCAATTAAAAAATGGGCAAAAGCTATGAAGACACTTCACCAAAGAAGACATTAAGGCAAAGAACGGACACATGGAGATGCGCTCCAGGTCACTAGCCATTAGAACCCAAATCTAAACCTACTGCTGTGGAGTTGATTCCAGCTCATCGCAACCCTGTAGGACAGTTTCCAAGGAGCACCTGGAAGGTTTGAACTGCTGACCTTTTAGTTGGCAAACATAGCTCTTAACCATAACACCACTAGGGTTTCCATTAGATACTAGAGAAATACAAATCAAAATTACCATGAGATACCATCTCACTCGTACTGGCACTAATCACAAAAAGAAAGAAAGAAAGAGAATAACAAATGTTGGAGAGGTTGTGGGAAGATTGGAACCCTTAGGTATTGCTGGTGAGAATGTAAAATGATACAACCACCATGGAAAATGATATGATGCCTCCTTAAAAAGCTAAAAATGGAAATACTATATGACCTAGCAATCCCACTCCTAGGAACATATCCTAGAGAAATAAGAGCCAATCATACAGATAGACATATGCACACCTATGTTCCTTGCAGCATTAGTCACAACAGCAAAATATATCTAAGTTGCCATCAACAGATGAATGGATAAGTAATCTATGGTACATAAACACAGTGGCATGCTATGTAACAGTAAAGAAAAATGATGAATCTACTAAATATTTTACAACATGGATTAATCTGGAAAGCATTACACTAAGCGAAATAAAGCAATCATGAAAGAAGAAATACTGTATGAGATCACTATTATGATAACCAAAGAACAGGTTTACACACATAGAAAAATGTTCTTTTACAGTTATGAAGGGTCAGAAAAGTGTAAAGAGAAAATCACTAACCAGATAGTAGACAAGTGTTAATTTTGGTGAAGGGACAGATGACATACAACATGGTGGAAGCCAGCACAGGTTGACCAACACAGTCACAGAAGCTTCTTAGGCACATCCAAACACCCTAGGGGACTGAGTTACTAGGTCTGAGGGCTGGGACCACAGTCTCAGGGGACATCTAAGTTAATTGCCCTATCATTCTACATCCCACTTTGGTAAGTAGCATCCAGGGGTCTTAAAAGTTTATGAGCAGTCATATAAGATGCAGCTATTGGTCCAATCACATTTGGAACAAAGGAGAATGAAGAAAGCAAACCAAAGATGCAAGGAAAGTATTAGTCAAAAGAACTAATGGACCACGTGAACCAGAGCCTCTGCCAGCCTGAGCCTGGAACTAGATGGCGCCTGGCTACCACCAACAACCATTTAGGCAGAGATCAGAATAGAGGGTCCTGGACAGAGCAGAAGAAAAATACAGAACAAATTTCAAATTAAAAAAAACATATCAAACTTGTTGGTCTGACAGAGACAGGTGGAACCCCCAAGACTGTGGCTACCTGAAACCCTGCTAACTGGAAACTAGCCTTTCCTGAAGATCTATAAAACAAACAATAATATGTGTGGAGAAAGTGCATCTTAGTTCAATCAAATATATAAGTCCAAAATGGGTAACATCTGTCCAAAAGCAAAGACAGGAAGGCAGAAACAGACAGAAAAACTGGAGGAATGAACAACAGAAAAGCAGGGTGAAGGAAGAAAGGGGAAGTACTGACATACTGCAGGGATTGCAAATTTTGTCACACAAAAGAACTGTATAAAAACTTTTGAATGAAAAACTAATACACACTGTAAACTTTCACCAAAAACTCAATAACATTTTTTAGCAATTGGTTATAATGGTGAATTTTATGACATACATATTTTACCACAATAAAACTTAAACAGAAATGTGAAAAGAAAAAGTTTGTGTCAGGTACATTATATACAGCTGTATAAATAATGCCACATTATTTATACATTTCTGAAGTTCACGAAGGCTGTTGTTTGCTCAAGGCAAATGACAGCTCTCTAAAGTTCCACACAGCTTTTAGTAAGCCAGGTATGCTCTAAAGCTGACTTCAGGTAGAGAGAAGGGAATCAGATAAGTGTCCTCTTCTTCTCTCCAAGCAAGCTCCTCGCTCATACTTCGTCACAGGGAATCCTAGGCAAAGGTTTGATGATTGCTCTGAGTAGTCTGCATCAATATCTTTTTAGAGGATCATAAAGTCAAATTCTTCGGTAGCTTTGGGGATACAAGGATTTATCTTTGTCATGGTTGTCATCATCACCATCGCTTTTTAGTGAGGATTGACTGATTTCAAGCAGCAGAAAGAGCTCTAACTAGCTTAAGAGGAGAAATGTAGGACTGCAGAGATACCTTGTGTTGGCCGAAAAAGGGATGTGGCTGGGCCCTAGGAAGGGATGGATGCTGCCACAGCTTTCTGTCTGTCTTCTTTGAAAAGAAGTCTCTGTCTCCTCAAGTCTCCTCTCAGGTCTGTAGACCTGTTTGCCATGCCTTCCTGTTCACACTGATCAACACGATCACCCAGAATCCTTGAGTCTGTATGTTATAGGCCTGGCCTCCTAGCAAGCTTAATTTCTTTCTGGACCTCATTTCTAAATTTACGAAGAAGGGCCTCCCAGTCAGGTTTATTAGGGCATATGCTTCCGGAGGAAACCCTGGTTGCATAGTGGTTAAGTAATACAACTACTAACCAAAACGTCAGCAGTTCAAATCTACCATACACTTCATGGAAACTCTATGGGGCAGTTCTACTCTGTCCTATAGGGTCACCGTGAATCAGAATTGACTTGATGGCAGCAGGTTTTTTTTTTTTTTTCTTTTGTGCCTCCTGATGGTGTCCCTTTCCCATCAGGTTGGCCAATGGGGTTTGGGTGTGGGGCCATCTATGTTTCTGGATAGGGAGAGAACATTGTAAACTAGAATGATTCCCACCCCCTCATATATCTTTAACAAATAATAACAATAGCAGAACTATATCTGAGTCCCTGGGAGTACAAACAGTTAAGAACTTAGCTACTAGCTGAAAGGTTGATGATTCAAGCTCACCCAGAGGCATCCTGGAGGAAAGACCTGGTGACCTGCTTTCGGAAGGTCACAGTTTTGAAAACCCCATGCACGAGGTGCTCCTTGAATACTCTACGGGGCAGTTCTGCTCTAGCTTCTAGGGTCGCCCTGAGTCAGATCTGACTCGACAGCACTGGGTGTGTATGCAGTAGATCTACTCTGCACACAGGAGACTTCCATGAATTGAAACTGACCAGATGGAAAATAACAAAAACACCAGGCTAAGGGTTTGATTTTTTTCCTCTAACTCTCACAACTATCATTCAAGGTATACGATATTATCCTCCTTTTACAGAGAAAAAACCTGAGGAAATTAGAGGTCTTCTAGCACTACAATATTGTTTCTGGTTGATTCAATCAGTTTAGGATCTTTTTCTCCTGGAAACAAACGTTAACTGTAGATCAGGTATTTATTCTTCGGTGTTTGCTCCTAGCTGTTGGGTGCATATGGATGTGCACGCATGTATGTGTGTGTGCTTCTGTGGGTCTGTGTGCGCTTGATTTTTCTGTGGCTATGTGCGTTCTGTGATTCTGAGAATGCTTGTTTCTCAGTGATATGAGAATGTTCATCCTAACTACCCCCCACCCCCACCCCCTCAAAGCTATCCTGAATCAGCCAGAGCCAGACGCCTGACAGGCCTGGACAAAGATGCTCTTTATCCACCAGGAATGCAGTGACCTCATATGGCTTTCCTCTACTGGCTTGGATTTTTGTTAGCAGAAGGGAGAGAGATTTGGGGTTGAGGCCCTGTGCATGGGCCTCAGATACTGCCTGGACACATACTCTTCCCCTTTCCTTTGCCTTCACCAAACTGCTGTACACCCAGGCCAGGGGGCCTGATTTCTTTGCAGTGAGGCTTGATAAGTACTCGAGCTGGAGCTGAAAGTTTTCAGCAGGCAGAGGGACAGGGAAGACCAGAGAAAGATCAAGGGATAAACAAAGGGGACACCTGGTTTCAGCCTAGTTTCCTCTTGCTAGCTGTGAGATTCTGTCCACACCATGTCACCATGGTTAAATAGTTGGACCAGATGACCGCTAATGAGACACTTTGAAAGACAGGACTGAAGTATGACTGATCGGACCTTTCCTCCTTCTCCTTTAAGTAAAGCAAGGCTTGGAATGAACGAAGCAGGTAGATATGATGGTCTCCTTCAACTATGTGTAGAAGAGAGGTACAAAGGACAATGTCTTGCATACGGCTTTTGGCCACACTTGGAGGGGGCTAAGTAGGCAGTAAGTAGAATCAGCTTTTTTGACAATGAGAATTACAAAGTCACATCTTACCTGTGTTACTTTCATTGTGGAGTCTCCGTTTCCTCAGCTGTGAAAGCAAGTTGCCCAACTACTTGATTTCCAAGCTTTCCTTCGGCTCTGACACACTGCAGGTGACTAAAGTTGTCTGGGGATCCCTAATCTTCAGAAACACTTTTCTTACGTCTGCTGCACTTACTTTAACATACTCATTTTCTTGTGTGTAACGGTGCAATTGTTATGACAAAGAGTGTTGTGTGTGAGAGAGAGGAGGGGAAGACGTGCAAATGATTTCTCAAGGGGCTCCAGGAATCTGACATGCATTAATAGGTTCTCATACACCAAAGCCATCAACCCTTCCTTAGAAAACCCAAGTCTAGGTCACAAACCGGAAATGAGGAACTGAATTGTTCAAATCCGTTGTATTTCAGGCCAGCGTCACCCCTGAGTTAGACAGATGTTGAGTTAGGGATCAGAATTTGTTTCTGCTGGATACCTGCACCAGCGGTACACACCTTGCCTTGGAGGTGCGTGCTGACACCGTTCCTCTCCCTGTTGGTGGCATGCCACTGCCACTTGCTCCTCAGCTAATGTTGCTTCATGGTGGCACCTTAAATAGTGCCAGAACTTTTGACACAGAACCACTGGTAAGGCACATTTTTGATAACGTGCACAGTGTATTTGTAAGGGTTTCCTCGTTCCCATAGTAAGCACATTGCGAGTGGGATAAAATCCTAGTTTGTTCCACTGGAGAACGTTTTCCTTATAATATGTAAAAGACATTTTATTTATTTTTTTCCAGTTGCTGATGAGTCTTTTCCAACCTATAGTGACCCTATAGGACAGAATAGAACTGCCCCATAGGGTTTCCAAAGAATAGCTGGCGAATTCAAACTGATACTCAAAAGGATTAGTGAAGAACTTAACTTATATTTGAGAATGAACTGTACATGGATATAAAAAGCTTCATTACAGTCAATTACAAAGAATTTTCAGATGCAATGGTCCTCTAGGGCTGGTATTAACCACTAGTCCCTCCTCTAAGAATGGCAGGGTAGGGAGAAGAGGTGAGTGGCTGCCACTGAACTGGCCTGGCCTATAGCCTCTTCCTTGAATTTTTTTTGACTCTAGCCTTTTGTTCCATTAGCTTGTCTGCACCGCAGTCTGGCATCCATTAGAAAAGCCCATTTGGAGCATTAGAGATGATACCAGACAGTGGAGAAGTCTCAGTTTGTCTGCAGCTGCTCAAACTTGGATACATGTAAGATAACTGCTTTGACCAAACAGAATCCATCAATCATATTACTTTCCTCTTTCACCTTCAATGTTCATTCCCAGTTGTTAGTACACAGATCTCTGTACCACAGCCTCCTCAGAAGGGCTGACAGCCAAATGCGAAGGCTGCTGCAGAATGTTGTTTTCTTTTAGAACATCTTCTTGCATGATAGGAGGAATTTGATGATCCTCCAAGTTGTTGGTTAGGGCAATGCTTACCTTGTGGTTTAACAATCATATGAAGGGCTTCCATATTAAAAAAAAAAAATCCTTTCTTCTATGGTTGCTTTCTTTCTCTCTGTTTGAGTAAATTCTGTCATCTTGGTCCCCTCTCCTTCCCATTCCTCCTCCTATATATTATAGGTACATTGGCTAACGTCAAAAGCTGCCACTCAGCAAATTCTCTTTCACTAATACTTCTGTTTATTTGTCCTTGCGTGATAGAAATTACCTTGAAATGTTGTGGTACCTCACCTCACTTAACAACTATTAGGCAACTAAGCAAAACCAAGGTAGAGTTCTGGTGGTGCTGTGGCTAGAAGACTCAGCTGCTAACCAAAAGGTTGGTGGTTCAAATCCACCAGCCCCTCCCAGGAGGAAAGCTGTGACAGTCTGCTTCTGTGAAGATTAAAGCCTTGGAAACCCTACAGGACTGTTCTCCCTTATCCTTTAGAGTCACCATGAATTGAAATCAACTTGATGGTAAAGGGCTCGGTTTTGGAATTAAAACCAAACACATTGCTGTGGAGTTGATTTTGACTGATGGCAACGCCATGCATTGGAGTATAGAAAACCACTCCATAGGATTTCATGGCTGTGATCTTTTGGAAGAAGCTCACCAGGTTCTTTTCCGGAGGTGACTCTGGGTGAGTCTCAAGTTTGGGTTAGTAGTCAAGGACTTAGATGTTTATGCCATCCAGAGACTCCTTCCAGAAATATCCAAGACCTTCTCAAACTGAAGAAGTCTGCACTGATGAGACATTAGGGCCCAGGCTAAGTTTATATAAGAAAATGAGAGTGCTTGGCTTTTTAATTATCCCCTCATCTCATCTATGACCTCTGACTTTCTACACTGGGCTCCACCCCACTTGTGCCACCTGAGAGGACTCTCATCTCACTTCCTCATTATTTTGTAGCTGACACTGGCAACTCCATAGCCAGTTAGGGTTCTTCAGGAGCCTAACTGATCAATGATTTTGTTCCAGTGCACGGCAGTAAACAGATCCTTTCTCTTTGTTATGGGTTAAAGCATGTCTCCTAGATAGATGTCGTTTTAGTCAGCCAGTACTGCTCTAACAGAAATACCACAGAGTGGATGGCTTTAACAAAGGAAGGCTTATTCTTACACAGACGGGTAGGCTACAAGTCCAAATTCAGGATGTCCGCTCCAGGGGAAGGCTTT
Source organism: Heterohyrax brucei (assembly GCA_028571685.1). Taxonomy (NCBI): domain Eukaryota; kingdom Metazoa; phylum Chordata; class Mammalia; order Hyracoidea; family Procaviidae; genus Heterohyrax; species Heterohyrax brucei. The sequence continues at coordinate 38,462,686 of CM053145.1, forward strand.
CTCCCTTGTCAGCTCTGGAGGGAAGTCTGGTATTGTGTCAGTCTTTGCCCAGGGAGCATCTTGGAATAGGAACCTCAGGTCTGAAGGACGCACTGTTCTCCTGGTGCTGCCTTCTTGATGGTGTGAGGTTCCCACTTCTCTACTTACTTCCCTTTCCTTTTATCTCTTGTAGAATGAAAGGATAAGGGTGGTGCAAGCCACACTCCAGGGAAACTCCCTTTACAGTGGAGCAGGGAGGTGCTCTTATAAAGTGATTTATAGCTCCACCCTAATCTTTTAACATGCAGCATAGGAAAATCACAAAATGCAGGACAGTCACAAGATACTGGGAATCATGGCCCAGCCACATGGCTACACATGTTTCTGGGAGGGACACAATTCAATCCATGACAGATATGTTGAGGTCCTAACCCTTGTACCTGCAAATGTAGCCTTGTTTAGGGAAATAGGGTCTATCTTTGAAAATATTATTAGTTAAGTCATACTGGAGTAGGCTAGGTCCTAGCCTAATCCCTCTGAGCGGTGTTTTATAAAAGGAGAGTATATAGAAACAGAGTCATAATCTGGGAGAACATGTCAGATAAAGATACAGCTCTAAGCCAAATAATGCCAAGAAATGCCTGAGACTACCGATGGTATAAGAAACAAGGAAGGTTCTTTCCCTACAGCTAGCAGGAGGAATAGCTTTGCCAATGCCCTGAATTCAGACTTCCAGCTTTCTGAACTGTGAGAAGGTAAATCTCTGCTCTTTCAAGTCACCCACTTTGTGATACTTTGTTTCAGCAGCCATGGGAGACTAAGACAGCATTGGTTACCGAGTTTTAGATGTAATCCTTTTTATGCTGTGGATGAGTCTGTGTGGCGGATATATGAAGCCAGTGTGGGTTTGGAGAATGCTAATATGGCGCTGGGGCAGAGCAAGAGTGACAGAGACTAGAACAATGATGAATAAAGCAATTGAGACATGCCCTGGGGACAAGAAACACAAAAGCCGGACAAGTAAAGAGAAGAGCAAAAGACATAAGAAGTCATATGAAAAGAAGAATTACAGGAAAGTATCAATTTTGTTAATAAGAGCAACAACTTCATTGAGCAGGTTGAAAAACTGATACTGTCTGGTACTTGCTTTTGTTCTGGACACGTTACTGGTTGTGAATAAAGGGGACAGATTCTAAGCACTCCAGAGGTTCAGGGGTTGCTTGTGACTATTCTTTTGTAATTTGAGAGTATATCTGGCATTTTCTGGATGTAGTTGTGCTTCCTGAATGATGAGAAAGGGGAAATCTTATTGAAAGATCATTTACCTAACCAGGAATGGCCTGAATCTTGAACCTCTGTACATATTTACAGTTTTCTTATCTATAATCAGTTTGTATTCTGGGAATCCTCACTGTAGTAAAGAAATTTGAGTCAGTTTACAAATGTCCACTATTCTTAGAATCTTTCCCTCCTTTTTTCCCTCCTTTGTTTCTCCATAACTGGATAAACAGATGTCCCAATTTGCACATATGGTCCTGGTTTGCACCTGTTGACCCTGTATAATCATTAACAGTGCACTTTCTTCCTCTTCAAAGCGTAGGGGCTTGGGCCATAAATTATATGGCCATCTATATACTTCCCCAACACCTTCACCCTAGAACCCCTAGTGCTTACTGCTGAAACAGCTACCTCCTGAAACAGCTACCAAAGCCCTGTCTGGTAGGGCTTGCTACTTAGCAGGATCTTTCCCAGGGTTCTCCATTCTTCCCTTAAACCAAACCAAACAAACAAACAAATGTATTGCTGTCAGTTTTTACTCATGGAGAGCCATATGTTGCAGTGTGGAATTGCACCATACAATTTTCTTGGCTGTAATCTTTACAGAAGAAAATCATCAGGCCTTTTGGCCACAATGCTGAGTGGTTCAAACTGCCAACCCATACACACAAGCTTTGGTGGTTTTGCTTCTCTAGAGAACTCAGCCTAAGACACACACTAGCCTGATTAGACATCTGACTGATTACATGGAATCCTACATTGCCAATTGCCCAACTCTTGAAGGGTGGTATAAGGCTGCTACCTGAAAGGTTGGAGATTGTATGTGTGTGTGTGCCTGTGTATGTATCTACCATGTGTCCTTCAGTTTGTCATACTGTGGTAGCGTGAGTGTTGCCGTGACATGGGAGCTTTGCCACCTATATTTCAAATACCGGAAGAATCACCACTGGTGTGTAGTTTTCAGCAGAACTTCCAGACTAACAAAGATCAGCAAGAAGAAGCTAGAAGTGTGCTTCTGAAAAAATTTGGTTAGTGAAAATATTATGAACAACAGTAACATTGTCTGTTATAGTGCTGAAAGATGAGCCCCTCTAGTTGGAAGACACTCAAACATGGCTTTAGAAAAGCTGACTCCTCAAAGTAGAATCTATCTTTCAGGACTTTCATTTGCTGGTGAGGCATGACTTAATATTAGAAGAAGCAACTGCAAACATCCATTAGTAATAGGAACACTGAATGTACAAATTATGAATCTAGGGGAATTACAAGTTGTCAAAAACAAGATGGAAAGCATAAACATTGATATCTTAGGCATTAGTGAGCTGAAATGGACTGGTACTGGCCATTTTAAATCAGATAATCGTACAGTCTATTATGCTGAGGATGACAAATTGAAGAGGAATGGAGTAGCATTCCTTGTCAAAAGAACATTTCAAGATCTGTCCTGTAGAACAACACTGTCAGTGATAGGATAATAACCACACTTCTACAAGAAAGATCAGTTATTATGATGTATATACAAATTTATACAAAACCCACTATGGCCAAACATGAAGGAACTGAAATTTCTTACCAACTTCTGTAGTCTGAACTTGATCAAAGATGTGATCAAAATACAGTAGCAATTACTGGTGACTGGACTGTGAAAACTATAAACAAAGACAAAGGATTGGTACTTGAAAAATATGATTTTGGAAGAGGCGAGGCCAAGATAACAGAGTAGTCAGATGCTACCTGTGATCCTTCTAACAACAAAGACCCAAAAAGAACAAATGAATCAATCACATGTGACATCTTAGGAGCCCTGAGCATCAAAAGGAAAGTTGAGAAACCAGACTGAGAAATAGGGAAAGGAGAGTAGGTCCAGAAGCATCTAAGACTGGTCTTATCTGACCTGGCAGAAAGTGGAACTCCACAGACAGATTGATAGCAGTGAGCATGGTGAGAGAATATTATTGTTTGTGAAGTGTCTACCTTAGTGGGAGAGTCTGAGTGGTGGAGATCCTACTCATGCCTCCAGAATCAGTGAAAAATGGCATTTGATTGTCAAAAGCTAAGTAGCTTGCATCTAACATAAAACTCATGGATCTAAGACTTCCCTTTGGAATAAACCTGTCTCCTTTATCCCAGAGCTTGATATATACCCCCTTCATTCACACAGCACTGACTTCATAGACTGACACGTACCCTGGTCCAGAAGTAGCATCCCTTATGAACACCCTGGGCCATTCTCCCAGACTTGGACAGGGAACAATTTAACAAAGAGGGAAAAAAATCTGCTGATTTCCCTGAACTGGGAGATCAGAGTACAAAAAGTTCCTCAGCCTAGGCACAGGCATAAGGGCTCAAAGAACCTTCACTACTTCTCATCTCTACCTTTAGCACTGACGACCCATACATGGTTCAGCTGCAATCTATATACCTATATGCCTTAAGGAACAGGAACATGCTTTCTTCACAGAACACTCCTGGACATCTGTCAGCCCCCTGTATTTCTCAGTGTATGCAACCAGGTACTTGTGCCTACACTGAACACCCCTGCACATCTAGGACTATAAGGGAGAGCCTGCATGATACACTTGGTGACTAACTACCTGGACACCTGAACTGAATGCATGCTAGGAAAGTAAACATATTCCTGGGCTCATATGCCCAGCAGTACCTATAACGACCTGGTGACAGGACATTAGAGCTTCAAAGGTGCCAATATTCAAACTAGCCCACACGACCACTCTATTTGGACATTTCAAAACAAAGCAAGAAGCTAGAACACAGTAAGCAACATAAACTTAATAAATAGAATAACTTACTGATGGCTCAGAGATGGCAGTCAATATCAAGTCCCACAAAGAGGCAGACCATGATGATTTCGGAAAGCTCCCAAAATACAGAATCAAGTAACTTTTCCAGGAGGCAGGGCTAAGATGCTGGAGTAGATACACATCTCCTCTATTCTCTGTGAGAACTAAGGCCTAGAAAAGAAATTGAAAGGAGCAGTGTGGACATTATGGAAGCTCCAAGATCAGGTATTGGGTTGTGAGACTGGACTGTGCAACAGGAAGGGGAAAATACCTTGTCAGTGGTAAGACAGTGGCACAGTGAGTACTGCTTGTGCTGGCGCAGTGTGTGAGAGGATTACAGACCTATGCCACGGTTCCCACTGATGTAATGCTGGAGAAACTGAACAGCTTCTGGATGGTGTAAAGACAGCAATCAATATTTAACCATTTAAAGAAACAGACCACCATGGCTCTGGAAAACTCCCAAAGAATCAAACAACTTCTGAGATGAAGAAGTCTTTCTGAAATTAAAGGAGGTAGAATACAAAAGAATTATGTATAGAGAGCCCTTCTAGAGATTAAACAAAATGCAGCAGAACAAAATGAAGAATTAAGTGAGCTACATGAACTGCCAGAACATCAAAGATCTGAAATCTAGTAGATCAATAATAAAATTGCACAATTACATAATTCAATGCAATGCCATTGGAGGATGGAGAAATTGGAATACAGAATTCGTGAGCCTGAAGTTAAGGCAAGTATCTTCATTTATGAGGAAAAATCAGATAAAAGAAACAAGAAAAATGAAGAAGCATTAAGAAGCACGTGGAATTCTATCAAGATGAATAATCTGAATAACTGGCGTTCCTGAACAGAGAAAGACAGCAGAAATTACAGAGAGAATTGTTGAAGAGTTGCTGACAGAAAACCTTCCAGACATCATGAAAGAAAAGAACATAGGTATTCAAGATGCTTATAGAACAGCACAAAAACTAGACCCCAAAATAAAGACTCCGAAACATATTAACAGGCTTAATAAAATGAAACATAAAGAGAGGCTTTTAACGGCAGTGAAGCTTAAAGCAAAACTAATGTAGAAAGGGAAGCCCTGTAGACTTTAGTCTGACTTCTTGGTAGAAACCATGTTAGCAAGAAGGCAGTGGACAACACACACAAAACCCTGAAGGAGGAAAACTTCCAACCAAGAATTACATATCCTATAAAAATGTCTGTCAAATATGACAATGAAATTAAGACAGTCTCAGATAAACAGAAGCTTAGAGACTTTATAAAAATCAAACCAAAACTACAAGAAATACTGAAAGAAGCTCTTTGCTTAGAAAAACAATACCGTCAATTGTATACTTAAGGATGCATTGCAGGACAGAGCATCTAGAGTCCTACTCAGTTAAAGAAGTCACAAAGCCCAATCAAAGCTAAAATATTAAAAGTAGGGAACCAGAGATCTTAACATGGAAACTGTGACATCATCACAATATAAAGAGGGATATATTATGGTAGTAATAACCCTTTCATATGGAAAGGAAATTAAGGAGATATACAGAAATTAATGATTGGTTTAAAATTAGAACATTAAGGGGAATAAAAAGGCTAACTGCAAAGCAAACTAACAAGCTACATATCAAAACAAGAGACATAATGCAGGAGTCTCAACAAATACAAAAACAACACTGAAGAAGATGAAAAGTAAATGCATAAAGAAAAACTACCCAGAACAAAATAATAGGAGGAACAAAGGAAACAGCAACAACACAAAAATAAAGTCATAAAATTAGCAGGACTAAACACCTACCTATCAATAATTACAGTCAATATAAATGGATTTAATGCTCCAATAAAGAGGCAGAGAGTAACAGCTTGGGTCAAAAGACATCATCTGCCTTTATGTTGTTTAAAAAAAACACACCTTAGACTCAAAGATACGAATGAACTGAAAATCAAAGGATGGAAAAATATGTACCAAGCTAATAACATGCAAAGAAGAGCAGGAGTGGCAATACTAATTTCAGATAAAATATATTCTAACACATAATCCACCATAAGGGACAAAGATTGTCACTATTTACTGCTGAAAGGTTCAATACATAAGCAGGTTGTAGCAATATTAAATATCTATACACCCAATATCAGACACCTAAATACATTGAACAAATGCTGACAACACTGAAAAATGAGGTAGATCACTTCACAGTAATAGTAGGAGAGACTTCAATTTTCCACTTTCAGTAACAGACAGATCACCCAGAAAAAAAGCTCAGTAAAGATATAGAAGATCTTATTGCAACAATCAACCAACTAGGCCTCATCAACATACACAAAACTTTTTATCCAACAATACTTAAGTACACATTCTTTTACAATGCACATGGAACATTCTTGGGAATAGAGCACTTATTAGGTCATAAAGGAAGTCTCAAAGAAATCCAAACAAACCACTGCAAAATATCTTCTCAGATGATAAAGCCATAAAAGTTGCAGTTAACAGCAGAAAAAACATCAGCAGAAATTTGAACTCATGGAAACTGAACACTTTGTTCAGAAAATCATGGGTTATAGAAGAAATCAGAGATGAAATAAAGAAATTTATGGAATCAAATGAGAATGAAAACACATCCTACCAGAACCTACGGCATACAGCAAAAATACTCCACAGAGGTCAATTTATATCTATAAATGTACACATCCAGAATGAAGAAAGGGCCCAAACCAAAGAATTAACCCTACCATTTGAACAAATAGAAAGAGAACAATGAAAGAAACCCTCTGCTACCAGAAGAAAACAGATAATAACAATTACAGCAGAACTAAATGAATTAGAGAACAGAAAAATAAAGGAAAAAAACTAACAAGACCAAAAGCTAGTTTTTTGAAAAGCTCAACAAAATTGATAAACCACTAGCTTAAGTTATAAAAGAAAAACAGGAGAGGAAAAAAATAACCCAAATAAGAAATGAGACTGGAGATGTCACAACAGACCCAGCTGAAATCAAAAGTATCATAACAGAATACTATGAAAGACTGTACCTAACAGATCTGAAAACCTAGAGGAAATGTACAAATTTCTATATTCATGTCTCCTACCAAAATTATCACAAGGGGAACTTGTGATAGAACAACTTAATAAAACCATCAAGAAAGAAAAAATTGAAAAAGTAGTCAGAAAACTACTGTCATAGATTGAATTGTGTCCCCTCAAAAAAGTATGTATTGATTTGACTCAGCTATGAGTCCCAGTATGGTGCCAATCCTCCCATGTGTTGTGAATCCTGTCTCTGTGATATTGATGATGGAGAATGTGCTGCAGTTGTATTAGTGAGGCAGGACTCAAGCTACAAGCTTGTAGGATATAAGGGAGAGAAGTGAGCAGAGGAAGCTGGGAACTTTATATCACCAAGAAAGCATGACCAAAAGCAGAGCATGTCCTTTGGACCCGAGGTTCCTGTGCTGAGATGCTCTCCTTGAATTTGGACTCAGCCTACTGGATTGTGATGATTTGTCATGTTAAATGGACTTATAACTTATGAATGGATTTACGGCTTTCTGGCCTCTGACAATAAAGTTTCTCCTTGTGAAGCCTTTGACTCACGGTATTTTCTGTTGGGACAGTACCAGGTGACTAAGACAACTGCCGGCCAAAAAAGTCCTGGCCCAGACAGCTTCACTAGAGAATTCTACCAAAGTTTTGGAGAGGAGTAAATTCCAATACTACTCGGGCTATTTCACAGCATAGAAAAGGATGGAACACTCCCAAATTCATTTTAGGAAGCCAGCATGACCCTGATACCAAAGCCAGGGATAGATCCAGCTAAAAAAGAAAATTATAGACCAATTTCACCCATGAACATAGATGCAAAAATCTTCAACAAAATCCTTGTCAACAGAATTCAACAACACACGAAAAAAATAATTCATCATGATCAAGTTGGATTCATACCAGGGCTGCAGGGCTGGTTCAATGTCAGAAAAACAGTTAATGTGATCAGCCACATAAATAATACAGAAGAGAAGAACCACCTGATTCTGTCAATTGATGCAGAAAAAGCATTTGACAAAGCCCAACATCCCATGTTAAAAACTTTTAGCAAAATAGGAACAGAAGGGAAATCTCTCAGCCCAATAAGGAGCATCTACACAAAGCCAATCACTAACATTATCCTGAGTACAGAGAGACTGAAACAATTCCCCCTGAAAACAAGAACCAGACAAGGATGCCCATTGTCACCACTTGCATTCAACAGTGTGCTAGAGGCTCTGGCCAGAACAATGAATCAGACAACTCAAAGAAATAAGAGGCATCTGCATCAGTATAGAAGAAGTAAAAGCATCCCTATTTGCAGATGATATGACAGCATAAAGAATCCATAAATAAACTACTGGAACTAGCAGGAGAGGTCAACAAAGTATCAGGATGTAAGATAAATATAAGTAAATCAGTAGGATTCCTTTACACCATCATCAACATCAAAGAGAACATCAAAAGAGGACATCACCAAATCATTACTATAGACTCCAAGAAGATAAAACACGTAGGGATAAGTCTAACTAGAGAAAAAAGAGATTTATACAGAAAAAATTACAAGACCCTGCTTCAAGAAACCAAAAGAGACTTACGTAAGTGGATATACTTACTTTACTCATGGATGGAAAGACTTAACATTGGGAAAATGTCTATTTTACCCAAACCCAAAACCCAATCCAGTGCCGTCTAGTCAGGTTTGACTCATGGCGACCCTAGAAGTCAGAGTAGAACTATCCCATACCCCAAGTGATCTACAAATACAACGCATTCCCTATACAAATTCCAGTGTCATTTTTTAATGAGATGAAGAAAAAAATCACTAGCTTTGTTTAGAAAGGGAAGAAACCCCTGAAACAAGTAAAGCTCTACTTAAAGAAGAGGAACACAGTAGGAGGCCTCACACTAGCCAACCTTAGAACCTACTACACTGCCACAGTAGTCAAAACAGCCTGGTGCTGGTACAAAAGGAGACACATGGACCAATGGAACAGAACTGAGACCCCAGAAATATCACCATTCTCCTATGAACTGTTGATATTCGACAAAGGCCCAGAGGTTGTAAACTGGGGTAAAAACAGTCTCATTAACAAATGGTGTTGGCAAAATTGGATATCCACCTGCAAAAAAACTGAAACAAAGTTCACAGTTCACATGTTACATAAAAACTAAATCAAAGTGGACCAAAGGCCTAAATATCAAACCAAAATGATAAAGATCATACAAGAAAAAATAGGGTCAACAATGAGAGTTCTAATAAACGGCTTAGACAGATTACAAAATCTGAGCAATAATGCACAAACAGCAGAAGAGAAAATTGATAAATGAAAACTACTAAGAATCAAACACTTATGCTCATCCAAAGGCTTTATCAAGAGTTAAAAGACTACCTACAGAATGTGAAAAAATATCTGACAACTATACATTGGATTGATGTACATAATCTACAAAAACCCAGTACCATGAACCAATGCTGAGTCATAGTGACTCTATAGGACAGAGTAAAACTGTAAAACTGCCCCATAGAGTTTCCAAGTAGTGCCAGGCAGATTTGAACTGCCAATTTTTTGTTTAGCAGACATAGCCCTTAACCACTCCACCACCAGGGTTTCCTATAATCTACAAAGTACTGAAAAATATCAACAAGAAAAAAGTAAATAACCCAATTAAGCAGCTGGGAAAGGAGATGGGCAGACACTGCACCAAAAAGACATCCAAGCAGCCAAAAGATACATGAGGAAGTGCTCACAATCATTAGCTATTAGAGAAATCCAAATCAAAACTATAATGAGATACCATCTTTCCCCAGCAAGGTTTGCCATAATACAAAAAACACAAAACAACAAATGCTGGAGAGGCTGTGGTGAGACTGGAACTCTCCTACACTGCTAGTAGGAATGCAAAGTGCTAAACCTTTTTGGAAAGCAGTTTGGCATTTCCTTAAAAAGCTAAAAATAGAAGTACTTCACAATCCAGCAATCCCACACTGCTCAGAATGTGTCCTACAGAAATAAAGGTGTTCACAAGAACTGATACTTGCACAGGAATGTTTATTGCAGCACTGTCCACAATAACAAAAAGATGAAATTACCCTAGGTGCTCATCAACAGAGGAACGGATAAATAAACTATGACACATATACTCAATGGAACATCATGTAATGATAAAGAACAGTGATGATTTTAGGAAGCATCTCCTAATCTGGTTTCAACTAGAAGACATTATGCTGAGTGAAATCAGTCAGCTGCAAAGAGACAAGTATTGTATGAGACCTCTGCTATAACAACTTATACATAGATTTATGTACAGAAGAAAAAACTCTTTGACGGCTACAAGAGTCAGGAGGGAGAAAGTTGGCCCTAGATTAGATAGTCAATAGGAATTTGGTTAGGTGAAGAGAGTAACAGCTGGCAGTAGAAAGCAAATCAACATACCTGGACTGTACCACAAACTGAAAGATTTCCTAAACTCAACCCAGTATTTCAAAGGATAGACTAGCAGGGACAGGGGTCTGGGGGGTCATGTTTTCAGGGGACATTGAGGTCAATTGGCATACTAACCTTTTGCTAAGAGAGTTTTCTGCACCCCACATTGCTGAGTGGCCTCTGGGGTCTCAAAAGCTAGCAAGCTGCCATCTGATGTACTCCAAATGGGCACAACTCATCTGGCATAGATGATGGCTGGGAACAACAAAGGCGTGAGGGAAAAATAGCACAGGAGATAGGGGAACCAGATGAACAGGAGACTGTTTAAACATGAAGCCAGAAGAACCAGATAGCGCCTGGCCACCACCGAAGACAGCCGTGCTGGGGGACACAACGCAGAGTCCCTGAGGCAACCAGAGAGAAAGAGAGGTCCAGCTTGAGTACTCTACTAAAAGACCAGAACTGATGACCCAGCAGCCTGGATGGTCCCCCAGGAATACGGCCCCTAGACAAGCTGCTGACCCTGACTGCAAACCAGTACTGAGGTCAACTCTTCAGTAAGAATGTACTGGACTTCAGGACATGGTATAACCATATGGTGTATGCACTTTATGGTTCTACACAGTTATAGAACTGGTTTCTTTCTAGATGGGAGAGAAGACCGTGGAGAACAGCCGACAGGTACTCATTAAGAGGATGCTAGAAGTAAACAGTGAAAAGAAAGGATGTGTTGTCATTGGGTGGGGAGAGCAGATGGAGCTGCAGATAGGTGAGCATGCAAATTGATTTGGATTGTATATTTGCACTTAATTACACACACAAAGAAAATTAAAAGAAGTTTTCCAGATGAAGAGAACTTTTTGGAATTACTGGAGGTAGATTATAAAAGACTAATATTCAGAACTTTTTAAAAGAGAAGGAAGGAGATAAAGCAAAACACAGCAGAGTTTACTGACAAATAGAATAGGCTGCGAGACAGCACAGGAAGACAGAACATGGAAGTTATTGAATAACATCATTAATATCACATCCAAGCAAAATTTTGCTGAAGAGCATTCGAAAGTGGTTGTGGCAGTGCATCAACAGGTAAATAAATGCCGGAAATTCAAGCCCAGTTCAGAAGACTCAAAACAAGCAGTATGACTGCTGATGTCGGATGCATCATGGCTGAAAGCAGAGGATACGTTTAGGAAGACAATTATCTGTGCTTTATTGACTACGCAAAGGCATTTGACAGTGTGGATCATAATGTATTATGGATAATGTTGCAGAGAATAGGAATTCCAGAACACTTAATTGTGTTGCTCTGGAATCTGTATGTAGACCACAAGGCAGTAGTTCAAAAGAACAATGGATACTGTGCAGTTTAAAAGTCAAGAAAGGTGTGAGTCAGGGTTCTATCCTTTCTCCATTTGCTGAGCAATCAATCTGAGAAAGCAGACTACGTGAAGGAGAATGTAGCATCACGAATGGACAAAGACAATCCTGCACACAATATGCAGATGACACAACTTTCTTTGCTGAAAGTGAAGAGGACTTGAAACACTGCTGAAGACCAAAACTACAATTTTCAGTATGGCTTGCACCTCAACACGAAGAAAGTAAAAGTCCTAACAACTAGACTAATAAGTAACATCATGCTTAATGAAGAAAAGATTGAAGTTATCAAGGATTTCATTTTACTTGGAGCCACAATCAATGCCCGTGGGAGCAGCAGTCAAGACATCAAATGATATTTTACACTGAGCAAATCTTCTGCAAAAGAGACCTCTTTAAAGTAGTAAAAAGCAAAGATGTCACTGTGTTTTCAGTTGCCTTGTGTGCTTGTGAAAGCTGGACAATAGCTAAAAGAGAGGGAGGAAGAATTTATATCTTTGAATTGTGATTTTGGAGAATAATGTTGAATATACCATGAACTGCCAGAAGAACAAAAAAATCTGTCTTGCAAGAAATGTAGCCAGAATGTTCCTTATACGCAGGAATAGTGAGACTTTATCTTTCGTACTTTGAATGTGTTTTGGGGAGGAACCCAGTCCTTGAATAAAGACGTTATACTTGTAATGCAGCCAGTCAGCAAAAGCAAAGAAGATCCCCTGTGAGACAGATTGACACACTGACTGCAACCAGGGACTCAGACATAACAATGATTGTGAAGATAGTGCAGAACTGGGCAGTGTTTTGTTCTGTTGTACATAGTGTTGCTATGAGTTAGAACCAACTTGATGGGACCTAATAAAATTGTGTACGTATGTATGTATGCATGAAAAGAGAGATTTAGATCAAGGAAATGGCTTGTGTGATTGTAGAGGCTGAAAATTCCCATGTCCATACATCCGACTGGAGATTTCTCCTGACTTCCATAGCTGCAGGGGCCGATGAAACGAAGACTGGCGGGTCACACGGAAGCTCATTAGATCATAGGTTGCAGAGGCTGAAAAAACTCAAAATCAGCAGTTAAGCTGGTAGGCGACTGGCTCACAGTCTGTAGAGGCTGATGAATCTCAAGATAAGCAGATAAGTTGCTAGCTCTCATCCCCAAAACCAGAGGTCAGGTGAAGAGGAGCCAGCTGCTGGATCCACAGCAAGCATAAGACAGGGAGTTTGCCAGAAAGTCCACACCCCAGGGAAGCTCCCTTTCAACTGACTGGCTACTTAGAGTAGATGTCATCACAGAGGTGATTTCGTCATATCAGATCTCATTATGGAGGTGATCGCATCATCACATAACTGCCAAACTACCTTACAACCGAGATATGGCCCAGCCAAGCTGACACACAATCTGAACCATCACAGTCTAGAGAAGAACAATTAGGGCTGAGGGGATGATTCTGTACTGTAATTGACAATGAATACTAAAGTTCAATCAGAGATGTGAAGTGAAGACTTAAATAGGAAAATGACATCATGCTGTCAGAAGCCTCAAGTACTGTGGAGAGTTTGAGAAGCAAAGGGCAGGGCTGAAGGCAGAGGACAGAGTGGGTGCTGTACACCAGGGAAACTGAGTGATGTGCTTTTGTGAGGCTGTAGATGTGTGTGAAGCCCAACTACTGAAAAGAACTGAAATGTGCATGGCCAAGAAGGGTTTATACAGTGCCGCAGGGGAGTTATTTGAAATTTAACAGGGGATTCCTGAGGATGCAATGCCTCCTCACTTAAAGACTCAAGTGTTAATTAATAGACTTTCAGACAGTATGACAGGCCCTGAGGAGAAGATATGTGCTGTCACTAAAACTGGGTCATAAAGATCCTACTTGCACTACCTTTCTCTAAAGTGGAAATTCGTAAGATAAACTAGGGGAATTGTTAAATAAGATGAGCGAACCCGACTTTTTCCCTCCTACGGTGCTAACTGAAAGCTGAGGAAGAGACGCTGGCCAGCCAATGGGGAAGAAGGTCCAGTCTTCGCCTCTAAAAGTGTCCACAATGACAAGAGAGAGGGCTAAGCCTGTGGCACTAGGGGCTCTGGAGCGAGCTTGGAGCAGTTCCTTAAGAAATCAGAGGCTCTTGTGGGATCTGCCCTGCTGCTTAGTAGTTCACGGCTTCAACACATATGCTATAAAACCAAAGGAATCCGTGTGGAGACTGCTTCTGAGAAAGGACCCCTCAGGTCTCAGCTTGTGGCTTCTTATGAACCCTAAAAACAAAAGATCCCTGGAAATTTACTGAGGGGTCAGTACAGTGCAGTGGCTCAGCAAGTTGCCGGCTTCCTTCCCTCGATCTTTCAGTCCTGGAGTTTTTACAAGCTACCTGACAGTTTGGCAAAACCTTAGGTAATAGCAGCAAAGCTAATTTGTTAATCTGTCAGAACTGCATCCAGCATCCTTTTCTGCACTGACATGAGAGTAATAGTGAGGCACTACCTCAGCCACTGTTTGCTGTTGAAACTAAGCTACAGCCTTCTCTGCTTAATTCATCTGTGCATGAGATAGAAGTTAATAGCATAAGTAAAGCACTGAGCAGAAATTTGGTTGTAAATATCTTTTTTGAATTCTTAAAGATAGACTCTACTTCACTCATAAGGCCCAGTTTGGTATTAATAGCATAAAATACTTTGCTCTGGAGCTGTATACCTACTGAGTGATTTTTGATACTCCCTACCTTCCCCAGACCCATCCTTCTGAGATGATCCATCCCCCTTGCTTTTCTCTCTCTCCCCACCCTAGCCACCTCCAAGCTGTTGGCAATGAGCCTGCCTGACTGCCTTCACCGGATGCATACCCTCCCCAGGTGTCACTCCAGCAACAAAAGCAGAGGCAACCAACAACCAGGTCAAGCATGACCTGATGTCTTGAGCACTCTGCTGATGGAGGTGAGGGATGGAAGCTCTGGAGCAGGTCCAAAAAAACCTGTTGCCGTAGAATCAATTCAAGGTCATCGTGACCTTAAAGGATACATTAGAAGTGCCCCATAGGATTTCCAAAGACTGCCTGGCAGATTTAAACTGCTGACCTTTTGGTTAGCAGCCTGAGCTCTTAACCACTTGTCTTCAGCTGGGTTTTCTAGGGAAGCAAAACCAGTAACACATGTATGTACAAAGAACAATTTATGTATATAAAGTACAAGGAAAGATTCATGTACAGGATACAGCTCATGCAGTTGCAGAAGCTGAACGTCCCAAGTTCTGGCACAAGCCTCACATGGCCACAGGAACTGGTGAACCCAAGGTCAGCAGGTGAGAGACCAGAGTTCTAGATCACTGGTTGTGTAGGGCATCGGATCCCAGGCTGGTGGCTAGACGGAGCTGCAGAGGCTGGTGAACCCGGGATCGGCGGGTCAGGGAACAGGACTCTCAAGCACCGGCTGTAAGGATTGATGAATCTAACAGCTGCTAGTTCAAGCCCAGGAACCGGCCGCCAGAAGCAAGCTGGAGCTGCTGGCTACGTGAGCAGATAGGCAGTAGGTGGTGGAAGGCAGAGAGATGAGAGCAGAGGGGCAGGAAGCCACCATCCTGCCACTTAATACATCAGCCAAATATGAAGTAGCCAAGTTGACATAGTCCTGACCACGGAAGTCCACCCTTTGTCAACTTGGCGTCTGTATACATCTCACCTCACCATCCATAGTCTCTGAAGGAATACAATTACAAAGTCATACCTACATCTAACATAACTAACACATGTACAACTGAAAATGCATTAGCCCATTTACATCTTATGTTTCATAAATAAACAAAAATATCTGATACAAACATACAAAGCAGGAATACTCATAGCAATCACAGTCCTCATTTCTACAACTGGTCACATGGCCGTAACTGATATTTAAAACTACCTTCTTCTACCCTGGCCCCTAGGGTCTCCGTGAGCCAGATCCGACTCAACGGCACTTGGCTTTTTGGCTTCTTCTACAACCCATTCTGTATTCCATTTGCCCTCAGCAAGAATCTTAGCTGGTCATGGCTCCTTGCCTGGTGAGGTGACCCAAACTTTCATTCCTGAAGGGTGTGGGCTATTAGCAGTCATTTTGGAATTGAGTTGCTGTAGTTTTCCATTGACCTTAATCACAGGACATCCCAAGGGATCTCCTGCATTCCAAACATACTCTTCTTTACCTCCATTATGTAATGTCAATCCAATTCCATCTTCACAGTAGGGATCAAACACACCAGCCAGTATAGTAACTCCCTTCTTTGTCTGTTGATCCAGAGGCACAAGGAGCCCAAAATGGCCTGGTGGCAATTTTACCTTCCAGTTCAGTGGAATCGTTGATGTATTTCCAGGTGGCAACATTCCTCCCTTTGGAACTAAGACATTTAACCCTGCAGAGCATAAGGTCATGGGGACAGGAAGCAAAAATCTTACAAGTGGGTCACTAGGGGTAACAGTGAGTGGTGCCACTCCCACTTCCACTCCTTGATTCCTGGACCCATGAATCCTGACTATAGGAGGCACAGTACCATATATTGGACACTGGTTTAGAGCATATATAGCCTTCTGGAGAACATTTCCCCAACCCTGCGAAGTATTGCCACCTAGCCGGCAGCATAATTGTCTCTTCAGGAGGCCATTCCATCATTCTGTCAAGCCAGCTGCTCCAGGATGATGGGGAACATGGTAAAACCAGTGAATTCCATGAACATGGGCCCACTGCTACCCCTGGATCAGAGGCAGCAATGTGTGGGATACCATGACAGTGGATAAGGCATCTTGTAAGTTGACGGATGGTAGTTTTGGCAGAAGCATGTCATACCGGGAAGGCAAATCCATATCCAGAGTAAGTATCTATTCCAGTAAGGACAAAACACCTTCCTTTCCACGATGGAAGTGGTCCAATGTAACCAACTTGCCATCAGGTTGCCAGCTGATCACCTCGAGGAATAGTGCCATATCAAGGATTCAGTGTTGGTCTCTGCTGCTGGCAGATTGGGCACTCAGCAGTGGCTGTAGTGAAGTGAGACTTGGTGAGCAGGAGTCCATGTTGCTAGGATCACGCATAACCACTGTCCCTGACCACTTTGTTCATGAGCCCATTGAGCCATGACAGGGGTAGCCAGGGAAAGAGGATGATTGGTTCCCACATAACGTATAATCGTATCCACTTGATTGTGAAACTCATCCTCTGCTGAGGTCATTCTTTGATGAGCTTTCACATGAGAAACAAGTATCTTCACTTCTTTGGCCGATTCAGAGAGGTCTATCCACATACCTCTCCCCCATAAATCCTTGTCTCCAATCTTCTGATCATGTTCCTTCTAAGTCCCTGACCAACTGGCCAAGCCATTAGCCAAAGCCCATGAAACAGTATACAGCAGCACACCTGGCCATCTCTCCTACCAAGCAAAGTGAACAACCAGATGCACTGCTCGAAGTTCTGCCCATTGGGAGGATTTGCTTTCGCCACTGTCCTTCAGGGAGGTCCCAGAAAGGGGCTGTAGTGCTGCTGCTGTCCACTTCTGAGTGGTGCCAGCATATCATGCAGAACCATCTGTAAACCAGGCACGAGTTTTCTCTTCCTTGGTCAGCTGGTCATAAGGAACTCCCCACGAGGCCATAGGTGCAAACTGGGAGATGGAAGGTAATGTTACAGGAGGGGAGACCATGGGCATTTGGGCTACTTCCTCATGCAACTTACTTGGGCCTTCAGGTCCTGCATGGGCCGAATCTCGTATATACCACTTCCACTTAATGATGGAGTGCTGCTGTGCTCTTCCAACTTTATGACTCTATGGATCAGACAACATCCAGTTCATGATAGGCAGCTCAGGACACATGGTGACTTGGTGTCTCACGGTTAAGCATTCAGTCTCTACTGAGGCCCAGTAACATGCCAAAAGTTGTTTTTCAAAAGGAGAGTTATTATCTGCAGAGGATGGCAGAGCTTTGCTCCAAAATCCTGAAGGTCTATGCTGTGATTCACCAATAGGGGCCTGCCAAAGACTCCAAACAGCATTTCTATCTGCCACTGACACTTCAAGTACCATTGGATCAGCTGGGTCGTATGGTCCAAGTGGCAGAGCAGCCTGCACAGCAGCCTGTACCTGTTGCAGAGCCTTCTCTTGTTCTGGGCCACACTCAAAAGTAGCAGCCTTTCAAGTCACATGATAAACAGGCCAAAGTAGCCCACCCAAATGAGGAATATGTTGCCTCCAAAATCCAAAGAGACCCACTAGGCACTATGCCTCTTTTTTAGTTGTTGGAACAGCTAGGTGCAGTAACTTAGCCTTCACTTTAGAAGGAATATCAGGACATGCCCCACACCACTGGACCCCTAGGAATTTCACTGAGTTGGAAGGTGCCTGAATTTTTGTGGGATTAATTTCCCACCCTCTAGCATGCAACTGTTTAACTAATAAGTCCAGAGTCGTTGATACTTCTTCCTTACTAGGTCCAATCAGCATAATGTCATCTATATAATGGACTATATAATGTCACATGTTGTGGAAGAGAGAAGCAATCAAGGTCCCTGCAGATTAAATTCTGATGTAGGGCTGGAGAGTTTACGTAGCTCTGAGGGAGGCAAAGTGTATGGCTGGCCTTGTCACTTGAATGCAAACTGCTTCTGGAGGTCCTTGGACACAGGTATGGAGAAGAAAGCATTACCCAGATCAATAGCTGCATATCAGGTACGAGGAGATGTATTAATCTGATCAAGCAATGAAACTACATCTGGAACATCAGCTGCAATGGGGGTTACCACCTCATTAAGTTTGCTATAATCTACTGTCATTCTCCAAGATCATCTGTTTTTTGCACAGGCCAAATAGGCGAGTTGAATGCGGATGTGGTGGGGATCACCACCCCTGCATCCTTCTGTTGAAATGAGACATAAGTAACTCCATTTAGAGGAAGAGTGCAGCGAAAAATTCAGGCTCCAGCAACCAACTTAGCAGGAAATAACAAGAAGAAAAATATCATAGGGTAATTACACCAAAACCAATACAGCCCAGAGGCAGCCTCATAGAAAACCCCTGGGGTCAGTCTAGTAAAATATCCACTATCATGTGATTAACACATTCACCCACAGCTAAATTTTACAACTTGCAGAAACTCTGCCAACTTCAGCCAATCAATGCGAAGGCCAGCTCCCCCTCCCTACCTCGCAATTTTACAGCTTAAATACTGGGTGCAAAGAAAGCTTGAGGTCACCTCCTTACTCTGCAAAGTTTGGAGTGCATCCCTGGTGCACCAGTCATTTTCTTATTGGACATGTTTTTAATAAAACTTAATCTTTAAAGAAATTCTGGGTCACATATTGAAATCCGAGCCTCAACACTTCAAGTCCTTAATGGTGGCAGTAATTTCCGCAATCCCTCCAGGAATGCAGTATTACTTCTGGTTCACTATTTTCCTAGGCAGTGGCAGTTCTAGTGGCTTACATTTGGCTCTTCCCTCCATAATAGCCCTCACTCTATTTGTCAGGGATCCAGTGTAGGAGTCCTGCCCATTGCTGAGTGTACCTATTCCAATTATGCATTCTTGAACTGGGAAAATCACTACAGGGTGGGTTTAGGGACCCACTAGACCTACTGTGAGATGAACATGAACTAAGACTCCATTAATAACCTGACCTCCATGTGCCCCCACTCTGACTGGTGGGCCACAGTGATGTTTTGGGTCTCCTAGAATTAGTGTCAGTTCAGAGCCAGTATCCAGCAGTCCTTGAAAATTATGATGATTTCCTTTTCCCCGGTGAACAGTTACTCTTGTAAAAGGCTGTACATCCTTTTGAGAAAAGGCAGGAGAAAGATTAACAGTATAAATTTTTGGCAAGGTATTAGAATTCTTCCTCAACTTTATGTTCCTTGCACCTCCCCTTCATTCAAGGGGTTGTGGGTCCTTAAATTCGCTCAAGTCTGGGAACTGAGTGAGGGATCATGACTCTCCATTCTGGCGATTTGAGTTAGACTGCTGACCCAGAATTCACCTGACCTAGAACTCGTCCTTTCATAAGGATCAAGTAAATACTTAGTAGGCTGATTATCTATTTCACTCCTAGGGACACCATGACTAAGTAGCTAATTCCATACGTCCATGTGAATCAGACTAATATGATTACTATTTTGCCTCTACTGTCCATTACCGTAAGCACACCCACCTTGTCTTTGTTGATTGACTGCAGCCACTTGACCCCCATCACCACTGCAGCCACTTGACCCCCATCACCACGGGGTCCAGTCAGCTTCATTGCAGTTAGGTGTCTTAATTCAGTTAGGACAGCTCCCACTGTCATATCTCATTTACATAAAATGGCAATCACAGCAGTCTTCAAGGATCCTGGTGCTATCTTCACAAATTTGTTTCTCATAGTTGTGGTAAAAGTTGTGTCCTCTGGACATTCTGTGTGGATTTGAAGGTCTAATGGAATAAATCCACTCTAGCATGCCAATTTTACTAAGCCTTTGGATACCCTCTTCTACACTACACCAAGACAGGTTTGGCAATTCAACTTGATTTAATGTGGGCAAACACATCATTCACGCTTCAGCAATCCAGTTAGACAATTAGGTCCTTTCCTAACTTCTCAAGCTGAAACAGTGAACGAAGAATCTGTACTCAGTGGACCCACGTCAAGAAATTCAGACTGACCCAACTTTATGTTCCTTGCACCATTATCCCACACCCTTAGCAGCCATTCCCATGCATATTCCCCAGGTTTCTGTTTGTATGTATTAGAAAAGTCAAGTAGTTCCTTTGGAGTAGAGCATATCTCCTCCTGGGTCACACTTTGTACTTCACGTTTTGAGGCTTGCTTGGACTTAAGTCTGGTTACAGGTCTAGAAGCCAAAATCCATAGTGCTGAACTCTTTGCAGAACCTTCAGCAAGTTCTTGTAAAGCATCTGCCTTAGGCCATGCCCTAGGTAATGACTCAGGTAGGGGCTCTTTAGAGGCAGCTGGGCTACAGCTAATCTTATTAGATTGGAATGGGGGGGATAATGGCTTTCCTGGGCGTGGTGGTTTAAGCAGACAAACAGGAAGTAATCACTTCATATGGGTGTGGTTCTAGGGGTAGGATTCACTGGACTTAGGGGCTCAGTGTCCCCACCTTCCTTATCATCTGCCCTTATGTCTCCATTTCAAGTTTCAGGGTCCCATTTTTTCCCAATCAGTGCCCTCACTAATTTCAGATATTTCTCAAGACTGGTAATTGAGCTGGTGTTGCAATTCCATTGTTCTAATGATCAGCATTTGGGTTTGGCTTTCAGCAGTATCTGCTCTGCTATTACAGGTATTGAGGTTTTCTTTTAAAGCACAAGTGGAAGCTTTGAGGTCTCTTACAGGGCAGTGTGAGAGCTTTGATTCCAAAGCCCTGAGCTCATCTCTTTCTTTCATCAGTCTGTCTAATACAACTAGGACCAGCCAACCAACTTCCTTATACTTCTCATCCTCATGTAATATTGAAAAATTATCACACATGTTTTCACCCTGAGCGTCACCTTTCACCAATATCTGATCTATCAGTGGTACTATTTTGCAGTTATGTACCACCACCTCAGCCCATGGACTAGCATGGCACTCTTTACTGGTAGGAGCAGTGCTATCAACAGTGTTACTGTTAGCCAGACTCGAGAACCAATTGAAAGGACTCATTTTTACAATTTTGTTTCCCTAGAACCACTCCTGGTATCAAATAGTCTTATGCTGGGTTTCTAGGGAAGCAAAACCAGTAACACATGTATGTACAGGGAAAGATTTATATATAAAGTACAAGGAAAGATAGATAGATAGGTAGATAGGTAGGTAGGTAGGTAGGTAGGTAGACAGATGATAGATAGGTAGATAGATGATAGATAGATGAATAGATGGATAGATGGATGGATGATAGAGGAAACAGCTCACACAATTGCAGAAGCTAAATGTCCCAGGTCCTAGCACAAGCCTCATGTGGCCACTGGAGCTGGTGAACCCAAGGTCGGCAGGTCAGAGACCAGAGTTCTAGATCACCAGTTGTGTAGGGCAGTGGGTCCCAAGCTAGTGGCGAGACGGAGCTGTAGAGGCTGGCGAACCCAGGATCGGCAGGTCAGGGAACAGGACGCTCAAGCACTGGCTGTAAGGGTTGATGAATTCAACAATTACTAGTTCAAGTCCAGGTACTAGAGACCAGAATATAGCAGGAGCTCCTGGCCACAAGGGCAGACTGGCAGTAGGCAGTAGGTGGTGGAAGGTGGAGATATGAGAGCTGAGTGGCGGGAAGCCACCGCAGAAACCGCCCTGCCACTTAATACAGCAACCAAACATGGAGTAGCCAAGTTGACAGAATCCTGACCACCACACCAGTACACCACCAGGGTTTCCGAAGGAGACTCAAAGGGGCATTAATTTAGGGCCAGGAAGCCATGAGCTGGAGTGGTTGGTCTCTATTCCCCCCTAAGTGGAAATGGCTTTGGTGAAATAGCCTCTTCTCACTAGAGGGGCTTCGATCTGAATAGTCAGCTCAGAGTTTTCCAAGTGCTCAGATGAGTCAGGAATCTTGCTTCATGGATATCTTGTTTGGTTGATCTCTTTCTGATTACCTGATACAGCTCAACAAATAACCCCAAAGTGCAGTGACTAAAAAGAGCTATTACATTTAGCTCACAGTGTTATGGTTTGGGAATTCAGGAAGAAATGGCTGGATGGTTCACTTCTGAATTTTGTGGTATCAGGTGAGCAAATGGATCTTCAGTATCTGCTTTCAGTGCTCCCTGGCTTTTGCTCCATACCACGCCTCATCTTCCTGGATCTCTCCAAGTGGCTTCTTATGCTCTGGCACTCAAAGCTGGTTCCAGTGAGTGAATGCTCAAAAACAAATGTTTAAAGAGGCCTGGGGAAAAGCTGGGAGGATGGTCTCACTCAATTTGGACACGTTATCAGGAGGAACCAGTCCGTGGAGAAGGACATCATGCTTGGTAAAGTAGAGAGTCAGCAAGAAAGAGGAAGACCTTCAAACAAGACGGATTGGCACAGTGGCTGCATAGTCTCAAATGCAGCAATGATTGTGGAGGATGGTTTGGGACCAGGCAGCACTCTGTTCCGGTGTACATAGGGTTGCTATGAATCACAACCAGCTCAACGGCACCTAACTACAACTCCCCAAAACAGCAAGGAGAAGCTGTGAGGCATCTTATAACCTAATCTCTAAAACCCCAGAAGTCACATCCATTTCTTTCTATTGATGAAGCAAGTCATTGGGTAAAGCCCAATTTAAGGGGAGGGGAGACATAGGCATTACCTCTGAATGTGCAATGTAGAGGGGGAAAGCATTGATTGAAGGCCATCAGGAGGCAAATTAACACAGTCTCCAAATCACCTGAGGCTCAATGCCATGAGTTCCACCCACTGGTTGCCACTGAGTCACCCCTGACTCATGGTGACCTCATGTAAGACAAAGGAATGCAACTTGGTCCTGCATCACCCCCATGACAGGTCGCACATTGGACCATTTGTGATCCATAGAGCTTTCATTGTCTGAGTTTTGCAAGTATATCACCAGGCCATTCTTCCCAGTCTGTCTAAGTCTACAAAAAATCTTTAGGTCTCATGAAAACACTAAATCATCAGGTTTTGCTGCAGGTGAGGAGCTGGAGAGAAAGGAATTCTGAATCTTGTGGTAGAAGGAGAAAGAAAGAATTTCAAGCTGGGTTTTGGCTCTGGGTGGAGGCTTGCTGCTTCTTTTTCATTCTTTTTTCTTAATTTATTTTTTTATTAATTACAGTAAAACAACAAAATTTCTAACATCTATCAATTATCTCATCTATGATGAACCATCAGCCTCCCCCACCCATCCATGTAGCCAACATAGTCATTTTCTTGTGTGGATAATGCTCTTTTTAAATCCTTATAACAAGGATCTCATACAAAATTTGTCCTTTTGACATTGATTGACTTTACTCAGCATAATCTCTTCTAAATGAGATCACGTTATGAGATGTTTTCTAAAATCATCATTGTTTTTCATCATAGCATAGTATTTCATTGAGTATATGTACCATAGTTTGCTTATCCATTCATCTGTTGATGGGCATCAGGGTTGATTCCATCTTTTTGCTATTGTGGACTGTGCTGCAACAAACATTCGTGTACATGTGTCTGTTCATGTGACAACCTTTGTTTCTGAAAAGTAAATTCCAAGCAGTGGAATTACAGGATCAAATGGTAATATCTATTTCTAGCTTTTTAAGGTAGCTTGTGAATCAGATCTGACTCGACGACACTTGGCTGGCTTGGCTGGTCACTCTTTGATACCATAAAACAAAAAAACCTGAAACAAATCAGAAATTAAGCCCTGTGAGTGTTAATCAGAAAAACGTTTTGTGCAGGACTACCCATGAGTCATAACCCTCTTGCCAATATAGCCAAGCCAAGTGCCGTCGAGTCGGATCCGTATAACTTTCAACTTTTTTTTTGCTAAAGGAGTACTGTTTTTGTCCTGATCTTGAGTTAGTTATAAAGCTTCCTCCTAGTAACTTGTCCTTGCAAGTTACTATGTCCAGTTATCCTTTCTTCATACCATCTTTTCTTTTCCTTTTTCTTAGTTGTAGCAGATGGGGAAAGGCAAGTCCACCACAGAGAAAAGATAATTTGTGTCATTACTTCAATACTTGATCCATCTATTAGATTGTAAGTTCTATGAAGGCAACATCTTTTCATTGTCACAAAACAGTGAGTAGTAAGTGCAGTGTCTAACACACATAATCAGGCACCCATTAAATGGCTCTTTAATAAACAGATGAATTTTTTCAACAGCATACGTTAGACAGATATCATATGCCAGGCACTGTGCTGGGTACTGGAAATATAGCAATGAATTACGACATGATCCCTGCTCTCTGGGAGCCTGATCAAGTCTGTGTGAGTACATTTATATTTCTTGGGTATGTCGTCCTCAGCCCCCTGATCCATGTGCTGCTCATAAACTACCCAACCATCTGGGGGCCATCCTTGCTGTACAGTAGTCCAGATGGTGGCTTCATCAGGCAGGATTATTTAGGGGTGATCTCCCACCCACCTCTCTCCCCAGGTCTCACTACATTATCCAATGTGCCTCATAAATAAAGGTGACGAGAAGAAAGGGTGCACTTGCCTTGTGAGCATAAATGTTTTCTAAATGATATTGTTCCTGCAGCTTCTGAGAGCCTCATAAATCCACCTGGTCCTCAATTTATTATGCGACGATAATCCCACTGAGCCAGCTGGTGAGATTCATAGCTTGGTCCCCTTCTCTCATGCGCACCTTCCCTTTGCCTTATTCAGAAGAACTGAGACCAGAGTGAAAGGTCCCTGAGCCCAAGAACTGTGTCTTGAGGCCAGCTGCCAGAAGGCTGATGCACTCAGCCACCCTTGAGATTTTTTGCCTTTCCTCATGACATATGCTCCCCAGTGGTTTCTAGCTAGCCTACCCTCACACTGGAGCAAACCTCTGAGCGTTCTATGGCAGTAAGGCGGGCTGCAGTGGAAGTGAGGGTACAACACATAGCCCAGCTACTCACTCTCCTTGCGTGTTTGTGCCTCTTCAGCCTTTGTAAGTGAACCAACCACCCACACATGTCTGTGCTGGAAAGGCTTAGAAAATCCCTGCAGGCGTCAGCAGACGGTTAGAGAATTTCTCCAAGCCATCTCCTGCCCACCTGTTTGGCTACTCCTAGTTTGCAGCTTTTCTGGCTTCAAGACCCATCCCGTCTCCAATCTGGCTCTACAGTTTGGCTGATTCCCCACCCAGGTATTGACAGCCTGATTTTGGATTGGCTCTCCCAATAGGCCTCAGCACCTAGCTCATCGTGGCACCTGTGCTCTGCTATTCAGCTTCAGACCCTGAAACTGTGCACACAAGATCCTGTAGGACAGACCCTGCAGCACCCCCTTGCTCAGTGCTCCCCTTATGGGACAGAAACCTTGGACTTGAGAGACTGAGTACTGTGGCATTGAGGTCAAGCTGTCACCAGTTCCTGAGTAGACACATCACACAGCCTATTATCTGTGTGGGCAAATTAGTGTCATCCAAATATATCTGAGCCATTTTGCTTTTGCCTTAAGGCTTGGTTTCACACAGTGCAGAGCTGGATTAAAAAGAAAAACAAATCTAACTCCAAACACTTTGGTAAAGCACTGTAATTTTTTTCCTGAAAAGTTCTTGAAGAGATGGCAAAGGGGAAGATGCATCACATCACACAGAGAAAAACATTCTAAAATCTCTGTTGCTTGCCTGCCTTCACAAGATCCTCCAATCCCTGGCAGCAGAGCTGAAGTATGTGAAAGGGTGGGGAACCAGCTACAGAGGTTGCACACGGCACAGCTCTAGAGGATGCTGTTCACATTTGTAGCCATAACATACATTTGCAGAGAGATCTTCTGGCAGATGGCACTAAAGGGTCAGGAAGAAGAGGGTGCTTTATTCCACTTTGCATAGTGATACTATTTTAATAGTGACTGGAGTATACAATGTCTTCTCTCCTCCTTTTCTACCTCTCCCTAATGCCCACCCTTCCACAGAGTCCACTCTGTACTGGCTCTCCTTCTTCACTCCTTCCACTACCCACTGTCTCCTACCCTCTGGATCTTTATCTTGGGGAGTTGTCCCTTGCCTTCCCTGGGGAAGGAGCTTAACCTCAGCCCTTCCAGTCTATTCACTGGCCTATGTCTTCCTCACTGCCTGGGAGGATGTGAGGGATAAAAAGAGCCCCCCTCTCTCCTCAAAACATGACACTTTTGTCTTGGTATCCCACAGAGCCCCTGGAGCTGATGTCTGTTGTCAAGAAGATTTAAAAATTTAGAGATGACACAGGAGGAAAACTCACTATTGCAGTAGGAGACCATTTGGTACCACCCTCTGCCTCCCACCAACTCAGTCTACAGTGTCAGGGGTTTCTGTATATTCTGGAAGGGCTCCATGCACATGTTCCCAGGACCTCCTTCTCATTTAGTCTAGAGCCTCCCATCATCTATGTGGAGTGCTTTCTTTGTTTTTTCCCCCTCATGAAGCAAAGTTGCATTCCTAGCAGCTTAAAACATATTCTATGGCTCAGAGCCACAATGGGGAAGGGAAATGACACTTATTGTCCCTCACTCTGCTCTCAACAAGATTTCTTCTTCAGGCAATATCTCCCAAAGTACAATGTGGGAAATGCAGGAGCAACCATTAGCAAAGCCTCTAGCTAGGGGCTTCTCAAAAAGCAAGCACTGACACCCAGCTGTCCCTACCTTTCTACCAGTTGCTGTGGTATTGACTTGACTCCCTGTGTGTCAAAGTACAACTATGCTCCATAGGGTTTTCAATTAGGCTTTTTTTTTGACTGGGAGCAACAGATATAGAAGGAAAGCCAGGAATAGAAGGAATTGGAATATTTAGCTAATTTCCTTCATGAATAACTGCCTCTTTTGCCATGAGATCAGAAGAACTGGATGGTGCCCAGCGATTGTTACTTAATGTTTTGATCAAAGATTCTATAGATTAATTCTGATCAAAAAGGGGAAATGTGAAACAGAATGTCAAATTCTCATGGAATCCAGATCTTCTGTAGTCATCAGAGTGGGATGAGATCCCCAAAATATTGCCTGAGATAATCTTTAAAGCTTAAACAAAAAATATCTTCTGAAGCCTCCTCTAAACCAAATAATACTCCCTGCCATCAAGTAGATGCCGACTCATAGTAACCCTATAACAGTTCATCTTAATCAATAAAGAATATCTGCATTGTGCATCATGCTCTTTTAAAGAATTATCTGTATGAGGGATGCCTGGTGGTATAGTGGTAGGTATTTGTCTGCTAACCAAAAGGTCAGCAATTCAAATCCACCATCTGATCCTTGGGAACGATAAGGGGCAGTTCTATTCTGTCCTATATGGTCATTATGAGTTGAAATCCACTTGAAGTAAACTTTTTTGTTTGTTTTTAATCCACATAGGATCACATTGACAAGAATAGCCTGAAAGTTTAGATAGGAAGCTCAAGGACAGTGAGCTTATGTTAACAGTAGACGAACAATTATGTTAATAGTAGACGAACAAATCTACAAGATTGCACGAATCAAAGACTATAACTGAGCTCGCTGAATTACACATATAGAAATTGATGAATTGGTGTGTGTTCTACTGTGTATATTTTCAACAACAAAAAATAAATGATTAAAAAAGTTAATTGCTAGGCCTTTCTTCCAAGGTACCTCTGGGTGGACTTCTAGAGCACAGTAACTGTATCACTCACGGACTTCTTTATCCTCCTTGGTTTCACTTTTTATTAGTAAATTTATATTTTTTATTCTCTCTTCTCTTCTCCTCTCCCCTCCCCTTTATTGCATTCCTGGCTGGATCCTGATTACAGCAATTTTCGAAAGACTTTCCGAGGGCTGGAAGAAGTGACGCCATTGTAATGTTTATCAAGAAGACTTCCTTCTGTCTTTCCCACCATGCCCTTCTCCTCTGCAGATACTGCGTTGTATGTACCTGGAACTTGCTTCCCTGGCCATGGAGAGTATATATTTCCCAGACCATTGTCCCTCTCTGCTGTCTTCTCTCATTGCAGCTGATTTCTCCTTATTGGTGGCTGGAGCTCCCGCTTCTCAGCCATTGCACTAGTTCAGTCTTTTAGGCTAACAGGCTGCATAGAGAGAGCTCCTCCCATCAGGTCGCCCTAGAATAATCACAGGTACTTGCGAAATGGAGCCACGTGCTCCTTACTTCCTCAAAGTATCTCAGGGCCTACTGATTGACCAGGTCCTTGCCCTCTCATCCAGCCAATGAAAGTGATCCCCAAACTAGAGCACCAGCACCTACACATACCTACTTGCAGAGAAAGCTGCTCCTTACCTCACCATTGCTTTCTCTGTCTTCGCTTTCTGTTTCCTCTGTTCTCCTGGGTCTTCTGTCTTCTCCTTTAACACATCACAATCTAACAAAATCAATCACACCTGCTCAACATCATCCCCAGGGGGCCTTTTTGAGATGGTGGTAGAATCTTCCTGTCACTTTATCGTTTGCGGAAACCCAATTACGATGAGTTGCAGTTGCTGTCAGCACAACATAACGAACAATCTGTCTGGGGTGGGGCAGGGGAGAACAGGGAACGACAAAGCAAACACAAGCCTTACTCTTGAGATGCCGTCCCCATTTGGGTACAGCTCAGTTTTCTAATTCCTTCCTCTGCCACACACATGCATACTTCCTGTCTGCCTTTTCTCAAGACTTCAGAGTCATAATGTAAAACTTTATTCTCTGTGATTGTCAGGTCTCTACTCATCTGTCTTGGCATTTAGAGGTAGAACCATAAAATAGGGTGAGATCTTATTGACAGAGGCTCAGGAAGGAGAGAGTTGGAGATACCAAACCAAGAGAAAAAACAGACTCGACGGCACTTGGCTTATTATTGTTGAGCTGATTACAACTCACAATGACCCTGTAGGACAGAGCAGAACTGCCTTCATAGGGTTTCCAAAGAGCAACTGGTAGATTGGAACTGCCAACTTTTTAGTTAGCAGCCGTAGCTCTTAACCACTCAGTTTGCAAATTAGCACCCAAGTATGAGGATGAGAAATGCGTGCATGATGTAAAGTGATGGGCCTTGAGGGAATTATACTGCTGGAGCAGAGCATGCAGGGAAGAGGTTGCAAAGGAGACTGGAGAGTATTCTGGAGCACCTGGAGAGCAAGGAAAGAGACAGAGACTTCTTTCCTCCATCACTTGGGACCCTCTGCTCTCTTCAGGTCGCTATGAGTCAGAATCGACTTACTGGTAGTGGGTTTGATTTGGGGTTTTGGCTTTCCACAGATTATCTAACATTCTGGTTGCAGCCAAGACTATCTAGTCTTTAGATGTCATGTCTGTGCTCTAGCCCCACTGCTACTATCCCATTTCTGACAGTCATCATTTCTTTTCTCCGTGCCTTTTTTCTCTTCTGCTCCAGGCCATCCCAAACCCTGCTGCCGTATAATATTTTCCCAAATGTGCTTGCTACTCATGCTCAGAAGCTTCAACTTCTCTCAACAGTCCATCAAGAAATTCCCCACTGATGACTTAGTCTGCTGTTCAGCTGCCTCCATGCTGCAGTTTACTCTTCGGTCTAGCATTACTTCTACTTTGTATCATTTAGGAGCCATCCAAGTTAAGCCCCTACTGACTGGCTCACTGTATTATTGTCACGTCTAAACCTTCCCCACCTTTCAAGCCCAGGTCAGACGATACCTCCGAGATAAAGGCTGTCAATTGCTTTTTCCTCTGCACTCCTATGGAATTTTGTTTTTGCCCCTTTGATGATTTTCTGTCTTGAATTTTGGTTATTTATACACTTATCAAACCACCCCATGGTATACCTCAAGGGATAGAGTCATATCTAGCTTCTCTGGATCACTTTCCAAGCCTGGCAAAGCTCAGACAATAAGTGCCACCAAATCTGTTTCTTGCTGGGGACTCCTTTCTGTCATGGGTCTGTGGGCATCAGTGGTCATTTTTGCTTCTGTTCCTCAGAGAAAAATGAAAAAGCCCAGGAAAAAGATATACGTAGATATACTCAGGAGACTCTGAGAGACAGAAGGGAGAGAAGAGCTCGGGTGTTATTTCTGGATTCCTGAGTTGTTTATTAACAGCTTCTCTCAGGTACGGCACACTCTTCACATCCTCATCAACAATTAACACGGAAGCATTCAACTAATTTCCTCAACTCTACTGCCTTCAGTGCAGCCTAATTTTAATATTACTGACACTTGTTTTTTAAAATGCAAATAAGCTGAAATGACAGGTGCCTACGTGACTTCCTACCGGTCTCTCTGTGTGTCTGTCTCTCTTTCACTGGAAGGGTCAGGAGATGTGCAGAATTTAAAGGCTGCCACCTTGCTTCAAATCAAACAACCCAAACCGACTTCTGTTGAATTGATTCCAACTCATAGCAACCCTACAGAACAGAGTAGAACTGCTTCATAGAGTTTCCAAGGAGTGCCTGGTGGATGTGAACTGCCAATCTTTGGGTTAGCAGCTGTAGAACCTAACCTCTATGCAACCCTGCTCCCCATCTGCCCAAAAGTTTGTCAGGTGGTGTGTGGACCTCTTCCTGGCTCAAGCAGGATAAGTAATCAAAAAATGACTTTTCTAAACTTTTAAGAACATCAACCATTTGCAGACTTCTCCAGAAACAGCCAAAAATACAGGTGCCCATCTGGCATGAAACACTAGGTAGCTTAGTTACAGTGATGGTAGAGGACGAAGTGGGAAGTATGTGTTAGAATGATGGACACAGTGGACACGATGGGAGACAGAATCTGGAACTGAAAGAAGAGCTCCGGTTACCAGCAGGCTAAATAAAATTGCGTGCCAGAAGCCCAAGCATAAAAGAACCATGGCAGCATCCTTTTACACATTCCTGCTAGTTTGATAGGACTACCAACCCCCAGAAAAGGGAAGCCAGCCAGCTTCTTTGTCAGCTGTCCCATGCTTTATAACAGCCATGTCAAGAATTTCTTTTGATTATCTAACCTTGATCCTCCATGCTGTAGCTTCAACCTGCCTGTGCTTGTTCTGCCCTCCGTGGAAACAAGAATTACTTTGCTTTCAATTTTGCTCTTTCTAGAAAAATAAAACTCCACTGAAGCAGTTATATGTAAACATTGTCTACTAACATGAAACAGCATACACATTTTAAAAATAAAATGCACACAGTATGATACGTAGTTTTGAACTAGATTGTATTATATGTATTATGTCTCAGAGAGCACTAAGTGTTCCTGCCACCTACATTGCTTCAAATGCTCTTTGTAAGAATCTCAGGATTCAGAAATCTTTACAGTTTCCTTTCCTTCTTTGAAATTGCAGAGGCTCTGAGACAGGAAGTAACCACTGAGAGCTGCACAGCTTGTAAACCAGACTGAGACCAGATTTTGGGATTCCAAAGCCTGTAGCTTCTGCTGCATCGATCAGCCACTCATTAAAGGTCTTCTAAATGTGTGTTTTGAAATGGCTAGCTCTGGCCTCACATCATTTGACGCTTCCCCTGGATTTTGGAAGTGTTCATTCCTTCTTTGAAAAAATCATGATCACGCACTGCTACGTCTTTAGCACTGGATGGATGTTAAAGAATGCAATTAACTAAATGTTGTAGTGTGCCTTTGAGTCGATATTTGATTCATAGAAACCATCTGACAACACAGAACTACTCCACAGGATTTTCTCGACTGTATTCTTTGTGGGAGCGGTTTGCCAACCTTTCTCCTACAGCCACTGAGTGGGTTCAAACTGTCTAACCATTGAGCCACCAGGGCTCCTAAAGTACATTTGTGAATACAATTCTGTATTTTCAGTGGAGCCTCCCACCTCCCCCTAGCCCCTCTCTGACTTCCTTTTGCTCTGCGTAATCAAGACAGATCCCTGCTCCCTGCCCTCTTCCAATACCTAAGCCAAAATCACAGCCTTCTGTCCCTCAGAAATAGCGCCAACATGCCAATATTCACTGAACGTTTAATGACTGGCAGCTCGTTGTCTCATTTTTCCTGTATGAATTTTTAGAGAAGTTTTATAGAGCACCCATCTCTAAACTAGGGTCTATCTAGAGTTTCGTGGAAATTTTTCAGAGCACGGATACAGTTAAAGAGAATCAATTTTCACATCCTCGTCATCCATATACAAGCTCCTGAAACTCATCTGCTGTTCAACATGTCATGCTGTTTCTACCTCTCCTTTCATGATCACCTTCCTCCTATTTTACAAAAGAAAAGCATTTCTCTCGCCTTTTCGAAATCTTGCTATAACGTATGATTTGCGCGGAGGTAAAAAATCTCCAGAGCATTAAGCAAAGAGACAATTCAAAATATTGATATGCCAGTCTAGTTTAGTACAGAAACAGAAATCTTTCTGGGCGTTTCAAGCAAGATGTTTAGTGCAAGGAAGTAAATACTTACAATGTCACTAGAAGAGTTGCAAGGCAGGTTTTCAGTTGACTCTCTTGGGGTGGTTTCTAGAGCAGTCGAGAACTGGCCGGTAAGATGCTCCTTGGAGCTGCCTCGGGAGCAGTGCCCACCTGGGACCAGACCTGCCGTCACTGTTACAGCAGCTCCTGAACACCTGGAAGCCAGTCCACATTACTATGATCCAGGAAATAGAGTCAGGTCAAAAATTCACTCAATGCCGTGACTTTCTGGAAACACAGAAAGCTTGAAAATAGACATTGGAACTTGCTGCAAGAAAATCTCGGCCTTCCTCCATACGAAAGACAATAAGAAGCCTCAAGAAGGACACTCCTGTCTCATTTCTGCCTTCCAAATCTCTCACTAGTGGACCTAATGGCAGAAATGCGCTATACCCCAAATAGCGCATACAAGGGAGCACTAAAACGTCACTGTAAGGCAAAAGTATAGGGACAATAAAAAGATCAGTGGTTGCCAGGAGCTCAATGAGAGGGGAGAAAGGAATGAATAGGTAAAGTCCAAGACATTTTAAAACTATTCAGCATGACACTGTAATGGTGACACATGACATTATATATTTGTCAAAGTCCACAAGACTGTAGAAAACAAAGAGTAGACCTTAACCAGAAGATGGATTTTAATTAATAACGGTGTGTCAATGTTGGTTCATCAGTTGTAATGAATGTTAACAATAGAAAAACACGGTGTTCAGGGGGCTTAGAGGTGTCTTAGTCATCTAGTGCTGCTATACCAGAAATACTTTTGGTTGGACGCAATTCAGTTTGTGACAGGAGTATGTGAGAATGCTCTGTACTTTATGTACAATTTTCCTGTAAACCTAAAGCTGCTTTTAAAAAAAGAAAAACAAAGTCTATTTTTAAAAATGTCCTTGTTAGCTTTCAGTCTCCTAATAGAAGATGAGTGAAATGGGATACTGAAGAGTCATTCGAAATATATGTCCCAGTTAGTGTCAGGGAAGCCACTTCAATCAAGGAACCATACACCTATGGGTGCTCCCATCTTTCCCTGTCTTAAACATACCTCTGTGAAGGGCAAAATGTAGCATGTGGGGATGCTCTGAATTCGAGAGCTGATGTGGGAATGATCAGTTTTAATTTAAAAACGTCACCTCCTCCAGCCTCACCTCCTGGGGGGCAGTCCATGAGCAAAGAGCAGTGAGAATGCCAGTGAGAAATATTCACAGCAGCCTGATTTCATCCAGATTACAACTTCATGGCAATGCTCTGTCTAGCTTGCCAAGCCAAGCCAAGTGCCGTCGAAGCTTAGAATTGGGATATTTAAGATTTAGTAAAAGCTGGGAAATATCAGCCTCCTGTGAAGCACACACCCTGCCTTTTCACTGTTCACAATAATGGTAAAGAACTTACGGAGTGATACTTAGTCATCCCTGAGCTCCTTCTGCATCTCAGTTACATATTTTGCTTGATTTCAAGGAGCAGAAAGTGAAAAGTTTTACAGTTACCTTCAGCAGCTCAACATTACGTCTTCAAATAACAGGAACGTGTCTTGGAGGTGTATCCACACCAGTGGTATCACTCGGCTTGGTATCACCCAGTGCGGTAACTCACAGCATCTCCCCGACCTGTGTCTGCTTCCATCGACCTCCTCCGTACTAGATCACACAGAATCTTTAGTAACATTTTTCTGTACTGAAGTTATTCACAGATTGTGCTTCATTGGTGTCACCTCTGCTTTGCCTTTAATTACCACTTCATTCTCCAGACATTGTTGGTACAGGTTCACAAATGCTAATCACCCCAGTGTTGCAGCTAACCTCCCTGAAAATTCGACAAAATCTGATGCTTTTAAAACACTGGCAGCAACCAAAAAACCATGCCTGTTTGTAGTAGGTGCAGATGAAACCATGCTGGTCAAAGTGTCACCATAATTGGTTAATCAGGACAGCTCTGACCGAGTACATTAGAAGGTTCAAAAAGTAAATTAGAACAGAGCTTTAGCCTTGTAGGTATATTGATGCATATAAGCTGGGCTTATGGAAAATGCTTCTATTGTTTTAACTAACTCCAGGGATATTTTATATACAGTCACTGTTGTGTCACCCTGACAGTGTCACCCAGTGCTGTCCACGCCCTGCACACCTCCCTAGTGAAGCTACTGCTCTATATTCGTATTTTACTTAGGTGTAAGTCTCTTTTTCTCTGGCAGCCACTTCTAGGCACATTTATTCATTCCTACCAAGAGTTAATGAGATTAGAGTAATTCAACAGAAATACAAGTATGTTGTGAATTCTATTATAAGTAATATTCTTAACAGCAATCATTAATAACTGTCTTATGGTAAGCCTTCCGTTTACTAGGGACTTAATATCTTTTATGCATTTTATTGTTAGCCAAGCCAAGCCAAGTGCCTTTGTTAGTTGCTGTCAAGTCAGCTCCAGTTCATGACAATACTGTGTACAAGGAAATAAATGTTGTCTGATCCTATGCCATCTTTACATTATTGGTATGCTTGAGTCCATTTTTGTGACCACTGTGTATATTGAGTGACTTTCAACCTTGGGGGCTCCTTTTCTAGTACTTCACTGGACAACATTCTATTGTTAGGCACAGGGCTTCCAGTGGCTAATTTTTGGAACTAAATGACTGTGCCTTTCTTTTAGTCTGTCTTAGTCTGGAAGGTCTGCTAAAAGCTGTCCAATATAGTGATGTTGCTGGTACTTGAAATACTGTAGCATAGCTTCCAGCACCATAGCAACATACAAACCATAGTAAAACCCTAAGAACAGCTAACTGACAGATGCATGTTATAGTCAATAATTGGAGTTGCTGTTAGGTGTCATCAAGTAGGTTCCAAATCATAGCGACCCTAGGTACAGTAGAACAAAACATTGCCTGGTTCTGCTCCATCCTCACAATTGTTGTTATGTTCACACTCATTGTAGTATCAATATCATTGTTATATCAATTAATTAATTAATAATCCTCCATGGACAAATAAATCAATGGCTAACAAAAAACAGCCCACATCTCTTTGAGATGCACTTTTAAAAATATTTGTTTCATATAGTTACTATTTTTAACCAAAAAATTTAGTACACAAGTTCTGACAGTTAAGTTTGCAAACTTGCCGCCATGCACTTACATTGGTCACACCATACAAATAGCTCAGAAAGGTTTCATAACCTTGGTATAGCAGTGTCTCACAGCTGTGTTCATGTCAATGTGTGGCAGTGTCTTGCAGAGTGGCATTCATTATTATTGTTGCATGTTTTTGTGTGCTGTCATGAGCGTGTCGCAGCTTCAATTAGCGCAATGAACAAACATTAAATTTCTTGTTAAACTTGGCAAGACTGGAAATGAAATCAGGGACATGTTAGTCCAAGTTTACGGGGATAATGCCATGAAGAAAACAGCAGTGTACAATTGGATTAAATATTTTTCTGAGGGAAGAGAAAGCATCACTGATGAAAAGAAGTCAGGCTGCTAGTAACTAGCAGAACTGATGAAAACATTGCAAAAATTTGTTGAATGTGCATCAAAATTGTTGGCTGATGGTGAGAAACATAGCAGACCAAGTAAACATTGACAGAGAAACAGCTAGGAAAGTCTTAACCGAAAATCTTGGCATGAGAAAGATGTATGCAAAAATGGTCCCGAAGGAGCTCACCAGTGAACAAAAATAAAGGAGAGATGAAATTTGCCAAGACCTTTTGAGAGGCAAGACAATGTTTTGGGCTGTGCTATCATTGGTGATGAAACATGGGTGTACCAATATGACCCTGAAATAAAGCATCAAAGTGTACAATGGAAGTCAACCAAACAACCAAAAAAGTTCCATCAGTCCAAATCAAGAGTCAAAATGATGTTGCTAATCTATTTTGATATCAGAGGGTTGTACATTATAAATTTGTACAAACTGAACAAATAGCTGTTTCTTATTTGGAAGTCATGAAAAGGCTGCATGAAAAAGCTAGATGAAAATGATCTGAAATTTTCACCAGTAACTCAAGGCTCTTGCATCACTATAATGCACCAGCTCACATGGCACTGTCTATAAGAGAGATTTTAGCCTGCAAACAAATAATTGTACTGGAACACCCTACTTACTCACCTGATCTGGCCGCCAAAGACTTTTTTCATTACTCAAAGATATAGTAAATGCCGAAAGGAAAACAATTTCACTGACATTCAGGACATCATGGGTAATACAATGGTAACTCTGACGGCCATTCTGAAAAGAGTTCCAAAATTGCTTTAAAGGGTGGACTAGGTGCTGGCATTGGTGCACAGCTTCCCAAGGGGAGTACTTTGAAAGTGACCGTAGTAATATTCAGCAATAAGATATGTAGCAAATTTTCTAGGATGAGTTTGTGAACATAATTGTCAGACTTCGTACTTGTATGTAGGTTGCTTGAAATTATTCATTGTTAAAATATAAAATATAACTATGAAAATATAGTAATTATAATATTTCAACCTTACCACAGGAAACTGTTAAAAAATTAGTTTTAATTTATATATGACGAGACTATGGTTCAAGGAAAGACTTCAAATCTTAAGACCACATTATAGTGGGGAAATGAAACAGATGTCAAAGGAAAAAAAGGAATAAAATGAAATGAAGAAAAGAGTTTGTTTTTCTTTTCATTGTTTTTTAAAGTGGACCATGAGTGACACTGAAATGCTGTAGTATTTAGTTTCCACTCTGACCCACCTTAAGTGAGTGCCTGCCATAGCAATTTTATTATAAATCAGCAACAGTTACAACAACCAGGAAATAGCATCTTATGAAATTATTTAGACTTAGGGAAAAAATTACTTAGACATCAGCATAAAAGTATTCAGAGAGTACATAACTTTTCCAATTTGTTTTAGGGATCCACGAGTAAAAATATTTGAATTTCCACATTCTGTAGTCAGCAATGACTGAACACAAGGGACAAACCAATTGTAAAGAAAATTTGAGCAGTATTGGAGGGCAGAAGAGGAAATACTTTTGACCAGGGCAAAGAAGGAAAAGGACTCTTATGGAGCATTGTATATACAGGCAGTTCTTGGGTTATGAACATCTGACTTATGGACAGCCAAGCCAAGTGCTCAAGTCAATTCTGACTCAGAGAGACCCTACAGCACAGAGCATAACTGCCCTATAAAGTCTCCAAGGATTACCTGATGGATTCAAACTGCAGATCTTTTTCACTAGCAGGAGTATCTCTT
Organism: Heterohyrax brucei; assembly: GCA_028571685.1. Classification (NCBI taxonomy): domain Eukaryota; kingdom Metazoa; phylum Chordata; class Mammalia; order Hyracoidea; family Procaviidae; genus Heterohyrax; species Heterohyrax brucei. Next base: position 38,500,683 of record CM053145.1, read on the forward strand.
AACTACTATGCCACCAGAGTTTCCTTTATATACACAGAAAGGTAAAAATATGCTATATACTAAGACAAACATTTGACTAACCGATGCTAAATAGGAACTGTAATGTACTTATTCTGAATTAGTTACACATTCCACTTAAAGACAGATTTAGGAAAGGGTCTCATTTGTAACTGGGAGACTGCTTATACAAAGAGTCACTAGCTAGTGTCGTTCATATTCTTGACTGCCAGCCTAAAAGCTGGAGGTTGGAGTTCACCATGAGATGCCTTGTAAGAAAGTCCTGGTGATCTACTTTGGAAAAATCAGCCACTGAAACCCTGTATATTAGTTCTACTGTAACATACGTGGGGCGGTCGTAGTCCGAGTCAAACTAGATAGCAGCTGTTTTATCTTCCACTTGTTTTGCATAAACCAGGCCTTTCACTTGCATGAAGAAGCCCTAGTGGCACAGTGTTTAAGTGCTCAGTTGTTAAGCAAAAATTGGCATTTCAAACCCACCAGTTGCTCCATGGGTGAAAGGTGTGACAATCTGCGTCCTTAAAGATTTACAGCCTTGGAAACCCTATGGGGCAGTTCTACTCTTTTCTACAGGATTGCTATGAGTTAGAATCTGCTGCAGATACTGGCAACAGACTGACAAGATTCCAGTCCCGGCTCTTACACCTGCCAACCAGGAGACCCTGAATATATAACTCAACCTCTTCAAAAGCTAGTCCCTTCCTCTGTTCCATGGCTCCTCCTCCCAGCGTTATGAGGACTAAGTATGATCATTCAAGTCCTTAACTGGAAGCAGCACCTGGAAAGAACTCAATGAACACTCTTTACTCACGTCATCACCATGTTTGCCAGGAAGGAAATGAAGGCCCAGAAGGAGGGCTACCTTGAGATCTGACCCGGCATACTCTAAAACACTACACTGCTGCCCTCCCCTGAGCTGAAAGAACTACCGCTTAGGTTTGTTCTCCCCTATGAATAGGGTGGCTTACTCTGCTTTCACCTACCTCCACTGGCTTTACTCCCACTCTGTTTTCTCCACTGAGTGAAGTGGCAGCCGTTGTTCCCAGTACGGGTGGGGAAAGGCTGTGAAAGGAAGGACAGCGCGGTGGGGACAGGGAGCGGGCACATGATGCCTTTCTGTTGGCCTAGCAGATCTGTCTGTCAACCTGGTTCTGTCTTCAAAATTCATAAAAAACCTGTTTCGGATTTAAAGAATGTTTTGTCCTTCTGGGAACCACCTAAAAATGCCAGCCAAGTGCCATTGAGTAGGATCCAACTTATGGCGTCATGAGTCACCTAAAAGTATCAGTTCTTAAAATCTGACCAAAGGGGGTAATAGTACATGAATTGAGGTGTGAACTTGCTTCCTTCTCTCACCAGTCAGAAAAGTTAGGGAAGGAAGAAGCCAGATGCCGGGAACCATCGGGCTGAGGTGGGTTGTTGCTGCATCTTTTGTTCACAGTCCGCCTTACAGAAAGGGTCTATCAGAGCTAGGCTGAGGAAGGGCCAAGCGGGGAGAGAAACTGCACTGTCTCCAAGGTATCTGCCCTTCAGGACCCCAGCTCAGCTCGCCAAACCCCTCTGGCTGCCAGGATCCAACCCCTGACACTCCTGAGCTCATACACTGCAATGCAGCATCCTGCTTAGTTTCCTCCTGCGTCTTCCCCTCTTGGTGACTTTGTTTACATCTTTGTCGTCAGCCTCCCTCCTCTGTCTCCTGCAAGGTGAGCTTTCACAGGTCAGGGATCTGGCCTGCCTCATCCACGGTTGAGTCACCGTTGTCCAGCGTGAACCCTAAGTTGTTGTTATGTGCAGTCAAGTCAGTTTTCTGCACAAAGAGACCCCACGGGACGGAGTAGGACTGCCTCATAGTGTTTTCTTGGCTGGAGCCTTTGTGGGAGCAGATCTCCATGTCTTTCTTCTGAAAAGTGACTAGATAGGTTCAAACCCCCAACCTCCTGGTTAGCAGCTAAGTGCTTAACTGTTGTGCCATGGTAAGCCAACCCATTGCCATCAAGTCGATTCCTACTCACAGCAACACTATAGGACAGACTAGAACTGCCCCATGGAGTTTCCAAGGAATACCTGGTGGGTTTAAACTGCTTTAGGTTGGCAGCCGAGCTCTTAACCACTATGCCCTCAGGGTAGGCACTTTACAAATGTTTGTTAAGTGCATTAGTGAATGGCTGAAAGCTGTTTTGTTCCCTAACATACCTGTACTGCTAAGGTCCCTGTCTCCCAAATAGGACAGAACTGCCACGGCTGCCTTCCCTCTCTACACCTGTCAGTGCTAATTCGTTCATTCACTGAATACGTATTGAAACTGGAGTCTAGTAGACATTAGGTAGAGCTGGAGCTCATAGGGCAGGAGAGGGACAGGCTTGAAACAAGTAAAAAGACTTTTATTCAACTCCTGTGATGTCTTGAGAAGCAGGATATAGGAGTAAGAAAGGGAAAAAGGTGCGCAGCTGATGAAGGGGTCAGGAAAAGACCTGAATGATGAACTCCACAAAAAAAAAAAAAATGTGTTTTCTAGGCAGAAAAAACGGTGTGTGCAAATGCTTGGAGACGGAAAGGAGGAGAAAGACGGCCAGTATGGGACGAACAAGATGAGCAAGGAAAGAGCCACAGAGCCACATAGCCACATAGCCCAGGACCCAGAGAGGCAAGTGGGGCCGGATCTTGCAGGGCCTAGCATTCTCTTTTAAGGAGCTTTGTTTTCATTTTCAAGGCTGTGAAAAACCTTGAAGAGTTTTGAGTAGGCAGTCACAGCATCCTATTTAAATATTTATGTATACTATTTAATTGTGGTGAAATATCTATAACATTTGCCATTTCAACCACTTACACACACAATTCAGTGGCATTAATTACCTGTGCCACATTATGCGATCATCACCACTGTTCATCTCCAAGGTTTTTTCATCACTCTTAACAGAAACTCAGAGCTCATTTGTATTTTAAAAAGATTGCTTCAGCTGCTGCTTGGAAAACAGACTGAAGATGGGTAACAATGGAGACTAGACAGGAAACACTTGCTGTGGTGAAGAGAACGGATGAAACGACAGCAACTGCTGCGTGAATTCTGTCCCTGTGAAACGTATGCCAAAATCATTTGTTCATTCGTTCATTCAGAGGCTCATTGACAAGAACTTTATAATATTACATAACCTGGGAATATAACATCAAACAAGAAAACTCTTACTCCCTTGGAATTCAAATCTAGTAAAGGAAATAGCCCACAGACTCTGGACACCGGCAGCTGGTTCACGGGCCCTTCCAGTTCCATGAGGTAGGCTTTACAGTGGCAGATGGAGAGGACTGTGAGAACACCAGTGGAGGCACCTGACCTTGACCTGGGGAGCTGGGTGCAGTTGAGGTCAGGAGAGAGAGTTAGATCAGAATTACATATTCCCAGATACACAGGAACTGACCCTGTGTCTCCCTCAAGTGGCCTTGGTTTTTGTTCACGTGACAGCCCACTGGTTAACTTCACTAGACTGGCCAAAGGCAATTCCGTTTTCATGGGGCCAAAACTGAAAGTATCACACGCAACCACAACTATTCTCATTCTCAAATCTGCTGCTGTACTGTAGCTCAGACTTGAAGATTGAGTCTTCTGGCTACATGGTCCCCAAACCATCCATTTGGTCCTCCTACTGTCAGCTCTTACATTCATTCAGTCACTCATCAATTCCTATTGATTTGGCTTCCCAAGAGTCCTTAATTGTCTTCCTTTTTTTTTATTACCATTATCACTTACCTAGTTTAGATCACCATCCTCTCTTGCCTAGATCGCAGCAATAATCTTCAGTGGTCTCCTACCTCTAGTTTACCCACCAATACCACCCTGATGCAGCCAAATGTCTGTCAAGTACGCGCTGCTGTGTGGCGCTCTGTTCTTAGCTTCACCCTCAAGCCCAACCTAGTTGTCAGTTCCTTTGGTGGCATCTGATGCCTCAATGCTTTCAGCAATAAAACAAACAAACAAACCCCAGTTGTCGTAGAGTTAATTCTGACTCATGGCAATCCCATGTGTGTCAGAGTAGAGATACGCTCCATAGAGTTTTCAATGGCTGATTTCTCTGAAGCAGATCACCTTTAAACTTCGGGTTAGCAGCTGAATGCATTAATGATTTGCACCACCCAGGGACATCTTCCCTGTAATAATCATATTTTATTGTTATGTGCTTGCATCTCCTATCAGACCCCAAGTTCCATCAGGGAAGATATTGTGTCTTTCCTGTTCACCTCTTTATATACAAGTTGCACTCCACCAAACAGAAATTTCTAGCAAGGGGCATTTTACTAGCTAGAAAGTCTGGGAAGACTTTTCTAATCACAGGTGAATGAGAGGCCCAGAGCAGGCAGACAAGTGGCAGACTGTCCAGCTTGCCCAGTCCCAGCCTCTCCCTCTCTGCATTTCTTCTCCTTTGCTTTTCCGCCTCACAGAGCTGGCTGCTGCGACCACAGATGGTGAGAGGAAATGTGATTTATATTTCTTTATTTTGTTTGAAGAGTGCTGTGACAGACGGAGATGAATTATCTTTCTCCTCACCCCACCCCCAAACTTCTCCTTTGGTTTGTGACTCTTTGAAGATGGTTGACTGAAAGGGACTGACAGGCAGGTGTGTGAGAGAGAGAGAGGGAGAGGGAGAGAGAGAGAGGGAGAGAGAGACAGAGAGAGAGGGAGAGAGAGAGAGACAGAGACAGAGAGAGGGAGAGAGAGAGAGAGAGAGAGGGAGAGAGAGAGAGAGAGACAGAGAGAGAGAGAGACAGAGAGAGAGGGAGAGAGAGAGAGAGGGAGAGAGAGACAGAGACAGAGAGAGAGGGAGAGAGAGAGAGAGGGAGAGAGACAAAGAGAGACAGGGGATGGGGTGTTTTGACTGAGAGGAGAGCTGCTAATGCACCAGTGGCTCATACTGACGAGACAACAATTAGAGTTATGGAGGCACTTTGATTGGTGAGGAAGAAAAGAGGACAGAGACAAGAAACTATCCTCCTATCTGGGTCTGAGAGGGCTGGGCCTGTTGCATGCTGCTGAAAAATTTTAAGGTTGGAAAAAACACTCATAAGCAGGTCTTCTTAACCTGGGAACAAGCCAGTTGACGTGAAGGCAGATCCCGGACGGTATGACCGTAAATGCAGCCCACTCCACTGGTGGTTCCCCGTGGAACTGGCACCTGCAGACCCTCTAGCTACTCAGGAGGGAGGTTTTCTCTACTTCCCCTACCCAGCGGCTGGGAGGTTCCTGGGCTTCCTGTTTCTGCTCTTGAAGCTCTGTGACCGTATTGCAATCCCCTGCCCCTAGTCTCCCCGCGCTTCCTCTTCCTCAGGTTGTGTGTGAGGAAAGGCAGAGAATCCCAGCACCAACAGCGCGGCTGACCCAGCAGCTCTGCAGGGGGAGAGAAGCCCTACAGAAGCCCTACAGAGACCAGCACAGGCAGCCCGTAGAAACACAGAGACGTATTTGCGTGGGGCTGCAAATGAGACAGGGAGAGCAAGAGAGAAAATTACAAATTACAAACAAGGATCTGATAGAAGTTGAGCGTTGAGTCTTATTAAAAATGAAGGCAGAGCTGGAAAATGTCAGCAAACGTCAGCCACGCATGCTGCAGACCTGAGGGCAGTGTGGGCTCAGAATGACCTGTGCTCCCGCCGCCAGGAGCCAGCACCCTCCCCTGGGAGCCAGGCCGGCAGAGATGCTGCAGACAGGATCTCTGTCTCCAAGTGCAAGTCTGGCCAGTATCCCTGCTATCAGATTTTGGGCAAAGGCAAGCAAAGCTGTGTTCCCTCTCTTCCTGAAAGGCTAAGTTCTGCTGTCCCTGCCCATGCCTGCAACCCAACACAAACACACACGTGAGTGAGCATGTGTGTGCACACACACTATCAGCTTTTGCCAGCCAGCTATATCAGGCTGTCTGTATCATATTCGCTAATTAACCAAACAAAAGCAGCTAAATCCCAGTTTCAGACCTGCTGCATCTCAGTCATTGTTGGTTTCCAGTTCCAACTGTCCTTTCCTGTCCTGTCCTGTCCCAGAACACAACAGTAACAGAGCAGTTTATATTTTCCAGGGTATCCATAGACAGGTGCTGTGTTAAGCACTTTACAATAGTTGTCTTCCATAGTCCTCATATCAACTCTCTGCGGTGGTTTCAGATATTAGCTCCATTTTACAGATGAAAAGAGCAAAACTAGAAGTTAGACAAGCAAGCAAACTAGCTGGAATCATAAATAGCTAACAAGGGGTCATGGCCTCCATGAAGTCTTCTCTGATTTCTCAGCGCTGATTTAGATGCCCCTTCCTTGGAATGTAGTGAGAATCCTGGCACTGACCACACAGCATATAATTAAGAGCTTTATATATGATGACCAAATTCTTACCAATGGAATGTCAGTGGAAGCCACACATGTGACTTCCAGGTCTCTGTGTACTTGGGATCCGGTTTTAACCGCATAGGCAAGGACCATGTTCTAGAAAAATAGTTTTCCAGCTTGGTTGCATTGCCACGTGCAGTTAAGTTCAGGAAACACTGCCCTAGAAGAGGCTGGAGAAACAAGATGAAAGAAACCTGGGTCCCTGGATGGCTTTATGGAGCAAGCCTCCTGCCACCTGAGAACATCACCTTGAGCAGTTACAAGGCAGAGATGTTTCTCTCTATGCTATTTAAGTTAATAAATTATTGTGCTCCTTTGTTAGAGGCCCTAGCCTTACCCTAGCAACAGCAATGGAGGAGATTCAGGGAATTAAAGGAGAATCTGATTGCATTTGGATGCCTGAAATGTCAAGCATTGTTCAGGAAATGCAAAGGTGCCAGCAATCGTTGCTTGCAAACATATATACGTCGTGCGCAGCTCACATACTTCTCCTGCATGGCTTTTTCTATACCAGTCACCGTTAGGGTGGCGATCAGCTAGGATCACAGTTTTTCTGGGTTTTCACTGGGCTGTGATTAATGGTGAATTTTTCTGCCCACCTTCTCCCATTATAAGATAGGCTGAGCTCCAGCTGCCTTGTTCATGTTTCCCTCTACAATTTACAAAGCAATTCAAGAAAACTTTCCTGTAGGTTCTGCCTTTTCTATCTTCTCTCACAGAACCTGGTTCAGACCCTGTCTGGTTGTTGATTCTCAGCATCTAGATCACTTTTTAGTTCAGGAAGTGATGAAATCCATTCAACTGACCATCTATGGACCTAGGAGCTCCATCTCCAGATCCCTGGTGTAAAACTCATGTAAGATCCTACCCCACCTGGTGCTTCAAAGACTGAGGTCAGGCCAGCTCGGTAGACTTGGAATGGGACACCTGAAAAGGTGTTATGTCTGCTAACCAAAAAGTCAGCAGCTCAAATCCACCAAATGCTTCTTGGAAACTATGGAGCAGTTCTCCTCTGTCCAATAGAGTCGCTATGAGCTGGAATAGATTCGATGGCAGTGGGTGTGTGTTTGCAGATGATGTGTGCCCTCTGGTTGTGGGTCCAGAACCATGGACAGGGAAGGGCTAGCCTGAGGAGCACATGGATAACCTGGAAAGCCATTCCCTGGGTACAGGGAAGACGTTATGGCCCAGCTTGGGAAGTCAGCACTGGGAGAAGACACCATGCACATCCTGTAAGAGATGATACCCCTTGCGGACCTTGAGTCAAAACAGGAACGCGTCTTTTAGAAACTACATGAACAATGCAAGGAAAAGAGTCCTAGCTACTCTGTGATTTTATCTTGGAGAGACTCTGCAACCCAAGCTCTAGTGCTACTCCATTCATTGCTCCCTATGAGGCCTTCAATTTCTTCATCCACAAAATGAGTAGGACAATATCTCCCCTACTGTGGTCTTAATAAAATCAAGTAAGATGACATGTATGTGATTGCTAACCTAAAGGTTGGCAGTTTGAGCTCTCCCAGTGGTACCACGGAATAAAAGAACCTGCTTTTCTTAAGATTAAAAAAAAAATGCTTTCCAGTGGATTCTTACTCATAGCAACTCTGTGTCTTACGGAGCAGCTCTACTCCGTAACATATGGGGTCACCCAGCATGAGTCTAAAGTGACTCAACAGCAGCTAACAACAGCAACATGTGAGAGTAAATAATTAAGTATAATGTGTGATAAATATTCACACATTCTGATTCTTTACTGGCTTCAGGTGAAATTCCAGTGCTTGTTAGAGAGGCTTAACTAGAAGTTACTCATTAAGTACTTGCTGAAGCATTCTGCATTTTGTTGTTTAAAAAAGAAAGCTAACTGAATGCAGTTACTTATATTCAGAGACGAATGGAAAGATTAGAGGGGAAAGGGAGATGAGGTTAGATATTCAGACATTATATGGATCACTAGGGCTCTGAAGATGCTTCACATTGACACTCCTGTTACCATGCATGATGCCTGGTGCTGTCAGAAATAGACTAGGGGAATCTGCAGCAAGGAGAGCCAAACAGAGAGGTGAGTGAACAAGGCCCCCACTCTCTCCATCTGTTCCTTGCAGATCAGTCATGGTATTTTCTGAAGCAAAAGACATCTTTTAAAGTATTGGAAAGTAAAGATGTTACCTTGAAGACTAAGGTGCGCCTGACCCAAGCCATGGTATCTTCAGTTGCATCATATGCACTTGAAAGCTGGACAAGAAATCAGGAAAACAGAAGAATTGATGTCTTTGAAGTGAGGTGCTGAAGAATGTTGAATATACCATGGACCGCCAGAAGAATAAACAGATCTGTTCCAGAAGAAGTACAACCAGAATGCTCCTTGGAAGCAAAGACGGCTAGACTGTGTGTTACATACTTTGGACCTATTGTCAGGAGAGATCAGTCCCTGGAGGACATGCTTGGTAGAGTTAAGTATCAGTGAAAAAGAGGAAGACCCTCGATGAGATGGACTGACTCAGTGGCTGCAAAGATGGGCTTAAGTATAAAAATGATTGTGGGCATGGTGCAAGACCAGGCTGTGTTTCTTTCTGTTGTGCATAGGATCACGATGAGTCAAAACTGGACTCAACAGCACCCAACAACAACAACATGGTGTTGTCTTAGAGAAACTGTTCTCCACACAATCTATAAACAACCATGTTTTATACCATGCAGCTGAATGATGTGCATCTGACCCAGAGGTGACCAATATATAGACAGGCCCAGGAGACTGGCATGGTATATTCTTCCCAAATATCAGTGGCTTGAAACGCTATGGAAAAATTCATCAGTTAGTAATGAATACAGAAGCTGAAAGATCATGGTATAAAGAGAAGCTGGGTAGGGCAGCTCACTAAGTCATAGATGGCTGAAGCTGTGAGCAAGCAGAAGACACAAGAGAGAACACCGGTGAACAGAGCAGACAGCAAGGTGGCCACACAGTAGCAGAAGAGAAGTGGACAGACATGGAGAGAGGCAGGTCTGTGAAGAGCTGACACACATTGGTGGCCATGTCCAGGTGTTGCTGTTGAGTCTCAGAGTGCTCTCAGGTTTCAGGGACATGTGCTCTCAGCCTCCATTCGGGCTGGCTCAGCTTGGAGCCTGCTGCTTCCAAATCATGTTTGTTCAGCTTCTCCAGAGCATCCGGGAAACGTGGTTTTGTGACTAGTGGTCTCATTTTCTCATTCTCTTGTGCATTCTTAGCACAAACCTTATGCTTTCATGAGGAACCCTGATAGAGTCTTTGCTTCTTACAACCCCAAAAGCGCAACTAACAGGCTGCCTTTGTTGATTTTTGCTGTTTGAATTTCAGAGCAAGTCCTAGGATGCATTACTAGAGCAGCTGGGAGGGCCTGAGCTGAGCCCTGCTCTGTGTCTGGAAGGACCAGCATTGAATGTCCATAGCTCTATTCCTGGGGCTCCACAGCCCTCACCAAGCAGAGTTGTGGATGAACCCATGAAAGCTGGGTGGCATGAGGTTCTGGTCCTTGCCCATCTAGGCTAGTTGATTGGCCTATCAGTGCCCTCGTCCTGTTTCAACACGAGACTATAAACAGGAGAGCTGAGAGAGGATAGGTAGCTCAATTTTTATCCAGTCCTTCCCCTAAAATTTCTATGCCTGAAACAAAAGTACAAGGCTTTCCACCCAGAACCCCTTTTTCACACCCCTGGCTCCATCCTGACCCACAAGGGGCATCTCATTAATATAGATGTAGACTCTTCAGCTGCAAGTTCAAGCTCCATCCTCCACCCTCAACAGCTCCTCTTTGGCCATTGCTCGGGTAAAGGGGTATGCATCCTAGTCAACTTCAATCAGTTCATGGATGGCTGATTTTTCTGTAGATCATCAGGTCTTTCTTCTGAGGCTCCTCTCGGCAGGCTCAAACTGCAAACCTTTTAATTAACAGCTGAGCACATTAACCATTTTCCAAAATATCAGCCGCTGAGAACCCTACGGAGAGCAATTCTAGTCTGACACACATGGGATCATTATGAGTCGGAATTAGCTCCATGGCAACTGGTACTGGCATTGCCAGGTATTTGGCTTTACTTACATAATCTTATTTAACCTTCGCATCACTAAGGATTAGTATTACTCCCATTTTAAAATGTGTAACTAAAGTTTTAAAAAGTTGGATAACTGGTTGAGTAATTTTTGTAAAGTCATGCAGTAATTGATGAAAGCAGGATTTGAACTGAGGTCTACCTAGCTCCAAGTGTGTAGTGTACAGTGAGTCACAATCCAGCAGCCCAGTTCATACTGACTTTCCCCTATTCCTCCCTGACTGTCTTCCTGCCGTCTTCCCTCTTCCTACTCCCTCTTCTCCTCTGCCTCCTCCTCTCTGTCTCCTTATCTGCACGTCAAAAGAGACATCCCCCAGGCAGGCCGCTTCCAACTCTGGTGGTCTCCAGTATTCTGCTGCAAGCACATTTACAGGGTCAGCATTTGTGAGATGTCCAAGGATAAAGAGGGAGAGGTTTGAGACCCTGAAGTAAGACAGAAAAAGAGAACTGAGAACACAACCATCACTGCGAGGGCCTCTGACTGGTGACTAACTGCTGACTCCCAGAAATGTGGAGACTAGCTACAGCTTTTCCTGACTACACCCCCTCTGACAGCTGTTTAAGGAAAAAAAAAATCTACAAATAAATATTTGCAAAGCAGCTTAGACACGGCCTCCACACACTGGCACACTCAGTTGCTCTGGGGTAGTCATGTGATCTGGAGCCCAGTGGCCAGCACTCTCTCACTTTCTGGCTCTTTCACACTCCTGCTCTCTCTCCCCAAAACGCTGACCCGGTAGAAGTCTGGACAGTCATCACAAGGTGGCCTGGGGCTTGAGGCCCATGGAACAGAAGGATGGGGACCAGTGTTCCAGTCTCCCCTGATGGCTTCTCTGGGACTACTGACTCCCAGGTTCCAAAGAGGGTATGGGGTATTTCTTAACCACATGTAGAGAACAGCAAGCCACTTTTGAATGTTTGAGTTGAGAAAGACTTAAGAGACCTCCTCCTATCCCTCTCTCTAACTCCCAGATATTCTAAAGCCACTGAGAGTGCCCAAATCGCTGAGCTTTGGCTCGGTGTAAAAGTCAGGGTGGACTGACTGCTGTGATAAACCTCCTCAGTTTCTTAATGGCTCGGCACTGTAAGGTTTATTTCTCACTCATAGCAGACCAAAGAGGGTCAGTAGTGACAGGATGGGAGGACTCTGCTCCACACAGTCCTGCAGGGACCCAGGCTCTTACCATCTGTTATGGATTGAACTGTGTCCACCCACAAAATATGTGCTGTAAATTCTAAACTCTAGATATGTGAGTGTAATCCCGTTTGGGAAAAGGTGTTTCTTTGTTATTTTAATGAACCCATAAGTGTAGGGTGTGCCATAAACCAACTACCTTGGTGATATAAAATGAGCAGATCAGGCACAGAGAAACAAGCAGAGATGGGAGAAGACAGATACTGTGCCACATGAAGACTGTCAAGGAACAGGGTCTGAAAAGAGACATGGACCTTCACCCAAAGCTGATAAAGAGAGAAAGACTTTCCTTATAGTTAGTTAGCACCTTGAATTTGGACTTCTAGTCTTCTAACTGTGAGAAAACAAATTTCTGTTTGTTAAAACCACCCACTTTTAATAGTTTTGTTACAGCAGCACTAGATAACTAAGATAGCATTCTTGGCACAGTCGTCTCTAACGAGGCCTCTGCCGTATAAAGTGTACAAAGTGTGCATGGAGGACAGTTTTATGGACCAGGCCTAAAGATGCTACACATTACTTCTGCCCATATTTCATTGGCCAGAACTCACGACAGTCACACCAAACTGTGAGGAGGCTTAAGAAGATGAGAAACTCACTACTACACTCTGGAAAAAAACATGGCTTTTTGTTTTACTGAAAGCCCCCATTAGTATCCTCCTGAGCAGGTGTTAATAATAGTAATGCAACAAAAAACAAAACACAGCTAGCAAATTTTGAGCACTTACTATTCACTCAAATCTGTGCAGAGATTATTTCATTAATCCTTACTACAGTCTTACTCCAAGGTACTGGCTTTATTTCTATTTTCAGAAGGAAGAACTAACACTAAAAGACGTTTAGTGCCTCTTCTCAGGTCACACAGCTTGTAGTGTCCTAGCTGGGATTTGAGCCCAGCTCTGTCTGACTCTAAGAAGAGTGTTCCTGATCACTTCACTAAATATTCTATTGTAATACTTGAGGACACTCAGGTTGTGGAACTAAAGTTAGCCAGGATGAGATTGAGCCATGGCTGGGTCGGTTCACCCTCTAGTGCACAATAGAAAAGCTGGATCATTGTTCCCCACAGCAATACCCTCACCCCCACCTTCCAAGTAGGGGGAAGAGAGCATCTGACTCATCAGGCAACTTGACAGCACAGCTCCTGCTGAGCAAAATTGCTTTTACAAAGCACTTACTTTTTATGATCTAATTCAGGATGACATTGAATGTGCTCCAGCAGATTCTACTGCCCCTTTCCCAACAGTTCTCCCTTCTTTGTACACCCTACTTTGTTTGTACCTCCTTCCCTCAAGCTGATGCTTTTCTTATGGGCCTCAAGGCCCTACTCTGAGCCCAGGTTCTTCTTTGTCCTACAAGGTGGGATGAGCCATGCCCATGCTATGGCACAGCTGCCTCCCCCCAGGTTCTTCTTAGTATCACAGCCCCAGAGCCCACCACTGCTGTAGCACATTAACAAAGAGAAAGGGCCCTGGGGCCAGACAGGCTGGGTCCAAGACATGATCCACCACTTATACATTAGTTAGAGACCTTAGGGAAAGCATTAGTCTCTATCAGTTTCTTACTTGTAATACACCTAAAGAAAAGTCTTAGCTCGGTGCCTGGAACACACAAACAACTAAACATGTTCTTCGGTATTATTAGTTTTGAGATAAAAATGTAGAAATAAGTAGATAAAACTAACAACAACAACAAAAAATCCACCATCGTTGAGTGTTGAGTTGATTGTGACTCACAGTGACCCTACAGGACAGACTAGAACTGCCCCATAGAGATTCCAAGGAGCATCTGGGGGGTTGAACTGCTTACCTTTTTGCTTAACAGCCCTGACACTTAGCCACTACACCACCAGGGTTTCCAATGAGTAGATATTTCTAGTAAACACTCCTTCCACTATCTGAGTAAGAGGATGCCATCTTTCTTTGAGTCTCATTCCTTTCTAGCTCTCTGAGAAATCCCTATCACCATAAAAGTTTCTAAACCTTACTGGTGTTGAATCACTGCTAGAGAGGCAGAGGAAACACTTAACTGAAAGGGCTGAGCACTTCTAGATGACAAGAAGAGGAGAGGAAGATAGTCTAGGTCCTCTGAGCAGCAGATACCAAGGTAAAATTAGACGTGGATGAATTTTATTAGGGAAATGCCCACATAGAGGAAGTAAAGAGGGGGCTATTAAAGCGAGGGGAGCTGCCAGACCACAAGGCAGCTGTGGGTGAAGTGAAGCATGACAGATAGAGGGTTGGATGGAAGCATTCTTGGCAGCCTTGACATGCAGTCTAAGGAAGATTCAGTAAAGTCACTGAGAGGCCTTAAGCCACAGTCTCTGACAAAGGAGTTTCCTGTCCTGCAGGAAAATGTCTGCATTAGTTTCTATGCTGCACTCAGTCGCTGGTGGGGAACAGCCCATGGAAAGCATGGCATGATGCACATCTGGCTGTAGATTTCAAAGCACAGCAGCTGGGCCCCTCAGTCAATTACTGTGGCCCAGACAGTAGCAGTACAAGGTCTGTGTACACTCTCGTGGCCACATCAGAAAGAAAGATCTGTGAACAAGTTGAGGCACAATCTGGAAAAAGGGTTGAGAAACGAAGGACTGATTTCACAGCAGTTTCAGGGTAAGAGTCATAGCCAAGTGCCGTCAAGTCGGATCCGACTCATGGCGACCCTAGGGGCCAGGGTAGAACCGACCCCCAGAGTCATAGGGAGATAAAAATTATTGGAAATTGCAAATTGCATTCTCTTTAATGTTTCTTGGGAGATACAAATTATATGTTAGAAATTTTCTTTTTTATTGCTTGTGGCCTACTTGGTCTATACTTTCTCCAGTGTGATTTATGACTGAGTCTGACTCTTGTTATTTGAGTAGTCAAGAAATTGTTCTGTAAACTGTGGTGCCTACAACATGCCCAGTCAAGGTCAATGGCTTGTAAACCACTGACTCATTCAGTTCTCACTAGCCTATGTAGATATAACAATGGTCATGCTAATTTTGCACCTGAGGAACTACAGGGTCAGAGAGGTTGAGAAACTTGCCTGAAGTCACAGTGAATAAGTGCTGGAGCTGGAATTCAACCCTGAGAGTCTGTGCTCTTGCCTGCCTAGCCATGCTGCCACCCATTCCTGGCCTCTGCCTGGCTCCTCTTCCTGTCTTACTGCTGATGTTCTCTAGCATTATGCTGTTGCCACATCACCCACGCCTGCATCATGCAGCCACCTCACTTTCTGCCCCACAGTGTTCCCACATGCTCCCTGAAGCCCACAAGTCCCTTCTATCTCTGGGCTGTTGGCACAGGCCAGCCCAGTGAAGTCACTACACAGTGCTGAGTTTGGGTTTGTCTCAGTTATGAAATATTTGCACCTCATTCCCCCAAACTCCACTTTGTTCTTTGGAGCTGGCTTAGCTCCAAGTTGGCTCTAGAGTGGTGCTGAGATCTGTTTTGGATGAGGAGTAGAAAAATCTCCAGAGAAGAAAATGTCACAAACTTCTTTTGCCACCTATATTTTATCCAGCAACCTTCTAAAGGTCAGATCGATGGTGGATGTTAAGGGCCTAACAAAGGTCACTTAGGTTATTAAGCTACAACCTATTTTCTGCTTTAATAACCGGACTAACAGGTCTGCATTCCTCTCCCTATCTCTTCCTCCCCTATCTCTTGCTCTCCCTATCACTGAGGATACAGAGGTGATTGAGACTTGTATGGTTTACTCTGCTGGATCATCCTGTGACAAACTTTGGATAGTCTGCTCTGTTTAATTATCCCATGACAAACATTTGGGTCTGCTCTGATTGATTATACTGTGATAAACTTTTGGGTTTACTCTGTTTGATTATCCTTGACAAAATTTGGAGAGTTCACACTTTTTGTTAGATGTATGATGTAATGAAATCTTGTGACTCCTGACTATTGTTCTGTGACAAACCCCCTCTCCTTCGAATTCTAGCTATTAAAAACACCTAGAAATGTAACCCAAGCAGGACAGTTTTGGGCCACTGTCCCTCAGGCTGCTGCAGATCTGCCAATAAATTATTCCTTGAACCTCACACTGTCTCTGAATTTTTTGGCTGCAGTGACAGGCAGATGAACTCGGATTCAATTTGGCAACAGGACTGGACTCAATTTGGCAACAGGAGAACCTCTTCACATTATTACCTGATTCTTCTTTCCCACAGCCCCTTCTGCTTAAATGTAGGAATGAAGGATTAAACTCCAGCACTCTATTTTTATTATTATTATGATGATGATTGAATGAAAATGTACATTCCGATGTAAATTTGCATGCCAACGTATACGCAGCTCCCACTGCTCTCCCTGCCCGGTGACAGCACACTCTTCCTCTGCTCTATACATGTCTTATCTTCCCAACAATCTCCTATCCACTTCTCTCCACCCAATCCCCCACCTCAACTAAGAAGTCAACAGGACAACATCTTAGAGATGCTTAGAACCATAAAGTGCATGCATGATATGGTCACTCTGTGTCACCAAGTCCAATCCATTCCTGTCAAAAGAGTTGACCTACATTATGATTTATGGATAGGGCAGCATCAGGGCCAGGGGCCATGCTCCCAGGGAACTCCAAGGCTCCTGGGCTATCAGTTGCAATCTTTTCTTGGGGATCTCAAAGTGTATCCCTTTTTATTTTTGTGTTGCCAATGGGATTCAACATTGTGAGCTCCATCACGGCTATCACTGGTGGTGACCAGACACCATCTGGTTCTTCCAGTCACAAGTCAATGCAGTAACCCACTTGTGTGGGTCTCTCTGTCTTCTGGGTTCTCTTTCTCCCATGTTGTTTTGGTCCTGGGTGATCAACCGTTCCTGCTGAGTTGGGACCATTTGCTGTACCCTCAGATGGCACCTTGGCAGATTTTAAGACTCCAGACACCACTAACCAATGTGGGATGCAGAGGGCTCTCTTAGAAAATGCTAGTGGTGCCAGTTGTCCTTGATTTCCCCTGAGAGCGTGGTCCCTGGCCCCCCACCCCAGCTACTCTGTCTTTGTAATATCGGGTGAAGATGGGAGGAGTAATCATGTTATGTTGAAGTCCAGTTAGTATCAATCTTTCTAATATGTGCTGTCACAGATTTCACCCAACAAAATTTCTATCAGCTATCTAATCTAAGCCCTCCCCCCTTGCCCTCTGTTCCTCCCCACCCTTGCAGCTTTCAAAGAGTCTTCTATACATGAGTCTGTTTTTAAGTTCTTATTGTAGGGGTCTCATACAATATTTGTCCTTTTATCACTGACTACTTCCACTCAGCATAACATCCTCTAATTGAAACCCGGGTATGAGATGTTTCCTAAAATCATCATTGTTCTTTATCATTGCATAGTGTTCCATTGAATATATGTACCATAGTTGACCTATCCATTCGTCTGTTGTTAGGCATCTGGGTTGATTCCATCATTTTGCTATTGTTAACTGCTGCAATAAACATTTGTGTGCATGTATCAGTTGAAAGTGAATAGCCTTGATTCTGTAGGATATATTCCAAGCAGTTGAATTATTGGTTCAAATGGTATATCTGTATCCAACTTTTTAAGGCAGTGCCAGATTGCTTTCCAAAGAGGTTGGACCACTTTGCAATCCCACCAACAGTGTAGGAGAGTTCCAATTTCTCCACAGCCTCTCCAGTATTTGTTGTTTTGCATTTTTTGGATCACGGCCAACCTTGTTGGGGTGAGATGGTATCTCATTGTAGTTTTGATTTGAATTTCTTTAAAAGCTAGTGATTATGAGCGTGTCTGCATGTGTTTTTTCGCTGCCTGGATCTCCTCTTTAGAGTAGTGTCTGTCCATTTCTTTTGCCCATTTCTTAATTGGATGATTTATCTTTTTCTTATTGATATTGTGTAGTACCTTATAGATTATGGAGATCAGGTGTCCGTCTAACATACAGTTGCTCTAAAATCTTTATGATCTGTTTTCTTCTGGTTGCTGCAGGGTTCCTCTGTTGATCTCTCTCTACTTATTCAGGCTGTAGGGTTAGTTCTTTGGCTGAGACTCTTTCTTCCTACCAGATGTGTGCATTTATAGAGATAAACTGACTCCAGAGGACTGCTTTGACTGTATCCCATAGGTTCTGGTAGGAAGTGTTTTCCTTCTCATTGGAATCCATTAATTTCTTTATTTCATTCTTGATTTCTTCCATAGCCCATAGGTTTTTGAGCAAGATGTTGTTGAGTTTCCATGAGTTCCACTTTCTATGTTTTTTTGGCTATTGATTTCAACTTTTACAGCTTTCTGATCCGAGAAGATGCTTTTCATTAATTCAGTGGTATGGATTTTGTTGAGAATTGCTTAATGTCATAACACATGGTCTGTTCTGGAGAATGTTCCATGTGCAGTGGAGAAGAAGTTGTAGTTGTCTGCTGATAGAGAGAAAGTTGTGTATATGTTGATGAGGTCTAGATGGTTAATTGAGGGAAAAGGTCTTCTGTGTCTTTGTTGAGCTTTTATCTGGATGATCTGTCCAATACTGAGAGTGGAGTGCTGAAGTCTCCCACTGTTATTGTGGAGCAGCCTATCTCATTTTTGTGTGTAGTCAGTGTTTCTTCACTGTATTCAGGTGCTCTAATATTAGGTGCATAAATATTTAATATTGTTAAGTTATGCTTGTGTATTGAATGTTTCAGCAATAGTGTTCATCCTTGTCCACGAAGGTGGATTTTACATTAAAATCTATTTTATCTGAGATTAGAATTGCCACCCTTGCTCTTTTTTGTTCGTTGTTAACTTGATATATATTCTTCCATCTTTTTTCAGTTTGTTCCTATCTTTAAATCTAAGGTGAGTTTCCTGTAGGCAACATATGGATGGGCCTTGTCTTTTGATCCAAGGTATCACTTGATGTCTCTTCACTGGAGCATTCAGTCCATTCACATTCACTGTAATTATTGATAGGTATGTGTTTAGTACTGTCATTGTTTAGTTTATTTTTTTATTTTTTTATTTAAGATAACTGAGTGAAAATGTACATTCCCATATAAATTTACATACCCACCTATATGCAGCTTCCACTGCTCTCCTTGCCCAGTGACAGCACACTATTCCTCTCTGCTCCATACATGTCTCATTCTCCCAACAGTCTCTTTTTTCCCTCCTCTTCACCCACTCTCCTTCCTCCAGCCAGAGGTCAGCAGGATGACATCCTATAGATGTGTAGAAACATAAAGTGTATCCAATATATGGTCACTCTACATCGCCAAGTCCAATACATTCCTGTCCAAAGCGTGGACCTTCATTATGATTTATGGTCAAGGGCAGCATCAGGGTTAGGGCCCATGCTCCCAGGGGAACCCCGAAACCACTGGACCATCAACTGAGGTCTTTTAGTGGGGATCTCAGGGTGCACTCCATTTTATTCTTGTGTTGCCAGTGAGACTCAACTTAGTGAGCTCCATCATGGCTATCACTGGTGGTGGCCAGGCACCATCTGGTTCTTCCGGTCCCAAGGCGATGTAGGCACCCACTGGTGTGGGTCTCTTTGTCTTCTGGGTTATCTTTCCCCCATGTCATTTTGGTCCTCGGTGAGCATCTGTTCCTGCTGAGTTGGGACCATTTGCTGTGCCCTCAGATGGCAGCTTGGCAGCTTTTAAGACCCCAGACGCCACTCACCAACGTGGGGTGCAGAGAGCCCTCTTAGCAAAATGCTAGTTGTGCCAGTTGGCCTCGCTTTCACCTAAGAGCATGGTCCCCGCCCCCCACCCCAGCTACTCTATCCTTGCAATATTGGGTTAAGATGGAAGGAGTACTCATGTTATATTTAAGTCTACTTAATATTGTTCTTGTTTCTAATGTGTACTGTCACCAATTTCACCCAGCCAGATACCTAGCAACTATCTAATCTAAACCCTACCCCCCCTCCCTTGCAGCTGTCAAAGAGTCTTTTCTTCTATACACAAGTCTGTTTTTGAGATCTTATCGTAGAGGTCTCATACAATATTTGTCCTTTTGTCACTGACTGCTTTCACTCAACATAATGTCTTCCAGTTGAAACCAGGTCGTGAGATGTTTCCTGGAGTCATCCTTGTTCTTTATCATTGCATAGTGCTCCATTGAGCATATATACCATACTTTACCTATCCATTCTTCTGTTGTTGGGCATCTGGGTTGATTCCATCTTTTTGCTATCGTGGACTGTGCTGCGATAAACATTCTGGTGCATGTGTCCGTTGGTCTGAAAGGCCTTGATCCTGTAGGATATATTCCAAGTAGTGGAATTACTGGGTCAAACGGTATATCAATATCCCTTTTTTTCAGGAAGCACTAGATTGCTGTCCAAAGAGGCTGGACCATTTTGCAACCCCACCGACAGTGTCAGAGGGTTCCACTTTCTTCACAGCCTCTCCAGTATTTGTTGTTCTGTGTTTTTTGGATCATGGCCAACCTTGTTGGGGTGAGATGGTATCTCATTGTCGTCTTGATTTGAATTTCTTTAATAACTAAAGATTGTGAACATGTCCACATGTGTTTTTTGGCTGCCCGAATCTCTTTTTTAGTGAAATGTCTGTCCGTCTCCTTTGCCCATTGCTTAATTGAATGATTTGTCTTCTTCTTGTCGATATTTTGTAGTATTTTATAGATTATGGAGATCAGGCATCAGTCTGACATAGAGTTGCCAAATATTTTTTCCCATTCTGTAGGTGTTCTTTTAATTCTATTAATAAAGTCTTCGGATAAGCAAAAGTGTTTGATTCGTAATAGTTCCCATTTATCTATTTTCTCTTCTGATGATTGTGGTTTGTTTGACAGATGTTGGAGTCCGCCCATATTGTGTATTAAAACTTCCATTGTTGTTCCTACCTTTTCTTGGATGAGCTTTATCGTTTTAGATTTGATATTTAGGTCTTTTATCTAGTTGGAGTTGGGTTTTGTATAAGGTATAAGATATGGATCTTGTTTCAGTACCTTGCAGTTGGATATCCAATTTTGCCAGCACCATTTGTTGAAGATACTGTTTTTACCCCAGTTTAATGTCTTAGGGCCTTTGTTGAATATCAGTTGTTCATAGGCTGATGGTGTTGTGATACATTTAGTTTTGTGTTGATGTTTTCTCTGTTGTTCCTATTAATCTGTTCCGGGACATTCTTCTTTGTGAGTTGATTTTTCACTTTTTTCAGGGTTATTTTTGTGGTTGTTGAGACTCCTGTATGATGTTTCTTGATTTGATATACTGCATCCTTATTGTGCTTTATGGCTGCCCCTTGATGCCCCTTAATAAACTATGTAGAAACCCAGTTTTAATAACTGCCAGTCTTATTGACTTCCTCTCCATCTGGAAGGACTATAATGACTGTAATACATCCCTATTTTTAATATGATGACATTGTAGTTTTCACGATATGATCACTGGATCATTTCTTTCACTGTTATTGCTTTGATTGAGTTTGGAGCCTTCTCTAATTGAGTAGGTTTCTGGGTGATGTGTCCTGCATTTGCTTCTAAAATATAAAATTAGTGGTTTTGTTCTTCTAAGCCAAGAGATTCTTTCAGTATTTCTTGTAGCTTTGGTTTGGTTTTTATAGAGTCTCTGAGTTTCTGTTTATCTGCGAATGTCTTGATTTCATTTTCATATTTGAAAGATAGTTTTGTGGGATATATAATTCTTGGTTGGAAGTTTTTCTCCTTCAAGGCTTTGAATGTGTCGTGCTACTGTCTCCATGCCAGCATTGTTTCTGATGAGAAATCCAATGAAAGCCTACAGAGTTTCCCTCTGAATGTTAGCTTTGTTTTGAGTCTCACTGCCTTTATAGTTTCTGCTTATGTTTCATTTTGTAAGCTTGATTATAATGTGTCTTGGAGTCTTTCTTTTGAGATCTATATTGAGTGGCATTTGCTATGCATCTTGGATATCTATACTCTCTTCTTTCACAATTTCTGGGAAGTTTTCTGTCAGCAGCTCAGCGACAATACTATCTGTGTTCCCAGATGTGTCACCCTGTTGAGGAACTCCAATTAATCATAGATTGTTCTTCTTTATAGAGTCCCATGTGCTTCTTAATGCCTCTTCATTTTTCTTGTTTCTTTTTTCTGATTTCTCCTCATAGCTGCTAGAGTCAGTAGCTCTGTCTTCCAAGTCAGAAATTCTTCTTTCCATTTGCTGCATTCTGTTTTCTTGGCTTTGAATGGAAGTTCCTATGTCTTTGATTTTGTTCTTGATCTGATGGATTTCAGAGTACTGGTATTCCATCAGATCGAACAGCTTGCTTAATTTTTCCTTTTGTTCTGGTGCATTTTGTATAAGGTCTAGAAGGGCTCTCTATATAATCCTTTTGTATTCACTTTCTGATGCTTTCATAAAAGTTTCTTCATCTGGAAAGCTCCTTGGTTGTTTTGTTTGAGAGCCTTCTGAAGCCATGGGTGATTTCTACGTTACACTTTTATCTAGTTTGTTGCTTTTGGGGCATCATGTGAGTCAACAGAGGCTGGGAGAGTTGCTGTGAAGATGGGTCACAGTTGTTTCTCTAGGCTGTTTTAAAATGTAAGGTAAAAGGTATCTGACAACTTCCAAGGTCAGTCAGGTTTTCAGGTGTACGGATCCCTCTTCCAAGCTGGCAAGGTAAGTACCTCTATATTCAACTCCAGATGTTATAGTTCAAAATACAGAAAGGCTACTGCCCTGCTGGCCTCTGCTGTTGGGCCCCAGCCATAGGCAACACTGTGGAGAATACAGCCTTTCTGCCAGAAAAGTGCTGTCTTCTGGGCAGGCACTGCCTCCCAGCCTAGGAATTAGGTCCAGCTGAGGCCTCTGGATGGGTGTCTCTGCCTCCTAGTGGAACAAGATAGCATCCCACACAAGCTCCCCACCTATCTAGGTACAGGCTACTCAACGGTGGACACAGAAAGAGAGGCTAAAGTGCTGAGATGCACAGGATCCAAAGCCAGGCTCTCAAAATATGGCAGTTACGCCTGTAGATCCCACTAGCAGTGCATCCAGGATTAGATGCTAGTCAAGTCCCAGCTCCTTCTGCTGGCTAAGACAGAGAAAAAAAAGTTAAAATGGCCAGTTGCCTTTGGTCTGTGAAAGCCAGCACTCATGAAGAGCAGGGGTCAGCAAAAGAGATGAAATTTTCTGTTCAGTGGTATGAAGTCCAAATTAACAGCCCTATGACATGTCCTAGGGTTCACTAGGTGTCCAGAAGGCTCTGTTTAATTATCAGTTCAGGTCTTGGTTTCCAGAGGGACTTAGGGAGACATGTGTTTAGACTGTCATCTTGACTCCACCCCCACTGCATTTTGACTATTTAAGGTGAAACAATTATTTTACAGGTACTTAGAAAGGAATAAGGAGGCCTGGTTGCACAATGGTTAGGCCCTCAGGTGATAACCAAAACAACCCAGCAGCCGCTCGACAGTAGAAAGATGTGGAACTCTGCTTCCACAAAGATTACATCCTTGGAAACTCTACAAGACAGTTCTACTATGTCCCATTGAGTTTCTGTGACTTGAAATCAACTTGCAACAATGAGTTTGAATTTTTTTTTTCTTTTCTTCTAGCTTTTTTGAAAAGTTTATTAGAACAAAGAGATCTGGAGAAACCTACAGAATTATAAAAAAGAAAATCTCATTCTTGATACTTGCTATGCCAGTGCTTCTAAATCCACCACTTTAAGAACTAAGTGACTTCAATATCTGGACACCTAGTATTTCCCTCACTGTAGAATACGCTAAACGGGGCTCATTGTAGAAGGTCAATGGGTATGCAAAGCTATGTATCTTAGCACACTCAAGGCTATCTTAGTCGGGGGAGTCCTCAGCAGAGAGCACATCCTGGAAGAAGCCCCAGAGCTAGGCAATCTCAAAGCAGAAAAAGGGCAGGAGGAAAAGGAGCTGAGGGTGAGATTTCAGGGAGTGACTGAAGCACCTGCACCAAAGGCCACTATACTTTTCCTGGCAGATGTCCACTAAGCCAGGGCTCATGGCTATTTGCACACTCAGGGGCATCTTTCATTCCTTGGGATAGTGCTTATGGCTGGGCATATCTGACTTCTGACACCTTGGAGCCTAGCAGAGCCCCTAGACAGTGCTAGTTACTGTGGATGGGCACTGAGAGCTGAGCAGCAGACCTGTGTTCCTGCCTCCCTCAGTTCTAGAGCCAATATGTGGACCTTATTTTCAAAGAATCAGTTTTCTCTTCTTCCTGTGGCACTTATCTATGGTGATAGGAAATATGAAGCCTCATCAAGACTGTACCCTAGCATCTCAACATAATGTGCTTGAATATTCAAAAGGAAAAGAGGATAAATGAAAGAGGGAGCAAGAGGATTGAACAGTACCACCTCTTTAGACAACTCCAGGTACACCATCTATTTTGTGTTTCCATTGTGCTCCAGAGGCCAGTTTTCAAGACCTCAGTGTAAATGGTGGGCCCAGTAGCTATACACCTTGGCAGTACTGGAGAGCTCTACACAAGAGAAAGCTACAGAGATACCAGAAATAAAGAAGATTTCCAGAATATATCCTCAGAAGTTGTGCTTCTTAGCACTTGGCTGGAGGTCATCTTTTGCTAACAGGGCCAGTTTTATGAAGAGAACCTAAGTAGTGTTGTCACACAGGGCCCTGTGCTCAGTGCTTAATGCTCTACTGTCATCTTGAAATTCTTAGTAATTTTATCTTCAAATTTCTGTTTTGTACAGTCTGGTGGAATAGTGGAGCATACGCTGGCAGCTCAGAGCTTTGGCTCACGTGCAGTCTCATCCCCCACCATATCCCTTATTCCAAGGTCAAGTTCTTGGCCATCCACCTTCCCTCCCTACCCAGACCCTGCCTAGGCTCTTGTCTTCTCCTTGACCTGGCAACCATTACAACCCTCCATCCTTTATGGAGGCTTTGACACAAACGGGAAGGATTAGAATTGGTCAAATACGCCTGTGCCAGCCTGGTGGAGACCATGGTAGCAGCCTTCCTTGCCCTAAACTGACAACGTCATGGCACATTGGAAGAATTACTTGCCCAGCTCTGAATCAGGTACCAACAATGTCCCAGCACAGAGGCTGCAATCTCTTGGGTTACCTGTCAGCCATGGGATAGGGCAATGGGCTTCTGAGAAAGAAATACAGTTGGTACAGCTTTCTCACCCCAACTGAGGCAAGGCACATCAGTCCAACAGCTGGTGGGTTGCGCATGTGCCTGCACCCCAATTTACAGGGTGGAGCCCTCAGATACCTGTCTGCAGTCAACCATGAGTGTCCTGAGGACTGAAACATTAAATAACAAATAAAAGGAACCATGACAGGTTGAGACAAGCTCTTCAAAAGAAAGGAAAATATTTTGTACTTTAGAATCCTTATTCATTTTTTTTCTGGATTATGAAAAAGTAGCTCACATTTTTATTTTGTATCAGGGCCCACAAATTTCGTGGTCAACCCTGCTTTCACATGCCAGTCAGTGTGGCACTTTTCACTAATGTTCATCTCAAGGGGTTTGGGCTGAGAACAGTTGGATCCCATGAGGACAGATATGTACAAGACTGAAGTGAAAGTGGTGTCTTCAGAGTTACATCTTCAGTCTCCAAGTCCCCTACCTCTCTCTATCTTTCCTCAATGGGCTCTGACAGCATGTGGCTACCTTCCATTTCCCACTGTCTTCTCCTGTTTCCATCTCTCCTCACTCCTTCTTTCTGCCTCTCTCTCTCCTCTGAAGGGAGTAGCCCTTAATGTACTGTGCCTTAGTCAACTTGGCAAATGACACAGCCTCATTTGCTGAAAGTTAAGACAGTTTGAGGCACTTATTGATGAAAATCAAAGACCTTCAGTATGGATTACACCTCACATAAAGAAAATATAAAATCCTCACAACTGGACTGATAAGTAACATTATGATAAAGGGAGAAAAGATTGAAGTTGTCCAGGATTTCATTTTACTTGCACTTACAATCAACACCTGCAAAAGCAGCAGTCAAGAAATCAAAAGATGCATTGCACTGGGAAAATCTACTGGGGGGAAAGAATCAAACAACTCGTTGCCACCAAGTATCTCTCATAGCAACCACATAAAACAAAGTAGAAGTGCCCCCATAGAGTTTCCAAGAAGCAGCTGGTAAATTTGAACTGCCGACCTTCTTCTGGTTGGCAACTATAGGTCTTAATTATCATGCCACCAGGGGCCCAAGCAAAGATGTCACTGTGAAGATAGAAGTGTGCCTGACACAAGCCATAGTGTTTTCAACCATCTCATGTGCATACAAAAGCTGGACAATCAATAAGGAAGAGTAAAGAAGATTTGACATCTTTGAATTGTGATGTTGGCAAAGAATACTGAATATGTCATAGACTGCCAAAAGAATGAACAAATCTGTCATGGAAGAATTACAGCTTAGCAGCAGGGATGTTGAGACTACATCTCACACACTTCAGACCAGTTGTTATCAGAAGGGATTGGTCTCTGGAGGACTTCATGCTTCGTAAGGTAGGGGTCAGTGAAAACTGAGAAAATCCTCAAAGAATGAGACTACAACAATGGGCTCGTGTAACAAGGATTGTGAGAACAGCTCAGGACTCAGCAAATTTCCTTCTGCTGTGCATATGGTGGCTCTGAGTTGGAAGCAGCTTGATGGCACCTAACAACAGTCTCATAAATTGAACCCTGAATTGTTAACATGGCTGCTGATTATTTTGCCGCATTAACATTATAGAGGTAAAATTTATAGCATATAGGAAAATCACATCAGGTAACAAAATGGTGGATGATCATATGATAGTGGGAATACACATTTGGGGGGAACACAACTCAATCTATAGTAGTCCCCATCTGCAATTCTAGTCAACTGGGCAAACATAGGTTGGGTGTGTATGCACAAAGCGTTGCGCTCCACCTGGAATATGCTGTCATCTTAAATTTAACATGTTGAAAACGGAAGTTACCAATAACTCCCCTTAAGTCTCTTTCCTTCTGACTTCTATTTCTGGCAGTGACATCCTCATTTTCACAGTCATCCAGGTCTTCAACTTTTTGATGGGCTTTGACTCTTTCTTTTCTTCACCACTCACTTCCAATAAAGTTCAAAATTTTGTCATTCCTCCTTAAAAATATGCCTAGCATTTGTTTCTTCCTGTCAGTTCCTATCAATGGTAGCCTCCTCCAAATCTTTATCACCTCATGCCTTGACAAGGACTTCTAAGTGACTTCTCAGCACCGTCTCTCTCCCTTCCAATTATTCCTGTATATAACTCTAGGAATAAGTTTATTTAAAATTGCTCTGCTGATGGTGTCATTCTGTTAATCAAAAAAGGTGTAGAGGTTTCCTATGAAACAATGTAGCTTCCATTTAGTACTCATGATATCTGATCACATTAGGTATGATCACGTCATGTTCACAATAATTCTAGCATGACCTGCACATGCATGCACACACACACACTTACTTTAACTAGGTGATTCCTATTCACCCTTCTGAGCTCAGCTCCCTCTTCATAATGGGCTATACTACTTCATACAGTACTTCACACTACTTCTGTAAAACCATTATCACTACTGTAATTTAAATTATGTAGTATGTGATTTAATGTGAATCTTCCTTACTAAAGTATAAGCTTCATGAGGGCGAGCACTGGGTTAGTCTATTTCAGACAGGTCTTTCTCCTTGCCTAACATATAGCAAGTATTTGGTAATTATTTGTTAGACAGATGAATGAACCACCATTTATTGAGTGCCATATTCTCTGCCAGATATTTCATCTCATGTAGTCTTAATAATAGCCTGGTGATGCAACTATTAAGCATTCAGCTGCTAACCAAAAGACTGGTCTTTAGAACTGGTGAGGTTAGGGAGGATTCTCACAGAGAAAGGTGATGGGAGCACCAAATTAATATTCTTGGGCACCTACTCTGTACAAGACCCTATGCTTGGCAATTTACATGCATTATCCTATGTTACTCCTACAACTCAACTCTGTAAAATAGACAGCATCATTCCCATTTCAGATTCTGCTGAGTGGATCAAGAAAGGCTTTCCTAGAGTTTGTCAGTTCTTCGTTGACTTCTCATACCTTTAGAAAAGTTCTGAGAAATTGCTATTCAATACTTTCCAAGAGAAATATGGAGGATGTGATAGTCTAAACTCCTAAAGTAGACCACACAGGAGGAAACCTGGAGGCAAAAGCATTGTCACCATTAAAGGCTGTTATTAATACACAGCTTTCCCTAGGCCCCTAAGCTGTGCCTTACTCTGGTCAAGCTACGAAACCAAGCAATCCCAGTGTTAAACAAAGCATTCCATACAGTGTAGCAGAAGACACAACTAATTCCACAAAGAAGCTGTCAGCAATTTTAGTTTTTCAAAGGAAAAAAAAATTGCAAAGTTGATGAAGTGTTACATGGGCCCCCAGAACCCACTCTGCTGTTTTTTACATCTCTCTAAACCACTTAGGATATAAGAGAGATGTTATTTAAGGCAGTAAATAACATTTACAGTTTCTTCCTGGATTATAACTGGTTTTGCTTACAACTGGTTTTGATTACAACTCAGGGGCTTGATCTAGATCCCCACACTTGGGGGCAGGTTTCTCAGGGGGCCTAGAGGTGGGTCCTGCTGAAGAATGGGTCTAGAGCTCGCTGGTTTGAAGTCTCAAGCGTCTGCTAAAAAGCATCACAGGCCAAAACTAGCTCCCTGTGAGCTTTCTCCTACACTGAAATCCCCTCAACTCGGGGCAATATTTTGGGGCTTATTTGGTCATTAACAGATGTGGGAAATATACTAACACTCTGTAGAAAAAGTACTAACATTCTTGACATGACTGTGGCCATCTTGAGCAGCCATAGTGTTGCTTATCACAACTCTGCCTAACCTTTTGTACCAGGGACATGATATTAACATCTTGAGTCCTTTAAGCTAGAAATGACCTCATAGTACACCCAGATCAAGGAGACAAGTCACGTAGGGACACAGAAAGCAGTGAGAAAACAAAGAGTGCAGAAAACTGTTCCCATTAAGATAAGGAACTAGACAGATCTGGACGTCCTCAATTCTTTAATTTTAAAGAGCTTAACCTCCTGTACTAAACACTGTAAATACTTCAATAAAACTCAGTTCTGGGCTCTTGGCAGCAATGGCCATTAGCTCCCTGATCCTGCTTTAGCTTGTCTTTTTTCTTTCTTATCTTCAGTGTTGTCCCTACCTTCAACCCTGTTCATCAGAGAAATTCTCCAACAAACAGTAACTCTGATTGTGTAGTGGTTAAGTGCTATATCTGCTAACAAAAAGTTGACAGTTCAAATCTGCCAGGTGCTCCTTGGAAACTATGGTGCACTTCTACTCTGACCTATAGGGTTGCTATGAGTCTGAATGGACTCAAGAACAGTGGCTTTCACCTTTGGCTTTCAGTCATTAACAGAGCTCTGTTGTTACAGTGATTGAGAGCTAGGCTGCTAATCAAATGATCAACAGTCCGAATCCACCAGTTGTTCCTTGGAAACCACATGGGGCAGTCTTACTCTGTCCTATAGGGTCACCATAAGTCAAAATCAACTCAACAGTAATGGGTTTATTTTTTGTTTTGTTTTAGTCATTAACACTACGTTGTTGGTGGTGGTGTTGTGTCCCATCTAGTTGATTCCAACTCATAACGACCCTATAGGACAGAGTAGAACTGCCCTGTGAGGTTTCTTAGGATGTCTTCTTTATAGGAAGAGAATGCCAGATCATTTTTCCTGTGAAGTGGCAGGGGGGTTCAAACTTCTTACCTTTCTGTTAGCAGCTGAAAGCTAAATCACTGTGCCACCAAGTATCCTTATTAAAACTACAGGAAGAACTAATCAACTGATTTTGTTCCAAGATGTCAAACTCTTGGAAGGATCAACAGCAATGGAATTTTGCATTGAAAGAAACAATCTAAAGGAGAAAGTGACAGTGTAAGCAGGGGGTTCTGACTTGGGCAAAAGGATAAAATGCTTTGGCAGATGGAGAAACGGAAGGAGAAGGACATGGAGGTGAAAGGCTACTGAGACCTTATTTATTATACTCCGCAATTTTCCCTTTAGAATCAGCTCTGCTAGCTTCTTCATCCAGTGGCTCTCTCCTTTTCTACTGCAGCCCTGTCTTTTCTTCCAGTTTCAATGATTTCCTACTAGCTCCAATCATCATTTCCCTCCCAATCTCAAAAGTCTCCCCATCTTTCTCTCTAGTGAATATCCTTTCTTCCCATATTAAATTATGTTTATGACAGGATGTGGGCATATCTGAATATCTTGAAACATCATCAGAGTCAACAAAGATCTGCTTAAGAGGAACCTATAGCTCCCTGGAAAAAACTAAAGGAAGGAGGGTCAAGAGAAGAAATGCCTCTTTCAGAATCAGAAAGACAGAGTGATTCTGAGCCCAGACCTGCATCAGAGGCCTCAGAAATCCATGCTTGCATTCTAGAGTATGCTGTTGTATAAAAAAGAAACCACCCGCAAAAAAAGAAAATTACAGACCAATATCACTCATGAAGCTAGGTGCAAAAGTCTTCAACAAAATCCTAGCCAACAGAATTGAACAGCATATCAATAATAATAATAATAATAATAACTCATTATGATCAAGTTAGATTCATACCAGGGGTGCAAGGCTGGTTCAACATCAGGAAAACAAACAATTAATGTGATCAACCACAAAAATAACACAAAGGAAAAGAATCACCTGATTTTGTCAATTGATGCAGAAAAGGCATTTGACAATACTAATACCAATTTGTGCTAAAAACTCTCAGCAAAATAGGAATAGAAGGGAAATTCCTCAGTGAAATAAGAGGCATATATGTAAAGCCAACCACCTACATCATCCTGAGTGGAGAGAAACTGAAAGACTTCTCCCTGAGAACTGGAACTAGACAAGGATGCCCACTGTCACTATTTCTATTTAACATTGTGCTAGAGGTGCTAGCCAGAGCAATTAGACAAGACAAAGAAATAAAAGGAATCCACATTAGTAAAGATGAAGTAAAAATCTCCCTATTTGCAGATGATATGGTATTATACATAGAAAATCCTAAACACACTACCCGAACTAATAGAAGAGTTCAGCAAAGTATCAAGATATAAGATAAACATAAGTAAATCGGCAGGATTCTTTTACACAAACAAAGAGAACATCAAAGAGCAAATTACCAAATCACTATCATTTATTATAGCCCCCAGGAAGATAAAATACCTAGAAATAAGTCTAACTAGAGAAATAAGATACCTATACATAGAAAACAAGACCTTACTGCAAGAAACCAAAAAAGACTTTGTTTAGAAAGCGAGGAAATCTCAGATAAGTACAGCACTAATGAAGAAGAGGAACACAGAGAGAGGCCTTGCACTACCTAAACTTAGAACCTACTACACTGCTACAGTAGTCAAAACAGCCTGGTGCTGGTACAAAAAGAGATATATAGATCAACGGAGCAGAACTGAAATCCCAGAAATATGACCGTCCTCTTATGAATGGTTGACATCACCAAAGGCTCAAAGTTCATAAACTGGGATAAAAACAGGCTCTTTAACAAATGATGTTGGCAAAATTGGATATCCATCTGCAGAAAAACTGATACAGGACCCATATCTCACAAAGGCCTAAACATCAAACTTAAAATGATAAAGATAATGTAAGAAAAAAATAGGGTCAAAAATGGAAGTTCTAATACGTGGCTTAGACAGACTTCAACATCTGACAAACAAAACATGAACAACAGAAGAGAAAATAGATAAATGGAAACTGTTAAGTATCAAACATTTCTACTCATCCAAAGACTTTATCAAGAGAGTTAAAAGACTACCTACAGAATGGGAAAAAATATTTCACAACTATGTGTTAGACCAATGTCTGATTTCCGTAATCTACAAGGTACCACAAAATATCAACAAGAAAAAGGTAAAAAACCCAATTAACAATGGGCAAACAGATATTCATACAATTAAACAAGGAAGACATCCAGGTAGCCAAAAGACACATAAGGAAATGCTAATGATCATTTGCTATTAGAGAAATCCAAATCAAAACTACAATAAGATACCATCTCACCCCAACAAGATTGGCCATAATCCAAAAAACACTAAAAAAACAACAAATACTGGAGATGCTGTGGAGAGACTGAAACTCTTCTACACTACTGGTGGGAATCCAAAATGGTGCAGTCTCTTTGGAAAGCAATTTGGCACTTTCTTAAAAAGCCAGAAGTAGAAATACCGTCTGATCCAGTAATCTCACTGCTCTGAATATATCCTACAGAAACAGAGGCAGTCACATGAACAGATACTTACATACAAATGTTTACTCAGCACTGCCCACAATAGCAAAAAGATGGAACCAACCTAGACGCCTATCAACAGATGAATGGATAAACTATGTTACATATACTCAGTGGAACACTGTGCAATGATACAGAAAAATGATTATTTCAGTAAGTGTCTCATAACCTGGTTTCAACTGGAAGACATGCTGAGTGAAATCAGTCAATGTCAAAAAGACAAATATTGTATGAGACCCCTGCTATAAGGGCTTAAAAATAGACTCATGTGCAGAAGAAAAGCCTTTCTGGTGGCTACAAGGGTGGGGAGGAAAGGAGAAGGCTGGGCACAGATTAGATAGCCAACAGAAATTAGATTATGTAAAAGGTACGGCAGCCCACAGTAGAGAGTAGATTAACTTAACTGGACTTCACAATAAAGTGAAAAGTTTTCTAAACCCAACCTAATACTTCAAACGATAGAGTGGTAGGGACAGGGGTCTGGGGACCATGTATTCTGGGTACATCAACACCAAGTGGCATAACTAGTCTATTGCTAAGAGAGTCTTCTGCACCCCATATTGGTGAGCATCATCTGGGATCTTAAAAGCTAGCAAGCTGCCATCTGAGGTACATCAAATTGTTCCCACTCATCTGGAACAGATGATCACCAAGAACAACAAAGATGTAAGGAAAAAAGAGCCCAAGAGACAGAAGGACCCATATGAATGGACGACAGTATCAACATGAGACTAGAAGAACCAGATGGTGCCCAGCCACCACCAAAGACAGCTGTGACAGGGGACACAATGTAGAGTTCCTGAGGCAACACAAGGAAAAGAGATATGTGGGACAAGAATTCTACTAAAAGACCTGCACTGACAGTCCTACAGCGTGGAGGATAACCTGGGAATATGGACCCTAGACCTGTTGCTGTCCCTGACCAGAAACCACTAATGAGTCAACTCTTCAGACAAAAATGGACTGGACTTGGGGACAGAGTGTGACCACATGGTGTGCATACTGTGTGGTTCAACTTATTTACTGGACTCTTACGAGATGAGAGAGAAGAGGGTGGCAGAGGTAAGGGGCAGATGCTTGTAAAGAGGATACTAGACATATAGAGTGAAATGGAGGAGTGTGCTGTCACTGGGTGGGGAGACCAGAGGGAGATGGAGAGAGATGGGCATGCAAAACCCATTTGGATTGTATGCTTTCACTTAATCACAATTAAATAATAAAAGAAAAGGAAGTCAAAATAGTGATGACAAGAAAGAAATGGGATTTGGAAGAGAAAATTCACCTTGTGAATCTTGTAGCTTCTTCTACTCATGTTGCTTTCTTTACAGAAAAATGACTTTTCCAGGAAAGTGGAGTTGCAAAAGAGAGAAAGAGAAAGAGAGAGAGAGAGAATTCT
Source organism: Heterohyrax brucei (assembly GCA_028571685.1). Taxonomy (NCBI): domain Eukaryota; kingdom Metazoa; phylum Chordata; class Mammalia; order Hyracoidea; family Procaviidae; genus Heterohyrax; species Heterohyrax brucei. The sequence goes on from CM053145.1 coordinate 38,533,951, forward strand.
GCCAAAATATTTATTTACAGTCTGAATGGAACCTACCATTCAACAAGTTGATTGATTATATCATGTTAAATTACATTGTGGCAGGGGATTCCATGTCATTCCATTAGATCACATTATAGAAGAACAACTAGTGTTTGGCAAAACCAGTGGGAACCACAGCCTAGCCAAGTTGACAAGTAAAATTAGCTATCAGAAGCACATATTACTGATTGCCTAGTTCATGTTTATTTCCCATCCCACCACCCTGCTCCATCCCAAGGAACTCTGATTTTATTTGTATTTCATTCTCCCTTGCAGTCATCCTTCAGGGGAGACTGACCTATGAATCTTGGGAAACAGTCTGAATAAATCTCTAGCCTGCCAGCTAACCTACGAATTTTGGAATTTTTGGCCCCCGTAATGGCCTAAACCAATATCTTGAAGTGAATCTCTCTCTGCGTGTGTACACACATATATACATACATACATATGTGTATGCGTAGGCATGTTTCACTGGTTTTGTTCTCTAGAGAACATTGATTAAGACAGTATAATACCATACTTGATTTATCCTAAATGAAGGGGCTTCCCAACTCGGGCTCAGACTAGAAAGGAGTCAGTACTTGCTCTGGTGGTATCTGGAATGGACCAGGAACAGCCACTGGAGAGAGAAGTAGGTGCTCCAGAAGAGAGAAATAGAGAGAGAGAGATGAGGCTGCCAGTAGGTATTGGCTCATTTACTCCAGAGCTATTTCACTAACATTAGATGAGGCTGCTTTGCAAGGGTTAACTTAACAAAGTAAGGAGCAACTAGCTTTAAAATTCTGTATGTAGACTCTGACAGGGTTAGCAAGGACCTCAGGAAGCTGCTCCAACAAGAAGCCATTAGCCTAAAGCTCTGCCAGCTGGGTGGTTGGAATGAACCACCAAGAGAAACTCCTTCAGTTGTGAGTGGGTTGGGTGCCATTGCACATATTTGGGCTTGGTGAAGTCTTTAGGCAATGTTGACCCTAGAGCACAGAAATGACTATGATTCCACTTTTCCTACTTCATAGGGCATTTTATACATGCAGCAGACCCAGAAGCTGGTTGGGAAAGGATGAGTAGGGAGTAAAAACAAACAAACAAAATTGGAGGGGCAGGACCAAGATGATAGCAGGCTAGTCACATGTCTCCTCGATTCCCTCTGAGAACTAAGGCTTAGTAATTGAACAGAGTGGACACTCTAGGAGCCCCAAGATCAGGTGTAGGGGTGTCAGATCAGACTGGGTGACAGGAAGGGGAAAACTCTTTGTTGGAGATGGCAATGCAAAGGGTCCACCTTCTGCTCGTGCAGCAGCTGAGAGTCTTACAGGTACAGGCACCATCTTTGTTAACCAGGAGACTAGGAATGGGACTGCTGAGCCTGATAACCTGGCTGGGGCCAGCTGCCACGGTGAGCTGCAGGACCTAAGTAGACAGCATCTTTCACAACAGAGAGGCTGTACTTAAGACAGTCACATCTAGAGAACCCAGCAGCATATGATGGGCAAGGGTACCAGTGCCCTTCTCCTCTCTCTTCTCTAAGCTACACCACAGATTCCACTGGCACAAAACAGGAGAGGCAGCACAAATAGGGCACCATCTTAGTCAGCTGAGAGGAAGAGTCAGCTACCCTTGAGGACCCAGTTGTGGCTCGCTGCCATTACTGAGCAACAGTGCCTGACTAGACAGTGCCCCCTCAGCAGAAAAAGCTGTTTTTAAGACAATCACACTTAGAGAATACAACAGTGGTTGGTGGCCGAGTGTGGCAGTACCATTCCCCCTTCCTTCTCTGAGCCACATTATAGCACCTGCTGACAGAGCCCCCAAGAGACTCCACAAGTAGGTCACCATCTCTGTGAGCTAGGAGGTGGGGCCTGCTACCCCTGAGGGTGTGGCTGGTGCCAGCTGCCACCGGGAAGCAACTCTCTCATCAGAAAAGCAGTTTTCAAGACAATTGAACCTAGAAGACCAACAGTGACTGGTGGCCAAGTGTGGCAGTACCGTATCCCCTCACTTCACTGAGCCATGTCATAACATCTGCTGACCCAACCCCTAAGAGACTCCATAGGTAGGTAGCCATCTTTGTCAGCCAGGAAACTGGGCCTGCTACCACTGAGAGGGTGGCTACTGCTGGCTGCTGCTGGACAGCACCTCACTCAGAGGAAAAGAAATTTTTAAGATAATCACATCTAGAACATGCAGTGGTTGGTGGCAGAGTGTGGCAGCACCCTTCCCTCCTCCTTTCTCTGAGCTATGTTGTAGTGTCTGCTGGCATGACTCTAGACAGTTGGCACAAGTAGGTTGCCTTCTTTGTCAGCCAGGAGGTGGGGCTTGCCACTCTGAAGGTCCACCTGGGGCTGGCTGCCAAACTGAGCAGTGCCACTGGGCCAGACAGCATCTCTCTCACAAGAGAAGCAGTACTTAAGACAGCTGCACCTAGAGAATGAAGCAGTGGCTGGAGGCCAAGTCTAGCAGTGCCCTTACTTACTCCTTTCTTAGAGCTATGTCATAGTTCCTGCTGGTATGATATCAAAGAAGCTGAACAGCTTTCTGATGGTGTGAAGACAACAATCAATATTTAACCATTTACAGAAGCAGACCACCATGGCTCCAGAAAACTCTCCAAAAAAAGAATCAAAAAGCTTCCCGGATGTTCTTCCTGAGATTGCCAGAGGTAAAATACAAAAGAATTATATAGAGAGCACTTTTAGATCTTAGGATGATGATTAAACAAAGTGCAGCAGAACAAAATGAAAACTTAAACAAGCTATAGGAACTGTTAGAACAACAATAATCTGAAATTCAGCAAATCAATAATAAAATTTTGGAGTTAGAGAATTCAATGGAAAGTCAAAAGAGCAGGACTGAGGAAATAGAATGCAGAATTAATAAGATGAAAGATAAAGCAACTAACACCAACATTTGTGAGGAGAAATCAGATAAAAGAATCAAGAAAAATGAAGAATCATTAAGAATCATGTGACACTCTATCAAGAGGAACAATTTACATATAATTTGAGATCCAGAACAGGGAGGGATAGCGGAAAACACAAAGAGAATTGTTGAAGAGTTGCTGACAGAAAAATTCCCTGACATCATGAGAGAAGAGAAGATAGCTACTCAAGATGCTCATTGAATTCCATGAAAGGTAGACCCCTCCCAAAAAAGACACCAAGACATATTATAATCAAGCTTAGTAAAATGAAACATAAGGAGAGATTCTTAAACGCAGGTAGGCTTAAACAAAAACTAACATACAAGGGGAAGCCTTCTAGAATCTCCTCTGACTTTTCAGTTAAAACCTTGTTAGCAAGAAGGGCAACAGGATGACACACACAAAGCCTTGAAGGAAAAAACTTCCAATCAAGAGATATATATCCTGCAAAACTGTCTTTCAAAAATGACAGTGAAATTAGGACATCCCCAAACAAACAGAAGCTTACAGACTTTACAAAAACCAAACCAAAGTTACAAAAAATACTGAAGGAAGTTCTTTGATTAGAAAATCAATAACACCAGATGTATACCCAAGGATGCAATACTGCACACAGCATCCAGAATCCTAACTAGTTAGGGAAGTCATAAAATTCAATCAAAGCTAAAATATTAAAATTAGGGTAATGGAGAGCTCAACATGTAAACCATGACAGCCAAGCCAAGTGCCGTAGAGAACATAACACTATAATGTGGGGTCTTCTACAGTATTCATAGCCCTTTCAGGTGGAGGGGAAGTTAAGATGAAATAAAGAAGTTTAAGACTGTTTAAATCTAGAACACTATAGGGGAGCAAAGGGGTAGCAGCAAAGTAAACTAATAATACTACATATCAAAACAAGAAACACAGTAGGGAAGTCTCAACAGACACAAAAGCAACATTGGAAAGGATGAAAAGGGAACCCATGAAGAAAAATGACAAAGAATGGAATATTACACAGAACAAAGAAAATGTCAACAACACCAAAATTAAGGCACCAAAATGACAACACTAAATACATATCTGTTAACAATTACACTGAATGTATATGGACTGAATACTCTAATAAAGAGGCAGAGAAACTGGATTAAAAAAAGTGACCCATCTATATGCTGCTTACAGGAAACACACTTTAGACTCAAAGATACGAACAAACTGAAAATCAAAGGATGGAAAAATACATACCAAATTAACAACATGCGAAGAAGAGCAGGAGTGGAAATGCTAATTTCAAATAAAACAGACTTTAAAGTAAAATCCACTGTCATGGACAAGGATGCTCACTATTTATTGCTTAAAGGTTTAATATATAGAGAGGATATAACAATATTAAATGTTTGTGCACCCAATATAAGAGCATCTACATACACTGAATAAACTCTGACAACATTGAAAAATGAGACAGATCACTCCACAATAACAGTAGGAGATTTCAACACTCCACTTTCAGTAAGGGACAAATCATCCAGAAAAAAGCTCAACCAAGATACAGAAGATCTTATTGCATCTATCAACCAACTCAACCTCACAGACATACACAGAACTTTTTACCCAATAACAGACAAGTACACCTCCTTTTCCAATGCACAATGAACATTTTCCAGCAAGTCTCAACAAAATCCAAACCATCAAATTATTTCTAAGCATCTTCTCATATCATAAAGCCATAAAAGTTGAAATCAATAGCAGAAAACACATGGGTAAAAACTTGAACAACACCTTGCTCAAAAATTTGTGGGTTACAGAAGAAATCAAGGATGCAATAAAGAAATTCATAGACTCAAATAAGAATGAAAACATCTCCTATCAGAACCTATGGGATACAGCAAAAGCAGTGCTCAGAGGTCAATTTATCTCTATTAATGCTCACAATCACCATGAAGAGAGGGCCAAACCAAAGAATTAACCCTATGACTTGAACAAGTAGAAAGAGAACAACAAAATAACCCCTCAGCCACCAGAAGAAAACAAATAATAAAAATTAGAGCAGAACTAAGTGAATTAGAGAATGAATAAACAATTGAAGGAATGAAGAAAACCAAAAGCTGGATTTTTTTTTTTTTTTTAAGATCAACAAAACTGATAAACCATTGGCTAAACTCACAAAAGAAAAGCAGGAGAGGAAACAACCCAAATAAGAAATGAGATGACAGATATCACAAAAGACCCAACTGAAATTAAAACTATCATGACAGAATGCTGTGAAAAATTATAATCTAACAGATTTGAAAACCTAGAGGAAATGGACAAATTTCTAGGTTCACATAACCTACCAAAATTATCACAAAGAGAAGTAGAGCAACTTAATAAAGCCATCATGAAAGAAGAGATTGAAAAAGTCCTGGCCCAGAGGACTTCACCTGAGAATTCTACCAAGCTTTCAGAAAGGAGTTACTTCCAATACACTGAAGCTGATCCACACCATAGAAAAGGACAGAACATTCCCAAATTCATTCTATGAAGCCAGTGTAACCCTGATATCTAAGAGGTAAAGGCCTCACTAAAAAGAAAATTACAGACCAAAATCATCCATGAACCTAGATGCAAAATCTTCAATAAAATCTTAGCCAGTAGAGTTCAACAACATATCAAATAAATAACTCATTATGATCAAGTTGGATTCATACCAGGGATGCAAGTCTGGTTCAACATCAGAAAAGCAACTAATATGATCATCCACATAAATAGCACAAAGGATAAGAATCACCTGAGTTAGTCAATTGATGCAGGAAAGGCATTTGACAAAGTCCAGCACCAATTTATGTTAAAAACTCTCAATAAAATAGGAGTAGATGGGAAATTCCTCAGTGCAATAAGGGGCTTCTGTGCAAAACCAACCAACAATGTCATCCTGAATGGAGAAAGACTGAAAGAATTCCCCCAAGAACAGGAACTAGACAAGGATGTCCACTGTCTCCACTTCTATGAAACATTGTGCTAGAGGTTCTGGCCAGAGCAATCAGACGAGACAAAGAAATAAAGGAAATCTGCATCACTAAAGAGGTAAAAGTATCCCTATTTGCAGATGATATGATCCTATACACAGAAAACCCTAAAGAATCCATAAACTATTAGACTAATAAGAGAGTTCAGCAAAGTATCAGCAGATAAGCATAAGTAAATCAGTAGGGTTCCTTTACATCAATAAAGAGATAGATAGTCAAAAAGGAAATCCTAGGAATAAATCTAAAACAGAGATGTAAGAGACCTATACAGAGAAAATTACAAGACCCTACTGCAAGAAACCAAAAGAGACTTACACAAATGGAGAAACCTATCTTACTCACGGATAGGAAGACTTAATATTGTGAAAATGTCTGCTTTACCCAAAGAGATCTACATATACAATGCAATCCCAATACAAATTCCAACAACATATTTTAATGAGATAGAGGAATAAATCCCCAATTTTGTTTGGGAAAAGAAGAAACCCTGGATAAGTAAGATACTACTGAAGAGGATGAACACAGTGGGAGGCCTCACACCACCCAAACTTAGAACATATTACACTGCCACAGTAGTCAAAACAGCCTGGTACTGGTACAAAAAGAGACATAAAGACTGATGGAACAGAATAGAGAATCCAGAAATATCACCATCCTCCTATAAACAGTTGATAGTCAGCAAAGCTCAAAGGTTGTAAACCAGGGTAAAAACAGTCACTTTAACAAATGGTGCTGGCAAAATTGGATATCCATGTGTGAAAGAACTGAAACAAAGCTCGTGTCTCACACCTCGTGCAAAAACCAAACCCAAATGGATGAAAAACCTTAATACCAAATCTAAAACGATAAAGATCATGCAAGAAAAAATGGGAACAACAATGGAAGTTCTAACACGCAGCTTAGACAGACTACAAAATCTTGCCAACAATGCACAAATAACAGAAGAGAAAATAGATTAATGGGAACTAATAAAAATCATACACACTCATCCAAAGACTTTATCAAGAAAGTTAAAAGACTACCTACAGAATGGGAAAAAATATTTGGCAACTCTATATCAGATCAAGGTCTAATTTCCATAATCTACAAGGTACTGCAAAATTATCAACAAGGAAAAGACAAACAACCCAATTAAACAATAAGCAAAGGAAATGGACAAACATTACACCAAAGAAGACATTCAGGCAGCCAAAAGACACAGGAGGAAATGCTCACGATCATTAGCTATTGCCAGCCAAGTGCCCTCGAGTTGGATCTGACTCATGACGACCCCAGAAATCCAAATCAAAACTACAGCGAGATACTATCTCACCCCAAGGAGGTTGGAAATAATCCAAAAAGCACAAAACAACAAATGCTGGAGAGGCTGTGGAGACGTTGGAACTCTTCTGCACTGCTGGTGAGAATGCAAGATAGTACAGCCTCTTTGGAAAGCAATCTGGTGCTTTCTTGAAAAGCTAGAAATAGAAGTACCATATAATCCAGCAATCTCACTTCTTGAAATATGTCCTATGGGAATAAGAGGTGTCACATGAACAGATACACGCACGTGAATGTTTATTGCAGCACTGTCCACAATAACAGAAAGATGGAATCAACCTAGGTGCGCATTAACACATGAATGGATACACTATAGTGTGTATACACAATGGAACACTATTCAGTGATACAAAAACAATGATGATTTCGGGAAGCATCTCATAACCTGGTATTAACTAGAAGACATTTTGCTGAGTGAAATCCATCGGCTGCACGAGGACAAGCATTGTATGAGACCTCTGCTATAAGGACTTAAAAAAAGACATGCACAGAAGAACAGACTCTTTGACAGCTACAAGGGTAGGGAGGGAGGGAGAGGGTTCGTTGGAGGTTAGATAGTTTATCGAAATTCAGTTAGGTGAACAGCATGACAGCACTGAGCATAAAGGGACTACACCATAAACTGAAAGGTTTTCTAAATTCAACCCAACATTTCAAAAGATAGAGTGGCAGGGACAGGGGTCTGGGAACCGTATTTTCAGAGGACTTGGAGATCAGTTGGCATAACTAGCCTTTTTCTAATAGAGTCTTCTGCACCCCGTATTGGTGAGTAGTGTCTGGGGTCCTAAAAGTCAGCAAGCTGCCATGTGAGGAACATCAATTGGCCCCAATCCACATGGAACAGATGACCAAGAACATCAAAGACATGGGGAAAAATGAGCACAGGAGACAGAAGGACCCATCTCATTGGGATACTACACCAGCATGAGGCCAGATAGCACCCAGCCTCTACCAAAACAGCCTTGAAGGGGACACAATATAGAGTCCCTGCAGTAACATGAGAAAAAGAGCTACACAGATCAAGAACTCTACAAAAAGACCAGGACCCTGGAGGGTCCACTGGGAACATGACTCCTAGACACGCTGCTACCCCAGTCCTGAAATCAGTCCTGAGGTCAACACTTCAGACTAAGAATGGACTGGACTTGGGGGCACAGAGGGAGCATACAGTGCATGTACTTTACGGTTTCATACATTTATAGAAGGCTGTCCTACTGGTTTCTTTCTTGAGGAGAGAAGAAAGGATAGGTATTTGGTGGGAAGATGCTAGTGTGCTGCACAGGGTGGGGAGAAGAGTAGGTTGCAGAGAGGCAGTTATGCAAAATTGATTCAGATTACATACCTTCACTTCATCATCATCATCATCATCATCATCAAAAAATAACCCAAACCTACTGCCATCAGGTCGATTCTGACTCACAGCAACCCTATAGGACACAATAGAACTGCTCCATAAGAGCTTCTGAGGAGCTCCTGGTACATTTGAACTGCTGAGCTCTTGGTTAGCAGCCATAGTGCTTAACCACTATGCCAGTAGCAGAAGCAAAAATTGAATCCTAGAAGTTACTTGCCAAGCCAAGCCAAGTGCCATCAAGTCGGAGCCGGGTCTGAGGTAATTTTTAATTGACTGATATTTCTTTAGACCATTTTCATTGAAAATGTGATATATAGACCAGTAGCATCAGCATCACCCAGGAGCTTGGTAGAAGTGGAATTTCTGATTTACACCCCAGACCTATTGAATCAGAATCTCTGGGTTGGAGGCCCAGGAACCTGTGTTTCAGTCAACTCCCCAGGCGTGGCCTCAAGCTTGAGAGGTATCACTGTACATTCTGGCTTTCCTTGTGACTTTTCCTAGAAACGGGAGGCAGTTCTACTCTATCCTACAGTGTTGCTGCAGGTAGGAATAAACTTGATGGTAATAGGTTTTGGTTTTAAGAGGAGAAGGGAAGGGTATAGGGTAAGGACCCAGAGGGTCAGCTTTGGATAAAATATGGTGAAGACAAATAGAATGTAGAAGAAACACATCAGTCACTTATCCTGAGCATGTGTTTTCTGTGCCAAAGATTTCCTTAACCTGCAACAAAATCCAGCATGTATCAGTGATGTGGTAGACATTACAGGGAAGGACTTTGATGAAGGAAAGGCCATATAGTCAGGGCCACTGCATATGTCTGCTTGACTCTGTGCACTGTACAACTCTAGAAGGAACCTACAAAATTATCGGTGCCCTCAAACTGGGTATTGTGGCAGCCCTGCTGATGTATCCTTGAGATCAAAGCATTTCAGATCAAAAATGACCATAGATCTCTATCACTTCAATTTAAAGGCCAAAATAAGTGAACTACCTTGACCAAAATCACATGGCTGATTTAGGAGCGACCCAAAGTCCTTGAAAATCAAGATGTCTACCTTAGGACGGGAATCTTTAAGAATAACTCAAAAAAAGTGAAGAATAAAATGTTGAAAAATATGTTTTATTTCAACAAGAGGAACTGCAAAACTGCAAATATCTAGTAAGAAGGTGATGGTGAGGTAAATTACATTAAGTTTATTGGCTAAAATACTAGAGTGATTACAATTATTTATAATTTTTTTGTTTATGAAGATTTATACATACATATATTTAAAAACTAGGTAGCAAAATTACATCGTGATTTAGGAGGTTTTCCCAGAACTGTGAGATTCCACTCACTGCTGCTGCTGACACTAACACAGCCCCAGTGGGTGTTCCTTGTCCCACAACACCCACCGAGCAGCTTTTGAAGTCCAAGAAGAAGCTATAGGCAATTCTCAATCCTGGGTTGAGAATACCTGCAAAGCTTTAAAAAGAACATTGTCCAAACCCTGTACCAGACCAACTGGATCAAACTCTGTGAGGGTGGTGTCCAGCCATTAATATTAAAAACAAAATTAAAACATATAAACATCTCCAGATACTTTTTGCTGCACAGTGAAGATTGAGCCTCACTAAGTTGAGGAAATCAGTCAAACTAGCCTTCTGACTTTGGGTCAATCTCTTGTTCAGTAAGGACCAATGCAACAAGAGGCTAAGAAAGCTGGCTAAGACACTGTTGCTTCTGACTTATAATTTAAAAATTTGTTGTAGATTAAAGTTGGTTGCAAATTTTTTGCTACTTCCACTGAGAGGTAGAGTCAATTTCCCTCTTTTTGAATTTGGGCTGACCTTAGCAGCTTTCTTGACTGGCACAATAGAATCCGCCAGAAGGGATGTTCACAGACTTCAGTGACCACGCTATTAGAAGCTTTTCTACCCAGCATTCTTGCCACACTTGCTCTGGGGGAAGCTATCACGTAAGGGGTGCAATGTTGTCGAAGCCCAAGCCAACCACTTGGAGAGGCCTTGTGGAAAGACAGACCGTAGTTCGCTCAGTTGTTTTCCAGCTACCCCAGGCCAGGCACCAGTCATGTAACTGAAGAAGCCGTGCTGGCATCCTAGTCCCACCCAACAGATGTTCCATTTCTCCAACTGGAGATCGATCTGGCACCAAATGGCTGTGATTCTTGATTATGCTTCTCTATATAGCTGATAACCTTATAAAGTTAATACGAAATTTGCCTTTTGCTGCCCTTCTTCTCATATCTTACTAGTGACTGGAGAGTGAAAATTTGAGATGCAGAAAAACATAAGCTCTGAGATTTCTGTGGTGTTCGGTACATTTTTAAGGTTTATGGACTTAGATATTCAGATAGACGTTCCTTGAATTGCTAGTCTCTATGTCTGCTCTGCCTAGTCCAACAGAATGTAATGTGTAGTCTAGCAAATTAGACTTAATTTTTCTTCGTTCAACTTTGTCAGGTTGTATGATGGTGCACATTGCTGTTTATCTGGTTTTGCTGTCCTAGTAAAGTAGAACTGCCTTACTTGGTTTACTAGGAACAGCTGGGGGATTTGAAGTGCCAAACATTTAGTTTGTAGATGAGCTCTTAATCACCTCACCACCAATTCTCTGAAGTGTATAAAGTGCAGCTAAATCATATACATGGTGTCATGGATCAAATTCTGTCCCCCCACCCCAAAATAGGTGTAGCCCTGTGGCTGGGCCATCATTCCTTGCATTCTTCAATTGTCCTCCACTTTGTGATTTTGCTTGTTGTATGTTAAAAGATTAGGGTGGGACTGTAAATCCCTTCAAAAGATCACCCCCCTGCCCCACTGTAAAGGGAGTTTCCCTGGAGTGTGGCTTGTACCACCCTTAATCCTTTCATTCTGCAAGAGACAAAAGGAAAGCGAAGCCAGCAAGAACTGGGAAACCTCACACCATCAAGAAACCAGCAGCAGCAGAACAGCACGCATCCTTCAGACCTAAGGTTCTTGCGCCAAGATGCTCTGTGGACAAAGACTGATGCAATACTTGACTTTCCTCCAGAGCCGACGAGGGGAAAGCCTTGCCCTAGAGCAGACATCCTGAATTTGGACTTACAGCCTACCATAATAAACCTTCATTTTTAAAGCTAACCACTCTATGGTATTTCTATTAATACAGCCCTAACTGACTAAAACACATGGTAATGCCAGAAGACTTTTCTCTACAAAGTTACTCTAAAATGCTGGGTGCCTGTTGTATTTGTTAACCCTGGCAATGACTTTTTGTCTCTACCTCGAGTACTATTTATGCACCTACATCCCATTAGTCTCCATCCATGTCCTCAGATGAAGAAAATATCTAAAATTCAGTCTTAGTCATCCAGTGATACCATAACAGAAATACCACAAGTGCACAGTTTTAAAAAGAGAAATTTTATCCTATCACAGTCCAATAGGCTAAAAGTCCAAATTCAGGGCATCAGCTCCAGGGGAAGTTTTTCTCTGTTAGTTCTGGAGGAAGCTTTAAAAATAACATGGCCCAAACTCTGTGCCAGACCAGCTGGATCAGACTCTGTGAGGGAGGTGTTGTCAATCTTCCCCTGGACTGGGAGCTTCTGAGTCACAGGGACCCAGGGTCCAAAGTGCAAGCTCTGATCCCTGCATTGGGTGGTGTAAGGTCTCCAACTTTCTGCTTGCTTCTCTTTCCTCTATATTCCAAGAGATTGCCTCAAGGCACGACACAGTCTTACACAGTGAGTCCTGTCCAAGCAACACAACTGTTGGCCACCCTCCCTCATTAACATTGTAGAAGCAGGGTTTATAGCATATAGGAATATCACACAATGCCAGGAATCACGGCCTAATGAAATTGCTACACACATTTTTTGGGTGGATATAATTCAATCCGTGACAACTCCTTTTGTCAAGAAGTGTAACTTCTCTTTTAACAGCCAACCTGAAAATAGTTTCCCATAATACTTACTGTGTGATAAATACTATGAATATCCCTTAGGCAGCTGGTATTCATTAGTTTAATAATAATACAATAACTTTATGTCCTTTATCTTGTGGACCACATATATGCTGTGGACAGCCATTCATGCAAGATATTAGAGGAACCAACACAAAAATAGTATAATCATGGAGGAATTATAGATGGATTTTTCCATTCTCCAGAGCCTGCCTACTAATATTTCTGCTTTTGAAATCTAACTTAAAAATTTGCATCTGTCATTCTTTCAACAAATTATACTACATCTAATATTCCTTCTTTGGATTTATTGAACACAATTTTTAAGAAGAAGAGTTCATGCCTTTCCACCCAAGAAGCCCCAGGAACATGTTTTTAGGAGGAGAGGTTCCTACCCTCTTTGGCCTTCTGATTTTAATGAAAACTTATGTCAGGGAAGAAGCAGTAGGAATCTGAATAGAGGTGCCCTGTTAGAACATGTGAGCTGGTCCAGGTTGTCATTTACCTTGAAAACAGCATAGAAAGCTTCAGACCAGAGACTGAAACATTTTACTGACACCAAAACTAGCATATTTTGCTTTGTTGGGAAGGTGGTAAAACCTAGATGTCCTTATTGGGTACTGGGATTTCAAAGCCAAGAAATTTCCACAAGAATTGCTGAGTTTCACAGCATTGTCCCTATAAATTGATCAGAAGCTTTATGTTATTTCTTCAATACAGAATCTTGAAGTTCATAAGAATAGCTGTTATGGTCATTTGATAAGCGTGCTTGACTCAGCAGGCCAGCTCCCATTGAAGTGTCTAGGTGATTTACAAGGATTCGGGAGAACAATACAGAAGCTCTCAGAAGAGACTTTATAAAATATGGGCTTATGCTAGGTAGCCAATCCTTCCACATGTTTTGACTCTGCAAACTTTGCGAGATCAGGCTACGAGAAAGTAGGGCATCCAACTTTGGGCTGTTGCTAGCCATGGCATGTGGCTATAGAAAACACTGTGGGGTTGGCTGTTTAGCTCACAAAAATCTATATACTCCTTAAGAGTTTCATACACAGGGATAGCCCCTGTAGCTTTAGTGGTGCTATGAGACCCAAGCCTACTAATAGGTCCAAGAGTTGACTTCCAACCAATCTAGGCCAATCAGTATCGTTCCCTAGGAATTTTTAAACTAGAAGAGAAGAAGGTAACACCTTCACTGATAGTGGGATCTAGAATGAGAGTGACTGTATTTTCCTCAGTGCATGGGGTCAAGACACTTCCTGTGACCCTTCTAACAACAAACCCCAAAGGAAGAAATAAATCCAGTACATACAACATTTTAGTAGCCCTGAACATCAAAGGGAAAGTTGAGAAATTGGACTGAGCAACAGGAAGGGGAAATTAGCTCCAGAGGCACATAGGATTCCACAGACCTGACCCTCTGGGAAGCAACTGCAGCCACCACGTGCTGGGCAGAGAGTGGAAGATGGCGGGCGTCCTCCTCAGCAGGAGTAATTAGGGTCCACGCACACCTCCAGAACCAGTGAGGGACAGCACCAGATCACTGAAAGCTAAGTCTTTGCATGTAACCTGCCATGAACAGATCTGAGTCTTTCCTATGAGATGGGCCTGTCTCCCTTCTCCTGGTGCTCCCCTCCCCAGTTCCTTCTCTGCACTGAGCCGGAAACAGGACTCCTCTGAGACCCGGAGAGGGAACAATTTAACACACTTGGGAAAAAGAGTGAGAGGAAATTCTGCTGATTCTCCTAAGTGAGAAAATCGGGGCAGAAACTATTCCTTCACCTGGATTCAGACATAAGGGGATATGCCACTCACAGATGTTATGGGACAATGGTTGGTACCCTGCCTTTCTCAGTGGCTGCAGCCAGACACCTGTGCCTATACCAATCACCCCACTTGTTTTAGCCAGCTAGTGCTGCTCTTACAGAAATACCACAGAGTGGATGGTTTCATGAAGAGAAACTTTATTGTCACAGTTCAGTAAGCCGCAAATCCATTTAAGAGTTACAAGTCCACCCAGTAAGGGAAATTATTACAGTCTGGTAGGTTGAGTCCAAATCTAATGAGAGCATCTTGGTATAGGAACCTCAGGTCCAAAAGATATGCTCTGTTCTTGGTACTGCCTTCTTGATATCATGAGGTTCCCAATTCTTTGCTTTCTTCCTTTTCCTTTTATCCCTTGTAAGATAATAGGATAAAGAGTGGTACAAGCCATACTCCAGGGAAACTCCCTTTACAATGGAGAAAGGAATGATTTGCAGTTCTATCTTAATCTTCTCCAACATAATCGTCTCTGTTAAACACAGGCAAAGATTAGGATTTATAGCATCAGAAAATCACAAAAGATGGGCAATCACAGAATACACAGAATCCTGGCCCAGCCAAATTACTATATGCATTTTTGGGGGGAAAAAAAAATTCCCTCCCTGACACCACCCATCTAGAACAGTAGGCAAGAGCCTGTACCACGCACTTGGTGACTGACTACCTGGGCATCCGCATAAGAAAAGTAAACTGTGCTTTTCAAACCAAGAAGCTAGAGCATAGCAGGCAAACATAAATAAAATTCACTGACGGCTCAGAACAGCAGTCAATCTCAAAGCACTTAAAGGAGTGGACCATGATCTCTTCAGAAAGCTTCCAAAACAAAAACTCAAATTTTCCAGAGGGCAATGACTTCCTGAAATTATCAGAGTTGGAATACAAAAGATTAATATTTAGAACTCTTCAAGAGATGAGGTAAAATGCAGCAGAGCAAAAATGACAAATTGAACAAGCTACAAGAAGCATAGACTGGCAAGAATTAGACATTCAGAAAATTAATGATAAAATACAGATTAGACATCTCAATAGAAAGTAAAAGGAGCAGCGCTGAGGCAATGGAAGGCCAAATTAGTGAACTGAAGATAAAGCACGCGACATCAACATATTTGAAGAAAAATCAGATACCTTTTCCTCACTGTAGAAACAGCCCATTTTGTCATAAAAAGAGAGGAAAAAGTAGAAGGTAGGAATAAATATAAACAAAAGCAAACAGAAAACCTCCAAGGGCATTTAAATCCGTAATTCCAATTATTCCTGAAGCCCTTTTCTTTCTTCAGATACTTTAAAGTATCTTGAGGTTGACTTAGTTTTTTGTGCTAGGTCCACTTTTGCCCAAGGGTGATGAGCAGGAGGCCCAAAGCTGCTACCAGGCTGACCTTCATTTGAATTATTTTAGGAGAAAAGAAGCCCCGATGGCACAGTGCTTAAAGTCCCAGGCTGTTAGCGCAAAGGACAGTGGTTTGAACCCACTCCTGCTTCATGAGAGAAAGATGTCACAGTCTTCTTTCATAAAGATTACAGCCTTGGACACCCTATGAGGTAGTTCTACTCTACCCTGTGGGGTTGCTATGAGTTGGAATCAACTCAATGGCAGTAGGATTTTTTTTGGTTTTAGATGAAAAGAGATTCAGCCCTAAGAACAATCTGCCATATCCTTGATTTACCTGGAGGCTCCTCGACTCAGACCAGGAGACAGAATGAGCTAATGAGCGAGTGTGAAGGAGAACACTCCCAATGAACATCCTTTATTGCTGCTTTTGGTCTTTCTTGACCTTCAGTGACATGATCTTTTATTATGAAATCCAAGATAATTGGAAAGAAAATGAAATCTCCCATGTTCAGAGTTCACAGCACCTCTGAGCGGTGGCTGAGGATGGAACTGCACTGTGTGTTTAATGGTTTGCATTAACTGACAAGATAGAAATTCTTCTGCAAATCTTTGTACTTCTGTTGCTCTGTCTGGTGTAAGAGATGCCAGTAATTTAACAAGAACAAGGGCATAAATCACGCACTGCAATCTTTCACCATGGAAGGACAAAGATTTCCTGAAGGAATGAATCAAAGCCCCAGCACTAGGCATTTTAGGGGTCAGTACTTTCCGCTAAACGCTAAACATTTATGTTTCATGGCAAAGCCACATTTTTAAAGGGTTATTTTGCCCATTTGCAATTGTTACCTCTGCTGGCCCTGGGCTTGGAGCTGGAGCATGTGATGAATCAAAGATACCCTTTGTGCTGTGTCACTAAGCAACACCCTCCTCTTCTCCCTCTTGCAGAGGCTACACTGGGCACACAGCCTGTGTCATCCACAAGCAGATTTACAGGTCTCAAATTATGCCGGCCCAAGTTTTCTAAGGAAACGGCATCTGGAGCTGGGCTCTGGCCATGTCTCAGCTATACGCTGAGAGGAAAACATGAAAAAAGTGGGAACTGGCACAAGTGGTAAAGGTCAGGCCTCTCCCTATGATGCAGTCTTTGAACAACCATCTAGAACAAGGGTTCCATCTAGAAAGGGCAAATATACAGCATGCATGCTGGCAGGATCCCCTCCACCACCCAGAGCAGACATCACTAATTGATCGTAGTGCGCTTCCCTGCTGAGCCAGACAAGGCCTCAGAACTGTACTTGATCTACGTTCCAGACAGCCACCACCAAATGGTCAGCTGGCACATGAGATAAACCTATTTGTCATTCCTTCCCTGGCTTTTGTGCCAAAGTCTTTTCCCAATCTTTGTTTTTTCACAGTTAAGACTGGAAGCTTCAGAAATTCCCCACTGGTGACAAAAGAAGCAGTAGTTGTTAATATTTGTTGAATGCTTCACCTGGGCAAAAGCTTCATATATATGAAATAATCGAGCCCACACAATGATCCAGTGATATCCACATAAAATACAAACAGCAATCTCTGCATTTACTGAACAGTTACTGTGTACTGAGTACTGTGTTTCATGTTTTAATCCTCACACATCCCCATTTCGCCATGAAATGAAGGCTCAGGCAGCTTCAGAAAGTTATTCAAAGCCGCTCAGCCAGTCAGAGAAAGAGCCGGGATCTGAACTCAACGCTGGCTAACTTCTTAACTTAAATTCTCACATGTGCGTGACACCTTGGCCTTTTGACACATCAGCTCACCATTATGACATTCTCATTTAATTTTCTTCCTTACTTCCAAAAAAGGGAGTTGTATTGTTGCTTTTTTCCCCCTGTGTCATGGATTGAATTGTGTCCTCCCAAAAATAGGTGTAGTCATGTGGCTGGGCCATGATTCCCAGTATTTTGTGATTGTCCTCCATTTTGTGATTTTCCTGTGATGTACGCAAAAGGATTGGGGTGGGGCTGTAAATCGCTTCATAGATCACCTCCTGCTCTACTGGGAACCTCACACCACTAAGAAAGCTGCACGGAAAAAAGAGAGCGTCACTCAGACCTGAGGTTCCTGTACAAAGATGCTACATGGACAAAGACTGATGCAATACCTGACTTTCCTTCAGAGCTGACAACAGGGAAAGCCTTCCCCTGGAGCAGACACTCTGAATATGGACTTGTAGCCTATCAGTCCGTGTAAGAATAAACTTTCCCTTGTTAAAGCCATCCATCTGTGATATTTCTGTTAGAGCAGCACTAGCTGACTAAAACATCCCCCATCAGAATCTCACACTAGACTTCCCCTATTTCCAGCTTCTCTGGCAACATCCTTTTATCCTTTCTATTCCTCACATTCATTTTAATTAAGTAAACCATTAAACTTTTCAGTAGGAGTACTGGGGCTACAGAGCTAGAATTTGGAAGATCTTGAAGGAATAGACAGAATCTCCTTCTAGCTGGAGTTTCTGGCATAAGAGACCAGAGAAGAGATCACAGTGGCTCATTCACAGACAGGGGTGCAAGCCCTGCCTTTTGAAAGAGGAAGAAAAAGTTTTTAAGAAGACAGCACTTAAATTCCAGAAGGCCTGGGTACAGGGCTTGTGAGCCTGTAAATGAGTGATTGTAAACGCTGAAAAAGGCTGGGAATGCATGACATCAGATCCTTGAAAATGACAAGTCTGGTCTGTTGAACGTGATATCTGCACCCACACCCAGGCCTATGTACTTTCCTCCTTGAGAGGTGAATTCACCTAAGGAAGTAGCCTTTGTTATACTGGGTTTTTTTATTTTTATTTTTTATTATGACTGAGTAAAAATGTACATTCCCATATCAATTTACATGCCCACCTATATGCAACATCCACTGCTCTCTCTGCCTGGTGACAGCACACTATTCCTCTCTGCTCCATACATGTCTCATCCTCCCAACAGTCTCCATTTCCATCCTTTCCACCCACTCTCCTTCCTCCAACCAGAGGTCAGCAGGATGATATCCCATAAATGCACAGAACCATAAAGTGCATCCAACATATGGTCACTCTGCATTGCCAAGTCCAATCCATTCCTGTCCAAAGAGTGGACCTTCTTTATGATTTATGGGCAAGGGCAGTATCAGGGCCAGGGGTTATGTTCCCAGGGAAACCCCGAAGCCGCTGAACCATCAACTGTGGTCTTTTAGTGGAGATCTCAGGGTGCACTCGTTTTTATTCTTGTGTTGCCAGTGAGACTCAACTTAGTCAGCTCCATCGCGGCTATCACTGGTGGTGGCCGGGAATCATCCGGTTCTTCTGGTCCCAAGTCGATGTAGGCACCCACTCCTGTGGGTCTCTCTATCTTCTGGGTTGTCTTTACCCCATGTCATTTTGGTCCTCGGTGAGCATCCGTTCCTGCTGAGTTGGGACCATTTGCTGTGCCCTTGGATGGTAGCTTGGCAGCTTTTAAGACCCCAGATGCCACTCACCAATACAGGGTGCAGAGAGCCCTCTTAGCAAAATGCTAGTTGTGCCAATTGGCCTCAATTTCCCCTAAGAGCATGGTTTTCTGCCCCCTGCCCCAGCTACTCTGTCCTTGCAATATTGGGTTAAGATGGAAGGAGTATTCAAGTTATGCTGAAGTCCACTTAATATTGTTCTTATTTCTAATGTGTGCTATCATTGATTTCACCCAACCACGTTTCTACCAACTACCCAATCCAAACTCTCCCCCTTCACCCTTCCTTCCCTGCCCTCCCTTGCAGCCATAAAAAAGTCTTTTCTTCTATACACAAGTCTGTTTTTGAGATCTTATTGTAGGGGTCTCATGCAATATTTGTCCTTTTCTCTCTGACTACTTTCACTCAACATTATGTCTTCCAGTTGAAACCAGGTCATGAGATGTTTCCTGGAATCATCATTATTCTTTATCATTGCATAGTGCTCCATTGAGTATATATACCATAGTTTACCTATCCATTCCTATGTTGTTGGGCATCTGGGTTGATTCCATCTTTTTGCTATTGTGGACTGTGCTGGGATAAACATTCTTGTGCATGTGTCCATTAGTGTGAAAGGCCTTGATTCTGTAGGATATATTCCAAGTAGTGGAATTACTGGGTCAAATGGTATATCGATATCCCTTTTTTTCAGGAAGCGCTAGATTGCTTTCCAAAGAGGCTGGACCATTTTGCAACCCCACCAGCAGTGTAGAAGAGTTCCACTTTCTCCACAGCCTCTCCAGTATTTGTTGTTTTGTGTTTTTTGGATCATGGCCGACCTTGTTGGGGTAAGATGGTATCTAATTGTAGTCTTGATTTGAATTTCTTTAATAACTAAAGATCATGAACATGACTGCATGTATTTTTTGGCTGCCTGAATCTCCACTTTAGAAAAATATCTGTCCATCTCCGTTGCCCATTGCTTACTTGGATGATTTATCTTCTTATGGATATTTTGTAGTATCTTATAGATTATGGAGATCAGACATTGGTCTGACATAGAGTTGCTGAATATTTTTTCCCATTCTGTAGGTGGCCTTTTAATTCTATTCTTTGGATGAGCAAAATTGTTTGATTCTTAATAGTTCCCATTTATCTATTTTCTCTTCTGTTGATTGTGGTTTGTTTGACAGATTTTGAAGTCTGTCTACATTGTGTATTAGAACTTCCATTGTTGTTCCTGCCTTTTCTTGGATGAGCTTTATCATTTTAGGTTTGATATTTAGGTCTTTTATCCACTTGGAGTTGGTTTTTGTATAAGGTGTAAGATATGGATCTTGTTTCAATTTATTGCAGATGGATATCCAGTTTTGCCAGCACCATTTGTTGAAGATACTGTTATTACCCCAGTTTAATGTCTTAGGGCCTTTCTTGAATATCAACTGTTCATAGGCAGATGGTGTCATCTCTGGGGTCTCAATTCTGTTCCATTGGTCGATCTGTCTGTTCTTGTCCTAGTAGTAGCAGGCTGTCTTGACCACTGTGGCAGTGCAGTATGTTCTAAGGTCAGGTAATAAGAGGCCTCCCAGTGTGTTCTTCTTCTTTAGTAGTACCTTACTTATCCAGGGCTTCTTCCCTTTCCAAACAAAATTGGTGATTTGTTTCTCTATCTCATTAAAAAATGACTCTGGAACTTGCATTGGGATTGCATTATGTAAGTAGATTGCTTTGGGTAAAATAGACATTTTCACAATGTTAAATCTTCCTATCCATGATCAGGGTAGGTTTTTCCACTTATCTAAGTCTCTCTTAGTTTCTTGTAGTAAGGGCTTGTAGTTCTCTTTGTAAAGGTCTGTTATTTCTCAGGTTAGATTAATTCCTAGGTACTTTATCTTCTTAGGGGCTATAATAAATGGTATTGATTTGATGATTTCTCTGTTAACAGTCTCATTGTTGGTATAAAGGAATCCTACTGATTTACTTATGTTTTTATCTTGTATCCTGAGACTTTCCTGAATTCTTCTATCAGTTTGAGTACTGTACTTACAGATTCTTTGGGATTCCCTGCATATACAATCATATCATCTGCAAACAGGGAGGTTTTGACTTCCTCTTTGCAAATGCAGATGCCCTTTATTTCTTGGTCTTGTCTGATTGCTCTGGCTAAAACTTCTAGCACAGTGTTGAATAGAAGAGGTGAGAGTGGCATCCCTGTCTAGTTCCTGTTCTCAAGGGAAAGTCTTTCAGTCTTTCTCCATTCATGATGACGTAGGCAGTTGGCTTTGTATAAATGGCTTTATTACATTGAGGAATTTGCTGTCTATGCCTATTTTGCTAAGAGTTTTTAGCATGACTCAGTGTTGGATTTTATCAAATGCTTTTTCTGCATCAATGGACAAAATCAAGTGATTCTTGTCTTTTGTGACATTTATGTGGTTAATCACACTAATTGTTTTTCTGATGTTGAGCCAGCCTTACATCCCTGGTATGAATCCCACTTGGTCATGATGGATTAGTTTTTTGATATGTTATTGTATTCTATTGGCAAGAATTTTGTTGAAGATTTTTGCACCTAGATTCATGAGATATTCATCTGTAGTTCTCCTATTTTTGTTGCATCTTTCCCTGGCTTTGGTATCAGAGTTATGCTAGCTTCACAGAATGAGTTTGGGAGTACTCCATCCCTTTCTATACTGTGAAATAGTCTCAGTATTATTCAAGATAACTCTTCTCTAAAGCTTGGTATAATTCTGCAGTGAAGCCATCTGGACCCAGGCTTTTTGGTTGGCAGTGTTTTAATGACTTTTTCAACCTCTTCCTTTGTGATGGGTTTATTAAGTTGTTCTGCATCATGTTGTGATAATTTCGGTAGGTAGTATGAATCAAGTAATTTGTCCATTTCCTCTAGGTTTTCAAATTTGTTAGAGTACAATCTTTCATAGTATTCTGTTATGATATTTTTTATTTCTGTTGTATCTGTTGTGACCACTCCCCTCTCATTTCTATTCTGGGTTATTTGTTTCCTTTCCTGTTTTTCTTTAGTAAGTTTAGCCAGTGGTTTGTAAATTTTGTTGATCTTTTCAAAAAAACAGCTTTTGGTCTGTTTCATTTTTTCAATTGTTTTTCTATTCTCTAATTCATTTAGCTCTGCTCTAATCTTTATGATCTGGTTTCTTCTGGTGCCTGAGGGGTTCCTCTGTTTTTCTCTCTCTACTTGTTCAAGCTGTAGAGTTAGTTCCTTGATTTGGTTTCTTTTTTCCTTCCAGATGTGTGCATTTATGGAGATAAACAGATCTCTGAGCACTGCTTTGGCTGTATCCCATAGGTTCTGGTAGGAGGTGTTTTCATTCTCGTTGGAATCCATGAATTTCTTTATTTCATTCTTGATTTCTTCTATAATCCATGGTTTTTTGAGTGAGATGTTGTTCAGTTTTCATGACTTCCACATTCTTTCTATGTTTTTATTGCTATTGATTTCAACTGTTATGGCATTATGATTTGAGAAGATGCTTTGCAATAAGTCAGTGGTATGGATTTTGTTGACAATTGCATTATGGCCTATCACATGATCAATTCCTGAGAACGTTCCATGTGCTCTGGAGAAGAAGATGTAATTGTTCACTCACGGGTAGAAAGTTCTGTATATATCGATGAAGTTTAATTGGTTAATTGTGGCAATAAGGTCTTCTGTATCTTTACTGAGCCTTTTTCTAGATGTTCTGTCCAGTACTGAGAGTCGAGTGTTGAAGTCTCCCACTGTTATTGTGGAGTAATCTAACTCTTTTTTGAGTGTAGTCAGGGTTTCTTCGACATATTTAGGTGCTCTGACATTAGGTGCATAAATATTTAATATAGTTAAGTCTTGGTTGTGAACTGAACCTTTCAGCAATAAATAGTGTCCATCTTTGTACACGATGGTGGATTTTACATTAAAATGGATTTTGTCTGAGATTAGAATTGCCACCCCTGCTCTTCTTTGTTCACTGTTAGCTTTATATATATATATTTCAGTTTGTTCATATCTTTAGGTCTCAAGTGAGTTTCTTAGAGACAACATGTGGATGGGTCCAAGATGTCACATCACTTGATGTCTTTACTGGAGCATTCAGTCCATTCACATTCAATATAATTATTGATAGGTATGTGTTCACTGTTGCCATTGCGATATGTTTATTTTTGTGTTAATGTTGTCTCTGTTGTTCTTATTGGTCTGTTTTCAGGCATTCTTTTTTGTGAGTTGATTTTTCACTTTTTTCAGAGCTGTTTTTGTAGTTGTTGAGACTCCTGTGTTACATTGCTTGAAATGGTGGGTTACATCTTTGTTGTGCTTTACAGCTGCCCCTACGATCCCCCTTAATAAACTATATATATAAACTCAATTTTAATTAATATCAGTCTTGTCATCTTCCTCTCCATCTGGAAGGACTATAATGACTGTAGTACATCCCTCTTTTTAATATGATGGCACCATAGTTTTCATGATAATCACTGGATTGCTTCTATCAGTATTAAAGCCGTGATTGACTTTGGAGCCTTCTCTGAGTAGAGTACTGAGTAATGTGTCATTCTAAAATATAAAGTTAGTGGTTTTGTTCTTCTAAGCCAAAGCCAAGAGCTTCTTTCAGTATTTCTTGTAGTTTTGGTTTAGTTTTTACAAAGTCTCTGAGTTTCTGTTTACTGCAAATGTCTTAATTTTCTTTTCATACTTGAAAGATAGTTTTGCAGGATATACAATTCTTGGTTGGAAGTTCTTCTCCTTCAAGGCTTTGAATGTGTCATGCCACTGTTTCTGTGCCAGCATGGTTCCTGCTGAGAAATCTGATGAGAGCCTACAGGGTTTCCCTCTGAATGTTAGCTTTCCTTTGAGTCTTGCTGCCTTGAAGAGTTGCTGCTTGTGTTTCATTTTGTTAAGCTTGATTATAACGTGTCTTGGAGTCTTTCTTTTGAGATCTATATTGGGTGGTGTACAATGTGCCTCTGAGATGTCTATATTCTCTTCCTTCATGATTTCTTGGAAGTTTTTTGTCAGCAGCTCAGCAACGATACTCTCTGTGTTCTCAGGTGTCTCATCCTGTTCAGGGACTCCAATTAATGGAAGGTTGTTCCTCTTAATAGAGTCCCACATGCTTCTTAATGCTTCTTCATTTTTCTTTTTCTTTTTTTTTTTTCTGATTTCTGCTCATAGATGCTGGCATCAGTAGCTCTGTCTTCCAGGTCAGAAATTCTTCTTTCCATTTGTTCCGTTATGTTTTCTTGGCTTTGAATGGAAGTTCTTATGTCTTTGATTTTGTTCTTGATCTGTTGGATTTCACAGTACTCGTGTTCCATCAGATCGAACAGCTTGTTTAATTTTTCCTTTTGTCCTGCTGCATTTTATATAAGGTCTAGAAGGGCTCTGTATATAATCTTTTTGTATTCACCTTCTGATGCTTTCATAAAAGTTTCTTCATTTGGAAAGCTCCTTGGCTGTTTTGTTTGGGAGCCTTCTGAAGCCATGGGTGATTTCTTGTATGCCACAAGCGTCTGTTGCTTTTTGAGTCCCATGTGAGTAAGTAGAGGCTGGGAGAGATACTGTGGGGATGGACCACAGATGTTTCTCTAGGCTGTCTTAAAATGTAAAGCAAAAGTTATCTGACCACTTCCCAAGTCAGTCAGGTTTTCAGGTGTAGAGGTCCCTCTTCCCAACTTGCAAAGTAAGCACCTCTGTATCCAACCCCAGATGATATAAATTATTTCAAAATACACCAATGCTATTGCCCTGTTGGTCTCTGCTGACAGGTCCCAGCCTTAGGCAACAGTGTGTAAACTACTGCTTTTCTGGTAGAAAAGCACTCTCTTGTGGGCAGGCTCTGGCTCCTAAGCTAAGAGTTAGGTCCAGCTACGGCCACCGTATCTATGATGGTGCCCTCCACACAGTCAGCAGATAGAGGGGCTAAAGGTGCAGAGAGGTAGTGATTACTCTGCCTCTGTTGCTGGGCCCCTACTGTAGGTGACACTGTGTCAACTACTGCTTTTCTGTCAGAGAAGCACTGTTCTGTTTGCAGGCGCTGGCTCCCATGCTAAGAATTAGGTCCTGCTAAAATCTCTGTATCCAACATGGCATCCCATACATCCCATACATCCATATAAACCACACTGTGGCAGTGATAAAAAGACAGGCCCAAAGTGGCTAAATGAACAGAGTCCTAAGCCTAGCTCTCAAAATATGGGAATTTCACCTGCCTATCCCCCCAACAGTGCATCTGAGTCTAGCCTCTAGGCAAGACCCAGCTCCACCTGCCAGCCAAGACAGAGAAAAAAAAGTCAAAATGATGCGTCTACCTTCAGTCCTTGAGAGGCAGAGCTAGCCAGGAGCAGGAGTCAGAGAAAGAGAGAAGGTTTTTCGTTCAGGGGTATGAAGTCCAAATTAACAGCCCTGTGCCATGTCCTGGGGGCTCACTAGGTGACCGGAAGTCTCCGTTTGATTATCAGTTCAGGTCTTGCTTTCCAGAGGGATATAAGGAGACATGTGCTTAGTCCGCCATCTTGACTCCACCTCTGTTATACTGTTTAGATAAGATGACACCAGTTCACTTTGTGAGGAACTTCCCAAACCCTATTAGAATCAATGCCTGTTGTCTGCCTGATGCCTAAATTAGGATTGGGGCATCAGATACCAGCTTCCCTCTGCCCCCCATAGAAATCCAGAGATAAGCACAGTTTCTATGGAGAAGGTAAAAGTCCAGATGCCTCTCTCTGGTGCCAGCCCAGGATGCTCCCTCTTCCCCATCATAGAAATACTTGATAAGCCCAGTTTCTATAGAGACAGTAGCTTCTTCTCATGTGACTTAATGCTAACTGTTTATCTAGTGCCTCTTTAAGTATACTGGGTCAATAGAAATGCAATATGAAAATCTGTATACTTGCAACTGCCAATTAAGAGAATATATGGAAATTCCTTTGCTTTCTTGGAAAAACATATAAATACGTATGTCTGATAACGGAATGGAGTATGTGCCTATTTTTCGGACTTGAGTCCTTCTGCCACACAGCTAGCTAATAAACAGCCTCTTCCATAACAAACAAGGTGGTGTTCAAGGTGTTTTCTGCTCTGTGGGCCCAACTTATATTTTCCCTGCTACACTGGAATCAAGCTTGGGGACTCAACCTTCTCTGGTCCATACATCTATGAGAGCAGTACAGGGAGACCTTCCTTGCTAGCAGTCTCATATTCTGCATAAGACAATTCATGTCTTTAATTCAGCTCTGTAGGGATAGGATGAGATTCTAGCAGGAAAAACAAAAACACAAAAAACTCCCTCTTCTAAAAGTAAAGAAGAAAACTAAATGAGACTTTGAAATGAGAATAAAACATTAAACACAGTACCCAGTACATATGTGCTATAAATGCAGATATTATTATTTGTACATCATACAGACATCACTGGATTATTGTGAGGATTAAAGGAAGTCATGGATTGAATTGTGCCCCTGGGAAATTTGTGTTATCAATTTGCCTGGGCCATGATTCTGGGTATTGTGTGATGTTCCTATATCTGTAAACCCTTCTATGATGTTAATGAGGGAGGATGGGAGGCAGTTGTGTTGGTGGGGCAGGACTCAAATCTGTAAAATTGTATGGTGCCCTAAGGCAATGTCCTGAGATCTAAAGGAAAGGGAAGCAAGCAGAGATCCAGGGAACTCATACCATCAAGAAAACAGTACAGAGAGCAGAGCTCATCCTTGGGAAAGGAACTGGGGTTCCTGCTCCTCAGACTATCCCAGTCCAGGGGAAGATGGATGACCAGAGCCCTTAATTTGGACTTTCAGCCTGCTTTTCTGTGAGAAAACAAATTTCTCTTTGTTAAAGTCATTCACTTGTGGCAGTGCTAGTTGACTAAGACATGATTATTGTGATAATTAAAGAAGCAGTCTCAAAACCATCAAACTTCTGACTCCCCTGGGACAGAGAGTCTGTGTCTTCCTGTTTCCTTAATGTCTGGCACTTAGGAGATGCTCAGTTAAGAGGAAAAACAAGTTGCCTTGTAGTCAACCCCTACTTCTGGCAACCTACGTATGTCAAAGCCGAAGTAGACTCCTCAGAGTTTCCAGTGACTGACATTCTGAAAGTAGATCACCAGGGCTTTCTTTCAAGGCACTGCTGGGTGAACATGAACCTCCAAGTTTTCAGTTAACAGTTGAGCACATTAACCACTTGAACTGCCCAGGAACTCCTATGAGGTAGTTCTGTTCTGTCTGTTAGAGTCCTTACAAGTCAGAATTGACTTGAGGCAGCAAGGTCATATTTGGGTTTATTTGGCTTCTCAGACCCATTTTTTATCCACAGTCTTGCTCCCCCATGCTACCCACATGGTAAGTAACACTTCCTTGGTCCCAATCTTCTCTTCTGTCTTACCACCACTATGATACTCTCCTTTCCTGCAGAAGTTTCTCCATTTTGTATTTAAAGTAATTTCTCCATTCTCTAATTGCCCTCTGTCATCCAGCAAGGCTTTAGAGCTTCTCCTACATACACTGTGTCTTGAACCACATGCTCAGACCCTCTCTGGAGTCCTCCAGAGGAGGTGTGCTCATTCCTCCAAGGTCATGCATTTATTGAACACCTACTGTGTACTGGGTAATCCCTACATATTCCCATCTAACACTCTCATTTAGTTTTCTTCTTTACTTCCAAGGTTCTCCAAGGTCCTAGGATGATTAAGGTAGACCAATTTACCCAGCGGCACCTCAGAAGAAAATCTTGGTGATCTACTTTTGAAAAATCAGCCTCAAAAGCCTATGGAGCCCAACACAGGGAGGTGAGGGAGATTGCCTCTCATGAGCCTGGCGGCTTGGAGCACATGAGTCTTATTCCATGGGCAAGGGACAGTTTGCAGCTCGATCTCTTGTCACAGTGATAAAACATCTAGCTTCTCCAAGGTCTTGACTTTCCAAATCAGAGGCCTCAGGGAGCACATGTGAAAGGGACAGAATGGGTTACATATTTATTTGTAAGAGATTAGCCTTTCTTATGTCTTGTTGTATAGAACACAGATTGAAATTGTATACCTTCTTCCTGAAGTTTGTCAATTCTGGATTTATTTTTTCCCTGTTTATATGCAATAACATCATATGTTGTTCTTACTCTACAAAGCCAAGTGTGCAAGACATTCAACTTGCTTTATTCTCTTTAAATTGAAACAAATCTGACTTTGCCCTGGCTCCTCAACCTCGCTTACCAACATGCACACTGAATGGCAAGGTGATTCATTTTTGATCATTAGTGCTGGTTGTTTTTTTTTTTTACCCTGACATTCAGGGCCTCAAGAGTCTTAAACACCAATCCTGGGCTTTAGAGAGAACTGTTACACTCTCCAGATCTAGTAAACTCACAGTCATAGGGGCTTGTACATCTCTTCTATGGCTGCCAACTTAGCCCAGTCATCTCCCTCTTGCTAACTCTTTCTGGGCAAATAATAAAAATAATAACCGGTTGCCAAAAAGTTTACAGAAGTCAATTAATGTTCCCTTCAGTCACCTGCATTACCTCATTTACTTACCATAATTTTCTGAGTGTTCTCCAGACAAGAAGGAGTGTTAGCTGCTTTATCTTGGAGACAAGGAAGTAGACGACCAGAGAGAAGGCACTAGCTCAAGATCACACTAAGCAGAAGTTACCGTAGAGCCCACGTCCGACATCAGCACAGTGGAATCTGCCTCCTTATGCTCCTTTTTGTCCCTTCCCTCCAGCCTCAACTCAGCCCTATGATTTAAGGCCATCTTACTCTGTTCATCAGTAGCCAGGCCTTTTCTCTTACCACAGGAAAATGTGAGATGCCTTTCCAGGCCCCAGAGTATTCTGCTCAAGGTGTCTTCTGTATTTCTCTTACCTGTTTCCCTTTTAATTCCTAACCTGCTCTTACCACTGAGACCCCTCTGAGACCAGCCTCCCACTCACCCCCAGCGTGTGCCATCTAACGGTACTGCCAAGCTCTGTCATTCTCCCAGCCATTTCTCTGCCACCATCCAAGATGCACATCTCCTCCTTGGGAAGCATTTCCAAATTTGCCTGATGGAGCAGACAGCTTGCCTGGTTGGGCCAGATGCTTGTGCAAATGAACACCAAAATCCTAAGTTGCAGAGTTGGGAGAAATGTATTCAATCACGTGTTTTAACCTTTCAGTTTTATGGAAATGGAAACTAATGGAAGCCCAGAGAGGGAAAGGAATATGCCCAAAGTCAGCCAGCCATGAAAGATGAAGCAAGAAAGTGCCCTTTCTGTACTCATGGCTGCTTAACAACTCCACACTCACTGGGGTGAGGACAGTCCTAACTCCACTTCCCACTTAGGACCCTGTAGTTGGCTGACTTTGATGTGGTCCTTAACTTATGATGATCCAGTGCACAACAGAGTGAAATGCTGCCTGGTCCTGTGCCATCCCCATAATGGGTTGCAGGTTGAACCACTATGCTCCATAAGGTTTTCATCAGCTTATTTTCAGAAATAGATTGACAAGTCTTCTTTCCTAGTTTGTCTTTGTCTGGAAGCTTCCCTGAAGCCTGTTTAGCATCATAGCAGCACACAAGCTTCCAGTGTTAGAGAGGTGGTGATTGTGTATGGGTGCATTGGCCTAGAACCAAACTCCAGTCTCCTACAGTTGTTAGGGGCCCTTTGAGTTGGTTCAGACTCATAGTGACCCTATCTACAATAGAATGAAACACTGCCTAGCATTGCACCATGTTCACAATCATTTTTATGCTTAAACCCATCATTGCAACCAGTGTGTCAGTCCATCTTGTTAAAGGTCTTCTCCTTTTTCACTGACCTTCCACCCTGTCAAGCATAATGTCCTACTTCAAACTGATCCCTCTTGACATGTCCAAAATATGTTCTTGCCATCTTTGCTTCCAAGGAGCACTCTGGTTGTACTTCTTCCAGAACAAATCCATTTGTTCCTTTGGCAGTCCATGATACATTCAATATTCTTCTCCAAAACCACAATTCAAAGACACCGATTCTTCTTCTGTCTTCCTTATTCATTGTCTAGCTTTCACATGCGTATGATGTGATTTAAAATACCATTGCTTGGGTCGGGTGCACCTTATTTTTGAGGTGATGGCTTTACTTTTCAATACTTTAAAGAGATCCTTTGCAGAGAATTTTTCTATTGCAATGTATCTTTTCATTTCTTGACTACTGCTTCTGTGGGTGCTGATTATAGAATCAAGCAAAACAAAATACTTGACAATCTTAATCCTTTCTCCATTTATCATAATCTTGTTTACTAGTCCAGTTGTGGGATTTTTTTGTGTGTGTAATTGAAAGCATACAATCCAAGTTAAATTTGCAAGCCCAGCTCTCTGCAGCTCCTCCTGCTCTCCTTGTCCAGAGACAGCACACTCCTCCTTTCTGTTCTATACATGTCATACCCTCTCAACAATCTCCTGTCCCCTCCTCTTCACCCTCTTCTCTCCCTTCTAGTAAAAGCCTAGTAGCATCCTATAGATGCATAGAACCATAAAGAGCATACACCATATGTTCACAATTTGTCCCAGAGTCCAATCTATTCCTGTCAGAAGAGTTGACCTCAGTAATGATTTATGATCAGAGGCAGCAGTAGGTCTAGAGGCTATGCTTCCAAGTGAATTCTCAGGACTTTAGACCATCAGTTGTGATCTTCTAGTGGAGTTCTTGAGGTGCACCCCTGTTTATCTCATGTTGCTACTAGGACTCAACATTATGAGCCCCATCATGGCTGTCATTGGTGGTGGCCAGGAACCATCTGGTTCTTCTGGTTACTTGTTATACAGTCACCCATTCACATGGGTCCTTCTGTCTCCTGAGCTCTTTTTCCTTCATGTCTTTGTTGTACTTGGTGATCAACTGTTCCGGCTGAGTTGGGACCATCTGGTG
Organism: Heterohyrax brucei; assembly: GCA_028571685.1. NCBI lineage: Eukaryota > Metazoa > Chordata > Mammalia > Hyracoidea > Procaviidae > Heterohyrax > Heterohyrax brucei. The sequence continues at coordinate 38,564,987 of CM053145.1, forward strand.
TACCTCAGATGGCAGCTTGCTAAATTTTAAGATCCCAGACACCACTCACCAATATGGAGTGCAGAAGATTCCCTTAGCAATAGGCTAGTTAGGACAATTGACCTCAGTATCCTTTGAAAGCATGGTCTCCAGATCCCTCATCCCTAATATAGTATCATCGTAATGTTGGGTTACGATTAGAAGAGTTTTCAGTTTACACTGAAGTCCAGTTAAGTTGATCTTCTTTCTAATGTGTGCTGTCAGTGCTTTCACCCAATCAAATTTCTATCAACTATCTAATCAATAACTAGCTCTCTTCCTCCGTCCTTTGCAGCTGCCAAGGTGTCTTTTCTTCTGTACATGAGTCTATTTTTAAGTCCTCATAGCAGGGTGTCTCATACAATATTTGTCCTTGTGCTGCTGACTGATTTTACTTAACATAATGTCTTCCACCTGAAACCAGATTATGAGATGCTTCCTAAAATCATCATTGTTCTTTATCATTGCATAATTCTCCACTGAGTATATATACCATAGTTTGTTTATCCATTTATCTGTTGTTGGGCATCTGAGTTGATTCCATCTTTTTGTTACTGTGTAATGTACAGCAATAAACATTCGTGTGCATGTCTCCGTTTGTGTGACTGCCTTTGATTCTGTAGGATATATATTCTGAGCAGTGGGATTACTGGGTTGAATGGTATATGTATTTCCAACATTTTAAGGAATCGCCAGATTGATTTCCAAAGAAGTTGTACCATTTTCCAGTCCCACCAGCAGTGTAAGAGAGTTCTAATTTCTCCACAGCCTCTCCAGCATTTCTTGTTTTATATGTTTTGGATTATGGCCACACCTGTTGGGGTGAGATGGTATCTCATTTTGATTTGATTCAAATTTCTCTGTCAGCTAATGATCATGAGCTTTTCCTTATGTGTCTTTTGGCTGGATGTCCTATTTAGGGAAATATCTGTCCATCTCCTTTGCCCAACACTTAATTAGGTTATTCACCTTTTTCTTGTTGATACTTTGCAGTACCTTGTAGATTATGGAGAGCATTTAGTTATCAGATAATTTTTCCTATTCTGTAGGTGATCTTTTAATTTAGTTAAGTCTTTGGATGCACAAAAGTGTTTGACTCTTAATTTTCTCTTCTATTTATCATGCTTTGTTAGTCAGATTTTGAAAGCTGTCTAAGCTGTGTATTAAAACTTCCATTGTTGACCTTATTTTTTCTTGCATGATCTTTATCATTTTAGGTTTGATATTTAGATCTTTTATCCAGTTTGAGTTGGTTTTCATGTAAGGTGTGAGATATGGATCTTATTTCAGTTTCTGGCAGATGGACATCCAATTTTGCCAGCACCATTTGTTAAAGAGACTGTTTTTACCCTAGTTTACAATTTTGGGGCCTTGGTTGAGTACCAGCTTTTCTTGAGAAGATGGTGGAGTCTCTGGGGTGTCAACTCCATTCCATTGGTTTTGTACCAGTACCAGTCCAGGTTCTAAAGTCGGGTAGGGAGTGGCTTTCTAGTGTGTTCTTCTTCTTTAGTAGTGCTTTACTTATCCAGAGTTTCTTCACTTTCCAAACAAAGTGGATGATTTGTTTCTCCACCTCATTAAAAATGTCACTGGAATTTGTACTGGGATTGCATTGTATATGTAGACTGCTTTGGATAAAACAGTCATTTCATAATGTTAAGTGTTCCTAACTATGAGCAGGGTAGGTATCTCCGTTTATGTAATTGTTTCTTAGTTCCTTGCAGTAAGGTCTTGTAGTTCTCTTTGTATAGGTCTCTTACTTCTCTAGATAGATGTATACCTAGGTATTTTATCTTCTTGGGGGTTATAGTAAATGGTATTTATTTGGTGATTTTTTTCTTTAATGATCTCTTTTTTGGTATGAAGGAACCCTACTGATATGTTTATCTTATATCATGATACTTTGCTGAACTCTTCTGTTAGTTTGAGTAGTTTACTTATGGATTATTTAGGATTCTCTGCTTCTTCATTTTTCTTATTTCTTTTCTCTGATTTTTTCTCATAAATGCTGATGTTAGTTGCTCTGTTTTCAAGGTCACTATGTCTGACTTCCAGTTCATCAATTCTGCTCTTTTAGCTTTGAATTGAATTGTCTAATTCTGTAATTTTATTATTGATCTGCCAGATTTCAGAATATTTAGGTTCCACCATTTCAAATAGCTTACTTAATTGTTCATTTTGCTTTGCTGAATTTTGTTTAATCTCTAGGGGAGCTTCCTATATAATTCTTTTTTGCTCGACCTCTGATTGTTTCAGAAAGCCTTCTTCATCTGGGAAGCTTTTTGATTCTTTATTTTGGGAGTCTTCTGGAGCCATGGTTGGTTGTTTCTATAAATGCTTGGTGATGGTCTCTTGCTTTCTGAGGCTGTTTAGCTTGTGGGATGTTGCCTCAACAGGAGCCAAGGTGTAGTTCTGAGAAGGAAGTTGTTTAGCAGTCTGTGTACTCTAGTGACTGTCCCCAGTGTACTCTCTGGAGTGGCAGGCTCTGCCTCCTGGCGGTCAAAGACACTGCCCTACTTATGGAGTCGCTGGGGGGCTGTCAACCAACCTTATGATGTGGGTCAGTAAAGTCTGGAAGAGATGCTATTGGGCTGCACAACAGTTATTTCTCCAGGCATTCTTATTTTAAAAAGCCAAAAGCTATCTGACAGCTTCCAAAATCAATCAGGCCACTAGGTGTGGCAGCTCCTTCCTTCCAGCTGACAGTGGACATCCCCAGATGCGTGATGTATTTCAAAGTAAGGGGAGGTTACTGCCCCACTGCCATGACCCATGGGGCCCTACCCATAAGGCAACACTGTGTGAAACACAGCCTTTCTGCTGGAAAAGGGCTCCCTGGACTGGCACAGCCTCCCAGCCTGGGAATTAGCCCCTGCTGAGGCCTCTAGTTGGGTAACTCCACCTCTCAGCCAACCAAGATGGCATCCTGGTCAAACTGCCCCTCCCACCACAAAACAACTGAATCTATGGCAGGGCTCAGAAGAGAGAGTGGAGGGGCTGTGGTGCCCTCAGTCTGCTGCTGGGCTCTCAAAACATGGATATTCCACACACTGTCTCTCTGTTGCGGCATACAGTGTTCAATTCAGCACTGCGGCTCACTATATGTGCTGGTTCTGCCCATCCCTTGCCTACCAGCCAACAGTAAGAAAAAAAAAGTTAAAAAACACCAGTACCTTCAGTCCACACCCATGACCATTCAGCAGGATTTAGGCTCAGCAGAAGAGAGGAAGTTTCCCATTTAGTGGCATGTAGTCCAAACTTACAGCCCTATGCCATGTTCTAGGGCTCAGTGGGTGTCCAGAAAACTCTGTGCAATTATCAACCCAGGCCTTAGTTGACCGAGGGAATTAAGAAGACATGTGTCTAGTCTTAACTCCTCCATAGATGATTTTTGTTTCCTTGATGTTGAGGTACAATTCATACTGAAGGCTGTGGTTTTTTATTTTCATCAGTATTTCAAATGCTGTTCACTTCCAGCAAGAAGGGTTGTGTCATCTGCATAATGCAGGCTGTTAATGAGTTTTCTTCCCATTCCTGATGCCTCATTCTTCTCCATACAGCCCAGCTTCTCAGATTATTTGCTCAGCATACAGATTGAAGAGATATGGTGAAAAGATACAAGCTTGACACACACCTTTCCTGACTTTAAAACATGCAGTGTCCCCTTGTTGTTTTCACATGACTGCCTCTTGATCCCTGTACAGATTCTTTAAGAGCACTAGTAAGTGTTCTGGAATTGCTATTCTGTGCAATGTTAACCATAATTTTTTATGGTCCACAGAGCTGATTGTCTCTGCATAGTCAATGAAAAACAGGTAAACATTTTTCTGGTAGTCTCTTCTTTCAAGATCTATCTGATATCAGTAGTGATATTCCTGGTTGCATGTCCTCTGCTGAATCCATCCTGAACTTCTGACAGTTTCTTGTCAATATGCTGTTGCAGACACTTTTGAATGATCTTGAGTGTAATATTAATGAATTGTTTTGTAATTTCCACATTTGGCTGGATCACCTTTCTTGGCATAAATATGGATCTCTACCAGTCAACTGGCCAGGTAGCTGTTCTCCAAAGTTCTTGGCATAGATGAGTGAGCACTTCCAGCACTGCATCCATTTGTAGAAGTATCTCAATTGATGTTCTGTCAATTCCTGGAGGCTTAGTTTTTGCCAATGCCTTCAGTGCAGCTTCCACATCTTCCTGCAGTTTCATTGGTTCCTGATCATATTCTATCTCTTCAAATGGCTGATCACTGACCAGTTCTTTCTGATAGAATGACTTCATATATTGCTTACATTTTTTATTTTGGATGCTTCCTGAGTCATTTAATATTTTCCTTATAGAATCCTTCTGTATTGCAACTCCAGGCTTGAATTTTTTCTTCAGTTCTTTCAGCTGGAAAAATGCAGATAGTGTTCTCTTTCCTTTTGCTTTTCTATTTCCAGCTGTTTGCACATATCACTATAGTATTTCATTTTGTCTTTTTGAGCTAATCTTTGAAATCTTCTGCTCAGTTCTTTTACTTCTCTACTCCTCTCTTTTGCCCGAGCTGTTCAACATTTGAGAGCAAGTTTCAGAGTCTCTTCTGACATTCAGTTTGGTCTTTTCTTTCTTTCCTGTCTTTTTAATGACCTCTTGCTTTCTTCATGGATGATGTCTTTGATCCAATCTTCAGTTGTTAGTGTTCAGTGCATCAAATCTGTTTCTTGAGATGATCTCTAAACTCAGGTGAGATATACTCAGGGTCATGCTTTGTCTCTCATGGACTTGTTCTAATTTTCTTCAGTTTCAGTTTTAACTTGTATATGAGCAATTGATGGTCTGTGCTGTAGACAGCACCCAGTCTTATTCTGACTGCTGATATGGAGCTTTTCCATTGTCTTATTCCACACGTACAGTTGATTTGACTCCTGTGTATCCCATCTGGTAACATACATGCATATAGTCACCATTTGTGTTGCTGAAATTGATGATCTGTGCTGCAGAAGGACCTGGACACCTGCAGGGGAGTGGAGCATTCTACCATTGAAATATCCCTGCCTCTCAGAGCATTAACCAAAGAAATAAGCAATGTGGTCAAGTCGATTCTGAGTCATAGTGACCCTATAGGTCAGAGTAGAACTGCCCCATAATATTTCCAAGAAGCACCTGGCAGATCTGAACTGCTGAACTTTTGGTTAGCAGACAAAGCAGTTAACAACTAAACCACCAAGGTTTCCAGCCAAAGAAATAAGGAACAGGAATTTCCCTAAAAACTAGATGATGAGTTAATACTCTTCACTTTCCCTTTCAACATCTTAAATTCACATTGATTGTGTGTGTGTGTGTGTGCATGCGTGCACACACACACACAAGCATACACTCAGAGAAAAAGAAGGAGCCTCAGTGGCACATTGGTTAGGCACTCAGCTGTTAAATGAAAGGCCAGTGGTTTGAACACATAGTCACTCTGTAGGGGGAAGATGTAGGAGTCTGCTTCTGTAGAGATTTAAGCCTTGGAAACACTATAGGACTATTCTATTCTATAGCCTTGCTATGAGTTGGAATCAGCTGAACAGCAATGGGTGTATATATATGAATGTATGATACATATACATATGTATATAATATATATACACATGTATACTGTTTTGGGCCCCCAGGGTCACTGAGTCGGATCTGACTCGACGGCACTTGGCTGGCTTGGCACACTGTCTTGGATTGAATTGTGTACCCCTAAAAACACGTGACCATGATTCTCTGTATTCAACAATTGTCCTCAATTTTGTGATTTTGCTGTGCTGTATGTTAAAGGATTAGGGTGGGAGTGTAAATCCCTTTATAAGATCAACTCCCTGCTCCACTGTAAAGGGAATGTCCCTGGAATATGGCTTGTCTCACCCTTAATCCTTTCATCCTACAAGAGATAAAAGGAAAGAAAAACAGGCAGAGAACTAGGAAGCTCACACCATCAAGAAAGTATCACTGGGAGAAGAGTGTGTCCTTCAGATCTGAGGTTCTTGCACCAAGGTGTTCCCTGGACAAAGATGAATGTAATACTGGACTTTCCTCCACAGCCTACTAGGGGGAAAGCATTCCCCTAGACCGGACATCCTGAATTTGGACTTGAAACCTACTGGACTGTGTAAGAATAGAGTTTGCTTTGTTAAAGCCATCTACTCTGCAGTATTTTTCTTAGAGCAGCCCTAGCTGACTGAAACATACATATATATATATACACATATATATATATGTGTATATATATGTGTGTATATATATATATGTATACATATATTAATGGGTGTATACATACATATATATGAGGTGTGACAACTGAGCTTATGATTTTGTCCTAGAAAAAGTGCTACATACCTTATTAGTGAATATCACTATGATCACCACCCAAGCACTCCCCTTGGGAAGCTACGCACTAATGCCAGCACCTAAGTCACCCTTCAAAGAAACTTTGGAGTTCTTTTTCTGGAATGGCCATCAGATCTGTCATTGTATTACCCTTGATATCCTGAATGTCATCAAAACGTCTTCCTTTCAACATTTCCTTTTTCTTCAGTTAAGGGAAAAAGTCACTGGGGGCCAGTTCAGGTGAGAATATAGGGTGTTCCAATACGGTTATTGGATCATCTCATATTTTTTAATTTGAAATGAATGCTTAACTTTTTGATACATGTTTTATGCATAATTTTCCCAACTTACACCTCAAAAGAATTTAAGACATTCCAATAAAAGATCCTGTTAAATTAGCAAAGGAAGCTTGGAAGTCCTGATGAAGGAGGAGAGGAGATGTTAGAAACAAGTAGGATTGAATTTCACTCACCTTTAGGTCTGCCTTTCCTGTAGCCAGTATAAAAGGAAAGCAAGATGGGCTATGACATAGTCATTATCTAATGTTTTATATATATGAGTTCAGTGTGAATCCAAGATTTTTCCTTAATATTCGCTAGGCAGTAATATTTCCTAGGCAGTAACTAACAGAAAGCAATTTAACTGGCTAAGTTCAAAGGTACATTCCAGTTCTCTTTGAAAGAAGGATTGTGTATTGTATTTCAACATTTGCATTTCCCAAGCATACTCAGACAGATGCTTAAACAAATATTTAACAAACGTGGTGGAGTGCCATATAGCAGAAAAAACTGGATTTAGAATCAGAAGTCTTGTTTTTGAAATCTAGTTCTGCAATACATTCCTTTGTGAACTGGCCACATCACTTAATCTTTTTCAATCTGTTGTTGTTGTTAGATGCTAGAGTCAGGTCTGACTCATGCACCTTATGCACAGCAGAACAAAACACTGCCAGTTCTGCATCATGCCCACAATCATTTTTATGTTAAAGCCCATTGTTGCAGCCACTGTGTCAACACATCTTGTTGAGAATCTTCCTCTTTTTTGGTAACCCTCTACTTTACTAAGCATGATATCTTTCTCCAGGGATTGATCTCTCCTGACAACATGTCCAAATTATGTGAGGTGTCATCCTTGCTTCCAAGGAGCACTCTAGTTATACTTCTTCCAGAACAGATCTGCTTGTTCTTTTGGCAGTCCGTGGCACATTCAATGTTCTTTTCCAACACCACAATTCAAAGGCATCAATTCTTCTACCTTTCTTATTCATTGTCCTTCTTTTGCACACATATGATAGATTTGAAAATACCGTGGCTTGAGTGTGGTGCACCTTAGTCTTCAAGGTGCTATCTTTACTTTTCAACAGTTGAAAGAGGTCTTTTGCAGCAGGTTTTCCCAGTTCACTGAGTCTTTTGATTTCTTCAACTGCTTCTGATTGCTTCCGTGGGCATTGATTATATCAGTATTTGTTTCTCTATGTGTTAAAGAGAGATTAAATCTCCTTTATAGAGTCAGTGTAAGTACTACAAAATATACTGTATGTAAATTGCTTAGCTCATTGCTTGTTAAGTTGGTAGGTGCCTGTGCAAAGTCACTGGAAGAATCTGAGTCCAAAACCTAGGTTCTTGTCTAATACCAATTGACTTGACAGGAACTAATGACATCATCAACAATTGCTCTAGCTACCTATTTCTGTATTACAAAAACTAGTTGTTGCAGAGTCAGTTCTGACTCACGGCAAACTGCCTTGTGTCAGAGTAGAAGTATGGTCATAAGATTTTCATGCCTTTAACATTTGAAAGCAGATAGCCAGATCTTTTTCCGAAGCATCAACAGAGATGCTCCATTTTTTCTATGTATGTGAGACAGCCCTGTTGGAGAATATATCTTTGATTACCACTTGCAAGTGGGTAGGTTCAAACTGCCATACTTTCATCTGTAGTTGTGCTCTGAACAACTACAACCAGGGACTCTTTTCTATATCATAACCTATTGCCATCAAGTCAATTCTAACCCACAGCAATACCATAGGACAGAGTAGAACTGCCCCATAGGGTTTCCAAGGAGCAGCTGGTGAACTGCCAATCTTTTTTTTTTAGCTCTCTGGATTTCTAAAAAAAATATTTTATTGTGCTTTAAGTGAAAGTTCAAGACCCAAATCAATTTATCATATAAAACCCTGCACAGTCAACAACTGTGCAACTCTAGCTGCTTTCCTCACCCTGTGACAACACACACTTCCTTTCCACCCTGTAGTTCCCATATGCCTTCATCCAGCTCCCAGCCCCTCCACTCTCTCATCTCACCTCTGAAAGGAGCTGCTCTGATAGCCGCGTGTGCATATTTATGTCAAGAAGCACACTATTCAGCAGCATCACCCTAGTATGTCTATAGGCCAGTCCAACCTTTGTTTGGCTTTTGTACTGATTTCAGTTCTCGGCTAATAGAGAGTCCAGGGGCCATGTCCTCAGTGGACCCTCTATTCTGTTGGACTGTCAAGTCTGGTCTTTAGTAGAGTTCTAGTTCTGCATCCCATTTTTCCCCCACTATGCCAGGGAGTCTGTCTTGTGTTCCCTGTCAGGGCAATCATTGGTGGTGACTGGGCACTATCTATGAACTGCCAACCTTTAGACTAGCAGCCATGTCACTTACTCAGTGTGCCACTGAGGCTCCTTCACCAGGACTTGTTAATTTGTTGCTGTTAATTCTATTCTGACTCACGTAACATCCTGCATGCAGAATAGAACTGCTCCATTAGGGTTTTCAAGACTGTGACCTTTGGGAAGCAGATCCTAGGACTCTGGGTGGGTTGGAACTGACAATTTATTATGTTTCACAGATCAGTGGGTTGTTTTATGGACTCCTCTGTGTGGTTCTTGCTCAAGATCTTTTATGAAGTTGAGTCAGATCAAGGCTAGGGCTGGAATCATCTGAAAACTACTTCAACCACATGTTTGGAATTTGGGCTAAGATGGCTGGAACAGCTGTAGTTGCTCAGATATCTCTCCCTCTATACAGCTTCTCCAGTGGCTAGGATGAGATTCTTCACATCATGGCAGTCTGGAATAGTCATATTTCTTACTTGTTGGCTGGCCTGTTTCACAGTGATCCTTCCAAAAGAGCAAGGTAGAAGCTTCAAGACTTGTTCTGACCTAGTCTCAAAAGCCACACAGAAACACTTCTGATGTATTTTATAAGTCAAAGTAATCATAGGCCAATCCAGAGGCAAAGGATGGAGGAATAGACTCCAGTCCTTAAAGGAGAAGACTTATCTAGCTGTTTTGAAGATTTAAGGTGCATTAATTTATACAGTAAATGGTTTTTAGGACAAAACTACAGTAATCAGGATAGTCTGGTATTAGTGTTAGAGCCAGTCAAGCCAAGTGCCGTTGAGTCGGATCCGACTCGTGGCGACCCTTTAGTGTTAGAAGAGATACAGAAACAATGAAACAGAACACAGAGTCCAGAAACAGACCTATGTATTTGTTTCATTAATCTATGACAAATGTACAAGGATAGTCTTTTCAATACATAATACTGGAACATTTAATATTGACCCATAATACAAGATTTAATTGTGCAACATACAAAAATTAATTTGAGGTGGGTCATGAGCTTAAACATAAAAGTTAACGGTATAAAGCTTCCTACAGAAAAACACATGATGCTATTTTTACAACAGTGTTGTAAGTAAAATTTCTTAGATATGACATAAAAGAAATATTATAAAAGGAAAAAAGATTTCCTCAAAAAATAACTTGCTGATCAAAGACATAATTAAGAAAATGTAAAGACAAGACAGCAGCTGAGGACTGCATAGCCATATGACAGAGGACATGAGCAGAGAATTTATAAAGAACTTTTGCAACTTAAAAGTTAAAGGATAAACAGCCCAATTGAAAAACTAAACAAAAAGCTTGAACAGACATTTTAGAAAAGTACACATGACCCATAACCACAGGAAAAGGCATTTGACACCGTTAGTAGAAAGGGATACACAAATGAAGACCACAATGAAACACCACCATACACCCATTAAAAATCCAACACTGTTGAGTACATTCCGACTCATAGTAACCCTATAGGACACAGTAGAACACATCCACTAGGACAGCTAAAAAACAGAAGGAAAGAAAAAGACTGACAGTGTGAAACATTGATAAGAATTTGAGGCAACAAGAACTCTTCATCTATTGATGATGGGAGTATAAAATGGTTCAACCACTTCAGAAAACTGTTTGACAGTTCCTTATAAAGTTAAATATACACATACCCTATAACCTAGAAATTTCACTCATAGTATTTTCCCAGTAGAAATAAAAATATACATCCACAAAACACTTCCAGAAGAAAGTTTACAGCAACTTTATTCAGAATACCTCAAACTGGAAACAACAAAAACCTCTATTAATAAACTGAAAAACCAAACTGATGACCATCAAGTCAATTCTGACTCACAGCAACCCTATATAACAGAGTAGGACTGCCCCATATGACTTCTGAAGAGTAGCTAGTGGACTCAATTGTGGTACAGCTGCATGATGGAATGCCACAGGGCAGTAAGAAAAACTACCAATATACTGCAAATATGAGTAAATTTCAAAAACATCATGTTGAGTGAAAGTCACTAGGCTCAAAAGATTATCATTCAAGCAATGGCCAAAAATAAGCAAAATTATGTGGTTAGAGATTAGAAAAATTGTTGCCAATCGATAGGGGTGGGAATGTGGAGACTAACCAGTAAGTGACAAGAAAGAGCTTTCTGGGGTGATGAAAATTTATCTGGATTTAGATGGTGGTTACATGGGCGTAAACAGTAGTTAAAATTCATGGAATTTTACATTTTAGATTACAGAGTTTTCTATCTAGTTGTACTTCCAAAAACCTACCCCCAACTAGGCAAGAAAATTAGAAAGTAGAACAGACAGGGAAATAGAAAGCACGTGGTAAGATAGTAGATTTAAACCCAAATATACAAGCTATGGTTCTATGAATACACCAGATGATCCAATTAAAAAACAAAGATTTGTCAGTCTCTATTTTTTTAAATCCAACTGTTTTCTTTTGATAATAGACACAGGTGAAACATAAGCTACAGAAAGTTTGAAAGTAAAAAAATACAAGTAACACAAATGTTAATCAAAGACCATTGTACCACCAAAACTCAAAAACCAAAGCCACTACCGTTAAGTTGATTGTAACTCATAGTGATGCTGTGGGACAAAGTAGAACTGCCCGGTAAGGCTTTCAAGGCTATAAGTCTTTATGGTAGTAGACTGCCATATTATTTTCCTGAGGAGCAACTGATGGACTTGAACCACTGACCTTTGGTTGGTAGCTGAGTGCTTAATCATTGCACTACCAGTGCTCTTCAAAGTGAAGTTAGTGGAGCTATAGCAAAGTGGACTTTAAAGCTAGGATGATTATTAGAGCAAAAGAGAAACACTTCATAATTATGAAGTTTCCAATTTGCCAAGTAGATAACAAGAAATCTAAAATTATAAGCACCTGAAGTCAAAATATTTAAAGCAACAACTGAGAGGAGAAATATGTAAACTGTAAACATAATGGAATATTTTGACACATTTCTCTCAATAACTGATAGAAAAACAGGACAAAAATCAGTAAGAAAAATGAGATATTTTAATAATGCTAGCTATGGATTTCACCTAATGAGCAAACAGAATGCTGTATTGTGCAACTGTGGAATACAAATAGTTTTCCAGCATTTGTGGAACATTTGTATAGTATGTTAAAAAAAATGGTGTAGCAGTGCTTATGGAAAATACTTATATGGGTGGGTGCAGTCAGCAAACAAACAGAAGGTGTGCCTTATTTGCATCACCAAAAAAGCAGACTAAACACACTGTTGTCAAGTTGATTCTGACTCGTAGCAACCCTATAGGACAGGTTAGAACTGCCCCATAGTTTCCAAGGAGCTCCTGGTAGATTTGAACTGCCAACCTACTGGTTAGTAGCCATAGCACTTAACCACTACCCTACAAGCGTTTTCTATTTGTATGAAGATACAGTAATTGAAAATCTCCATACAGTCCAGAACATCTCCAGAACATCCCCAGCCTTCAGTGGTGAATTCTGCCAACTATTTAAAGAAAGAAAAAAAGCAATGTTGTATAACTTTTTAGAGAATTTAAAAAGCAAAACAAAAATAGTGATTTCCAACTTGTTTTATAAGGCCAACATAGTCTGAAATACCAACACAGACAAGAACATGATGAGAAAGAGAAATGATAGGCCAGCCTCACTCAGAGATACCAAAGCAAAAATCCTAAACAAAATATTAGCAAACAGAATCAGCAACATAGAAAGGTTAACACATCAGAGAAAATTGGATTTATTTCAGGAAAACAAGTGAGTTAAACATTCAAAATTCAATCAACTTAATTCATATTAGTGGAACAAAAGACAAAATTTATATGATCATCTTTATAGATACAGAAAAAGCTAATAAAATTCAATGTTCATACTTCATTAAAATAAGCTAAAAAGCAAGGAAAATCTCATAGCAAACTAGAAATAGAAGAGAACTTATTAGCCTGATAAAGGGAATCTACAAAAAGCCTATATAGTAAACATCACACTTAATGATGAAACAAAGTTGAAAGCTTTGCTTTTGAAATGGAAAAGGAAAGATGTGAGCAGCACAATCAGCCAGCCACTACCACTTCTAGCCAATTGTAGGAAGGAAAAGAAAAAGGCATACAAATTGGAAAGGAAGAAACAAGACTGAAAAATGATGTGAATTCACACCTAAAAAAAGCCATAAAGAAGCCACAGATTTTTAACAAGGTTGTGGATATCAATGAGTTCAACATTCAAAAACCAGTAACAGGAAGCAGTTAGAAAATGATACTTTTTTAAAAAAGATTTCTATTTACAATATTTTAAAACGAATCAAGAATCACCAAATAAATTTAACAAAGGTTGTATGAGAACCTTATGCAGACAATTCTGAAATGTTGTTGAGATAAATGAACCCAAGTGAAAACCAAACCTTTTGTTGATTCGGTTCCAACTCATAGAGATCCTATAGCACAGAGTAGAACTGCCCCAAGCTGTTTCTGAGGAGCAGCTGGCCCTTTTGCTCCTTTTAGTTAGTAGCCTCAGTTTCTAACCACTGTACCACCAGGGCTCCCAGTAAATGAAATGAGACATAAGTAAATGGGGTTTCCAACATGTTCATGGACTAGAAACTCAGTATTGTAAAGATGTCAGTTCTATCCATATTCATCTAAAGAATCAAGGCAATCCAAATAAAAATTCCAAGACACTTGTAGGGAAAGAACAAGGTTTGAACACTTGCTATGCCAAAAATCAAGACTGATACAACAACACTGGCACAAAGACAAATGAACAGAGTGATGGAATAGAATGGAGAGCCTAGAACAGACTCACGAATACAGTGACACTTAATACAAGACACCTGATAGACAAATACAGTGACACTTGACCCTAGAGGCACAGTGGTTAAGGAGCTCAGCTGCTAACCCAGAGGTCAATTGTTTGAACTCACCAGTTGCTCCAAGAAAGAAAGATATAGCCATCAGCTTCTAGAAAGATCACAGCTTTGGAACCTCTATGGGTCAGTTCTACCCTGTCTTATAAGGTCACTATGAGTCAGAATCCATTTGTTGGCAATAGGCTTGGGTATTAGCCTGACTTTTCACAAAAGTGCCACTGGAAAGTAGTGAGATTTTTTTTCTTCCAATACACAGTGCTAGATAAATCAGATCAGAGGGGAAAAAAATTTTACCCTTACTTAACAATGTACAAAAATATATCATTATCACACAGGTTGTATAATTACATGTAACAGACAAAACCTTAAGGCTCCTTAAAGAAAACAGAGTATTTTCACAGCTTTACAGTAGGAAAAGACATATTGTTGTTGCTGTTCTAGGTGACCTCGTGTTGCTTGCAACTCGGTGACCCTGAGCTTATTTATTGACATGTTGATGGTGAGTCGGATTGTTTCCACTTCTGGGCTATTACAAACAAAACTACCAAGAGTATACATGTGCAAGTGTCTGTATGAACATACGCTTTCTTTTAAGTTGGATAGATATCTAGAAGAAGAATGACTAGGTTATACAGTTTCTCTACCTATAAATTAATATTTAAATGTGTAAATGTATGCTGTTGTTGTTCAGTGCCTTTAAGTGGGTTCTGACCCCACGTACAACACAACAAAGCACTGCCTGGGCTTGCGCCATCCTCACAATTGTCATGCTTGAGCCCACTGTCGCAGCCACTGTATCTCTCCATCTCAGCAAGGGTCTGCCATTTCTTCACCAGTCCTCTACTTTATCAAGCATGATGTCTTTCTCCAGGAATTTATCTCACTTGATAACATGTTGAAAGTATGTGAGATGTGGTCTTATTATCCTTGCTTTCAAGGGGCATTCTGGTTGAGCTTCTCCCAAGACAGGTTCATTTGTTCTTTGGGCAGTCCATGATGTATTCATTATCCTTTGCCAACACCAAAATTCAAAGGCATCAATTGTTTTTCACTGTTCCTTGTTTGTCATCCAGCTTTCCATGCATACAAGGCAACTGAAAACACCACAGCTTGGGTCAGGTGTACCTTGCTCTTCAAGGCGACTGACATCTTTGCAGCAGATTTGCCCAATGCGATGTACCTTTTGACTTCTTGACTGCTGTTTCCACGGGAGTTAATTGTGGATCTAAGTAAAATGAAATCTTTGAGGACTTTAGTCTTTTCTCTGTTTATCATGATGTTGCTTATTGGTCCAGTTGTAAAGGTTTTTGTTTGTTTGTTTGTTTCTTTATGCCATAGTGTAATCCATATTGAAGGCTGTAGTCTTTGGTCTTCATTAGTAAGTACTTCGAGTCTTTTCTGCTTTCAGCAAGCAACACTGTGTCATCTGCATATTGCAGGTCTTTAATCTTCCTCCAACTCTGATATCCTATAATCCAGCTTTTCAAATTATTTGCTCAGCATACAGAATATACCAAAACTACATCCACTGCCATCGAGTCAACTATGGGGAGTAGATCACCAGGCCTTTCTTCCAGGGTGCCTCTGGTTGGACTTGAACGCACAAACTTATGGTTAGCAGATAAGCAAGTTAATCATTTTCATCAAAATAAATAGTCAGGAAACAGAAAGAAATGTAATTAGTGACACATCCCACAGGGTCTCCACCGGAGTCTGACTTCTGGTCATTATCACTCCCTTAGGAAGTTGAGCAATACCTCAAAAGATGAAGGATAAAAATTAAAACTACAACCTGGAGACTAGAGTCAGGATTCACCCAGGTGAAAGCGTAGATCGTCATGAAAATTAGATGTAAAACTGGCTGGGTCAACTTCATTGTATGGTACCAGCTAGTAAAGGGCTAGACATTAACTCATTTTGAGAGCAACTGTCTGGGGAAGCCAGAATCAGGGCTGCGCACAGAAAGTCTAGTGGTTTGGAAAGACATGGTGGTAGATTGAGGCTGCTTCAAATGGTGGTCTTCTTCCAACCCCGAGCCCCAGCTAAAGAGTTTCCCAAGGTCCAACACCAAGACTTCCACGACAACTAAAAGAAGAAGGGTCCTGAAGCTCCTCTGTAGCACCTGGGAGACCAATCCCTCCTCCTTCCCACACAGGGGAAGACACCCTTAAGAGGAGCTGGTGGGATCCCCAGAGGGTGGCTGTGCTATGAAACTTGCCCACAGTACCAGTCTCCCAAGGCTGCCTGCCTGCCCTGTTCTCTGTGCTCTCTCCCTCTCTCCAGTGTTCCTCCCTCATTCCTTCTCTCAGGGAAACTGTACTCTGTGTAACTAGAACAAGAAAGCAGAACTTCCACCCCGTGGTAGTGTCTCTGGGACTTGGCAGGTTCCCTGGGTGTGCTGACTTCAGTAGTCGGTGAGGTCCCATTTGTATCAGAGATAGGAGTGGTATTTGGTTCTGGATAAGGAATGCTGGATGAAATGATTCCTCCAGATTAATCTGGTGGTGAAAGCATTGCCTCTAGGGTGAGCCTGACCTTGGATTAAAGGCCACTGACGAGCTATGTGACCTTGGCAACAAGTTAGGAATGCTATGAAAGTTGAATAATAGTGTGTAGAATTAGCACAGTGTCTAGTACGTAGAAAGTACTTAATAGAGTGCCATCAAGTCAATTTTCCGCTCATAGTAACTTCATGTGACAGAGTAGAATACCCCACAGTGTTTTCTAGGCTGCAATCTTTATGGGGCATCCTGGTGGCACAGTGGTTAAGAGTTCAGCTATTAACTCAAGGGTTGGAAGTTTGAAACCACGAGCTACTCCTTGGAAACCCACTGGGCAGTTCTATGCCTGTAGAGTTGCTATGAGAATCAACTCAGCAGTAAAGGGTTTGGTTTTGGCTTGGTTATGCTTCACAAGAGCAGATTTCTAGGTCTTTCTTCCACAGAGCTGCTGAGTAGATGTGAACTGCCAACCTTTCACTTAGCAGCCAGGCGCTTAACTGCTGCACCACCAGAGTTCCATCAATAAATATTATTGTTATTGCTGTTGTTATTGTATCACCCAGAGCTAATGTCTCCAGTAGGAAACAGCCAGGAAACAACCTTTGGAGGAAGGGGTTCTGTATGTCCTTGAAAGCGGTGGGAGGGAACCCATTTAGCAGGAAGCGTGAAGCTGGGGCTGTCCATACACTGGGGCTGACGTGTGCTGCCTCTCAGGCCCGGGTTCCAAGGCTAAGAGGAGGCACATGTCTTCCATCCCGGCTGAGACTCTGCCCAGGAACAGAAAACAGAAGCTGCGTCTCAAGAACAGGGGAGTTCTTGGCCTGGCACCTTCTTGCTGAAGTGCCATGGCCAAGCCACAGAATCAGAAAGAAATAGTAAATTTTTGCTGTTTTAAGTCACTGAGTTTGGGGGTAGTTTTGGTTTTTGTTTTTTTTGCAGCAGCAATTGGTAGCTGTGAGGACAACTCACAGGTAAACATTAGAGGGGCCAGAAGGCAGCTCAGTTAACATCGCTAACTCCCCCATTTCAGAACATAATGCGTATTGATCTTTTGTGCTTTTAATAAAACTTCTGTTTTAAATATACACTGTGGCCAGCATACTTGCAAGTGGGAAGTTGGTGCCAACAACTGAGATTTCCCACAGGTTCCTAATAAGAGGTGAGCCAAGAAAAGAGTTTCATAAACAATGATCATCACTCCCATTGATGGAGAGACTCCCTTGCCATAAGCTCTGCCCAGAGTGCTTTACACTCGTCATTTCATTTTCTCCTTACTAAGACTTTCAATGTAGGAAATGAAAAGTATCTGATTTAACAGATCAGCATACTTGAAGGCTTAGAAAGCAGAAGAATTTGTTCAGGGCCAAACTGTTGCTATGTGTCATGAACCCAGAGCCGGCTGGCTCCAAGATCAGAGTATGTGATCTTTGCCTTAGCGAGCGCACTCTAGAGGAACAGAATCCGTGACGTGTATGTATATGGAGCCCTGGTGGTACAATGGCTAAGAGCTCAGGCTGCTAAAAAAATATCAGCAGTTTGAATCCTCTAGATGCTGTTTGGAAACCCTGTGGGGAAGTTCTACTTTTTCCTATAAGGCCAGGTTTGGTTTATGTATACACTCATAGTATATATGTGTGTGTATGTGTAAACATATATATAAAACCCAAATAAAACCTGTTGTTGAGTCAATTCTGACTTGCAGCGAGCCTACAAGACAGAATGGAACTGTCCCATGGAGTTTCCAAATAGCACCTAGTAGATTTGAACTGCTGACCTTTTGGTTAGCAGACATAACTCTTAACCACTATGCCACCAACGTTTCCATATAGATATAAAAGTCCTGGTGCAGCAGTGGTTAAAGCAATCGACTGCTAACTGAAAGGTTGACAGTTTGAAACCTCCAGTGGCTCTGTGGGAGAATGATGTGAGAGTTTGCTTCCACAGAGACTCACAGCCTTAGAAACACTACAGGGTGGCTATGAGTCTGATTTGACTTGATGGCAGTGAGTTTGGTTTTTGATATGTATCTACATGGGGAGGGAGATTGACTCATGTGACTGTGGGGCGTTGGCATGTCCAAGATCCGTATGACAGGTGACAGACTGGAGATCTTTGCAGGTATTCATTCCAAAATCCAATCTGTAGCTCAGACAAGAAGAAGAAAAATGAAGAGCCCTTGAGTTCTGGCACAACATCTCTTTATGGGAGGTGGAATGTGCTCTAGGGCAGCTGTTTTTCTTTTTCTAGTTCTTTTTTTTTTTTTTTTTTTGGCTTTGAAAGCCTTCCACTGATTGGCTGAAGCCAACCCCACATTATGGACGATAATCTGGTTTACTCAAGGCCAACTGATTCAATCACATCTAACTACTTCATAACAACAACTGGTGTTTGATCACGTAACAAGCACCTGTAGCCTAGCCAGATTGACACATACAACTAACCCTCACACCTTCTAGCCTCATCAGCCTTTCCTGAGCTCCTGTGTTTCACCTGCTCCTCTTGGTTAGGAGAGGGGCTGGAGGGGGCAAGTGAGTATGGGGATTTCTTCCATCTCTCGGGAAGAGGTGAGCAGCACAGCGGAGAGGTTGGGAAGGCAGAAATGTGTATCACTTTCTGGCAGGTGAGTCACCTGGCTTTTTTAGGCATAAGGTCTCCCTCTCCAGGAGCAGTGAGTATTCACTAGAGAAAGAGAACCAGAGATCGGGGTACATTATATGGTCCCACATTCTGGGCTCTTCTTTTCTAACAGCGGAGCTGCTTCTTTGAAATCCACAAGTCGCCTCAAGCCACTGAGAGCCAGAGCTATTCCCTTGTCCTAGAAGGAAGGAGCCTCATTTTTGCCCCTAGTTTAATCTCAGAAGCCTTTCTGGGAGAGTTTAGCTTTGAGCTCTGTTTTGGAAGTACGACAGAGGCAGCTGCCTGAATACTAAGTAGGACATTTTTAGTTTGAGCAGCGACTCTTGAGACACTACAGTGAAAATCCCAGTCAAATGGAGGAGGCAGAAATAGATCTTACTGTACAGCAAAATTACAATTCAAAATAATGTTGATTGGCTTCAACGATGGGCCAAGGTCAGTATGATAACCTGTAACAGAAATAAATGTAAACTCCCAAATTTAGGTGTGAACAATCATTTATTCAAATTTGGGGTGAGGCAGAGCTGACTTGAAAGCTGAATATGAATTGCAAGGTTTGGTTGAACATACATAGACTCAGAATAATCCAGTGGTGAGATGCAGCTGCTAAAAAAGGTCTAGACCTATTTTGAATTGCTTAAATACATATTTATTGTGCCAGTTTGGGTTCAGGGGGATAAAAATGACCCAGTATAAAGCCTGTGTAAAGGCATAAGGAGAACTTCTGGGCTAAGCACTTCTGGGTAATACTCTTTTAAATGCACAGAGTTTGGTTTCCAGGGCAACAGTGGATCACCCAGGCCTTCCTCCAACTGACTCTCTACTCTTATTGGATTGGTCAAGTTCAAGACCACCCTAATTGTATCATGCTTTCAAGGGATAAAACTTCCCCCCAAATTAACACATCCAGATATAGGGGTGTGGCCTCTCTTCCTATTTTCCTTTCCTATGACCAATGTTTCGTTTCCTACTACCAAAGTTTCCTATGACCTATGACCTATGACCAAGGTTGCCCAAGGCAACCTTGGTGGCATAGTGGGTTAAGTGCTACATCTGCTAACCAAAAGGTTGGCAGTTCAAATCCTCCAGGTGTTCCTTGGAAACTTGATGGGGCAGTTCTATTCTGACCTCTAGGGTCGCTGTGAGTCAGACCTGACTAGATAGCAGTGGGTTTTTATCTGTTATGACCAGGCCCAACTTCTTTACTTTCTCTTTTCCTTCCTTCTCTTCTCACGACTGATTCAGGGCCTAGGACCACTCTCTCAAGAAGACTTGGTTTGGAAGGCCAAGGCAAATTATATTTCACATGTCACAGAAGGCAGTCCCTCTTACTCTGTCTCTTTGGTCATTTTGCCCTGGTGCTATCGAGTGGTGTTGGATCTGCCATTTCTCCCATTAGAGGCTAAAGTCTGAGATACAGATTTGGAGACGGAGAAGGTAAGGAGCCATACTGACTGTGCGCTGAGCTCTACGCTGGCTCTGGCCTGCGCCTGGCTAAAGCAGTTTTCTATTGTAATGCCCTGGCTTACTTGAGATACATGTATAAGGTTTTGAACACACTGTCTTAGTTAAAAACACCTAGATTTATCCATGCATGTTTTCTTTGGGAAACCTATGAATATAAGAGGTTTGGATGTTCTTGTCTCACCAGCCTAATACACCATAAAAATGACATCTTACAGCATCAGTTGAGCCACTACCCCTGACACTGATAGGCAAGAGAGTGACCACAGTGATATTACCAAACAGAAGTAGGAACTTGAGACCAAGGCATACAGCATAAACCTATTGCCAATGAGTCAATTCCGACTCATGGTGAACCTAATGGACAGAGTGGAACTGTCCCATAGAGTTTCCAGGGAGCACCTGGTGGATTTGAACTGCCAGCCTTTTTGGTCAGCAGCTGTAGTAGTTAACCACTATGCCACCAAAGGGTATCTAAAACAGCTAATTACATATAGAATAATTTCATGACTGAGGCTGCTAAGTTTGTCTAAAAAGAGGGTAGAGGCTATAAGGAAATGCCCCTAGTGGGATCATCCCTTGGAAAATAAGTCTAAGGATTGGCAGCTTTGCAATTCAGAGTTGCTTAGAAACACAAACTTCCTAGTTGTAACCAGGGCAAACGAATAGCAGCATCTTTTGGAGTGAGGATCCTAAAAGGGAGAAAAAGGAGGGTTACAAATGCCAGCCTCTGAAGGTAGGTACCCAGTGAGGCTTCCACTTACCATCTTGAGGTACAGAAATACATAACGGGACCAGAACATATAAAAGGTAGTAAGATTCTGCAGCATCACCCCTGGCCACCCCGAGTCAAGAAAGAAGAGTAGTTCCCCCTTCTTCCCACAAACCTGCAGTGGGGAGACCCCTTTAACAATGATAAAGTGAGTCTCAGATATCAATTCACCACTCTCAGCTGGACTTGGGCAAGAGCATGCCACCTCAAGTGGGCAGAGGCCACTTTATTAGAAAAGAGCACAGACTTTTGCCCAGGACATGTGGAAAAGAGATAAACACAGGAAACCAATGAATAGATAACTGTTTCCAGGACAGAACAATTGACTGGTGTGAGTTTCTCACCCCTGGCACAGAGACTCAGTATCTACTCAGGTGCTACCGTCTTTTATATCAACACGGCTATCCTGTGAAAGATCACCCTACATGGAAGAGCTGTGGCCGATGAATGAAGTCATAGGAAGTCAATTTTGTATTTTACTTGCAAAGACAAACCCAGAGCTAAACTCCAGAGCTGCTTAGCCCTAGAAGCTCTGCCTACTGAGGCAGCAAGTTCCTATCCACTAGTTTGAGTATTCTTGCTCTGAGTAGAGTTTCATCTAGGTACTGGACGCTTTCCAGCTCTGAGCAGGGGAAAAGACACTCAAAATCCCAACCCCAAAGCTCAGCTCTCAGGAGCAGGCATGGAAGAAGGACCATGAGCAGCTGCCTAACAATGCCAGAGAAATATTCATTGAGCTGTGATCATTGAATGGTGATCTGATGATTGCTTTCTTTCCCAGTCATCTGGAGATGATGTCATCTAATAATTGGACACTTACATGTGGCCAGTTGCCTGCTGGCCTGCTCTGCCTTCCTGGTGTCTCACTGATCAATGGGCTCATCTACAGCAAAAAAGAGCTTGGGGGAACACTTTATTTATTTAGCAAACATATATGCTTGCTATTAGCTATATGCTATTAGCTATGGATGCAGAGAGAAAGGACAGCTCCTGCCTTCAAGGAGCTCACAATCACTAGCTAAATGATGGAGCACTGGAAATCATTTACCCATTTAATCAGCTATTATTTAATATGAGTTCTCTGTTGGGATTGGAGATTTGCAGGGACAAGAAAGATATGGTGTCTCTCCTTGGGGAACTTACATTCTAGTGGGGGAGATGGCCAACAGACAGGTGAAATAAAGGGAAGTAACAAAGTGATGGGGCAGGTAACCGGATGGGTGGGGGTTTGCCTTACAAAGGGTGATCAGGGAGGCTTTCAGACACAGGACAACTAGGTTTCCACCCAAACCTTGAGAAGGAGCCAGCCAAGTGAAGGTGAAACAGAGCATTCCAAGTAAAGAGGTCAGCTACCACAAAGGAAGGAAGGATCTTGTGTGCTAAAGACACAGAGGGATTCACTGTGCCCAGGTGTGGAAGATGATGGTAGAGCACAAAATAAGGTTGGAAAAAGGGCCAGAGGTGTGTCCTTCAGGGCTTTGTAAAATTGAGGAAGATTTCATCATAAGTCCATCGCAAGATCTATGTTCCCAGTCTGAGGACTGGGACAGTTAGGGTTTTAAAAGGACCAGTGATGCATACAGACCAACTAGGATCTCACTCACCAGACTTGATGCCCTCCTGTGAGTCTGATCTGCCCCTCCACTGCTCACCCTCCTGGCTCTGGCCTGCCTTCACAGAGGAGCACACAGGGGGAGATTCTTCTAAGAGGTAGAAGCCTTGGATGCTTTGCAGACTGCTTTGGAGGAATCGAGGTGCCTCAGACGACAGTGGAAAAAATCTGAGAGGCTTGTGGTGATAAGATCTAGGACTCTGTGTCTCTTCCCTCCAACCTCTTAAAAGTCATTGATGGAGCAAGTCTCTGTCTGTCTTTCCCCCCATGTTTTTCCCCCTGTAGCCTCTCCAAAGAAGAGATTGTTGCCGAATTCCTTCACGAAGCTTGCGTTCTTGGAAGGCTTGGGCTTATCAGAGCCAGTGCTGCTGCAGTAACATTTACCACTTCAATTTTGGAAAGGAAGAAGCATAGGAAACTGGTCCAGGCAAAAGGCAGCAAACTTGAGAGCATCTCTGGTTTAATCTTTTCTTCTTTGCTTTATTTTTAAAACTACACTTTGAAAAGATATATGGTCTCCAAGTTTCTGAAAAAGGAAGCAGTAAAGAAACTCCTTCTGGTGTGAATGAAAAGAATTACATAAACCACAGTAAATTTAGTATGAAATGACATCGCCAGCCCCAGAGGAGAAAGATGCTTTCCTATCCTGCATTAGCCATGTTCAAAGATCCGTTATCCTGAGCTCCCAGGCTGCCTGCAACTAAAGGGACACAGACAGCATGATGGGCTGGCCCTTCACATAGGATGGAAGCTGCTGGAACATATTAATTGTTTGACTTGCTTTAGGGCAATGAACTTTTTCAGAAGCTCCTCCTTGTATTTATACTCATATTTTCTTTAATTTCTGAACTGGGACTTAGGCTCCTGCTGATTCCTGAGCTCTGTTAGATCAGAAATCATTCCTCTTGGGGTTTTTCATGGCCCTCACAGTTCCCAAGTTCTGGGACGCTGGCCCCAATGGAGGCTCTCCTGGGCTTCTAGGAAAAGAAGACAGAGTCAGCTGCGGGTTTCAAGTTTGTGTTCTGTAGATTTTCAATTTGTGACCTTTGCCATGTTATATAACATCTCTGGGCCTATAAGGTGATAACGGTAACAAGCCCATACCCACCTACTTACCTAAAAGACTTGTTGTGGTGTTTAAATAAGGAAATGTGTTTGTAATGTTCTTGGCAAAGCAAAGTTGTAATGCCCATAGTCATTTTTAACAAAGATTAAACCAAACCTACTGCGATCAACTCTATTCTGACTCGTTCTGATCCTGTAGGACACCCAGACTGCCCCACAGGGATTCCAAAGAGTGGCTGACTGCTAACCTTTTTGTTAGCAACCTGAGCTCGTTTTTTCTTTTTTTGTGATTATGTGAAAGTATACAATCCAAATTAATTTTGAATGCCCACTTATCTGCTGGTGACAGCACAGCCCTCCTTTTCGTTCTATATTTGTTGTCATGGTTTGAATTGTGTCCCCCCAAAAATGTGTGCAGCCACGTGGCTGCGATATGGTTCCCAGTATCTTGGGACTGTCCTCCATTGTGTGGTTTTGCTAACCTGTATGTTAAAGGATTAGGGTGGGGCTGTGAATTCCTGCTGTGGGGGGAGTTTCCCTGGAGTATGGCTTGCCCCACCCTTAATGCTTTTAGCTTGCAAGGAATAAAAGGAAAAAGAAACAAAGGACAATTTGAAAACCTCGCTACCATCCAGAAAGCAGCACTGGGAGCAGAGCGCGTCCTTCAGACCAGAGGTTCTTGCGTGAGGACGCTCCTTGGACAAAGACTGATGCAATACCGGACTTTCCTCCAGAGCCGACAAGGGGAAAGTCTTTCCCTGGAGTGGACACCCTGAATATGGACTTGCAACCTACTGGACTGTGTAAGAATAAATCTTTCTTTGTTAAAGCCATCCACTCTGTGGTATTTCTGTTAGAGCAGCCCTAGCTGACTAAAACACTTGTAGTGTCCTCTTAACAAACTCCTGTCCCCTCCTCTCTACCCACTTCTCTCCCATCTAGATAGAGACCAGTCTGGGCCGACTCATAGCAACCTTAGAAGACAGCCTATAAATGCACAGAACCATAAAGTACACACACCATATGGTCATACTGTGGCCCTGAGTCTAGTCCGTTTTTGTTTGAAGAGTTGACCTCAGTAGTGTTTTCTAGTCAGGGGCAGCAGCAGACCTAAGGGCCATGCTCCCAGAGGATCCCCCAGGCTGTCACACCATCAATTACTGTCTTTTGGTAGTTATTGAGTTGCACCCCTCTTTTACTCTTGTTGTCACAGGGACTCAACATTGTGTGCCCCATCATGGCTGCCTTTGGTGGTGGCCGGGCACCATCTGGTTCTTCCAGTACATGTTGATACAGTCTTCCATTCACATGGATCTTTCTGTCTCCTCAGGTCTTTTTCACTTGTATCTTTGTTGTTCTCAGTCATCATCTGTTCCGGATGAGCTGGGACCACTTGGTGTACCCCAGATGGCAGCTTGCTGGCTTTTAAGAGCCCAGATGTCACACACCAATATGGCATGCAGAAGACTCTGTTAGCAAGAAGAGTCTGAGCTCTTAACCACTGTGACACCAGGCCCTTTAATCAACTGCTCTGCAAATATCTGTCATCTCCTTCTGTCTGGAATGTTAAATCTTTTCCAGATGAGACTGTGTGGGCCTCATAATGTAGACTCTTAGCCAAAATGTTTATTCATTCATTCAAAAAATATTTATTGAGTTTTCCTGTGTGCCAGGTGCCAAAATAGATTCTGCTGATAAAAAATATAAATAAGACACCATCTCTGCCATTTAAGGCTTCATTGATACTGGACAAGACAGACACGAAAGCAACCTTACAGGCTGGAGCAGACTACAGCATAAACAGGCAAAAGGATGTCATAAGACTGGGTTTTCTTGAGCTGTCCTTGGTTTCTGTGAGATGAAGAACCTTAGAAGTAGCTAGAGACTTCTGTGGAGTTTGCTACAGTGGGGTACTAAAGACACTGGGGAAAGGCTGTAGATCTATCACCGAGACTGAGACTTACTGAGAGTTGTACCTTGATTTCAGGGTCCATGGCATCAGTGGAATCGCAAGTGAGGCTAAGTTCACCAGTGGAAAAGATGGGAGATGTACGAACTGACCAAATTCAAAGAAAGAGCTTAAGTCATGAGTTACACAAGGATGTTGATGCTAGCTGCCTTCGAGTCATCCCCGACTCATGGAAACGCCACGCACAGTGAAACGGAACACTGCTAGGTCTTACATCGTCCTCGTGATCGGTATGATCCATAGGGTTTTTCATTGGCTGATTTTCAGAAGTAGGTCACCAAGACTTTCTTCCTAGCTCGTCTTAGTCTGGAAGCTCCGCTGAAATCTATTGGGCATCATAGTAAGACATAGACCTCCAGTGACAGATAGGTGGCAGCTGTGTAAGAGGTGCATTGGCTGGGAATGAAGAATCCTACCACTGAACCACCGCTGTCCCAAGCCATACACTTGGTTTAAAATACCAGCAGGACAAAGGACCATGAAGGCAAACATGTGGCTCTTGAGACGAGAGAAGCTGGAAACCACTCATCTGGAGACTGAGATGTCTTCTCCTTCATGAGGCTGCTTAAAGCTTCTCCCTTTCTTCTTTCATCTTAGGGAGGGGCAGTGTAAGGCACAATAGGAAGGACTGAGCACCTTTTGTTTGGGAGACTGGGATATTCTAAGAGAAGTATTGCACTATTGAAAAAGAGCAAGTACTAAACCAGATGGGACATTTGGCTGCTTTCTCCCACCCCTCCCGTCTTTTTCTGGGAAAAAATACAGGGTTGGTTATAGACCATAGAGCTCATTTTCTCTCATGTCTGAGTTATAATAATTTTAAACTTTGCCATCACTCTTCCCATGAGGATATGCTCAGTAACTAGCACAGTGCCTGGTACAATGTAGCACTTAGTAAATGCCCCAAGTCTGCATGGAAACAAAGACAAGTTGAGGGGCAACAAGAAGTCCTGCCTGGCTCTCTGGGTCCCATTTATGAAAGCTGTAATCAAGTCAACATGTTTTTTTTTTTTTTTTTTTTTTTGGTACATGATACAGCCTTGGGCCCACAGCCATTTATTCTCCAATGTTGACAGCCAGATCACACCCAGAATTTCTCTGTTCTTGGGGGGAGGAGACAGGTAGTGGTTCTATCTGGAGCTGTTGCCAGCATCCATTCGTAAACCACATTCCCAGTAGTGGATCAATTTCATTCCTTGCCTACAGGTCCCCACCCTGGCCACACATACACGCTCCCCAGAGACACATGCAGCTGAGCTGAGATCCATGTTAGGGTGGGAGTTTTCAGAGCAGAAGCCTGTCTAGTCTGGTTCCATGATGAAGAGGAGGTATGGGGGGGTGAGAAGGAGTGGCAGGGAAGTCTGCATCATACTCTGAGGGAGATGACACACTGACCTCTGTAGTCAGAATAGACTGTCCTCTTGGGAGGGGCAGAGGCAAGATCATTCCTGAGAAACACTTTATTCTTCAAGAGTCTTGTGCTTAACATTTTTCCTGGACTTGTGAGGTAGTCTGTGTCTCCTGCCTGGGGCAGGTGGGAATTAGGGAGAAGAGAAGGGTGGGAGTGTGGAGATATTATCAAACACTGGAGGAGGAGGGTGCTATAATATCACAGACGTGTGGGAGCTTCACTGGTGAGAAGTCTGGAGGAGGACTACAGAGCTTGCATCCTATTTCTGGCTTTAATAACAGCCCTGGTGACAACCAACATGAGAGAGGCAT
The DNA here is from genome assembly GCA_028571685.1 of Heterohyrax brucei. Lineage (NCBI taxonomy): Eukaryota > Metazoa > Chordata > Mammalia > Hyracoidea > Procaviidae > Heterohyrax > Heterohyrax brucei. The sequence goes on from CM053145.1 coordinate 38,592,564, forward strand.
AGGCAGGCGCATGTGCCAGGGAACAGTGGCACCTTCTGCGTGCAATGGGAATTTTCTATGAGGTTTTGGTGGCCTTTAAGGCAAGGGTGGGGTAGAAATGTGGGATGCAATTTTAGTAGCAAGAAAGCACAGATGCCTGAAAAAGAATGGAAAATGGTGGGAAATAGCTGCCACAAGACTTCAGAGGAGTCAGTAGAATTCAGCTGAACAGACTGAGTGTGAGTAGAGGGTAGTGGTTCAGAGTAGCAACTTTGCCACTTTCTAGCGTGAGTCTAAGAGTGACTCACCTGACCTCTCTGGGCCTCAGATGCCTTTTCTGTAAAAACGAGAATAATAATAGTACTTAACTTCAAGGAGTGTGAAGATTTAATAAATCAATAAAAAGCAAACCAAACCTCTTGCCATCAAGTCAATTTCAACTCATAATGACCCCTTATGTTATAGAGAAGAACGGCATCAAGGGGTTTCCTTGGCTGTATTCTTTATGGGGTAGACCTGATGGCATAGTGGTTAAGTGATACATCTGCTAACCATGAGGCTGGCAATTCAAATCCTCCAGGTGCTGCTTGGAAACTCTATGGGGCAGTTCTACTCTGACCTATAAGGTTGCTATGAGTCAGAACTGACTTAACAGCAGTGGGTTGTTTGGGGTTTAATATTTAGGGAGGAGATCTTGTAGTACAGCAGTACAGCTTGACTGCTAACTAAAAGGCTGGCAGTTTCAATCCACCAGCCACTCTGTGGAAACCCAATAGTACAGTACTGCTGTGTTCTGTAATGTTACTGTGAGTCAGAATCAACTTAATGGAAACAGGTTCTGTGTTTTTGTTGCTGTTAATGTTACAGAAGCAGATCCAAGACCTTTTTCCACGAACATTTCAGTTAAAAGTTGAGCACAGACCATTTGTATCCCTCAGGGACCTAAGTAAGTATCTATTTACAAAGGGCATAGAACAATGACTGTGCACATAATAAGTAATCAAGAAATATTAAGTATTATTATAGTAGGAGGAAACCCTGGTAGCACAGTGGGTAAGTACTACAACTGGTAACCAAAAGTTGGCAGTTCAACCTACCAGGTGTTCTTTGGAAACTCTATGAGACAGTTCTACTCTATCCTACAGGGTCATTATGAAACAACTTGACTGCAGTGGATTTGAGTTTTTTGGTTTATTATAGTGGGAAGGACATTGAGGAGAAAAGAGAAGATAGGGTTTTAGTGCTGACTTTTCCAACAACTGAGTGCCTCTTTTGGCCTCAGTTTCCTTATGTGTAAAAAGAAGATGAGGGCTAGATAATCTCAACATCTCTCCTAGCTATAGAATTTGCCTTGATTTAAGTCAAGATCTCAGTCGCAATCATCTACATAGACCTCATAGAAGACTAATCCCAACTAAACCAACCCCATTGCTGTTGAGTTGATCCTGACTCATAGTGACTCTGCAGGACAGAGTAGAATTGTCCCATAGAGTTTCCAAGGAACATCTGGTAAATTTAGTAGCATTGCCCAGTTTGGGTCCATGACCTGGAGCAGTCGAGTCGATGAAACATATTCCAAGTTAGAAGGAGGAAGAAGGCTTATTACGATATGTGATGCCACTGGAGACTAGACAGCAATGTGGGCTGTTCTCCCTGGAGTCTCAAAAGTCAGTTTTTACATCAGAGTTTATATACCGTTTCAACAAGGAATACATTATGTTTTTAAGCACATAGCCCACAGATAACTGTATACATCACAAAATAGTCACAAGAAACTCTTTATTAAACTACAGATACGTATGTCAGACACCTAGACTCTAATCTGCATGTTTGTAACAGGCAAAGCAAAACATGCAAAAATTTCTCAGCTAGTGAAACTGGCCTACCACATCCACTCTGACTGAGATAGGGAGCAAGAAAGAAAGTTGTGAATACAAAAATGCCAGGCAGCCTTCCTAGCTTCTGCTTTCCAGGCTGAAGGCTGTCTTTCAGGAGAGCCAAGAAGAGGAGGGAGAACAAGGCCGGGGGCTCTGTGCTCCTTTGGAAAAAGTCCAGTGCAAAGGCCAGAGTAGTTGGTGTAGTGAAAAAAAAAAACAAACTTGCAGATTATGTAGAGTATCATTGTGGCATCAGTCATGTGACGCTCTCAGTTGCCCATTTTGAAAAAGAGAAAACATGGTGAAAGGTATTAGGATAACAGTAGCCACAACACTTCACCACTATGCCACCGGGGTTTCCCATAGAAGCCTAGTCTGCCTCCAAATTATCTTACAGATACAATCCTTTGGCTTAATCATTTTCAATAATCCTCCGCTCCCTTCTATGGAGCAACTAGCTCCTGGGAGTGGTTGGTAGGTGTAAGTCAGTAGTACATTGGAATTAATTAATTATTCCAAAAATGCACTGTTCCTGGGCAACATAAGGACACTTATTGCGGGAGGTTTGGGGCAACAGCAGAGGCAAAGAGATTCAGATAGAATGGAAATGGAGGAATCATGGATTTCAACATCTACCTCGTACATGGTTTTATCTAGGTTAGGCCCTGACCTAAGTGACTCTCCTAAAAGAATCTGGATGTAGATTAGATTCAAGCAAGAACCCAGTTAATAGAAGATGGGTGGAACAAAAACTTTGGACGGTATGTAAGTTTCCTAGGTCTCCCTAACCAGTTACCACAAAGTGGGTGACTTAAAAAAAGAGAAATGTATTCTCTTGTGGTTTTAAAGGTTGGAAATTTGAATTGTGGGCATCAGTAGGGCCATGCTGTCTCTGATGACTCTAAGGGTAGATCTGTCCTTGTCTCTTACAGCTTCTGGTAGAGCGATCCCAAATGGTGCTCGGCTCGTGTAAGCATAGCTTCATCTTTGCTTCCATCTTGACGTGGCAGTCTTCCCTCCGCATCTCTCTTCTTTCTTGTGTGTGAGCATCTTTTCTCTTCTTATAAGGGTATCAGAAAAAGATTAGAAACCACCCTAGTGACCACATCTTAACTAATTGTTAGGTTCTGCAGGGTCGATTCTGATTCATAGTGACAACCATGGAGTTTTTTTTTTTTTTTTGCTGTAATCTTTTTGGAAACCAATTGCCACATTTTCATCTCTCACTTATTTGCTGAATGAGTTTGAACCACCGAAGTTTGGGTTGGCAGTTGAGAACTTAACCATCGAGCAACCAGATCCCTTAACTAATTATATCTACAAAGATCCTATTTCCAAATAATTTCACATTCACAGGATCCAGGGGTTAGGAGTTAAGCAAATCTTGTGGGGGGCACAATTTTGCTTGCAACAAATGGATAGCCTAGGAAGGCTGAGACCGGGCAATGGACTAGGTGAGTTCTTGTGGTCCTGTCGACACCTCTGAGCCATGCAGAATCAGCATTCTACCAGGTCATCTGGTCTCCTCTAGGAGTGGAGATCTGCATGTTCGTGTCCATCCTCTGTGTCCATAAGACTATACACCTCAGAAGCGCTGTGGCTTCTAGAATAAAAGCTTAATTGACTTTCCACAGAGAGCCCGGGGAAGGGATGCGTTACAGAGTGACTCAGCCACGTGCTCCTCACTGGTCACCGCAAATGTGTCTCAGAGAGTGTCTGAAGTGATCTATAGCCAACAGGCAGAAATGGGAGTGACTCAGCTGACAGAATCTTATCAAGCAAGCCAGAGGCTGAGTACTCAGCAAGTAGTCTGGAGTCAGCTGAGAGGAAAGTGGGAGGGAGGAAAAGGAAAGGGAAAGCAAGATGCAGGAATTCCAATGGGTTGTCCACTGGATACCTCCTTTCCACAACTCTAGCCCAAGAAAAGAGATCAATGATGGAAATAAATCTGTGAGTCACCACTCAGAGGCCAGAGGCAGAAAGAAGTCAAAGGACATGAGATTCTCTTAAGTATTCTTGTTTTCCCATCAGCTGAAAGGAAATCCAGGACAGCAAAGTCATTTTCCCATTCTCTCCCGCTACCCTCGTATAGCATGAAGCAGGCCCCATCCAAGTGATGAGCATCTGTCCCAGACCAAGGAAGCTTAGGTGTATGTAGATTCAATTGTGTTCCCCTGAAATATGTGTAGGGGGAGGCAATGCAATCCATTCATGTTGCTACAGCTACTAATCAAAAGATCAGCAGTTTGAATCTACCAGGTGCTTCTTGGAAACTCTATGGAGTTAGTTCGCTTCTGTCCTTTAGGGCTGCTATGAGCTTATTAACTCAATGGCAAATGGCAACGCATTTGGTTTTTTGTTTTTGTTTTTCGATTGGAATATGTGTTGGAATCCTAACTCCTGTACCTGTAGATCTGATCCTGTTTGGAAATAGGGTTTTCTTTCTTCTGTTAATCACATTCTCTATAAAACCAAATACCAAACCCATTACTCTGGAATCAATTTCTACTCACAGTGATCCTATAGGACAGAACACAACTACCCTGTATGGTTTCCAAGGAGAATCCGGTGTATTCAAACTGCCAACACTTGGTTAGCAGCCACAGCCCTTAACCATAACAGTTGGAATCAATTCAACAGCAACAGGTTTGGTTGAGATCTCTAAGTAGAGTGGTTTCTAAATCTCATCACTTCTGAGTTGTAAAAAGAACAGATTAACACATGATACACCATTCCAGGGGAAGACAATGTGAGGATTGGCTGTAAACCAAGGATCCAAGGAAAAAAGAAATGCCCGAATTGCCTGTAAGGAAGGAATGAAGGTAGCTGAGATGCTAATTTGGACTTTGAGTTGCCAGAACTATGAGAAAGCAAATGTCTGTTGTTTGAACCTGCCCACTTGTGGTAATTCTGTTACAGCAGCAGTAAGACACTCAGACAGAAAGTAATGGGAAAGAAGCATTCATATAATCACTTATCAAGGCATTCATTTTTTTCAGCATCTATTGAAATTCTTCTGTGTGCCAGATGCTGGGCTAGGTATTCAGGACACAAAGAGCTATTAGACACTGTTTTTGCAGGGGATGTGGACAAGAGAATCAGCTGTGACTTATGCAGCAGAATAGTACAATATGTAGAAGGAAGCAGCAAATGTTGGAAGTGCACAAGCATGGAGCACCTAAGTCAGTGCTTGGGCTTGGGACAGAGCACACTGATCAGAATCTTGAAGGAAACTAAGAGTATTTATATGGGCAAGGAAGCTGTGAGCAGGCCTTTGGGGCCTAGGAGGCATAAGTGGAAAGGTATGGAGATGCGAAAGACTGTGGTGGATACATGCAACTGCACACACAGGGTGTCAAAGGAAGAGTGGGAAATAGAAGCCGACAAGATTTGGAAGAGCTGGCTGTGGGCAGGAGAGGGGTGTGAACACAGCTGCTCTCTAGAAAGAAGTTTCTGCTGCAGTGTGAAGAATGGATGAAGGAAGGCCATGCTGGATGCCCAGTGTCTGCTTTGGAGGAGCTGGACTAAGCTTGGGAGTATGGAAGCTGTGGGATGGATTCCTGTGGAGCCCACAGGACTTGATATGCATGGAATGTGTGGAATGCGGTTCAGGGAAGGGAAGACAGAACAAGAAGGAGCAAGGAAGGGAGGAGAAGAGGGAAGAAAGGGAAAGGAGGGCTATGGAGGGAATATCCGTCTACTATTCTGGCTAAGTGCTACATCTGCTAACCAAAAGCTCAGCAGTTTGAATCCACCAGGTGCTCCTTGGAAACTCTATAGAGCAGTGCTACACTGCCCTATAGGGTTGCTATGAGTCAGAATCAACTTGACAGCACTGGGTTCGGTTTTATTAGTTGTATTTTTATTATTATTATGGGAAAAAGTGCCCATGAACTCTGTTAATTAGTGGGTCATAGTCTGTGAGTTAAAAGGGACCTCCAGTGTGACTTATTTCACCATTCCACCCAATACAGGCCTGCCCTCTGCAGCAAACCTCGCCAAGTGCCTTAATTCATTCAGTTCATCAACACATAATTATTGAGCACTAACCTAAAGTTCAGCTGTTCAGATTCTCCAGGCAGTCATTGGAAACTCTACCAGGCAGTTCTACCATGTCCTACAGGGTCACTATGAGTCAGCATTGACTCGATGGCAGTGGAATTTTTGGGGTTACCATGTGCCTGACACTGTGCTAGGTTCTGGGAACATGATGTTGAAAAAGGAGCATGGAAAAGAAGATAGAGGATAAAAGAATGAAAGAAATTGGAAAACAAAGCCAACAGATGAAGGCTTAAGAAATAAAGTTTATGTAACACCTTCATGTATATTGGAATCCCCAGGTGGTACAAACAGTTAAATGTCTAACTGCTAAATGGAAGGTTGGAAGTTTGAGTCTACACAAGAGGCACCTTGGAAGAAAGGTCTGGTGATCTACTTCCAAAAGTTCAGCCACTGAAAACTCTCCAGAGGCCATGACATTCCCATAAGTTGGAGTCCATGGCAATTTTTTTCATGTATTATTTTTAATCCCTTCAAAACATGAAGCAAGTTGCTATAGTCACCCCCACCTTATGGAAGAGGAAACAAACTCAGTGAGACTTAAGTCTACTTGCCCTGATACTCAGTGACTAGCAGGGCCAAGGCTCAAATCCAAGTCTGTGACGCAAGGACCAAGAGCTTGCAGACAGACTCCTGACCCACAGCACAACCAAAGTAAAAAAGAGGCAAAGTGAGCTTCCTGTTAGGGAACCAAGTGAAAACTTGGCACTTGCCTGAAAGTTTGCATAATAATAGAGTCTATCCCAGAAGTAAAGATGTCCACACAGATTCTATGATTTCCAGAACAGGAGGTTCCAACCTGGGTGCTCAGAAGCAGAAATAAAGTTTTCCTAAGCCCTTCTTGGTGTTACAAAGGTCTAAGTGCTTGGCCACTAACCAAGAAGCTGGCAGTTGGAGCCCACCTAGAAGCACCCAGAAGAGGTCACAACCTCGAAAACACTGGGGAGCACAGTTCTACTCTATACACGTGGGGTCACCATGAGTTGGAATCATTTATTGTTTTTGTTTTTAAGCCCATCTCCTTATTTTAAGAAAACCTATCTATCTGGGGCTAGGATTATATTTACTTTGGGTTGGATGCTGCTTAGCTGGAGCTGGTACAAAGCTCTGATTGGCTGCTCTGTATATTTTTCATAAAAACAAATACAGTTAGAAGATGGAATCTTTCAAACCACAGGAGCTATTTGGGCAGGGGTCAGGAAATAATGCAGCATCTTTGGTTTTGGCAAGTCTGGGAAACCTTGCCTTGCTTGCTTCTGGGGAAGCAGCCAGAACTAGAGGAGCAGGAGAGCTGAGCCTGGGCATCCTGGAGGCAGCATTCTACCCCTCACAGGATGCAGGGGAGGGGTGGGGGTGAGGTTGGAGATTATGCCAAAAGCAATAGAAAGTCTGTCTAAGATCAGACCGCAGTTCTTAGGGAGTCTTACCCATTATCATCAAACAGATTAAAAATCGTAGCGACCTTACAAGACAGAATAGAAGTGTCCCCATAGGGTTTCCAAGACTTTAATTTTTATGCAAGTAGACTGCCACATCCTTCTCCCATGGAATAGCTTGTGGGTTCAAACTACCATCCTTCCGGTTAGTGGCTTAGCCCTTTAACCACGCTTAGCCAAGAAGGTGCCTTTCTTAGGGAGCAGGGCCTATGTATAGAGGGTGCTTTGTGAAGGCCTAGTTTTATTCTGTTTCAAAAATATGTTCTTTTTTTATCTCTTTCTCTCACTACACTGATGATGTTCACCTTCATTTTACTTTCTTAAGTGTGATTTGAAAGAAAGAGCCTCAAAAATTCATATTGTGCAAAATCATGTGCGTCATACAGCTGCAAGCAGAGCTTAAACACTCACCTCTTCTTTTTCTCTTTGGCTTCCTTGAAGAATTTGTGGTTAAGGGCTATGGCTGCTAACCAAAAGGTCAGCAGTTCGGATCTACCAGCCACTTCTTGGAAACCCTGTGGGGCAGTTCAAAGTATAAGGTCACTGTGACTCAGATTCGACTGGACGACAACAGGCTTGGTCTGGTTTTTATAGTGTGAGTGTAGGTCGACTCGACGGCACTTGGTTTGGCGGTAGGTCTCCATTTGTGGAAATGTGTGCATCTGCGTTGCACGTAAGATGCCCTGAGAAGCAGTCTCTGAGACAGGACATAGTGAGAGAGTGCTTATGGGATCAGCATCTGTGGACGGGAAGAGATAAATAGGAGTGGGCAGCGGGGAGAAGCTGAGCTGCAATGCAATCCCAACAAAGACACAGTCAACCTCCTGGGGAGCTCTGGAGCTGGAATGGCTCCTGATGTTATCTCACTGGGGCAAGGACACCAAGCCTTAGTCAACCATTTGATTCCAGCTGCTGTCCCTGAAAGGAGGTATAACCTAGCAGTCATTCTGTGAAGTGCACTGTCTTCTGGCTTCAGTCCCAGCAATCCTTTGTTACTAGCAGAAGACCTGGGCAGCATATCACTGCTACACGTGTCAGTGTCTCCTACAGAAAGTGTGTGTCTGTGTGTGTCTTGAGTATACTGACATGTGTCTGTGGTATGTGCGTTGAGTGTTGTTGCTGTATGTTGTGTGTCTGTGCAATCTGAGTAATGAGGTGTGGTGACTTACCTATACTCACATAGATGCTCAGAGGTAGAAGGATGAAGTGAGGCTCCTATGGCAGAAGTGTACTGTCTCAGCCCCAGGAAGCTCAAGCTGTCTTTTGGACAGCAGACTTGAGTGAAAGCCATGAACTTATTACCATGATGGGATAACAGCTGCACACACACCGCTGCACACACACCACTGCACAACCTCTGTTATACACAGTGGTGCCTGAGACTCCTAGACAGTGGGCAGGGACTAGGTTTTATTCTTTCATCATTTTGTATTCTACCCATCTCAATGCATACAATGTAGTAGCTGCTCGATACATGCTTGTTGAATGAATGAATGGATAGATGGATGAATAATATTGATGTTTACCTTCCCAAGACTCCTGGAGTAGTCACCATGACCTTCATTCAGAGTCCCAAATGGCCTATTTTCACATAGGAGATGGAAGAGGGAAGAAATAAAACAACAAATTTAATACATTTGTTAAGCTTCTATATGTATAGTACCATGTCGGGCCCTTGCATACATATTATCTTACCCAATCTCATTTTTAAAAGAGTTATCTCAAATGAGCAGATATCACTGCATTAAAGGGTGGACCCACTATTTCCTGGTGCCCGTACACAAAGGCATTAAGTACAGTGCGTGTGAAACGGCTTCTGCAATTTCTGCCTCTACTTATTCCCAGAAGGTCTGAAAAAGAAAACAACATCAAGACTTCTGAAGACTTTAGAAGGCTTTCAGCCTTTCCCTTTTGTGAAACATAGAATCAGGAGAATATTAAGAAGAGTGCAGGAGTCTAAAAATATCTTCAAAGTGTATGTAAATTTGACACACAGAAGGATACTGGTCTTCGGGCTCCAGGTTCTCAGGTCTGACTGGGATGCCCTTGACATAGAGATTCAGACATTCTCAGAACACACCCACTATTTGTAACCTTTTGAAAAACCTTCATAATTGTGTTTCATATTCTTTAAATTTATCACCTCTGAAAGTTGAGCTACAGTAGGCTACTGAGGTCATTGAACAGCCCCCAGATACTGGTCCTCCCCCAGCCTCTTGGGAGAATAGTATGAGGTAAGAGACATCCATCCTTGGAATAACAGATGCCTTTGAGAGGGGCTGTATACCCAACATTAGTATTTTAATAGGAAAAGAATCAAAAGATCACTCAACCAACACCCAGTAACAGCACCATTTCAATCAGCAGTGCAGCTCATAAAAGTCTAGATGCCACTTACATTGCATAAAAGCAATTCCTAATTGAGAATTAAGCAAAATTTTATCTGATGTGATTCTGAACTTTACCCTTTAAAATAATGCCAAGTTCAGAAACACATTTATCTCCATGATTCAGTCCAACAGATTCTATACATCAGTGGGTAGTTTTCCCTCACAGCAGACTCTGTGCCTTTCTGGTTTGCATAGGAAAACAAGAAGGTGTCACTTTGCCAAAGACTATGGTGCAAAGTTAATTGACTCTGGAGAGGCAGAGGGCAATAGCTGACCAAATTTTAACCTTAGTTGACCTAAAGCAGGGCTGTGGCCAGGGTTCTCTGATTTTTCACCAACATCTACTAAATGTAAGGTAGTTCTTAGTACTCTGGAAGCTGGCTACCAGACCTTATCACTATGGGTAACCCATACTTGCTACAGAGTTGAACTGTGTCCAAAAAATCCTAGTCCCTGTGACCTTCTCTGAAAATAAGGTTTCTGAAGATGTTGCCAATGAAGTTAACATAAGGCCATACTGGAGCAGGTGGGTGATAATCCAAGATGGGTGATGTCCTTATAAAAGAGGAGACCTTACAGAAAAAGACAGAGGAAAAGTACTGTGTGATACCATAAGCCAAGAAACACCCAGAGCCACCAGAAACTAGGAGGGGGCCACAAAACAGACTCCCCCTCAAAGCCTCAAGAGGACTCAACATGGTCAGCCTTCTAACCTCAGATTCCCAGACACCAAAATTATCAGAGGAAAAATTTTTGTTGTTTAAAGTCCCCCACTTTGTGGTGTTTTGTTGCTGCAGCAGCACTAGGAAACTAATACACAGCTTTTACTGAACTGATGGCACAATCTTACCAGAAGTAGGGGTGATCTTGAGAAGCACATAAGACAGCTGGTCAGTTACTCTCAAAAAGGAAAGCTCACTATCAGTCATGTTACATTCGAGTAGTCAGGTTCTGTAGAGGGTCTTCAGGATCCAGTGCATAAGATATGAACTTCTCCATTCTCCAGAGCAATTCATTTCGTTACCTTCGGAGTCTACATCCAGTTCAACCCGGGGGGCCCTAGAAGACAAGGTCCTGGTCAAAATTATGGTCAGCAGTAATATTAACGTAAAAGTAGGTACTCAAACTCTTCCAAGTTGATGTCATCTCATCCTCATATTAGGTATAGAACTCTTGAGATGTCAGGTGAAAACCTAGTTAAGCTTATGAACAAACACAGTTTCCTTGGAACCTTTTGCCACTGCTTATAAACCCTCTTGGAGCCTACTTCCTTGCAGAGCTGGAGTGACCTCAACCTGGGAAGATGACAGCTTAGTCCCTTACTGTTCATAGCTCAACATCACCTTTGCCTCATCTTCATTTGGTAGTGAAGGCTTGTTACACTCATATTTATGCATGTACGGTTGCATCACAACTGGTTAAATTCACGAGTATGGTTTTCTCCTCCTAACACACACATGCACACACACGTTTTATAAAAGTACGTCCTTCAGCAATTTTAGACCAGACCTTTGCTTTCCAGATTGCCACAATTCCTGCCAAATCTTATTGCCACACGTCTATTTGGCTTCATTTATTTACTTTATCTGGCTGCTATATATGCTTGAATTTGTAAAATCCTCCCCAAATTCTCTAAATTTTAACCTATATTAAATCTTATTCCCCAGAAGTGAATATACTAGAGCAACAAGTGGTTCCTACAGGGTACCAGACTGTGGCTACAGCCAATAGGCAAATTAGTAGCATAATCTAAGACTACCCACTTTCTTCCCTCTAATTTAAAAAGTACAGATGGAGGTAGAAGGGAGGGATCCTAAGGTTGGTCACAGTGCTTTTCTGATGCTACTTTCTGACAGTGATAACTGTTCCTGAGTGCTCCATTCAGTTTTAACTAGAAAGCAAATGTTCAAGTGTTGCTGATAACCCACTACAGTTGATTAAATGTATTTACATCTAGCAGATGGCATAGTGGTTAAGTGCTATGCCTACTAACCAGAAGGTCGGCAGTTTAAATCCTCCAGACACTACTCGGAAACTCTGTGGGGCAGTTCTTATCTGACCTATAGGGTCACTATGAGTTGGAATCAACTGCATGACAGTGGGTTTTGTTTTTTGGTTTAACATACGAATATTGATTAATTGTAGTAATATTAACTCTAGGGATCAATTATAGTAATTACTCTCATTCTCTGCCCATAGAAAACATTGCTATTTCATAATGCTACTCTTTCTTTTGGGTGGCCTAGTGAGCCCTCAGGAACCTGTGGACAGTGTTTGAGGCAACTATTACTAATCAGTTGAGATACAGTATATTTGACATGTCTGCTTCATAGCCAGGCTTCTTCTACCTTTGGTAAGGATCTAGGAACGGGGTCAAAAGGAGGGGTAGCTGGCATATATTTGTGTTGTAGAAAAAACAGGGTGCATGTGTGGTCACTGCTCATCACTAGCCATGGTTTCCTACATGTGCTTTTGTGCAGTCTAAGCACCTGACCCACTGGAAATCTGAGGCAGTCCTGCTGGGAACACCCTTTCCTTCACTTTGTATCAAGCAATTAGTCTTCTCTCTCTCTCTCTTTTTTTTTCCTTTTTCTTACAAAGCTACAAGAAGCCATAAGCACAAGATAACCTCTGGGACTATCAAGCTTGCTTCCTGAGTTGACGTAAGGCTGTTGTCTCATAAATTGTTTCTCTCTAGCTTTCACTTAAGTACAATCTGAGGATGCACTCCCCTTTTCCTGGAATTTTATTCTTTCTCTTTTTTACATTTTTTTATTATGATTAAGTGAAAGTATACATTCCAAGTCAATTTTGCATACCCAACTCTCTACAACTCTATCTGCTCTCTCCACACTGCAACAGCACATTCCTCCTTTTCACTCTTTACTACTAGTATCCTCCCAAGAAACACCTGTCCCCTCCTATCCTCCTTCTCCTCTCTGCTATAGAAAGAAACCCATAGGACAGCCTTCTATAAATGTATAAAACCATAAAGTATACTCACCACATGCTCACTCTGTGTCCCAAAGGGTTGATCTCAGTGCTGGTTTCAGGCCTAGAGCAACAGCAAATCTAGGGACCACATTTCCAGGGGACACTTCAGGTCACTGGACCATCGGTTCTAGTCTTTTAGAGTAGTACTTGATGTTCCCTATTAAGGCTGTCTTCGGTGGTGGTCAGGCACCATCTGGTTCTTCTGGTCTGCTACATCAGTACTCTCCCAATCACAAGAGTCTCTCTGTCGTCTGGGTTCAGTTTTCCTCTTGTCTTTGATGTTCTTGGTCATCACCTCTTCCAGGTGAACTGGGACCAATTGACATTCCTCAGATGGCAGCTTACTGGCTTTTAGGACTCCAGATGCCACTCACAAACACTCCCTTAGCAAAAGGGTAGTTATGCCAGTTGACCTCGATGTCCCCTGAAAACATGGGCCCCAGACCTTTGTCCCTACTACTCCACCCTTTGAAATATCGGGTTGAATTTAGAAAATCTTTTAGTTTATGGCATAGTCCACTTATCCTGGCCTGCTTTCTGTTGAGTGTTATCACACTCTTCACCTAATTGAATTCCCATCGACTATCTAATCTGTAAATTGGACGTGACTCCATGGCAGTGGATATGTAAACTGTGAGCAACCCTCTCCCTGCCTCCCACTCTTGTAGCCATCAGAGTCTTTTCTTCTGTGCATCAGTCCTTTTTTAAGCCCTTGTAAAAGTGATCTCATATAATACTTGTCCTTTTGCAACTGACTGATTTCAGTCAGCATAATGTCTTCTAGTTGAAACCAGGTTATGAAATGCTTCCTAAAATCATCATTGTTCTTTATCATTGTATAGTGTTCCATTGTGTATATGTACCATAGTTTGTTTATCCATCCATTTGATAATGGGCACGTAAGCTGATACCATCTTTTTGCTATAGTGGGCCGTGCTGCAATAAACATCTGTAGGCATGTGTCTGTTTGTCTGACAGTCTTTATTTCTCTAGGATATATTCTAAGCTGCAGGATTGCTGGGTCATATGGTATCTAGCTTTTCAAGAAATCACCAAATTGCTTTCCAAAGAGGTTGTGTCATTTTGCATTCCCACCAGCAGTGTAAGAGAGTTCCAATCTCTCCACAGCCTCTCCAGCATTTGTTGTTTTGTGTTTTTTGGATTATTGTCAATCTCACTGGGGTGGGATGGTATTTCATTGTGGTTTTGATTTGGATTTCTTTAATAGCTAATGATAGTGAACATTTTCTCACGTGTCTTTTGGCTGCCTGGATGTCTTCTTTGTTGAAGCATCTGTCCATCTACTTCACCCATTGCTTAATGGTGTTATTTACTTTTTTCTTGTTGATATTTTGCAGTGCCTTATAGATTGTTGAAATCAGATGTGTTCCAACATGTAGTTCACAAATATTTCTCCCTATTCTGTAGGTGGTCTTTCAATTCTCTTCATAATGTCTATAGATGAGCAGAAGTGTTTGATTTTTAGTAGTTCCAATTTATCTGTTTTCTCTTCTGTTGTTTGTGCATTGTTGGTCAGATTTTGTAGTCTGTCTAAACCATGTATTAGAACTTCCATTGTTGTCTCTATTTTTTCTTGCATGATCTTTGTTGTTTTAGGTTTGATATTTAAGTATTTGATCCATTTTAAGTTAGTTTTTGTGTAAGGTGTGAGATTTGAGTCTTGTTTCAGTTTTTTGCAGATCAGTATCTAATTTTGCCAACATCATTTGTTAATGATACTGTTTTTATCCCAATTTACAACTTTTGGGCCTTTGTCAAATATCAACTGTTCATAAGAGGATGGTGATATTTCTGGGTTCGCTGTTCTGTTCCATTGGTCTGTATGTCTTTTTTTGTACCATTACTAGGCTTATTTGACTACTGTGGCAGTGTAATAGGTTCTAAGGTTGGGTAGCTTGAGGTCTCCCACTGTGTTCCTCTTCTTTAGTAGTGCTTTGCCTATCCAGGCTTTCTTCCTTTTCCAAACAAAGCTGGTGATTTTATTTCTCCATCTCATTAAAAAATGCCACTGAAATTTGTATTGGGATTGCATTGTGTATGTAGATATCTTTGAGTAAAATAGACATTTTCACAATGTTAAGTCTTCCTATCTATGAGCAATGTAGATTTCTCCATTTATGTAAGTCTCTTTTGGTTTTCTTGCAGTGTGGTCTTGTAATTTTCTCTGTATAGGTCTCTTGCCTCTCTGGTTAGATTTATTCCTAGGTATTTTTATCTTCTTGAGGACTATAGTAAATTTTTTTTTGTTTTTCCTTTAAGTTGAGATATAGTCCATGCTGAAGGGTGTGGTCTTTGATCTTCATTAGTGAGTACTGCAAGTCCTCTTCACTTTCAGCCAGCAAGGCTGTGTTATCTGTGTAACTCTGGTCATCAGTGAATCTTCCTCCAATTCTAATGCTCCATTCTTCTTCATGTAGTCCAGCTTCTCAGGTTTTCTGGGAAGCATAGAGATTGAATAGGTATGGTGAAAGAAGCCAACCCTGATGCATACTTTTCATGACTTTAAACCACATAGAATCTCCTTATTTTATCTGAACAACTGCCTTTTGACTCATGTATAGGTTCCTCATGGAACACTCTTAAGTGTTCTGGAATTCTCACTCTTTTCAATGCTATCTGTAACTTGTTATGATCCACACAGTCAAGTGCCCTTTCACAGTAAATAAAACACAGGTAAACATCTTTCCAGTATTCTCTGTTTTCAGCCAGGATTTATCTGACATCAGCAGTGACACCCCTGGTTCCCGGTCCTCTTCTGAATCACTTGAGTTTCTGACAGTTCCATGTTGATATACTGTTTCAGCCACTTTTGAATGATTTTCAAAATATGTATATATACATAAATACATATGTATATATATGTTCCGTATACATATGTATCTCATTTTTTCTGGTTCTGTTTCATTGAAGTATCCTAAGACAGTTGTATCACTGGTTTTTATTCTGTAAAGAATCCTAAGGCAGAGTTTTCAACAATTGATGATTTGAACTGGAGTTTGTGATGGTTAATGTTATGTTTTGAAACTAGTCCCCTGGACATCTGTCAGTTTAATAACTTTAAACGAGTTATTAAAACTTGTTTCATTCACTTCCTCAGAGAAGAGTTAGCTCATAACAAAAAATACATATATGATAAGGAAAAGTAAGATAGTCCAGTAGTGAAGAGAGAAGACAATTTACCAGAAGCCTTAAGCTATGGATAAGAACTGCCATCAAGTACAAAATGTAGCTGTTAGTTCACTGGAAAACCAGGGAAAGGAAGAAAACACGATAGTAAAGTGGTTTTCACATTCACCACACATGCAAAATGTTCCCAGTTCTAAACCAGTGGGAACAGCTTTGGAGTCCTGGTTGTGCAGCAATTATGAGCTATGGCTGCTAACCAAAAGGTCAGCAGTTCATATCTACCAGCTGCTCCTTGAAAATCCTAGGGGACAGTTCTACTGTGCCCTATAGGGTCACCATGAGTTAGAATCAACTTGATGGCAACAGATTATTTAATAAATCAAATAATATCCATTTATTAAGAGGGATAAATTGCTTCTCGAGCATTTAATTCAAGGCCAAAAGCAGCCTTATAGAAGATCAAAAGCCATTCTTTGATGAAAACTAATCTTATAATATTAAATCCTAACCTGTGAAGGTATTTCTGTGGAGAGCCAGTGTGATAATATTAACCCTTAACAGATCTTCTCTTCTGCTCTCCTCCTCTTTCCCCCAGGAGTTGCCAGTTTAGTGATAGAGGTGAGTAAGTTTAGCTCCAGAAACAGTGGTCTTTGGAGAATAGTACAGGTTAGTGGATAAGAATCAAATTCCCAATAGAGAATCCAGAAATATCACCATCCTCCTATGAACAGTTGATATTTGACAAATGCCCTAAGGTTGTAAAACAGTGGTGGCCAAATTGGATATCCATCTGCAGAAAACAAAAACAAGACCCATATCTCATACCTTACACAAAAAATTAATCAAAATAGATCAAAGACCTAAATATCAAACCTGAAACAATAAAGATTACGGAAGAAAAAATAGGAAAAATAATGAAAGTTCTAGTACATGGCTTAGACAGACTACAAAATCTGACCAACAATGCAAGAGAGTTAAAAGTCTGTCTACTGAATGGGAAAAAAAATACTTGAAAACTACATATCGAATTGACATCTAATTTCCATAATCTGCAAGGTACTGCAAAATGTCAACAAGAAAAAGACAAGCAACCCAATTAAACAATGGGCAAAAGACATGGACAGAAACTTCACCAAAGAAGACATCTAGGCAGCCAAAAGACACATGAGAAAATGTTCATGATCATTAGCTATTAGAGAAATCCAAATCAAAACCACAATGAAATAACATCTCACCCCGGTGAGGTTGACAATAATCCAAAAAACACAAAACAACAAATGTTGGAGAGGCTGTGGAGAGATTGGAACTCTCCTACACTGCCGGTGGGAATGCAAAATGACACAACCTCTTTGGAAAGCAATTTGGTGCTTTCTTGAAAAGCTAGAAATAGAAATACCATATGATCCGGCAATCCTGCAGCTTAGAATATATCCTAGAGAAATAAGAACTGTCAGACAAACAGACACATGCCCACAGATGTTTATTGTAGCACAGTCCACAATAGCAAAAAGATGATATCAACTTCTGTGTCCATCAGCAAATGGATGGATAAATAAGCTATGGTACATATACACAATGGAACACTATGCAGTGATAAAGAACAATGATGATTTTAGGAAACATCTCACAATCTGGTTTCAACTAGAAGGCATTATGCTGACTGAAATCAGTCAGCTACTAAAAGACAGGTATTGTATGAGACTTCTGCTATAAGGACTTAAAAATGGACTTACGTACAGAAGAAAATAGTCTTTGAAGGCTGCAAGTGTGGGAATGAGGGAGAGGGATTCTCATAGATCAGACAGTTGATAGGAATTTGGCTAGGTGAAGGGAGTGACGCCACGCAGTAGACAGCAGATCACTATAACAGGACTACACCATAAACTAACATTTTTTTTTTTTAACTCAACCCAATATTTCAAAGGATAGAGTAGCAAGGACAGGAGTCTGGGGACTATGTTTTCAGGAGACATTGAGGTCAATTGGCATAGCCAGTCTTTAGCTAAGAGAGTCTTCTGCAACCCACATTGGTGAGTGGTCTCTAGGGTCCTAAAAACTAGCAAGCTGCCGATCTGAGGTACACCGAACGGTTGTAACCCATTTGGAACAGATGACAATGGAGACCATCAAAGACACAAGGAAAATGAACCCAGGAGGCAGAAGACCCATATGAATGGGAGACTGTATCAGCATGAGATCAGAAGAAGCAGATGGAGCCTGGCCACAACCAAAGGCAGCCATGATGGCGGACACAATATTGAGTCCCTGAGGCAGCACAAAGAGGTATATCATTCAAGAACTCTTCTAAAAGGGCCAGAACTGATGGTCTGACAGCCTGGAGGGTTCCCTGGGAACATGGCCATTAGACTTGCTGCTGGCCCTGACCTGAAACCAGTACTGACATCAACTCTTTAGGTTAGAATGGATTAGACTCGAGGACACAGAGTGACCATGATTTTATACATTAGTAGGAGGCTGTCCTACTGGTTTCTTTATAGATGTGAGAGGAGATGGTGGAGAGGAGGGGACAGGTGCTCATTAAGAGGATACTAGAAGTACAGAGTGAAAAGCAGGAATGTGCTCTCACAGGGTGAGGAGAGCAGATGGAACTGCAGATAGAATTGATGTAGATTGCATACTTCCACTTAATCATAAAAAAAAAATAATCCTCACAATTGGACCGGTAAGCAACAATCTGATAAACATGAAAGAGTTTGAAGCTGTCAAGCATTTCATTTTACTTGGATGCACAATCAACATCCATGGAAGCAACCAGTCAAAAAATCAAAAGATGAATTGCATTTAGCAAATCAGCTGCAAAAGAACTTTTCAAGATGTTATAAAGAAAAGATGTCACCTTGAAGACTAGGGTGCACCTGAGCCAAGCCATATTTTCAGGCACTTCATATGCATATGGAAAGTTGAACAATGTGTAAGGAATACAGAAAAGGAATTGATGCCTTTGAATTGTGGTGCTGGAGAATAATTCTGAGTACACCATAGAATTCTGAAAGAATGAACAAATTTGTCTTGGAATAACTACAGTCAGAATGTTCCTTAGAAGCAAGGATGATGAGACTACATTTCATATACTCTAGACATGTTATCAGGAGGGATCAGTCACTAGAGGAGGGCATCACACTTGATAAAGCAGGGGGTCAGCAAAAAAGTGAAAGGCCCTCAAAGAGATGGGTTGACACAGTGGCTGCAACAAAGGGCTCAAACATAACATGGTGCAAGACCAAATTGTGTTCCATTCTGTTTTACACAGGGCCACTGTGAGTCAGAACCCTCTGGATGGCACTTAACAACAACATGAGAGAGAGAGAGAGATTGACTCACTTCAAGGAATTGGCTCCTGCACTTGTGGGTGACTCAAAAATACAAAATCCATAATACAGCAAGTGATAGCCTGGAGACTCCCTAGGCCTGTGTCCTAATATCCATAGATCAGGTGATAGGAAGAGTACAGAGTCCATGAGTTATATCAAAATGTCTATTTGGAGTATGGAGGCAGAACACTTCCTAGGTAAATTCCCTTTTGCTCTTAGGATCTTCAACTGATTGAGGCCAAGTCACGTAATAGAAAGTGATCCGTTTGCTGAAGGCCAACTAATATAATCATGTCTACATCATAACAGCATCTAGACTATAGCTTGATCAAACACCTGGACACTGTAGCCTAGCCTAGCTGACACATAGCATTAACTAGCACGAACTCCGAATCACCAATCACTGTTTGGCCATTACTATGTGCCAGCTCCTAAGCTCTCTCTTTGTGTTCTTTCTCCAAGAAGTGCTGTTGGAACTTTTGAAATTGTAAAAGGCTCTTGAGTTTAAACTGATTAAAGGCTTGTCAGTACTTGTCATACTCAGTATTAGCACAATAAAAATGCCAAGCCCCAGAACGTGTGTGATTTAAAACATGAGAACACCTGTGGCTTCAACTCTCTCTTCAGTTTCAACCTCTCTTAAAATCCGCTTGGGCGTCTCTTTCTGAGTATTTCAAAGGTGCCACAAACATAGCAGGTAAAAACTGGACTCTTACCTACTACATACTCCTACAAGTTTTTTTCCCCTTCTGGGTTCTCAGTTTCAAATAATGGTATCACTCTTTGCTGAGTTTCCCAAGCTGGAAACCTTGTAACTTCACCCCACACGTTAGGTTATTCTACAAGTTTTACTAATTCTGATTCTGAATACGGTCCCTTACCTGATCCTCACTGCACTGTTTTAGTATAAAGCTTCCTGTTACATCTCCTCAACTATTTCAGTAATTTCTTAAGTATTCTTCTTGCCGCTCAGTTTTTCTTTTACTCTCTTTTGTTCTTGGGGCCACCAGCGTCATCTCTCCAGTCACTTTCTGTGTCAGGATGTGTCTCGGTTATCTAGTGCCGATATAACAAAAGTACCACAAATGGATGGCATTAACAAAAAAGAAACTTATTCTCTCACAGCCTAGGGGGCTAGAAATCTGAATTCAGAGTGTCTGCTCCAGAGGAAGTCTTTCTGTCTTTTAGCTCCAAGGGAAGGTCTTTATTACCAGTGTTCCCTTGCCAAGGAGATCATCAGTACAGGGATTCTGGGCCCAAAGACCCACTATTCTCCTAGCTCTTGTTCTTGGTGATAGGAAGTCCTCATGTTTCTCTCCTCACTTTTCTCTTTTATAACTCAAAAGAGATTGGCCTAAAACACAATCTAATCTTGTAGATTGAACCCTGATCATTAATGTAACTGCTGCTAATCCTACCTCCTTGTCATAAAGATGAGATTTACAACACATATGAAAATCACATCAGATGACAATCACGCACGACTGGAAATTATGGCAGTCAAGTTGGCATATATTTTGGGGGGAGATAATTCAGTCAGTAACAGATCCTTTCTTAGCTTATAAAATAAACACCAAATTGCACAAAACAGTATACAAGGTCAACTGCAACTCGGTCCCAATCTTCTCAGCCCCATCTCTCACTGTCAGCTAGGACCCTATAATCAAGCCATGCTGAATTTCTCATTCTTTGTAAAACAAGTCATGTCTTTGTGTGACTCTATGCTTTTGTATGTGTTATTCCCCCTGCTAGAAATGTTATTTACATAGTCTTCTTCCCTACTTAGGAATTAATTTCTTTTTTTTTTTAATCTTTTATTTAATATAACTGAGTGAAAATGTACATTCCCATATAAATTTACATGCACACCTATATGCAGCTTCCACTGCTCTCCCTGCCCGGTGACAGCACACTATTCCTCTCTGCTCCGTACATGTCCAGTTCTCCCAACAGTCTCTTTTTTCCCTCCTCTCCACCCACTCTCCTTCCTCCAGCCAGAGGTCAGCAGGATGACATCCTATAGATGTGTAGAACCATAAAGTGCATCCAATATATGGTCACTACATCGCAAAATCCAATCCATTCCTGTCCAAAGCGTGGACCTTCATTATAGTTTATGGTCAAGGGCAGCATCAGGGTGAGGGGCTATGCTCCCAGGGGAACCCTGAAACCACTGAACCATCAATTGAGGTCTTTTAGTGGGAATCTCAGGGTGCACCCCTTTTTATTCTTGTGTTGCCAGTGAGACTCCTCTCTGTGAACTCCATCGTGGCTATCACCGGTGGTGGCCAGGCACCATCCAGTTCTTCTGGTCCCAAGTCGATGTAGGCACCCACTCTTGTGGATCTCTCTGTCTTTTCGATTGTCTTTACCGCATGTCATTTTGTTTCCTCTGTGAGCATCTGTTCCTGCTGAGTTGGGACCATTTGCTGTATCCTTGGATGGCAGCTTGGCAGCTTTTAAGACTCCAGACGCCACTCACCAGTGTGGGGTGCAGAGTGCTCTCTTAGCAAAACGCTAGTTGTGCCAATTGGCCTGGAATTCGCCTAAGAGCATGGTCCCCCGTCCCCCGCCCCAGCTACTCTATCCTTGCAGTATTGAGTTAAGATGGAAGGAGTACTCAAGTTATGCTGAAGTCCACTTAGTGATGTTCTTGTTTCTAATGTGTGCTATCACCGCTTTCTCCCAACTAGATTTCTAGTAACTATCTAAACTAAACTCTCCCCCCTCCCCCTCCCTCCCTCCTCTCCCTTGCAGCTGTCAAAGAGTCTTTTCTTCTATACACAAGTCTGTTTTTGAGATCTTATCATAGAGGTCTCATACAGTATTTGTCCCTTTGTCGCTGACTACTTTCACTCAACATAATGTCTTCCAGTTGAAACCAGGTTAGGAGATGTTTCCTGGAATCATCGTTATTCTTTATTATTGTGTAGTGCTCCATTGAGTATATGTACCATAGTTTACCTATCCATTCTTCTATTGTTGGTCATCTGAGTTGATTCCATCTTTTTGCTGTCATGGACTGTGCTGCGGTAAACATTCTGGTGCATGTGTCCATTGGTGTGAAAGGCCTTGATTCTGTAGGATATATTCCAAGTAGTGGAATTACTGGGTCTAATGGTATATCGATATCCATTTTTTTAAGGAAGCGCCAGACTGCCGTCCAAAGAGGCTGGACCATTTTGCACCCATTTTACACCCCACCAACAGTGTAGGAGGGTTCCACTTTCTCCACAGCCTCTCCAGCATTTGTTGTTTTGTGTTTTCTGGATCATGTCCAATCTTGTTGGGGTCAGATGGTGTCTCATTGTTGTCTTGATTTGAATTTCTTTAATAACTAAAGATCGTGAACATGTCCACATGTGTTTTTTGGCTGCCTGGATCTCTTCTTTAGTGAAATGTCTGTCCATCTCCTTTGCCCATCGCTTAATTGGATGATATATCTTCTTCTTGTTGACATTTTGTAGTATCTTATAGGTTATGGAAATCAGGCGTCGGTCTGACATAGAGTTGCCAAATGTTTTTTCCCATTCTGTAGGTGTTCTTTTAATTCTATTAATAAAGTCTTCAGATGAGCAAAAGTGTTTACTTCTTAATACATCCCATTTATCTATTTTCTCCTCTGATGATTGCGGTTTGTTTGACAGATTTTGGAGTCTGTCCATATTGTGTATTAACACTTCCATTGTTGTTCCTACCTTTTCTTGGATGAGCTTTATCATTTTAGGTTTGATATTTAGGTCTTTTATCCAGTTGGAGTTGGTTTTCGCATAATGTCTAAGATATGGATCTTGTTTCAGTTTCTTCCACACTGATATCCAATTTTGCCAGCACCATTTGTTGAAGATACTGTTTTTACCCCAGTTTCATGTCTTAGGGCCTTTGTCGAATATCAATTGTTCATAGGCAGATGGTGTCATCTCTGGGGTCTCAGTTCTGTTCCACTGATCGATCTGTCTGTTCTTATACCAGTACCAGGCTGTTTTGACCACTGTGACAGTGTAGTATGTCCTAAAGTCAGGTAATGAGAGGCCTCCCAGTGTGTTCTTCTTCTTTAGTAGTACCTTGCTTAATCGGGGCTTCTTCCCTTTCCAAACAAAATTGGTGATTTGTTTCTCCATCTCATTACAAATTGTCACTGGAACTTGTATTGGGATTGCATTATATAAATAGATTGCTTTGGGTAAAATAGGCATTTCACAATGTTAACTCTTCCTATCCATGAGCAGGGTAGGTTTTTCCATTTATCTGAATCTCTCTTAGTTTCTTGTAGTAAGGGCTTGTAGTTCTCTTTGTAAAGGTCTGTTGTTTCTCTGGTTAGATTAATTCCTAAGTACTTTGTCTTCTTAGGGACTATCGTAAATGGTATTGATTTGATCATTTCTTCCTTAACAGTCTCGTTGTTGGTATAAAGTAATCCTACTGATTTACGTATGTTTATCTTGTATCCTGAGACTTTGCTGAACTCTTCTATCAGTTTGAGTAGTTTACGTATAGATCCCTTGGGATTCTCTGCATATACAATCATATCATCAGCAAACAGGGAGATTTTAAATTCCTCTTTGACAATGCAGATGTCCTTTATTTCTTGGTCTTGTCTGATTGCTCTGGCTAAAACTTCTAGCACAATGCTGAATAGAAGAGGTGAGAGTGGGCATCCTTGTCTAGTTCCTGATCTCAAGGGAAAGTCTTTCAGTCTCTCTCCGTTCAGGATGATGTGGGCAATTGGCTTTGTATAAATGGCCCTTATTGTGTTGAGGAATTTGCCGTCTATGCCCATTTTGCTAAGAGTTTTTAGCTTGAATGGGTGTTGGAGTTTATCAAATGCCTTTTCTGCATCAATGGACAAAATCAGGTGACCCTTGTCTTTTGTGTTATTCACATTTGGTTAATCACATTCACTTTTGGTTAATCACATTAATTGTTTTCCTGATGTTGAACCAGCCTTGCATCCCTGGTACGAATACCACTTGGTCATGGTGGATTATTTTCTTGATATGTTGTTGTATTCTATTGGCAAGAATTTTGTTGAAGGTTTTTGCATCTAGATTCATGAGTGATATTGATCTGTAGTTCTCTTTCTTTGTTGAGTCTTTCCCTGGCTTAGGTATCAGGGTTATGCTGGCTTCATAGAATGAGTTTGGGAGTACTCCATCCCTTTCTACACTGTGAAATAGTTCCAGTAGTATTGGAGATAACTATTCTCTAAATGCCTGGTAGAATTCTGCAGTGAAGCCATCTGGGCCCGGACATTTTTTGGTTGGCAGTGTTTTGATGACCTTTTCAATCTCTTCCTTTGTGATGGATTTATTAAGTTGTTCTGCTTCACATTGTGATAATTTGGGTAGGTGCTATGAGTCAAGGAATTGGTCCATTTCCCCTAGGTTTTCAAATTTGTTAGAGTACAGTCTTTCATAGTATTCTGTTATGATATTTTTTATTTCTGTTGCATCTGTGGCGACAACCCCCCTCTCATTTCTAATTTGGGTTATTTGTTCCCTTTCCTGCTTTTATTTAGTAAGTTTAGCCAGTGGTTTGTCAATTTTGTTGATCTTCTCAAAAAACCAGCTTTTGGTCTTTCAATTTTTTCAATTGTTTTTCTATTGTCTAATTCATTTAGCTCTGCTCTAATCTTTATGATCTCATTTCTTCTGGTGCCTGAGGGGTTCCTCTGTTGTTCTCTTTCTACTTGTTCAAGCTGTAGGGTTAGTTCCTTGATTTGGTTTCTTTCTTCCTTTCAGATGTGTGCATTTATGGAGATAAACAGACCTCTGAGCACTGCTTTGGCTGTGTCCCATAGGTTCTGGTAGGAAATGTTTTCGTTCTCATTGGAATCCATGAATTTCTTTAATTCATTCTTGATTTCCTCTATAACCCATGTTTTTTTGAGCAAGATGTTGTTCAGTTTCCAAGAGTTCCACTTTCTATCTATGTTTTTCCTGCTATTTATTTAAACTTTTATGGCTTTATGATCCGAGAAGATGCTTTGCAGTAATTCAATGGTATGGATTTTGTTGAGCATTGCATTATGGCCTATCACATGGTCAATTCTGGAGACTGTTCCATGTGCACTGGAGAAGAAGGTGTAGTTGTCTGCTGATGGGTGGAAAGTTCTGTATATATCAATGAGGTTTAGTTGGTTAATTGTGTCAATGAGGTCTTCTGTATCTTTACTGAGTTTTTTTCTAGATGATCTGTCTAGTATTGAGAGTGGAGGGTTGAAGTCTCCCACTATTATTGTGGAGTCATCTAACTCTCTTTTGAGTGTAGTCAGTGTTTCTTCGATGTATTTAGATGCTCTGATATTATGTGCCAAAATATTTAATATAGTTAAGTCTTGCTTGTGTACTGAACCTTTCAGCAATAAACAGTGTCCATCTTTGTCCACGATGGTGGATTTTACATTGAAATGGATTTTGTCTGAGATTAGAATTTCTGCCTCTGCTCTTCTTTGTTCATTGTTAGCTTGATATATATTCTTTCAACCCTTAATTTTCAGTTTGTTCCTATCTTTAGGTCTCAAGTGAGTTTCTTGTAGACAACATATGGATGGGTCATGTCTTTTGATCAAAGATGTCACTCGATGTCTCTTCACTGGAGCATTCAGTCCATTCACATTCAATGTAATTATTGACAGGTATGTGTTCAGTGTTACCATTGTGATGCGTTTATTTTTATGTTGATGTTTTTTCTGTTGTTCTTATTAGTCTGTTCTGGGATGTTCTTTTTTGTGAGTTGATTTTTCACCTTTTCTCAGAGCTGGTTTTGTGGTTGTTGAGACTCCTGTGTTTCATTTCTTGAGATGATATGATACATCTTTGTTGTGCTTTGCAGCTGCCCCTATGATCCCCCTTAATAAACTATATATAAACCCAATTTTAATTACTACCAGTCTTGTCATCTTCCTCTCCATCTGGAAGGACTATAATGACTGTAGTACATCCCTCTTTTAATATGATGACACCACAGTTTTCATGATGATCACTGGACTGCTTCTTTCCTTATCAAAGCTGTGATTGGCTTTGGAGCCTTCCCTAACTGAGTAGAGTTTTGAGTAGTAAAGTCGTTCTAAAATATAAAGTTAGTGGTTTTGTTATTCTAAGCCAGAGCCAAGAACTTCTTTCAATATTTCTTGTAGTTTTGGTTTGTTTTTAACAAAGTCTCTGAGTTTCTGTTTATCTGGGAATGTCTTAATTTCATTTTCATATTTGAAAGATAGTTTTGTAGGATATTTAATTCTTGGTTGGAAGTTCTTCTCCTTCAAGGCTTTGAATGTGTCATGCCACTGTCTCTGTGCCAGCAGGGTTTCTGCTGAGAAATCTGAAGAAAGCCTACAGGGTTTCCCTCTGAATGTTAGCTTTGCTTTGAGTCTTGCTGCCTTTAAGAGTTGCTGCTTATGTTTCATTTTGTTGAGCTTGATTATAATATGTCTTGGAGTCTTTCTTTTGAGATCTATATTGGGTGGCGTATGATGTGCCTCTGAGATGTCTACATTCTCTTCCTTCATGATTTCTGGGAAGTTTTCTGTCAGCAGCTCAGCAATGATACTCTCTGTGTTCTCAGATGTCTCACCCTGTTCAGAGACTCCAATTAATTGAAGGTTGTTCCTCTTAATAGAGTCCCACATGCTTCTTAATGTTTCTTCATTTTTCTTGTTTCTTTTTTCTGATTTCTGCTCACAGATGCTGGCGTCAGTAGCTCTGTCTTCTAAGTCAGAAATTCTTTTTTCTAAGTGTTCCATTCTGTTTTCTTGGGTTTGCATGGAAGTTTCTATGTCTTTGATTTTGTTCTTAATCTGTTGGATTTCAGAGTACTGGTGTTCCATCAGATAGAGCATGTTGCTTAATTTTTCATTTTGT
This sequence comes from Heterohyrax brucei, assembly GCA_028571685.1. Taxonomy (NCBI): domain Eukaryota; kingdom Metazoa; phylum Chordata; class Mammalia; order Hyracoidea; family Procaviidae; genus Heterohyrax; species Heterohyrax brucei. The sequence continues at coordinate 38,619,637 of CM053145.1, forward strand.
TCTCCTGCATTTTGTATAAGGTCTAGAAGGGCTCTGTATTTAATCATTTTGTATTCACTTTCTGGTGCTTTCATAAAAGTTTCTTCATCTGGAAAACTCCTTGGTTTCTTTGTTTGGGAGCCTTCTGAAGCCATGGCTGATTTCTTGTGTTCCACAAGTGTCTGTTGCTTTTTGGGACCCATGTGAGTATGTAGAGGATGGAAGAGGTACCATGAAGATGGACTGCAGATGTTTCTCTAGGCTGTCTTAAAATGTAAAGCAAAAGATATCTGACCACTTCACAAGTCATTTAGATTTTCAGGCGTAGAGGTCCCTCTTCTGAACTGGCAAAGTAAGCGCCACTATATCCAACCCCAGATGATATAAACTAGTTCAGAATGCAGCAATGCTACTGCCCTGTTGTCCTCTGCTGACAGGGCCTAGCTTTAGACAACAGTGTGTAGAATTTTGCTTTTCTGATAGAAAAGCACTCTCCTGTGGACAGGCTCTGGCTCCCAAGCTAAGAATTAGGTCCAACTGCAGCCACCATATTCAAGATGGCGTCCTCCACACAGGCAGCAGATAGAGGGGCTAAAGATGCCGAGAGGTAGTGATTCCTCTGATTCTGTTGCAGGACCCCCAAAGCAGGTGGCACTAGGTTAATTACTGCTTTTCTGTAGGAGAAGCACTGTCCTGTTTGCAGGTGCTGGCTCCCAGGCTAAGAATGAGGTCCCCCTAGAATCTCCATACCCAACATGGCATCCCACACACTGACTGCGAAACTCCATACAAATGCTGCTGAGGCAGATATAAAACGAAAGGCTCAACGTGGCTAGATCAACAGAGTCCCAAGCCTGGCTCTCAAAATATGGGAATTTCACCTGCCTGTCCCCTCAGCAGCGTGTCTGAGTCTAGCAGCTAGGCAAGACCCAGCTCCGCCTGCCGGCCAAGACAGAGGAAAAAAAAAGGCAAAATGGGGTGTTTACTTTCAGTCCATGAGAGCCAGGGCTAGCCAGGCACGGGAGTCAGCGTAAGAGAGGAGGTTTTTCGCTCAGTAGTATGAAGTCCAAAGTAACAGCTCTGTGCTGTGTCCTGGGGCTGATTAGGTGACCAGAAGGCTCCGTTTGATTATCAATTCAGGTCTTGGTTTCCAGAGGGATGTAAGGAGACGTGTGCTTAGTCCGCCAACTTGCCTCCACCTCCCCATTTCTATTTTTCTTGAATTAGGAAACTCTAGTGGCATAGTGCATAAATACTACGGTGCAAGCCAAAAGGTCGGCAGTTGAAATCCTCCAGGCACTCCTTGGAAACTCTTTGGAGCAGCTCTACCCTGTCCTATATGGTCACTAAGAGTTGACCTCCTCTCCGTGATGTTGCCTTTTTTTCCCCTTGAATTAAATCAAGTGTCAATAATTCTGTGGCCACTCCCCCTACTCTCAAACCTTTCTTGACCTTTCTACCTTTCTTCAAGCTGTTTTCCAAATGCCTTTCATAGAAACTAGTCAGGTATATTTCAACTCATTGTCAACAGGCTTTTCTCTCGGCTACCTCTGAGCAAATTTAGTATTGACTACTGCCTCAATATTTACCACAGTACTTCATGCAATGTTGATGCTCATCAAATATGAACTAAGAATTCAAATATGATGACCTATTTTAAAGTGAAGCAAGTGACTAAACATGGAATGATAAAAAAAAAAAACCTCTACTAAACTGTTTTAGAAACTCTGGTCGTGTAATGGTTAACAGCCACAGCTGCCAATCTGTGGGTTTCTCAGTTTTTCTTCAGTTTGAACTGTCTTGCCAGTGTCAAAACCAAAACCAAACTAGTCATCAATAAGTCAATTATGACTCTTGGTCATCCCCGTGTATGCAAAGTAGAACTACTCCATAGGGTTTTCAAGGCTGTGACCCTTCAGAAGTGTATCACGAGGTCTTTCTTTCAAGGTACCAATGGGTAAGTTTGAACCACCAGTGTTTTGGTTAATAACAGAACATTTACTTGCTTGTGCCACCCAGGAACTCCTTTTACTGGGTCACACAAAAAACACCCATTGTGATCAAATCAATTGTAACTCATAGCAACCCAAGGTATGATAGAGTAGAATGGCCCCGCAGAGTTTCCAAGGAGTGGCTGGTAGGTTTGAACTGCTGACTTCTTAGTTAGCAGCTGAGTTGACGGACTACGCATTTAATTGTTATGGACTCCTGGAAGCAGTACAATGAAGAGAAAAGTAAAGACCATTCTGGGGCACATTATCTTAGTCACCTTATGACCTCACAGTACATTCTATTGTTTGCTGTTTCCTTTCAGTATTCCTTCTCAGCTTTCACCGTAAAAACCCTTATCTTGTAATAAACAGCAAGAGCATTTGTAGAAGACATGAAGGAACAAGCCCAATCCTGATATCTTTACTAGTTTTATGTCTCCTTGTTGGGGGCTTTTGGCATCTTGTAGTTAAGTTCCACTTGGCAACAAGTACTGAAATCTTTATCGATGATGGAGTAGATGGTATTTTGCAAAGGTAGCTACAGCCGTCCTCCATCCGCGATGGCATAGGATTTGCTCTTCTGTCTCCTGAACTATTTTAAAAACTGATTTAATTGCATGTAACCACCCCTACCCCAATCAAGACTTTGCCACTCCCTTCACCCTAGATCTGGACAGAACTGGGATTGCTTTGACCACTAGAGATGAAACAGCCTTGAAGAGACTATTGATGAAGCCTGGAAGGACAAGGAGGACAAAGCCAAAAAAAGACGACCCTTTTGATGACACTTGGCTTGGCTTTTTATATAGTAACAGAAAGTTTGGATATCTACATATATGCATATATATACATGGACAATGAATAAAAAAGACAGAAGAATTCATGTTTTTGAACTGTGGTATTGGAGAAGAATGTTGAATGTACCATGGACCACCAGAAGAAAAAACATATCTGTTCTGGAAGAAGTACAACCAGAGTGCTCCTAGGAAGCAAAGATGTAAAAACTGTATCTTACATACTTTGGACATGTTGTCAGAGAAGATCAGTCTCTGGAGAAGGACATCATGTTGGTGGAGTGGAGGGTCAGCGAAAAGGGGGAAGACCCTTGACAAGATGGATTGACACAGTGGCCACAACAATGGGCTTAAACATAAAAATGGTTGTAGACATGGTGCAAGATTGGGTGGTGTTTTGTGCTGCTATTCATGGGGTCAGTATGAGTAGGAACTGACTTGATGGCAGCAGACGACAACAACAATATACATATATATGTATCCAAACCTCATATACATACATGAAATTGTTTTTTACAATGACATGAAAAATAAAAATAATGAACTGGTAGATTTGGCTAAGGAGATTTTGAAACTGAATGCCAAATTGTCAAATGAATTATTTTAAGCATATATGGTAATCTGTATATATATATATGCTAAAAAATAAATTGTTCAGCTTCCAAGAAAAACTTGGAGTTTAGAGAGAAAAGGTAAAGGACTCAGAACCTCCTGGGGTGGAAAATAAAACTATTTATTATTTTCTTTCTCTTACAACAGATAATTCTCAAAAAGAAATAGCATCAGTGTGAAAATGTGGAAAAATTCCAGGTAAAATTAAAGCCAAGAGTGTGACTGTAAAATCTTTGTTAGAATTCTAGAATTATTTAAGCTGATGCCTCATAGGCTCCTTCAAATAGACGAAAGTCCCTTTAGGGATCTTAAGGACACTCCCTCAGACCTTTGCTTTAAACCATCTAATATTCTTAAGAGCACTGTCTTACAGCTGTCTCACAGAAATCCCAAAGTATAGAAGAGCTAATCTCAAAGAGAGTTACGAGAGTGGGATTTAATTGATGAAATGGGTTGTAAGTGAATACACAGGAAGCTCACAGCATTTTTAGAAGTAGTTTAGACTGACTATGAGAAATAAAAAATCAACAGAGGCCTTTGAATCCTTAAACTTTAACGAACAGGCAACTGGGTTAGAAGGCTATTTATTTAGTCGTAAATATAAGCCATTTTTTACAGGGGGAAAGAAAAGATGGCCCAGAGGTGGAACAAAGAGCCCAGATGACAAAGCTAAGGGTCACAGAGAACAACTCCAGGGTGCAGGACTGAGACTCAATGAAGGAACTGACTGTATGTGCTTGAATTCATCCACTGTATATGGTTGAATTTTAAAATTGTTATAAGCCTGTGGCTGCTGCATGTCTTTCGTTTTCCTTCCTTTAGAATGAGAATTCTACAATGACTATCCTATGCTACTTGTGTGTGGTGGGGTACAGATAACTTTCCCTCATTTCTCTTTGTAGAAAGAACTAGACTAAAGGATTTCACTAGAGAAGGCCCATCAGTACCTGGAGCTACATTCAGTAGACAAGAATCTGGAATTTTAACAGATGTCACAGTAGAATAAGACTTTGAAAGTTCTGGGATGCATGTGAATTTTTGTGTTCAGAGGAAGACCAAGGAAGATTGTATCTTCCAGAAATGACCGTAACAACATCTCACATTCTGCATGTATTTCTGCAATGTGACCTCACTAATAGTCTGTCAAGAGATAAAGCCTCATTCTTCTCACTTACATCTAGGTGGGTTGGTGATTGATTTAACTAACAGAGAGAAAAACAAACAAAAAAACTGTAGCCCCTGAGTTGGTTCCAAGTTGTAGTGAACCTATAGGATACAGTAGAACTACCTCATAAAGTTTCCAAGGAGCTCCTGGTGGATTTGAACTGCTGACTTTTTTGGTCAGCAGCCATAGCCCTGTACTAGGCCACCAGGGTTTCCTTGGCTAATAGAGTAAAGCAGAAATAATCATATGTGTCTTCTAAGACTGGGTCATAAAAACCAATAGAATTTTGAACTTATACACTTGATTTGATAGTAAGGCTACACAAGGAGAGGACCATATGTAGATGCTCTGGTTAATGGTCCAGGTGAGGTTGCAGATGACAGCCCAGTATTAACTGCTAAACACGTAAGTGAAGATGCCTTTGTATTTTGCTAGCCCCCCGACCACTAAATCACACCGAGTCAGTAAGACTTCACAACTCAGATTCTGAAAACTGTGAAAAAGAGGTAAGCCATCACCACTGTTGCTCTGCATGAATTCCCGATCCACATAATCAATGAAAATAATAAAAAATTATGTTGTTTAGTTTTGGAGTAATTTGTTACACAACCACAGAAACTGGAACTGAAAGAGCTATAAGCTTTCTTGAAACCTCCCCGCTGAAGTCTACCTCTTACCTGGCATCAGTAGATCAGACAAATTGAGAGATGATGTCTTAAATGTAAATTAGAATAAAGTCTAAAGCAAAATTCTGAGAAAGGTTGAGAATGTGTATAATTGTTTATTGATACTTTTATGTTTTATATAAGGATACAATTATAGAATAGAAAACCTATCCAGTTAACTAAGAGGAGTCAAGTATTAGGCTAGGCAGGATTGACTCTGGAATGCTGGCAATTTAGGTGGTAAATTGTTTTTTTAGACTTTTAGGGCTTTAGTTTTTCTTAAAACTTAAACTTTTCAAAAAGACTTCTGCCACTGGTCAAGACACAGAGAGGGAGACCAGAATGAGCAAAATTAGTCTTAAAATAAATGCTTCTCTGTCCAGTTTAATAGGTAATAAAAGTTGGAGTAGACAGGATCAAAATTTCCTAGTAACTGAACTTGGTCTCAGAAAAAGATGAGGAATATTTTTAGGAATACATAAATAGCTAGCACCCTAAAAGGTGCAATTCACAACATCTGACATCCAATTAAAAATTAATAGGTTTTCATGGAAAATATATAGGAAAATAAGATTCGTAATGATGAGAAAAATCAACCAAAACCAGCCCAGCACAGACACAGACGTCAGGCTAGCAGAAAAGAGCATTAAAACAGTTCTTACAATTTATTTACATGTGTTTAAAAAGTTAGTGGAGACACAGGAGATATAAAAAAGATTTTTAAAAAACACAAACTTCTACAGAAGGAAATTACTATGTTTGAAATGAAAATTACACTGGATGGAAATGCCAGCCAAAGCCAAGTGCCGTCGGATCACCATGAGTCGGATGGAAATAGTGCAAATATATTTCACATATATGCATATATACATGTGTGCATATTTAGGAGCCATGGTGGTAGAGTGGTTAACTATTTGGTGCTAACTGAAAGGTCAGCAGCTTGATTCCACAAGCCACTCCTTGCAACCTCTGTGAGGCAGTTGCATTCAGTCCTATAGGATGACTATGAGGTAGAAATGACAGCAATGTGTTTGGTTTTATTCCTTTTTATATATATAAAATACCGGAAGTTTTTTTTTAAAAAAAACTACTTCTCTGACATCAAAACCAAAGTCATTTCTTAACCTATAGATCAGTATCCTTCATGAACATAGTATCCTTCATGAACATAGATGAAAAATTATAAGCAAAGTGTTAGCAAATCAAATGCAACAACATATACGACAACATAAAATGATAATACCAAGTGAAGTTTGCTCCATGAATGCAAGGTTGGTTTAACACTTAAAAATTAATGCAATTCACTGTATTAATTACCAAAAAAATAAAGCAACACCATATGAACATTTCAATAGACATAATAACTAACAAAATCTAATACTCATTCATGATTTTTTTAAAAAAATGCTTAGAAACCAAGAATATAAAAGAACTTCTTCAACCCAACAATGGCATCTACAGAATAATCTACAGCTGGAATCCCCAAGACGGTGGCCACCAGATACCTGCTAACTCAGAAGTGAAGCTACTCCCCAAGTCCACCAGTCAGCTAAAGATTAATCAACAGGCCAAGAACATACATGAGGAACATAGTTCAATCATTTTTACAAGACCAGATGGGCAACACCTGTCCAAAAACAAAACTAAGAAGACAGGAAGGCACAGGAAAACCGGACAAGAGGATACAGGGAACTCAGGGCAGAAAGGTGGAGAATGCTAACACATTGCTGGAATTACAACCAATGCTACAAAACAACTTGTATATAAATTTTTTAATGAGAAGCTAATTTGCCTGTTAACTTTTACCTAGAGCACAATAAAAACAATATTATATGCTAATATCATATTTAACAAAAATAAGCTGAATGTTTGACAAGTATATCTGCTCTTATTACTTCTCTGCAACATTGTACTGAAAATCCTGTATATTACAATAGGGCAATAAAAAGAAATAGAAAGCAACCAGATTAGAAAGGAGTAGGTAACACATTCTTTATTTGCAGGTGACATCATAGTCTATATAGAAATTACAGTGGAATATATAAACCTATCTATTAAAACTAACTGAAAATGTTTAAAAGACACCATTTGAGACAGCACTAGAGCTCTGGTGGCACAGTGGCTAAGAACTTGTCATCTAACTGAAAGATCAGTAGTTCAAAACTACCAGCAGCTCCGCAGGAGAAATATTTGACAATCTCCTTCCATATAGATTTTCAGCCTTAGAAACTCCATGAGGCAGTTCTATTATGTCCTATTGGGTCACTATGAGCTGGAATTGACTTGACAGCAGTCAAGTGGGATTTGCAATGGCAAGAAAGTATGAAATAGACATAAATTAGACAAAAATGTGAAAGACTGTTTACTGAAAAACACAATGCTTTACCAAGAGAAATTAAAGACCTAAATATATAGAGATATATACTGTGTTCGTGGGTTGCAATCTTCAGTACTATGAGATGGCAGTTTTCATCAAATAGATTTATAGTTTCAATGCAGTCTTAGTGAAAATTCTAACAAAATTCATGTGGAAATGTGAAGAAACTAGAAGGGCTAGAATAATTTTGAAAAAGAAAATACAAATACTAATACTACCTGACTTCAAGTTTCTTATAAAGCTACAGTAATCAACACAGGGTGAGACTGATGCCAAACTGAAGAAAATGAATAAAGAGCCCAGAAATGAACACATACATATATGAACACTTTATATTTGATGAGGGTGCGAAGACAGTTCAATGAAGAAAGAACAGTCTTTTCAACAAAATGCATTAGAACAATTAGCTATCTACATTTTTTTTAAAAAAGAATTTTGATCCATACTTTGCACTATAAAAAAATAAAATAAAATAACTAAAATTGTAGGCCTAAATGTAGAACCTACAACTCAAAAATTCTAGAAGAAAACTGGTGAAAAATATTTGTGATTTTGAGTTAGGCAAAGATTTCACAGGTATGACCTCAAAAACAAATCTGTGATAAATTCTACTTCATCAAAATCTTAAAACTTCTCTTTTTAAGAGAACAAAAGGACAAGCACAGAGTCAAAGAGAATATTTTCAAGGCATGTATTTGATAAATCCATTGCTGTCAAGTCAATTCTGCCTCATAACAATGCTGTTGGACAGAGTAGAATGGCCCTGTAGAGCTTTCAGGGAGCACCTGATGGATTTCAAAGTCCTTTATATGGAATACATGAAGATCTCACAACACTGAATAAGAGAGCAAACAACCAATTTCAAAACATGGACAAAAAAGTTGTATACTTCACACTGAAGAAGATACAGGGATATAAAATATGCTCATGAAAGATGCTCAACATGATTCATCTTTAGAGAAATGTAAACTAAAATTCCAACAATATGTATCATATATCTGAATGGTGGAAACCCTGGTGGTGTAGTGGGTTATGCACTACTTCTACTAACCAAAAGGTCAGAAGTTCAAATCCACCAGGTACTCCTTGGCAACTGTATGGAGCAGTTCTAGTCTGACCGCTAGGGTCACTATGAGTCAGAATCATTTCGACACCAATGGGTTTGTTTCGTTATTTGAATGGCAAAGAAGAAAAAACTCATGTCAAGTGTTGGTCAAGATGTGGAGGAATTGAAACTCTTAGTCACAGTTGCAGAAACATAAAATGGTACAACCACTTTGGAAAACAATTTGGTAGTTTCTTAAAGATATGCATATATTATAACCATATATATAACATATACATTTATACATTTAAATGTTAATCCATAGCCAGAGAAATGATATGACCAGCCATTCTGCTTCTATATTTACCCAACTGAAATAAAAGCATATGTCCACACAAACACTTGCACATGAATATTCATAATAGTTTTCTTTCTAAAAGCTCAGAACTAGAAACAAACCAAATATCCATCAACACATGAATAAATAAATAAGTCATGGTAGATCCATGTACCAGAATATTACCAAAAACAGAAAAGAATAAACTGTTAAAATACGCAATGGCAAAGATGAGTCTCAAAATAATGTTACTGAGTGAAAGAAGCCAGACAATGTAAGAGTAGACAAGGGCACAGAGTTAGCTTGTTTGGATGATGAATATGTTCATTATTTTGAGTAGGTATTACATATTTCATAACTTATCAAATTGTACATTTTAAAGATGTACAATTTATTATCTGTCATTTACACATTGACAAAGCTGCTTAAAAATTAAAATAAAAACTGTCAGAATACGTAATTTACACCTCTGTGGTCCTTGTAAAAAAGAAAAACTTCTAAAAGAGGTAACCTGTGGAGACACAAGATTCTTTCTATATAGTGAAAGAAGATAACAGAAAACCTAGGGCTGCAAGGGTACTGCCGGGAGCAGAGATGATACTCAGTGTGTCAGGCATGTGGCGTTAATTAATGCCTTTCTCCCTTCTGTTCTGCTCCTGGCACTTGATTTCAGTGGGGGCTAAAGGATCTCCTAGGAATAAAAATTGGAGCTTATCTTTAGTGGGTCAGAGATAACCAGAGACACTGAAAGCACTGGGGGTTGCCCAGCAGAAGTGAGATGCAGGAAGGATGATGGGGTCTATGAGTGAGGAGCCTGCCACTGTGAGCCTGACATAGCTTCAGGACTAAAGGAAAGAGGGGAACTGGTGGCTCCAGATGCGTCCTGCAGCTGTCACGGGAACCCAGCCCAACTCAGCTACCATGGTGCTATATGAGCACTCAAGGAGAAAAGGGGCAGTGTATGTGTGCTGAAAGGACTGATTCACAAAACTCGGGAGCATTCTGGGATCCAAGCCACCCAGCTGGGATATGCCATCTATCCGAATCACAGCATCCTCCTCACCGAGTGGAAAAGGTCAGCTCCTTGTAGATTGTGGAGGCTGCCTTGGTGTTATGAGCACCAAGGACAGGCTCTACTTCCTGTAGATCTCCTGCATAGCCACCCCAAGGAGGAGTTAAGAATTCAGCTCAGCCCATCCAGATGGACAGCAATGGCCTGGGTTGCACAGCGGGTGGATAGAGACAAAAAGATGAAGTGAGCTGTGTCAGTGAACCCCAACAACAACAATTACCTTGTGCTCAGCCCTGCCTCCCAGCAAGAATATCCTCACCTGAGAAAAATGTACAGAGAAATCATATTCCATTCTTTCTTCCACAAAAGCATTATTGGATAGGATAATCAGGGGTGGATTATTCAATTAGCAAGGTAATCGCAGTCTTACTTGGACTTCCTTATCTTCAGTGAACAATGTCACCTGGATTTCAACACTTAGGAACACATTTTTGATGTGGTGACATTCATGTGAAATTATTCACTACAAATCAGTAAGTAAGCACAAGTGAGCCTGTGCTTACCTAGCCTACTGGCTCCTCCATCCCTGTTAGAGACCACAGTTTGAAAAGAGGTCTTGATTCCACAGGAAGGTGCTATGGGGATGGGAGACAGGCAGATGCCAGCCATGTCTAGAAACAGAATCTTTGAAGTGGAGAAAAATTGTGAAATTGTTCACTGTAGATGATCTGGTTAGCCTCCCGGATAACATACACCTGAGTATAGCTCAGGGGTGGGGTGATCTTCTATGCAGGGATAGCGGGGTCTTATAGCCCTGGGATATTGAGTCCCCAGGGATCTATGAGAAGAAGCCATATTGTGGGGTACCAGAACAAGGCACTGCCCCTAGCAGTAGTTGGAGTCCTGGCTCAACTAGCTTAAAGGCAAAGAATGACCTAAACCAATTCTGCATGTGTTTAAGCCAACTTCTAGAGAATTTCCAGAAACACTTAGAGGCAGGAAATTCTACAAATTTGTCCATGCACTTTAGACATACCCGTAGGGTGACTACCAGAATTTAAGTTTTAGAATGTCTGCCTTGAGCATTGTGCTCTTTTAAGTGCTGTCTATGTGAGATCAAACTAGCAATACCAACTCAAAAGATGAGAGAGGAAATTTAGGGGGCAGTGAGTTTATGTCATTGGGGGAGGAACAACTCAGAAAAGGAGAGTAAGAATGAGTGTACACTCAAAGAGTGTAATTAATGTCACTGAATTGTATATGTAGAAATTGTTAAGCTGGTTTATGCTCTGCTGTGTATATTTTCTAGAACAACAAAAATAAATTATCAAAAAGTTTTTTCAAGAAATTTAAGTTTTAGTAGTCTGTGGAATAACTGAAATTAGCCTAAAGTAGTCTTTCAATAAACATGAGTATATTTTCATCCTGCAAGAGAAAGAGGAAAGTAGAAACAACAAATAGAAGCTTCTCTTAATACAGTAGTCCATATTCAGAAATATCTACCTGGGAATCAGACCACATTCAGATTGATCTCCTACAGTGATAGTACCGCAAACTAACAATAATGCATGCCAGACACTGTTACACTGTAACATATAAGAAAATAAAAAAACAGTTCTATTTTAACAAAATACAAGTATTCTGTGACTTACCACAGTGTATTGTTTACACGATTCCCCTGTAAGTTGGCTCTGATAAAAGTTGACTCTCTCTTTCTCTCTCTGCTTTAAAATTGCCTTTTGTGATGGTCAAGATTATGTGTCAAATTGGCATGGCCACAGTTCTCAGTGTTTATATGTGATCACCCCCATGATGGAATCTGCTGTGAATAACCAATCAGTTGAACGGCAGTTTCCTTGGGCATGTGGCCTGCATCCTAATATGAGTGGATATTTTGGCTTTACCTGCTCTGGATCCTGCAGCTGTCTGCTATTTGTCTGACCTCTGGTTTTTAGGCTTTGAGCTAGCAGCTTACCTGCCAATCTTGAGATCTGTAGATCTTCACAGCCTGTGAGCAAGATCCCTGCTCTGCCATCTGCCGATATTGAGTTCACCAGCCCCTGCAGCTATGTGAATCATAAGCTTTATCCGTTCCACAACTGTGGGACATTACAGTTTTTAAAATCATGTAAGCCATTTCCTTAGTATATTTGTATGCTTTACTTGTTTTGCTTCTCTACAGAACTCAGCCTAAGATACATTTTATTATCAGTACTTTTATAAATCTCATCTTTATTTGTGTTGGAATATTGGAAACATTACCTACAAGCTTACAGGTATATTTTAATACAAACATATATTAAAAATACACAAATCCTTTTGCCAACTATCTTTCCATTACTGTAGACCTTAATGATCTCCCTGTCTAGAGACTTCCTCACCTTATTTTTTGGATTAGAACTTTCGGTGGTGAACTTCTTTTGTCAGACATGTTGTTGGAGGTATAAGCAGTGTAGGTGTTACACAGTCAGAGAAACTTGAAAAACTTGCCTTCAGATTAACAACTGATACTTCTTATGGTATGAAACACTAACTAAGGTAACACTATAGGGCTGGACAAGGGCCCTGGTGGTGTTGTGGTTAATAGCTATGATTGCTAAGCACAGTGTCAGCAGTTTGAATCCACCAACTGCTCCTTGGAAACTCTATGGTGAAGTTCGACTCTGTCCTACAAGGCCACTTGATGGCAACTGGAGGCTGTAACAATGAAAATTGTGTACCCTAGGAATAGCTGTCAACTTGGCTAATGACAATTAGGCAATAATTTGCTGTGTTGTGTGATTATCCACCATTTTGTCATCAGATGTGATTTTCCTTTATCTTACACATTCTGTCTCTGTGATATTGATAAGATAGCACTAAGGGTAGTTATGTTAACGAGACAGGGGTCAATTTATAAGACTTGCTTATTTTTTGAGCCAATCTCTCTTGAAATATGAAAGCAAGAAACAAGCAGAGAGAATGGGAACCTCATACCACCGACAAAATAGTGCTGGGAGCAGAGTGCATCCTTTGGCCCTGAGGTTCCTACTCTGACAAGCTCCTAGAGCAGGGAAAGACTGATAACAAAGACCTTCCTCTAGAGCTGACAGAGAGAAAAAGCCATCCCCTGGAGCTTATGCTCTGAAATTAGACTTCTAGCCTACTATATTTTGAGAGAATAAACTTCTGTTTGTTCAAGCCATCATTCATTTATGGCATTTCTGTTATAGCAGCACTAGGTGACTAAGACAGGTATATGTATAGTTCAGCTGTCATATGTTACAGCTGAACATTGTCCAACATTTTATCCATTATGATTCCAGACACCAACACCAACTTCATTCTAGACCAGTCCATAATTCACTATATAGCAATGTTTTTGCATAGTGTATCTGAAACTGGACATCTGTGAATGAACTTCTGAGGATTATATCAACAAATTACACACTGTAATATTGTATGTAGTGCATATTACAAATGACAAGATGTAGAAAAGAAAAAGAAAAAAAAGATGGTCTTAAGTACAGCTGGTCTTAACTCATATACCTCCTAAGTCAGTGACTCCCCGTATAAATTAACACATTTCTCAATTATTTTCATTATGTTTTAAAAAAAAAGTTTTTTACTGGGCCCTCAAAACTTGCATGGACCTGTACAACCTAACACTTGCACTTTGCAATTAGTAAAAAATATGTTGTGTGTAGGTCATATTGTTGATTCAGTGGTAGGTTTCTCACTTTCCATTTGGGAGACTTGGGTCCAATTCTTTGCCAGTGCACCTCATGCATACCACCCGTCTGTCACCGGAGGCTTGCATGTTGCTATGATGCTGAGAAGGCTTCAATAGAGCTTCTGGACTAAGATAGTCTAGGAAGAATGGCCTGACAATCTACTTTGGAAAATCAACCAAGAAAAAGTCTACAGATCACAAGGGTCCAATCCAATCCACAGAGGTGGCACTGGACTGAGCACTGTTTAATTCTGTTATGCACGGGGTTGCTATGAATTGGGGCCAGCTAGGTGGCTGCTAACAATAGCAAATACTGTGTATGGATATTAACAGCTAAGTGAGCCCCACCAAGTGAGCACTGTCTCTCTTGGTAGCAGAATAAGAAGTAATAGATTGAAAATGTACCAGAAAGGATTCAGTTTAGACAGCAGGAGAAATGAAAGGAGCATAACATCCTGAGTTATTATCTAAGTGATATCGTGAACTCTTTATTTCTCTGGATCACCTATCAGGGGAAAGGCCATCTCCAGAGAGCCTGGTAGTTCAAAGAGAGAGGAACATAAATGACAAAACTTGGCCCTATGATACATTGGTCTTGTGCTTGCTCTTTTATCTTTAAGGCTAAATATTTCTGACTATCCATTTGATATGCTAATGATCACGAGTGAAGGCAGAATCCAATCCTTGCATAAGCAAATAGTTTTGTTCAGAATTCTAATCAGGCACTGCAGAATCTCCCCACTTGCTGATTGCTAATGTATTTTTCACCGTGACATATATTCTTACACGCTCCAGTTCAGTGAAGTCTCTTTCTCTTAGATGGAGATGCCAGATTTGGACGAAGTATGTTTAATCTAGCCAAGAGAACATGTTTCCTCCCTGAATCACGGCCATGACAGCAAGGCAAAGTGTGATTAAGTTGTGTCACAAATAGGCGAGGCTCAATCCATCTGGCAAGGGGGAGTCTGTGCTGCCTAATTGGGAAATGTAATGATCTGATCTGATCAAACATCCGTTTACAGTTTTGATAAGTGAAATTATGCAATTAGATTACTGCAAACGAGTGTGAGCTGATGTCCTACCAAAACCCGTGAAGCTAGGAGTGCAGACCAGGGATGATGAAGTCTGAGACGCTTAGGTCAGCAGCACATGTTGTATCAAAGGAATGCCACACAACTTTCTGAAGAGTTTTGGCCAGTAACTTGCAAAACACTGATCTGATTTGCCTGGGAATTTTTAAATAATTGGCTTCTACTGGCTGAGGACCCATGCCAACACCGCATGGTAATTCATTTGTGACATTCCTAGAAGAGATGTTCTGCCGGAAGAGCTACAGTAATACATTTAGGAAACAATCATGCCATCCTTCCAATAGCACGCATAAATGGAAGTAAATAGTGGGAGGCGAGCAAAAGGGCTTTTGTGTTTCCGGGGGAAAGACCCTTAATTTGAATGGGAAGTGTATGACGCTTCATCCCTGTCATGTGTTGAACTGTTTCTCCCCCAAATTGTCTGTAGCAATTTAGCCAGGACATAATTCCAGTAGTGTGTGATTTTCCTGTATGCTGTGACTCCTGCCTCTGTGACTTTAATGAGGGAGAATGGGCAGCAGTTTTATTGGTAGAGCAGGACTCACTACGTAAGATTGCATTGTGCCTTGAGGCAATCTTTGGAGATATAAAGGTAAAGAAAGCAAACAGAGATCTGGGGAGCTCATACCTGCAAGAAGCAGTGCCAGGAGCAAACACATCCTTTGGAAAGGACTCAGGGTCCCTTTGTATCAGAAGCTCCTAGTCAAGGGGAAGAATGGCAACAAGGACTTTCCCTCAGAGCCAACAGAGAAAGCCTTCCCCTGAAGGTGACACTACGAATTTGGACTTTTAGTCCTCTAGAGTGTGACAAAATGGAATTTCTCTTTTTAAATCTATCCACTTATGGTATTTCCATTATGGCAGCACTAGATGACTAAGACAGCCCCCTTCTCCCTTTCTACATCCCAATTAAAACTGGCTGGAACAGTTTCAAGACCAGTGTACAATCCCAGACATTACTCAGTTCTCCTGAATTTCATTTTTATTAACCTAAGTTCTGGGGACTCTAATGTTGATTTTATGAAGAATCTACTTGAGGCATCATTTGCTGGGTTCTTGTAGACATCATTTGATTCTTGAGAGGTTTTCAAGACATGGAAGTGTCCTTTGTGGAATAAGAGAAAGCACTAAAGGAATCCAGCTATTCTGGAAATAGTAAGGATTGTCTTTTGTTCAGAGCTGGGGCAAGAGATCTCAAAGAGAACATATCGCAGTTCCAAGGCCATGAGACAGCAAACAGTGAAGCCAGGACTAGCCTCCAAATAAATACATAAATAATTTAAATAAGAAGGAAGAAACGAAAAGCAAGTTTCATGGTAAAATGTTATGTGGTAAAAGGCAAGATTAGAAACTATAAGCACTGGGAAAGTCCTGGAAGAAATAATTTGTCCTGATCCCACATTTGGAATTCTAGGACGTAGGAAAATTGTTGTACCCCTCTTGCCACCTAGCCACCAGGTTGTGAACAGGTTGTTCATGCCAGCTACTCTTAATGAGTGATGAATGATAACTTTCAAACCCAGTCTGTTGGGTTTTCATATCTATAGGGTTGCAGAAAGATGGCATCAGTACCCAGCTGTGCTGGTTAAGATTGTGTGTCAACTTAGCTGGGCCATGATTCTCAGTGGTCTGTCAGTTTGTACAACGTTATGGCCACTGCCAGGATGGAATGTGCTGTGGTAGGAGCAGGGGCGAGGCCTGTGGTGGCTCACCACCCCCTCAGCCGTCATCTTTCAGCCTTCCACCACCCACTCCCCATTTGTTCACCTTGCCAAGGTATTGGCTTACTGTAGATCCAACAACTGCCATATTCTTGTCTTCTGATGTCCAGTTCTTGGGACTTGAACTATCAGCTTACCTGTCGATCTTGGTATTCACCACTCTTCACAGTCACTAGTAGCAGTCCTGTTCCCCAAACTGCTGATCCTAGATTCACCAGGCCCTGCAGCTACATAAATCAGGAGAAGCCTTTCAGTCTTGCTTCCATCTTGGGATTCACTGACCTTCAAAGCCTGTAATAGTGAACCCTGCTCTCTGACCCGCTTGCCTGCAGTTAGCCAGCTTCTGCAGCTTCGAGGCTTGTATTTCAATCCAGGACTTGGGACATTTCAACCTCTACAATTGTGTGAACTCTTTCCTTTATAGAAATCTCTTTCTGTATATATTTATGTGCTTTACTGGGTTTGCTTCTCTAGAAAACCCAGTCTAAGACACCAGTGGTCTAGGGATAACAAAAACAAGATAGAATTCCAAATCTAGCAAAAGTCAACAACAGCAACAACAACAACAAAAAACGAAAACAAAAACAGCCCACTCAAGCATTGTGCTAAATGTCTTAACTGTTAGACTTTCAGCTCCAAGCATTCTGGAAGGCCAATACAAGGAGAATTGAGGGGACAGTAACCTGAAATCTAGGTAAGTCTAGCAACAGTTGAAGGTTGAATGGATTGACCAGGCTTAACTACCCAATTGTTAGGGGATATATTAATGTCTATCCTCAGTTATCTAAGGGGTCCAATCTAATGGAAAAGACAAGCCCAGTGCCAATAACTTCTGGGCAGGGGCAATTCTAAAGGGAAGGTAGTTCATGGTGGCCTGGATGTCTGTCTAAGTTAAGGCACACATTAGGCTATCAAAAGTAGGATCCAGCAACCATAGGGAGAACCAAAACCAAGCCCACTGCTGGGTAGTTAGTCAATTCCAACTCATAGTGACCCTATAGATGGAGTAGAACTGCCCCAGAGAGTTTCCAAGGAGTGCCTGGCGAATTTGAACTGCTGACCTTCTGGCTAGCAGCTGTAACACTTAACCATTATACAACCAGGGTTTGACAGAAGAGGAATCCTAAGTATGTAGGTGAATAGGATTAGAGTTCAAGATTACTGACCTGGGATCAGAGTTAGACCTCAAGTATAAAAGTCCTGGGAGGAAACTGGGCCCATACATAGTGATGTGGAAGGGAGGAGCTGGAGCTGGTTGATTATCCATCATCTGGAGTTTCGATCACTTCTTTTCAACCCAGGTGGTCTTACCTGGAAAATGGAACTAGGGAAACAGATTTATAATGGATCTTCCTTGCCTTTTCCCACCCCTGGGGGTAAGGAGTTCTCTACTGGCTCAAGTGAATGATGCCGTTCATACAACGGCAGATTACTACTGGTGACAGATGGCTAGGCCGAGGCTGAGGAAGAAACTAGTAAGAATCTACACACTAGGAGCCTCAAAATTTCCACCGTTTGGAGACAGCTTCTTACAGACATAAAGTTGCTTCCTATACTTCTATCTATTTCTGTACCTATATGCCATTGAGCTACAGTTATATCTATGTTGATATCTGAATCTACATATACAAGGTTTTCAAAAACAAAGTCAGGCCTGTGGTTTAACTGAGACTTTGTAAAATTGATTTACAAATGCAGCTGAATGGGCAGTGTTACAAAAGTATAAAAATAAGATTGTGCTCAATTATAAACTTAATAATAAAAATGTAACAATATGAAATTTATTCTGTCTCATAAAATCCAAGCTACACAGAGACAATACCAATAGATCATAAAAGCAAAAAAAAAAAAAAAAAGAAAGTCCTGAAATGTCATCAATTCAGTAAAGAAGAAATATTTATTGACCATTATGTGCAAAATACCATACTAGGTTATGTGGAAGATTCAGGAATAAATAAGATTTGTTTCCTGCACTCAAGAGACTTAAACTAATGGCAATACGGTGAGGGGAGGAGATGTGGGAAAGAGCCACCACACCAGGCAGCATGGGCTCTGCCTACGGCCCTTGGACCTTCGATGCCCTGGGTAGTCACAGGTCACTCTGCTCACGTGTACAACAGTTGAGGAATGCTGAGGAATAACCCTCCAAGAAGCAGCCCTCTTAGGAGTTGACACATAAATATTCCAGCTCCTCCGCCCCTCAGGTGGGATAATTCTGAAGCATGTGTTTTGTACTGCTTCCAAGAGTTTCCTCATGGGACTGAGCTCCATTCAACCACCGGAGTGGCTTAATAACTCAGACTTCACTGTCTGCATTCCCTTCCCTGCTCCACTGCTGGTGTTCCCTGCATGCCCCAAATGAACTGCTTGCATTTGAATCCTTGTTTCAGCATGGGATTCGGTGGGAATCCAAATCCAAACAAGCACCTACTGTGTACTAGGTACCCTACTAGTACATTCATGGTCTCATTTAATTCCTTCAGCAAGTAATATTTATTTCATCACGTCACATTTTTGCTTCAGATTCTGCATTAGTTCTCCATCATGTTCAAAGCATTTAAAAAAGAAGAAGAAGAGACGAAGCATTGTATAACAGACAGAAACTGGAATAACCTTAAACCTCCACCCATTCCCAGTGTCTGTGACCATGCCACCAGCCTCTGCCTTTGGGGACCTGCTTCTCACCCACTTCCCAAAAGGAGATGTGCTGCTAATCAGAGTCCTTCTTCCACTGTATGTGGGACAGGCATGTGACTCAAGCTTGACCAATCAAATATTTTCTTTATGTAGATATATATATATATATACACACACACACAATTAACTAGTTGAGAAAACAGGTTGCTTTGGAGTCAGTTCTGCCTCATAGCAACTCCATGTGTGCTAAAGTAGAACTCTACTCCATAGGGTTTTCAGTGGCTGATTTTTCAGAAGCAGGTCACCAGGTCTTTCTTCTGAGACACCTCTGGGTGAACTTGAACCTCTAGCCTCTTTGTTAGCATCTGAGCGTGTTAGGCTTTTGCACTATGCAGGGAAAGCGAGCCTTCCTCTGAAGTGGTGAAATTATACAAGACGGGTGTCTGAGAGCATTAGGGCCACATCTCCAGTCTCACGCAGTAGGTCTTCAGGGGAGAACACAGAACAAGCACAGAAGAAAAAGCAGAGATAGCAGATGGAGAGAGAGGAAGTTTAGAGAACATCTGGTTCTTAGGTGCCTCTTATCCCTGAAGCCAGATTGATCTGTGCCATACTGTCCCATTTATTATAAACCAGTGACAATGTCTTTTAGTCAGAGTCAGATAATGTCAGGTTCCTGCTACTTGGAATAGCAAGATACCTGCCTAATGTACACAACACGGCAGACACTACTGTGGATGGCAACTAGTGCTCAGAAGGTGGTGTTCAGGGAAGACACATCTGTCTCACTTCTAACATCAGACTCTGTTATGGGTTGAATTGTGTGACCAGGAAAAAAAAAATGCCAGTTTGGCTAATCTGTGATTCTCAGTATTGTGTAGTTGTCTACTATTTTGTCATCTGATGTGACTTTCCTATGTGCTGTAAATCCTACTTCTATAATGTTGTATAACGGTTATGAGATGGGATTATCAGCAGTTATTATAATGAGGCAGGACTGAATCTACAAGATCAGGTTATGTTTTAAGTCAGTCTCTTTCGAGACACAGAAGAAAGAAGAGAACAAAGAGATGGGGGAAACTTATGCAACCAAGAAATAAATGGCAGAAGAATAACACACCCTTTGGAACCAGGGTACCTATGCTGAGAAGCTCCTCTTCCGGGGAGGATAAGATGACAGGGATCTTCCCCTTAAGGTGAAAGTCTTCTCCTGGAGCTTACACCCTGAATTTGGACTTCCAGCCTCCTTGACTATAGGAGAATAAATTTCCCTTGTTAAAGCCATCCACTTGTGATATTTCTGTAACACCAAACGAAGTCTAAGCCTGTGCTCTAGGATGGTGGGCTTTAGAGACGCTGTGTGGAAGAAGGCATCCTTCAGTGAATCAGAAGTGGAAGGTGACCTAGTGATATCTGAAAACCAGCTATCTCTCTGTTTCTTTGTCCTTTATTGTCCCAGCCTTGCATTGGCCCTACAGTGACGTCTGCTGTCAAATTCTTGGGTCACTGTGAAAGAGTTATAAGTCTTCCCAGTGGCCCAGTCAAAAGTTCCAGATCTCTGTGGCCTTCTGATCCTAAGATTTTCCCCTTCTTAGCTCTTCCTCGTGGCCTGGACTAACGACCAGAGCATGTCTTTTTCCCAGTGTTAGATTTTGTTCTCCCCTCCTTCAAGGGCTTCTTTTGGGGAAAATTCTCTGCATCACGACTGCACTGGTGTAACTCCACTCTCCATACACTCTGTGCACTCACTTGTTCACACAATTATTTATTCAATAAATATCTGCTGACCATAGCCTCTGTATAAGGTACTGTACTAGGCACTGTGATACAATAGTAACAAGACACAATAACTACCTTCAAGGAGTTTTTGATCTTTTGATGTCACAACACATAAGGATAAGGAGGCTACAGTAGTTCCAGCCATGCTTTGAAAACTTTTCTGTGCAGAATTTCTTTGAATGATGGGGATGAGATGTGCAGTCAGCCCAACTGCTGTTTGCATCTCCCAGGAGCATATGAAAATGGAATTTATGGTTGTTCAGACATGATTCACCCCCTTCCCATGCCCTCCACAAGTTCAATGGCTTAGCAAAGGGAAATTTATTCTTTTACAGTTGAGGAGACTGGAAGTCCAAATTCAAAGTGTTAGCTCCAGGGGAAGGCTTTCTCTCAGCTCTGGGGGAAGATTCTTGTCATTTATCTTCCACGGTAGAGGATCTTCTCAGCACAGACATCCTGATTCCAAATGGTGCATTATTCTTGTGGCTCTTGTTTTTTGGACGCAGTGCTCTTAGAGACTCACTGTGAATAGTCAAGCGGAGACTATACCCAGTGCTGGAGAAGAAATGGGGGAAGATAATTCAGAGCAGAAGACCTAATATGTTTGCACATAGAAAGAACATTAAAGGAAGTGCACAAGAAAGTTGGAGACTAGCGAGTGACAGATCTGAGGTCAGCAGGAGCAGTAGGATCAAGAGCACAAGTGGAACTCAAGGTTAGCTTTGGAGAGAAGGAATGATGTGTCTCTCTTAAAGATGAGAAAGAAAGGAAGAGAGAGAAGGATGATCCTCACAAGACACATCCCAGGAATCCAGATGCAGTAGAGTAATAATTTCTTTGTGGATTTTGACTGTCTGATCTTCAGCTATCCTCCTGTTTAGGGAACTTCTCTTTGTGCATAATATTAAAGTAACAGAATCCCAGCTTCCCCTCACACCCCAAGAGAGGCAAAGGGTAACTGTACTCACGCCACCTCACCTCTCTTCACTCCACCAGCCTGCAGCAGACAGTGCATGTTCCATAACTTAGCTTAAGTCAGTCAAAAGCTCCCCCGGGCCTTCCAGTGTAAGGAGAAGTGCATTAGTTATCTACTGCGGCATAACAAATTACCCTGAAATTTAGTGACTAGAAGCAACAAACATTTATTTTCTTAATTTCTGTTGGTAGTAAATTCAGAAGTAGTTTAGCTGGAGGTCCTGGTTCAGTTTCTCTCAAGACTGCAACTGGGGGATCCACTTTCAAGATAGTGTACACACGCGGCTACTGGCAGGAGGCGTCAGTTCCTCTCCATCTGGACTTTTCCACAGGACTGCTTGAGTGACCTCACGACACAGCAGCTGGCTTTCCCATGGTCAAAAGATCCAAGTGGGAGCAAGGTAGAAATCACAATGTCTTATAATCTAGCCTTGGAACTCTCACATCATCACCTTAGCAATACCCTAGTGGATACACAGGAAAGCCCCCTCCAGTGCAGGAGGGAACCACACAAGGGCACGAGAAGCCTTGAGTGGTGATCATCAGGGAGTGGCGATCATCAGGGACTACTCCAGACAGTGGCTACCACATTTCCTCATGGCTGATGTGCTGCCCAATAGCAGTGTCCTGCATCGGTGACAGAGCTGGCAGTCATGGAAACATTCAGCCAGAGACTTTCCTCAGTCCAGCTCCAGACCAGATGGGGGTCCTGCTTATTTCCTAAGCTAGTTCTTCCGGGTTCCTGTGCATTCTTTTGGTTCCTACGCCTTGTTTTGTTGAAGACAACACAGCTAGTTTCTGTTGTTTGGAATTAAGAACCCTGACTGGGACTGAGCTGTAGGAAGTTGGGTGGTAAGCTCGCACCATGGCAGTGAGGAAGAACAGAACTGAGGCCACGGGCTCCAAGAGAGTGAGGCTTAGGAAGGGTTGCCCTGAGGGACCCAGGTTTGATTATACAAGAGAAGAACATAAGAATTGTTGAGTATCCCTGAAAGAACAGTAATTTAAGTAAGACCCAGGTGAAGGACCACCTTTATTATTCAATGGAACAAAACACCCTCTCCTTTCAATATAAGACACTTTGGGTCATTGGGAAATATACAAGACTACAGAGTTTGGACTGACACAGAAGTGTAGGAAAGGTCATGTTTTTATTAATTTCTTTATTTTGGATCTCAGATGCGAAATAATCACACTCCTTATATCTTTTATGCAAGGCTCCTCTCTTGTTTTATGTATTTATTTAATCTCTTTTATCCAAATTTCCATCTACCCATCCCCAACAGTACAGTCAATCATTCTAATGGCTCAATGTGTATCTGTTTATTTGTATGCATTAATGCAAATAATATTGTTTTGCATGCATGCATTTTTAATTTGTGTAAATGTTGTGTTATATATTTCATTCTATTCCTTACTTTTTTTCATTAGCTGTTTTATATATCCATCAATGTCATTATGTTTACATCTAATTATGTAGGCTCCCATGGTGTACTTCCTTCACATTTTACCTTTCCAGTATCCCGGGGATGGCCACCTATGTTGCCTCTAGCTCAGCCATCACCACAAATAACTCCATGGTGAACATGCTTGCATGTATCCCCTTTACGATCCATTCCTACCACTGAAATTGCTGGATAAGAGAGTATGTGTATGTTTAACATAATAACGCCCTGTCTGATTGCTCTCCAGAATGCCTGCACAAGTCTACACTCCCAGTAACAGTGCTTGAGGGTGAAACAGTTAACAAAGATTCACGGCACTTGCTGACATGCTGGAGTCCACAGATGGTACAAATAATTCCTGTAATTGGTTGCTAATTGAAAGGCTAGTGGTTCAAATTCACCCAGAGGTACTACTGAAGAAAGATCTGGCAATCTACTTTCAAAAAGCAGCCGTTGAAAACCCTATGGAGCTCAGTTCTACTCTGACACATGTGGCATTGCCATGTACTGGAGGTGACTCAAGGACAACTGGTTTGCCAACACACTGGCATCATGAGAGCAGGCTCTGTGTGTCTCAAACTTATGTTAAAATTGTACTTAGAGTTATATGTTAATTTTTTTCTTTCATTACATTTTTCACGCCCTTCCTAGCCCAATATTCCCTCTCATACTCTCTCTCATCTTGAAGCATGTTCCACTATAATTCCTAGGATGTTATCACAAAAGAAAGAAACAAGAGTCTACTGACGCAATCCTTAGCAGCTCATCTTTATTTCTTGTGAGCTCTCAGATTCTGATAATGAATGTGGCCTTTTCAAGAGTATGAGAAAGTTTTCTAATAGAACTGAGCTTCCCTCATCATCTAGCTAGGCACTGAGTGTATTGCTTGAGTCTTTCTCTTTGCCCAGCATTAACAAATCAGGTGGTTGCCGACATTATACAAGTTCTACTGTCAGCATGAAAGAAGTGACAGTGAGATGACACAAGAGTCAAAGGAGGACAGCCCAGCACTTGCTTTCCTGTTGACCACGTAAGGAAATGGAAAGATTACAGAGAAGTGTATCATACCTAATGCTGGAAAACAAAGTTGTTGTTGTTAGATGCAGTCAAATCGGTTCCAACTCATAGCGACTCTATGAACAACAGAAGGAAACATTGCCCAGTCTTGCACCATATCCACAATCGTTTTTATGTTTAAGCCCATTTGTGGCCACTATGTCAATCCATCTCATCGAAGGTCTTCCTCTTTTTTGCTGACCCTCCACTCTACTAAGCATGATGTCCTTCTCCAGAGACTGATCCTTCCTGACAACATTCCAAAGTATGTAACACAGAGTCTTGGAATCATTGCTTCCAAGGAACACTCTAGTTGTTGTTCTTCCAGAACAGATCTGTTTGTTTATTGGCAGTCCGTGGTACATTGAACATTCTTCTCCAACACCACAATTTAAAGGCATGAATTCTTCTGTCTTCTTTGTTCGTTGTCCAGCTTTCACACGGGTATGATGTGACTGAAAATACCACGGCTTGGGTCTAGCACACTTTAGTTTTCAAGGTGACATCTTTACTTTTCAATACTTGAAAGAGGTCCTTTGCAGCAGATCTTCCCAATGCAATGCATCTTTTGATTTCTTGACTGCTGCTTCCATGGGTGTTGATTGTGCACCCAAGTAAAATGAAATCTTTGAAAACTTCAGTTCTTTCTCCATTTATGGCAATGTTGCTTACTGGTCCAGGTATGAGGATTTTTGTTTTCCTGATGTTGAGGTGCAATCCATACTGAAGGCTGTGGTCCTTGATCTTCTCAGCAAGTGTTTCAAATCTTCTTCACTTTCAGCAAGTACGGTGGTGCTATCTGTGTAAAGTAGGTTGTTAATGAGTCATCCTCTAATCCTGATACCTCATTCTTCTTTGTGTAGTCCAGCTTCTTGGATTATTTGCTCAGCATACAGACTGAAAAGACACTGTAAAATGATATAACCCTGACACACAGCTTTCCTGACTTTAAACTATGCAGTGTTTCCGTGTTCTGTTCACACAACTGCATCTTGATCCACATACAGATTCTTTAGGAGCACAATTAAGTGTTCTTGAATTCCCATTTTTCACAATGAATTAACCAAAGAAGATTAGATTTCAAACCACCACTACTACATTAGCAGGGAGCCTAAAATAGCTCTCTGAATTGTGACGGATGTTCCCTCAACAAACAATAGCTATCATTTAAATGGCATTTTATGGTTTACAGTGTACACTCACAAAATAATTTATTGGCTCTCAGCAAATCTATGAGGAATTAGGACAGTTATCCCTAACAGCCTCAGTTTCTGGTAGATGAAACGGAAGATCAAAGAGTTTAAATGACTTGCCTCAGATCACATTGTTGCTTAGTTCTGGAACTGAAAACCAAGTGCAAACTCTAGGCCGAGGTCTGCAAATGTGATTTATAACAGTGCATTTGTCCTAGCAAAATTCCACTGTAGTAAAAGAATTCAGAGCCCAAGTGGAGTTCATTATAATGGAATATGATCCAAGGATAACATAATATTCATAGTTACAAAAAGAATTTCAAGTGGGACAATAAATTATACTTGGTGCTTCCAATTTGGGATTCTGTTCACCAAGGAGAGGAGAAAAAGAAGGCATAATAAAGAAAATTTGCATTTATTTTCCTTTTGCATATGTTTACTAGGCAATGTCATTGTTGTTAGATGTTTTAAAATCAATTCCAACTAGTGGAAATTACATGTGACAGAGTAGAACTACCCCATAGGATTTTCCAGGCTGCAATCTTTAAGACAGAGGTAGATCACAAGGTCTTTTTTCCTGACTAACTGCTGGGTGGACTTGAACTGCCCCCTTTTTGGTTAGCAGCCTAGCACTTAACTGTTTGCACCACCAGAGTGCCTTTCACTAGTCAGTGAAAATACCAAATTCTTTGCCATCAAGTTGGTTCTGACTCATAATGACCCTATAGAACAGGGTAGAACTGCCCCTCCAAGGTTTCCAAGGCTGTGAATCTTGACTAAAGCTGACTGCCACATCTTTCTACTGTGGAGCAGTTTGCAGGCTCCAACTGCCAACCTTTCATTTAGCAGCCATGTGCTTAACCACTGTGCCACCAAGGCTCCTTTTACTAGTCAATAGAAGACATAATTTCAGGCAAGTTTTAAAACTGACTCTTTCAGGATCCTCTCTCAGAGATCAGAGAAACTGCTCTGCTGTCTGCTCTCTGCTCTCTGCTCACTGCTATGTCTCCAGCTCCCTGAACCCCCAGTGTGTGGACAGAGGCAGGAAGGGCCTTCAGGCTAGATGGCTTTAGTCCCTGCTGAGAAGAGAGAGACCAAAAGGGCAGTGGTACTAGGATCCCAGTTATTAGTCCATTAGAGAATAGCTGGGGTTAAAAAAAGGACCTCTTGCAGTCAGAGGTCATCCAATCAGTGCCAAGTGCAAACACTACCCCCTATTTGTGCCCCATGGCTCCTAGAGCTGGTGCTAGTGTCACGAGGTCTTTGCTCACTGTATCCGAAATGCTGACACACCCAGGTTGGGACTAAGACATCTGAATCCACACATCACTGAGTGGCAATGATTGCACCTGAATTTTTTTTTTGCTTTTGTTTTATTGTAGAGACAGATGAGACCACGTGCTCAGAATTTCAGGTTGAAATCCTACTTCTGTGGTGCGTTTCCACACGCGGCACTGTGGGGGCTGAATGAATGGTTCCACCAACCTAAAGGATTGCCACTATTGGCCTCTGACTTCTAGTTTCTAAACTCTGATGACTCACTGCCTGTCTCCAAACAGGATGACTGCGGTAGGAGATTAGCTCAGGTGAGAATATTCACTCTCAAATGCCTTCTGCAAGTCTCCACAGCTTCACAAATGACAAGAAAGAACTTGCGTGAGAGGTGATCTGGATATAAGGGAAGATAAGGTGAGAAGGAACTTAAACTGAATATCAGAATCGTGTCATGGACAACTGTCACCACTGAAGGAGATTGTTCGGTAGGTCCAGAGTTGTGGGTTCTAGCTCTAAGTTTATGTTGCAAAGAGGAAGACACCTTTGACCGTCATGTTTGAAGCTTCAGCTCCTCTTGTGCCTCGAGAACATAGCCATCACCTCTATATGTGGGACAGCCGTTCCCACCCAGAGCTTCTTGATAAGCCCCAAGAGCTGCTGTTGAGGATGGGATCCCAGCTGGTGGCAGCAGGAACACAGGAGTCCAGGAGGCTGGAGGGCATCCTATGGTGGCTGTCACTACCAAATACTCAAGGCAACTTCTCTTTCCCCATGACTCAGCATGACTTGGTATGATAGAGAGGACAAGGAGACAGAAGGCCCAGCATAACTGATTTTCAGTACTGCTTTTACCCTCTTACCCGCTGTTGATCAGGGCATTTTTACAATGTCGGCCTTTCTTTCTGCTTCCTGACTCCTCACCCTGACTTTCAGATTCTCATCCAAAATCTCCTTCACTGCTTTAGTATTCCAATTATATAAAGGAGCCCTGGAGATGCAGTGGTTAAGCACTCCACTGCTAAATGAAGGTCAGTGGAGCCAACCTACCAGCTACTCCATGGGAAGAAAGATTTGGCAGTCTGCTTCTGTAACGATTAAAGCCCTGGCAACCCTATAGGACAGTTCTGCTCTGCGCTGTGGCAGTGCTATGAGTCATGGCAAGAGCTCAATTCCTCACCTCTGGCAAATACCTCACTGGGCTCGCCCTAGTCCCGGTCCTCTCCGTATCTCTCAAAATGCAGAAATAAAGGTGGGTTACTTAATCAGCAAAGTCAGAGCAATTCTCATCTTGAAAGGGAGCTGAATAATAGAGAATCCTCCTCAACAGGAGTTGAGTGGCAACATAGTTGAGGAAAAAGGAGGCATGAGTTAAAACTCCTGGTATTCCAGCAGAGCACCTCTTCAATTCTCTGTTCCCCAGAGCAACACAGGGTGGGTTGTTTTTGTCCTAGAGAGCCACATTTCTTCTCTTGCACTTAGAGGTCATCCAGTGCCAAGTGCAAGTATCAGCCCATTTCTGCCCCATGGCTCCTGGAGCTGGTGCTGGTGTTATGAGGTCTTTGCTCACTGTCTCTGAAATGCTGACACAGCCAGATGGGGACCAAGATATCTGAAATCCACACATCACTGAGTGACAGTGATTACACCAGAAATGTCTAAGAATTGCTCAGCTAGAAGTAAAGCTCTAGTTGTGGCGCTATAGCATGTGTTGTAACCTCTCGGCAGGAACTCAGCTTCCTCTGATCTGCCCCTTCCTGTTTCACAGTCCCTTTCTGTATATCCTCATCCTTGTCCCTCCCCTGCAGCCAGAATGGAACTTTGGACCTCAGGGCAGGTTTGTCCTTCCTGTTCCCTACGAGTCATCTCAGGGCTAGACACCTTTCCATAACCCTGTTTCTGGGTGATAACTTATCTGGAATTGTGAAGAGTGCTGAGTGGGGCTCCCACACCATGGGGCTAGAGATAGGAGGGAGGGTATGTCTCTGCTGGGGAATCAGCTCTGGGGGTGCCCAGTCACTTAGTCTCTGAGATACTCTCATGGAAGCCTGGGAAACTGGTATGGGCCCAAAGTCTGCATGAGAAGCAGCGTTGCTATTCGGTGGAACACTACTTGAGGTGTAAGAGCTCTTTGAAGTATACAGGATGCTTTGCCTCCTATAGCAGAACTACCAGTTTCTTCAGAGCTCAAAGGTCTGCAGCCAGGTCCAGTAGGGTCTCATCTGGGGCCTCACTGGATGATGGGTTTTGTGCAAAGTGCCTGTCCCTCTTGGAGGCAATCGGGAATTTGAGTTTATCTGTTTTTGAAGAGCACCTGGTGTGGGAGCTAACGGGGAGAAGTAGACCTAGGGTGGAAGACTTACTTTACCTCTTGGAACCTCAGTTACATGGGCTTTCAAATGATAACAATGGATGTTACTCTTAGGGAGCTGAGTGTTAAACGTGCCATGTTCATCAAGGTGCCTGATTTGTACATGCAGGGTTCTCTGAACACTACACGCATATACACACACGCACATACTTTTCCAGGGAAACAAGCAGAAATAGTCACACAATCACACAACAAGGGCTTGGATCATTCAGAGCCTTTTACCTCATGGCCAGTCCAATTTCCCAGATGCCCCAATAACTGCCTTCCTTGAGCCTTCTATTGGCAGTGCCTGACTGCTGGTCACTGTAACCCCGGCTGGAAGGGAGAGTATTAGGCTCTGTACACCCATCCCTTTTTTGTTTCTGGATGGGCCATTTGGGACACCGCATTTTAGAGCTGGAGTGCTACACAGCACTGATCAGCAACCACCCTGCCTTTGCCGGACCTTCCACCATCTCTGGACCACCGTAAATGCATTCAGGGGCCAAAATAAAACCAAGAGGGAAACAGTCAATTTTTCTTTTCTTTCTTTGTTGTTTTTTTTTTTTTTTTTTTCTTTTCTGTTCCTGCGGTCCTATCAACCTGTAGCTGCTTATTTATGTATTTGTTTCTAGATTCTGTGTCCTTCAAGATTCCACAATTGGCCAAGGGAGATGAGGACAAGGGAAGGACCTGGAGACTCCGGGCTACAGAGACTCAGGGGAAAGCTGAGTTCGACTCTGAGGGGTTAGAGCATGAGACCCTGGAAGAAACAAATGGAAAGAAGCTCCAGAAGTAGTTTCAGGATAACTTCAACTCCCCTACCTCAAGCCCACAGAGAAGACACTCACAGAGTCATGGGTAGGAAAACATTTTAGAAGTCAGGTAGCCTTTCCTTCTCAATCCGTGATAAAGCCATTTATTTATATGAGGGCTGCTAATTAAATTTTCAAACTCATCCTAGAAAAAGTGCTACATACTACATTGCTGAATATCGCCTCGAAGTACTCCTCTTGGGAAGCAATGCATGAATGTCAGCATCTAGTCTGCCCTTCAAAGCAATTTTGGAACTCTTTTTCTAGAATGGCCATCAGAGCTGTCATCATATTACCCTTCTTGTCCTAAACATCATCAAAATGTCTTTCTTTCAATATTTCTTTTATCCTCAGGTAAAGAAAAAGGTCATTGGGGGCCAGATCAGGTAAGCAGGTATGGTGTTTCGATACAGTTATTTTGGGGCTGAAAGCTGCCTCGTAGACAGCTATACTATTAAGTTAGTGAATTTGCAACTGTGCCACTGTGTACAATGGGCATTCCAGAAATAGTTCCAGTATAGCTTTGAAGGGTGGACTAGGTGCTGGTGTCAGTCCATAGCTTCCCAAGGACAGTACTTCAAAGGTGACCATAGTGATATTGAGCAATGAGGAATGAAGCACCTGGAACTAATTTCATGGACTTGGTTGTCAGACCTGGTATACACATATGTTCAACAAGCAACTGCTGCTTTTGTAACCTCAGTTTTCCCTGTTTTCATGATGAGAGACTGATAATAGGAAGCTCACCAGCCCTTGAGGCCTAATTATCAAACACAAATGAAATAACTTTAGCTGATCAGTACTTTCAAAGATATCTCCTGGAATATAAACTCCAGCTTATGCAGTTTTCTCCCTCCTACATCTTTGGGCCTAGCACAATGTCTGTCAGCCTCGTAGCTGTTACTCAATAAATATTTGTAGAACTAGTGGATGGGTGGATGGGTGGATGGGTGGATGGATGGATACACGGATAGATGGATACATGGATAGATGGATGGATGGATACATGGATGGATGGATGGGAGGATAGATACATGGATGGGTGGATGGGTGGATGGATGGATGGAAGATTGAATGAAATATCCCTAGTGGCAGAAAGAACAAATTCCTGTTCTCTTGAGTTCTAGGAACATGATCTGAGGCCTGACCAGCTAAAAAATAATTTTGAAGCCTCAGTGTTTTGCGTTTTTGTTTTTAAATAATGCAAAATTTGCACTTTGTATCAAAATACACATTTGTTCATTTTATTATAGAAATACTGTTTTAGTTTACTTACTAGAGAGTAAAATTTGTACAAGTCTTGTGACTTTGCCCCAGGCACACAGCCTGTGGAAATCTGGCACTGGACAATTTCCTGAACCAATTCCCGCACCCTGTTGCCACCTCCTGAGCCCGCTGCCAGCCTCACTGCCATCCCGGCCAGCATCCTACCCTTGCTGTAGTCTAGTTTACCTCAGGTCTAGGATCTGCTCTCAAGGGAAGCCTCGCTGCTGGCAGCAGAAAACTGGAGGCAGAGTTCTTCCATTTTTTTACTTTCATAAAACTTGAGATGAAGCCATGAGTAATGGGTTCTTCCGGAGAGGGGTTGATAATGTGTCTTTCCTGGAGCTATTTCCAGGCTGGCCTGCCAAGTGGACAAGTGTTAAGAGAAGAAAATGGGTCAGTGGCCAGGGCAGGGAGTCAGTTCGAGATAATAGAGTCTAGAGTTACAGAGAGGTTGCCTCCTGGCAGCCAGGCTATGAATCATGTCAGCTCTGGAGGAAAATTGCAGCTAATACCCCCTCTACCCTCCTACTGTACCTCCTCTACACAGTGGCCTCTGGTTAATTCTGGCTTGGGCACTCTGGCTGTGACTGATGAAGTGGCCTTGCTCCAGAGTGTGCTGGACACACTGCTTCCCACCTGTGTGGAGCAACATGAAGAGAACCAAAAGTCTAGGTCAATGGCACTAAGCCTGTCAATCAGCAGCCACTGTTGAAATTATTATGAACTGGCACAGTGCTGGGCTCTGAGGAGCATCCAGGGAGGCAGGGTGTG
Organism: Heterohyrax brucei; assembly: GCA_028571685.1. Lineage (NCBI taxonomy): Eukaryota > Metazoa > Chordata > Mammalia > Hyracoidea > Procaviidae > Heterohyrax > Heterohyrax brucei. Next base: position 38,651,697 of record CM053145.1, read on the forward strand.
ACTCAAAGCCAAAATGGTCCACCTACTTTGCTTTGATCAAGAAAGACCAGGACAGGTCATCATCAGAATCACTCCTAAAGTCAGAGGCTCCCTGTTAGGGTGACAATGTGTTGCCCAGAGGTTTAATAATTGGTCCTTGTCTGTGTATAATGCCTATAGTTTGCATAGTATTTTTATATTCATTATCCCATTTAATCCCTAAAGTCATCCCACGAATTTTCTTAGGAATGGAAACTTAGGTAAGAGATTCTCCCAAAGCCAGAAACTGAGAAAGTAATGAGACTGTGATTCAAATCTAGAATTTTCTAAGGGCAGTATCTTTGCTCTTTACTAGGTGCCCGTGGGAGATGAGGTAAACTTTGACATGGTGAGTGGGTTGGGGCTATGGGGAAGAGTCTGAGAAGAAGAGTCAGGTGGGCAGAATGCCTCCATAGGCGGCTCTGAGCAAAGCCATCTGAGAGCCCTGGGGCCTTGGAAGCTGCTAAAAGAGGGTGAAGCTGTGAACTGAGCCTGGAACAAGTTGCACACCTTGGTCATATTTTTTACTGGAGCCAGTCTGCTGGGGACAAAGTTCCCAGGTATTCAGAGGGCCTCAGTATCTGGGTAATAATGACATAGAGCTAAATTAGGCGACCTTTCTTTGGGTCTCTTGATCCAGTGACATTTTCTGAGCTTCACTTTAAAGAGTACTCGTATTTATGATCCTTAGTCCACAACTTAGGAGTTTGCAAGGTGTTTTTGATGTGTTTATCCTTCTCCGTTGGACAGAAGCCAAGCTCTTTCTTTTGCTCTGCAACTCCCACCTGTGACTAGGAAGGCAGATAGCCCAACACTCAGCAACTACACCACCCACCGAGTGGCTGAATGGTTGAGTAGTCCATTTGCCTCAAGAAGGAGCAAGCACTACCGGTCCTTTTCAAGTTCACTATTTTTATCCATGGTTCACCTTCCCCATCAGTTTAACCCTTTTTATGCCCTTTTGGTATATACCCTGGGTCTCTCTTTTAGATTGGTTTTCCTGGACTATTCTCCATGGAACTGCTGTCTTCTGGATGACATGGAGCTCCCTAAGATGCCCCACTGTGTCCTGCTTAATATGTGCACATGTGTGTGTGTAGTTGTTCATTTGAGTGAGGCTGTGCGAGAAAAAGAGAAAGACATAGATGGTGCTACTCTCACACTGAAATATCAGCTTCCTCTGAGATCCTTAAAATCCCAAAGGAGCTTTAACTTGAGGTTATTCAGGTGGTCAAGGTGGAAAGACAATTCCACATATGTGCACACCCACACACCCACACACCATAGCATCTATTCAATGTATGCACAGCTGTCCCAATAGTATGCTACTGGCTGCTAACTCCCAACAGTACTTCCTTTGCCCCAGTCTCTGTCTCTCTTGAAGAAAATCTGAAACCTGTTTCCTTGGCAAAAAACCTGCCTCTCCCTCTATATTTTTTAATGCTGGGGTTATAAAGGAACCCTGGGCACAGTGGTAAACTATTTGGCTGCTAGCTGAAAGGTCAGTGGTTCAAACCCACCAGCCACTCCATAGGAGAAAGATGTGGCAGTCCACTTTCATAAAGATTACAGCCGTGGAAATCCTATGGGGAGGTTCTGCTCTGTCCTAAACCTACCAGCCATGTTCCCATGGTAATAGAAGACCCCCAGTAAGTTGCCATGGGAACAGGAGATGGCTTTGAAAGAGCATAAAAGTAAGTCAGCTTTGCAAGTGATGACAGAAAATTTAGAAGCCAGAGAGGCCTGGCAACATGGCTCAAGGAGACATCAGGTCATGGATAATGATCTGACCTTCTACCTGAGACCAGCCAGAGGTAATGGAGGAAGGGGGTACTACACCCAGCTTCTTTTGCTCGCAAGAAAACTCTGAGCTAGTGCAATAGGACTGCTGAATTTTAAAGATGAACTCTCCATTTGCTCTTGTTTTGCTGTTTGCTCCTTTGTCTCTCTTCTTCTGAAATGTTTTCAGGAAATAGAGACACTGAATAGAGTAGCTAGGATGTGAAGGCCAGAATGATGAACATATTTGTTCTCTTCAGATGCTCTGTGACATTAAAGAAATAATTTCCCCCAAGTTCAAGATCTGGTGCCTCCAGAGCTGAGCAGCATTTTCTATTTTGTTTTTCCCCAACATTTTATTATTAACATTTTCAAACACATAGCAAAGTTCAAGGAGTCTTACAGAAACACGTGTATGCCCATAATCTAGGCTCTACCATTAATATTTGTCTATATTTACTCTGGCATATTTCTATCAATCTATGTATCACTTCGGTGTAGTGGTCAAGCACTATAGCTGCTAACCAAAAAGTCAGCAGTTCAAATCCAAGAGGCAGTCCTTGGAAACTCCATAGGGCACTTCTCCTCTATCCTATAGGGTTACTATGAGACAGTATTATCTCAACAGCATTAGGTTTAGATTTTTAAAATATATATCACTTTCACTTGACTGAGTTCACATGGATAGTCAAACCAAGTCAGTTCATTGCCAAAGCCTCTTTTTTTCCAATATATGTACCACATTAATGACAATCAATGATCCCAGTTTGCCCAGGACACAGATCCCTGTAGGGACATTAAACTTTCTATTTTAAAACTAGTAACACTCCAGCGGAATTGTTGATTCTATTCCCTGCATAGTATCATTTGAGAAACTTAAGGTGTTGCTACAGGATGTTCTGCTGTGACCTCTGGACCTTCCATCCAGAGCACCCAAGTAAGGGCCTTGGGCCCAGGACATCTCGGATTAGTAGGATGTGAATTGGGTCTCACACTCTTTCCCAGTATCTTCTACTTATCAGGGAAGCCTTCCCCTTGTTCCAGGTACCCAGTAACTTTGTCCGTCTCTTGCAAATGCACAGATACCATATGGCATCTGGACAAGTCGACTTCTGTATCTGTTTCCAGTGAGGAAGGAATGGGTTCTCTCCATTACAGCATGAGGAAGATAAACATAGAACTTCTTCCCTGCACTGACCATACATGAGGAGACGATCTTGCTGACCACGGGACACAAGTGCCCACTAGTAAAGCTGATCTCATTCTGTCTCTTCTCTGTCAGTGAAGACTTATTCACACACTAAGAGTGTGTGTGTCATCTGTGTCCTGTTGACAATCTCAAACCTAGTACTGCAGGTACGATTAAGGAGGAAGGAACCCTAAGTAAAGAGACCTGCATTAGTCACCTGTGTGCACAACAGTGAGTACAGAAAGAGAGTGCTGTATAGGGTACGGAGCAACTGGGACTCTCCTACATCGCTCTTAAAACAGTTAGTACAACTACATTGCAATACTGGCTTTCAGTACCATGTGGTTCAGCAATTTCACTCTTAGCCAGCAGAAAGAAGCATATATGGCAATAAAAAAGAATGTGAAAGAAAGTTCAGACCAACTATATTCGTATTAGTCCAAATTTGAAATAACTGAAATAAATGTTCATCATAGGAGAATGGGTAAATTCTGCATATTGCCCTATACGGCAGCTCTACTCTATTATTTAGGGTCGCTGAGTCAGAACTGGTTTGGTGACAATGGAAGCAGACTGCTGTATCTTTCCCTCATGGGGGACTCCTGCATATGAAGCTCTAGAGAAGACAAATCTTGTCTATGGTGATAGATGCCAAAGATGAAGTTACACCCAGGTAGAGGAAGGTGGTATGGCCTGAGAAGGTTCAAGAGGGATTCTTCAGAGGGTGTCGGACATGCTCTACATCTTGATCTGGATAGCAATTGTAGCAGTGCTTTCACAGGTAAACGTTCACTGACTTGTATACTTGAGGTTAGTGTACACATTCCTGTATGTATAACTGTTAGAAAGTTTTTTTTTTTTTAAAGACAGACGTTAGAGCTTTAAAAGCAAGATTAAGAATAAATAGTTCAGGGAGAGAACTGTAAACTGTCTCTGATAGAGAAAGCTACCATGTGGTTTCTGGCAAGCCCTAAGAGGCTGGAAAACACCGTAGCATGTTAACAAATTACTCTTTTATGCCAGAAATTTGATCCATCACGCTCTTCGGGACCAGAAATTCACACACACTGCGAACGGCCAGAACAAGTAGCTTGTAATGCAAAGGTGCTCTATTTTAACAGTAGAAAAGTCATCTTCTATCCTTAAAAGGAAAGAACAAAGGTCTTCTCTGCTGTCTGAACTGAGGAGTTATTTGAAGAAAAAAAAAAAAAGACTTGAAAATTACTATGGGGCAATTTCTAGGAAATTAAAATTTGCAAAGAAAGGCAAAACTTAGTATTTCCTATCTCTGAGAAAGAAATCTAGTAGGGGAAATTTCGGTCCACCTTGAAGGGAAAGAAGGTCCCTGGGTGGCACAAACATTTTGTGATCAACTACTAACCCAAACATTGCAAGTTCAAAACCACCCAATAGCACTACAGAAGAAAGGCCTGGAGATCTGCTTCTGAAAAGATTACAGACATGAAAATTCTAGAGTTCAGTTTTTATCTGCAATGCATGAGGTTGTATGAATTATCATGGACTCTGGCAACAGGTCTTAGAAGTGGATTGATAGCTACTGGGGACAGTATGTATGACTTCAGATCTTTACTGGTTCACCTCCAGCTCTGTACATGTCTGGACCCAACCTCATAGGTACGAAGAGTAGAAACATATCTGTGCCTTTTTTCTCCACATGCCAAGCTTTTGATGGATTTCTAAGTGCCCTAGAATTTTGGAGGCAGTCTTTGTTTGGAGGCTTGGACCTCTGCACAGGGATTTCCTCCCCAGGCATTTTCCCCACAGACATGAGGGGTCGTGCCAACTCTGTTGTTAGCTCCTGTGTCTCACAGCAACTGCCCCCTACAAACAAAACCTCTCCTGTCCCACAGAAAGCCGGGAAGAACAAGGGCAAGAACAGCACAGTAGGCATCCCCCACCTTCTGGGCCCATCCATCCCTGATGGCTCTCAGCAGCATCATCTCATTTTGTCTGGATTAATTTTGCATTGCTGCACGATCCATGCTTCCTGTCAGGGCTCCCAAGCTCCTAACTGGGGGATCATTCCTGAGAAGAGTGCCTATGGTCATACCTTTAACAAGCATGTTTCTGCTGAGGAGGGCAGAATGAAAACATGTATTTTCATACTATATCTTTATCCAGCTATATATTTTTAACATGTCAGGTTGCCATTTTGTGCAGGATTGTTCATTCTAAGTAGTGGTTTGGCTTCACTCCAGAGCTTGATGCATCCAGGTCTGTGGCCTCTAAGGCAACTATAATTTTTATGCTGTGCTCCCAGAATGCCGTGGGTTAGCCCTGGAGATTCTGCCACACTGCAGACAGCTGGAGTGAGTGGTTCTCCACTGAAAGGGTACAGCTTTTAAAGAGAAGAAATCTTTTTTTTTCTTTTTTCTTTTTCTCTGTTCTTTTCTCAGGTAAGAAAAATTAAAGCCCTGTCTGTACTGAAAGATTATTGCCAATGAAAAGCAAAAAATCACTTGTGTAAACACACTCAACTAAAGATTCCTGGGACACGATTGCTAGGAGTTGAAGGGCAAATGGAAATGGATCTCCTGGTGCTACACCTAGAGCATCATTTAGGAGTAAGGTCAAAAGGTGTTCATGGGCTACTGGGGCCTGCGGGTATTTTACCCCAAATCCAGGTAATTATCTGCTGCAGCTCTTGCTTATAGGAGGGAACAACACTCTTTGAAGTCTGTATCCCGTTCAACACCCCCGCCCCAAATCCTGAATGTTTCATTGGTAGCCAAGGGAATGAGGACCCAGAAGCAATGAGAGAAGACAGGTGATGGATTGCCCAGATCACAGAATACCTGGCCCTTTGGGGCTAAGAAAAGCAGAATAGGCTTTAAATTCTGCGGTACAAGGCTGTCAGCAGAACTACTGCCTCTTCTCTGTAGGAACTTTGGGAGTGGAATCCAGCTCCAGCTTTTGCAGTCTCCCAGCTCCCTCCTCCCTCTAGGCAGGCCTGCCCCTGGGCTCCTGGGCAGCCCTTTCAGCCCCTGACAGAGTCTTCTCCGGGAGAGCTCCCCTCCCTCTGAGTGGCTATTTAGAGCTAGGGAAAAAATGAAAGAAAAAAATTCTGGTTAAATATGTGTATTGCTGCTATTCCTTTTTGGTGGGATAATCCCTAACAAACCACAGCTGCAGAAGACCAACTGAGCAAATGACAGGAAGATATAAATATCTAGAATTACTGTATCTAGAATTCAGTTTTCCTGCTATACTCCCCAAAAAGTGAGATGTAATTTTTTAAAAGAGGCTTCACAGATGAAGCCTGGGCTCCTGGCAAGGCCTCATATACACAACTAACAACGTGAGGCCTTTGGTTCACAGGCAGCAGCATTGCCCTGTCAGTTAAATGGAAAATGTGTGCGTGTCAGTGCACATGTGTGTCTGTGTGCATTCATGTGTACACAAGTGCACATGTGTGCACATGCATGCAAACATATGTGTCCCCACATACACGTGTACGCAGAAGACAACTGAAGAGCTCCAGAAGATGAACTTCAGCCACTAAAATTTCTGATTTCCACACCCTTAATATAGGCATTTGTTTACATGACGAGGCGGGAAGGGAAATTAAATAATGATTTTCAAATCCCTCAAGAGCTATTATGCAGCAAATGTTATCCAGCTGTTCTCCACCCCCTGCCCCAGTTTCCCATCTGTTGCCTGTTTTAGGTGGTGCTTGTAGGGCAGGACCACTCACCACCTTTTGGTTGGCAAACTCCCAGATAGTTTGGCAATAGATTCTGTATAGACTGTCCCCTTGGAGACAGAGTTGGCAAGACCTGGCCTTTCCAAGCAGCCTGTAATCTGAATCTACACCATTTGGGTGGTAGGCTCTACTTAGCAAGTGCCCAGACCTGAGGCCAATAGGAATAGTACATTGGCCCTCTCAGGGCATACTACCAGGCTAATGATGCCAGATACCGGAATCACTCTCTGGATCCTCTGGGAGCAGTTTAAGGAAAGATCAAGAATGGCCATTTGGAAGACCTCCCAGTAGGCATCTGTCCTTTTGCAATGAAACCAAACAAAATCTTGGGCTAGAGGAATACAGTGTGTCTATATGCAATTCATTCTTCCATTCAGTTACTTACAAGCTCTATTCCACAAGGTAGCCAAGCCAGCCAAGTGCCGATGAATAGGATCTGACTCATGGCAACCCTAGAGGCCAAGATAACATAGCCTTAAAGGGTATGAAATATGTCTTCTCCCTCTGGGTATAAAAGAATCCACTCCTGCTGTCATTCCTCAGCTCCCACTCCAGGCGTCTCTGTGCTCAAGTTTGCCTTCAGTTTTATTGGACCAACTGATTTTCCAGTGAAAACTCTGCCTTCTATGAGCCACGTATTGAGGGGCTGAAAGTAACTATTTTGAATTCTGGTACCAGGGCCTGATGCTTGAATGATCTGGAGATCGGAAGACCAGAAATGATGGTGTATGTTTATCATTCCAGTAATTCTGTACCATGAATTTTATCTACTTTGTTGGAGGAATATACTTACTAATCACAGTGTGGCCAAATCATACCAAATTTCAGCAAGAACAAAGGATCCTGACTCTAGTTTATAATTCATTTTTACCAGCCCTGCTGTTCACTTTGACTACATCTTCTGCAGGTAAAAGGGAATTGGCTCTTTTATAATTTCATTATTGTTTTCATTTCTTTTGAATGCAAATGTTAACATAACTTTTTCCCCTGTGAGTTATTTGAGCGTTGTTTTGCTTACTTCCAAGGTCTATCACAGTGCTTTGCACCTAAAGAAAGCTCAGTGCATATTTGTCAAGTAAGGGAATGAATGAATGGATTAGAAAGTGATGCAGCTGATGCCTTCACAGTCTTTCAATAAAAAGAAGTTGGGAGCCCAGCTTCGCCAACAGCTGTCCTTCTGTTCTTCTGGGGTAAATGAAAATAACTCTGTTTTTTGTAACCTGAGCCCTTCTGAGTGACGACAGAAGGCAAGTACATTTGAGCCTTATTTGCAAAGCTACTTTAAGCCATTCCTCTGTAAACTAGCTCAGAGTGCTTCTGTCTAGGAAATATGAAGACCAGTTAGATGTCAAGGGGTTCAAGTCTTCTGGACCAGAAGGAGGATAAGTAACAGATAGCCCTGCCTGGACCTGATCACATACTTTGCATATTGACTGGGAATCCAACTCAACCCATCCCACATGCATATGGAAATCCAGATGAAGTTTCCAAATTCTTCTTTTTCTGTTGTTATTTGGCTCCCCATGTTGGCTTTGAGGGGCCAGGCAACCCCTAGAAAAGTCCCACAATGTATACCACTGGCTCAAGTGAAGCAAACAGCTCCAGAAAAGATTAAGGCGCCTGAAAGATTAGCAGATCCCTGACATTTACTTCTGTCATCTTGTTGACTTTCCATTTCTTTGTCTTGGCTCATGCTTCTCAGCTCTATCTTTGATGATAGTACCAGTAAAAATGTATTCAGTGTTTCTATACACCAGGCACTGTCTATGGAAAACTTGGTGGCGTAGTGGCTAAGTGCTACATCTGCTAACCAAAAGCTGGCCATTCAGATCTGCCAGGTGCTCCTTGGAAACTCAATGGGGCAAATCCAGTCTGCCCTATAGGGTCACTATGAGTTGGAATTGACTTGATGGCAGTGGGTTTGCTTTGGTTTGGGTTATTAGGAATTTTACATAAATTAGTAAACATTACTGTCACAACTTTATGAGATAGGTATAGTTATGATTCTCATTTTATAAATGAAGACAATGAGGTAGAGGAAGGTTAGCAAGTTGTTCAAGTCCCATTGCTAAAGAGTGCAAAAATCAGCATTCAAACCTAGGTCCTCTGTACTTTATAGCAACACTGTTTTACAACAACTTGTTCTGATCTTGGTGTATCTCACTCTGTTTCTGGGAAGTTAGCATTGGCATCACCTACAAACTCTGCTTTTGCCTCACGGAAGGGCTAAAAGTTTCTGTCACTGTTTCTGTACTACTTGCCCTCTCCCAATTTCCATGTACCTCAGGATGCCTCTTGATTCAGACTAGTTCTCCTCTGCATTGTTAAAGGTATGATCCATAGCAGTATTGGGCAAATAGGAAATACTACAAACATGGAAGCACCTTGAACAGAGAAATATTCCGGTCCTTGGTCTGGGGTCACTACCGTCTATCCTGGAGGGTAGCTCTTGATGTTCTTCTGATTCTATCTTTTGCCTGATGACTGCTACCTCCCTTGCTCAATGCCCTGTATCCCCACTACTGTCATCATGCAAGCATAGCATAGCATGATACTGCACCCACTTTCTTCTCTGCTTAAACTATGTAAACTCACAGGAGAGAATCTGGTAGAATTATCTTAGTGGTCCCTTTCTTGTAAGGCATTTCAGTGGTCAACCCACATTGGAGTTCCTTTGTGTGGCTTATTTCAACGTCACTGATATAAGAAAGAGAGCAATGGTAGAATTCTCGCCTTCCATACTGGAGACCTAAATTTGATTTCCAGCCAATGCACCTCATAAGTAGCCACTACCCGTCTGTCAGTGAAGACTTGAGTGTTGTTATGCGGAACATGTTTCAGCAGAGCTTCCAGACTAGACTGACTAGGAAGAAAAACCAGAAGATCTACTTCCAAAAGTCAGCCAATGAACTCCCTGTGGATCACAATGGTCCAATACTGTTGCACATGAGATCACCAAGAGTCAGGGGCTGAATTAATTAGCTAACAACAACCACAGCCATGAGAAAAATCACTTTCTTCTTCCAGGGTGGATGTAGCCAGGTTAGACAGACTACGTCTCCCTACTCTCAGCGCTGCCACACCCCAATATTATGGAACCTCTTTAAACCCAGAATTTAGGAAGCAACTCTTCAGTACAGCACGTAGCCACACTCCCCTAGCACTATCTGAAGCACTTCCGCCCTTAAGGCAGCCCCAGCCTCTGCCTTCCTGTGCCACTGTTTTCTACTAGTACGCTCATTTCACCTGCTTTAGCATTTTACTTTCCCAAGCCTCTTAATCCCTCATAACTGAATATATTTTATGCTGATGAGCTGTGGTGTTAATCATGCCTCTGTGTCATGCCTAGAGGGACATTTTACTGCATTCTTTTATGGGCCTTATGCCAATTTGCACTTTTCTTCCACCTCTAGGGAGCAGGCTTTCTCCATGAGGGTGAAACAGGAGCTTGATACAAGGAAGAACTTCCTGATTACCCATCATTTGAGACCTTGTAACCTAAACTCTATAAGGAATTATCTTAAAGAGAGATTTGAATTTGCTACCCAACCAGCCTAGGGCTGGGGGACGGGAGGATGAACCATGCGACACGTAGAAGCTTCCTCAGGACTGGGAATGCAAAGGCTCACAACCCAGTACATTTCTGCATGTCCCTCAAAGTGAGGAGAGTGGAAGAAGGGAGTGTGAAGAGAATGTTTGTAACACCATTGGAATTCTTGAGTAGCACATAGAGTCAGCTGAGCGTGCCCAAACATTAGGGATGGAGACTTGGGTTGCCTGCAAAGCTTCCATTGATCTGGTTTCTCTGACTGCTTTCCTTGTAGTTATACTGCTCTGCAACCAGCATTGTTTCCCTCAGCTTCAAAGCTGGGATTTCATTAAATTAAAAATGCATAAAGCCACAACCTTGTTTTCTTTCAATTTTAGTGCTCACAGAACTAGAAAGGATTGATACGCCAGTAATAGCAGACAAGAAGGAGAAGAATTTATGACCCTAGAAGTGCTGAGGCAAAGCAGTAGAAAGAAGCATTTAAGTCTTTCTGTTAAAGTAAGCCATATTAAAAAATAATAGAAGCTGGGGTGTCAGAGGCCTTACTTATTTCATCAATGATGCCTACAGTCAGCAATTTGTCATGGATGGAGAACAGGAAACAGCCATCTGCCCCAGGAAGGAGCCCATGAGCTGTATAGCCTGTCAACAAAACTCGATCATAATCAGAGGGAGGGAGGATGGGGACATAAAGACTCACATGTAGGAGAGAGAGAGACAATGGCAGCCCCTCGGGGACTGGCAGAACAAGCAGAGCTCGGACTTTGTCACCTTTGAAGTACCAAAGCTCAAAATGACCGGAAGCCAAGAAGGGAATCCAGCCATTGACCCTAGAAAACTAGAGCTGGTTTCTTTGCATGTGGGAGCCCTTGGACAGCCTGGGCCAGTGACTGCAGGCTCTAGTGGAAATAGTTCCCTAGTTCCCTGTGCTCATGTCGTTACTTACGAAGGACACGGAGGACCTGGGTGTGAACACATTTAGCTTCCTTTGTACCTTCCTTTGTACCTCTCCTTAGCCACTCCTTTCCAAGAAAGAAAGAAGCACAAATGGGCAAGATTGTCCTTATATTTCATCTTTTTTAAATAAAGGAACAACCACCAAACCTTTATTTGATAAATATACCCCTTTAGCTTCACTATCTGTCACTTTATCATATGGTAGTCGTCTGTATGTTTCTATGTTGCTGGAAGCTAAGTCATTAGTATTTCACATAGTAGCAGAGTCACCCATGTGGACACATTTCAGTGGAGCCTGCAGATTAAGATAGAGTAGGAAGAAAGCACCATTGATCTATTTCTGAAAATTAACTGAGGGAATTCTTCTGGATTACAACAGAATATTGTCCAACACAGTAGAGTAAGACGAACCCTCTTGGCTAGAAGTAGCCACACAATGGACTTGAACATAACAATTACCATAAAGACCGTGCAGAGTCAAGCAATGTTTCTTTCTGTCATACTTGAGTTGCTGTGAGTCAGAGCCAACACAACAGAAACTAACAACAGCACCACATCTTTTCTGCTTTGTTCACAGATACGTTCCTCAAGACTTTCCTGTGCAGTTACCGACCGGTGTCTAGTCCATCTACTCAGTGACTGAATCCCTACTTCAAGTGTCCATTCTCCTAGAGTGATTCGCACCCAGGTCACCGCTGACTTCCAGGCATCAATTCTAAAGGCGCCCGGACATTAGTCGGCACTGTTGGCCATCTTTGCATTTTGAAATACTTTTCTTCTAACCTTAAAAGCAACATGCTGGTTCTCCTTCACAATTTTTAAACCAGCACTGCTCTTCCTCCTCCTCTCTCCTAAACATGGAATTTCTCATGGCTGACACCTTAGTGGGTGAACCCTTCCATCAATATCTGTATAGTCTTCCTCTGAACTTCTATGCATATTCACGATTTCAATACTTATTCCCTAAAGGAGTTAGATAGAAGACCACGCTGAAAACTCAGTGAATGGCCTTGTTAACAGTTCATCATTTTTCTGTGAGCACTTTCACACTTACCTTCAGTGAACTTGCAGTGCTGCCTGGTATACTTCACACTTCAAACTCTTCCTAAGTTTTTCCCCTAGTTCTCTTGGTCACTTCCCTATCCAACCAAAACCTTATCACTCTCAGTCATGTTCTAAAGTTCTAGGGTTCAGATCTAAGCTTACTTAAATTGGAAGGAGGAACAGGAGCAAAACATGTATCCATGGATGTTAGCAGAGAAAAAAAGGAAACGACATAGTCACCAATAGGTAAGGAAAGTTTCAGAGTATTTTCTTTTCCTTTTTTTTTATTTTACCCATCTAAAAAAAATTATTTATTGTGAATGAGTGGAAGTGTACATTCTGGTTTAAATTTGCTTGCCGACCTGTGTGCAGCTCCAAATGCTCTCCTTGCCTGGTAACAGCACACTCTTCCTTTCTGCTCTATACAAGTCAAACCCTCTTAACAAACCACTGTCCCATTTCTCCACCCTCGCCACTCTCCTCTAGTAGGAGGCCAGCCAGTTGGGCAACATGCTATAGATACATAGAATCATAAAGCGCACACATGATATAATCACTCTGTGTGGACAAGTCCAATCCATTCCTGTCCGAGGAGTTGACCTAAGTAATGATTTATGATTAGGAGTAGCTTCAGGTCTAGGGGCCGTGCTCCCAGGGGAACTCATAGGCTTTTAGACCATCAAGTGCAGTCTTTTAGTGGAGTTCTCCAGGAGCACCCCTTCTTATTCTTGTATTGCCACTGAGACTCAACTTTGTGAGCCCCATCACGGCTGTCACTGGAGGTGGCCAGGTACCATCTGGTTCTTCTGGTTGCATGTTGATGTAGCCATCCATGCACATGGGTCTTTCTGTCTTCTGGATTCTCTTTCCCTCGTGTCATTTTTGTCCTTGGTGATCATCTGTTCCAGATGAGTTGGGACCAACTGGTGTACCTAGGATTGCAGCTTGCTAGCTTTTAAGACCTGGATGCCACTCACCGATATGAGGTGAAGAGGACTCTCTTAGCAATATGCTAGTTATACCAATTGGCCTTGATATACTCTGAGAGCATGGTCTCTGGACCCTTGCCTCTGCTACTCTGCCCATACCTAATGCATTAAGATTGGAAGAGTTTTCAGGTTATGTTGAAGTCCAGTTAAATTGATATTCTTTCTAATGTGTGCTGTCACTTATTTCACCCAATCAAATTTCTATCAACTACCTAATCTATAACCAGCCCTCTCCCACATTCCCTCCCCTCCCTTGAAGCCATCTAAGAGTCTTTTCTTCTGTACATGAGTCAGTTTTCCAGTCCTTAAAGTAGGGGTCTCATATCATATTTGTCCTTGTGCCACTGACTGATTTCACTCAACATGATGGATAGACAGTTCTGTACATGTCGATGATGTCTAGTTGGTTAATTGTCATAATAAGGTCTTCTGCATCTTCATTGAGCTTTTTTTTTAACAGTCTAATCTATTTTATCTGAGATTAGTATTGCCATGCCTGTTCTTCTTCGTGTGTTATTAGCTTGGTTATATTATTCTATCTTTTAATTTTCAGTTTGTTCTTATTTTTAAGTCTAAAGTGAGTTTCTTGTAAGCGACATATGGACGGGTAGTGTCTTTTGATCCAAGATGTCACTCGTTGTCTCTTTACTAGAGCGTTCAGTCCACTTACCTTTAATGCAATTATTGATAGGTGTTTGGTGCTGTTGTTTTGGTGTGTGTGTGTGTTGATGTTTTCTCTGTTGCTCTTCCTATTCTATTCTATTCTGGGACATTCTTCTTTATAGGTTGATTTTTCACCCTTTTTCATCATTGGTTTTGTGTTTGTTAAGACTACTGTATTGTGTTTCTTGTTTTGATATGTTGCTTCTTTGTTGTGCTTTGTGGCTACTCCTATGATTCCTCTCAGTAATGTATGTTTAAACCTGACTTTAATTTATACATATCTATTAACATCCTCGCCACTTAGGTGGGCTATAACTACTGTAATATACCCCTCTTTTTAATGTGATGATATCACAGTTTTCATGATATGATCACTGGATCCCTTCTTTTAGTATTATAGCATTGGCTGGGGTTTTGTGCCTTCTCTAATGGAGTAAGTTTCTGGATGATGTGTCCTGTACTGTCTCCTAAAATACAGAGTTAATGGTTTTGTTCTTCTAAGCCAAGAGCTTCTTTCCATACTTCTTGTAGCTTTGGTTTGGTTTTTACAAAGTCTCTGAGTTTCTGTTTATCTGTGAAGGTCTTAATTTCATTTTCATATTTGAAAGACAGTTTTGCCGAATATATAGTTCTTGGTTGGAAGTTTTTCTCCTTCAAAGCTTTGAATGTGCCACCTCACTGCCTCTGTGCCCACATGGTTTCTGCCAAGAAGTCAGAAGAAAGCCTACAGGGATTCTGTCTGAATGTTAGCTTTGCTTTGAGTCTGCATCCAAGTCAGGAAGTCAGTTTTCCATTTGTTCAATTCTGTTCTCTCAGCCTTGAATTGAATTTTCTGATTCTTTAATTTTGTTATTGATCTGTCAGATTTCACAAAGCTGGAGTTCCATCAGTTTGCACAGCTTGCTTAATTTTTCATTTTGGGCTGCTAAATTTTGTATAATGTCTAGGAAGGCTGTATATATAGTTCTTTTGTACTCAACCTCTGAAAGTTTCAGAAAGGCTTCTTCATCTGGGAAATTCTTTGGTTCTTTCTTTTGGCAGCTTTCTGGAGCCATGGTTGGATTTTTCTTTAAGTGATAGGCCAAGGTCTCTTCCTTTTGGGGCACCTAGAGATTGTTTCGTTTCTCTGGTGTTGCCTCAGTAGAAGCCGAAATAGAAGTTGATCATCAGTCACCTCTATGTACTCCAACGACTGGGCCCAGTGGAATCCTTGTGATAGCAGGCTCCACCTCCTGGCTGGCAAAGACACGGCCCTACTTATGGAGTCACTGGGAGGCCATCATCTCACCCTACATTGTGGATCAGTCAAGACTGGAAGAGATGCCATCAGGCTGCACCACAATTATTTCTCTTAAATAGTCTTATTTCAAAAGGTAAAAGCTATCTGACAGTGTCCATAAACAGTCAGGCTGTCAGGTGTGCAAGCCCCTCTTTCCAGCTGGCAATGGAGGCGGCACCTCTATATCCATCCCTAGATGTTATATTCTAGTTCAAAGTATGCACAGGCTACTTCCCTGTTGTCATCAGGTGCAAGGACCTACCCAAAGAGTAAATTGTGCTAAACACAACTTTTCTACTGGTGAAGCACTCCCCAGGCTGGCACTGCCTCCTAGCCTGGGAATACATCCCCACTGAGGCCTCCGTTTGGGTATTACCCCTCTCAGTCAGACAAGATGCTGTCCCACAGAGGCTTTCTCACCCAGCCACTGGGAAATGGCCAAATCAATGGTGGAGATTTGGAAAGAGGGGTAGAGGGGCTGTGATCCTCAGAGTCCAGAGGCAGGCTCTCAAAGTGTGGCTATTCCACCTGCTGGTCACGTCAGCAGTGTGGCAAAACTTTGTTTCCAATTAAGTCCAATCACTGCCACAGGCTAAAGAAAAGGAAAAAAGTTAAAGCTGGTAGTTATGAGAGCAGGCCATTCAACAAGGGCAGGGGGTCAGCGAAAGAGAACCTTCAGTGGCATGTAGTCCAAAATGACAGCCCTATGCCATGTCCTAGGTCACACTGGGTGTCCAGAAAGCTCTGTTTAATTACCAATTCTGGCCTTAGTTTTTGGGGTGAATTAAGGAGACATGTTTGTAGACAGCCATCCTGACTCTGTCCCCACCCCCAGAGTATTTTCTTGTGATTACAGGCCACTAAAGAGTGGGAGGATGCTCATCCGAAGACTTCACCAAAAGAATAAAAAAGACAACATATAGACTGCAGGAAAAAAATGGTAATGACAAATCCAGTAAGCATCCAGTCTCTAAAATGTACAAGATATTGCAAAGTCTCTACAACAAAAAGACAAACAACCCAGTTAAAAAATGGGCAAAGGATATAAACAGACACTTCACTAAAGAATACATTCAGACAGCTAACAGATACGTGAGGACATGCAAACAATCATTAGTCATTAGAGAAACACAAATCAAATGCACAATGAGATACCATCTCAACCCAACAAGGTTAGCATTAATCCAAAAAATGCAAAATAATGAACACTGGAGAGGCTGTGGAGAAACTGGAACACTTATATATACTGCTGGTAGAAATACAAAATGATACAACCACTTTGAAAATCAATTTTCCACTCCCTTAAAAAACTAGAAATAAAACTACCATACAATTTTGCGATCCCACTCCTTGGGATATATCCTAGAGCAATAAGAGCCTTTCACACTAATAGATATCTGTACATACCCATATTCACTGCAGCACTGTTTACAATAGCAAAAAGATGGAAACAACCCAGATGTTCATCAAAGGATGAATGGATAAACAAATTATGGTATAGTTATACAACGGAATACTACATAACAATAGAGAACAACGAAGAATCCTGGAAACATCTCACAATACGTGGTCTGACAATTGAGTTCACAAACACCTCCTAGAATAAGTGCTACATATCTCATTACTGAATATCACTAACATCACCTTGGAAGTACACCCCTTGGTAAGCTGTGCACCAATACCAGTGCCTAGTCCACTCTTCAAAGCAATTTTGGAACTCTTTTTCTGGAATGGCCATCAGAGCTGTCATCATATTTCCCTTCATGTCCTGAATGTCATCAAAATGTCTTCCTTTCAGTATTTCCTTTGTCTTTAGGTAAAGAAAAACGTCTCTGGGGACCAGATCAGGTGAGCAGGGAGGGTATTCCAAGACAGTTATTTGTTTACTGGCTAAAAAGTCCCTTACAGACAACTACACAGGTAAATTTGCAAACTTGCCACTGTGTCAACACGTGCAGTGGCCATTCCAGAAAGACTTCCAAAATTGCTTTGAAGTGTGCAGTAGTTGCTGGCGTCAGTGTATAGCTTCCCAAGGGAGTATTTTGAAGGTGACTGTAGTGATATTCAGCAGCGAATATGTAGCACTTAGAACAATTAAGTTCAAAGGACTTGTCGGACCTTGTATGACAACCTGGATGAATCTGGAAGGCATTCTACTCAGTGAAATCAGTCAGTTGCAAAAGGGCAAATATTTTATGAGACTACTATTATAAGAACTCAAGAAAAGTTTAAGTACAGAAGAAAATATTTTTCTATGATTATGAATGCACAGAGGGATAGAGCAGGGAATTCACTAAGTAGATAGTAGATGAAATTATCTCATGTGAAGGAAGGACAACACATAAAACTTTACTGCTGTTGAGTCAATTCCAATTCATAGTGATGCTATAGGACAGAGTAGCATTGTCCCACAGTTTCTAAGAAGTGCCTGGTGGATTTGAACTGCTATCCTTTTGGTTAGCACCTGTAGCACGTAGCTGCTACACTACCAGGGTTTCCAACACATAGTACAGGGAAAAATTAGCACAACTGGACTAAACCAAAAACTATGAAGATTCTTGAATACAATCAAACACTTCAAGGGAAAGGTAGTAGGGGTCAAGGTCTGGGGATCATGATTTCAGGGTACATCCAAGTCAATTGGCATAACAAAGTTTATCAAGAGAATGTTCTGCATCCCACTTTAGTGGGGACTTAAAGGTTTGTGAGCAGCTATGTAAGATGAACAATTGGTCCTAACCCACCTGGAGCAAAAGAGAAAGAAGAACATGAATGACACAGGAAAACATTAGTCCAAGAGATGAAATGACCACATAAGCCAGAGACTCCATCGGCCTGCGATCAGAACTAGATGGTACCTGGCTACCACCAATGACTGCCCTGCCAGGGAACGTAACAGAGAGTCCCTGACAGAGAAGAAGAAAATTAAGGTGCAGAACTTGAATTATAGTAAAAAGGCCAGACTTAATGGTCTGACTGATACTGCAAGGAATACAGAAGACATGGCCTCCAGACTCACTGTGAGCCCCAAACTAAAACCATTCCCAAAGTCAACTCTTCAGACAAAGATTAGACTGCAGTATAAGACATAAAATGATACTTGTGATAAGTGTGTACTTTCTTAGTTCAGGCAGATACAGAAGACTAAATGGGCAGCTCCTTTCTGGAGGCAACATGAGAATGTAGAAGGGGACAGTAGTTGGTTGATTGAACATGGGAAATACAGGGTACGCTGTCACACTCTAGAGAGATGAACCAGGGTCATGTAACAATGCCAAGCCAAGTGCCGTCGAGTCGGATCCAACTCATGGCGACCCTAGGGGCCAGGGTAGAACTGACCCCCAGAGTATTCAAGGAGTGCCTGGTGGATTTGAACGACCTTGCATGTAACAATATGGATGTAATTTTTGAGTGAGAAACTAACTTGAACAGTAAAAATTTCATTTAAAGCACAATACAAAGGACCAAAAAAAAAAAAAAAAGAAGTAGGAAGGAGCCCTTGTAGCGTAGTGATTAAGAGCTTAGCTGTTAACCAAAAGGCTGGAAACTCAAATCCACCAGCTGCTCCTTAAGAAACCCTGTGGGGCAATTCTATTCTGTCCTATAGGATCTCTAAGAGTCAAAAATCAACCCTATGGCAATGGGAAGGAAAGAGTGAGAAAGAGAAGAAAAATCTTCCCGACTCCTGGGACCGCCAATAAGACGTTAATGTCCTAGGGAGAAAACAGCAAGGAGAATGAATTTGGTTAAGAGAAATTCTCAGATCACCCAGAATGTAGCATTTATAACCACAATGGGCCCTTCATCTTTTGCAAACAACCTCTTCTCAGGATTACTTAACAGTTTTCACTAGGAAAATCAAGAGCGGGTCTGAGTTCTCAGGAAAAGAACAGATTTGAGGAGGGCAGAAGAGCAGAAGAGTCAAGAGGAACACAATTAATTCACAAACTTGAAATCTGTCCATAACTCGACCTTAGGTCAGGACATCAGGGCCACTCTTGGACTACATTATTGTATCTTAGAGCTGATTTGCAGCTGGGGATAAGCATGACCTCGTAGTGCCTCATTATTACTCTTAAGCACTTCCTTCTTGATGACTTTTTACATAAGATCATCCCCAAAACAGGGGCCAAGTCAAGGGCAGCTAACACAAGACTAACCACCCTAAAGAATAAGGAGGGAAATAATGAATTTAGGTTTGAACAAGTTGAGATTAAGGTATCTGATGTACCTCCACCAGGCTATGTTTGTAGAAAAAGACCTGAGGTATCAGAGAGGGTGCAGAACAAAGACAAAGCTTACAAAGTCACTGAGACAAGGGGCTTCATTATTTTCTAGTAGCTCCATGATCCATCTTGCTGCCTCCAGGCATTCCCCTTCCAATCCATCCTGTATTCTAAAACACAAAACTCATCATGACACTAACCTACTTAAGACCCTTTATCTTTCAAGTTAAAGCTTGAGATATAATTTTGTTATCTAGCCTCTGGTACATAGTCAAGCCTAATCTTTCAGCTTTTCCCCATCCGCTTCCAGTTCACTAAATATAAAATACTCTTTCCTGCATTTTCTATCTAACTCCTTACTCTTTCTTTAAAATTTCACTAAAATATACTGATTGGCAAAGACTTCACTCTCTAAGGCATAATCTTTGTTTCTGCCTCTGTGATTCCACTGTTGCATCTTTTAACATCTTATTATACTTACACCATTTCTTACGTGATGTGTGCAAACTTCTTCATTAAACACTGGGGTCTTTGTGGATACTGGCATAGTTTTGCCTGTCTTCTTTTCCCAGTGTTCAGCAAAATGTCCAGCATAGCATAAGAGGTAGGGGAATTAAGTTTATGAACTCATCCTATAAAATGTACTACCTACCTCACTGCTGAATTTCACTACAGTCACCTCAGAATCACTCCCTCTGGGAAGCCACACACTGAGGCCAGTGCGTAGTCCACTCTTTAAAGCAATTTTGGAACTCTTTTTCTGCAATGGCCATCAGACCTATCCTCAGACAAGGACTGACAATTACGTTCATGAACTCATCTTAGGAAGAAGTGCTTCGAAGGGTGGATTAGGTGCTGGCATTAGTGCATAGCTTCCCAAGGGGAATGCTTCAAAGCTGACTGTTGTGATACTTAGCAATGAGGCATGTATCACTTTTTTTAGGATGAGTTCACAAACTTAATTGTCAGCACTCGTAGGTACTCCATTAGTGTTGCTCACTGAATAAATGAGTCAGTGCCTTTAGCCTTCACTTTGATTCTCCCCCATATGCTTTCTTTGCTAGAGAAATTAGAAGAAATAAAAATTGGTGTAAAATAATTCCTAAAGATTCTGAGAAGAGGTGGGGAGAAAAATCCTATGTTCTTATTTCCTTTTCTCTCTTACCTTCCTGTATGCAAACAAATTTCTAGCTTAGATCATGTCCTTAAGAACTTATGTTCTTCATCTCTGCACCATCAGACAGATAAGAAGATGGAGCCAATTTCTTCCAGGACTTCAAAATGGAATAGGACCAGAGATGTGTTCTTGGGACTCTGTTGGAATTTCAAGCAATTCAGGAAAACAATTGCTATTTTCTGAAGCCTCCCAGAATACTAAACAAGTGTGGGGGAATCTAGAGGCTTTTAACTTTGAGGATTTCTCTCCACAGTGCTATTTATCCATATTTTTGAAAGCGTATTTTGTTGTTATAGGATGGAAAGGGGATACAGTAATAGTCTTGAATATGATGCTATATAACTCAGGGAACCTGTTCACTGCCACTAGGGCTAGATTTCATCATTTGTAAATAAAGAGACTTAAACTAAATAATCTCTAACACTGATTTTATTTTGAATTTAAAAGATTCTGAGCTCTCCACATTCCAGTAAAATAATAGTGGCTACCAAAAAACAAATCAACTCATAAATTATAAAAAAGAAAACAAATAACAACATAAAAATCAACACAGCAATAAAAATAACAGCAATAATCCAACATACTGCAAACCTATAACATA
This sequence comes from Heterohyrax brucei, assembly GCA_028571685.1. NCBI lineage: Eukaryota > Metazoa > Chordata > Mammalia > Hyracoidea > Procaviidae > Heterohyrax > Heterohyrax brucei. Next base: position 38,672,893 of record CM053145.1, read on the forward strand.
ACAAAGAAACCAAGATACTATGGAATAAAAAAAATTATGTAAATAATAAAATAGACCAAACCAGCAAAGCCATCTGGAGAATTCATGCCAGAAACTAGAAGAGAACAAGGACCAAAGGGAGAAAAGAAGACAGAAGATATCCTATTGGAAAGAGGAAATACCACACTGAATAGCAAGTGATAAGCATAGATCATAGACTTGGCAGAGCACTGACTACAGGGAAATCAGTTAGAAAGGACTTAAAGATGCAAAGGACCAAAGGTGACAATCTTGAGAAGGGACCAGTGGAAGAGGAGAATGACTTCACAGAGGCAACACTTGGAAGTTTAACATCAAAGAGAAGGAAAAGAGGTGTGAATGAATGGTCCTGCAGAAACAAAAGAGAATTGCCAACTCAGAAGGCATTCTAACCATTTTTCTGTCAAAGGATCATTAAATAAAGAAGTTGCATTGCATCTTCAACAATAGAATATTCTTGAATTAAAAGAAAAAAAAAACTGGTAAACTGCCCTCATTCCTGTGCACACAAAATCATAACTGCTAGTGTGGGGAAATAAATATTTCAAAAGGAACAAAAAATAACAGACAACATCTATAAAAGTTACTACATGATGAAAATAAAAATTAAATTCAAAATATTTCTGTATGTGATAATTCTCCCCAAAATCCAACCATGAAGCAGAAAAAACTGCAACATAATGCTACACCTAAATTAACCATCCTTAAACAAGCAACTCAAATTAGAAATTCAAAATCTGAGAAATAAACAAAAACTGAAAAAATATGAAACAAAAATTGACTAAGCTTAGCAAATAATTTGAAAACTATGATCTAATCATCTTAGAAATAAAAACTAAGGACAATGCTAAGGTGGTAGAGTAGTCAGACACTTCCTGTAATTCCTCCAACAACAAAGATCCCCTAAAACAAATAAGCCAATTATATACAACATTCTGGAGGCTGTGATTGTCAAAAAGAAGGTTAAAGAAATTGGACTGAGTGACAGGGAAGGGGGAAGTAGGGCCAGAAGTACCTAGGACTGACCAGAACTAGTCAGGTGGGAATCAGTACTCCTCAGGCATATCTGCGGCAGTGAGTGTGGTGAGGTGAACAGCAGCATTTGGAAGGTATCTTTCACAGCAAGAGAGACCTAACAGTGGAGAGTCCACTCATACCTCCAGAACCAGTGAAAAATGGCATTTGATTGTCAGAAGCTAAGTAGTTTGCATCTAACCTACTGCCCACAATAAACCTCTCTCCTTTTCCCCAGCACTTTCCTCTCCTTCCTCTGCATGAGGCCAGCTCAATAGATTGATATATTCTCTGGGCCAAAGTACAACTCCTTATGTGTACCCTAAGCTAGTCTCTCAGCTTCGGAGAGGGAACAATTTAACAAAAAAGGAATAATGGTAATAATCCTTGGCTCCTCTGAGCCAGGAACTCAGTGAAGAAACAGTTCTTTTGTATAAGCACAGGCACAAGAAGTCCACGGACCTTAAATGCTGCTCAGCTCTGCATACAGCATCTACAATCCATAGTCCAGCTGCAAAACCTATCTACCTACTTGAATTAAAGGAGTAAAAACATGCTTTCCTCTCGGGTACTTGCAGATGGCTGTCAGTCCCCACCTTTTTCAGTGCATACAACTGGATACCTGTGCCTACGCCCAATACCCCTGCCATCCAGGACTGTAAGCAAGAGCCTGTACCACACACTTGGTGACCTGGACACCTGAGCTGAATGCATACAAGAAAAGTAAATGGATTCCTGAGCTCATGTAACTAGCAACAACTCTATTCACCTGATGGCAGGATGTTAAGCTTCAAAGACGCCAATAATCAAACTAACTCACACAACCAACCTATTTGGGCATTTGAAAACAAGCAAGAAGCTAGAAAATAGTAAGCAAACAGATTAAATAAATACAGCAACTTACTGACAGCTTGGACACAACAGTCAACATCGAATCACATAAAGAGGCAGACCATGATGGATTCAGAAAGCTCCCCCAAAAAAGAATCAAGAATTTTCCAGATGAAGAAAACTTGCTGGAATTATTGAAGGTAGAATACAGCAGATTAATATTTAGTACATTCAAGAGATCAGGAAGGAGACCAGGTAAAATGCAGCATAACATAATGACAAATTTAACAGGCTGCAAAAAAAAGCATACAGAGACAGCATGTCAAATGTCAGAAGATTAATAACAAAATTAAATAGACAATTGAATATAAAAATTCAAGGCTTGAATTTTTTCTTCAGCTCCTTGAGTTGCAATAGTGAAGGAATCTATAGTGAAAGTATTAAATGACTCAGGGAGAATCAAATGAAAATAGAACGAATACACAGAGTTGTTATATCAGAAAGAACTGGTCAAGGTTCAGCCATTTGAAGAAGTAGCATATGATCAGGAACCAATGGTTCTGAAGGAAGAAGTCAAAGCTTCATTGAAGGCATGGCAGAAAAAGTCTCCGGGAATTGATGGACTATCAATGGAGATAATTCAACAAACAGATGTAGCTCTGCAAGTGCTGATTCATCTATGCCAAGAAGTTTGGAGGACAGCTACCTGGCCAGTTGACTGGAAGAGATCCATATTTATGCCCATTCCAAAGAAAGATAATGCAACAATGTGGAAATTAGTGAACAATATTATTATTATCACACACAAGTAAAATTTTACCCAAGATCATTTAATAGTGACTGTAGCAGTATCTTGACAAGGAACTGCTGGAAATTCAAGCTGGATTCAGAAGAAGACATGGAACCAGGGATATCACTGCTGATGTCTGATGGATCTTGGATAAAAGCTGAAAATACCGGGAAGATGTTTCCCTGTGTTTCATGGCCGTGCAAAGACATCTGACTGTGTGGATCATGACATTTTTTATGGCTAACATTGCATACATTGGGAATTTCAGAACTCTTAATTGTGCTCTTAGGGAATCTACACGAAGATCAAGAGATGGTCATGCAGACAGAACAAGGGGATGCTGTGTGGTTTAAAGTCAGGAAAGGTTACATCAGGATAGTATCCTTTCACCATATCTTTTCAATCTGTATGCCACACAAATAATTTGAGAAGTTGGACTATATGAAGAAGAATGAGGCATCAGGATTGGAGAAGACTTATTAACAATCTGTGTTATATGGATGATGCCACCTTACTTGCTGGAAATGAAGAAGACTTGAAACATTTACTGATGAAGATCAAAGACCATAGCCTTTAGTATGGATTGCACCTTAACGTCAAGGAAAGAAAAAGCCTCACAACTTGGCCAGTAAGCAACATCATGATAAATGGAGACAAGATTGAGGTTGTCAAGGATTTCATTTCAATTGGGTCCACAATCAATATACATGGAAGCAGCAGTCAAGAAATCTAAAGATGTATTGCACTGGGAAAATCTGCTGCAAAGGACCTCTTTAAAGTACTGAAAAAGTAAAGATGTCACCATGAAAACTAAAGTGCAGCTGACTCGAGCCATGGTATTTTCAGTCACATTCTATGCGTGCAAAAGCTGGATAATGAACAAGGAAGACAGACGAAGAGCTGATACCTTTGAATTGTGGTGTTGGAGAAGAATATTGAGTATACCACAGACTACTAAAAGAACAAACAGATCTGTTCTGGAAGAAGTACAATCAGAGTGCTCCTTGGAAGCACAGATGGTGAGACTCTGTCTTACATACTTTGGACAATTTGCAAGGAAGACTCAGTCCATGGAGAAGGAAATCATGCTTGGTAAAGTGGAGGGTCAGCAAAAAAGAGGAAGACCCTAGACTAGATGGATTGACACAGTGGCCACAACAATGGGCATCAGCATAAAAAGGACTGTGGATATGGTACAACATGGGGCAGTATATCATTCTGTTGTGCATAGAGTCGCAACGAGTCAGAACTGACTTGACAGTACCTGCCAATGACAACAATACCGAAAGTTGAAGAGCAGAACTGAGGCAATTAAAGCCAGAATTAGTAAGACTGAAGATAAAGATGAGTCTCACTGGCAACACAAGAATGAAAAGGGGTGCATCCTGAGACCTCCACTAAAAGACCTCAATTGATGGTCCACCAGTTTCGGGGTTCCCCTGAGAGCATGGCTTCCAGTCCTGATGCTGCCCTTACCCATAAATCATAATGAAGGTCCAGTCTTTGGACAGGAATGGATTGGACTTGGCAATGCAGAGTGACCATATATTGGATGCACTTTATGGTTCTATACATCTATAGGATATCATCCTGCTGACCTCTGGCTGGAGGAAGGAGAGTGGGTGGAGAGGAGGGGAAAGGAGGCTGTTGGGAGGATGAGACATGTATTGAGCAGAGAGGAATAGTGTGCTGTCACCAGACAGGGAGAGCAGTGGAAGCTGCATATACGTGGGCATGTAAATTTATACAGGAATGTACATTTTCACTCAGTCATATTAAATAAAAAAGAAAAAAAAAAGAGTTAACAAGACCAAAAGCTGGTTATCTGAAAAGATCAACAATAAACCATTAGCCAAACTGACAGAAGAAATACAAAAGGAAGCACACAGCCTAAATAATAAATGAGATGGATGATGTCACAGTAAAAAAAAAAACAAAACTGAGAATGTGATAAAAAGTTGTATTCTAACAAATTTGAAAACCTAGAGGAAATAAACAAATTTCTAGAAACATACACTCTACCTAAACTAACACAAACAGAGATAGACTAACAATATAAATGCTTAAGAAGACATTGAGAAGATAATTTAAAAATTCCTAGTGAAAAAAATCCTCAATCCTGACAATTTCACCGAAGAATTCTACCAAACTTTTAGAGAAGAGTTAACACCACTATTGCTAAGAGTATTTAGAATACTCCCAAATCCATTCTATGAAGCCAGCACAACCTTGATACTAAAACCAGGTAAAGACACCACCAAAAAAGAAAATCACAGACCAATATCCTTCACGAACTTAGATGCAAAAATCCTCAACAAAATTCTACCCAATAGGATTCAACAACGTATCAAAAAATAATCCACCATGACCAACTGATATTCATTCTAGGGATGCAAGGATGGTTCAATGTTAGAGAGACAACCAACTTAATTAATCACACAAATAAAAGGCAAGAACTACTTGGTTTTATCAATTGAAGCAGAAAGGCATTTGACAAAGTCTAACACCTATTCATGTTAAAAATTCTCAAGAAAGTAGGAATAGAAGGGAAATTCCTCAACATAATGAGGAGCATTTCTACAAAGCCAACAGCCAACATCATCCTTAATGGAGAGTATATGAAAGCATTCTTCTTGAGAATGAGAACCAAAAAAAGATGGCCTTTGTGATCACTCATATTCAACATTGTGCTGGAGGGACTGACTAGCCAGAACAATCAGGCTAGTAAAAGAAATAAAGGGTATTCAAACTGGTAGGGAAAAAGTAAAAATACCTCTATTTGTAGATGAGATGATCTTATACAGATAAAACCCTAAAGAATCCACAAAAAAACTACTGGAACTAATAGAAGAGTTCAGCAAAGGATCAGGTGTCCCCCTGGAGCATGGGCCCTGGCCCTGATGCTGTCCCTGTCCATAAATCATAATAAAGTACAACTTTTCAGAGAGCAATGGATTAGACTTGGTGATGCAGAAGGATCATATTGTGTGGGCACTTTATGGTTCTAGGCATCTATAGGAGGTCATCCTGTTGACCTCATACTGGAGAAAGGGGAATGGAGGGAGAGGAGAAGATAGAAGACTGTTGAGAAGCTAAGACATGTATGGAGCAGAGAGGAAGTGTGCGCTGTCACCATGCAGGGAGAGCAATGGAAGCTGCATATAGGTCAGCATGCAAATTTATATAGGAATGCACATTTTCATTCAATCATAATAAAAAAAGAATATTTTTTACTGTTTTACAATTTAAAAAAATTAGTTGTATTACACTAACAAAGAGAACATCAAAGAGGAAATCACTGAATCAATACCATTTACAGGAGCCCTCAAGAAGATAAAATACTTAGGACTAAACCTAATCAGAGTTGTAAAAGACCTATGCAAAGAAAACTATGAGACATTGTCACAGGAAACCGAAAGATACCTAGGTAAGTGGACAAACTTATCCTACCCATAGATAGGAAGACTCAACTTTGTGAAAATGAGGATTTTATCCAAAGCGATCAATAGATACAACGTGGCTCCTGTATAAACTCCAATAGTATTTTTAATGAGATGGAGAAACAAATCACCAACTTTATAAGGAAAGGGAGGAAGCCCCAGGTAAGCAAAGAATTACTGAAGAAGAACAACAAAGTGGCAGAGGCCTCACATTGTCTGACTTTAGAATCTATTACAATGCCACAGTTAAAACAGCCTGGTACTGGTATGACAACAGATACATAGACCAGCTAAACAGAATTGAAAATCCAGATGAAAATTCATCTACCTATGAGCACCTAATATCTGACAAATGTTCAAAGTCAATTAATTGGGTTGCCATGAGTCGGATCCGACTCAACAGCACTTGGCTTTGGCTGTCTTTTTTTTGACAAATGATATTGGCGTAACTGAATGCCAAGCCAAGTGCCGTCGAGTCGGATCCGACTCTGAATATCCATCTGAAAAAAAGTGAAACAAGGCCCATTATCTCACACTGTGGACAAATACTAACCCCATACAGATTAAGGATAAACATACATAATCTGGCAGGCATACATAATCTAAAATGATAAAGATCATGGAAATAAAACTAGGTGCAATGCTGGGAGCCCCAATATATGGCATAAATGGAACATAAAACATTACTCACAGTGCACAAATAACAGAAAAGAAAATAGGTAACTGGGAATGCCTAAAAATCCAACATACTCCTCAAAAGGCCCCACCAAAAGAGTAAAAAGACAACCTACAAATTGTGTCCAGGGAGCGGGGGACTTGGCTACAACAAATTTTGTCAGTGTCTATTCTCTAAAATCTGCAAGATTCTGTTAAACTTCAACAACAACAACAACACAACTAAGAAATGGGCAAATAATGTGAACATGTACTTCACCAAGGATGACATTCATGCAGCTAGCAGATAACCCACGGCCATCGAGTTGGGTCGTGACTCATCCTAGAGATGCATGAAGAAATACAATCACTGGCCATTAGACAAATGCAATCAAAACTACAGTGAGATACCATCTCAACCCAATGAGGCCAGCAATAATTCCCAAAACACAAAATAATAAATATTGGAAATGCTGCAGAGAGAAGGGAACACTTACACACCACTGATTAGAATGTAAAATGGTAAAACGACTTTGAAAATAGATTTGGCACTTTCTTTAAAATCTAGAAATAGAAATACTATGTGATCCAGAAATTCCACTCCTTGGAATAGATCCTAGAGAAATAAGAGCTGTCACACAAATAGATACATGCATACTGATATTCATCATAACACTGTTCACAAAAAAATGAAATCAACCTAAGTGCCCACCAACATAGTAACAAACAAGCTATTACATGTTCACACATTGGAATATCATGAAGTAATAAAGGGCAACAATGAATTTGGAAAACTTCTTAAACGTGGAGGGATGTGGAAGGCGTTATGCTGTGTGAAACAAGTCAGTTGCAAAAAGACAAATATAGTATGAGGCTACTATTAAAACGACTCAAGAAAAGTTTGTTTTTATTATTACTTTTTATTTTATATTAATTACAGTACACGAATAAAATTTCTAACATCTATTATCTCATCTGTGATAAACCCTCGTCCCCCACCTTTATAGCCAACAAGTTATTTTATTCTGTAGATAATTCTATTTTTAAGTCCTTATAACAGGGGTCTCATACAATATTTGTCCTCTTGACACTAACTGATTTCACTCAGCATATCTTCCAGTTGAAACTATGTTATGAGATGTTTAAGAAAAGGTTTAAACAGAGAAGAAATCAGTCTTTGATGGTTATGAGGGTGAGGTGGGAGGGAGAGAGGCATTCACTAGTTAAACAACAGACAAGAATTATTTTAGATGAAGGGAGGAACTATACGCTGTAGAGCAGAATCAGCACAACCGGACTAAGTCAAAAGCTAAAAAGTTTCCTGAATACAACCAAACAGTTCAAGGGACAAAATAGCTAGGGCAGCAGTCTGGGTATAATGCTTACAGAAGAGTTCTAGATCAATTGTGATAACAATTTATTAAGAAAATGTTCTGCATCCCACCTTAGTAAGTGGTGTGTGAGGTCTTAAAAGCCAGCAAGCAGCCATCTAAGAATCGTCCATTAGTCTGAGCTTACCTAGAGCAAAGGAAAACGAACAGTATCAAAGACATAAGGAAAATATGAGCCTCCAAAAACAAAAAGGGCCACATAAACCAGAGACTACATCAGCACAAGACCAGAAGAGTGAGATGGTGCCCAGCTGCCATCAGTGACTTCCTTACAGGGAAGTCAATGAAGAGCCTCTTACGGAGCTAGAGAAATCTGGTGCACAGAACTCAAACTCTAATAAAAAGACCAGACTTAATGGTCTGACAGACTAGAGGGTCCCTGGACGACACGGCCCCCAGACTCTGTTAGCACAGAAATGAAACTGTTCCCAAAGCCACCTTCTAAGAGAGAGACTGAACTGTTCTATAAGATACGAAATGATACTGGTAAAGAGTATGCTCTGTCCAGAGGTGAGACAAGAAGCCAGAGGGGGACTAGAGCTAGTTGAATGGACATGGGAAATACGAGGCAGAGTGGAGGAACTGCTAGGGTCACATAACAGTGTGTGCAAGTTTATATACGAGAAACTGACTCAAATTTAAAACTTTCACTTAATACACAATGAAAAATAAATAAAAACTAAGTTACAAAATGCCCGAGGGAGAATATATCCACTAAACATATAATAACAGACATAAGAAAACACACAAAGACAGTTAGGAGAACTAAAAATGACACAAAGAAGATGCTTAAAAAACTAATCAGAGAAAAAGCAGTTAATACAGAAGACAGGCAAAGATAAAAGATAAAAGTCAAGAATACCAGGAAGATTTTTTTCCTGTGTTTTATTGATTATGCTAAGGCATCCAGTTGTGTGGATCATAGCAAATTATGGTTAACATTGCGGAGAATAGGAATTCCAGAACACTCATTTGTGTTCATGAATTCATACACACGAGGTCTGACAATTAGGTACGCGAACTCATCCTATAAATGTGCTACACCCCTCTCTGCTCCCTATCACTATGGTCACGTTGAAATACTCCCCTTGGAAAGCTATGTACTGATGCCAGTGCCTAGTCCACACACTTCAAAGCAATTTTGGAACTCTTTTTCTGGAGTGGCTGTCACAGTTGCTGCAGTACTACCCTTGATGTCCTGAATGCCATCAAAATGTCTTCCTTTCAGTATTTCCTTTATCTTCTGGGAAAGAAAAAAGTCATTGGAGAGGGGGCAGATCAGGTGAGTAGGGAGGGTGTTCCAGTACAGTTATTTGTTTACTGGCTAAAAACTCCCTCACAGACAACTATACAATTAAGTTCGTGAACTTGCATCTGTGCCACTGTGGCACAATGGCTGTTCCAGAAAAAGTTCCAAAATTGCTTCGAGAGTGGACTAGGCTCTGGTGTTGATACATAGCTTCCCAAGAGGAGTACTTGGAAGGTGACTGTAGTGACATTCAGCAATGAGGTATGTAGCACTTAGAACAATTAAATTCGTGGATTCAGTTGTCTGACCTCATAGATCAAGAGGTGGTAGTCTAAATGGAACAAGGGTGTATTGCACGGTTTAGAGTCAGAAAAAAATATGTCTCTGGGCTGTATCCTTTCACCATACCTATTCAGTGCTGAGCAAATAAACTTAGAAGTTGGACTATATGAAGAAGAATGAGGTAAAAAGGCCAGAAGAAGACTCATTGACAACATGTGTTATGCTGACGATGTTTTGCTTGATGAAAGTGTAGGGGACTTGAAACACTCACTGATGAAGATCAAAGATCACAGCCTTCAGTAGGGATTATACCTCAGCATAGAGAAAACCAAAAATCCTCACAACTGGACCAGTAAGCAGTGAGAAACTGAAGTCGTCAAGGATTTCATTTTACTTGGATGTAGTCAACACCCGTGGAAACAACAGTCAAAAAATCAAAAGAAGCATTGCATTAACAAGTCAACTGCAAAAGACAGCTTTAAAGTGTTGAAAGCAAAGATGTCACCTTGAGGACTAAGGTGTGCCTGATCCAAGCCACGGAGTTTTCAATTGCCTCGTATGTATATGAAAGCTGGACAATGAATAAGGGAGGCCAAAGAAGAACGGATGCCCTTAAATTGTGGTGATGGCAAAGAACATTGAATATACCATGGCTTGTCAAAAGAAGGAATAAATTCGTCTTGGAAGAAGTACAAACGAAATGGTCCTTAGAAGCAGGGATAGCAAGACTACACTCACATACTTTGGACACGTTATCAGGAAGAACCAGTCTCTGGAGAGGACATCATGTCCGGTAAAGCAGAGAGTCAGCGGAGAAAGAGGAAGACTCTCAACAAAACGGACTGACACAGAGGCTGAAACGATGAACTCAAGGAGAGCGACAACTGCGAGGCTGGCACAGGACCTCACAGTGTTACATTCTACTGTGCAGAGTTGCTGGAGTAAGAATCGATGGAACGGTACCTAACAACAACATTGTAAAACAGAAAAAAAAAGCAAGATATGTTAAGACTTTATGATAGTCTGGCTTTTGGGTAAGAAACAAAGAGAAGCAAAAATATTTACCTATTTTTACAAAACAAAACACAGGAAGCTGAACCACGAATTAATGAAATAGACTACATAAAAGAGGTAAATAGCAACAAAGTAAAAGGGAAGAAGGAAGGAGAATTCTCTGAGTATAGTGTATAATATCTATATAGTTTTAATAAGCTGATGTTTTAATATTTTTAGGAAATAAGTTAAATCAATGAAGAAAAATGAAAATCAATGCTTAGTACATTCAAAAAATAAAGACTCCATTTATAAAGTTTATACTGAATTCAAATAAAGCAACCCATATTTTGTATCAAATTGATAACATAACACAGTGGGAGAAAAAGAAGTAATTTAAGAAGCTTTTGAATGTAGCTCTGTGGCAGAAACCCACAAAAGACAGAGGAAACTTTGAAGTCATCTTGGACTTGAATGTGTTGTTACTAGTGATGTTGACATTGAATTATGATTCTACGAAGATACAACATATAGACATAGAATGAGGAGAAGAACAGAGAAAACTCTGTAGCATTGGATTAGAATTGGGGATATCAGTATAAACTCATGGATGTGGGTGTGTATTTTTTTTTTCCCAGCTCCACGAGCACTCAATCTCTGTGAGCACACCATTTGCCTTGAAAAAGTACCTGATTATACAGGCCTGGGCCACCAAAGATTCAGTGGAAACTTGGGACATTTTCTTGAGCCATACAGCAAGGAAATGCTCAGAAACTGATAGGGACACAGCAAAAAGACCTAGGAGCCGGCTTAAACAGGTTCTAGTTAGCAAAATTTAGAATAATTTGACTATTAAAAAGAATAAGTAAACATAGTTGCCTATGGTGATTACGGAAACCCTGATGGTGCAGTAGTTACGGCTGTTAACCAACAGGCCAGAAGTTCGAATCCACCAGGCATTCCTTGGAAACTATAAAACAGCTATACTCTGTCCTATGGGGTCACTATGAGTTGGAATTGACTCAATGGCAATGGGTCAACAGGTACAGTGACTACAGAGATTAGCAGAAAGGGGCACAAGGAAACTTCCTGTGGTGATGGAAGCGTTCTAGATCTTGATAGGGTGGGGGTTATAGCAGGGTAAGCCCAAGCCATAACTCATCTGTCACTTGAGATCCAGACATTTTAGTGTACACAAATTATACTTAATTGTAAAAAAGCAATCATACTAATGAATTCTAGTATATTTACTTTAAGATAAAAATCAATGAAAATACTTTTAAAAAAAGTAGAGGAAGTAAAGCTTTTTTTTTTATTGTCTTTTTCCAGAAAAATTCCAGTTAGCAAACAGAAGGAATTATAAAATTAGAAAATCTCACTTTTCAATCACCATTTAAGGGTTGATTCAGGCAAGAATGATCAATGGATGCTAAAGCATGAGCAGAATGGTTTTCAGAGACCAGGATATTCAAATAGTCTTTAACTAGCACATAACAGCTAGAGGAAAAGATACCATCACAATGAAGAAATATGATAGTGACTCACTTAACCAAGTGATCAAACTTAACATCACTAGTAAATGGGACAAATTGACATGATGCGCCACCTGGTCAGATGCTCTAAGAGACAACCAAACACTCATCACCACAGAGTTGAATCTGACTCATAGTGACCCTAGAAGACAGAGTAGTACTGTCCCCACAGGATCCCCAAGATTGTAATCTTTGCTGCCTTATCTTTCTCACACGAACCAGCTGGATTTGAATTGCTGACCTTAAATTAGTAGCTGGTGCTTAACCGCTGCATGACTGGGGTGCCTGACGATTCCACACTACCTGTATGTTATGCCTGCAAAAAATGTTGACCTGAATCTAGTCTTGAGATAGTATTTGAACAAATTTAAATTGTCAGGTAATGTTCAATTCAAGTTGTCTAGACTCTTCAAAGGTCAATGTCATCAAAAGACAAAGAAAGGAAAGGAAACTGTTCTAAATGAAGGGACAGTAAAATGACATGATCATTGATTGAATTCTGAATTTAAAAAATAGCTATAAAAGACATTGTTAGGGCAATAGTGGAAGTCTGGGTTATATATTCACTTAAAGGTAAGGAATTCTTGTTAAATGTCTTGAGTGTGATAATTATAGTGTGTTTGTTTATGCAAGAGAATGTCCTTTTTGTTAAAAGAGTAAGAAAAAGAGACAGGGCAGAGAGAAAAAGAAAGCAAATATGGCTAGAATGTTAGTAAGTGGTGAATCTGTGTGAAGGGTATATAGAATCTGAGCATCTTTTGTGCTATTTTTTTTTTTTTTTTTTCCAGTAGTCAGTTTAGAATTTTCCAAAATAAAATACTGGGGTAAATACTATTTAAAAAGGAAAAGTGTTGAGTTTTTAATTCTAAGTTTATGCAATTCTCTGTGCCATATACCTTTTGTAATCTCTCTTTGTCACTTTATTTTCTAACTACTACCACCCTAGCTCAGAAACTCTGGTGGTATAGTGGTTAAGTGCTACGGCTACTAACCAAAAGGTCGGCAGTTCAAACCCACCAGGTGCTCCTTGGAAACTCTATAGGGCAGTTCTACTGCAACCTATGGGTCACTATGAGTTGGAATTGACTCTGTGGCTCTGGGTTTGGTTGTTTTGGGGGGTGCCACCCTCATTCACACCACCAGGGTATTATACTCGGGATCACTGGGAACATTGCTCTACTCGTTCAGAAGCCTCTCCTTTCTCGTTCCTCCAAAACAGTTCATCTAAACAGAGCTTTTATGAAGAAACCCCTCTGCCCTAATTTTTTTTAAATAGGTTCGAAGTGTCCTGAATCTAGAGCTAAAACTCTTTGGTCTAGCAGGTTCACTAGTCCTAAACTAATTGCCAGCCTGGCCTCTCTTGCATGGCAAACACAATAGCCTCAAGCTTACCTAGTTCACAGTTTGACATCTCCTCCTCCAAATCTGCTTCTCTTGGTCTGTTGCCTGAGATTTAGTGATCACGGTTCTCAGTCGCCGGGCTGGCCCTTTTAGAATCAGCCTCAGTCTCTGCCCATTCTTCACTCCCACAGCTACGCTACGTCTTTTCTTTAAGGACTACTGAATTCATCCCATCGTCAGTCTTACAGATTTTTATCATCTCTGAGCTGTAACCTATTATCTGCTTACCAATTGATCTCCCTCATGTTTCTTAGTAAATGTTTGATAAATATCTGTTTACTGATTGAGTTCAATGAGGAAACAAAGATCTGAACTCTAATTGTTACCCTTTTCTCTCCACCTCATCTCCCAAATTTGGCTTATGATAAATACCTCTGAGAAAGAAAGAAGAAGCCTAATTATCAGATTCAAGCCTTTGTTGCCTGAAGTCTTGGGATGACAACTGCTATAAGAGTTCACTACTTCTTCACCTATGCGACCAATGCTGTAAAACAGGAACAAGGAAACTTCTTTTAAAAAAAACCTCCATTCCATGGCCTGTTGTCCAGTCTAATTCCCATTTCAGAAAGTAGGAGCTAAAAATCAGTTGGAACATTCAGGCTATTTGAAGAGCACAGGCTTCTCTTGCCTCCAAATTACTACATGCAGCCATGTGCCTGGCATTGGTAGTGCTTGTGTGGGCACAGGCAAGATGATATTATGCCCCATCTGGCCACCAATTTTGGCAACAGTGGCTACTCTGATGCTCTAGAGAAGGGATTGTTAAACTATAGTCACAGAACAAATGCAGCCAGTGGCCAGTATTGTATAGCACATGAGATAAGAATAGTTTTAAACAGTAGTTTTAAAAAAAATGAAGAACACGTGACAGAGACCATAAATAGCCAGCAAAGCCTACAATACTTGCTATCTACTTCTTCACAGAAACAGTTTACTCTAAAGTCACGTTGGTATATGTTTGAATCCTGTTTCTGTCCCCTGATAGCTATGAGACCATAGGCAATGTTTTAATCTCTTTTAGGCCAGTTTCCTCATCTATAAATTTAGATGAAAATCTGGATTGTTGAAATTCAGAATATTGTAATGATTAAATGAATTAAATGATTAATGATTGCAATTCACTTAGTATAATTCTTGGTACATGAGTACTCTATAAATGTTACTTATAATTGTAATAGAGAAAAAATTATTACTTAAAACAATCACACCTGCCTTTTAAATAAGAAAGCATAATTCATTTTAGAGGAGATACAAATCTCTATAAGCTTCCTTCCCTTGGCTAAGATTAATGGAAGAGGATAAAGGGAAAGATGGAAATTTCAAAGCTTCTGCCAATTATTACAGGCTGCCAAAGAGGCGCCTTGGAATATATAATCTGTTTAGTAGAGCACACCAACCAGTTTTTGCATATATAAACAGGATCTCAGAGCTGAGAGGGGTGGTAGAGAGATAAATTGATTTGCACAATAAAGAAAGGAGAATTGAATTTGAAAGGAGGAATCAGTCTTTCTGCCCATTTGCCATGACAGATTGAGTGCATGATAAGATCTTCCCCTCCTCATTGAACTCAAAGAAATAGTAGAAAAATAAATACATACAAACCCAAGTTCAAATGTGAGAAACAGAACACTGAGTGGATTGAAAAATGGAAAGATATTCCTAAAAGGAAGAAGTAGAGTTCTTCAGGTTAATCTGATTGATAAGACTAAGATTCCTACTAATTGGCTACTGGATATCATGGCTACAGCTACCAATGCAGGTCAATGACCAAATTATAAAAACACAAGCCCAATCTCTGGCTCTTTGACCTGGATCCCACACATCTGAATGAGTAAGAAACCAAGCCATAAAATTCTGGCCATTTAGAGCTTTTAATCCATGGGTAAGATATGACATACAGAGAAAGAAACAGAGAGTTTCCTAAGGCAGTGGCACAGTTGGCTCTTGAAAGGCCATTCCATATACCATTGTTGCTTGCTGCCTAGGGATGGTAGGGCAGCTGAAAAATTCACTGAATGTCATCAGCAGACTGAGTGCTCAGGTCACTCAGTGCTCAGGTGGAAGAGAGGGCTCCATGGTGACACAATGTGAAATTCTCTATTTCTAATGTCAGAGTGGGCTGCTATCCTCTTACAGACAAACAAACAAGCCAGAGAACAGTGTCAGACCTAGAGTAAGAATCCACCATGGTCAATATAATTTTTTTGAAAATAAAAGGTATTATAAAATCAGCTTGTCAATGGGACTCCAGGCTAACAACTACATTGTATAGTCACATAAAATGGCCCATATTATTGGCAGCTACCATAAAAAGAAAAAGTGTATGCATAATATGAGGGAGGCAGGAAATCTTCAAAGCTACAAGTGATCATATGTGCTGGGGAAACTAGGTTCAATATTGAGAAAAAAACGATTTGAGTCACGATGTCCATCTTAAAGTCACTGATAAGAGGAGGAGTATTTCTGGTGGTTATCATTATAATACATTTGTATGCTCACCCTATCCAATACGCTTAATATCTTTCTATAGATACCTCCACCAAACCAGTTGGGTCTTGAGGAGAAATGCCTCCCTAGAGAAGACCATGGTTCATTATGAAATGACAGATGGAGTGGACGAGTGGACAACCTTGGTAATGATCATAGGTAGAGCCTATAGCTCATCCTACTTGAATGAGGCACTAGAACCCTTCTCACGTAGACATCTCTCAGAGCTGGAGAATGCAGAGCTGCTCCTGTTCTCTACTCAGTTATGGTAGCTAAGTCATAAATGAACCAAGACAGATGGACTTCCTTACCTACTCAAAAGTCACATCCAACTATGAGGTAAGGGACAATGAAGAACCCAAACCTCTCATACCCAGATGATAGTCTACTACCACCACATGATAGTCAAAGATATTCATGGAAAGATGTATGATCCAGATATATTAATTTCACCTAAACATAGTAATCTGCAGCATGGACAAAGCTGTTTTAGTTCATAGGATATAACTCTGGATAGGATATAACACTGAAATTTGGGGTGCACAGAGTTTTGAATGCCTTTCTGATGTAGAAGGACCTAATGATTACCACATAGGTGCTCAGCTTTAATGAAGTCTCCAAAAGCAACTAAAAGCTGATTTTCCATAGGGGAGTATCAGAAAGCTGATAACAGCAGTTTGCTTGCTACCAAGATCACTTACTGAGTTAATTACCAAAAGCTCCAGAAAGCATATGCATCTAACACGGGTATGAGGAAAGGTTTTGCAGAATAATGTGCAAGTCAGGGTAACAGGATCTCAAGAGAAGGCTCACTGTGTCAACCTCTGTACCAGCTCTAGTACCTCTTGCTGTTTGGACTCCATTCAAATGCTGAAGGCATATACAAAACCTGATAGACGCATGTGAGAGGCTGGGATTAGGAATGAAGGTGGATCATTAAACAATATGAGTAGGTGCTAAACGTTCTACTTCAAAAAGGGCATTGGCAGCGGCAGTTTTGCCTAAAGTTCTTGTAATGGTTTGAATCGTGTCCCTCAAAAATGTGTGTCTACTTGGCTAGGCCATGATTCCCAGCATCCTGGGACTGTCCACAATTTTGTGACCTGATGGGATCATTCTATGCATTGTAAATCCTAATCTCTATGACGCTGATGAGGCAGGATTAGAGGCAGTTACGTTAACGAGACAGGATTCAGTCAACAAGATTAAGCTGTATTTTGAGTTAATCTCTTTTGAGAGAAGAGAGCACAGCGAGGAGCTGGACCTCATGCCACCAAAGAAGAAGCACCAAGGACAAAGTGTGTCCTTTAAACCCAGTGTCGCCAGGCTAAGGAGTTCCTGGACCAGCGTGACATTGATGGCAAGGACATTCCTCCAGAGCTGGCAGAGGGAAAAAGCCTATTAGACTATAAGAGAGTAAATTTCTCCTTGTTAAAGTCATCCACTTCTGACATTTCTATTATAATAACAGAAATGTGGCATTTCTGTTATATTAACACTAGACAACTAAGACAGTCCCGAAAGTTTTCTATCAAGTACTTTTTAATTTAGGGCCTAGACAGGAGTACTAGGATCCCAGATTTTACACTGTCTGAGAAGCCATCCCCCAAAACGCCATCACCTGTCTGTGACTTCTAAGATGAGCTCATTATGAGCACCAAAAGGTCCCTGAATAAGGACACATCAGTATTCTGCCTCAGGACACCTGCTGGGACACAGCGGGAACTTGAACAAGAGAGAGAGTGGTCTCACTGTGTCATATAGTGGCATAGAGTGGGACAGTGAAGGCATCTTGTTGAGCTTCTCAAGTAAAGATACACTGTTGCCAGTGGCTGCAGAGGAAAGGAATTAAAAAAAAAGGTCAATTTTAGCCCAATTGATGGTAGCATGTCATTGGACTGTACACGCTACAATAATCATGAATGCTATCAGGGTTATTTATACTGGAGGTAGGCAAAATGCTATCAAGTAACTATCTCTGGTAAACAGGGAAGTTCTGAACACTGCTGCTCTTTTCAATTATCCATACCAGAAATTTATATTGGCCAAATTTACTGTTAAAAAGTAGGTGTTAAAAAGCAAAAGTGTCACTTTGATGACTAAGGCACACCTTACCCCGGCCATGGTATTTTCAATGCCCTCATATGCATGCAAAAGCTGGACAACGAAAAAGGAAGACTGAAAGAAGAATCAACATAACTGAACTGTGGTATTGGTGAAGAACATTGAATACACCACTGACTGCCACGAGAACAGAAGAAGTACAGCCAGGATGATTCTTAGAAGCAAGGGTGGTGAGACTGTCTCTCGTTTCCTTCAGACATGCTATCAAGAGGAACCAATCCCTAGAGAAAGACAACACGCATAGCAAAGTAGAAGTTCAATTAAAAAGAGATAGACCTTCAATAAAACAGATTGACACAGTGGCTGCGACAATGAGTTCAAGCATACCAACTATTTTGAGGGTGACACAGGACCAAGCAAAGTTTATTCTGTTATCCATAGGGTTGCTGTGAGTCAGAGCTGTCTTGAGGACATCTAACAACAATGGTAAGACTTGAAACAAATCCCATCTGGAAGAGTTCACGCCCTTTCTCCTCCTCTGTGGAAAATGAAATTCAAAAAACTAATGAATAAAATGAAAACTTAATTTTATGCATGCCCCACCTGTTTTAGTCATCTAGTGTTGCCTTAACAGAAATGTGACAAGTGGATAGCTCTAATAAAGAGAAATTAATTTTCTCACAGTGTTGGAGGCTACATATCAGAATTCAGGGTGCCACCTCCATGGGAAGGCTTTCTCTCCGTGTCAGCTCTAGGGGAAGGTCTTTTTCATCAACCTTCCAAGCTGAAGGAGCTTCTCAGAGCAGGAACCCTGGGTCCAAAGAACGTACTGTGCTATCAGTGCTAATTTCTTGGTGGTATGAGATCCCCATGTCTCTGTTCACTTCTTACATTTATAACTCAAAATAGATTGATTTAAAATACAACCTAATCTTTCAGATTGAGTCATGCTAAATTAACAAAATTGTCTCCAATCCTGTCTCACTGACATCTTAGACGTAGTATTTACAACACATAGGAAAATCACATCATATGACAAGATGATGGATAATCACCCAATACTGGGAATCACGGTCAAGCCAAATTGACACATATTTTGGAGGAACCAGAATTCAATCCACAAAACCAACCTAGTAGCTCTAAGTGTGTCTCAACCCTAAGAAGGAATCATGGCAGCCAACACATGAACAAATGCCATGCACTAACATAGGAGAGCCTGGAGAAACCACAGGGTAAGTTAGGCAGTTATAAGCCATCTGCAAGTTCTTAGCAAAGCCAGGCGCAACTTGATGCAACATTTCTGGTGTGACTGATCGTAGAACGTATGCACTAGTAAGGATAAACAACTGCTTTTTCTGGGAAAAGTACCACTATAGCTTCTGGGACAAATAAGGCATGAATTGGTAATGATTTTTCTGCATGACCCAAAAGAGGACATACCACTGACACAGAGCAAAGATGATACCATAAATGGAAACCAAACAGAAACAAACATACAGGACAATATCATAACCATAAAAAGAATGGAGTCAGAAAACACCATTATAGGTGGTCAGGATTTGTGAGGCTGCTAAACTGAAACATAGACTGCTCTGGCTTGCCTGGATGTAAGAAGCACAAGGGTATCTTAAATCTAAAAAACCCATTCTAGAGTCCTTTCAGTCACATTACCTATGCCCAGGGTGTGAAAGCAGCTCTTCCAGGAACTAGCTGCTAGGAGGAGGTCACATTGGAGTTACAAGCAAGCACCTCCTCCTCCTACTCTGCTGCTGGCCCAGGGTGGCTTTGTGAGAAGCTCACTCACAGGGCTTCTACTGAGCAGTGTGCATCAGGAATGATGATGATGATGATCACTGTCATAATTGCTGTTGTTACTAATATTATCACTGTAATTTATTGTTTGAAAATCTCAGAATTGAGAATATGAGATAATGCCAGCCTCCCAAAGAGACAGCCTGGGGAAATGAAAAACTTTGGAAGCAGATAGTCCTCTCTACCACCTTTTAGCTGTGAGACTATAATATGAATTTGCTATACTGTTTTAGAATATTTGGCTTTATTATAGAAGTCAAGAAAATAAGCCAGATGGTTACAGTTCATAAGCATTGGCATTGTGGAAGCAGCCTCCAAGATGACCCCAAGGATCCTGGCTTCCTGAAACAACATAGTTTTGTTCCCATATCGTTATTCCAAGTAGGGTTGAATTGTGTAACCAACAGAGTATTGTAAACTGTTGTGTTGCACTTTGGGGCTGGGTTATAAACGCATTTCTCTCTCTAGGATCACTTACTCTGGGGGAAGTCAATCATTATGTCACAAGGATACTCAACTAGCGCCATGGGTCAAGTCCAGGTAGCTGGTGAGACCCTGAGGGCTTCTGCAACTATCCAGCATCAACTTTCCAGCCATGTCAATGCCATTTTGAAGGGGATTGTACAGTCCCAGTTAAGTTTTCAGATGATTGTAGCCTTGGGCATTATCCTTTTTTTTTTTTTCAACTGTACTTTCAACAATAGTTTACAAAGCACATTAGGTTCTCATTAAATAGTACCCATATAGTTTTTGATATTGGTTACAAATCCCATGACATCAACACTCTCCTTTCTCAGCCATAGGTAATAACCTAAGTCTTCCTGTCCTCTCCTACCCTCTCATCCTTGCCCCTAGGCTGGTGGGCCCCTTTAGTCTCATTTTATTTTATAGGCCTGTCTAATCTTTGGCTTAAGGGCGCGCTCCAGAAATGCCCTCATTATTCAGCTAAAAGATGTCCAGAGGGCTTATTCTCAGAGTTTCTTCATTTCCTCTCCGACCAGGAAGTCCAGCCTGTGCTGGATGTCATCCTGACTGCTACATCATGACAGACTCTAAGCCAGAACCACTCAGCCAAAAGACTCCCGAGTTTCTGACCCACAGAACTGTGGCAGATAAACCATGGGTATTATTACTTTAAGCTGCTAAATTTTAGTGTGATTTTCTAGATGGGAATAGATAACTAAAACCAGCATAAATAGCACACAAGGCACTTATGAGATATAGACAAAACATACAGAATGTGAGAAGTTTAGGTGACGACTAAGCAAGTAGACCGAATTCACAAGCTATGCTAATTACAGACAACAGGTAACCTATGGCATGCTAAATAAAGTTACACAGAATGAATGGAAGGCATGATGCAATGTGTCAGAGTGTTACTTGCCAAGAGTGAGGGTAAGACCAAGTCGCGATCATACACCCTCTGAGCTAACAGCAGCATTGTCACTTCTAAATCAGCTACATATCGGTGAGACTCAGGACAGTCACATTATGGCTGCCCTCCCCCCACATGTGATTTGTACAAGAAATGCAAACAAAACCCGTGGCTGTTGAGGCAGGCAACTGACAAGTCGTAGCTGTGGCCAGGCACACTTGTACTTGCTCCTGTGTTTTATCTATAGGACAGCAACTGGCCCACGGGGCCCTCCATGTATTGAGCTTGCTTGCCCTAAACTCAGTTCTGATCTTCATAAGCACGCTGTCATCAGTGAAAGCTGATGCAGCAAAGAGACAGCCAGTAAGTCCTGTGTCACCTAGGACCCTACTTCCACTTGTTTGCACCCATCACTAGTGAGTTAACCTACCCCATTTCTCTTCATCACTTGCTTCATGTTGTAAGTTGTTTTTAAAAATTGTATGGTCTGAGCACCTTGATTTAGTCTGTGAGCCTTTCTGATGAGTCCTTTGAAACAGCTTACCAGGTAGAGTACTTAGAGGCTGTGATTACATTTTCTTCCTAACAGGGAACTTGGATGAGTCACTTTGCTACTCTGAGCCTCAGTTGCTTCATTTAAGAAATGAAGCTAATACAACATACTTGGTAGGCCCACCTCGCTGAGTTGCTATTAGAATTCAATGAAGTAACATTTTGGAAAGCCCTCAGTGCTGGGCCTAGTACACAGTCAATGGCCAATCAATTTTAAACTTCTGTCTTCCTTTTCTTCCCAATAAGACACCAGTAAAACAGCTGCCTCTGTGACATAATTTAAAGAATGTGAGAAGTCCCTCCATCCCTTATTCCTAACTCAGGTTATATTTCTCACCTATATCCCTCCCCCTGACTTTGACAGGCTCTAGTTTTTGTTACTTAGTAGAGAATTACAGCTTTTCCTAGGGGAAGAAACCCAAGGATTTAAATTCACCTTAAGATACAGATGACTACTTATAAATCCTTGTTGGTCAAGAAAGATTTTATAGGGTGAGGGAGAAAGGAGCAAAAAGGCAGAGTTCATCAGAAGAGCACTAGGGGGTGAGAGAAAAGAGAAAGTCTTCTTAGAAGGTAGACCTGGGAACAAATCAATAACAAAGACACATTGAGCCCTGTGCATCTACTCAGAGCGGGGGAGGCCAAGAATGCCCCTCCATCCATAGCCCCTTCTTTATAGAGTCCTTCCATCCAGAAGGCCCCTCCCTCAGGCCATCTCTTCCTCAGAAAGTCCCTCAGAGACTCTCCTTCCTCAGACAGCCAATCCTTTGCAGGAGACAGAGATTCTAAGGCCCTCAAGGGTTCAGGGCTCAGTAGGTAAGAATCAAGTAAGTGTCCCATGGGGAGAGTTTTCAATGAATTGGAACATCTTTTCTAGAGAAAAGGCCACCACGTCCTCCTTTCCTTATGACTTCTTCTTGCTCTCAAGAGTCAGGAAGAGAATTGTGAGATTTATGTTCAGACCAAAAGTGGCCCTCATCAGTGAGTTTCAAGCTAGACGACCAGACTTCTAGAGCAGTCTGGCAGCTGTGGAGAAAGGCAGCCTAATGCAGTATGAGACTGAGTATACTGACAGCAAATGGCCAGACGATACATGTAAAATAGAACTCTGACCCACAACCTGCAGTTACCAGTCCAGGAAGGCAAATGTCAACCTCTTAGCAACCAATCCAAAATGGCCAGGACTCAGTCAAATAACCAACAGTTTTTCCAATTTTGTTCCCAGTTTCAAATCAGGGACAACTGCAGAAAACCAGGAAACCCTAGTGGCATAGTTGTTAAGTGCTGCGGCTACTGATCTAAAGGTCAGCATTTCATGTCCACCAGCCACTCCTTGGAAACTCAATGGGGCAGTTCTACTCTGTCCTATAGAACTGACATGAGTCAGAATTGATTTGATGGCAATGGGTTAATTTTTGAGAGTAGAAAGCCAAATATGCAACCCAGTCCAGTCACACAGGGTGCCCTGCTTCTAGTTAGTCTGCATGCCAAACCAAAACCATTGCTGTACAGTTGATTCTGACTCATAGTGACCCTTAAGGGCAGAATAGAATTGTCCCCCAAATCCAAACCTGTTACTATCAAGTTGGACTCATAGTGACCCTGTAGGACAGAATGAACTGCTCCATAGGGTTTCCAAGGAGCACCTGGTAGATTCAAACTGCCGGCCTTTCGGTTAGCATCCACAACACTTAACCACGATGCTACCAGGGTTTCCAGAACTGCCCCAGCAGACTCCAGCCAGAGCATGCCTGAAGCCTTTCCTTGTTCACTATAAATTTTTCCCTCTTTCTTTGAGTCTCTGCCAAACAGAAGTGATGGAGGCTGACTCCTTTGCTATAGCCAGCTCTGAATAGTCTTTGCTTGTCTAATTAGGGTGCTCTTCACTTATCTCTGTAGATGAGAAGAACACTGTGCTTAGTCAATAGTTCTGTTTTGAATTTCAGCTTCACACCTTCTAGGGTGTGTCTTTGCATGAGTCACTTAATGTCTCCATCAGACTTACGAGAGTAGAATGGGAATCATCATACCACCTCCACCTCCGAAACAGATTTACCCTGAAGCTAAGTAGCACCCCTTGCTTCATAGGCCCTGGAGCTGGTTCTGTGGGGGAGCAAAAGTCATGTTGCCGGTGGGAAGCATTCTTAAGTATTTCTCGTACATTGCCTAAAGAGATCTCTTGAGAAAGAAGCCGGAATTTCCAAGGTACAGTTAATTTTGTGTGTGTGTGTGTGTGCATGTGTAGTGTGTGTGTGTGATTTGTTTTGTGTCATTCTAAGTGAATATTCTCCCATATCTAATCTTGCATCTGTAATTTTGTATTCTTTTTCTTAAAAGGGGTCCCTTGAATTGTATAAGACTCATGCCCAGCAAAGCCTGGATCCACCCCTAAGTACCTCCCTCAGACGATTGTTACATGGATTATACAAAAGTGATTGGCTCACAGTAAGTTAGAAGTAAAGCTCGTTAAATCTGACTCTGAGGCCCCTGCTCAGTGCCCCTGACCCAGGCAATGTGGAGTAGGAGGGAAAACGCTGCCTGAGACCTCCTCCAGGTTCAGAAACAGACTGAAGAGCTGGCAGAGAGCCTGCTGCCATTCAGCCAGGGCCCCTCTGGTCTGAGACAGGGACTTTTATTCCATAGATAAACATCCAATCCTGCTTGTTGGAGGCCCCCAGCCTTGTATTACTGTTGACACAAAGCAGATTCTCTTTCTCTAAACCACTGTCTATATTTTAGCCAAGTGTCCTACATAAATCTTAGATCCAACCACCAGACTCTCAGGCTGCTGCAGAAACAACCAACCAGGAAACAGCCTAATAAGGCCTTCGCATCAGGAACTGGGGGTGTCTCCGTATGGACGGCAGCCTTGGGGGCCCTGAGAAGAAAATCTTATGGTGTGGCTTTCCGAAATTAAGGGCCCAAAATGGGGATGGAGGCAGCTTCAGCTAAAACAAAAATTCTTTAAAGAGCTGTATCTGAGCCAGGAGACCAGGCTGATGAAAATAGATTCAGAGATCATCCTGAAGTCTGGGTTCAGTAGTTCTAGGAAACATGCAGGCTGAGTTATAGTTCAAACTAGTTTTTCAACATGGGGTTCTGTCAGAATTAAAATAGAACACAAACTTTGTGATAACTTTGCGGTTGCATAAATTAGTATCCAGACTTAGTTCAAAGCTCACATATTTGTGTGGTAAATTGGGGTTTGGGTGCATGGTATAGTTGCAGTCCCTGATTTGAAGGCCTCCAAACCTGGAGAGTTGTAGCCTGAAAGGGCAAAGGAGCAATCTCATCATTCACATAGGAGCTGACAGCCGAATCTAGTTCTTTTCTGACTCAGCAAGCGATGTTCAAAAACTGCTCCCCAGCTATGGCTTTTGGGTGTGGGCCTCTATTTCTTTTCTGCAGTTGCCCTGCATGTGACATAAATAGCCTATTCCTGAGTAGCTGTTATTTTAAATAATAGTTAAAGATAATGAGAGAAATCCTCAAGGAATAGAAAGCAAGTACCTTTATATTTAGATACTCTGGACTTGATTATAAATCCTAGAGTTTGGCTGCTCCATGGGGACAGTGCTTCTCTAGGCTCACCCTCTCTACATGATTAACTGACTACTGCCATCTAGTGAATCTGGAGGCCTTTGATGATCTGATCCCTAACAGGCCTGGTGCTAGGTCTGGAGCTTGAGAGAAGCTATGCTTAATTAGGGAGCAGGTCTTAACATGGCCCTGAGGCAGGACTGTGGATCAATCACCCTGGGATTTCCCCATATGCAATCTCTCTTCTTTAACACAGGTTAAGAGAGAAAAAGGGAAAGATTATGAATTCAGTGCCCGTGGGCCATCAGTGTGCAATTGAATTATTAACTGCCAATCGTTAACTGTCTACAGCCGACTTCTCCATCAGACTGGATCGCGGGTGCGGTTAGCATGATGAGAATTCCTTGGATAAGCAACAGGAATCCAGGTGCTTGGAGCCAGCCTCAGACAAGTTTATGCCATCACATCCAGTAAGTCCCTGGGCTCAGCCCCCAGGCAATTGGTATGAAATGCCCACTTCCGGGGGGGGGGGGGGAAGGACAAGGACTGGTCCCAGGACTTCACCTTTAGTTGAAGCTTCCGGTAACCTGGAGTGTTGTCCATGGACAGAACAGAGCAAACAGCTGCTCATCTGAAGTTAACAAGGAGCTTAAGAAACCAACCAGATAAACTACATTAGAAAATAAAAAGTTACCATTGACTCAACTAAAACGTATCAGAGTAGCATTGCACTCCATAGAGTTTTCAGTGGCTGATTTTTTAGCAGCAGATTGCCAGGACCTTTTATCAAGGCATCCCTGAGTAGACTTGAACCTCCAATCTCTTGGTTAGTAGCTGGGCAAGTTGACCATTAACTATATTAGGAATCTACAAATGTACATAAATTACTCTTTAATACGCATGGGAAACTTAGTTTTACCCAAAATAATTCTATCAACAGTAATATAAACACACACACCAAATCTATACAACACATTTGGATGAAGTCTGTAAAGACTCTTTTTCCAGTTATTGTAGCTTCATTTTCTCTTGGATTTCACTTCAAACCTTTATTCCCTGCCTAGTGAGTCCATGAGGTTTCTGTGCAAAGTTGGCAATAGACCCAAATCACTCTTCCTTTCCACTCCAGGCTTCAGTTTCCTCATCTGGAAAATTAAGAGGTTGGCTTGATTGCCTCTCAGATCCCCTCTAGCCTTAAATTTGAATTCCTAAAGTCTAGATTTCTTTTTGTGACGTATACTTGAGTTTCTGCTGAAGCGTGCTGAAGGTCTGGGGCAGAATGAGCTGAGGACCTCGTACCACCACCTGAAGTATTTCCTGATAAGTCTTTCCTGCACACCAGGAGGCTGTTTGGAAATTAACTTGAGCAGCCATCAGGAAGGTTCTGTTAAATAGATTCTGCAGAATCTAATAGGAAGGCAGGCTCCCTGGGCTCCAGCCTTCCTCTAAGTCCTATGTGCCTTGGCAAGTTAATCATTCACTGGGACATTCAGACTTAACTTTTCACATCTATGAAGTGAAAATAACAACCTCTATCCTACCTATCTCTCAGGATTGTAGGGAGTGGGGGGGGGGAAGCAAAAGCATAAACAGACACAAAAAGTGCTTCATTTAAAAGCTCAATATGAATTTAAAATACCATTTTTCTGTTTAGGTCAGATTACGTCTATTCATGGGATCAAGCGAGAGTTGAATCAGTCCCTTTAAAGGACAGGGGGATCCCTGGCCCTTCTTTGGACCTGCTCCTGCCAGTCCTTGCAGGCTTTTGGCAGCTGGAGCAAGGAGGTAGAGGTTGGCGAGGGCCTGGAGCCCCTGGCTGGCTGCTTTCCATCAGTTGTAAGGAGGAGAACAAGAACCTTCATTTCTTTTTCTTTTTTTTAACCTGGAAGATCTGCTACTGCTTCCCCTCCTCTACTATAAAACTCTCCATGAAAGAGCAGAGAACCAGAAAACTGCAAGATGTGACTCATAATTGTCAATAACATTTGTGTCATTTTGATGCTCTAACTCTATTACGTTAATTGCTTTCCTCTCTACACTTTATTTTAAGGTGAACATTAATTGATTCCCAACTGTAATCACAATTATGGTGAGTTATCCTGATTAATGGAAGATGTGATTAATAGGTAGGAAGGTACAACTGTTTCTCTTTCTCAGGCAAGAGATGATATATGCTATTATAGCTCTGCCATGGGCTGCATTTCACCCAAGAATTCGTGCCTAATGCACCGCTATCAATCATCAAATCCTTTTGTTCTCCCCAGTTGACTAATCACAAGTCCCATTGGGCCAGGCCTACTTCTTGTCTATCGACTGTCCAGGCTTCCTTAGAGAACTCCTATGCCCGGGCCCCCACATTGCAGAAATAAAAGGGATGCTAGCATGTCAGCTCTGAGTCTGAACTCTGAATCATGAATTCTGGTGCAGTTAGGATGGACAAGGCATTGAATGTGTATATTCAGCGTCAGCCCTAGGAAAGACACTGGAGTCAACAGACTAGAGAAAATATTATTTGTGTGCCCTGGTTCCTAGCAGGGTACATGGTAACTGATATTTCAAAAGTAGAATGGGCAAAAGAATTTATCTTCCCGTCATATACCTTTTTTTGCTATCCCAGCTCCCTGGCTACTAGTTGCCCTGTAGTATTTGGGGACACCCTACCTCCTGTTGTTCTTATGAAAAGAATTCCCCTCTAGTCCTGATGCCTCATTCTTCTTCATATAGCCCAGCGTCTTGGATTATTTGCTTGGCATAAAGATTGAAAAGGTATGGTGAAAGGATACAACCCTAACACATACCCTTCCTGACTTTAAACCATGCAGCATCCCCTTGCTCCTTTTGCAAAACTGCCTCTTGATCCGTGTACAGATTCCTTAAGAACACAATGAGTGCTCTGGAATTCCCATTCCAGAGTTATTATGTTAGCCATAATTTCTTATTATTCTCATGTTCAAATGCCTCTGCATAGTCAATGAAGCACAGGTAAACAACTCTCAGGTATTCTCTGCTTTCACCCAAGATCCATCTGACATTGACAGTGATATCCCTGGTTCCACATCCTCTTCTGAATCCAGCTTGAATTTCTGGCAGTTCCCTGGCAATATACTGTTGTAGCTGTTATTGAATGATCCTTAGCAATTGTTTCTTGCATGTGATATTAATGATATTGTCCGGTAATTTCTGCATTTGGCTGAATCACCTTTCTTAGGAATAAGCATAAATATGTATCTCTTCCAATTGCTTGGCCAGGTAGGAGTCTTCCAAATTTCTTGGCATAGACAAGCGAGCACTTCCAGCACTGTGCTCATTTGTTGAAACATCTTGGTTGATATTCCATCAGTTCCTGGAGCCCTGTTTTTTGCCAAAACTTCCAGTGCAGCTTTGCCTTCTTCCTTCAGCACCATCAGTTTTCTGATCATTCGCTACCTCTCCAAATGCCTGAACATTGACCATTTCTTTCTGGTATAATCATTTTGTGCATTATTCCATCTCTGATGCTTCCTGAGTTGCTAAATATTTTCCCTGTAGAATCCCTCACTATTGCAACTAGAAGTTTGAATGTTTTCTTCAGTTCTTTCACCTTGAGAAATGCAAAGTGTGTCCTTCCCTTTTGGTTTTCTATTTCAAGCTCTTTGTACAAGTAATTATAATAATTTATTTTGTCTTCTTGAGCTGGTCTTTGAAACCTTCTGTTCAGTTCTTTCACTTCATCATTCCTTCTTGTCAACTTAGTTGCTTGACATTCAAGAGCAAGTTTCAGGGTCTCTTCTGACATCCAATTTGGTCTTTTCTTTCTTTCCTGTTTTTTCAAATGACTTCTTGCTTTCTTCATCAATGATTCTTCAATGTCATTTAACAACTTGTTTGGTCTTCACTCATTAGTGTTCGTGATACCAAATCTGCTCTTGTGATAGTCTCTAAACTCAGATTGGATACAGTCAAGGCCATAGTTTGACTCTTGTGGACTTGTTCTAATTTTCTTCACTTTTGATTTGAACTCACGTAAGAGCAACTGATGGTCTGTGCCAAGTCAGCACCAGTTCTTATTCTGATTGGAAGGCACTCAGCAGACAAATGGTGAAAGCTGCCTCCTCAAAGTAGAGTTTACCTTAGTGACTAAATTCATATCTATTGATAATTACACTGAAGTAAATGGACTAAATGTACCAACAAGGAGAGAAAGACTGGCAGAATAGATCAAATAAACAGGATCGAACTTTATACTGCCTACAATGGACACACTTCATACTCAAAGATACAAGCAAACCAAAATTCAAAGGATAGAAAAAAATT
Organism: Heterohyrax brucei; assembly: GCA_028571685.1. NCBI lineage: Eukaryota > Metazoa > Chordata > Mammalia > Hyracoidea > Procaviidae > Heterohyrax > Heterohyrax brucei. The sequence goes on from CM053145.1 coordinate 38,702,611, forward strand.
TATCAAGTAAACAACAATAAAAAAGAGCAGGAGTGGCAACATTCGTCTCTGAAAAAACAGACTCTAAAGCAAAACCTACCAAAAAGAATAAGGAAGAATATTATATGATAGTGAAGTTCAATACACTGGAAGAACATAACCATGATAATGACAGGGCTACAAAATAAACTCCAAAAGCAAAGAAAGGAGCCATAGACAGCTTCACAACAAGAGTAGGACACTTCGACATACCACAATCAGTGAAGGACAGAACATCTAGAAATAAGCTCAATAAAGACACAAATGATCTAAATGGAACAATCAACTGATCTCAAAGACATACACAGAACATCCCACCCAAAAGCCACCAAGTATACTTTCTTTTTAATGCACATGGAACATTGTCCAGAATAAATCACACATTAAGCTGCAAAACAAGACTTAATAAAATCCAAAACATAGAATTATTATAGTCAGAGCCATTAGGCAAGACAAAGAAGTAAAGGGCATCCACAATGGCAAAGAACAAGTAAAAATCTCCCTATTTGCAGATGATATGATCGTATATGCAGAGAATGCTAAAGAATCTATAGATAAACTACTCGAACTAATAGACGAGTTCAACCAAGTATCAGAATATAAGATAAATGTAAGTAAATCAGTAGGATTCCTTTATACCAACAAAGAGCTCGTTAAAGAAGAAATCGCCAAATCAATACCATTTCTTATAGCCTCCAAGGTGATAAAATACCTAGGAATAAATCTAACTAGAGAAATAAGAGACCTATACAAAGAGAACTGCAAGACCTTACTGCAAGAAACCAAGAGACATTTCCATAAATGGAGAAACCTACCCTGCTCATGGATAGAAAGACTTAACATTGTGAAAATGTCTATTTCCTCCCCTCCCCCCAGCAATCTTCTTATACAATGCAAACCCAATACTAATTCCAGTGTCATTGCTTAATGAGATGGAGAAATAAAACACCAACTGTGTTTGGAAAGGGAAGAAACCCCAGATAAATAAAGCATTATTGAAGAAGGGGAGCATAGGGAAAGTCATTACACTACATGACCTTAGAACTTATTACACTACCACAGTAGCCAAGACGGCCTGGTAATGGCACAAAAAGAGACATAAAGACCAATGGAACATAGTGGAAACTCCAGAGATGCCACCATCCTCTTATGAACAATTGGCATTCAACAAAAGCTCTAAGATTGTAAACTGGGGTAAAAACAGTCTCTTTAACAAATGGTGTTGGCAAAATTGGATATCCATCTGCAAAAAAACTGCAACAAGACCCATATCTCACACCATACACAAAAACCAATTCAAATTGTATAGAAGATTGAAACATCAAACCTAAAATCATAGAGACCATGCAAGAAAAAATAGGGTCAATAAAGGAAATTCTAATACACAGCTTAGACAGACTTCAAAATCTGACACAAAGCATGATCAACAAAAGGGAAAACAGATAAATGGGAACTACTAAGAATCAAACACTTTTGCTCATTTAAAGACTTTATCAAAAGAATTAAAAGACCACCTACAGAATGGGAAAAAATACTTGGCAACTGCATGTCAGACTGATGTTTCATCTCCATAATCTACAAAGTACTGCAAAATATCAACAAGCAAACATAAATAACCCAATGAAGTGATGAACAAAGGAGATGAGCAGACATTCCACCAAAAAGGACATCCAGGCAGGCAAAAGACACATTAGGAAATGCTCACAATCGTTACCTATCAGAGAAGTCCAAATCAAAACTACAATGAAATACCATCTCACCCCAACAAGGGTGGCCATGATCCAAAAAACACAAAATAACAAATGCTGGAGAGGCTATGGAAAGATTGAAACTCTCCTACACTGCTGGTGGGATTACAAAAAACAATCTGGCACTTTCTTAAAAAGCTGGAAATAAATATGCCATTTGACCCAGTAATCCCACAGCGTAGAATTTATTCTACAGAAACAAAGTGTGTCACATAAAAAGACACAAGCACATGAATGTTTATGGCAGCACAGTGCACAACAGCAAAAAGATGGAATCAACCCAGATGCCTATCAACAGATGAATGGATAAACAAACTATGGTACATATATTCAGTGGAACACTATGCAATGATAAAGCAGTAATGATGGTTTTAGGAAACATTTCATAACCTAGTTTCAAAAGGAAAACATTATGCTGAGTGAAATCAGTCAGTTGCAAAAGGACAAATATTGTATGAGATGCCTGCTACAAGGATTTAAAAACAGACTCATGTACTGAAGAAAAGACTCTTTGATGGCTACAAGTGTGGGGAGAGAAGGAAAGGGTTGGTCATAGATTAGATAGTTGATAGAAATTTGGTTGGGTGAAAGCAGTGACAGCACACAGTAGAAAGCAGATCAACTTAACTGGACTTCAATATAAACTGAAAACTCTTCCAATCTTAAATCAATACTGCAAGGATAGAGGGGTAGGGGTGTGGTCTCGGGACTATACTCTCAGGGGACATCGAGGTCTACTGACATAATTAGCCTATTGCTTAGAGAGTCTTCTGCACCCCAGATTGGTGAGTGACATCTGGAGTCTTAAAAGCTAGGAAGCTGCCATCTGAGGTACACATAATGGTCCCAACTCGTCTGGAATAGATGATCACTGAGAACAGCAAAGACACAAGGCGAAAAGAGCCCAGGAGACAGGAAGACTCCAAATGTAACTAGAACCAGGTGATGCTCAGCTGCCACCAAAGACAGTCGTGACGGGGCACACAATGTTGAGTCCCTGTGGCAAAATGAGAAAAAGAGGAGTACAGCTCAAGAACTCCGCTAAAAGAACACAACTGATGGCCCATTGGCCCAGGGATTCCCTGAGAGCAAGGTCCCTAGACCTGCTGCTGCCTCTGTCTAGAAAATGCTACTGAGGACAACTCTTTGGACAAAAATGGACTAGACTCAAGAATACAATGTGACCACATCATGTGTGTACTTTATAGTTCTATGAATTTATAGGATGCTGTCCTACTGGTCTCTTTCTAGATCAGAGAGAAAAGTGTGGAGATGAAGGGGCAGAAGCTTCTTAAGAGAGTATCAGTATAAAATGAAAAGGAGTGTGCTGTCACGGGTCAAGGAGAATAGAAGGAGCCGTAGATAGGAGGCATGCAAAATTGATTTGGATTGTATACTTTCACTTAATCACAATTAAAAAGATGTATTATGAAGTATATTTTCTGACCATAAAGTGATAAAGTGGAAATCTGTAACAGAGAAAGCAAGGAACAAAAATGAAATGTGTTAAAACACCTTGTTCAAAAACTACGGAGTTGTAGGAGGTGGAGTCAAGATGGAGGACTAGACACATGTCTCCTTAATTCCCTCTGAAAACTAAGGCCTGGATTGATAATTAAATGGAGCCTTTTGGACACCCAGTGAGCCCTAGGGCCTGGCATAGAGCTGTCAATTTGGACTACAAGCCACTGAAAGGGAAATTTCTTTTCTTTCACTGACCTGCACCCTTGCTGAATGACCGGCTCTCGTGGACTGAAAGTAAATGGTGTTTTTAACTTTTTTGTCTTTGCCTTAGCCAGCAGGCAGGGCTTGGGCTTAACTGGCAGCAAAGGTCAGCTGCACTGCTGATATGATTGGCAAGCAGAATAGCCACATATTTAGAGCACAGCTATGGACTCTGAGCACCTTTGCTCCTCCACCCTCTCTTTCCAGACCTCCACCATTGATTCAGCTATTTCACAGCAGGAGGGAGAGCTTGTGCAGGACACCATCTTCTTTGAATGCGAGGTGGAGTTACCCAAACAGAGGCCTCAGCAGGGGCTAATTCCCAGGCTAGGAGAGAGTGCCAGCCTGGAGAGTGCTTTCCGAGTAGAAAAGCTGTGTTTAGCACAATGTAGCCTTATGGTTGGGGCCTATCAGCAGATGACAGCAGGACAATAGCCTGTCAGTACTTTGAACTAGATCACAGCATCTGGGGACAGATATAGAGGTGCCTCTACTGCCAGCTGGAAAGAGGGTCTTGTACACCTGACAGCCTGACTGATTTTGGAAGCTGTCAGAAAGTATTTACCTTCCAAAATAAGACTACCTAGAGAAATCACTGCAATGTATCCTGACTGCATCTCTTCCAGCTTTTGCTGACCGACATCATAGGGTCAGCTGACTGCCCCCAGTGACTCCATAAGTATGGCTGTGGGTGGGGTCTGGAGATTATGCTCTCTATGCTCTCAAGGGCCATCAAGGCCACTTGGCATGCAGCATATTCCTAAGAGAGTCTTCTGCACCCCATATTGGTGAGTGGCATCTAGGGTCTTAAAAACTAGCATGCTGCCATCTGAGATACACCAGTTGGTCCCAACTCAACTAGAAAAGATGATCACCAAGGACCAAAATGACATGGGGGAAAAGAGATCCCAGAAGACAGAAAGACCATGGTGCATGGCCACTGTGAGTGACAGCCGTGATGGGGCTCATCAAGTTGAGTCTCAGTGGCAACACGAGAATAAAAAGTTGTGAACCCTGAGAACTCCACTAAAAGACTGCAACTGGTGGTCCAAAGGCCTTGGGTTTCCCCTGTGAGCATAGCCCCTAGACCTGATGCTGCCCCTGGCCGTAAATCATTACTGAGGTCAACTCCTTGGACAGGAATAGATTGAACTCGGTGACACAGAGTGACCATATCATATGTGCACTTTATGGTTCTGTGTATCTATAGGATGTTGTCCTACTGGCTTCTTACCAGAGGGGAATGGAGAGGGTGGAGAAGAGGGGACAGGAGATTGTTAAGAGGGTATGACTTGTAAGAACACAAAGGAGGGGCATGCTGTCTCTGGGAAAGGAGAGCAGGAGCAGCTGTGCATAGGTGGGCATGTAAATTTAAACTCGATTCTACACTTTTTCTCAATCACAATAAACAAATAAAATTAAAAACACAGAAAAACTACTGGGCTGTAGAAAAATTAAAGACAGAAGAAAGACATTTACAGAATCAAATGAGAATGAAAACATATTCTACCAGGACTTTTGGTACACTGCAAAAGCTGTGCTCAGAGGTTAATTAATAGCAATAAATGTATACATACAAAAAGAAAGGACCAAATCAAAATGTTAACTCTATGACTCAAATAGAGAATAGCAAAAGAAGCCCATAGGCACCAGAAGAAAGGAAATAATAAAAATTAGAGCAGAAATAAATGAGAGAACAGAAAAACAATTCAAAGAATTAACAAAACCAAAAGCTGTTTTTTTTTTTTTAAAGATCAACAAAATTGGTAAATCACTGATCCAGCTGACAAAAAACAAACAGGAGGGAAAGCAAATAATCTGAATGAGAAACAACAGAGGTGATCTCACAACAGACTCAACTGAAATTTAAAAAATCATAACAGAATATTATTAAAAATTATTCTGCAACAAATTCAAAAATTTAGAGGTAATAGACAAATTTCTAGAAACATGCTACCTATCCAAACTAATACAAACTGAGGTAGGTAAAATAACTAAATAAACCTATTTAAAAACAGAAGGAGAGAGATTGAAAAGGTAAAAAAAAAAAAAAAAAAAAAAAACTCCCAACAAAAAACCCCTGGTCCAAATGGCTTTACTGGAGAGTTCTACCAAACATTCAGGGAAAAGTTGGCATTAGCTCCACTAAAGGTATTTCAGAGCATAGAAAAAGATGGAATACTCCTGACCGCATTCTATAAAGCCCACGTGACCCAGATCCAAAAATAAATCCAATATCCTTTACGAACATAGATACAAAAATCAACAATAATCTAGCCAACAGAATTCAGCATGTATCAAAAAAATAATAATGCAGTATGACTAAGTGCAATTCACACCATGTATGCAGGTATGGTTCAACATCAGAAAAACAATCAGTGTAATCTATCACATTAATAAAACAAAAGGTAAGAACTGCATAATCTTATCAATTGATGCTGAAAAGGCTTTTGACAAAGTCCAACACTCATTCATGACAAAAACACCCAGCAAAATAGAAGGGAAATTCCTCAAAGTAATAACGGGAATATAAAAGGTCTTCCAATAAAGGTGTCCTATCTTTGAGCTACAATAAAACAAGTTGTGTAAATGACACAGTTTTAGTTGTTCTATTATTTTGAAGTACATTTGATGTCATTATGTGTGGAAAAGAACTTTGGGTAAATGACCATGGCAGCACTTTCCAAATGGGGTCCAAAATAACCAGCTATCCTAGCCTGGTATCTTTCACCATTGACAGTCACAGCTTCTCCTTATTCTTTTTGGAAAAAATAAGGGCCAACGATTCTGCTGGACCAAAAATCCACACCAAACAATAACTTTTGGGGGAAGAAGTGGATGTTCTTGAATCTCCATCAGATTCTCATAGCTCCAAATGTGACAGTTTTGTTTGTTAACAAAACTATTCACCCCAAAATGGGCCTCTTTACTGAAAATGATTTTTTGACCAAAAGCAGGGTCAACTTCCAATTATTCAGCAAATGCTGAGCCCAGTCAGCAAAGATACAGCACAACCTGTGGTCAACGGACTTCAGTTATTGAGTTAAAACAATTTTGTAAGGGTAAAGCTTCATATCCAGACGCAAAATCCACCAAATTGGGGTCCACAAAAGGCCCAGGTCTTGTGCTCAGATAGAAATTCATTGGGACAGATTCTTATGTATGCTCTGACAAGTGCCTGCAATGTTTTCAGTGGAACATGTGGTTTATTGACACACAGGTATTGTCTGATTGGCAAAAGACCCAAGTGTCCCAAATTTTTTGATTAAACATCAAATTGTTCTTAGCAATAAACTAGTTATGTCAATTTATCTTAATGTCCCCTGAGAGTGTGGTCCCCAGACCCTGGCCCCTGCTACTCTATCCTTGCAATATTGGGTTAAGATTGGAAGAGTTTTCAGGTTATGTTGAAGTCCAGTTAAGCTGATTTTCTCTAATGTGTGCTGTCACTGCTGTCGTCCAACCAAAGTTCTATCAAACATCTAATCTATAACCAGCCCTCTCCTTCTGTCCTCTCCCTTGCAGCCGTCAAAGAGTCTTTTCTTCTGTACATGAGTCTATTTTTAAGTTCTTATAGTAGGGGTCTCATTCAATATTTATCCTTATGCTGCTGACTGATTTCACACAACATAATGTTCTCCAGTTGAAACCAGGTTATGAGATGCTTCCTAAAATCATCATTGTTCTTTATCGTTGCATAGGGTTCCACTGAGTCTATATACCATAGTTTGTTTATCCATTCATCTGCTGTTGGGCATTTGGGTTGATTCCATCTTTGTGCTATTGTGGACTGTGCTGCAATAAACATTCGTGTGCATGTTTCTGTCGGTGTGACTGCCCTTGATTCTGTAGGATATATTCAAAGCAGTGGGATTACTGGATCAAATGGTACATCTATTTCCAATTTTTTAAGGAAGCAACAAAATGTCAACAACATTTTTGAAAATCACTATCTTCATATGAAAGGGGAAGAAACCCCAGAGAAGTAAAGCATTAATGAAGAAGAAGAAATTGAGAGGCCTCACACTTCTGGATTTTAGAACCTATTACTCCATGAAGGTAGTCAAAACAGCCTGGTACTGATACAACAGATACCTAGACCACCAATGACCACCATAACAGGGAACGCAATATAGAGTCCCTGATAAAGCGGGAGGAAAGTATGGTGAAAACTAAAATTCACATTAAAAAGCCAGACCTAATGGTCTGACTGAGATTAGAAACTCCAGAAGACATGCCCCTCAGAGTCTTTGTTAAACCAGAACTAAATAGCATCCCCAAAGTGGACTTTTCAGACAAAGATTAGACTGGACTATAAAACATGAAGTATTAACTAGTGAAGAGCATGCTTCTTAGTTCAAGTAGATACGGGAAACTAAATGGGCAGCTCCTGATCAGAGGCAGGCTGAGAAGGCATAAAGGCATAGGAGCTGGCCGAATGGGAAAACTGGGGTGGGAACTGAAAGTATGATGTTAGATTTTAAGGATTATAATCAGCATCACATAAAAATACGTGCATAGATTTTTGTATAAGAAATTAATTTGAGCTGTAAACTTTCACCCAAAACACTATAAATGAAAACCGAAATAAAAAAATGGAAAGGAAGGGAAACCCTGTGGAGCACAGTTCTCCGACACGTGTGGGGTAACACATGAGTCGGGCTCAACTCAACTCCTTTTGGTACCGGGACCTCTCAAGGTGAATGTTGGTAGGGAGCTAATTTTTGCAGTCCTTGGTGTCATCAGCCACTGGAAATACCTCTTAGTCACAAATTCACATTTCTATGCCTTTGCTTAATGAGTCCTGGTGGCAGTGAAGTTCAGCATTCAGCTGCTAGCTGAAAGGGAAGTGGTTTGAACCAGAGCCTTCACAGGAGAAAGATGTGGCAACGTGGTAAGCTGATGCTGTACAGATTTGCAGCCTTATAAACCCTGTGAGGCAGTTCTACTCTGTTCAAAACAGTTGCTATGAATCAGAATTGACTTGATAGCAATGGTTTTTTGTTGTTTTTTCGGTATGTCTTTGCTTATGTTCGTTTTCCAGGGGTCAGGGAAGTCTCTCACTCTGTTCTCTGTCTCATGAGATTCTGCTCATCTCCCAGAGATCTGTTTAAACATGATGTGAGGCCTTTCTTATCTGGGACCCCTCTAGCCAGGCAAAGCATACCTCTGACCTTTGGGTCTCCAAGGCACACTGACCATACCTCTACCCCAGGACCATAGAGTGCAGCAATGTCACCACCTTACAGTTAGATGACTGCTATACAGTCTTTGTGCCAGACAAGTGTCTTGACTTCTGCAGACCTTAATGTACCTCCTGAAGACATCTAGCTGACAGAGTAGATGGGGATGGAAGTCCAGCTGTCACTCTGCTTGTCAAGCCACACTTCCTGGCTGTACTTATATCTACAAGCAGGAAGGGACTCTTGACCGTTAGCTGATCAAACTCTGCTGTGGTTGTGTCAGCCCTGGGGAAGTATCTGTTCCCAGAGACCCTGGGGACACTGATGTGTTTACTGTGCTTACAGCAAACACACTCCATTCTATCTTAGCGTGACTCTTGGGTATGACCTCAGCTCCTTCACTGTTTTTCATAAGTAATAAGTCACACTCAGCGTTTTGTGACTTTTTTGTGGACTTCAGTGGAAATCTTACAAGGAAGATGAAGAGCTTTGCTTCTCATGTGCTGTAGCATACAGCTCACAGATCCACCAGGCAGCTTTGTGTCCTCCTCCTCTGTCTGCTCCAACTAGTTGCACATCCGGGTCCCCTCCTCTTGACCCAGCCCATGCAGCAGCAGTCCCAGATCCCCACCCCATCCCTTCTTCCTCCTGGCTTTCCCCAGCTCCCTACATTCATCTTCCGTTCCAAGCCCTCTCCGTCTTCTACCTCAAGCTTGCAAGCTCTCTTTCAGCACAGGTCAGCAAACATTCTCCAGCTACCAGGATACACCATTCCTTACTCTGTGCTCCTATGCTCTACCCCCAGACCCATAACAACAATTTAAAAAATACTGTTCTATTATAATTTATCTATGAGTTAATCTTCCAATTAAAATGTGAATTCCATAAGGGCATAGATTATACATCATTGGCTTTGTCTACCTAGTCTGACCAAGATTCAAACTTCAGACCCTTCATGTACTTGCTGTGTGACCTTGAGCAAGTTTCCTACCTTTTCTGATCCTCAGTTTCCCTTTTTATAAAATAGAAACAACAACATGGCTGCTTCAGAGGGTTGTTGTAAGGATGACATGAAGCACACAAAGGACATGGCAGATATGACATTTTTGGTAGGCAAGAAGTATTATTACTATTAGTGGAATGATTACTGAACAGGATTGTGCTCCCCCCGATACAGTTTACAGGTACCACTCTGCCTGAAGTGACCTGGATCCATCTCCTCCACTAAAACCATCATCAGTAGTACCTAAATGCCTTCACATAGAAAGCCATACCCGATAAGGATTTAGAAATGAGGTGTAGGTGCTGTTTTGTCTGGGTTAGGCGCCCAAGTCTTGCCCATGTCTGTCAGCTGAGAACCAAGACCATGCATTTGAAGAATCTGTAGTTGCTGGGTCTTCCTTCAGGCTCAGGGCCTTGTTGCTCTTAATCGGTCTGGTTTCAAAATAGCTCAGCCCTTCCATGTGCAGGAAGCTGAAGGCTAGGTTCTGTCGGACTGTTAATAGATGTGTGGGGGGGTGTGTGATGTAAATATTTAACCACCTCAGAAGAACTGAGATACAGAGCTGTGGACACATGCTTGAAAGATTATGTTACAAGTCCAGGACTTTCAACAAGGGCCCTGCTCTAAAAGTGCCGTAGACACAGCAGGCGCATTTTCAGTCCACCTCAGGGGAGTTCAGCTCATTTTTATTTGGCACCTACAAATGCCCAGAATCCTCGATGGTGCAAGTGGTTAATGTATTCAGCTGCCCACTTAAAGGGTTCAAGGCTACTTAGAGGTGCCTTGGAAGAAAGACCTATAGGTCTTTTGTAAGATTAGCCACTGACAATCCTACAGAGCACAGTTCTACTCGGAAATGTGTTAGGTCATCATAAGCCAGAATCAACTCTACAGTGACTGGTTTACTAAGCATCCAGCCCTGTGACAGACAGTTCAATGGATCAAAAATGTATGCCCTGTATTTGCTATAATAATGCTGCATAAAATCCACAAAACTTGAGTGGCAGCCAACAATAAGATTTTCACACATTGGGAATCAGCTGTGGATTGGATGGTTTAGGCTGCATTTGGAATCACTTGGGGGTCAGGTGGCCTAGACTGCATAAGAAGGCAGCCGGGGGGCCAGCAGCATAGACTTAGCTTGGCAGGCAGCTCTGCTTTGTGCTACATGTCTGTGCGCTGGCTAAGAACTATATGTGTTTTTCATCCTCAGTGGATACTTTGGCTTACTCAAGCGTGTTATTCTCATGGTTATCTCAGAGGAGAAAAGTCCATGCCCAACCATGTAAGTCTCTGCTTCATCATTATCTGCGAGTATCCCATTATCCAACACAGTCATATGGGCAAGCTCAAGGTGATGGTTTGTGAGTGCTTATTAAGTAATGATTCCATTCTCCATGAGTCCATTTGAAATATCCAAGCCAAATTAACTTATTTCCATTTCTTACTGGGTTATCAGATTGATCAACTAGGGAACGTCTGTAGATTTCAGTGGGAAACTTGACAGTAACTTCTCATAACCAAACTAGAAATATGAGCAATATGATTATTTAGAGTGCTATTTAGAAAATGTTGATTAAATTCACCCTAAAGACCTGGTTCTGGCAATGTGCCTCAGGATTTTGTCCTTGACCCTCCCTGACTGACATTTTTATAAATTACTTGAATGAAAAAAATCAGTAGGCATGCTAATCAAGTTTGTAGATGACACGATGCCAGGCAGGTCATCTAAAACAAGTGCAGAACACACTCAAAGTGATAGACCAGAAGATGAGTCCAGTTACATTTAATAATTACTACACCCCAAATTTGCACTCTGAAACACTACAGGTTAAAAACTCATCTGCCTTGACAACAATCAATGTGGAAAACACCTGGTGGTTTCAGAGAGGTTGCAAGCTCAATATGAATCAGAAGGTGATACAACTGCCTGGAGAGCTAATAAAGTCTCAGATGCTACATTCATAGGAATTATGCTTCCAGTCAGAGAAAATCATAGTCCTACTGTATACAAAGTTGATTCTTAGGCACTTCTGTCACCCCAGACATGACCAGGGACAATCTGATTTTCTGGCCAGCTAGAAAGACAATCTTCTCTCATTTCTGCTGATTTTCCTTCCTGAAGCTCCACCTTTTGTGTAAAAGACTTAATTTCTGATTTATCAAATAAATATTTCCCACATTCAACAAATATTTACTTAGATAAGTAGTTGCCATTGAGACAACTCTGATTCATGGCAACCCTGTGTACAGCAGGATGAAGTGTCACCCAGTCCTGTGTTATCCTCACCATTGCCAGCATATTTAAGTCCATCATTGCAGCTCTTGTGTCAACCCATCCCACCAAGTGTCTCCCTCTCCCTCAGGGACCCTGAGCTTCACCAAGCATGCTCTTCTGCTCTAGAGATTGATCTCACCTGACATGTTCAAAGCAAGCAAGTTGGAGAATGCTTTGCGGTGATCCATAAGGTATTCACTGGCTAAGCAGACAGCAAAGTCTTCCCAGTCTGTCTTAGTCTGGAAGCTCCACTGAAACCTGTTCACCATGGGTCATTCTGGTAGTATTTGAAAATGCAGGTGGCATAGCACTGGAAATCACAACAATACCCAAGCCACCATAGTACAACAAATTGACAGATGGTTGAATATTTATTTAGCGCCCACCATACATCAGGCACTATATTCAACACTTATTCTAATGTGAAGGATGGAATGGAAACCAAGATGAATCCCAGGATCCACAGCAATGGAAAAACACAGAAACACACACATTAGTGTGTTATCAGTTCTAGAATAATGAAGTTTACAAAGAGCTGTGTTAACACAGATTTTTTTACCAGGTACAAAGTACGTTCTTGAAGGGAAGGTAGCTTGGTGTTTAAGAGGGAAGTAACACTGAGATCATTCCATCCTCAGGGCCAAAAAACCAAACCCATTACCATCAAGTTGATTCCGGTTCATAGAAACCTTAATAGGATAGAATTAGAACTGCCCCATAGGGTTTCAAAGGAGTGGCTGGTAGATTTGCACTCCCAGTCTTTTGGTTAGCAGCCAAGGTCTTTATTACTGCATACTCAGGGCTCCAGAGCCTGGTACACAGGAGACGTTTAACAAGTAACTGATGAAGGGAGGAAAGGAAAGGAAGACTGACTTCCCGACAGATCTGAGATCAAGCCTCAGCTCTGTGATTTCTGGCAGTGAAACCATGGACACGTTGAACTATCTCCCTAAACCCTAGTCTCCTCCTAAATAAAACAGGCAGAATGATTCCTATTTACAAGGTTGCTTTGTGGAGGAAATGAAATCAAAAGAGCTAATAGACATAAAGGAGACTCCGAGTACTGCAAACAGTTAACGTGCTCAGCTGCTAACTGAAAAGTTGGAGATTCAGGTTCACCCAGGGGCAACTTGGAAGAAAGTCCTGGTGATTTACTTCCAAAAATTCAACAATTGAAAATCCATAGGAACACAGTTCTACTCTGACACACATGGGGTCATCTTGAGTTGGAACTAACACCATGACAACAGTTTTTTGAGTCTTTTGTTTGTTTGTCTGTTTTGGTTTAGTAGACATAAAGTGTCACTCAAGATGCCTGGGACCTATAGAAAATAAACGCTGTGTTGCGTCTCTGAATCATATGCCAGTAAGATTGTATTTGGATTATACTGGGCATCATATTTTAAGACAAACATTTGCACACTATAGTCTGTTCAGAAAAAAGAAGTTTAAGAAGTAGAAAAGGCTGCGGGGCTGAGGAGGCAAAGACAATTTAAATGGCTTACTTCAGCAAGAGGTAGCAGCCTTATCCTAGAGTCCCAGAAGGCAGCACCACCCAGAGGGCAGCACCAGAGGGTGGTGGTGGAATAGGAGAAGGCCAATTCCAGTTTTGTGTGGAAGAACTTTCTGACAATTATGTGGGCCAAGAGTAAAACGAGCTACCTTGTCACACAGGGAGTGATGCATTGCTGGGACTTTTAAAGCAAAGTCAGGAAGAATTTCTGTCAGAGATATTCTTACCTTCACTTCTTTATTCAGTAAAGTGTTTACTGAGCACCTACTATATACTCTCGTCTCATTCTAAGGAATGCCAGATTAAAAGAAAAAAGAAAGAAAATCATGGATCCTGGGTCTGAGAGGCTCACAGAGACAAATGATTGTCTTTTCTTGTGGTAAAAGCTGCAGTGGGAACACAGAGGGTTTGTAGGAAGGACTTTGCATTTGGGTGGGAGGCAGGATAAAATGACTTCTAAGGTCTCTTGGCCCCTTTCATTCTCTGTTTCTGTGGAGCCCTGGCACAGCAGCTAAAAGCTTGGCTGCTAACCAAAAAAAAGGTCAGCAGTTGGAATCCACAGGCTGCCACTTGGAAACCGGAGGGAGCAATTCTTCTCTGCTCTATAGGATTATCAGGAGCTGGAATCCACTCAATGGCAGTGGATATGCAAGTTATAATCTCCGTCTGCTTTGCCCACCTAATCTAGGGAGCTTCCTCAGAATCAAACCCTAGAGACCCAGAGGCCTAACAATGGAGTGTGAAGAACTCCACAAAAGCAATAAGAATGATGTCTTATATTGGCTCAGCACTTACCCCACTAAGCAGCTGAAAAGAGCTCTGATGGTACAACAGTTAAGTGCTGTGTTGCTAATGGTGGTCTGAACCCACCCAAGCACCTCCACAGGAGAGGAGATCTGGCAATCTCCTCCCATAAAGATTTCAGCCTAGGAAGCCCTATGGGCCAATTCTATTCTGGCATATAGCCAAGTGCCGTCGAGTCGGATCCGACTCATGGATATGGGGTCACCATAAGTTGAAAATGGAATTGACAGCACCTTAAAACAGCTGTCTACTGGAAGAACTTTTATACTGATTATAATATTTCACTCTCACTTCAAATCTATACATCAAAGCTTACTGCCACAGAGATAGGGATCCAATCTCTAAAACCTGCAAGATACTGCAAAACCTCAAGAAAAAAAGAAAGACAACCCAATTGAAAAACGGGCAAAGGATATGAACAGGCACTTCACTGAAGGAGATATTCAGGTGGCTAACAGATACCTAATGAAATGCTCAAGATCATCAGCCATGACCCCAGAAAACTAAACCCACTGCAGGTGAGTCAGCTGTAACTCATAATGACTCTATAGGACAGAGTAGAACTGCCCCATAGAGTTTCCAACCATCGAACTGCAGAGCTTTTGGTTAGCAGGTGCGGCACTTAACTACTGCACCACCAGGGTTTTCAGATCAAAACCACAACAAAATACCATTTCAACCCATTAGGGCTGGTATTATCTCAAAAAATACAAAATACTAAACTTTGCAGAGGCTGTGGAAAGACCAGAACACTTAAACGCTGCTGGTGGAAATGTAAAATGTTGCAAGTACTTTGGAAATCAATTTGCCACTTCTTTAAAAAGCCAGAAATAGAACTACCATAAAACCCAGTAAAACCACTCCTTGAAAATAAATCCTAAAGAACGGATATATGCACAATTGTGTTCATTGCAGCGTTTCTCACAATAGCAGAAAGACAGAACCAGACTCTCTGTCAACCGAAAACCAGCCATAAAGATTAAACTGGACTGTGAAACATAAAATGATATTCAAGAACAGTGTGCTTTTTAGTTCAAGTAAATACATAAGACTAAATGGGCAGCTCCTGTTTAGAAGCAGGATGAGAAGGCAGACAGAGATAGGAGCTGGGTGAACAGACATGAGAAACTCAAGATGAAAAGGCAGAGTGTGCTGTCACATTATGGAGATTGCAACTACGGTCACATGACAATATATATATAAATTTTTAAATGAGAAATGAACTTGAGTTACAAACTTTCACCTAAAGCACAATAAAAAGTAAACTAAAAACCTATTGCTGTTTATTGGAATCTGACTCCTGGTGATCCCATATGGTGCACAGGACAGGGTTTGCCTGGCTATAATCTTCAGAGAAGCAGTTTGCCAAACTTTTCTTGTAAGGTAGCACTCAGGGAATTCAAACTACCAATCTTCAGGTTAGCAGTTTATCACAAACTGCCTGCACCATCCAGGCTCCTTAACCTATACATAAAATAACTTTTAAACAAAGAAGTGGAGAAAGACAGAAAGACACAGCAAGAAAACATACGAGATTTGCTTAAAGCAACCTGAGTTGTTCATAGCAGAGCTAGGTAGAACTTGGATATCCTGAGTCTTGTTTACATTCCTCACCAGTAGACCGTAATGCATTTAGCTTTCTCTTTTCAGGTGTTTTGTTCCCCAAACTTTCCCTTTTCCTCTTCCTCCCCCTCCACTCCCACTGTTACTGTAATCACAGCATCTAGCAAATGAATGACCTGGCTGAGCTTCCATGTTTCCCTCTGAAATGTAGAACCCAACATCCTTTGCATTTGGAATTCCAAACACAGTCACTGCTGTGTCAGAAAAATATTAACTGTCTTGGGCAATGGGCCTTGCCACCAGCCCAGGAGAATGATAAGCTCAAGCAGAGGAGGAAGGCGTCTCTCTGCCTTTGTTCAGCTCTGAGGGAAGATGCGTGACCTAGTTATGGTAGTGATGCTGCTTTTCAGAAATAAAATATACGGATTAGGAAGCCTGTGCTAAGAACATTAGCTCCATGGGGAAACTGTCTTTTCCAAGAGACCACTAAATGTGAGCTTTGGCGTATTTATTTGGCTTTCATTTGAGGTTGAAACGGCAACCAGCGTGCAGGTCCTGAGGCCAGAGCTTCGCAAATGTTGGGCCATTTGGGATGCTGGCAGTTCCGTTGTTATCTTTGATTCCACTGAGTGAATCAGCCTGACAGCCTGACAGGGGTGCTGACAGCACGAGGCACCTGTTTCAACAGTCATCCCATCAGACCCAGGAGAAGGCTGTCTCCTCACGAACAGGAGTCAGGGCAGGAGAAGACAAGCGGGGATGCGGGCATCTGAGCAGAGCCACGCTGTGGCCGGAGTACATACGACCCACCTCCAGTTACCTCCTAAGCTATCCTAAGTACTCCCTAGGCTGGCATGGTCCATCAGCCGATTTATGTGACTTGCCTCCAGAAACTTCAGAGAGAAAACAGGAGAATACAGGGACTTTCATCCATGAAAAAATGAGCTTCGCAAGACTTTCCTAAAAGGAATTTCATGTTTTCAGTGGTGGCAGTACTACTGGAAGATGATCTATACCCAGACACACACATACATACTCTTCACACACACCATCTGACACACATTCACACACAAGAAAAAACTCTTACATGCACTCACAAACACACACTCACACACATATACACTCACACAACACATGCACACTCACACACATATACACTCACACAACACATGCACACACACAGCACTTACACATCCACACACAAAACTCACAATTCACACACAGCACTCACATATTTGCACATATACTTGCAGACATGCTGTGACTCACACACATACTCACATGCATTCTCACACATATTCGTATGTTCTCTCACATACATGCACAATACTCACATTTGCACATATGCTTGTGCATATTAACATACATATTCTCATACACACACTCACACTGATGTGAATCAGTATTTCCTGACCTCCTTAACTTGGTTGGCTCTTCTCCATAACACTTAAAATATTTGAACTCATTTATTTGTATATTGTCTATCTCCCCGACTAAAGTATAAGATCCAGGGGGGCAACACATTGTGTGTTTGTCATTGCAGCAGCTTAAGTCCGTAGAACAGTGTTGGTGTATTGTTAGCTCTCATTAAATAATTGTTTCTTCCCTTGTGGCTTGAAATTGTATTAGTGGAGGTTTACTTTAGTTTTCAAAGAATTCAGTTATTAAAATGGAAACCTCTCTAGTACAGCACTCTAAGTCTTAATAATGTTGTCAAATCATAAAATTTGAGTCTACGGGACTGTGCCATGACATTACAAAGCACAGATACTTGCTAGAATTGTGCTCAGAAAGAAAGTGTACAAGTGAGAACGGCTAACCCAGGAGGGTAAAGAACAGGGAGGAGATAGTGAGCAAAGTCCAGGAAGTGGTCCTTTGACCACCTTGCCCACGTTGGTCCTGCCTGGGACTCCTGTGGGACTCTCTCATCTCCCTAAAGCCAACATCAGCAACTCCTATGTCTACGGTGGAGTGATTCTTTCCATTCCATTCCTGCTATTGACAGAGTATAAGATCTTGCCACCTCTTCCTTCCTGAAAGATGTCAGTGGGCGATTCCCTGAAGAGTCTTCTGCCTCCAGCCCTTTGAATCTATTTTTGCTTATGACTTACAGACCAGTCTTCTAAAATACCACTTCCTTCAGGTAGCATAAACGTTTAGGCACAATCAACTGCTAACTAAAAGGCTGACAGTCCAAGGTTACCCAGATATTCCTTAAAAAGAAACGTCCAGTGATTCACCTGCAAAAGATCACAGTCATTGAAAACCCAAGGCAGCACAGTTCTATGCAGACTCGCATAGGGTTTCCATAAGTCTGAATCAACCCGTGGACAACTGGTTTGCTTAGTTTTTTCTTCTTACCCTATGGTCCCCAGTAAAAGTTTCATCAGATATTTCTGGTTCTTCCCCTTGATGATAGGACTGCAACTGGTTGTGTCCAGTGAGTAGTGAACAAAAGAGATGGATGTCACTCCTGGGCTTAAGCATATAATTTAATTGCTGATAGAAGATTCTCTACTGTGCTTTCCCACTGGCACAGTGACCAGTAACATTTGAGCTTAGCCTTGGTTCCTGAGGGACTCAGATGAGCAAACACAACTACTAACATATGGAGTACGTACTGTAATTTGGCTGTTAAATACACAGTGACAGAATTCTCGCCATCCGTGTGGGTGACCCAGGTTCTATTTCCAGCCAGTGTACTTCATACACAACTATTACCAATGTGTTAGCAGAGGCTTGGTACTTCCAGGCTGAGACAGACTGGGAAGAAAGGCCCGGTGATCTACTTCCCAAAATCAGCCCATGAAAATCCTCTGGATCACAATGGTCTAATCCATACCCAATGATGGATGTGGCAAAGGGTCAGGCAGCATTTCATCCCATTGTGCAGGGGGTCACCGTAAAATGGAGTTGACTCAATTTCAGTTATCAATAATACAGTATTATATTTAACATGTATTTATTAACATCAATAATATTATTATCTGTATGCAATAATGTGCCTCCATACTGCACTCCTGAAGATAAGTTATGGTGGTAGAAAGCATTCCCCCATGTTACCCAGATCTCATAGATCAAATAAGCTGGTTTCTGAAAACATAGATGTTGGGGAGGTACCCTAACCACACACCTGCCATGTGTCTGCTTCAAACTCTCATAGCTCCCAGACAGCTAAGTGAGAAGCAAGTACACAGCCACCTGTGATGCCCACATTTAATCGAGGCCTATCAACCTCATGGAAAGGCTGTCTACTGAAAACACACAGCTCCAGATAGCAGAGCTGAGTGCCTGTTCAGATAATAGCAGCACAGCTGTGCAGCAGCAGATATTTTCCCAATTATGGTGGCATTAGGGAAAGTTATTGGAAAGGACTTTCTCCTACCACTGAGTAGTGAATGCCTTGCTAATGTGCCTGATGATACATTTATAATGGTTGCTTGCTGACCCTCTTCTCTGTCTACTTTTAATGGTCTGTTTGGCTAGGCCAGTCTTCTCCAATGAACCAACTTGATTTCATTATGGTTTATTATGATATTTTGCTCGAGGAGTGCCTGCAAATGGGAAAGCGGCCTGTAAAACTCTCATCATGGGAGTAACTACTGCCCCAGCACTTAGAAACAGACAAAAACAAATAGTAATCCTTTGCTAATTGAAACAGTAAAATACATGCCATTCAGAACTATTCAGTATAATATTTTAGAAGAAAAAAACTCTATACACAAATATATGCCTATGAAAATACACACTCACATACAAGCTGGAGCATGGCCCCTAAAACTGCAAATCATAAATATGCAATACTGTCTCTCCTCTTTCTTATGCACTCATCTATCTTCCAAACCCCTGATTTCGGGTGTTTGAAGTTCATGTAGGGTATTAATTATCTTTTAGATTTTTTTTTGGCAGAATTGTTTTATCAGCAAACCCATTTTCCTTGGGGAAACGTGCTTCGCTTGTTTGCATTTCTTGTGCTCCTTTCACAGAATGACATGTGAAAGGAAAGGTTTATTGACATTTGGTTCTGCAATTTCTCCACTCCCTCTTTTTTCATTCTTTTTCTCCCCTTCAGGTTCTCCTGGCCTCCAGCCACAGCTATAAAGCACAAACAAATTAAGGATTTTCTTAGGACAATTTTGTTCAACTTGAGACGAGTGGGGAGGAAGGATGCCATCCAAAAGAAAAGCCAACTGTTGAATAACTTGAGAGATCATCCGGTAAAGACAAACTGACAACTTCTGCTCCTTCTACCACTTTAACAGAATCAGATATGGCATGTGCAAAGGTGGGGGAAGGGGACAGTGGTTCCCGGATAATTAATTATCTGACCAATTTGGTAGTCATGTATTTAAGGCATAAGAATCAGGGGTAGTGTGATACACACAAATACAACCTATTTTTAGTCAAACAATACTAGGTTTAGACCTTACCTTTACAGCAAAGGCATTCCAGTACTGAGTAAACCCAGTGCAGCCCATCTCTTGCTCTGATTACAACTAAAAACTCTGGAGAAAAATATAAAATCAAACTATTTCTGGATTCTGAAAGTAAACAAAAGCAAGCAGAATGTGGAGGGAACTTAACATCTAGAGAGGTAAGCTATGTGCGGGTGAGCTCCTGTCTGTGTGTGCTTCCCTTTTCTCTGGTAACACGCATCGGAGCATGGTCCCCAGTGTGGAACTGTGTGGCAGTGCTGGCTCTAACAGCTAAATCGCTGATAAAAATACATCTGGGAAGCCAGGCCCTGTCAGCCTGAGAGTCGGAGAGAAATACTGGAGAGGAAAGAGCTAGAGAAGAAAATCCTCTGATTCTGTGTAGGTACCTAATACAAGTCCTGAGTCACCTTTGAACCCAACATTTGTAGGAGAGACCCAAAGCAGTGCAGCAAAAGCTTTGAGAGCTGAATGGAGATTTTAACTACTGCCTACAGAATCTGAATCTAACTGGTTCATACTGAAACAAAACAAAAGACAAAAACAAAGTCAGCATTCTCCAGAGGATTTTAACAGGATACGATGTCTATATAAAAGTGCATTTACAATCTCCAAGGTGCAATCCAAAATTACTAGGCATACAAAGAGTCCGGAAAATATGACCAAATCTCAAGGTAAAATGCAGTCATGACACACCAACCCAGAGATAATCCGGATGTCGGAATTACCAAGATTTTAAAATATCTGTTATAACTATCTTCCATGAGCGAAAAGTAAACACACTTGAAAAAAATGGAAAGCAAAAAGTTCTTAGCAGAAAAATGGAAATCACAAAAAAAGAACCAAATAGAAATTATAGAACTAAACATTACAGTATCTGAAATTATTGCTCTATTGAGGCCACAGTGAGTCTTTTGGTTTCAGATATTTTATTTTTTCTTTTTTAAATCAGTCACAGAAGAATAATATCTACCATGACTATTATTTGAATCACATAAAATAAAGAACTATTGTCAGTTAAAAGCCTAGTGTATAGTAAGTGTTCATTAAGTGATACCCACTGGCTACTAATAACCATTAGCAGTGACTATTATTAGCTACTAAATCTGTTAACAGTGGTTTGGGGCCACTATTGATTTAACCCTATATTCATTTGTGTTTGAGGAGAGAATGTCTAATAGCAGAACATTAAGGATGTACATACCCCAAAACATATTTTCTCTTGTCCTATTCTGAATCTGATGTAAATTATTATATACTTATTAATTTTACAGTGTCAATATATATTTATAATCTCTCCAGCATTGTTAATTGGTAAATTTTGTAGACTGAGGTACTTTTTAAACATCTTCCACCATCTCTACACATTTGAACTAACTCCTGTTCTCATTGAAATGACTCCTGCATACTAGAAAATAATATACTACGGGGTTGCTATGAATTGGAATCAACTCAATAACACTGGATTTGACTTTGGGTTTTTTTTTTTAATTTCCATAAGCATATTCAAATTTCCCAGTACTTAATTTTATGGCAAGGACTCAGGTCTCTCAGTAGCTGCATTTACTGATTTACGTGATTAAGGCATTCACTAATGAGCATGCGTTGTCCATAGGAAGGTGCAACATGGATTCATTTGCTGTGTTGAGAGGGCAGATTTCTAGGATTTGAGCCAGAACAGAGACAAAGACATAGGGACTGACAACACGTTTAAGAAGCCAGGGTTGCCAGTGTGCCAGAGAGGGCATGGCTCCTGAGATCCATCAGCTGTTGTCAACTTTCTGTAGTGAATATTGTTTGCCGGGCAAAAATTCAATGAAGTCAGTCTCAGCATATATATACTGAGTGCTAACCACGAACAGAGCCAAGGGCCGGAAAGACAGAGATGAATCAATAAGCTAAATCAACACGATCGCTGCTCTCAGATAGCTGAAGGTTTGTTGTAGGAGACAGCTGGTCAACAGATCATTTCAGTAAACGGTGCCAATTATTCCAGCGTACCCTTAACCTACTCTGGAAGCTGCTTCTGGAAACCTTGATGTCCAGACACTGGGTTCCCACAAGCTTCAGGTATCCTGGAAATCCATTTGGAAAAAACTGACTCTGGCAACTTCTGGTTTTTGTTTCTCAACATTTTATACACAGGGAGTCTAAGAGTAATTTTTTCTCCTAGCAGTGTTTGCAGTGTCATTTACCATTTATGTCACCTCTCATATGAGCCATTATAATATTTGCTTAAGTATTTAAATCAAGGCCTTTAAGCCAGTGGTTGTGGAGCTTTAATTAAAGTATATTTGCATACATTAATATCACCACTTCCCTACATTTTAGCTGTATTTTTGCGTTCAAAACATGACATTTCGGTAACAATAGTTGTCAGTGCCTGCACTCCTATTTATGCCACAATTATAGGTCCTATTAATTACTTCCCTGACTGGCTTCTCTAGCTCCTTCTGGCAGCGCTTGTATGTGGTCATGACTTCTCCTTCTGGTGTGTGCATTTCAGCACTTACAGAGCCGTTCCTCAGTGCTGTACAGGGTTTACAGATGTCGGACTCACTTCATCTCTAGCTCTGCTGATGTTCTAGGCCTTTAGGAGGCAAGAGGAGCAAATGTAGCTTTCATATCTGAGACTGTTGGGGCATCTTCTGGCTAATCTTTACTGATTAATGATGGATTTGGTCTCTGCAGAGCTGAATATCAGCTTGAACTCTGATCCAGGTTGGAAGCTTCTCTGAGCCTTAGGTTGTCAAAAGAAAGAAAGTAACTTTGGTGAACTACAAGGGCAATGAATTGTGAGTGAATGCATAACAGAGAAGTTTCCACCTCCTGTATGTGACTATCACTGGAGTCTAGAACAGAGTAGGGGGTAGACAGCAGCTGTTTCAAGAATGTAGGTAATGGGCTGAACGCTCAGTGTGCTGGGTAGGATCACCCGGTCAATTCCTGTCCCTGTTTCAGGACTGGAAACCCTGGTGGGATAGTGGTTAAGAGCTAAGGCTGCTAATCAAAAGGTCAGCAGTTCGGCTCTATCAGGTGCTCTATGGAAACTCTATGAGGCAGTTCTGCTCAGTCCTATAAGGTTGCTATGAATTGGAATCGACTCAGTGGCAGTGGCTTTTATTTCAGGACTGGGACAAAATTACCTACCTCCACTGGCAAGCAAGTTCTTCTCTCTCTCCTCTCTGGGCCCTCGAGGAAGCTTGAACTAGCTCTGTTAGTGTACTGACCACTTCCTTGCTAATTTTCCGCCTCTCTTCCCAACCAGATTGTGAATTTCTGAGGGCGGGCACCACACTTTGTTTATTTCCCCATTACCCAACACATATGGGTCTCCCATAAACAGTTTACGACAAAAACTTACAAGCAACCATAATACCAGCCCTCAGCGGTCTGAATTCAGTCCAAACACTGTGCAAGGGCCAGAGATTTTAGGAAGACCAAGCCTACAGGTCACAGCCACACCCGCCAGAGGACAAGCTCATCCCTCTAGTGGACTGACCCTGTCTGGCCTGTCCGGAGCCCCCACAGCACTCTGGGTACACATGGCCTCCTTCTGTCCCAGCCACATCACCAACGGGACACTGAACTTCCCCTGCCAGTGACCTCTGTGGAAATGCTCTGAAATCAGACAAATAAATCATGGTTTGTGGTATCTCAAAACTGCAGACACAGCCAAAGAGGAGAGGCTCTTTCAAAATACCCTCTGTGGGCTCGGCAAATTTCTGAACTCTGTGGTGAAGCCAGAGGAGTGAACAGTCCTCCTGCGCCTGCCATTTCCAAACATTGAGGCTAGAACAATAAACAGTGCACTCAGCAGGCAGAGAGACAAGCCTCGTTTCGGTTTCTCCTGCTTCCATCCAAATACACTCCTGCAAGCCCCAGCCCCCAGATAGCCTGTTTGTCCTGAGCTGACACTGACCTCAGAGCGCCAGGCAGTATCCTCAGCCTGACAACCAAGTGTCAGTAAACATCCAAGCAGCACAGAGAAAAGCAGCAGGACACCGCGGGCGAGAAACTGCTCTGGTCCAAATTGGACCTCTGAGGATGTGGGTGGGGAGCAGGGCTGCTGGAGGGAAGAATGTCTGTGTTTTTTGGGCTCAGAGGCTTTGCTTATACAACGTTTACTTTCTTATGCAGCACAGCACAAAGGATATATATGTATATGTGTTCGTAAGCTATAGGTTTACAATTTTAAATGAGAATGGGGTGTGGATGTGTTGTACAAGAAATGCCCCAGAAGGGAATTGACACAGCAGTCCCATAGGACAGACCTGTCAAATTCAACAGGCTTCAGTAACAAGTTTTAGGGACCAGTTCAGGATTTGGGGGGGTACAGTAAAAAGAAGGTTGTTTCCTCCAGAGATCTCGTTACCCAAAGTGTACAGGCCCTGCTGATCCTTGTCTGGGGTCCCCCATCTGACCAAAGCACCCCTACAGTCCTACCCTGGGCCACGTCTTCCTTTTCCAGCGTAGAGCACCAGTAGAGTCAAGACAGGCAAACACTAAGGTTGTACTAAGTCCTTTGATAAAAGAGAACACAGAATGTAACACGGCACCATTGGAGAACGAAGGAAGAGTATAGTCTTGCCTACAGACACATGCATAGGTTCAAAGCATCTCAGGGACCTTAGCCGTCTCAAAATGCTGTCTGCGTAGGGAGGCTTGCCCCAGTCCCATTTTAGCAACCACTTGTCCAGCCCTTCTCTGCAAAGATTTTCTGCTCCTCTACTTGTCACTCTGCTTCAACAAAAGTGTACTGAATGCAAATTATTGGCCAAGTGCTGTGCTAGGTTCTGGAGATGTAAAGATCTATTCAACTCAGATGCTGCCTCGTGGAGCTTTGCCATCTGACTAGAGAAACATACAAAAAGAGTATTTCTATAGAATGATGAGTAGTGATTTGCGGATATGTACAAGGTGCTGCCTAGGCATCAGTGGTTCAGTAGTAGAGTTCTTGCCTTCCATGGAGGAGATCCAGATTCAATTCCTGGTCAATGTACCGCATCGCAACCACCACCTGTCGATGGCGCCTTGCACGTTGCTACAAAGGTCTGAAAATTAAGCTGTCAAACTCATCCTAGAAAAAGTGCTACACATCACATTGCTGAATATCACTATGGTCACCTTTGAAGTACTCCCTTTGGGAAGCTCTGCACCAACACCAGTACCTAGTCCACTCTTCAAAGCACTTTTAGAACTCTTCTTCTGGAATGGCTATCAGAGTTGTCATCATATTACCTTTGATGTCCCAAATGTCATCGAAATATCTACCTTTCAATATTTCCTTTATCTTCAGGTAAAGAAAAAAGTCATTAGGGGCCAGATCAGGTGAGCAGGGAGGGTGTTCCAACACAGTTATTTGTTTACAGGCTAAAAACTCCCTCACAGACAGTGCTATGTAAGCCAGTCATTGTCATGATGCCATGAGTTGTTGGTGAAAAGTTCAGATCATTTTCATCTAACTTTTTCACACAGCCTTTTTAGCACTTCCAAATAATAAACTTGGTTAACTGTCCAGTTGGTACAAATTCATATGAACAACCCTCTCATATCAAAAAAGGTTAGCAACATTGTTTTGACTCTTGATTTGGACTTAGAGAAACTTTTGGTCATGGAGAATTGGCTGACTTTCACTGTGCACTTTGGTGCTTTGTGTCAGTGTCGTATTGGCACACCCATGTTTCGTCACTGTGATATCATGGCCCAAAACATCATCTTGCCTCTCCAAAAGGTCTTGGCAAACTTCAGTTTGCCTTTGTTTTTGCTCACCGGTGAGCTCCTTCAGGACCATTTTTGCACATTTCTCATGCCGAGATTTTCAGTTAAGACTTTCCTAACTGTTTCTGTATTGATGTTTACATGGTGTGCTAGGCTTCTCACAGGCAGTCAACAATCTTGATACACAATTTGACAGATTTTTGCAATATTTTCATCAGATTTGCTCATTACTAGCCATCCTGACCTCTCATCATCAATCACAGTTTATCTCCCCTCAGAAAAATGTTTAACCCATTTGTTCACTTCTGTTTTCTTCAGGGCATTGTCCCAAGAAACTTGGACTAACATGTCCCTGATTTCACTTCCACTCAAATTTGACAAGAAATTTAATGTTTGCTCATTGCTCTAATTCAAGCTTCAACCTTCTCGTAACAGCACACAAAACCAGTAATGAATGCCACTCAGCTAGACACTGCCACACATCGACATGAACACAGCTATGAAATACCGTTATACCAAGATGGCACAATCTTACTGAGTTGGTGCTACAGTGCTGTCAATATATGCGCAAGGTTGCAAGTTTGCAGACTTAATTTTCAGACCTTGTGTGATGCTGAACAAGTTTCAGCAGAGCTTCCACACTAAGACAGGCTAGGAAGAAAGCCTGACAATCTATTTCTGAAAAAATCAGTCAGCAAAAATCTTATGGATCAATACAGTCTGATCCTTAACTAGTGAAGGGGCTAGGGCAGGGCTGAGCGGCATTGCACTCCATTGTGAATGAGGTCACCACGGCCGGGGGCTGACTCGGTGGCAGCAAACAGCAACATGTTGCTTCAGAGCAGAGAAGACCTCTAGGTCCATACTCGCTGGCCAGGGAAGGCATCTTAGAAAAGGTGAAGTCTGAAACTGAGTTCAGAAAATAAATACATTATATCCAGACGAAGAAAGATGAAAAATGTATTTCAGGCAGCCCAGCCAACATGAGCAAAGGCACAAATGAGTGAATCCACATGGTGTGTGCAGGAAGCCAAAAACAGTTTAGTGTGTTCTGCAGAAAAATAAGTAAAGATAGGGCTGAAGGGAGAGAAGGGAGCCAGGTCATGGAGGGAAGGGGCTCGGATTTTCTCCTGCACAAAAGAGGAAGTCCGTGGACAGGTCTCGTTTGGGAAGTGGTATAAGGAGATCTACTTTTCAGAGAGAACTCTGCTAACCATGAGGAAAATGGTGATAAGAAGACACTCCTGGAGATAACAGACCCATCAGGAGAGATCTCAGGTCACAGCAAAGGGTACGGAGAGAGGCAGATGACTTGGAGAGATACTCAGAAGATAAGCTGAACCAGGCTCAGTTGCAAGGCTCGAAAGAGAGACAGGAGGAGCATTAAGAACAACCCTTAGACTTCTGAATTGGACAGTAAACCAAAGCTATGCATTGCTTAAAATAATAATGGTTATTATTGTCATATAATGTGCTTACTATGTGATATTATTTTCAATGCTTTCCACAGGATATTGCACTTTATATTCACAATGACTCCCCTGCGGTTGGTACTATTACTTCCTTAATTTTACAAATGAGGAAACAAGACAGAATGTTAAGGAACTTGTTCAAGATCACACAGATGCTAGATGGTGACTCTGAGCCTCGGAGTCAGACATTTTAACTCCTGAAACTGTGTGCCCACCCTGCCCTCTAAGATGCTGGTAGTGCCACAGGCACCTTGCCTAGTGTCTAGCAGAGTTCTGGGAGTTTATATGGTTTGGGTTTCTCTAGTTCCTCATTTGGATGGGGACCTGAGGAAATACCAGTAGGGGAGCGGGGATGTGAGATAGGGGAAGAAGGAAACTCAAGAAAAGGGCAAGGTAATAATGAAGAGGTTATAATTATATCGACCTAGAGCCCTGATGACACAGTGGTTAAGAGCTTGGCTGCTAACCAAAAGGTTGGTAGTTCAAATCCACCAAGTGCTCCTTGAAAACTCAATGGGGCAGTTCTATTCTGTCCTGTAGGATTGCCATGAGTCCAGATCAACTCCATAGCAATGGGTTTTTGTTTTTGTTTGGGGAGCTCAAGAACCAATACCTCGGACTTCTCCTACTTGAGGTGAGCAAGCTAGCACCTCTGCCTGCTCAGTCCCTGGTACTTTCAACCTGTGAACAGAGAAAGTCTTCAGGGAAAATATCATAGGTGTTGGTGGCAGCAGAAGTCTGGCTGTGATATAGTTGAGTGTCAGGGGACATGGGTAGAGCACCATCAGCATCTGCTACAAAGCACAGTGTGTAGTTTTGGAAGAAATAACCTTCTTCATTGCAAAAGAGATGCCGCTTCTGTCCATCTAAACTAAAGACACGGAAAACACTACCAGAGAGAACTCAAACCAGACACCCCAAGTGTTTAATCAACAGAAGTCACATCAGTTCCCATGGAGTCCACTCCCATATGTGCAGATTCTCCATAGAATTTTCAAAGCTGTGACCTTTCAGAAACAGATTGGCAGGACTTTCTTCCAGGACTGGTTTCAAACCACCAACAGTAAGTAGTTCAGAGCCTACCCAATTGCATCACTTACAGCCTCCTATGATGACTACCGAAATCCATTCACTGCTATTGAGTAGATTTCAACTGATAGTGTCCCTGGTGGCTTAGTGGTTAAGTGCTATGTCTACTAACCAAAGGGTTGGCAGTTTGAATCCACCAGGCAGTCCTTAGAAACTCTATGGAGCAGTTCTACTTTGCCTTATAGTGTCACTATGAGTCAGAATTGACTTGATCGCACTGTTTTTTTTTCTTCTTTTTTTACAGTGTTTCCAAGGTTATAAATCTCTACGGAAGTAGACTACCAAATCTTTCTCCCACGAAGCCACTAGTGAATTTGAACTGATGACCTTTCATTTAACAGTTATCTTAGTCTGGATTCTCTAGATAAACAAAACCAGTAAAGCATATAAACATACATAGAGAGAGATTTATATCAAGTAAACAGCTCACGCAGCTGAAGAGACTGAAACATCCCAAGTCCTGGCTCAAGACAGAGACCTCTCCCAATTCGTTCAGCAGCAGAAGCTGGTGACCCCAAGGTCAGCAGTTTGGAGAGCAGGATTCCCACTCACAGGCAGTGAAAGTTGATGAGACACCACATGGCAGGCAAGACCCCAGAGTCCTTCCTGCTTCACGCAGCTATAGGGGCTGATGAACTCAAGATCAGCAGGTCATGGAATGGAACTCTTATTTACAGGGTATGAAGATCAACAAATGCCCAAGATCAATAGATGAGCTACTAGCTCAAATCCTAAGAATTGGAGGTCAGGCAGCTGCTGTATCCACAACAAGCCAAAAACCTTGGCAAGGTAAGCAGAAAGGAAGTGGGCAGCAGGGAGATGATGGCTTAGTGGGGAGTGAGCCACCATAAGCCTCTCTCTCACTGGTACCGCTCAGCAGACTCCATCATGGTGCTGCTCACAATGTTGTACAACTGCCAAAACACTGAGAATCATGGCTAACCAAGCTGACACACAATCTTAACTATCATGGCAGTCAGTCACTTTAACAAGTGCATTACCAGGCCTCCCTTCTGATGTCTATGAAACCAAAACCAAACCCATTGCCGTCAAGTTGATTCTAATTCACAGCAACCCCACAGTACAGAGTAAAACTGCCCTGTAGAGTTCCCAAGCAGTGTCTAGTAGATTTAAACTACAGAACTTTTTGTTAGTAGCCATAACATTTAATCACATACAATGAGGGTTTCTCTGATGACTACCAAAATGCCATAGAAAACCAAAACCACAACCATCAAGCCAATTTGGACTGATAGTGACCCTACAGGACAGGATAGAGCTACCCCATAGAGTTTCTAAGGCACACCTGGTACATTTGAACTGTTGACCTTTTGGTTAGCAGTGGCAGCACTTAACAACTATGCCACCAGGATTTCCCTGATGACTACAGGAGACTTTTAAAAAGGGGGATGAAAAAATGCTCTGGGGGCTTTTTCACCTTTCCTTATTCCAAAACCATAAGAATAGGAAATGTTGCCAACACAAGCCTACCTGCAGACTCTATAAATAGAAGCATGGCCTGGGGCTCCTGAACTTGCTTGCATAACATCTAACCCAGTTGTCTGTTTGAGGTGGATGCCTCCTCTGCATGTCTGCAGCACACATTTCCATCAGTATTGTCTCCCCACAAAACCCCACCTTGAACACAACCCTGAAGCCCTCACTCAGTATGCCAGCTCCAACCAACTCCAAGTCTGAATTTCTATTCACCTCCCTATAACAAAAAAACACAGGGAGTTTTGTAGACCAAGGTTGAATAAATTATCAGGCAGCCTTGTTCCTGAAATATGGTACGGAAGAAGTAGAGAGATGGTAATACAATTACATGTTAATTGTGGTTTTAAAGATACTTAAGATCTAGAGGGATTAGAGAATGTGCTTTGTAACAAGATCTACCCATTAAGATATAATGTACAGATCAAGACCTGGATGCTGTGTTCAAAACCATGCAAAATTGTTTTCTAAAGAAATAAAGGAGTGAGGGGGACAAGACGGCACACTAGACGCACATCTCCTCAATCCCCTCTTAGAAATAAGGCCTGAAATGATAACCTAGTGGAATAGCATGGACATCCAGAGAACCCTAGGATCGGGTAAGTGTTGTCAGATTTGACTAGACACCAGTAATGGAAGAAACTATCTGTCTCAAAGACAAGCCTGTGGCTGATGAACCCAACTCCTGCTGATTCACCATGTTGGAGTACTGCAGGCACAGACACCTTCTGTGTTATCTAGGAGATACAGACTGGGCATCAGCTGGCAAATACACTGAACTGCAGTGCTTAAGTAAACAGCATATAGTGCAACAGAGAGACTGTGCATGGGATAGCCACATATTGAGAGCCCAGGTGCTGACTGAGGGCATCACTGCACATCCACCCTCTCTTTTCTGAACTGTGCCACAGATTCAGCTGTTCCACGGCAGGAAGGGCAGCTCTGTCAATACACCATCTTGGTCAGCTGAGAGACAGAGTTACCCAGCCAGGAGCCTTAGCTGTGGCTGATTCTCAAGTGAAGCAGCAACTCTGTCTGGCAAGTGCTTCTCCCACAGAAAAGCTGTGTTTCAGATGATTAACATCTAGATTTACTGGTGGGGCCTGGCAGAGGATGGCAGGAAGGCCCTAACTTCTCCCTACATTGAACCACATCATAGTATCTGGGGACACCCTAAGAGGTACTTTCATTGTCAGCCAGAAGGTGGGCCCTGCCATACCTGAGGGTCTTTAGCAGCTGTTGGACAGCTTCCTGCTCAGCAATAAAGTACCATTTTAAAATAAGACCACCTGGAGAACTGACTGCTGAGAGGCTCAGTGGCATCTCCTCAGCCCTTCACTGATTCACATCATAGAGTTGGCTGATGGCCCCCAATGACTCCATAAGTAGGGCACCATCTTTGCCAGGTGGTATGTAGGGCCTGCCACCCCAGAGAGTCCACCTGGAGCCAGTCGCTAGAGTACAAAGAGATGGCTGGTGACCAACTCTCCTCTTAGAGCTCCACCTGAGATAACACCACAGAAACTGAACAGCTTCTAGACATCTCACAGACAACAGTCAGTAGCTAACCATTTAAAAAAGCAGTCCACAATGGCTCCAGAGAACTCCCAAAATAAATAATCAAAAACTTCCCAGATGAAGCAGCTGTACTAAAACTATCAGAGCTGGAATACAAAAGAATTATAAATATGGCCCTCTTAGAAATTAAACAAAATGCAGCAGAACAAAACAAAAAAATTAAGTAAGCTATTTCAACTGACAGAACACCAGTGATTTCAAATCCAGCAGACCAATAACAAAATTACAGAAATAGGCAATTCAATCCAAAGCCAAAAGAGCAGAACTGAGAAGATGGAAGTCAGACTTAGTGACTTTGAGGATAGAGCAACTGACACTAGCTTTATCAGGAGAAATCAGAGAAAAGAAATAACAAAAACGAAGAAGCATTAAGAAACATGTGATGTAGCCATAAAGCAAATTTACAATGCATTGTATCAAAATAAGAAATGCAATACAGGAGTCTCAATGAACAAAAAACCAACACTGAAACAACAACCTATAAGAAAGAATGTCTCAGAACAGAACATTAAGAGCAATATAGAAATCATCAACATAAAAGTACTAACAGCAAAATGATGGCACTAAGCACATACCTATCAATAATTACACCGAATGTAAATGGCCTGAACGCTGCAGTAAAGAGACAGTGAGTGACATCCTGGATCAAAAGACATGACCCATCTATATGTTGCTTACAAGAAACACAACTTTGACTTAAAGATATGAACAAATTGAAAATTAAATGACAGCATAATATATACCAAACTAACAATACACAAAGAAGGGCAGGTGTGGCAATACTAATCTCAGATAAAATAGCTCTTAATGTAAAATCCACTATTGTGGACAAGGATGGTCACTGTTTATTGCTGAAAGATTCAATACTCAAGAAGGAATTAACAATATTAAATATTTATGCACCCAGTAGCAGAGCACCTAAATACTTTGAAAAAATACTGACAACACTGAAAAATGAGATAGATCATTCCTCAATAATAGTTGGAGACTTCAACACTCACCTTTCAGTTATGGATAGATCATCCAGAAAAAAAGCTCAATAAAGATGCAGAACATCTTATTGCAACAATTAACCAACTTGACCTTATCAACATATGCAGATCTTTTCATCTATCAGCAAATAAGTACACTTTCTTCTCCAATGCACATGGAACATTCTCAAGAATAGACTATGGGTTAGGTCATAAAGCAATTCTTTATGAAATCCAAACCATCAATTTACTGCAAAGAATCATCTCAAACCACAGATCTATAAAAGTTGAAATCAGTAACAGAAAATTCATAGATAGAAATTCAAACTTATGGAAACTGAATAACACTTTAATCAAAACTCCTCAGATTATAGAGGCAATTAAGGACAAAATAAAGAAATTTATGGAATCAAATGAGAATGAAAACACATCCTACCAGAATCTATGGGGTACAGCAAAAGCAGTGCTTAGAGGTCAGTTTATCTCTATAACTGCACACATCCAGAAAGAAGAAAGGGCCCAAATTAAAGAATTAGCCATACAGCTTGAACGAGTAGAAAGAGAGCAACAGAAGAACCCCTCAGGCACCAGAAGAAAACAGATTTTTAAGGATTAGAGCAGAACTAAATGAATTAGAGAATAGAAAAACAATTGAAAAAATTAACAAAACCAGAAGCTGGTTCTTTGAAAAGATCAACAAAATTGATAAAACATTGGCTAAGCTTACAACAGAAAAACAGCAGAAGATACAAATAACCCAATTAAGAAATGAAATGGGAGTCATTACAACAGAGCCAGCTGGAATCAAAAATATCATAACAGAATACTATGAAAGGCTATGCTCTAACAGGTTTGAAAACCTAGGGGAAATTGACAAATTTCTAGATTCATATCACTTACCAAGAAAAGTAGATCAACTTAATAAATCTCTCACAAAGGAAGAGATTGAAAAAGTCATCAAAATTCTACCAACCAAAAAAAGCCCTGTGATGAAGGCTTCACCAGAGAATTCTATGAAGCTTTAAGAGAAGAGTTAACTCCGATACTATTGACACTATTTCACACCATAGAAAGGGATGGAACAATCCCAAATTCATTCTATGAAGCCAGCATAACCGTGATACTAAAGCCAGGGAAAGATCCCACAAAAAAAGAAAATTGCAGACCGATATCACTCATGAACCTAGATGCAAAAATCTTCAGCAAAATTCTAGCCAATAGAATTCAACAGCCTATTAAAAAAAACATTCATCATGATCAAGTTGGTTTCATTCCAGGAATGCAAAGCTGGTTCAGCATCAGAAAAACAATTAATGTAATCAACCACATGAATAATACAAAAGATAAGAATCGTCTGATTTTGTCAATTGATGCAGAAAAGGCATTTGACAAAGTTCAACACACTTCCATGCTTAAAACTCTCAGAAAAATAGGAATAGAGGGAAAATTCCTCAACACAATCAGTAACATCTACACAAAGGAATAGATAAAAATACAGACAGCATTGTTGTAGAGTTACTGACAGAAAACTTCCCTGAAATCATGAAAGAAGAAAACACAGATACCTAAGATGTGTATCAAATGCCACAAAAACTGGATCCTAAAAGAAAGACACCAAAACATATTATAATCAAGCTTAATAAAGTGAATCATAAAGAGAAGCTCTTAAAGGCAGTGAGGCTAAAAGGTAAGCTAACAGACAGATGGAAGCCCTGTAGGCTTTCTTCTGAGTTCTCAGCAGGAGCAATGTTGGCAAGGAAGCAGTGGGGTGATACATTCAAAGCCTTGAAGGAGAAAAACTTTCAACCAAGAATTACTACGTTGCAAAATTGTCTCTCAAATATGAAGATGAAATTAATACGTTCTTAGATAAACAAAAGTTTAGAGACTTTGTAAATACCAAACCAAAACTACAAGAAATACTGAAAGAAGCATTTTGCTTAGAAAAATAAGACCATTTAAGTGTACATTTAAGGAGACGATGCAGGACACAGCATCTAGAATCCTATCCAGTTAGGGAGGGCACAAAATTCCATCAAAGCTACCATATTGAAAGGAGGGAACCAGTGATCATATCACGAAAACTATGACACCATCACACTAAAAAGAGGAGTATACTATGTAGTTACAGTCCTTTCAGATGGAGAGGAAGTTAGAAAGACATGCAGAAGTTAAAACTGGGTTTAAACTTAGAATGTTAAGGGGGATCATAGGGGTAGCTGCAAAGCACAATAACAAAGCAACATATCAAAATAGGAAGCATATTACAGGAGTCTCAACAAACACAAAACCTACACTGAAAAAGATGAAAAGTCAACCCATAAAGAAAACTGGGGCAGAACAGAATATTAACAGTAACAGAGAAAACACCAACACAAAAATAAATACATCAAAATGGTAGCACTAAACACATACCTATCGATAATTACACTGAAAGTAAATGGACTGGTCGCTCCAATAAAGACACAATGAGAGACATTCTGGCTCAAAAGACACAATCCATGTATATGTTGCTTACAAGAAACACATCTTAGACTCAAAGACAGGAACAAACTGAAAATTAAAGGGTGGAATAATACATACCAAGCTAATAACATAAAAAGAAGAACAAGTGTGACAATACTAATCTCAGATGAAATAGATTTTAGTGTTAAATCCCACCTTCATGGACAAGGATGGTCACTGTTTACTGCTGAACATCTCAATACAGAGTAGGATTTAATAATATTTAATATCTATGCACCAAATACCAGAGCATCTAAATACATCAAACAAACACTGACTACATTAAAAATGAGATAGATCACTCCACAATAATAGCGGGAAAATTCAACACTCTACTTTCAGTAGTGGACAGATCATCCAGAAAAAAGGTCAGCTAGTGCTGCTCTAACAGAAATACTACCAAGTGGATGACTTTAACAAAGAAAAGTTTATTCTCACACAGTCTTGTAAGCTACAAGTCCATGCTCAGAATGTCCACTCCAGGGAAAAGCTTTCACCCTTGTCAACTCTGGAGGAAAGTCCAGTACTGAATCAGTGTTTGGTCAGGAGCATCTTGGCGCAGGAACCTCAGGTCTGAAGGACGCACTCTTCTCTTGGTGCTGCTTTCTTGATGGTGTGAGTTCCCCAATTTTCCGCTTGCTTCTGCCTCCCTCTATCCCTTGCAGGATGAAAGGATTAAGACAAACCACATTCAGGGAAACTTCCTTTACAATGGAGCAGAGAGGTGATCCTATCAAAGGATTTACAGTCCCACCTAATCCTTTAACATACAGCACAGGAAAATCACAAAATGGAGGACAATCACAAAATATTGGGAATCATGGCCCAGGCACATGGCTACACATATTTTTGGGGAGACACAATTCAATCCATGACAGTCAGTAAAGACACAGAAGATCTTGTTGTGACAATTAACCAATTAGACCTCAGCGACACATACAGAACTTTTTATCCATCAACAGATAAATACACCTTCTTCTCCAATGCAAATGGAACATTCTCCAGAATAGACCGTGTGTTAGGATGTAAAACAAGGTTCAACAAAATCCAAACCATTGAATCATTGCAAAACATCTTCTCAGACCATAAAGCCATAAAAGTTGAAATCAACAGCTGAAAAAACAGAGATAGAAATTTGAACTGACGGAAACAGAACAACACCTTGCTCGAAAAGCAATAGATTATAGAAGAAATCAAGAATGAAACAAATAAATTTATGGAATCTGTTGGGGAGACAGTGGCCTGAAACAGAGGCAGAGACACACCAGCTCAAGGTTCTAGGAAAGTTTGCTGGAAAAGAGAGTGGGGTCTGAGCCAAGTGGCATAGCCCATCCCCTCCCTAGTAGGGCAGGTTTTTGAAAATTTTAAAGTTTCAGTGAGGTAGTGTGGGTGAGAGGATTTATGGTTTGATGAGGAAAGAAAAAGGGGCAGCAAGAAATTCTGGTTAGGGGGCTTACAGTCTGACTAAGGAAGAAGTGTTGACTAGGAGGGGAAGGGCTAAGGTTTGCTTGTGGTGAAGATTTTGGTAAGGGAAGAGCTTCCAGTTAGGATGGTGGGAAGGACAGGCTTAAAGTTATTTATGACTATACCAGGTAGGGCCTACCAGGCTGTTTTCAGCTGATGGCAGTTCTGATCTTTGGATAAGATGACCTCCCTGTAGGACAGAGTCCTCTCAATGACCTTTCTGAATTTCAGGGACAGAGTTCCCTCAGAATCAAATGAGAATGAAAACACATTCTACCAGAACCTATGGGGTACAACCAAATCAGTACTCAGAGGTCAATTTATCTCTATAAATGCACACATCTGGAAGGAAGAATGGACCCAAACCAAAGAATTAACCCTACAGCTTGAACAAGTAGAGAGTAACAGAGGAACCCCTCAGACACCAGAAGAAAACAGATAATAAAGATTAGACCAGAGCTAAATGAATTGGACAATAGAAGAACAACAGAAAAAATTAACATAACCTAAAGCTGGCTTTTTGAAAAGATCAGCAAAAGTGACTAAACTTACTAAAGAAAAACAGGAGAGAAAACAAATAACCTGAATAAGAAATGAGATGGGAGATGTCACAACAGACCCAGCTAAAATCAAAAGTATCGTAACAGAATACTATGAAAGACTGTACTTTAACAGATTTTTAAACCTAGAGGAAATAGACAAATTTCTAGATTCATGTCACCTACCAAAATTATCGCAAGGAGAAGTAGAAGAACTTAATAAACCCATCACAAAGAAAGAGATTGAAAAAGTCATCAAAAAACTACCAACCAAAAAAAGCCCTGCGATAATAGCTTCACCAGAGAATTCTACCAAACTTTAGAAAAGAGTTAACTCCAATACTACTGAGACTCTTTCACAGCATAGAAAGGGATAGAATAGTCCCAAATTCATTCTACGAAGCCAGTGTAACCCTGATACCAAAGCCAGGGAAAGATTCCACAAAAAAGAAAATTACAGACCAATTGACGGCACTTGGCTGGCTGGCTTTGGCATCAATGATGAACCTAGATGCAAAAATCTTCAACAAAATCCTTGCTGGTAGAATTCAACAACACATGAAAAAAATAATTCATCATGACCAAGTTGGATTTATACCAGGGGTGCAAGAGTGTTTCAACATCGGAAAAACAATGTAATCAACCACATAAATAACACAAAAGAGTCATCTCATTTTGTCAGTTGATGCAGAAAAGGCATTTGACAAAGTCCAACACCCATTCATGCTAAAAACTCTCAGCAAAATAGAAATAGAAGGGAAATGCCTCAACACAATAAGGGGCATCTATGCGAATCCAACTGCCTACGTTATTCCAAATGAAGAGAGACTGAAAGAATTCTTCTTCAGAACAGGAACTAGACAAGAGTCTCCAGTCTCACCACTTCTATTCAACATTGTGCTAGAAGGTCTAGCCAGAGCAACTAGACAAGACAAAAAAATAGTGTATTCACATTGGCAAAGAAGTAAAAATCACACTATTTGCAGATGATATGATTGTATACACAGGTAATCTTAAAGAGTCTGTAAGTAAATTACTGGAACTAACAGAAGAGTTCAGGAAAGTTTCACAATGTGAGATAAACATAAGTAAAACAGTATGATTCCTTTATATCAGCAAAGATATCATCAAAGAAGAAATCACCCAATCAATACCATTTATTATAGCACCCAAGAAGATAAAATGCCTAGGAATAAATCCAACTAGAGAGATAAGAGACCTATACAAAGAGAACTGTAAGACCTTACTGCAAGAAACCAAGAGAGACTTACATGAATGGAAAAATCTACCCTGCTCATAGATAGAAAGATTTAACATTGTGAAAATGTCTGCATTACCCAAAGAAATCTACACATACAGTGTAATTCCAATGTAAGTTTCTGTGAAATTTTTCCTTTTTTGTGATTGAGTGAAAGTGTATAATCCAGTTTAAATTTGCATGCCCGCCTATCAGCAGCTTCTTCTGTTCTCCTTGCCTGGTGACAGCACATTCCTCCTTTCCATTCTATACATGTCATATCCTCTTAACAATCTCCTGTCCCCTCCTCTCTACCCTCTCCACTCCCCTGTAGTAAGAGACCAGTAGGACAACATCTTATAGATGCATAGAACCAAAAAGTTCACACACAATGTGGTAAACCTGTGTCCCTGAGTCCAGCCCATTTCTGTCCAAAGAGTTGACCTCAGTAATGTTTTATGATCAGGGTCTCCTGTGACATTTTTTAATGAGATGAAGCAACAAACCACCAACTTTATTTGGAAAGGAAAGAAACTCTGGAGAAGCAGAGCAGTACTGAAGAACAGGAACACAGTGGGAGGCCTCACACTAGCTGACCTTAGAAACTATTACACTGCCACAGTAGTCCAAACAGCCCAGTACTGGTACAAAAAGAGACATATAGACCAATGGAATACAGTTGAAACCCCAGAGATGCCACCATCCTCTTATGAACAGTTGGTATTTGACAAAGGCCCTAACGTTGTAAACTGGGGTAAAAACAGTCTCTTTAACAAATGGTGTTGGCATAATTAGATACCCATCTGCAAAAAATTGAAACAAAACCCATAGCTTACATCTTACACAAAAGGTAACCCAAAATGGATTAAACACTTAAATATCAATCCTAAGTAATAAAGATCATACAAGAAAATATAGGGTCAACAACAGAAATTCTAGTACACAACTTAGACAGACTTCAAACTCTGACAAAGCACGACCAACAGAAAAGAAAATAGACAAATGGAATCTACTAAGAATCAAACACATTTGCTCATCCAAAGACTTTATCAAAAGAGTTAAAAGACCACATACAGGATAGGAACAAATTTTGGGCAACTATGTATTGTGCCAACAACTGATCTCTATAATCTACAAGGTGCTACAAAGTATCAACAAGCAAAAGGTAAAATAACCCAATTAAGCTTTGGGCAAAGGAGATGGACAGACATTTCGCCAATGATGGCGTCCAGGCAGCCAAAAGACACATGAGGAAATGCTCATGATGATTAGCTATCAGAGAAATCCAAATCAAAACTACCGTGAGATACCATCTTACACCAACAAGGTTGGCCATGATCCAAAAAACACAAAACAATAAATGCTGGAGATACTGTGGGGAGACTGGAATGCTACTACACTGCTGGTGGGATTGCAAAATGGTACAACCACTTTGGAAAGCAATCTAGTGCTTCCTGAAAAAAGCTAGAAATAGATACACCATTTGATCCAATAATCCCACTGTTCAGAATATATCCTACTGAAAAAAAGGATTTCACATGAACAGACACATGCACATGGATGCTTATTGCTGTGTAGTCCACAACAACAAAAAGATAGAATCAACTCAGATGCCCATCAACAAGTAGATGGGTAAACTAAGGTGCATACACTCAATGGAAACTATGCAATGACAAAAAACAATGATAATTTCAGGAAACACAACCTGGTTTCAATTGGAATACATTAAAACTAAACTAAACCCACTGCCATCGAGTACAG
This sequence comes from Heterohyrax brucei, assembly GCA_028571685.1. Lineage (NCBI taxonomy): Eukaryota > Metazoa > Chordata > Mammalia > Hyracoidea > Procaviidae > Heterohyrax > Heterohyrax brucei. The sequence continues at coordinate 38,742,710 of CM053145.1, forward strand.
CCCAACTCATAGCAACCCTGGAGTTTAGAGTAGAACTGCCCCATAGTTTTCAAGGAATGCTTGGTAGATTTGAACTTTCTAGCTAACAGATGCAGCACTTCACCTACTGTGCCACGAGGGTTGTGCTGAGTGAAATCAGTTCAGCGGCCAAAGAAAAAATATTGTATGAGACCCCTACTATAAGGACTTAAAAATAGACTTATGTACAGAAGAGAAGATTCTTTGATGGCTACAAGGGTGGGGAAAGAGGACAAGAGTTGATCATAGATTAAATAGTTGATAGAAATTTGGTTGAGTGAAAGCAGTAACAGTACACAACAGAAAGCAGATCAGCTTAACTGAACTTCACTACAGACTGAAACTTATTCTAATCTCAAAATCCAATCTTACAAGGATAGAGTAGCAGGGGTGAGGTCTGGGGACCATGCTCTCCGGGCACATAGAGGTCAATTGGCATTATTAACCTAATGTTAATAGTCTTTTGCACCCCATATTGGTGAGTGGTGTCTGGGGTCTTAAAAGCTAGCAAGCTGCCATCTGAGGCACACCAAGTTGTTACAACTCATCTGGAACAAATGATCACCAAGAACAATAAAGACACAAAGAAAAAAGAGCCCAAGAGACAGAGGATCCACGTGAATGAGAGTCCATATCATCACATCACCAGAGGAACCAGATGGCACTGGGCCACCGCTAAAGACAGCCATGATGGGGCACACAACGTTGAGTCCCTCTGGCAACTTGAAAAACAGAGGGGTGCAGCTCAAGAATTCCACTAAAAGGCCACAATTGATGGTCCAAAGGCCGAGGGGATGCCCCAGGAGCATGGCCCCTAGATCTGCTGCTGCCCCTGTGTGAAAAACACTACTGAGGTCAACTCTTCAGACAAAAAAATGGACCAGACTTGGGGACACAATATGACCATGTGGTTTGTGTACTTTATGCTTCTATGCATTTATAGGAGGCTGTCCTAGTGGTCTCTCTCTAGATGAGAGAGAAGAGGGTGAAGACGAAGGGGCAGGAGCTTGTTAAGAGGATACGAGAAGTATAAAATGAAAAGGAGGAGTGTACTGTGACAGGACAAGGAGAGCAGAAGGAGCTGCAGATAGGCTGGAATGGAAAATTGATTTGGTTTGTATACTTTCACTTAATCACCATAAAAAAGAAAAAAAAAAGTAAAGTTGTTCAAGTTGAGCTGGCTAGACATGGGAGGAAATCAGAGATAACTCTTTGGTAGAGAGGTAACTTATATATACTGATTCAGGAATAAAACCTCATCAAGGCATCAAGCTCTCAGTTTTCTTGGGCTACTCATTTTAGATAAAAGAATTTGGCTGGAATTATGTCTGTCCCCCTCAAATGTCCACTAGATTCTCTCATAAAAACAAGAAAAAGATTTCGTTGAGAATGGCCCAGACAATACAATGGAACACACTATATGCTGTTTCTTAAATGGTTAAAATAACCACGTGTCAGTGTGAGGTTAAGTAAGTAATGAAGACGGACTTGAAAGTCAGTGTGACACCAAGCTTCCTTGTTTTTCAGCTTCGTCCTACCTGATCACCAGATGAACAACAAAATGAAAGAGCACCCTCCACCTAGGCAGTGAAAGAAGATTAAGTGAGAGGGGTGCACATTAACTATTGCACTACCCAGGAACCTCTTGCGATCCAAAGAGCTTCTCAAAACAGCTCATCATATTTCCCTTCCTTCAGTGTCTTCTGCTACCATACAAGTATTTGAGAGAGTTCACCTTCAAATACCATTCTTCTGGGATTCTCAGTTTATTACCCAATTTAGTCTTTTGTTTCCTTCCCCTGCTCTTTCGTACTAGCATCCTCTAGAGAGCACATCAGCACAACCCATGAGGTCAGCTGCATCTAAATCCCTCATCTCTAAAATTGAGGAGGGCCGCAGTTGACTCTCTGTGCGTCACTTCCAGCTCAGCTCACTTACTGGATTCTTCTGAGTTTTAGAGCACTATCTAATTTCTTCCAGGATTTTATATTTCATTCATCACATATTTATCAAGCACCTATTAGATGCTGGGAATAGTGCTGGGCTGCAGGCTCCCCTGTTGCCGTGCCCCCCTTTTCTATCCCTGCTAGTTGTTGTTAGGTCGATTCTGACTTTTAGCATCCTTATGTGCAACGGAACTAAAAACTACCTTGTCCTGTGTCATTATCACAATCATTGCTACGGTGGAGCCCATCATTGTAGCCTTCAACCCACCTTGTTGAAGGTCTTCCTCTCTTTCACTGACCCTCGTCAGCATAATGTCCTGCAGAGCCTAGTCCCATCTGATAATACGTCTAAGGTACCTGAGACCACGCCTCACCATCTTTACTTCTAAGGAACATTCCAGCTGCACTTCTTCAAAGATAGATTTGTTAGCTCTGCTGGCAATCCATGGTATATTTAATATTCTTTGCCAACACTCTAATTCAAAGGCATCAGTTCTTATTTGATCTCTGTTCAATGTCCAGCTCTTGTGTACATATGAGGTGACTGAAAATACCATAGCTTGGGTCAAGGGCTCCTTAGTTCTCAAAGTCCTGTCTTTGCTTTTGAACACTGTAAAGAAGTCTTTGTCCAGCAGATTTGCCTGATATAATCCATCCTTTGATTTCTTGACAGCTGCTTCCATGGTTATTGATTGTGGATCCAAATAAAATGAAATCTTTGACAACTGCAGTCTTTTCTCCATTTCTTGTGATGGTGCTTATTGGTCCAGTTGTGAGGAACTTATTTTTCTTTATGTTGAAGTGTAATCCCCACTGAAGGCTGCAGTCTTTGATCTACCTCAGTAGGTGCTTGGAGTCCTCTTTGCTTTCAGCAAGCAAGGTTGTGTCATTTGCATAACATAGGTTGTTAATGAGTCTTTCTCCAATCCTAATGCTCTATTCTTCACATAGGCTGGCTTCTCAGATTATTTTCCCAGCATACAGAATGAGTAAGTATGGTGAAAGAATATGACACTGACACATACCCTTTCTTGATTTTAAACCATGCAGTATCCCCTTGTTCTGCTGGAACAATTGTCTCTTAGTCTAAGTACAGATTCCTCATGAGTACAGTTGGTGTCACACTGAAATTCCCATCCTTTGCAACATTACCCATAATTTGTTATGATCCACACAGTCTATTGTGTTTGTTTAGTCAATAAAACACAAGTAAACGTCTTTCCGGTATTCTCTGCTTTCAAACAGGAACCATCTGACATCTGCAATGATATCAATGGTTTCACATCGTCTTCTGAATCTAGTTTGAATTTCTGGCTGTTCCCTGTTCATGTACTGCTGCAACTGCTTTCGAATGATCTTCAGCAAAATTTTACTAGCATGTGATATTATTGTTCTATAATTTCCACATTCTGCTGGACCACTTTCTTTGGAATGGTCACAAACATGGATCTTTTCCAGTTGTTTGGCATAGGCAAGCAAGTACCTCCTATGCTGGATCCACTGACTGAAACATCTGAACTGGTATTCTGTCAGTTGCTGGAGCCTTGTTTTTCATCACTGCTTTCAGTGCATCTTGAACTTCTTCCTTCAGCTCCATTGGTTCTTGATCACATTCTACCTCCCGAAATGGTTGAAGATAGACCAACTAATTTTGGTACAGTGATTCTGTGTATTTCCTTCATCTTCTTTTGATGCTTCCTGCATCAATCAATATTTTCCTCATATAAAAATTCAAAACCAAACCCACTGCCATTGAGTCAATTCTGACTCATAGCAAATCTACAGGTCAGAGTAGAATTGCCCATAGAGTTTCCAAGGAGTGCCTGATGGATTCAAACTGCTGACCTTCTGATTAGCAGCTGTAGCTCTTAGCCACTACACCACCAGGGTTTCCATTCCCCTTATAGAACCCTTCAATATTGCAACTCAAGGCTTGAACTTTTTCTTCAGTCCTTTCAGCTTGAGAAGTGCTTAGCATGTTCTCCCTTCTTGGTTTTCTAATTCCAGTTCTTTGCTCACTGCATTATAATATTTTGCTTTATCTTCTTGAGTCACCCTTTAAAGTCTTCTCCTCAGCTTTTCTATTCCATTATTTCTTCCATTCCGTTTCCATCCCTAGGCCTGTGTAAAATGCTCTTAGAAATACTTTTTCACACTGTCTTTTTTGCCTTGCTCTCATTGAAGCTTCAGAGTCAAATACTCTAGATTTAAGGCCAAGTTCTATTTTTCACAAGTCAATATATGATCTTTAGCCAAGTGACCTTTCCAAGCCTCACATGCAGAAAAGCGTGTGGCAAAGATTGCTACATGCCATTTTATATCCACTCTCTCTTTTATCCTAAGGAGCAGGACCTGACTTCCCTTTAGGCAGAAATGTGTGGAGTTAAAATTCCAGCTCCCTTGCAGCTGAATATGGCTATGTGACTAGCTTCTTCTGGCCAGTGAGATGGAAGCATAAGTATTGCATGAGACTTCAGACAGACTGCTTAAACAGAGGTAACTTAAGTGGAAAATGAGCAATTTGTCTTTCCCAGATTTTTCTTTCATGCTGCCCAGACTATGCATCTTGAGCAGTCATTTTGGATCATGAGGTGACAAGAAATATGCTAAGGATGGCAAAGAAGAAGGATGGAGGTACCCTGGGTCCCTGATGTGTTTGGGGAACCCCCATACCAGCACTAGGCTGTCTAGCTTTTAGCCCTCTTAACCCAAGAATAAGCTACTCTGATGTGTTTCAGCCAGTGTTCTCTGTACTTTTGATTGTAAGTAGTTAAACTTTACCTATCAGATATAAAAGATAACACCTTATAGATAAAACCAGATAACAATGTACTTGTTGGATATACAGAATGCACTCAACTAAGCACAGCTGTGATTAGTAATGATGCATCGGTGGTTCAGTGACAGAATCCTCACCTTCCCGGCCAGTGCACCACACAGAGCCGCCCACCTATCCCTCAGTGGAGACTATCACGTTTAACAGGTTTCAGTGGAGTTTCCAGAGTAAGATAAACTAGAAAGAAAGGCCTGGCAATCTACTTCCAAAAATCAGTGAGTGAAAACCCCATGGATTACAGTAGTCAGATTATGGGGATAGCACGAGACAGGCTGCGCATTTTTTAACTTTGTGTATGTGGCCGCTATAAGTTGACAGCTGACATAACAGCAGCTAACTAAAACAACACGATTGTTATTAGTCATAAGTTTCTTTGGCTTACTGAAGAGAAAGAAGGGGTTGTTTGTCAGTTTCTTGGCTGGAAGCCAATTTTTCATGTACCAGAAATTTGTCTCTCGTTCACTTACACTCCAGTGTCTTGGTGTCTCCAAAATTGTCTTTTGGGTGTGTAGTCTCGTCTTGGTCTGCTAGTCTGTTGGTACCTTCTTGGTTGTCTCTGACTTCTCATTCTGCCTTCAACCCCAGAGTCCCCAGTATGTACATTACCATCCCTACCAACCTCTGGATACATCCTCTCCCCGAAATCTCAGGATCACCATATCTACCCTTCAGCTTCGCATGGAGTTATCATTTCCAGAACCTCATCTCCAGGACGAATGCTTTTGATACACCTGCACAGCTCTTTCTTAATTACAGTTTTGCTCTGCTGGCTGGAGCCAGAGCTGGCCTGCCTCCAGATGAATGATAATTTCTAAGTTGAGATCATTATTGAGTTTTTTAAAATCAAGTTGATTCTACTGTAACACATGCCTTCTGCCTCTATTATATGCCACTGGCATATAACCTGTTGATTTCTGCCTTCCTAGCCTCTGTTCATGCAATTTCTCCCCTCTAGAGTGCCCTTCCTACTCCTCTCTACCCATATGATTTTAAAATTTCCTTCTTTACATTCTTCTACATTTTCAAAATGTTCTATTTGCTGGACAATTTGCTTTTAATTAGTTTTTAAAGATGTGTTTGCTTTTTTAACATCCTACTCATTATTTAGGAGCCCTGGTCATGTAGTGGTGAAGGGCTCAATTGCTAACAAAAGGCCAGGAGTTCAAACCACCAGATACTCTATGGAGAAAGACACAGTAGTCTGCTTCTGTAAAGCTTACAGCCTTGGAAACACGATGGGGTGGTTCTACTCTGTCCTAGAAGGTTGAAATGAATCAAAATTGACTTAACAGTAATGAGCACCTCTTCTTTAATGCCTACCTCCCAAAGATCTTCTTTGATCACTGGAGTCTGCACTTTTCTTTTTCCTGGTCCTCACACCAGTGACAGGCAGCTCTGTTCATTTCTGCATGTAGTTAGAGATTCCTCTGTATTATTTTCTAGTGTGAGAATATGTAGACCACTCTAGTCTTCTACAAACTCCTTGTGGTGATTTTAAAATATGTCCACAAATTATCTGACATATCTTCCTTCCAAAGGTGAAGTCTAAGTCTCCTCCTCTGTGATGTGGACTCTACCACATGCTTCGCTTCTAACGGATAGAAGGTAGCAACAGTGACAGTGTGTGACTTCTGAGACTAGGTGGTAAAAGACACAGTGTCTTCCTCTTTACCCTCTCTTCTCCTCCTCTCTCTGTTGGGTCACTTGCTCTGGAGGAAGCCAGCTGCCTTGTCATGAGGAAACTCAAGAAGCCCTCAGGAGAGGCCCTTATAAGAAGGAACTGAGGCTTCCAGTTAATAGCCAGCAAGCAACAAAGACCTACCAACAACTACGAAAATGCAGTACATTGCAGTACTGGATTTTCTGATGCTAACTCCTGAAAGTTTTCTCCGTCTTTGAAATGGATCCTCCAGCCCCAGGCAGGCCTTCAGATAACAGTATCCCCAGCCAATGTCTTCACTGCAACCTCACGAAACTGGTTTCCAGCAAATGGACAGACTTATGGCAGTCCCCTGTCTGTCAGAGTGGAGCTGCACTCCACAGAGTTTTCAATAGCTGATTTTTCAAAGGTAGATCACCAGGCCTTTCTTCAGAGACATCTCTGAGTAGACTCTAACTTTCAACCTTTTGGTCCGCAGCTGAGCACATTAACTGTTTGCACCACCCAGGGACTCTACACCTTCATGAGAGACCCTGAGCCAGAACTACCTGCTAAGCAGCTCCCAGATTTCTGACCCAGAGAAACTGTGTGAGATAATAAAACACAGTTTCAAACCACTAAGTGCTAGGATTCTGGTATAGATAATTTGTACACTCTTGGAGGATCCATTCTTAGTATCATTCATAATGAGTTGTATAGCACTGGTCTCCTGTTAGGCATGTGTTAAATATTTGTCAGTCAATTGTTTTGCCCAGGAAGGACTGACTGCCTCCTCAGAACATGGTGAGTTTAGGAAAGCTGTAACTTGGTCCTTGTAGGAGAGCTAAGAGAATGTAAAATGGTAAGCTGAGATCATGACATGGTACAAGAGTGTATTAGCTTCCTAGAGCAGTGTATAACTTTATTGCTGTAACACATGACCATAAACCAGGTGGCTTAAAACTGTACAGACTTACGATCTTAGAGTTCTAGAGGCTACATGTGCAAAGCCAATTGCAATGGACTAAACTCAAGGTGTCAGCATGGCTGGTCCTTCTGCAGGCTGTAGAAGACAATCCATTTACTTTTCTGTAACAACTTCTAGAACTGAATTCTTGCATTTCTTGGCTCCCAATACGTTCCTCCGCCTTCAAAGCCAGCAGTGGGGAATCTTTAAATCTCTCTCTACTACAGTCTTCAATCTCCTTCTCTCTTACAAGGAAATTTGTGATTGTATTGGGCCCAGTCACATGATGCAGAATAATCTCCCAATCTCAAGATTCTTAATTACATACACAAAGTCCCATTTGGGTAATATTTGTGCGTTCTGAGGATTAGGATGCAGGTGTATTTAAGGTGGCCATCTTTCAGACTATCACAAGCAGAAGAGCCCAGGATCTAGGGTTAGACAGATTCAAATTAAAATTCCTTGATTAACAATTTTGTGATGTTCAGTCAATTTACGTAACTGATGTCATTAAGTTGTTCTGTGCTGTTGTGGCTGTTGTTAGGTGTCATCAAGTTGGTTCTGATTCATAGTGCCCTAAGTATAACAGAATGGAACACTGTCTGATCCTGCACCATCCCCACAATCAGTGTTATGCTGAGGCCAATGTGACAGTCACTGTGTCAATCCATCTCATTGAGGGTCTCTCTTTTTTACATTGATCCTCTAATTTACCAACCATGATGTCCTTCCTCATGAATTGGCCCATCCTGACATTAGTCCAAAGTACATGTGATGGTGTCTCACCATCCTAACTTTTAAGGAGTATTCTGGCTGTACTTCTTTCAAGACAGATTTGTTCATTTCTCTAGCATTCCATGGTATATTTAGTATTCCTCAGCAACACCATAATTCAAAGGCATCAGTTCTTCCTCTGTTTTCCTTATTCATTGTCCCAGGTTAGGTAAAGGCAAGGACAGCACATGGTAGAAAGTAGATCAACTTCACTGGACGTCATCATAAACTGAAAATTCTTCTAATCTTAATCCAATATTGCAAGGATAGAGTACCAGGGGCGAGTGTGGGATCATGCTCTCAGGGGACATTGAAGCCAATTGGCATAACTAGCCTACTGATGGGAGAATCTTCTGTACCCAATATTGGTGAGTGGCATCTGGGGTCTTAAAAGCCAGCAAGTTGCCATCTGGGGTACACCAAACGGTCCCAACTCATCCTGAATAGATGATCACAGAGATCAGCAAAGACACTAGGGAAAAAGAGCCCAAGAGACAGAAGGATCCATGTGAGTGGGAGATTGTATCAACATGTGACCAGAGAACCAGATGGTGCCTTGCCACCACCAAAGACAGCTGTGATTGGACACACAATGTTGAATACCTCTGGCAACATGAGAAAAAGAGATGTGAGCTCAAGAGTAGAGCTCAAGTACTCCAGTAAAAGACCATAAATGATGGTTCAATGGCCTGGGGGATCCCCTGGGAGCAGGGCCCCTAGACTTCGTGCTGCTCTTGACCAGAAAACACTACTGAGGTCAACTCTTCAAACAAAAACAGACTGGACTCAGGGATACAATGTGACCATGTGATGTGTATACTTTGCGGTTCTACGCATTTGTAGGATGCTGTCCTACCAACCTCTTACTAGAAGGAACAGGAAAATGTGGAGAGGAGGGGACAGGAGATTAAGAGGATATGTCAAGTATAGAATGAAAAGGAGGAGTGTGTTGTCACCGGGCAAGGAGAGCAGGAGTTGCAGATAGGTGGGCATGCAAATTTGATTTGGATTGTATACGTTCACTTAATCACAATAAAAAAAAATTAAAGGTCAAGGGCTTGATGAGGAGAAAATACTGACAACAGAAATTTAAAAAAAAAAAGTCTTTTGCAACAGATTTGCCAATGTCATACATCATTTGATTTCTTGACTGCCTCTTCCATAGACACTGACTGTAGATCAAGATAAAATAAAAGTTTTGACAACTCCAACCTCTTTTCTGTTTATCATGATGTTGCTTATTGGTCCTATTTTAAAGATTTTTGTTTTCTTTATGTTGAGTGATAACCCACACTGAAGGCTTGTAGTCTTTGATCTTCATCAGTAAGTGATTCATGTAAGCCAAGTCATGTCGCCTGCATATCACAAGTTATTAATAAGTCTTCCTCCAGTTTGACCCCACGTTCTTCTCAGATTATTTGCTCAGCACACAGACTGAATAAGCATGACGAAAGAATATAACCCTGATGTGTTTCTTTCCTAACTTTAAATCACACAGTATCCGCTCTTGTGTTTGAACAACTGCCTTTTCATCTAACAGTTTCCACATGGGCACAATTCAGTGTTGTCATGGAATGAATTGTGTTCCCCCAAAAAACGTGCATGGCAGTTTGGCTGGGCCATGATTCCTATGTAATGTCCTCCACGTTGTAAATCCTGCCTCTGAGATGTTAATGAGGGTAGGCAGATGGCAGTCATGTTCCTGAGACAGGACTCAATGTGTAAGATTTTTTTGTGCTTTCAAGTAGTCTCTTGATATATAAAGAAGCTAGTAGAGAAATTTGGGGACCTCACACCACCAAAAAGCAGTGCCAGGGGCTGAGCACATTCTTTGGAAAGAACAGGGGTCCCTGTGCCTCAGAAGGTTCCAGTCTAGGGGAAGGTTGACAACAAGGGCCTTCCTCCAGATTCGGCACAGAAAGCCTTCCCCTGGAGCTGACACCCTGAATTTGGACTTCTAGCCTACTTGGCTGTCACAAAATAAAATTTCTCTTTTAAAGCCATCCACTTTTGGTATTTCTGTTAAAGCAGTACTAGAAGACTAAGACAAATTTTCTTGAGTTCCCATTCCTTACAATATTATCCATAACTTGTTATGATCCACATAGTCAAACACCGTAGCGTAGTTAATAAAGCGTGGTAAACATCTTTCTGGTATTTTCTGCTTTTAGCCAAGATCCATCTGACATCAGCAATAGTATCCTTTGTTCCACATCTTTGTTGAGTCTGACCTGAATTTCTGGCAATTCCCTGTTGATGTACTGCTCTGATTGCTTTTGAATGATCTTCAGCAAAATTTTCATTGTGTGTAATACTAATGAAATTGTTCAATAATTTCAGCATTCTGTTGGATCACCTTTCTTTGTATTGAGCACACATAAGGATCTCTCCTATTCGTTTGGGCAGGTAGCTGCCATCCAAATGTTTTGAAAGAGATAAGTGAGCACTTCTAGTGCTTGCATCTATTTGTCGAAACATCTCAGTTGGTATTCTGTGAATTCCTAGAGCCTTATTTCTTGCAATACCTTCAGGGAAGCTTGGCCTGCTTCCTTCAGTACCACTGGTTCTTTATCATGTGCTGCCTCCTGAAATGGTTAAGGTTTGACCGTGACTCCGTGTATTCCTTCCATATTCTATTGATGCTTCCTGCTTCATCATTTGTTTCTTTTGCTTTATGTACTATCAAACACCTTGTGTGATTTCTTTTCTTGGTTTGAAGGTTTAGCAGAATATATTTTGGGGTCATTTCAGATGATTTGGCCTAATGTTTTTAGTGCTTCTGTTCTATTTTCTAGTTCCTTGTGTAGTGCCCAAGGTCTTAAAGCTTGCAAGTGACAATCCAAGGTACAACAATTGATGTCTGTTCACCCAGAGCAACAGAGGAAGAAGGAGAGTCAGAAACAGAATGAGGAAATGGAATGGGTGGCTAATTATCTCCATAGACACCTGTCTAGTTTGCTATGAGAACAGAACTGCATAGTGTCCAGCTACCACAGCTGAATGTTTTGATCAAAGATTCTATAGCATAAACTTAATCAAAAGGGGAAAATTTTTTAATTTTCATGAAATCTAAGCTTTCTAGATCCATAAAAGCTTGATGAACCCCCAAGATGGTTAACATTTCATGTCACCTTGGCTGGGCCATGACTGTTGGTGTTTGGGCAGTTCTATGATGTTGTGGTCACTTCCTTGTTGAAATATGATATATGATCACCTCCCTGATGAGATCTGCTGCTGATAGCCAATCAGTTGAAGGATTTTGTTCTTGGGCATTGTCATGGTTTGAATTGTGTCCCCCCAAAAATGTGTGCAGCCACGTGGCTGGGATATGGTTCCCAGTATCTTGGGACTGTCCTCCATTGTGTGGTTTTGCTAACCTGTATGTTAAAGGATAAGGGTGGGGCTGTGAATTCCTGCTATGGGGGAAGTTTCCCTGGAGTATGGCTTGCCCCACCCTTAATGCTTTTAGCTTGCAAGGAATAAAAGGAAAAAGAACCAAGGACAATTTGAGAACCTCGCTACCATCAAGCAAGCAGCACCGGGAGCAGAGCGTGTCGTTCAGACCAGCGGTTCTTGCGTTAGGATGCTCCCTGGACAAAGACTGATGCAATACCGGACTTTCCTCCAGAGCCAACAAGGGGAAAGTCTTTCCCTGGAGTGGACACCCTGAATATGGACTTGCAACCTACCGGACTGTGTAAGAATAAATCTTTCTTTGTTAAAGCCATCAACTCTGTGGTATTTCTGTTAGAGCAGCCTAGCTGACTAAAACAGGCATGGAGCCAGCATTGAGGGTAGGTGGATGTTCTGGAAGGTTTCAGGATCTTTTGCTCATTTGGGATCCTGCAGCTGGCTCCTATTTGCCTGACTTCAGTTCTTGAGACTTAGCTAGCAGCTTGCCTGTCAGTCTTGAGATTCATTGATCTTTGCAGCCTATGAGCAAGAACCCTGCTCCCCAACCTGCCTACCTTGGGGTTGCCAGCCCCTGTGGCTACATCAGTCAGGCAAAGACTGTGTCCTGACCCACAGACTTGGAATATTACAGCCTCTACAATGATGTGAGCTATTTCCTTGTTATAAATCTCTCTATATGTTTATTTATATTCTTTACTAGTTTTGATTCTCTAGAAAGCCCAGCCTAAGACAGCTGAAACTATCACCCTGAGATAATCTTTAAACCCTAAATCTTAAAGTGAAAACATCTCCAGAAGTATTTTTTAAACAAAACAGTTTAGTTTAACTAATAATGAATACCTCAGAGCACTGAGCATTGTGCTCTTTTAAAGCGCTGTCTATATGAGATTAAACTGACAGCAGCAACTCAGAAAGGGGTTATAGAAGAAACTCAGAGAACAGTGAGTTTATGTTAACAGAGGAACAACAACTCGGGAAGGGATGTGAGAATGATTGTACAACTTGAAGAATGTAATCAATCACTAAACTGTAGATGTAGAAATTGTAGAATCAGTGTATGTTTTGTTGGGTACATTTTTAACAACAAAAGTAAGTAAATAAAACCACTGCTTAAAAGAGAGAAAAAAAGAAACCTGTATGATGTTGAGCAAATAATATTTAACTAATCCTCAGTTTTTTCATCTCCATGGCAGGAATAATAGAAGTTATTAAATGAATACAAAATAAAAAGTGGCACAGCGATTAAGAGCTTGGCTGCTAACCAAAACATTAGTCATTCAAATCCACCAGCCATTCCTTAAAATCCTCATACCACAGTTCTACTCTGTCCTATAGGGTCACTGTGAGTCAGGAACTACTCAGTATACATAAAAGCACCTGGTACTACGTAATTTCTTTAAAAATGCTTTTCTTTTCCTTCCTTTTATTGAATGACTGAGAAGAAAAGGACTGGTACCAAAAAGGAAGAGAGAGATTCAGAGGCTGTGAGAGCTGTAATTCATTTGTCTGAGACTTATCACTTACAAGGCAGTTTTATCTCTGTAACCTCATTTGATTACCATATAAAGAAAACAGAGGAACAGAGAAGTTAAATGATTTTCCTCTAATCACCCGGCCTGTGAGTGTTAGAAACTGAGTTTTCTGATACACAAGCCTAACGCTATTACTCCACAAACATTCAGGTAGAGCCTACAAATATAAGTATAACCACCAAACAAGACTAAGTGAAATAAGAAAAGGACAGCAACATAGCATGCTATTGTAATGCTTGAAGGGCTGGTATAAAAGCTTTGAGAGAACAGAAAGTAAAAGTGGTGGTGAGAAGACAGTGTTCTCCTGAGCAGGTCCAGGACTGGCACTGGGAAACCAGGGAGAGCTGGGGACTTGCCTTAATGCTCATATAATCCATTCTAACTCACTTCCTTTCACAAAGGTTCAGATGAATGACTTGAGAGTTATCTCTGAACTTCAGTGATAAATAAATTTGAGATGTGTAATCTGTTTGACTTATCTGATAAGACACCACCACAGGAATCAAACCCAATCAATGTGAGGGATGATTCTGGGAAGGAATTATGTGGGATCACACTGCTTGTTGGGTTTCTGAGCATGGACTATTCTCCTTGGTCATCTGCCATCACAGAGGCAGACCCTCTAGGTGGGAAAACTGTGCTTCTGAGGCCAAAGTTTACACTCTGCTTACAAGGTCTGACAGTTAAGTTCACAAATTCATTCTAGAAAAAGTGCTACATAACGCATTGCTGAATATCACTATGGCCACCTTCTAAGTACTCCCCTTAGTAAACTATGCACCAACGCCAACTCCCAGTCTACCCTTGAAAGCAGTTTTGGAACTCTTTTTCTGGAATGGCTATCAGAGCTGTTGTTGTATTACCCTTGATTCCCAAATATCATCAAACTCTCTTCCTTTCAGTATTTCTTTTATCTTTGGGTAAAGAAGAAAGTCATTGGAGGCTAGATCAGGAGCAGGGAGGGTGTTCCAAGACAGTTATTTGTTTACTGGCTAAAAACTCCCTCAAAGACAATTATTCAATCAAGTTAGTGAACTTGCCACCATGCCACCATGTGCAACGACCATTCCAGAAAGAGTTCCAAAATTGCTTTGAAGGGTGGACTAGGCTCTGGCACCATTGTATACCTTCCCACGGGAGTACTTGGAAGATGACCATAGTGTTATTCAGCAGTGAGGTATGTAGCACTTTGAATACCTAAGTTTGTGGACTTAATTGTCAGACCTTGTACACTAAGGAGGGAAGGCTGTTTGTTAGCGTCAAGAGCGAGAATAGGAGCCCTGGTGAAGCAGTAGTTAATCACATGGCTGCTAACCAAGAGGTCAGTGGTTTGAGCCCAGCAGTAGCTCAGCAGGAAAAGGATGTAGCAATCTATTTCCATAATGACACAACCTTGGAAACACTATGGGGTAGTTCTATTCTGTCCTGTAGGGTAGCTATGAGTTAGAATTGACTGGAAAGGAACAAGTTTGATTTTTCTGTTTCATTTCGAAGGTAAGAAAGGAATCCCTGGCTGGTGCACAGGTGCTCTCAGCTGCTAACCAAAAGGTTGGAAATTTGAATCCACCCAGGCGCTTCTCAAAAGAAAGGTCTAACAGTGTACTTCCAGAAAAATTAGCCGTTGAAAACCCCGTGGAGCACAGTTCTACCCTGCACACAGGGAGTCATTGTGAGTTGGAATCAACTTGATGGCAACTGGTAGGGTAAAAATAATAAAATAAAATCAGCAATAGAAATACTTCACACTTAGCCCTTATGGTCTGCAATGCTTTAGCCTGTATTTTCTCTCTTGGCCTCACCAAATCAAGCTTATTTTACCGAGAAATAAATGGATATGATGAAAGAACATCCATTTATTCAATGCCTACTATGTATTAACCACTGGACTGGAAGGCCTACAAACATTGTATAAATATAATCGTCTCAGTTTTTCCATGAAGTGGGTCTTCTCTCCTCCAGAAGAAGCACCTGGAGCTCCAAGAGGTTAAATGCCTCACCCAAGACCACGGTTCTAAGCGGCAAAATCAGAACTCAAGTGCCAATCAGCTTGAACTTAACCTCTGCAGGACTTGGCCAAGGTCACTAGAAACAGAGCAGGGAGGACAAGGTGTAATGGCGGATTTTAAATGAGAATATGTCTGTCACATGCATGGTACCAAGTAAATATTCCATAAGTGTAGTCCCTGGCTGGCGCAAAAAATTAATACCCTTGACAGCTAATCGAGATGGGAGGTTTGTGTCCACCTAGAAGGACCTTGGAAGAAAGGCCTGACAATCTACCTCCTAAAAAGTCAGCCATTGAACACTCCGTGTGTGGAGTGAAGTTATACTCTGGCACACGTGGGGTCACAATAAGCTGTGGTTGGCTCCACCACAACTAGTCTGGTAAGTAGTTAATGTTATTTGCTACCACTTTCTTAGAGAAAGCTCTTGTCCACTCTCTGTCCTTGAATCACTCCTCCACAGGCTTTGTCACTAAGGCCAGCTCTCTTCTGGAATTAAGTTAGGCCCTTCTCCATTAAAAGGTATTTGTGTGAAAAATGAATATTCTGAGTTCTTATTAGTCATCATGTCTTAGTATGAAAGATTTATCAGAAGTGAGATCCCACAGGAAGGCTGGGAGGAATCACTTTCTCTACTACTATGAAAGGATTTACTGAAGAAGAGGTCGGGGAGCAAGGTGCTGGATCTGGTACACTGTGCAAGGTCTGCCTAATTATGAACTAGAAGGGTGCATGTCACCATTGTTCTCTCAAGACGTGGAACAACCCCTTATCACAGCTACAGCTGTTTGGGGACCTTACTCAGGATTGCCTGGGTGTCCACTGATTAAACAAATGTACACAAGCACACCAGAGCCCACTTCCTGCCTCAAACCAACTTAGAAGCTGCAGGGATCAGGCCCAGCAAGGACAGGGCTCCCTATATAGGCCAACGCAACTTTGAGTGGCCAGCCACACCCGAGTGGCTAGAAGCCGAGGGCTGAGCCCGAGTCCTGGGAAGCCCGGCCGGAGGACAGCAGACTTTTGGATGCTGACAGTTAGGCCCACCCTTGTCAGAATACGGAGGGGTACTGAGGGAGAGGGATCAAAGAGTAGGGTAGAATCCAGAGGCAGTGGAGCTAGCCTGGGTCCAGTGATCAGTGAGTAGAGAAGGCAGAGAACTGCAGCCTGGATGGAGAAAGGGAAGAACCAGGAGGCCCAGCACAACAAATTGTACCTCCGAAGCCATGGCATCAAAGCTGCCTGATATATGATGTCTCAGACAATGCAAAGTAGCTGTTCTCCAACATCCTTCCTGGTTGGTGGCAAGAGGGCACATCACTTCTCCTGAAATTCCATTAGGCCAGATGGGAGCTAATTTCCAGGTCTGAGTCAAACCTGGGGTTAGAGTGCCTACTGTAGGCCTCTAAAATTAGACCCTGACTCATTCCAGTTTAAGGAATGGAGAGGCCCCGTCCACAGATGCTCTGGCCCTCACTTGATTCTTTTCCTCTGAAGGAGGAGTTAAAGGGTCCTTCTCAGCAATGGGGGGAATGCCACAGGGGCCTTGTAATGACAAAAGTTTGTGGTATCCAGACCACAGCCCTAATACACGTTTGAAACACCATCTTGGGTAAAACAAGGAAAATGAAGCCAATCTTTAAAGGTATCCTAAGAATGTAGAGTAGGGAACCCTGTGACAGCTGTCTTAATTTTCCCTTAGCCATCTGGAGTTTCCCCATGCACACTGACCTGGCCCACGCGGACTTGAAGTTAGGCCGCTGGCAGCAGAATGTGAATAGTCCTCAGAGGACATCTCCCACCAGGACATTCTTCCCCCCCATTAGGGCTGATTTCTGTTTCAATTTCAATGTTAAGGAAAAGTTTCCTTCCCTTGAGTTACTCTCTATTTCAGTTTAATTTAGAAAAGAAACTTTTAGCATAATACATTGAAATTACTTTAGCAGACCAGGAAAAGAGCCCCTGCGTGTGGGGCTGTGCATCCCTCTCCGAGGCCAGAGCAGAGGGAACTTGGCTTTACTGTGGCCACCAACTAAGGTCGCCAGCAGCCCTTCCTTGCCCTGTCGGGCAGGCCAAAGCCTAGCAGACCTGGAGCGCCACTGGCTTGGACAGAGCCTCAAGGTCTGCGTGTGCAGCGAGAATCAGGCAGATGGCCTCCTGGGAGACGCCTCAGCCCAAGCCAGGTGGCCCAGGCTGAGGGCGGTGGCATGCAGTCCCATGAACTGGAGCGAGCTCTGGAGCTAACCAGAGGCAGGACAGAGCTCAGAGTTTTGTCCAAATCTGGAATAAGGAGAGTTCCAGAGAGAAGACAACAAGGGCAATTGTACAAGTTTCTGATTTCTTTCTACACGAAGGCAGAAATCCTCAGGTTGAGGGTCTAGGAATCCCCGCCTCAAACAAGGGGCCCCATTTTATGATAGATGACTGGGCCCAGTCCTTGGCTCTGAAGTACGGAAGTGCAGAAAAGTCAGTTCAAGACAGTTCAGGTGGGAAGTGGGCCAGGTCACCACCACTCAGTGGATAGGTGATCTGGAGACAATTGTTTAATTTCTTTCTTTATGCTCTTTGTCTACCTCTGTAAAGTGAGGATAATAATAATGGAACTCAAAAGGGTTTTCACATTTGCATAGAGTTTATAAGCACATGGAGAAGTGGTTAGGCTAACTGGCTCAGCCACTAACTGAAAAAGTTTGGTGGTTCAAGGCCTCCCAGAAGCCGTGTGGAAAAAAGACCTGTTGGTCACCTTTTGAAAGTCAGCCACTGAAAGCTCTGTGGAACACAGTTCTACTCTGACACACATGTACAGGAATTGGCTCCATGGCAACTAGTTTAGAGAAAAGCCAGCCCAGGGGCGGCTTAGGTGCCTGCTTCTCTTTTCCTCTGAGCAGACACCTAGGGAGAAGCGGACCCCTTCCCCACCCACGAGCCTCACAGCAATCCTTAGGGCATTTGTTGCCAGACCTAAAGGTACCTGAAGCACTTTTGCTGGGCCTCGCACTTCAGGGGTCTTGTGCATGGACAGATGCTGGGTTCTCATTCAGTGTAGAGCCCCTGGAAGCCACTCGGGGTAGAACTCATAAGCCACTCACATCTGCATAGCACATTATAAACCCAAAGAATCTGTATCTACAGCATTAACACCAGACTGATAGCGCCCTCTGTGGTAGCTACAAGTATATATGTGATCTTTCTAGCCTTAGCAGTAAATAAATCCAAGGCTTCAGCAGTTTACATAACTTGCCTGAGGTCACAGGGCTGGTAAGAGGCAGAGCTGGGTTCAGATCCACTTGTTACGGCCCCTACAACCAGTGTCCCCTCCGTCACACTGTTAATGAGCATCTTTCTGCCAGAGTTGCACCTGAGGCTGAAGAGGAGATAGGAGCACGTCCAGGGTTCATAAGGCCTCTGAGGTGGGAGGGTTGGATGGGGGTTGCCCTCACCAGAGTGCTTGTTAATTCAGTGCTAGTTTGACCCCTTCAATTAGTGGCTGGACAAAGTTGGACCCAGGGGAGATGGACAGCAGGGTTTAATGGAAATGGGGATGCTGGAGAGATATGAACAATCTGAATTATGGTCTCAATTTACACAAGGCCTGATGGATTTGCAATAATTCCAAACCAGGTCAAGTGTCTGTGTCTCCTCTTTTGCTGATCTAACACAAACTCTCTCCATTTGTCAGGCTCTGACTCCCTCTCTGAGTAGCTGCCTGCCCCCACTTCCTATTTGTGTTAGCTGAGTTCTGCATGGTTCCTTCCTCAGGACTCTGATCCCGGGGCACCTCTGCAGCTGGGCCCAGAGGAACCAAGGCTGCTGCCACTAGGACCTGAGAGCTTTGAGGCCAGCCAAATAGACAGAAAATGCATGCTGAGGTAAAAACAAATGGACACTTCGCTACTGTCCAGGGACACCATTGGCAGTGGTTTTTAGTACAGGAGAATAGCATGATTTGCTATCTTAGGGATACATTGTGTGTAGGTTTAATATGACTAGATCCTAGGATATATATATATATCTGTAGCTGAATCCTCCTGGGAGTGTGAATGAGGACAGGAGAGGATCTTCCTCCAAGCCAGGTGTCACAGATTGAACTGTGTCCCCCAAATACTATGTGTAGCCATGTGGCTGGGCCATGATTCCCAATATTTTGTGTTTGTCCTTCATTTTGTGATTTTCCTGTGCTGTGTGTTAAAGAATTAGGGTGGGACTATAAATCCTTTCATAGAATCACCTCCCTGCTCCACTGTAAAGGGAGTTTCCCTGGAGTATGGCTTGCCCCACCTTAATCCTTTCATCTTGCAAGAAATAAAAGGAAAGAGAAGCAAGCAGAGAATTGGAAAACTCACACCATCAAGAGAGCAGCACCAGGAGAAGAGTACGTCCTTCAGACGTGAGGTTCCTGTGCCAGGATGCTCCCTGGACAAAGACTGATGCACTGCTGGACTTTCCTTTAGAGCCGATCAGGGGGAAAGCCGTCCCCTGGAGTGGACACTCTGAATTTGGACTTGTAGCCTACCAGACTGTGTAAGAATAAACTTGCCTTTGTTAAAGCCATCTACACTGTTATTTCTGTTAGAGCAGCTCCAGCCAAAGCCAAGTGCTATCAAGTCGGATCCGACTCATGGCGACCCTAGCGCTAGCTGACTGAAACACCAGGCCTGCAATAACTGACCTGTTCTACAATTTGTGAACATTCTTGCTTCCATTCCAGAAGATGTCATAAGTTTTCAGAGGAATTCTGCAGCTGAGGCATTTGCACATGAGAAGGCCGATTTCACAGTGGCAGATTCAGTTGGAGTTGCTGCTCTCAGTTTTGTGTGTCTGGAACTAGCCTGGCTAAAATGGTGGAGGGGACCTCTCAGGTCATCTGTACAACCACCTACCTGACTGATACATTATCTCCATCATTTTCCTAGCAAGTAGCCTTTTGGCTTTGATGGAGTTACTTCAATACTAGGAAACTATTGACTTCATGGGGTAATGCACGTTGTCTCCAGGCTATTATGATGGTTCAAACATTTGTCTTTCTATTTAAATATATACATATATCCTACAGTTTCTACTATTGTCCATACTAAGAGCAGACTGATAGCAAATATTTATTTTGTTCTGCTTTGTTTTGGGATTGTATAATGAGCTCTTCACTTTCTTTACCCTAGTGGCAAAGTGCTACATTTGCTGACCAAAAGATTAGCTGTTCGAATCCACCAGGTGCTCCTTGGAAACTCTATGGAGCACTTCGACTCTGTCCTATAGGGCTGCTATGAGTCAGAACTGACTAATGGGAGTGGATTTTTTGTTGCTATTGTCGTTGTTGTTTTGGTTTATTCGAGAGCATGACTAAAGAAAAGAGCATTAGACTAGAATTCAGGAGACCTCAACACTGACCCCAGCCAAACTAGATGTGATACTGGTTGAGTCTACAAGTGGCTTTGTTCCTTCCCTCTTAATTCTTGATATGAACTAATCTGCACAGCCTGCAATTGCTGAGTAAGCATTTGACTGTAGAATATGCATTTGACTGTAGAATGGGTGAAATACAGAGGACTCTGTAAAAACTAATAATAACATTCATTATTATTTACTGATGACTTTGGGCACTTGGCTGGCTTGCATATGCTAGGCAATATGCTAAACACATTATTCACATTGTCTCTTTCTCTGTTGCAACAGTTTTAAGAGGTAAGGTCTTTTATTATCTCCTTTTTACGGACGGAGGAACAGAGCTCCAGAAAAGTTAAGTAATTTGCTGAAGAGAACATAGCTGATAGGTGGTAGAGGAGTAATTTAAACTCATTTATCTAATTCCAAAAGTATGCTCTTAACTACTGTGCAAAGATGTCATCTCAGCCTTTGAAAAAAAAAAAAAAACCTATTACCGTTGAGTAGATTCCAATCCATAGCGACTCTACAAGGCAAAGTAGAACTGCCCCCATAAGGTTTAGAACCACCAGCCTTTGGGCTAGCAGCTGTAGCACTTAACCACTGTGCCACCATGGTTTCCTCCCAGCCTTAAGGAATCTAATGTAGTTTGGAAATGTTATAGATTGAACTGTGTCTCCCTGAAATATACAAGGTGTGACAATTAAGTCCAGGAACTTAATTGTCCTGAGTGCTACATACCTCATTGCTGAATAGCATCACAGTCACTTTCAAAGTACTCCCCTTGGGGAGTTATGCACTGAAGTGAGTGCCTGGTGCACCTTTCAAGCAATTTTGGAACTCTTTCTGGAATGATCATTGCACACGGTGGCCAGGTGGCAAGTTCACAAACTTAATTGCATAGTTGTCTGTAAGGGAGTTTTTAGGTGGTAAATAAATGACTGTGTTGGAAAATCTTGCCTGCTCACCTGATCTGGTCCCCAGTGACTTTTTTTTTCTACCTGAAGATAAAGAAAATACTGAAAGTAAGACATTTTGATGACATTCAAGACATTAAGAGTAATATGACAGCAGCTTTGATGGCCATTCTAGAGAAGAGTTCTAAAATTGCTTTGTAGGGTGGACTAGGTAATGGAATTGGTGCATAGCTTCCTTGGAGGGGGTTCTTCTAATGGTACCATAGTGATATTCAGCAATGAGGTATGTAGCACTTTTTCTAGGATGAGTTCAGAAATTTAACTAGCAGTTACCGTATGTTGGAATTCTAACTCCTATACCATTGGATGTGACCTAATCTGATCTAATGCAATGTAATGACCTTCCAAAATGTAATCTAATATAATTAATCAAGCAGTTGAGGCAAACCAGCAACTAAGGGTGGATCCTAAGCCTAACTGCAGCTGAGTTAGAGCAAGAGCAGAACAGAGAGACACAGGTGCACGAACAGGAAGACAGATGCCATATCAGGACTGTCTATAAACCAAGGAAGCAAGAAGGGCTTGAGACTCCTGACAAGGAAGGAATCCACTCAGCTAAGACCTGAATGTAGACTTTTAGTCTCCAGAATGCTGAGAAAATAAGGTTTTGTTTTTTAAAGCCACCTACTTGTGGTACTTGTGTTAGCTAAGGAAAAAAAGACAAGAAAAAAGACTAAAACACGAGAATGACTAGGAGAGTGAAGCAAAAAAGCAAATGAGATGCTACTCTGTGCCACACAGACGATAAATGCTTTAGCCTTGAGAGAGAAGGAAAGAGTATCATAAACTAAACTAATCGAGAACAGCTTCCTGGTTAGAGCAAGTCATGGTGGATGGTCCACATTGTAAAGGACTTTGTGTGCTGGGATGAGAAGTGTAAAATTTGTCACAGAGACAATGTGGAAGAAAAGCTCCCAGCTGGGGAAAGAGGGAAGCAGGCTGCCTTACGATGTATGGAGCAGAGAGTGCCCACTGCATCTGGAGGACATGGCCTTGACATCCAACAATTGCACTGAGCAGCTACTGCAGCACAATTAGTGAGACAGCGTACAGAGATGGGCAAATGGTGATACCCATTACAAACTCCCCATCTTCTGAGTGACAGAGGTTAGGAGATGGAAAGAGACTGGAGAGAGAGAAGGACAGAGTGAGAGGTGTCTGAGGAACAGAAGGCAGAGAGGCCAGGCACAAGCTAAGCCCTAAGCCCTGAAAAAGGATAGAAGAGATCATGGCCTTGAAGGCTACTAGATACCCACAAGTGAGATCGCCAGAATGAGTTTTGGGGGATAAACTCTCCAAAGCAGGAAGCTAAGGAAACTGCCCTGTAAGCCACCACAACCCAGCTCCTTCCCGAGCTATGGGCCTTGGGCAGGTCCTCTGGAAAAGCTGGGAGACTCTCTTGCAGGAGCTAAGATTGGTTAGCTAAACCAACTGAAGCATCTGTCTAGATGCTGCCAAGGGCAACCTAACAGATGTGGGAGCTGTTTTCATGGCTCCGGCGTCCTTCTGTCAGAGACTGAGGATGGCAGTGGCATGCTGAACAGCAGCTGTTGCTGGCTGCTCCAGACTGTCAGCCTTCACTGACCCAAACAGAAAGTATCACCCATTGGCTCTGGAGAATGGCTCCGATCCAGTGGCCAACGAGCAACACATTCTATCTGCCCAGTCAGACAGGAACTATAACTTAGGGAGTGGAAACAGCTGATATGTTCACCATGAGACAAGAGCCAATGGTGCCTGGGAGGTGGGGAAGGAAGAAATCACTAGACATTAGCAAAGTTCAAAGGCAATAGCTCAATTACTATCTGAAAGCATTCTCTAAATCGTTCCTCCAAAGCATTTGAAAGTCACTATTACCTTTTTCCTTACACGAAGAGCTCAGAGAAACTCTTGGAAATCATTTGTTCAACGCTTTACAATTTAAAAAAGTATTTCACTTGCAAAATCACATTTAATCCCTATCCAGCCCTTTGAAATGAATTAACTAGATATTGCCTTGCATCTTACCAGTGAGAAAATGGAAGGTCAGAGAAAGCTGTCACTTGTCCAAGGTTACGCAGCTTGTGAGTGGCAGTGCTGGCATTCATATCCCCTTCATAGTCTTTGCTTCTCTCTTAAACCATGTTACCTACAGTGACTGTTGGGTTGAGGGAAAAGAAGACAAATCCTAAAAAATAAGAACTCCAAATTGTCTCCTTGAGAATACACCAATTGGTGAGAAATAGTTTAAACAGTTTTAGGGTGGGCTATCCTCCAACATCACGGAAAATGACAGACTCAGATCTAAAAGTGAATTGAGATCCATTAAATGTGTTGAACGATTGGTCCTGTTTTACATCTCCATGTAGCCAAGCCAAGTGCCATATGTAATCATTCTGTTATCTTATTAAATCACTCATTTCATTGAATTTTTATTTGTTTGTTTATCCAGCAATTCATTCTACAACTACGTTCTGAAAGCTAGGCAAAGTACTGGGCACTTAGGTATGTTAGTGAACACAACGGTCATGGTTCCTGCCTTCACAGAATATAAATTCTAATAAAGATCACAGAAAATATGCAGGTAAGCAATCAAAAATCCCCAAATGCTGCATTATGATAAGTACAATGAAGCAAAGGTAGAAGACTAAGATTGACTAAGGACAGTGGGAATTCAATTTAGATACTCTATTAGTTTTGTAGAGTTGGTACAACAAATTGCCATGTTATGTGGCTTAAAATAACAGAATTCATTGTTTTAAAATTCTAGAATCTGGAAGTCCTTATTCAGGGTGTCAGCAGGGCCATGTACTCTCTAGACTATAGGGGGAGATCATTTCTTGTGCAGCCCCAAGCGTTCCTTGGTTTACTGTAGGATAACTCCAATTTCTCCATATGATCAGCCACTGCTTTGTGTCTGTCTGACCCTCTGTTATTTTTATGTAAGGACTTCCCCCTGTTGAATTAAGGCTCACCCTACTCCAGTATGACCTCATGTTAACAAATTGCATCTGCAAAGATGCTATCGCTAAGTAAAGTCACATTCACAGGTGCTGGGGTTAGGACTTGAACATTACCTTTTGGGAGGGAACACAAATCAACCTATAACAGACACTGGTTAAAGAAGACCTTTGTGAGGAGGTCTTACTAGAAATATAATAAAGAACCAGGAACCAGCTATGTGGTTCTTCTTTTTCAGAAGATCATTACAGCTTGGCAATCTGGAGCAGCTGGCCACGCCCAGAGGTGGGAGAATCTATGGATTGTTTAAATGAAACTGGAAGGAACAGAGTGAGAGTGTGGTCCATCATGAAGGG
This sequence comes from Heterohyrax brucei, assembly GCA_028571685.1. Classification (NCBI taxonomy): domain Eukaryota; kingdom Metazoa; phylum Chordata; class Mammalia; order Hyracoidea; family Procaviidae; genus Heterohyrax; species Heterohyrax brucei. Next base: position 38,767,491 of record CM053145.1, read on the forward strand.
AAAGAGACAACCAAAACTGCTCAGAGTCATGTTAACCCAGTTTAAAAGTTTGGACTTATTTTCAGTGCAATGTGTTGAAAGATTTTATACAAGTCAGTGGCACGATCTAAGACATTATCTTCCAATGCTCATTTTTGTTGCTATTTGGAGAACGGAGGGGGTAAGGATGAAACAGGAAGCCTATTAGAAGTGTATTTCAATAATTTCGTTGGGAAATGACGGTAATATGGATTAGGGGAGGCAGTGTAAAAGAAGTAAATGTACAGAGAACATACTTTGGAGGCATAGCTGACAGAATTTGCTGCTGGGTGAGATGTTGTTTTTTAGTTGCTGTCAAGTTGATTCTAACTCATGCCAACCACATATGTGCAGAGTAGAACTGTGCTGTAAGATTTTCAAGACTACGCTGCGGCACATCTGAAGCAGACCACTTCTGTCTTCTCAGGTTTCTCAGGATGGGTTTGAATGACTAATCTTTCAATGGGTAGTTGAGCATTTAACTATTTGCACCACCAAGGGACCTTGTTAGGTTGGATAGGTGGGGATCAAGAAAGGCAAGAACCAAGAGTAATTTCTAGAATTCCAGTTTAAGTAATTAGATGGGTGGCAGTGACATTTACTAAGATAAAGCCAAGGAAGCAAGAGGTTTGAATGGAGAGTTTTCCTCTGGATATGTTAAATTTGAGGTGTCAGTAAAACTTTCAGGAGAAGATGTTACGTAGATATTTGGATAAGCAAGTCCGGAGTTCAGGTGATAGGTCTGGGTTGGGGATATGTTTGACAGTTGTCGAAACATCTATGACATTTTAAATCCTCGAGAAAGAAAATGTAGCAAGTGAAAAGAGGGCACTCATGATTCATGCTGAAGGAAGTCCAGCAAGAAAGGAGGAAGATCCAGCAACATAAACTAAAAGGAGTGACTAATAGGGTGGAAAGACAATTAGAAGTTAAAGAGTCATAGAATCCACAAAGAGTTAAGTGTTTCAAGGAGGAGGTGAGGTCAATAGTGTCAAGTTCTGCTGAGAAGTCAAGATGAGGATTGATTTGGCCACCTGAAAGCCATTGATGACCTTGAGAAAAGCACTTTCAGTAGAGGAAGCAGGAATCACTTGGGAAAGGGTTGAGAAGTAAAGATAAGGCATGAGGATTAAAAAAAACAAACAAACAATACCACTCCTACCCCAACCTACCCCCCACCAAAACAGTAGGTGGCTGGTGTAAGTTCAAGGGGAGAGTACTCTTGTTTTTGATACTCCCTAAGTTGGGAAAAACTAGAATATCTTTTTTTAAACTTTTTTATTTTTTATTAATTACAGTAAAAGAATAAAATTTCTAATATCTATCAATTATCTCATCTATGATAAACCCTCAACCCCACCCCCCACCCCCCAGGTAGCCAACACAGTCATTTTCTTCTGTGGATAATTCTCTTGTTAAGTCCTTATAACAGGGGTCTCATACAAAATTTGTTTGTTTGACACTGATCAATTTCACTCAGCATGATCTCTTCCAAATGAGACTATGTTATGAAACTATGTCATTCTTTTTATCATAGCATAGTGTTCCATTGAGTATATGTATATATACTCAATATATAATATATATATGTATATAATATAATATATATATATATCCATTCATCTGTTGATGGGCATCGGGGTTGATTCCAACTTTTTGCTATTGTGGACTGTGCTGCAACAAACATTCATGTAGATGTGTCTGTTCTTGTGACAGCCTTTGTTTCTGAAGAATAAGTTCCGAGCAGTGGAATTAAAGGATCAAATGGTATATCTATCTCCAGCTTCTTAAGGAAACACCAGACTGTTTTCCAAAGAAGTTGCACCATTTTGCAATTGAACCAGCAGTGTAGGAGAGTTCCAATTTCTCCACAACCTCTCCAGCATTTGTTGCTTTGTGTTTTGGGGATTATAGCCAACCCTGTTTGAGTGAGATGGTATCTCATTGTAGTTTTGATTTGAATTTCTTTAATAGCTAATGATCACGAGCAATTTTGCATGTGTCGTTAGGCTGCCTGGATATCCTCTTTAGAGAAACTTCTGCCCATCGCCTTCGCCCATGGCTTAATTGGATTATTTACCCTTTTCTTGTTGATATTTTGTAATATCTTGTAGATTATGGAGATCAGACGTCAGTCTGACATAGAGTTGCCAAATATGTTTTCCCATTCTGTAAGTGGTCTTTTAATTCTTTTGATGAAGCCTTTGGATGAGCAAAACTGTTTGATTCTCAGTAATTCCCGTTTATCTGTTTTCCGTTGAATGTGCTTTGTTTGTCAGATTTTGAAATCTGTCCACATTGTGTATTAAATCTTCTGTTGTTGATCCTATGTCATCTTGGGTGAGCTTTATGATTTTAGATTTGATATTTAGGTCTTTTATCCAATTTGAGTTGGTTTTGGTATAAGGTGTGAGATGTAGGTCTTGTTTCCATTTTTTGCAGATGGATATACAATTTTGCCAACACTATTTGTTAAAGAGATCATTTTTACCCCAGTTTAAAATCTTGGGGAGTTTTTCAAATGTCAATTGTTTATAGGATGATGGTGGCATCTCTGGGGTCTCTACTCTGCTCCATTGGTCTATATATCTGTTGTTGTACCAGTACTAGGCTGTTTTGACAATTGTGGCAGTGTAATAGTTTCGAAAGTCAGGTAGTGAGGGATTTCCCAGTGTGTTCTTCTTCTTCAGTAGTGCTTTACTCATCTGAGGTTTCTTTCCTTTCCAGACAAAGATGATTTGTTTCTCCATCTCATTATATCATATCTTTATATAATATGAATAATTTAGAAGAGTGGAAGAACTTGACAATGCTGTCACAGTGAGGGAGAATCAAACAATCTTTGAGAAAGGGAGGGAGGCAGGACCACAGCATCTAGGAAACAGTGACCTCTAATATTTTCTTCATTGTAGTATAAGAAAAGTGTTGCTGATAGAGGTGGATCTGTAAGTTTGATAGAGAGTGCGATGTTTAAGACTGTCAACTTGGCTGGGACATGATTCTCAGTGTTTTAGTGGTTGTATAATGGTGTGGTCACTCTCATGATGGAATGTGCTGTGGTACTGGCAGGCGCGGGGCTTGTGGTAGTTTACCACCCTTTCAGCCGTCATCTCTCTGTCTCTTGCCACCTACTTCCTGCCTTCTCATCTTGCCAGGGATTTTGCTTGTGGATCCAGCAGTTACCATTCCCTTGTTTTCTGACCTCCAGTTCTTGAGACAAGCTAGCAGCTTACCTGTCGATCTTGAAATTCATCCACCTTCACAGCCAAGAGTAAGAGTTTGCTAACCTCTGTAGCTGTGTGAAGCAGGAGAAACCTCACAGTCTTGCCTGCCATCTTGGGATTCAGGGACCTTCACAGCCTGTGCACAGGAACCCTGTAGCTGTCTGAAGTTGGTATCCCAGTCCAGGACTTGGAACATTTCAGCCTCTACTATTGCATGAGCTGTTTCCTTTATATACACACATGCACATGTGCACACACGTCATGCACGTACATGCACAGGCACACTTTACTGGTTTTGCTTTTCTAGAGAACCCAGCCTGGGATTGGAAGTCAGCATGTGATAGCTTTTATTTCCTCAAAAATGATTGAGGTCACCAACTGAGGGTTGAGACAAAGGAGGAGTTTAAAGAAAGATGAGAAGATGTGCAATAACCATTTCGGGAATCCAGAGTAAGTCTACTAGATGGACATCTTAGGGTTGCCAGGCTGCAATGAATGCCTGATTGATATGTATCATCTTAAAGTTAACAAAAAGCTTGATTGTTTTGTGACTTTTCCATGAATGTTCAGCTGCTCAGGATCAGGCTTAGACAAGAAAAGCAGTGTTTGCAAGTCTAGAAGAGTTTTGAAAGACAAGTTCAATGGAGGGAAAGAAGGGCAAAGAAAGTAAGGGTATTTGTGAAGGGATTCTAATGAAAGCTACATAGGTACTGACAGAAAATAGAAATTAATGGAGTCAGAGGATTGGTGGTCCCCACAAGTCAAAGACTTGGGGCAAAGAAAGTAATTGAACAAACAAGCTGGAGCAATAGGAGGTGGGTTGAAAAATGCTATGTTTGAAATGGAAAATTGTGATGGGAAATTTGGCAATGATTATGGGTGGTGGTTGCACAACATGGTTAATATAATTGAGATCACTAAATTTCACAGCTGAAAAATGTTGAACTGGCAAATATTGTGCGATAGATATTTTTTACAACAATAATAAAAATAAGAAGCATGTGTGACTATTCCTGTGTTACATAAGCTTGTTTTTTTATAGCTAAACAATTGTTGATGGTGGTCCTTCTCATGGAACACTATAAAGCATAGATGCATTAAACTTAAAATAGCTAAATATAAAATCATTTGCAATATCAGACACCGCCTAATACTAGATTTAGGTTTTGATATGCAGAATAGCTGGTATCAAGGCTTGTAAACCCTCTTGGCACAGTGGTTAAATGCTATGACTACTATCCAAAGGGTTGCCAGTTCAAATCCAACAGACATTCCTTAGAAATTCTATGGGGCAATTCTATTCTGTCCTTTAGGGTCTCTATAAGTGAGAATTGTCTCAATAGCAGTGGGTTTGGGTTTTTGTTTGTTTGTTTGTTCTGTATCAAGGCTTAAGAGAAGGAAATTTAAAATAAAGAAAACCTTACCCAATAACTTAGTGTTTTCCCAATATTGATTAAACCAAATCCATTGCCATCAAGTCAATTCTGACTCAAGGCAACTCCAAGTGTTACAGAGTAGAAGTGCTCCATAAAGTTTTCTTGACTGTAATCTTTACAAAAGCAGATCTCCAGGCCTTTCTTCCACAGTGCCACTAACCAAACCCGTTGCTCTGGAGTCAATTTCACCTTATAGCAACCCTATAGGACAGAGTAAACCTAACCCATAGGGTTTCCAAGGCTGTAACTGTGACAAAAATAGAGTGTCACCTCTTTGTTTAGCAGACCTCTCAGTTAGTAGCAGAGCACTTAGCCACTGTACCACCAAGTCTCCTTAAGGGGCCACTGCATGGGTTCCAACTGCTAATTTTTAGTTTAGTAGTCAGGCATAAACTGTTTTCACCACTGAGGGACCTATTAGGAAAAGACATCTATCCCTATTGCTTGTTTAGAGCTTGGGAGTGTTGTATCACTGATGCCCACCCACTTGGATCTCCAAGGCCTTGAGAGGAAGAGGAGGGGACCCTGGCAAAGGAAAGGGGAGGACTGAGGAGCGCCACCCCAAGGACTTACTAATAAAGGAAGATACAGATTCTTCCTTTTGGTGCTCTGAAAAGGGATTCTAAAACACATTAGGCCAGCTGCATTTTTATTTCTGTATAGACCAAGGCATAGCTCAAGACAACATCATGCAGTTGCCTGAGTCTTCATTTTTGTTGGTTTTATTATCCAACTTCTTTCTTTCTGTTAAAGAGTGATTTAAAAAATCCCTTAACATGAGAAACATCTGCATCCATGCCTCAGAAGCAGTGAGGAAATGGGAAGTCAGAAGATCTCATCTTCCGCAGCAGATAATCTCAGAGAGTGCTGGAGAATGAGTTCTGTGGGCTAACTTCAATCGTTTACAACCTGTCTGTTCTCCGTGGTCCACTGAAGTAGCTTATCTGAGCCAAACACTCCACAACATGAAACAATTAGAAAAGAAAAGAGGCCTACTTATTGCATACGTAGACAAAGGAAAAGGATAGAAAAGGCACCAGTGGCCCATTCCTAGTCGTATATTCTAGGCCACTGGGTAAAAGACTCCCACAGATCTGGGTTTAAAACAGATTTATGTATGATGTTGATGAGGGCCAGAGGAGAAGTGCTGAATCCTGGCAGGTAAAATCTAACTCCAATTGCAGCCACCCAGGACATAACCATGGCTCAGATCTTTTATACGCCCTTTCCTCAAACCCCAACTATAATTTTACTTCTGGGGATGTCTAGCAAATCAAAAAACACTCTGCTTCTGGGTCATATGAACCATAAAAAATTGTTTTTGAGCTCATGATACCCTTGGAGCCACTATTTGAAGCTTGGACAATGACGTGGCCTTGACTTGGATCTTTTCCTAAGGGACAAAATATTGAGGAATCTCATACACAGGGTGCACAGAGAGAAACTTCTTCACCTTGTTTCTCTTAACCCCCAAGATAAGACATTCAGAAAAATGGTTATAATTCTAAATAAAAAAATAAATCCTTTTTTCAGAGAAAGAAACACCCAAGAGGTAAAGTAGGTTGTGACAGCTTCAGAAAGGAAGAAACAGCCACTTAAATCCCACAGTCTACCAGGAGGAAGGGAAACCAATTTGAAATGGAATTTCACCCAAGGTTTCTTCATGCTTTTCTGACAGCAGTCATGATGATAATTCTTGGAATGTGTGTATCTGAGACTTGGATCAACCAAAAAAGCCATTGCCACTGCTGTTAAGTCGACTCCAACTTATAGCAACCCCATAGGTCAGAATAGAACTGTCCCATACAGTTTCCAAGCTTGGCGGATTTGAACTACTGACTTTTGGTTAGCAGGGGTAGCACTTAACTACCATAGCACCAGGGTTGGATAACCAGCAGGTAGCAAATCTGAAAAATAATGTCTTTTTTTTCAACCACCATAAGAAAATGCTATTACCATAATGTTAGAGCATTGTCTAAAATGTTCTTTCAGAGAGCATGGTAAGCTGAATGTCTAAAACTTGAAGTGGTGGGAAAAGCTTAGAAGGTGATAAGAACTGGGAGAAACAGGAGGGAACTCTTTGTCCTCCAGTCAGTTCAGCAGTTACTGCCACCACCACTTAGGGAGTAAAAGAGGACCGCCCTCTCCTTTTGACCCCTGGCTTCTTGGCCCAAACTTGATCACAGCTCTGCCACCACACTGGGTGTAATACAGTCACCATTAATGTTGTGACTGATTTTCCTAGAATACTACAGCCAAGTTTTGGTAACATGGGTTTATATATATTCACTTCACTTCCTGCTCCAGCCACCAGTGGCTCAGATTTTAAAGCAGCATTAAGATTCATACACACTTTGGGAATATAAGCTGATACAGCCATTTTCAAAGGGTAGATTGAATGTATGTATTAAAAAAAAATACAAAGAAAGAAACCTCCAAGTGAGAGCATTCACTTGGAACCAGCCATTCCTATTATAGAATTTACCCTAGGGAAGTAATTAGGTATATGTCAAAGGTTTCCCAGCAAGGGATGTTCATCTTAGCACTGCTTATAATCAAGAAAACTTAGAAATAGACTAAATTTCAGCAATAGAGAGTTGATCAAATAAATTGTGACTTATTCAAAAGATGCAATATTAGGCAAGCACTAAAATGATGCTATAGAAAAATGTTTATTAACATAGAAATTGATTCACAATGGATCCTAAATGAAAAAAGCAGATCCCTAAGTATTATCCACAAAATAGTACTATTTTGGTAATGTATACATTTATGACTAGAAAAAGATAAACACTAAAATACTAACAGGATTATTGTTGGATGGTTGGATGGTGAGATTACAAACAGTTATGCTTTCTGTTTCCTACTTTGCACGTTCAGATTTTTCCATAGTGAAAAAGTATTGCTTTAGTAATAAGGAAAAGGTATTATCTTATGAAATGTTTCTTCAAAAGAATGTAAAAATGCACTTTCTAAAGCAAGTCACCTCTCTTCTTCATAATATTCTCATTTTTTCCTGGACAGAATTAACCTCCACAACCAGTTTCTTCAGAGCACTGGTGGTGAGTGGTTAGGACCTCAGGCTGCTAACCAAAAGATCAGCAGTTTGAATCCATCATGCTTGAAAACCATACAGGGCAGCTTACTCTGTCCCAAAAGGTCACTATGAGTTGAAACTGGCTTGATGGCAACAGGTTTGGTTTTTTTAATTTTTGTTATTATTATTATTTTTACCAGTTTACTCAACTCCTGGAGAGCCCTTTGAGAGAGTAGAAGTGCCCCATAGGATTTTGTAGACTGTAATCTTTATGGAAGCAGATTGACAGATCTTTTCAGTATGGAGCCTCTGGGCAGGTCTGAGCCACCATCCCCTCTGTTAACGGCCAACTGCTTAACCATCTGCACCACTAGGGCTGGACTTGACAACACTGAACAACAATGGTAACAACAACACTAGTTTCTTGGAGAAATTTTCAGTGATGTTCTTGGGCATATACAGGCAAATGCAAAAAAATAAAAATAAAAACTGCATTAAATCTTGACCCAAGGAGGCAGGAAATAGTGGCTGCTAAGGAAGGAATGTGTCTCCAGTTATTTTTAATGACCTCTGAAAAGCAGGGATGGGAGTAAGGTGAGGCACTTGGCTCAGGTGCCAACTGATGGTAAATAATATGTTAATGTGGTATTTTAAAAACCTAAATAAATACAAGAAATCCATGAAGAGAAAAATAAAGACAGGACTGATACTCTTTACTAGTGTTTTTCCTTTTGCCAAAGGCTCCAATACGTCTCCTCATGGCACAGCTGGGGACAAGAACACAAGAGATAACAGGAAAGAATGTTGGGGAGAAAGTGAGAGAAGGACCCGACCCACACTTGAGTCTTCTTCACTCTCTATCAGGTGCTGTAGTTGATTACAAGATACAACACTTCTATAACATAGTTCCCTCTTGCTCCATCTTTTATTCTGCAGGTATATAGTATAAGGTACTTAGTTGGTGGTTTTTGAAGAGGAATTGTACACATGTAGCCCAGTCCCTCCTCCCTTCTCTCTCTTCCTTGTTGATCCATTCCTTTCTTCCCTAAGTTTTCAGGAGCTGGTCCCAAATCAACCACTTCACTGTATCCAAGAGTCACCACTCTCTGTCTAGAGGGAGAAGTCTTTGGGTGGTGCACATGATTAACACACTCAGAAGCTAACTGAAATGTTAGAAGTTTGAGACCACGCAGAGGCACCCTAGTAAAAAGGTCTGGCAATCTAGTTCAAAAAAAAGAAAATCCACTATTGGAAATTCTACGGAGCATATTTCTACTGTGATGGAGCATAGTTCTACTGTTACACACCCAAGATCACCAAGTGTTGGGGTCAACTCAATGGCAACTGTTTTGTTGTTGTTTGTTTTGTTTTATTTTTTATGTAGAGGAAAGGTGAGGCAGAGTATCTCTTTCCAGACTTTGGAATTAGGATCCAAAAGAGTTAATCTGGTCCACATGGAATTAAAACAGAGGGAGCTCAAATTCTATCCACGCATCTAGCTAGGTCTCTCATGGTGAATCCAAGAATTGGGAGATGGCTACTTTCCAGTCATTATTGGGGAGTACATGATGCCAAAAAAGGACTGCCAAAAGAGCGAACAAATTGGTCTTGGAAGAAGTACAGCCAGAATGCTCCTTAGAAGTAAGGATGGAAAGATTACATCTTAATATATCCCAAAGAAATAATGGCCACCACTCAAACAGATACATGCATGCCAATGTTTATTGTAGCTGCCTCCACAATAGCAAAAAGTTGGAAGCAACCTAGGTAACCATCAATAGACGAGTCGTTAAACAAACTATGGTATATTCATACAGTAGAATAGTACATAATGATAAGAAACAACAATGGCTTAGAGAAATGCTTGTCATTGTGGGACGATCTAGAGGAAATTTTGCTAAACAAAATTAGCGAGATACAAAAGACAAATTTTGTATGAGACCATTACTATAAGGACGCAACAAATCTTTTAAGTACAGACAAAAAATCAATATTTGACAGTTATGAGGAGAGAGATTCTTTACAAACTGATAGCAGCTAGGATTAGAGTTGGGTGTAGGACATGTCAGCACACACTAAAAGCGCAGTACCCACAACTACTCAACTTGAAAATCAAATTGTCCTGTTAATGTGGACCACGTCTTTGGGAGGACAGAGACAGAGTCTAGGGTCCGGGGACCACACTCTCAGGGGATATCTAGACTAATTGGCACACCCAGGGTTTTTCTCTCTCCCTCTCTTATGATATTGCTTCACATACCACCTGGGTGTGATGCATCTGAGGTCTTAAAAGCTAGAAAGCTGCCATCTAAACAGTACCAAGTGGTCCCAATCCATTTGGACTGGAGGTAAATGATGGACATCAAGGACGGGAGGAAAATATGAGCCCACCAGATGTAAGGGGCCATATGAGCAATAGTCTGCTTCAGCATGGGACCGGAAGAGCTAGATGGTGCCTGGACACCACCAATGGCAGCCCGGATGAGATACATGAAATGGAGCCCTGGACACAGAAGGTGATGGAGTAGAGGACAGAACTAGAACTCTACCAAAAGATCACAGATGACTGTCCTTCTGAACAGAGGGCCTCCTGGAAGCATGGCCCCCCCGGCCTCTCTAATCCCAAACTGCTTCCAGTACCAGGTCCAGCTCCCTAGACAAAGACTGACTTGGACCACACAAAACAAAAAAAAAATGACACTGAAGGTGAACAAACATTTAAACATGTACGTGGGGTTGTCTGAGAGGCTCTTTGCTGGAACCAAGATGACTGAGTGAGAAGGGCCAGACCTTGGTTGAAAGGTCACGGAAAGTTCTGAACAAAAGGGGAAAAATCATACTGTCATGTGCGGTGGGGACCGCTAGAATGGAATAGTAGTAAAAGTTCTCGGTGTTACATGGCAACATGATGTAGACTGTAAAATTGTCCTTAATTCACAATAAAAAATATTTTTTAAAAAATGCTACATCTTACACAATTTGGACATGTTGTCAGGAGGGATCAATCCCTGAAAAAGGACATTGTGCTTGGTAAATTACAAGGTCAGCAGAAAAGAGGAATACCCTCCATGAGGTGGACTGACACAGTGGCTGCAACAATGGGCACACTTGTGGGGTTGCCACAGAATGAGGTAGTATTTCGTTTCGAGGTACATAAGGGTCACCTTGAGTCAAAAGCGACTCAATGGCAATTGAAAACAGCAACAAATGGGGGCGGGCGGCAGCGGCACATAGCAAGTAGAGCTCATGAGCAACAAGGCAGATGCAAAGACAAGACACAAGAGATAGTGATACGGTTCTTAGCACTTTCCGGGTCCCGATTCCAGGCCCTTCAAGAGGCTCACCTGTGTTCCTGCCCTATGAGGTGCTCCTATCTGTTCATAACCAGTGGGTGAGTCAGTCCTGATTTGTGGTAACCCCATGTCAGTCAGAGTAGAAGTGCACTCAATGAAGTGTTCAGCAGCTGATTTTTCACAACTAGATCACCAGACCTTTCTCTCAACATGCCAACCTTTCAGCTGGCAGCTGAGCATTAATCATTTATGCCATCCAGAAGCTATGTATTATAATACCAAAAAAAAAAAAAAATTATTGCCATAAAGTTGATTTCCAATGAATAAAGTGCTGACATTTCGGTTAGCAGCTGTAGCACCTAACCACCATGCCACCAGGGTTTCCTGTGTCGTAATGAACGTTTCCTATTTCAAGCTTATGCTATCTGAAGTTAATGCTACTTGGCTGTGTCTGAGGAGTTGTGACTAATACAATCACTAGTGTTAATATCATCATATTATTCACATCCATAGCCACATCATGGCCAAGACCCTGTGTGCTTACCTGTCTGCCAAATTGCTCTCCCGTGCTCTGCCATCTGACACCCATGGAGTTTTTAATCCTCTGGATGGCATGTCTTTTCCTCCTTTCAAGTGTAAGTCCACACCATATGAATTAAATGGAACCCTAGTGGTGCAGCAGTTAAGATCTTCACTGCTAACCAAAAGGTCAGTGGTTCGAATCTACCAGCTATTCCTTGGAAACCAGATGGGGCAGTTCTATTGTATTTTACATGGTTGCAAAGAGTCTGAATTACTTGTCAGCAGTGGAGTAATTAAATAGTAATGTTTTCTATCATTTGCTTCCAAGGTGTATTAGCCAGTGCAAGCAACATTAGCTGCTATAATAACCAACCCAATATCTCAGGGGCTTAAAATAATAGGATTTTATTGTGGACATTCCTACTTAGGTACCTATCTAGTTGGCTCTTATTCAGTGATCCAGACATCTGTGCTTCTTTTGATGTGTGACTCTTCCACCTTCTAGGGCTCTATAGCTCTTTATTTCCTGTCACAGTGTTAGGGCTAGGGGTTGAGACTATAGAGAATCACATTGAATGTTTTATGGCTGGAGAGGTCTAAAAAAAAGAAAAATGTGTTGCTGTCCAGGCAATTACCAACACCTAGCAATCCTATAGGACAGAGTAGACCTGCCCCACACAGTTTCCAAGGAATGTCTGGTAGATTCAAACTGTTGATCATTTTGGTTAGCAGCCGTAGCTCTTAACTACCATGCCACCAGGGTTTCTGAGGCAGGTCTACAAATAGCAATTTAATTTAGACTTGAAAGGAGAGAACCCTCTTTTTTTTTGCTACAGAGGAAGGCATAGTATCCACCTCTAGGACAAATCATACTTCCAATTCTAATACCCTGAGAATGTCATAGAACCTCTTTTTTCCCCATCCTGTAAAATTAGCAGTTACACATCAGTTGTCCAAACCATGTTCTTTGGAGTGCTATGCTTCAAAAAGTTGCCCTAGTAAAAACAGTCTTTTTAACAAATGGTGTTGGCAAAATTGGATATCCATCTGAAAAAAACTGAAACAGGATCCATATCCACACCTTACACAAAAACTAACTCAAAATGGATTAAAGACCTAAATACCAAACTTTAAAAGATAAAGATCATGCAACAAAAACTAGTGCCAACAATGCCAGCCAAGTGCCATCGAGTCAGATCTGACAATAGAAGTTCTAATACATGGCTTAGGCAGACTTCAAAATCTAACAAAGTACAGACAACAGAAGAGAAAATAGATAAATGGGCACTACTAAGAATCAAACACTTTTGCTCATCCAAAGGCTTTATCAAGAGAGTTAAAAGACTACCTACAGAATGGGGAAAACATTGGCAACTATATGTTGAACTGACATCTGATTTCTATAATCTACAAGGTACTGCAAAATAGCAACAAGAAAAAGGTAAGTAACTCAATTAAGCAATGGGCAAAGGAGATGATCAGAGACTTCACCAAAGAAGATATTCAAGCAACCAAAAGACTCATGAGAAAATGCTCACAGTCATTAACTACTGGAGAAATCTAAATCAAAACGATGATGAGATACCATTTTTTCCCAGTAAAGTTGGCCATAGTCCAAAAAACACATGCTGTAGAGGTTGTAGAGAAATCAGAACTCTCCTACACTGCTGGTGAGACTGCAAAATGGTACAACCTCTTTGGAAAGCAGTTCAGTGTTCCTTAAAATCCTAGAAATGGAAATACCGTTTGATCCACTAATCCCACTGCTTGGATTATATCCTACAGAAACAAAGGCAGTCACATGAACAGATACATGCACATAAATGTTTATTGCAGCACTGTCCACAATAGCAAAAAGATGGAATCAACCTAGGTGTCCATCAACAGAAGAATGGATAAACAAACCATGGTACGTACACTCAGCAGAACATTATGCAATGTTAAAGAACAATGATGACTTTGGGAAGCATCTTATAACCTGGTTTCAACTAGAAGACATTATGCTGAGTGAAATCAGTCAGCAGCAAAGGGACAAGTATTGTATGAAACCTCTGCTATAAGGAATGAAAAATAGGCTCATGTACAGAAGAAAAGACTGACAGCTACAAGGTGGGAGGGAGAGGGTTGGTCATAGATTAGTCAACAGTAATTTGGTTAGGTGAAAGCAGTGACAGCATGCAGTAGAGAGCAAATCAACATAACTGGACTACACCATAAACTGAAATGTTTTCTGAAGTCACCCCAATATTTCCAAGAATAGAGTAGCAGGGATGGGAGTCTGGGGACCATGTTTTCAGGACACATCAATGTCAATTGGCATAACTAATCCTTTGCTAAGAGAGTCTTCTGCACCCCATGTAGCTGAGTGGCACCTGAGGTCTTAAAAGCTAGCAAGCTGGGGGGCAGAGTCCAGATGTCAGACTAAGCCCACGTCTCCTTATATCCCTCTGGAAACCAAGACCTGAATGGACAGTCAAACAGAGCCTTCTGATCACCTAATCAGCCTCAGGACATGGCACAGAGCTGTTAATTGGGACTTCATACCACTCAGTGAAAAACCTCCTCTCTTTCGCTGACTCCTGCTCCTGGCTAGCCCCGGCTCTCACGGACGGAAGGTAAATGCACCAGTTTGACTTTTTTTGTCCTCTGTCTCGGCTGGCAGGAGGAGCTGGGTCTTGCCTGGCGGCTAGAATCAGACACGCTGCTGGGGGGATAGGCAGGCGAAATTCCCATATCCTGAGAGCCAGGCTCGGGACTCTGTTAATCTAGCGACTTTGAGCCTTTCGTATCAGAGCTGCCTCAGTGGAGTTTGTGCGAAGCCCCGCGGTCAGGGTGCGGGACGCCATGTTGGTAACGAGATTTTAGCGGGACCTTGTTCTTAGCCTGGGAGCCAGCGCCTGCAAATGGGACAGCGCTTCTCCATCAGAAAAGTAGTGATTTTGCACAGTGCTGCCTACGTTGGGGGCCCTGCAACAGAAGCAGAGGAATCACTGTCTCTCGGCACCTTTGGCCTCTCTGTCTGCTGCCTGTGTGGAGGATGCCATCTTGGGTGCGGTGGCTGCAGCTGGCCCTAATTCTTAGCTTGGGAGCCAGAGCCTGCCCACAGGAGAGCGCTTTTCTATCACAAAACCAGTACTCATCGCAGTGTTGGCTAAGGCTAGGGCCTGTCAGCAGAGGCCAACAGGGCAGTAGCATTGTTGTATTCTGAACTAGTTTGTTATCATCTGGGGTTGGATACAGTGGTGCTTACTTTGTCAGATGAGAAGAGGGACCTCTACCCCTGAAAACCTAACTGACTTGTGAAGTGGTCAGATACCTTTTGCTTTACATTTGAAGACAGCCTAGAGAAACATTTCCAATCCATCCTCACAGTACCTCTTCCAGCCTCTATAGACTCACATGGGACCCAAAAAGCAACAGACAATTGTGGCATACAAGCAATCACTCATGGCTTCAGAAGGATCCCAAACAAAGCAACCAAGGAGTTTTCCAGATGAAGAAACTTTTATGAAAGTATCAGGAAGTGAATAAAAATTGATTATATACAGAGCCCTTCTAGACCTTATACAAAATGCAGCAGAACAAAATGAAAAATTAAGCAAGTTGTTCGATCTGATGGAACACCAGTACTCTGAAATCCAACAGATCAAGAAGAAAATCAAAGACATAGAAACTTCCATGCAAACCCAAGAAAACAGAATGGAACAAATGGAAAAAAGAATTTCTGACTTGGAAGACAGAGCTACTGATGCCACTGTTTATGAGCAGAAATCAGAAAAAAAAAAAACATTAAGAAGCATGTGGGAATCTATTAAGAGGAACAATCTTCGATTAATTGGGGTCCCTGAACAGGGTGAGACACCTGAGAACACAGAGAGTATTGTTGCTGAGCTGCTTAAAGAAAACTTCCCAGAAATCATGAAGGAAGAGAATGTAGACATCTCAGATGCATATCGTACGCCACCCAATATAGATTTCAAAAGAAAGACTCCAAGACATATTATAATCAAGCTTAACAAAATGAAACATAAGCAGCAACTCTTAAAGGCAGCAAGACTCAAGGCAAAGCTAACATTTAGAGGGAAACCCTGTAGGCTCTCGTCAGATTTCTCAGCAGAAACCATGCTGGCACGGAGGCAGTGGCATGACACATTCAAAGTCTTGAAGGAGAAGAACTTCCAACCAAGAATTCTATATCCTGCAAAACTATCTTTCAAATACGAAAATGAAATAAAGACATTCCCAGATAAACAGAAACTCAGAGACTTTGTAAAAAACAAACCCAAACTACAAGAAATACTGAAAGAAGTTCTTGGCTCTGGCTTAGAAGAACAAAACCACTAGCTTTATATTTTAGAACGACACACTACTCAATACTCTACTCATTTAGGGAAGGCTCCGAAGTAAATCACAGCTTTGATTTGGAAAGAAGCAATCTAGTGATCATCATGAAAACTATGGTGTCATCATAATAAAAAGAGGGATGTACTACAGTCGTTATAGTCCTTCCAGATGGAGAGGAAGATGACAAGACTGGTAGTAATTAAAATTGGGTTTATAAATAGTTTATTAAGGGGGTTCATAGGGGCAGCTGTAAAGCACAACAAAGATGGATTATACCATTTCAAGAAATTTAACACACGAGTCTCAACAACTATAAAACCAGCTCTGAAAAAGATGAAAAATCAACTCACAAAAAAGAGTGTCCCAGAACAGACTAATAAGAACAACAGAGAAAACATCAACATAAAAATAAACATATCACAATGGCAGCAGTGAACACATACCTATCAATAATTACATTGAATGTGAATGGACTCAATGCTCCAGTAAAGAGACACCGAGTGTCATCTTGGATCAAAAGACACAACCCATCCATATGTTGTCTACAAGAAACTCACTTGAGACCTAAAGACAGGAACAAACTGAAAATTAAAGGATGGAAGAATATATTTCAAGCTAACAATGAACAAAGAAGAGCAGGGGTGGCAATTCTAATCTCAGACAAAATCAATTTTAATGTCAAATCCACCATCATGGACAAAGATGGACACTATTTATTGCTGAAAGGTTCAGTACACAAGCAAGACTTAACTATATTAAATATTTATGCACCTAATGTCAGAGTACCCAAATATGTCGAAGAAACACTGACTACGCTCAAAAGAGAGTTAGATGACTCCACAATAATTGTGGGAGACTTTAACACTCCACTCTCATTACTAGACAGATCATTTAGAAAAAAGCTCAGTAAGGATACAGAAGACCTCATTGACACAATTAACCAACTAAACCTCATTGATATATACAGAACTTTCCACCCATCAGCAGACAACTACACCTTCTTCTGCAGCGCACATGGAACATTCTCCAGAATTGACCATGTGATAGGCCATAATGCAATGCTCAACAAAATCCATACCATTCAATTACTGCAAAGCATCTTCTCAGATCATAAAGCCATAAAAGTTGAAATCAATAGCAGAAAAAACAGAGATAGAAAGTGGAACTCTTGGAAACTGAACAACATCTTGCTCAAAAAAACATGGGTTATAGAGGAAATCAAGGATGAATTAAAGAAATTCATGGATTCCAATGAGAATGAAAACACTTCCTACCAGAACCTATGGGATACAGGCAAAGCAGTGCTCAGAGGTCTGTTTATCTCCATAAATGCACACATCTGGAAGGAAGAAAGAAACCAAATCAAGGAACTAACTCTACAGCTTGAACAAGTAGAAAGAGAACAACAGAGGAACCCCTCGGGCACCGGAAGAAATGAGATCATGAAGATTAGAGCAGAGCTAAATGAATTAGAGAATAGAAAAACAATTGAAAAAATTGAAAAGACCAAAAGCTGGTTTTTTGAAAAGATCAACAAAATTGATAAACCACTGGCTAAACTTACTAAAGAAAAGCAGAAAAGGAAACAAATAACCCAAATTAGAAATGAGAGGGGAGTTGTCACCACAGATGCAACAGAAATCAAAAATATCATAACAGAATACTATGAAAGACTGTACTCTAACAAATTTGAAAACCTAGGGGAAATGGACCAATTCCTTGACTCATACCACCTACCCAAATTATCACAACGTGAAGCAGAACAACTTAATAAACCCATCACAAAGGAAGAGATTGAAAAGGTCATCAAAACACTGCCAACCAAAAAAAAGTCTGGGCCCAGATGGCTTCACGGCAGAATTCTACCAAGCATTTAGAGAAGAGTTATCCCCAATACTATTGAGACTATTTCACAGTGTAGAAAGGGATGGAGTACTACCAAACTCATTCTATGAAGCTAGCATAACCCTGATACCTAAGCCAGGGAAAGATCCAACAAAGACAGAGAACTACAGACCGATATCACTCATGAACCTAGATGCAAAAATCTTCAACAAAATTCTTGCCAACAGAATACAACAACATATCAAGAAAATAATCCATCGTGACCAAGTGGGATTCATACCAGGGATGCAAGGCTGGTTCAACATCAGGAAAACAATTAATGTGATTAACCACATAAATAACACAAAAGACAAAGATCACCTGATTTTGTCCATTGATGCCGAAAAGGCATTTGATAAAGTCCAACACCCATTCATGCTAAAAACTCTTAGCAAAATGGGCATAGACGGCAAATTCCTCAACACAATAAGGGCCATTTATACAAAGCCAATTGCCCACATCATCCTGAATGGAAAGAGACTGAAAGATTTTCCCCTGAGATCAGAAACGAGACAAGGATGCCCACTGTCACCTCTCCTATTCAACATTGTGCTAGAAGTTCTAGCCAGAGTAATTTGACAAGACGAAGAAATAAAGGGCATCTGCATCGGTGAAGAGGAAGTTAAAATATCCCTGTTTGCTGATGATATGATTGTATATGCAGAGAACCCCAAGAAATCTATAAGTAAGCTACTCAAACTGATAGAAGAGTTCAGCAAAGTCTTAGGATACAAGATAAACATACGTAAATCAGTAGGTTTCCTTTATACCATCAACGAGACTGTTAAGGAGGAAATTATTAAGTCAATACCATTTACGATAGCTCCTAAGAAGATAAAGTACCTAGGAATTAATCTAACCAGAGAAACAGCAGACCTTTACAAAGAGAACTACAAGCCCTTACTACAAGAAACTAAAAGAGACTTAGATAAATGGAAAAACCTACCCTGCTCATGGATAGGAAGACTTAACATTGTGAAAATGTCTATTTTACCCAAAGCAATTTATTTATATAATGCAATCCCAATACAAGTTCCAGCATCATTTTTTAATGAGATGGAGAAACAAATCACCAATTTTGTTTGGAAAGGGAAGAAGCCCCGGATAAGTAAGGTACTACTAAAGAAGAAGAACACACTGGGAGGCCTCTCATTACCCAACCTTAGAACATACTACACTGCCACAGTGGTCAAAACAGCCTGGTACTGGTACAAGAACAGACAGATCAATCAATGGAACAGAATTGAGACCCCAGAGATGACACCATCTGCCTATGAACAGTTGATATTCGACAAAGGCCCTAAGACATTAAACTGGGGTAAAAACAGTATCTTCAACAAATGGTGCTGGCAAAATTGGTTATCCATCTGCAGTAAACTGAATCAAGATCCGTATCTTACACCTTATACAAAAACCAACTCCAAATGGATAAAAGACCTAAATATCAAACCTAAAACAATAAAGCTCATCCAAGAAAAGGTAGGAACAACAATGGAAGTTTTAATACACAATGAGGAAAGACTCCAAAATCTGTCAAAGAAACCTCAATCAACAGAAGAGAAAATAGATAAATGGGAACTATTAAGAATCAAACACTTTTGCTCATCCAAAGTCTTTATTAATAGAATTAAAAGAACACCCACAGAATGGGAAAAAATATTTGGCAACTCTATGTCAGACTGACACCTGATCTCCATAATCTATAAGATACTACAAAATATCAAGAAGAAGAAGATAAACCATCCAATTAAGCGATGGGCAAAGGAGATGGACAGACACTTCACTAAAGAGGAGATCCAGGCCGCCAAAAACCACATGCGGACAGGTTCACGATCTTTAGTTATTAAAGAAATTCAAATCAAGACAACTATGAGATACCATCTCACCCCAACAAGATTGGCCATGATCCAGAAAACACAAAACAACAAATGCTAGAGAGGCTGTGGAGAAAGTGGAAACCTCCTACACTGTTGGTGGGGTTGCAAAATGGTCCAGCCTCTTTGGAAGGCAATCTGGTGCTTCCTTAAAAAAATGGATATTGATATACCATTTGACCCAGTAATTCCACTACTTGGAATATATCCTACAGATTCAAGGCCTTTCACACCAACGGACACATGCACCAGAATGTTTATGGCAGCACAGTCCACGATAGCAAAACGATGGAATCAACCCAGATGCCCAACAATAGAAGAATGGATAGGTAAACTGTGGTACATATACTCAATGGAGCACTACGCAATGATAAAGAATAAAGATGATTCCAGGAAACATCTCCTAACCTTGTTTCAACTGGAAGACATTATGCTGAGTGAAAGTAGTCAGCGACAAAAGGACAAATACTGTATGAGACCTCTACGATAAGATCTCAAAAACAGACTTGTGTATAGAAGAAAAGACTCTTTGACAGCTGCAAGGGAGGGGAGGGAGGGAGGGTGACGGGGGGAAGGTTTAGTTTAGATAGTTACTAGAAATCTAGTTGGGAGAAAGCGGTGACAGCACACATTAGGAACAAGAATAACATTAAGTGGACTTCAGCATAACTTGAGTACTCCTTCCATCTTAACTCAATACTGCGAGGATAGAGTAGCTGGGCGGGGGACCAGGCTCTGAGGCGAATTCCAGGCCAATTGGCACAACTAGCATTTTGCTAAGAGAGCTCTCTGCACCCCACATTGGTGAGTGGCGTCTGGGGTCTTAAAAGCTGCCAAGCTGCCATCCGAGGACACAGCAAATGGTCCCAACTCAACAGGAATGGATGCTCACCGAGGACCAAAATGGCATGCGGTAAAGACAACCGAGAAGATGGAGAGACCCACAAGAGTGGGTGCCTACATCAACTTGGGACCGGAAGAACCGGATGGTACCCGGCCACCACCAGTGATAGCCATGATGGAGCTCACAGGGAGGAGTTTCACTGGCAACACAAGAATAAAGAGGTGTATCATGAGATCTCCACTAAAACACCTCAATTGATGGTCCAGCGGTTTTGGGGTTCCTCTGAGAGTATGGCCCCCTGCCCTGATGCTGCCCTTTCCCATAAATTATAACAAAGGTCCACTCTTTGGACAGGAATGGATTGGACTTGGCAAGGCAGAGTGACCATATATTGGAAGCACTTTATGGTTCTATACATCTATAGGATATCATCTTGCTGACCTCTGGCTGGAGGAAGGGGAGTGGACGTACAGGAGGGGAAAGGAGACTGTTGGGAGGATGAGACATGTATGGAGCAGAGAGGAATAGTGTGCTGTCACCAGATAGGGAGAGCAGTGGAAGCTGCATATAGGGGGGCATGTAAATTTATATGTGAATGTAATTTTCATTCAGTTATGTTAAATAAAAATTTTTTAAAAAGCTAGCAAGCTGCCATCTGACATACACCAAATGGTCCCAACTCACCTGGAACAGGTGATAAACAAGAACAACAAAGACAAGAAGAAAAAGGAGCCCAGGAGACAGAAGGACCTACATGAATGGGAGACTGTATCAACATGAGACCAGAGGAACCAGACGGTGCCCAACCACCATCAAAGGCAGCCATGATGGGGGACACAAGAGTTCCTGAGGCAACATGAGAAAAAGAGGGGTGCAGCTCAAGAATTCTACTAAAAGACCAAAACTGATGGTCCAGGAGCCTGAAGGGTCCCCTAGGAACATGGTCCCTAGACTTTCTTCTGGCTCTGACCAGAAGCCAGTACTGAGGTCAAGTCTTCAGCCAAGAATGGACTGGACTTGGAGATACAGTATTACCACATGGTGTGTGTACTTTATGGTTCTATATAGTTATAGTAGGCTGTCCTACTGGTTTCTAAACAGGAAAAAAGAGAGTAGGGAGGAGGGGACAAGTGGTCTTTAAGAAGATGGTAGAAATACAGAATGAAAAAGAGGAATGTGCTGTCACTGGGCAAGAAGAGCAGATGGAGCTGCAGATAGCCAGGCATGTAAAATTGATTTGGATTGTATACTTCCACTTAATCACAATTAAAAACATTTTTTAAAAAGAGGTTCTCTGAAGGCAGTGATGCGCTGGAGCTAGAGCTGGTACTGGCTCCTGAAGCCAATTGCTAATTGGGGGAATTTTTGCTGGCCTGATGTTTAATGAGGAAGCCCTTGTGGTGTAGTGGTTGGAAGCCCTTGTGGTGTAGTGGTTAAGTACTATGGCTGCTAACCAAAAAGTCCGCAGTTAAAATCCACCAGGCACTCCTTCGAAATACTATGGGGTAGTTCTACTCTGTCCTACAGGATTACTATGAGTTAGAATTGATTCAATGGCAGTATGTTAGGTTTGGTTTGGTTGTGGAGTTAAATGAAACCATAGTTAAACATTAAATTACAACCATATAAGCTTATAATTAAATAAGTCATACTCAAAAACAAAAGGTAAATAATTCTAAAAAATTCATCACTTCATTGTTTCATTTTCTTTTCATCTGTGCTTTTCAAGTTGCTTACATCAGTTGTACATTTATAGTGAAAATATGACATACATATGAGCTATTACTCTTCCCAGCTCCGTGTTCACTGATGGTCTCACTGCTAGCTTGAAATTGGTGGAGCTATGTACAACCCAGAAATCTGAAAGTGCTACAAATCAGAGATCCTCCACCGTAGAGCTGGTTGTTAAACATTTACTAGTACGTCACTTCCTGAAGCCATAGAAGGTACAGAGCGGGGAGAGAGGGGAAAGCTGTGAAATGCCCCAAGACCCTGCCCCGTCCTGCCCACTTCAATCAGAGCTAGTGTTCTTTTGTTATATATATTGAGCATCCAAGTAAGCTTCTGTTTGATGAAGACTTCTATGCATTAAAAAAAAAAAACTGTTAAAACTAGACTACAAGGTTTATAAGTTCCTCTTTGGCCCCTTCATTCTTCCCTTTATGCATTCTTTTAACTTTACAGATACTAAAATTTTAAAATATAGACAAGGGAACAGCTTATTTGAAATTAATTATGATATTTATTAGTCAGGAGGCCCTGGGTGGTACAGTTAACACCCTCAGCTGCTAACCAAAAGGTTAGAGGTTCAAATTCACCTAGGATGACTTCAGAAAAAGGGTCCAGTGATCAGCCATTGAAAACAATATGGAACACAATTCTACTCTGAAACACACGATGTTGTCGTGAATCGGAACTGACACTACAACTTTATACTATCAATGTTCTGCCCCATTCTGGAAAAAAAAGAAAATAGAATTTTTTATTGCATGCCTATAGTTTAGATGCTTTCTCACATCATTCCCTCTACAGCCACAAAGAAAAGAAAATGAGACTGAAATAATTAAGTAACATGGCCAAGGTACACGTAGCAAGTGAGTAGCAGGTATCTCCTCTGCTCCCAAAGCCCATGCTTTTCTTAGCAGATCTTATACATTCCATTCAATAAATGCTCATTAGCACTAATCATGTACCCAACACTGTTCTAGGTGTTCGGTTCATATCAGTGAGCTCTTAAATGGGAAAATGTTTGTTAAGGTTGGTTAGGACAAGATCAAAGGAAGCATCTTTCCCTTAACTCCGTCTGATAGCCAACCCTGCAGCTGTGTCTAAAGCTCAATTTATCCTCTTTCTTTCCTTCAGAACCATACACCACTGGCTTTCAAACTGAGAGCAAGGAGAGAACAGAGCAGAAAATGGAAAATGAGAATGAAGCTAGTGAAAAAGTTAAGTCAAGAACTATGTTTTCTCAGCGTCTTGCTCTCTCTCTAAAACCAAGTAGCCCCAGAGTCTCCTTTGTCTTCCCTGTTTCCCTAACTCCTTCCATGCTGTGGAAGTGGGCAATTCACAATACCATCAATCTTCTCTTTTTCTAGTTCTCCATTGTTCTCTGACCAGAACCTAGCAAGGTTTGTGTTGCCAACCGAGGCATTGCTTCAGATTTGCAAAAACACAGATGAAGGTTCAGGGGGTAAAAAAACAAATCTGTTCGGTTCTTTGGTCTCTGAGAGTGAAAACCAAAGGACTCCTGTCACAAGTAGCTAGAGTAGTCACTGGATAACAGGGACCTACGTCTACTGGGTACACAGAGTCTCGAGGTGGTACAAACAGTTAATACACTCAGCTGCTAAGAGACTGGAGGTTCCAGTCCATCCAGAAGCATCTGGTGATCTACTTCTGAAAACTCAGCCACTGAAAACACTGTGGAGCTCAGTTCTGCTCTACCACACAAGGGTTCGCTATAAGTTGCAAATGACTCGACAGCAACTCCTAGCTGGCTGGTTGAGCAGAACTACAGAGGCTTTCCCTGCTATCCAAATGGACAACATTGTATGAAACCTTTTATAAACCAAAATAGCATGAAGCAAAGAAGCAATTACCATTCATTTATATGGGAAAAATTGTGAGAGTTCCCAGACTCAAAATACACCTACCAAATCATACCAAATAATACATAAGAACTAATATAACAATGACATCAATCCACTCAAGCAATAGACCTTCCATTTTATCCATTAATGGATGCTGGCTGAAAGAGACCACTTTGCTACTAGCAGAACCCACAGTAACTCCAGTTCCTTTCGAGATTCTTTCTGTCTGCGCATAAGTAGTTAATGGTGGATGTAGGAGAGTTCAATCCACACACAATGCCTTTATTTTGTTCACCAGGATCAAAATGTTTACTTACATCCACTTTAATGCTAAGCATAAATACCCTTGTGAGCTCTCTTACACTTTTCTGATACATTAGGACACATCTTGCTAATGGATGTACAAAATAAATTGAGATAAAGCACAGATGCTTACAGACACAGTTCAAAGCAAAGGGGGCTTGATGCTGAGCCATTGAGCTAGCTCCCAGGGAAGGAGCTTGATGACACCACTCTCATTGCTCAGGGTACGTGCTGCCTCTTTAACAGCTCTCTGCAATACAAATGCTGGATGCTATTTCCACTTTTTGCCTTTTCTTGTAAAAAGTGAAAATCCTCTACAGATTTCTCTGTGTTATTGAAGACAAGTACCAAAGAATGTGCTTTGTAAAAACAAAATGGCACAGGGCAAAATTTCAAAAAGCAAGGGATACATATAAGAGTCCCTTTAGGAGAGAGAAATGGAAAAGAACCTCATGTTAGTGTGGGCCTGAGTCTGGAACCCAATCTACTGCTCCCTTTCCAGTGCTTTTTCCCCAGTGGCTTCCTAGAGAAGTAGGGCCAGAGAGAAGGGGTTGGGCAGTGGTCCAGGAGTTCAGGGCAGCAACGAGCTGCCTGTAGTGGGAAAAGACATCAAGTAGAATCACCCAGCATTCTTCCTCAAGCTCACATGAACCTCAAGCCAACTCCAGAATTTGGTCCCCCAATCTTTCTTGCTTGTGTCCTCTTCTTATCCAGTCCCACCACCCACCTTGATCTAAGGACTCCTGACAGTTGGTGACTGGAGCCCTGGAGGTGTAATGGCTAAACACTCAACTGTTAACTGAAAGTTTAGTGGTTCAAACACATCAGCCACTCCATAGGGGAAAAATGTGACAGCCTGATTTCACAAAGCTTACAGCCTTGGAAACCTTATGGGACAGTTCTACTAAGTCCTATGAGTAGGGAACAGCTTGATGAAAATAGATTTAGTTTTGTTTGCTTGTTTTGACAGTTAATACAAAAAGTGGCTCTTCCTTACAGACACCAAGTTCCTAAAAAAAAACAAAACCAAACCTATTGCCATCAAGTTGACTCTGACTCGTAGCTCTACTACTACTGGACAGAGTAGATTTGACCCATAAGCTAAGGGACCCTAACTGGTTAAAAACTGAGCTCATAATCACTTCATACCCAGCCCACCTCTCATGCATTGAATTGTGTCCTCCAAAAATGTGTGTACAAATTTGGCTCAGCCATGATTTTATGTACTGAGTGACGTTCTTATATGTGTAAATCCTGCCTCTATGACGTTAATGGGAAACCCCAGTGGTGTAGTGGGTTAAGCGCTATGTCTGTTAACCAAAAGGTTGGCAGTTCAAATCTGCCTTGGAAATTCTATAAGACACTTCTACTCTGACCTGTAGCGTTGCTATGAGTCGGACCTGACTGGATAGTGGTGGATTTGGTTTTTTGGTTTTATGATGTTAATGAGGGAAGATGGGCAGCAGTTTTGTTTGTGGGGCAGGACTCTATCTAAGAGACTGTATTATGTGTTAAGAATGTATGTGTTGGTTTGACTTGGCTACGGCTCCCAATATGGTGCAATTCCTCCCATGTGTTGTGAATCTTCCCTCTGTGCTGTTGATGAGGGAAAAATGGAGAGCAGTCGTGATGGTGAGGCAGGACTCAAGTTACCAGCTGTGGCACATAAGGGGGGAAGTGAGCAGAATAAGTCGAGAACCTCATACCACCAAAACGGCAGCACCAAGAGCAGAGCATATCCTTTGGACCTGAGGTTCTGGTGCTGAGATGTGCTCTTTGAATTTGGAGTCAGCCTACGGGACTGTGGTAATTTCTCTTATTGAATGGATCTATAACTCATAAGTGAATTTGTGGTTTACCAGACTGTGACATCAAAAATTCTCTCCACGAAGTCTTCCACTCATGGTATTTTCTCCTAGAGAAATACCAGGTGACTTAAACAAACTGTATTGTGCCTAGAGGCAATCTCTTGGGATACAAAGGAGAAGGAAGTAAGCAGAGAGCTGAGGATCTCACACTTAACAAGAAAGAATCTGTCCTTGGAAAAGAGCACATCCTTTGGTCCTGGTGCCTCAGATGCTCCTAGGCTAGGGGAAGATTGACAATAAGGACCTTCCTCCAGAGCCGAGAGAGAAAGCCTTCCCCTAGGGCTGACACCCTGGATTTGTTGGACTTGTAGCCTATGACCAAACAGATTTTTCTTTGTTAAAGTCACTCATTTGTGGTATTTCTGTTTAGCAGCAAGGGATGACTAAGAGACTACCACATTCACTTTCTCTTCCCCCAGGTTACTGAGACTTGATGAATGCTATCTCCTCCAAGGGCAGGTGGTGCCAAGAAAGACTGACCCTGCGAAGGTGTTTGAAGAAAGCAAAGGAGAAGGAGGAGTCCCACCTCAAAGCCCTCCTACCCTTTGCCCCTTACGGTGGGATCAAATGGACATCTCCACTCTAATTTGAAAGAAAGTATTTGGAAACAACACCCTTAATTATCACTAAATATAAAGGAGTTTCACAGTGTATTCTACAATAGGAGGAGGGAAATTTTCACAAGAAGTAGAGATGAAAGTAAGTTGCTGAAAAGAACATAACTTCCCAAATGTGGGTTGTTTGAATGAAATTAATCCCTGTTGTAGGGAGATGTGTCTAACTTAGGGGATATTAGGGGGGGAAATAAACCACTGCTCAAAACAGATATTCCCTTCAATCCTACCAGTATCTCCTCCCCAGGATTCACTCTTCCCTTCCCACTCAATGCTCCCTGTGGAAGCGGCAGTTACTAATGCCACAGTTCACCATTCCCTAATACCAGGTAAACCAGTTGCTACTGAGCTGGCTTCAACTCATGTCAGTTCTACGTGTGTTAGAGTAAAACTGGACTTCATACGGTTTTCAATGGTTGATTTTGGCGGGCGGGGGGTGGATTTAGATTACCAGGCCTTTCTTCCAAGTTGTCTCTGGGTGAACTTGAACATCCAACCTTTCAGTTAGCAGCCAAGCCCACCACCCAGGGACTCCCTCCCTATTACAGAGCCAGCAAAAAGTAGACTGAAGAGAAGAGCCATTGACCTGCAGTGGACATCAAAGACTGGAGCCTGACGAGAGGAAAGAAGGTTCATAGTGGATGCACACTTTTTTTTTCCATAGGAAGTGGTCACCTCCAAGGGAAAAGAGATGAAGCCAGGGCACCAGAGGAAGAACAGGTTAGATAAGAATAGGGAGAAAGGGCGAGGTAATACAGTCAAGCTGCAAAGCCCACCCAAGGCCTCAGAGTGCTCACATGGAGCATCTTCTCAGAGAGCTTCAAAGCAAGGTGTCACCCAACTGTGGAACAAGGGAGCTGGACAATTAGACCAGGGAGTATAGCACCTGACTCCTAAGTGAAAAGCTGCTTACGCTTTTTTTCCTGGTCCAGAGGGTTTATTCTTAAGGAAAAAGAGGTGAGAGAATATTCCCATAGGCAAAGGATAGATGATACCCTCCTCCCTACCAGGGTGGCACCTCCAATGGGTGGAATGAAGTACCAACCTCCAGACAACTTAGCTGGAGAAGTAGTAAAGCTCATTGCCCAAATTCTCCCTCCATGGAAGTGGGGGCCAGATATAGACACTGAAAGACAGAAATAAATGGTTTACAAGGCCGTCTAACCAATGACGATCACCAAAAGAATCACTATAACAATCCCAATCCCAACAGGAAACACAAAGCACAGTCAAGATAATTTAAGCAAGGTTTAATCAAAGACTGTTTACAAAAATATAGGCAGGGCATAGAGAAAACGGATAACTAGTAAACCAAATGGATAAAAGACATGCCAGAGATCAGAACTCAGAGGGAAAGAGCCAGCAGAGAGGGCTGCCTCGAGTGGAGCAATGGTCTTTGGGCAAGGATTGTAACTAGCCTGTTTTAGTTAGCTGGGCTGCTCTAACAGAAATACCACAGAGTGGATGGCTTTAACAAAGAAAGATTTATTCTTACACAGTCCGGTAGGTTGCAAGTCCATATTCAGGGTGTCCGCTCCAGGGAAAGACTTTCCCCTTCTCGGCTCTGGAGGAAAGTCCGGTGTTGCATCAGTCTTTGTCCAGGGAGCGTCCTCACGCAAGAACCTCTGGTCTGAAGGACGCACTCTGCTCCCGGTGCTGCTTGCTTGATGGTAGCGAGGTTCTCAAATCGTCCTTTGTCTCTTTTTCCTTTTATTCCTTGCAAGCTAAAAGCATTAAGGGTGGGGCAAGCCATACTCCAGGGAAACTCCCCCCACAGCAGGAATTCACAGCCCCACCCTTATCCTTTAACATACAGGTTAGCAAAACCACACAATAGAGGACAGTCCCAGGATACTGGGAACCATATCTCAGCCACGTGGCTGCACACATTTTTGGGGGACACAATTCCAACCATGACATAGTCCAAGGTAGCACTGCAGGAAAAGGGGCTAAGTGTGTACCCTCGCCTTGGATTCCTTTTCCCTTCCACCAGATGCCAGGGCTCCCCATTGGCCAAACTCAACAGAAAGCATTATGTCAAGGAGCTCATTTACATGGTCCATCAGGTCAGCTCCTGGGGTAAAGAATAGGGAAGAAAGGGATGGATTGTGGATCTGGCAGGGCAAATGTAAAATATCTAACCTGGCCACCAACATGCAAGAGAGGGTGTCTATGTGCCAGGACCCTGAGAGGGTCAACTGGGCTATGGCAACAGATAATTTACACATTATTTTCTGACTCCACTTGATCTTGAAACCCACCTCCACACATATGCAAGCACACCATTCTTGCACTAACATGCATGCACATATATACATAGACATGTACATAAGCACATACACACACACAAATGCACACACGCACACGCATACTTACCACACATAATTGTGTTCTGCAGTGATTCCTCCATCTCAGTCAGAAATTACAGGAGATAAAACCAACAGAATTTAAGACAAGAAAAAAGAAAAGAATGATGGGCAGACTTTTCTAATTGTCTCTATTTTTAGAATCTAGCCAGCAAGTGGCAGAAAAGAGAAAAGCATTCCCCTGAGAGCAGGGAAGCTGAGCTAAGTGGTTGCTCCATTAGTGGGAGAGAAACAGGCTGAGGAGGATGAATGGAAAGTAGAGACCAGTGAGACCATACCTTCCAGGGAGTGAGAGCATCCCTCCCTCCACTCATCCTCCATTCTCCAAGCCCCCCATTCCCACCCTTTCCCACACTAGGAACTGAGCTTTGGAGGACAGGAAGGCATGGTACACCAGAAAGTGAATGTTCAACTGATTTCCACCAGGGCCAGCTTTCCATCTTGATTTTGTGGGTCTGTGACCTTGAATGTCTTCTTCAAAGCTAACTAAAGACTATAGAAAATCACTGTGGGAATTAGAAAAAGACAACCCCTTTGGGCAGATAGGGAAACCTCGGTGGCATAGTGGGTTAAGTGCTATGTCTACTAATCAAGAGGTTGTCAGTTCAAATCTGCTAGGTGCTCTTTGGAAACTCAATAGGGCAGTTCTACTCTGACCTATACGGTCACTATAAGTCAGACCCAAGTCGACAGCAGTGGGTGGGTTTGGGCAGATAAATTAGGAAAAAAGATCTCCTCTTGGTTGGATGTGGCTGCTCAGGGTCCCTGACTTGGCAAAATTGTGCTGCTAGTTTGCTGATCTCCACCTGTCTCCCTCCACAGGGTGCCCCTGGGCAGCATCCTAACTGCCCCATTCAATGCAGCAGTCCAGTGACACTTCACATCTGTACACCTCAGCTTTTCCTCACCACCAATGGAAAGAGTGTCTGCAGAAAAGGGAGATCCAGTGTGGGACACAGAATGAATTGAGAGAACAAAACATTTAAGCAGCAAAGTCATTTAGAGCCAGAGGATACAGCCTACCCAGGTCAAAGGCTAGAAACAGCATGGTGTTCTGTGCCACCCATGACAGGTCAGTGAAGGCCAATTTTTACTGAAATCTTAGAGTAGAGGGTCAGAGATTTAGAGATATCTAGTGATGGCACTTGGTTTGGCTAGTGGCTGAATTTGGAGTTAAATTATTATTTGTTATTTCTTGATATGTTGTATTCTATTGGCAAAAAATTTGTTGAAGATTTTTGCATCTAGATTCATGAGTGATGTTGGTCTGTAGTTCTCCTTTCTGGTTGGGTCTTTCCTTGGCTTTGGTATCAGGGTTATGCTGGCTTCATAGAAAGAGTTTGGGAGTACTCCATCCCTTTCTATACTGTAAAATAGTCTCAGTAGTATTAGAAATAACTCTTCTCTAAAAGCTTGGTAGTATTCTGCAGTGAAGCCATCTGAGCACGGGCTTTTTTTTGGTTGGCAGTGTTTTGATGATATTTTCAATCTCTTCTTTTGCGATGGGTTTATTAAGTTGTTCTGCTTCACGTTGTGATAATTTGGGTAGGTTGTATGAATCAATGAATTTGTC
Organism: Heterohyrax brucei; assembly: GCA_028571685.1. Classification (NCBI taxonomy): domain Eukaryota; kingdom Metazoa; phylum Chordata; class Mammalia; order Hyracoidea; family Procaviidae; genus Heterohyrax; species Heterohyrax brucei. The sequence goes on from CM053145.1 coordinate 38,798,281, forward strand.
CATTTCCTCTAGGTTTTCAAATTTGTTAGAGTACAGTCTTTCATAGTATTCTGTTACAATATTTCTGATTTCTGTTGGATCTATTGTGACAACTCTCCTCTCATTTCTAATTTGAGTTATTTGTTTCCTGTTTTTTTTTAGTAAGTTTAGCAAGTGGTTTGTCAGTTTTGTTGGTCTTTTCAAAAAAACCAGCTTTTGGTGTTTTTCTTTTTTTTCAATTGTTTTTCTATTCTCTAATTCATTTAGCTCTGCGCTAATCTTTATGATCTGGCTTCTTCTGGTGCCTGAGGGGTTCCTCTGTTGTTCTCTCTCTACTTGCTCAAACTGTAGAGTTAGTTCCTTGATTTGGTTTCTTTCTTCCTTCCAGATGTGTACATTTATGGAGATAAACAGACCTCCGAGCACTGCTTTGGCTGTATCCCATAGGTTTTGGTAGGACGTGTTTTCATTCTCATTGGAATCCATGAATTTCTTTATTTCATCCTTGATTTCTTCTATAATCCATGGTTTTTTGAGCTAGATGTTGTTCAGTTTCGAAGAGTTCCAATTTCTATCTATGTTTTTCCTGCTATTGATTTTGACTTTTATAGCATTACGATCTGAGAAGATGCTTTGCAGTAATTCAATGGTATGAATTTTCTTGAGAATTGCATTATGTCCTAACACATGGTCAATTCTGGAGAATGTTCCATGTGCACTGGAGAAGAAGGTGTAATTGTCCACTGATGGGTAGAAAGTTCTGTATATGTCGATGAGGTTTAATTGATTAATTGTGGCAATAAGGTCTTCTGTATCTTTACTGAGATTTTTTCTAGATGATCTGTCCAGTATTGAGAGTGGAGCGTTGAAGTCACCCACTATTACTGTGGAGTCATCTAACTCTTTTTTGAGTGTAGTCAGTGTTTCTTTGATGTACTTAGGTGCTTTGATATTAGGTGCATAAATATTTAATACAGTTAAGTCTTGCCTGTGTACTGAAACTTTCGGCAATAAATAGTGTCCATCTTTGTCCACGATGGTGGATTTTACATTAAAATTGATTTTGTCTGAGATTAGAATTGCCACCCCTGCTCCTCTTTGTTCATTGTTAGCTTGATATATAGTCATCCATCCTTTAATTTTAGATTTGTTCCTATCTTTAGGTCTCAAGTGAGTTTCTTGTAGACAGCATATGGATGGGTCATGTCTTTTGATCCAAGATGTCACTCAATATCTCTTTACTGGAGCATTCAGTCCATTCACATTCAGTGTAATTATTGATAGGTATGTGTTCAGTGCTGCCATTGTGATATGTTTATTTTTGTGTTGATGTTTTCTCTGTTGTTCTTATTAATTGTTCTGGGACATTCTTTTTTGTGAATTGATTTTTCATCTTTTTCAGAGCTAGTTTTCTAGTTATTGAGACTCCTGTGTTACATTTCTTGAAATGATATGATACATCTTTGTTGTGCTTTACAGCTGCCCCTATGAACCCCCTTAATAAACTATGTATAAACCCAATTTTAATTACTACCAGGCTTGTCATCTTCCTCTCCATCTGGAAGGACTATAACGACTGTAGTACATCCCTCTTTTTATTATGATGGCACCATAGTTTTCATGATGATCACTGGATTGCTTCTTTCCTTATTAAAGTTGTGATTGACTTTGGAGCCTTCCCTAACTGAGTAGAGTTTTGAGTAGTGTGTCGTTCTAAAACATAAAGTTAGTGGTTTTGTTCTTCTAAGCCAGAGCCAAGAACTTCTTTCAGTATTTCTTGTAGTTTGGGTTTGGTTTTTACAAAGTTTCTGAGTTTCTGTTTATCTGGGAATGTCTTCATTTCATTTTCGTATTTGAAAGATAGTTTTGCAGGATATAGAATTCTTGGTTGGAAGTTCTTCTCCTTCAACGCTTTGAATGTGTCATGCCACTGTCTCCATGCCAGCATGGCTTCTGCTGAGAAATCTGACAACAGCCTACAGGGTTTCCCTCTGAATGTTAGCTTTCCTTTGAGTCTTGTTGCCCTTAAGAGTTGCAGCTTATGTTTCATTTTGTTAAGCTTGATTATGATATGTCTTGGAGTCTTTCTTTTGAGGTCTATACCAGGTGGCATACGATATGCATCTGAGATGTCTATATTCTCATCCTTCATGATTTCTGGGAAGTTTTCTGTCAGCAGCTCAGCAACAATACTCTCTGTGTTCTCAGTTGTCTCATCCTGTTCAGGGACCCCAATTAATCGAAGGCTGTTCCTCTTAATAGAGTCCCACATGCTTCTTAATGCTTCTTCATTTTTTTGTTTCTTTTTTCTGATTTCTGCTCATAGATGCTGGCGTCAGTAGCTCTGTCTTCCAAGTCAGAAATTCTTTTTTCTATTTGTTCCATTCTGTTTTCTTGGCTTTGAATGGAAGTTTCTGTGTCTTTGATTTTGTTCTTGATCTGTTGGATTTTAGAGTACTGGTGTTCCATCAGATTGAACAGCTTGCTTAATATTTTCTTTCATTCTGCTGCATTTTGTATAAGGTGTAGAAGGGCTGTATATGTAATCATTTTGTATTCACCTTCTGATGACTTCAGAAAAGTTTCTTCATCTGGAGAACTCCTTGGTTGTTTTGTTTGGGAACCTTCTGAAGCCATGGGTGATTTCTTGTATGCCACAAGTGTCTGTTGCTTTTCGGGTCCCATGTGAGTAAGTAGAGCCTGGGAGAGGTACTGTGAGGATGGATGGCAGATATTTCTCTAGGCTGTCTTAAAATGTAAAACAAAGTCAGTCAGGTTTTCAGGTATAGAGGTCCCTCTTCCCAACTGGCAAAGTAAGCACCTCTATATCCAACCCCAGATGATATAAACTAGTTCAAAATACAGCGTGCTACTGTCCTGTTCACCTCTGCTAACAGGGCCCAGTCTTAGGCGACATTGTGTAAACTACTGCTTTTCTGGTAGAAAAGCGCTTTCCTGTGGGTAGGCTCTGGCTCCCAAGCTAAGAAATAGGTCCAGCTGCAGCCACTGTATCTAAGATGGTGCCCTCCACACGGTCAGCTGACAGAGGGGCTAAAGGTGCCGAGAGGTAGTGATTCCTCCACCTCTGTTGCCAGGCCCCAACTGTAGGTGACACTGTGTAGACTACTGCTTTTCTGTTGGAGAAGAGCTGTCCTGTTTGCAGGCATTGGCTCCTGTGCTAAGAATTAGGTCCTGTTAAAATCTTCATATCCAACATGACATCCCACACACGGGCAGCATGGTTCTGTACAAAGCACACTGTGGCAGTGATAAAAAGACAGACCCAAAGTGGCTAGATGAACAGAGTCCTAAGCCTGGCTTTCAAAATATGGGAATTTCGCCTGCTTGTCCCACCAGCAGTGCATCTGAGTCTAGCCTCTAGGCAAGACCCAGCTCTGCCCACCAGCCAAGACAGAGGAAAAAAAAGTCAAAATGGTGCGTTTACCTTCAGTCCATGAGAACCAGGGCTAGCCAGGAGTGGGAGTCAGCGAAAGGGAGGAGGATTTTCATTCAGTGGTATGAAGTCCAAATTAACAGCTCTATGCCATGTCCTGGGGGATCACTAGGTGACCAGAAAGCTACATTTGATTATCAGTTCAAGCTTGATCTTCACAGGGATATAAGGAGACATGTGCTTAGTCTGCCATCTTGACTCCACCTCTCTATTATTGTTATTTCTTGATACAGAAGCTGACCAGCCCCAAGTACTTCCTGATCACTGCAGAATAAAAGATCAGAAGTCCTGGGTCCTGTCACTGCCAGCTACTATCTGATCTATGGCAAATGTCCTCCAGTTTCCTCAGCTGTAGAATGACGTAAAGTAGGGCACCATTTTCATTCACATGAGTATTATCAAAGTGAAAGAATACATCCAAAAATATTGTGCAACCCACATGGTGTCATATGGCTTCTTGTTACCTGAGACATTGCTGTTTGGTCAGCTTTGTTCCACCCACGCCCCCCATCTGGGATCTCTTCTTTCATTTGTCAAGCACTTCACTATCAGTTCATGAAGTACATTTCTGCTGTCTTCCCTGCAAGTAGTCCAAGGAAAGAAGGCTTGTGTTCCAGCAGAAAAACTTCAGGCTAGACTTAAGGAACAACATCCTGACTCTTGAGTACATGAGCAAATGAAAATGGAAGGGAGCAGTAGGGTCTTTCCAAACAAGAATGAGACCATCATTTGCTGAAGAAAGTGCTTTAGAAGTACATTTGGATTGACTCCCGGGATACTCTGAGCCATGAAGATAAGGACTGCACTTAGGCGACCCTTTTAGGTTCTTCTCCAGGCTCTAGAGGTTAATGTTTCCATTTAAATGGAAATTGAGCAAAAAATTATTACTGACTGTTCAAAAAGAACCCAATTACAAGGAGCTGTTCTTTGTACTGAACAAACAGAGCTGCCACCGATGTTCTATACCTCAATTATAAAGGTGAGTCCCACTGAAGGTCACCTCCCTACCACAGAAGGAACTTAACCTCTGGAAACATACCCTTTAGAACACAGACACTGTGGAACCAAAGGCCACCAGAGCCTTTCAGGACAGGAAAGGGCCAGGTAGAGATCTTTCCAGCACATCCACAAAAGGTGGGCCATACCAGACCCCTGAGCACTCACTGCCTATAATAAGTATCTAATCAATAATAGCTACGACTTCACAGGGTTGCCTTGGGGCAACCCAGGAGGCCTACAAAATCTCCACAACCATAAAAATGCCTGTCGCCTCAGTACAGTTTCTTCTCCTGCTCAGACTTTTGTGTTGTTGTTAGTTGTGATCTAGTCAGTTCTGACTCAGGGCAACTCTGTGAGTATAGAATATAACTGCTTCGTAGGGGTTTTAAAGCTTTGACTTTTTAGAAGCAGATTGTCAGACCTGTTTCTCAAGGCATACATATCTGGATGTGTTGGACCACCAACTTTAGCTAGTAGTTGACTGCTTAATCTGTCTATACCACCCAGGGCCCATCAGACATGCGTAGTGCAATATAAAATGGAAGGCCCAACAGGATCCACTGTGAGGTGTGTTTGGAAGGAGGCTTTGGCCATCCAAGTTCCCCTTCCCTTCATAAATATGTACAAAGCTGTCCAGGGGATGGATGAAAGAAGGAGTTCCATGTTTTTTAGTTAGGGTCAAGTTCTCCCATTTGAGGCACTAGGCCCTCCTATCATCCAAAGAGTAGTCAGGGCATAAAACTGAAAGAATACAAAGTTCAAAAAGCTTGGAAAGGTAGAGCTCCCCAAATCAAAGTACTGGACAGTAAAGCCCCTTACTCAAGCTGAGGCCTAAGGCCAGAAACCCAGGCCCAGGAGAAAGAGGACAACAGCAGCTGAATGAACCACTAATGCAAGAGTTTAGGAGAACGCAAAGAACTGTAACTGATGTGTGAGGCTGGCATTTAGGAGCCCAGGGACTATGGGAATGAGTGTGAGGAATTTTCCTAAAGGTGGAGTAGAATAGAAGTTGGTCTTCAGTCAATATGATGTGTTCATATAAATGCTGTTCACAGGAAGATTATAAAGCATCCTTCTAGTAAACTAAAAATTTGGTAGAAACCCTAGCAGCATAATGGTTAAGTACTACAGCCACTAACCAGAAAGTTAGCTGTTTGAATCCAGCAGGTGCTCGTTGGAAACTCTATAGGGCAGTTCTACCATGTCCTATCGGGTTGCTATGAATTGGAATCGACTCAATGGCAGTGGGTTTGTCTGTTTTGGTTCACACTGATTTTGTTTAGCTGTTTGTCAATACTCGTTTAGAGAACAGCCTAAGGTTGAGGAGAGGAGAGGGGAAGAAGGAGAAGAAATATGGACATCTTTCTGTACCCCTGGCCAATTTAGTCTAGCCCCAAATGCACATGCCCATTTCATGAAAACAAAAGCCCTATGGCTCATTGGACCCACCCTCCTTAAAAGGTAATTTAGCACTCACTTATTGGAGATTAAGCTTGCACCTTGACCACTCACCCATTATCCTCATATGTTTTTTGAAGGAATCCTGCCAAGTGCTTAGGATACTCTTCTTGAGAGACTTTTCCATCTCTCCACCTTTTTCTTTTTTTTTTTTTAAATGATTTTTTCATGCCCTTAGAGATCGGAGCACAGGAAAGAGCTAGCTGGCCTACCTCTTCCAAGGCCTGGCAGCAAGTCCACAGAACTAGGGGAGAATCTGGATTGCCCAAGCCACACTGGTATCTAAATTCATGTAAAATCAGACTGGGTAGCAGCTGCTAAACACCCAGGTGGGGTGTGTTGGGGGTGTCTACATGCACACATGCATGAGACTTTGGTAGTTAGGTGTCAGAATTCCCACCTTCCAGGCAGGAGAGTTTGTCTAATTCCTAGTCATGTGAAGCCATCATCTATCGGTGGAGGATACGTGATCTGTCAGTGGAGGATCTCATGCTGCTATAACGCTGAAGGAAACCCTGCTAGTGTAGTGGTTATGCGCTACATCTGCTAACCCAAAGATCAGCAGTTCAAATCCACCAGGCAGTCCTTGGAAACTGTATGGGGGCAGTTGTAGTTTGACCTATAGGGTCGCTATGAGTCAGAATTGACTTGATAGCAATGGATTTGTTCTTGTTTTTGATGATACTCAACTGGCTTCAGCAGAGCTTCCAGACTAAGACAGACTAGGAAGAAAAGCCCGGTGATCTACTTCCAAAAATCAGCCAGTGAAAACCCAATGGATCACAAGGGTCTGATCTACAGCTGATCATGGGGATGGCACAGGACCACGCAATGTTTGGTTCCATTCGGCTAGGGTTCTCAGCAGCTACCAGCAACAACACACACACACACATACACACACACACACATGGCAGGTCAAGCTGGCTTAAGGCATTAGAAGATGTAATATGTCTTAGTAAATGTATCCTTTCCCTAACTAGGACAAATGATACAGAGCTGATCCCTCCGGGCTTGCTAGCAAATCAGAACCACAGGGCTTGGGGACTAGGATTTGGCTCACAGAATCAGCTGGATGGCTGATAGTATGTAATCAAACACTCCAGTGATTGGCTTGGACCTGAAGTTGTCTGCTCCTCGTGTCTCTAAGTTTGGTCCAGTCCAGGCTGTCTGCAGGCAATTTGACCAGAAAGCACTTGGGAGGTTTCTCTCAACGAGCACTTTCTGCCTATTTGCTGAGGATTCGAATTGACTTCTGTGATAATGTTTTTTCCATGCAGCATTCCAGGAACAAGAAAGTTAATTAGAAACATAAATCTTCTTGGCCTTTTTTTTTTTTTTTAAGAGGGCAGGGATAAAACCTCCCCAGCCGTCCTTATTAAAACCTTTTAGAGGTAAAGTCAAGAGTTAGGACCCTAGGAGACACTCCAGCAAACTCAGTTTGTGATGAAACTGTGGGCAGAGCAGGGAATGATATACTTGCTCTCTCCTCTCTGTCTCTATTAGGGGAAATTGCAGTGTATAGCTAGCTGGCTAACATAATCTATCTTCTTTCCTTTAATTGCAGGGTATTTCAGTTGTTCTATAAAAACCTTGGCCTACCCTTTGCTCACCTTCTAAGCAAGAAGCTAGGTTCAATTCCTGGCTAACATACCTCATACACAACCACCTATCTGTCAGTGGAGGCTTTCATATTGCTATGATGATGAATAGGTTTCTGTAGAACTTCCAGGCTAAGGCAGACTAGGAAGAAAAGTCTGGTAATACACTTCTGAAAACCAGACTATAAAAATCTATGGATCACAATGTCACCAGTCATGGGGAAAGTGCAAAACAGGGCAGTGTCTCATTCCATTGTGAATGGGTATGCCATGAGTCAGGGACCAACTCGCTAGCAGCTAACAGCAGCAAAAAACCTCTCCAAAAAACTCCCCTGGCTTCATGTTCTATTTCAAAACTTTTCTGCTTTCCTGTAGTGTCTCATTTTCAGCCCAGCTGCCTCATATCTGGACTTGGCAACTCTTTCCAACTGCCTTAGCTTGATGATTTAACTGGGTGATCCTGGATCTGCTTTTTGTTTGTCTCCAATTCGATCTTCTGGGACGTTCCTCGTCCTTACCTTGGTGGCCTCTATTGCAGTGCAGGCACCCACCACATTTCTTTCTTTTTTTTTTTTTTTCATAGTAATGCTTCAGTAGCCTAGTACTGATCTCCAGTTTACTGTCTTGCTCTCCTACTTTCACCAATTTATTCCCCACAATGAAACAAGAATCATTTTGTCTCCAGTGGTTTCTTAGTGATCTTAGTGTGACAAGTACAACAATTAGTCAGGTGTGACTGTCGTGTCTCTATCTCCTTCCTCTCCTCACCCCTTCCTTGACTATCAGGAGCCCGATTCCTGCCTCTTCTGTGATGCAGACTCTAGAGAAGAGGGAAGTATCAAGGCAGGGAGACTTGCAAAGCCAGATAGTCACAACAGATTTACACAACACAGGCTAAAAGGAACCCTGGTGGCCCAAATGTACAAGTCCTTGCCTATTAACTGAAAGGTTGGTGGTTCAAACTCACCAACAGCTCTGCAGAAGGAAAATCTGGTGATACACCTAAGAAGGCAGTTGTATTCTCTCACAGGAGATCTCTATGAGCTGAAAGTAACTCAGTGGCACACAACAAGAACAACAACACAGACTGGGGACAAGGGACAAGGATAAAATGAGCAAGGAAACAAAATGAGCTGACTAGAGAAACAAATGCGGATTTGGGGTGTTAGAGGCAACTGCGGGGAGTGAGACAACTAGGAAGAAGAAAGAGGGCTTTCTGAGAAGTCTTACCGTGGGTTGTGAAATGACTCCTGATTGACATTCTTTAGGAGATGTAAGTAAAGTCCTAAATTTTATTTGGTGTTTGGACTGCACTTCTCCAAATGCAACTCTATATGGAAACTAAGCAACATGTTATTGTTAGGTGCCATCGAGTCCATTCCAACCCATAGCAACCACATAAGACAAAGTTCTATAAAGTTTTCTTGGCTATTATCTTCATGGAGGCAGATTGCCAAGACTTTCTTCCATGACTCCACTTGTAGATTCAAATCAGCAACTTGTTTTTTAGCATCTATATTGCTTAATTGCTACATCAACACAGCATCTTTAAGTGAGATTGAACCACAGCTTTTGTCACATTGTATCAGAACAAATTCTGAACTCTACAACAAGGCTAACCAGATCTTGTCAGATCTGGCTCTGGCTAGCTCTCCAGACTCGTCTCTAACCACAGCCCCGCTCATAGTTGAGCTCCTGTCAGATCCTTTAACAGGCCAAGGTTTTCCCCTTCTGGGCCTTTTTTGGAGCCCTGGTGGCACAGTGGTTAAAAGTTCTGCTGCCAATTAGAAGGTCAGCAGTTTTAATTCACCAGCTGCTCCTTGGAAACCCTATAGGGCAGTTCTACTCTGTTCTATAGGGTCACTATGAATTAGAATCAACTTGACAGCAATGAGTTTGGTTTGGTTTGGGGCCTCTGACACCTCTATCTGAAATTGCCTTCCTATTCCTTTGCTTCCTGTCCTCTAACCAGTTCCTACTTCAGTTAAGGTTTTAGCTTAGCTGTCACTCCTCAGCTTCCTTAATCAAGGTTCCATGACTTTTTTCTGATTTCTGTAGCATCCTATACTTCTTTAACATAGTTATTTCCAGGACACATCACAATTGTGCATGAACTGTGTCTTCCCCACTTGACTATAAACACTCAATCCTGCTCATTTAGCACATTGCCTGACACACAGTAAATGCTCAGTAAATATCCACTGGAATTAATGACTCCAGTGCTGAAGCTTCCTCCAAGATATTGCACTGACTCTTGACGTTCTACAATTCCTTATCCCTGTTGCCACTTACGTCTCCTTTCTTGACAGTTTCCAGCCTCTGAAGTTGATTCATCTCCTTCTGCTGGAACAGCAAGAATGGAAACATGTAGGTTCCTGGCTCACAGCAGGTTGTCACCCAGAGCTGCACCGGCAGGAGCAGCCACAGCAGAATGCGGGGGGCTCCACAGGAGCAGCATCTTCTGTGAGGCAGGATATTCATCCACCTCTGCACAGACTAGAAGCCGAGCCTAATCTCAGTGATGGATTTTGTAAGAATGCCTCTCGCAGTTTGCATCTTACTCCATTTCCCCCAAGTCCTTGCTGTCTCTAGAACACCTGTTGCTATGAAGTCAATTCTGACTCACAGCAGTCCTATGGGACATAGTGGAACTGCCCTACAGAGTTTCCAAAGAATGCCTGGTGGATTCACACTGCTGACCTTTTGGTTACCAGCCGTGGCCCCTAGGGTCGCCATGAGTCGGATCCGACTCGACGGCACTTGGCTGGCATAGCACTTAACCACTATCCAACAGGGTTTCTGTCCCTAGAGTAAATCCACTAACCCACTGCTGCCAAGTCAATTTTGACTCAGAGCAACTTTATAGGACGGAGTAGAACTGCTCTACAGAGTTTCCAAGGAGCACCCAGTGGAATTGAACTGCTGACCTTTTGGTTAGCCGACATAAGCACTTAACCACTATGCTACCAGGATTTCTGACCCTAGAATAGGATGCATTAATTCATCTCAGTAAACAAACATGTTCTGAGTATTCATTTCCTAGGGTCATTATAACCAAGTGCCATAAACAGGATGATTTAAACAACTAAAGTTTATGTTCATTCTTGAGGCTGGAAGTCCAAAATCAAGGTGTCAGTAGGACCACGCTCTCTCTGAAAGCTCTAGGGGAAAATCCTTCCTTGCCCTCTGCAGCTTCCGGTGGTTCTTGATATCCCTTGACTTGTCACGTAACTGCCATCTCTGGCTTCCTTCTCACATGGCCATCTTCCCCCTGTGTCTATACCTCTTTGTGTCTTTTCCTCCTCTTGTAAGGATACCAGCCACATTGGATTAGGGCACTCTGCTCCAGTGTGACCTCATGTTAACTAATTACACTTACAAAGATGCTATTTCCAGGCAAGGTCACATTCACAGGTACTGGGGATTAGGACTTGAACAATTCAACCCATAGCAAGTGTTGTAAGCAGAGCCCCACACTATGTTCCTGCTGGTGAAGAATATTCAGTCTAGTAACGAAGACAGCCACCTAGAGACACAATTAGAAAACATGAAGAAAATAGGGATCTGGGATCCCAGTGGCATTTCTCCAGCTTCTTGAAGCTTCCCTAAATGATCTCCCCCCTTTTCTTTCCCAATCCTTTACCAACTCTTCACTGATGTTTACTTTATCTTTCTGTCCCAGACACCTGTGTCTTCCTGCTCATCTAGGCAGTCCTCTGGTTCTCATCTGGATAATGAAAGCCTAAACATACAAGTGTCCTCCTAGGAGGTACTGTCTTTAAACTCCTTTCTTCAATGCTCTGATCATTCTTTGCTTAGAGGGTATTGGCCTGTGGAACTTCCGTATTCAAGCATCCAAGGATGATGGGTTGTGTGACCTAGGAATCTGTCCCACCTTGTCACTTTGGATTTTATATGTGTATACAAAACCTTACACAGATATCTCTTATTGTTGTTAGTTGCCATCAAGTCAACACTGACTCAAGTCAACCCCGACTCCTGTCCCATCATCCTGATGGTTGGTATGCTCAAGTTCATTGCTGTGTTCACTGTATCCTGACTGCCTTTGTATCTAGGGGCTCATCTTCCATCACTATGCTGTTATTATGTGTCATAGACTTGATTTTCAGCTCATAGCAACCCCATGTGACAGAAACGAACTTCCCTCTGTGATTTTCTTGGTTGTGATCTTTACAGGAGCAAAGCTCCTGGCCTTTCTCTCATGGAGACACTAGGTAGATTCAAACCGCTGACCTTTCAGCTAGTAGCCAAGGGCTTAACCACTATACTAGCAGGGCTTCTACATGGGACAAGTATTCTGTTGTGATGCATAGGGTTTTCACTGACTGATTTTCAGAAGTAGATCACCAGGGCTTTCTTCCTAGTCTGTCATGTGAGGTCCGGCAAGTCTGCAAACTTAATTGTTCTAAGTGCTACATACCTCATTGCTGAATATTGCTATGGTCACCTTCAGAGTACTCCCCTTGGAAAGCTACGCACTGATGCCAGTGCTTCGTCTACCCTTCAAGGCAATTGTGGGACTCTTTCTGAAATGGCAGCTGTGCACAGTGACACGGTGGCAAGTTCACAAACTTAGTCGTATAGTTTTCTATGAGAGAGTTTTTAGCCAGTGAACAAATAACTGTGTTGAAACATCCTCCTTACTCACCTGATCTGGCCCCCAATGACTTTTTTCTTTACCCAACGATAAAGGAAGTATTGAAAGGAAGACTTTTTGATGACATTCAGGATATCAAAGGTAATATGGCAACAGCTTCGATACCCATTCCAGAAAACAAGTTCGAAAACTGCTTTAAAGGGTGGACTGGGTGCTGGGATGGGCGCATAACTTCCCAAGGGGAGCACTTTGGAGGTGACCATAGCAATATTCAGCAATGAGTTGTTTAGCAGTTTTCCTAGATGAGTTCACGAGCTTAATTTTTAGTCCTTGTAGTCTGAAAGATCTTGTTAGTATGATCAGTAACAAATCTTTCAGCATCACAGCAACACACAAGCCACCACAGTATGACAAACTGAGAGACGGCTGGTGGGAGGTCAAGCTGCTACGGTTCAGATAACTAGGGCTTTCTACTAGCTTCTTCTACCCAGCTTCTTTTACCCTTCTTCTACCCATGAGAAAAAGACCAGGAGCTTTGCTCCTGTAAAGATCACAACCAGGAAAACCATAGAGAGAAGTTCCTTTCTGTCACATGGGGTTGCTATGAGCTGAAAATCAAGTCTATGACACATGACAGCATCTAGCTTTTACTAACTCACCATTATTTGAGCTACCTATGTTGATCCTCCTTAAACCTGAATTTTATTGACTACAAAACAGAGATATTAGCTCATACTTGCTGATATTTCTATGAGGACTAACTCAAGTAATTTATGCAATGCCCTCAGTACAATGACTGACACATAGCATTCAATGAGTGTCAGCATTATTTTTGGAAACCCATTTCAGGCAACGGGTAGCACAGTTCCCAAGTAAGACTCTGTGGGTAGTGTATCTTGCAGAGTAAGACAAGAAGAAGGTTTTGTTCTTTGTTTTAAAGAGATGATGTTGATAACTTAAGCCCTGATTTTGGACTCATGTGTTGCCTTCCTCCTTTGTTTTTGTTTTTGTTTTTGTTTTTGTGACTCTAAGGCCACTGTCCAACATTTTATATCAAATAGCTCTAGGAAAGATACATTCTAGAAAGTGTGCTATTCTATCTTAGCAACGCAGGGCTGGTACATGAGGAGTATAAATCCCAACATCCATATCTGAAGCAATAGTGTCTTGGGCTTCTAGTGCCGCTTTAACAGAAATAGCATGACTGAACAGCTTTCAAAAAGAAAAGCTTATTCTTACATACTCTAGTAGGCTATAAGTCCAAATTCAGGGTGCTGGCTCCAGGGAATGCACTCTCTGTCGGGTATGGAGGAAGGTCCTTGTGTTGCATCAGTCTTTCTTTGGTCTGAGAGCATCTTGGCACAGGAACCCCAGGTCCGAAGGTATGAGGTCTCCAACTCTCTGCTTGCTTCCCTTTGCATTTATCTCTCATAGGATAAAAGTTGGTGCAAGCCAGGGAAACTCCCTCTACACTGGAGCAAGGAAGTGATTTTTTGGAGAACACAATTTAATCCATGACAGGAAATACTATTTCCAGGTATTGTCACTGCGACTTCCCCATCAGAAGCCCCATCCTTCCTAGCACTGTCAGCCTTCATTTTCTAGTGCGGCTGTAACACAAATACCACAGGCAGATGTTTTTAAAGAACAGAAATTTATTTTCTCCCTGTTGTGGAGGCTGCAGGAGAAAGACATTGTATTCTGTTGCGTAAAGATTACAATCTTGGAAACCCTGTGGAGTGGTTCTGCTCTATCCTATAGGGTTACTAGAAGTCAGCATTGACAGTGATATATTCAGTTTGGGTTTCTAGAGGCTAAAAGTACAAATCAGGATCTTAGCCATGTCAGTTCCTTCCTTATAGGTACTTCCAGGCTTTCCTAATTTCTTTGTATTATAGACAATCCTCATGCAGCATCTGTCTTCCCCCTGCATGTGTGCCTCTGGGTCTAATCTGCTCCTGTTATAACTCAGAAGCACTTACAGGTAGTATCCACTCTACACTGGTATAACCTCAACTAACTGATTGATTAGATTGCGTTATGGAAGGTGAACACTGCATTATATTATGAAAGGTAATCTGCTATATACCAGGCCAAATGGTTTGGTCCCGTGATCAAATTGTAACAGCATGTATTTGGGAGGACACAATTCAATCCAAAACTCTTCCACTAGGTACTTGTGTTTCCTGTGTCTGTCCCTGGAAGTCTTACCTTCTTCACGAGTCCCTGCTGAATATGTGGTCAACACAGTAACCCCTTCAGGCAGGATAGAAATGAAATAAAAATCATCTTTCCATAAAAGTGAAGGTACACACCCTATGCAGATAGTATGGCAAATGAAAGCCAAGATTTCTGGCTGCCCAGCACCTTTTGAATACCCTTCTTACATCTGAGGAATTTTCCGCCCTGTGAATCCTGCTTCCAAAGGAGAAACAAGAGTTCACGTCCCAGCCACCACCCATCTTCATCTCTCTTCTGTTCTTTAGCCTAGAGTTAAGTTCTCTCCCAGACAAGCATCCTGATCAGAGAGCCTCTGGAAATGGGAAGACCCTTAGCAAGGAGCTTCTAGACTTCCCAGCATGACCCCTAGGGTCTGCCGTGCCTTCCTTTTTCAGCTACCCAAGTCTCACTTGCTCAGCCCCTTTTGTAGCTAAGACACAAACAGGTAATTGAGGGCATCAGTGACAACAATGTCATGTTCTTGGTCCAGATGAGACATCAACACTGATGGCAACACTGGTAGTGATGGTTGGGTTCCTTACAGAGAGGGATGCAAAGCGTAGCATCTAATTAGCAGTAGTGGCAGCAACAGGAGTTTTCTCATTAGGCCGGTTCTGCAACATTTATTGGAACATTATCCTGGATATGTAGCCTCAAGCTTGCTTCTCTAGGCTCCCCTGATTCTGTAAGATGCCCAACATCCTTTTATTAAGGCTTACATGCTTAATCAGTCAGAATCAGCTTCTATTGCCCATACCTAAGTACTCTGATTCTTACAGGTGAAAATAAGAGGGAAACACGACAGACAACTTAGAAATCAAGTCTTACTGAGATGTCTCCTACTAAAATAAATCTGTTCAGTCTCTTTAAATTCCTTGTGTTCCTGCTCCTGTCCCAAAGGAAAAGCTCAGACTCACAGAGTTATAAGGCAAGTAGAGCACGCGGTGACTCTGCAGTGTCTGAGAAGGAATAAATAGCGTTTGAGTGTCAGAAAAGCTGCTTCCAGAAGAGAGGTCCAAGCTATCTTTGGGTCTAGGGGACACAACTTCAGGTTGCAATTAAAGGCCCGTCTTGGGCAGTTAACACTCACTAACAAAGGGACTAAGATAGCACCTGTATCCTGAGCTTGGGGCAGAAGAGAAGGAGGGGTATCTGAGATGTCAGGCCAAGGCACTATAGGAGGAGAGATTAGGAAGACCGAGGAGCTCCAGGAGGACTCAAAGAGACGTGTTTCTGAGTTCCCTGGTTGCTACTTCTGTTGAGAGCTCAGGGACAGCCACCACTTCAAGCCCATAAAGGGTCCTGGCACTATTAGCAGGAGCATTGGTAAGGAGCCTGATAGAGCTTTAAAAAAAAATTAGCACTGTCAGACATTTGGTTAGCTAAAGAAGGACGGCATGGTGGATCCTACAGGCCATGCTGGGAAATTTCAAAGCTCCCTGCTAAGGGCCTTCCCATTTCATGAAGGCTCTTTGATCAGAATGGCTGTCTGGGAAAGAACTTAACTCTAGGCTAAAGGACAGAAAACATGAGGTGGCTAGAATGTGAGCTGAGGGTTTTGAGCCACCTAAGGTCATATCTGGAAATCCTGGTGGTATCGTGGTTCAGCACAAAGGCTAAACAGAAGGTCAGCAGTTTGAATCCACCAGGCACTCCTTGGACACTCAATTGGGCAGTTCTACCCTGTTCTATAGGGTCACTATGAGTCAGAATCAACTGATTAGCATTGGGTTTGGTTTGAGTTTTTTTAAGGCCATTGGGAGACTGCCTGGCTCAGGTAGGTGAGTCAAAGCCAATGTACCAAAAGAATCACAGCCAAGCCAACAAAGGTAACATGAGGGCCCCAATGGCACTGTGTGAGGTCCTAGATCTGCTATGCCAGCTCCTCTTATTGTGACAGAAGCCAGGAGATTCCCTTACTTGCTCAAGCTAATTTGAGGAGACTTCTGTCATTTGCAACCAAAAAAATGTCATACCGTTACAGGTACCTAAGACAATGCTCCTGATGTATTTCATGTGCATTGTATGTCCACTATTAATGTTAGTGGGGACAAGCCATCATTTCGTGGAAGGTGAGCCGTTCTGCCTCTTCTGGCTTGAGAGGCACCTCTTATTCATGTGTCACCTATGATCACCACACAAGAGAGCCAATATAATACAAGCATCTACCTGAACATCAACCTAAAATCACACACTAAGTCAGAGCCTCCTGGAGAATTTTCAGCAGAAGTTCTACAGAAGATTTTAGTCTTTAACCCTATGTAGATCTAATTCCAGGAAAAGATCAGGTCTCTTCCTTCTCTCTTGCCCTTCCTTAGACCCTGGGAACCTCAGACCTGCCTCAAGAGATCGTTAACTCTCTGACTATCCCTACCAAGTCTAGCACTGCAGAAGTCAAAAAAAATGGCCCTTGGCGATCCCACTTTCCTGGACCCCTCCCACTGAGCCCAATTTCCTACATTCTTTTCCTGGGATGCTGGCTTAGACTGCTGGGCCTCTGCCCAGAAACAACTGTTGCTTTGTTACCCTGGGGCCTGGAATGTTCTTCTTCTTGATGGCCCAATTTATTTGACTCTTAACAAGAACAGATTCCACAGGGCTTTGTCCTATACTGCAATCTTTTACCTGCTCCTGGAGGGCCTCTTCATGACATCCACTACAGAGTCATTAGTTCAAAAGTGAGGTCATCTAGTTGAGCCTCCCACACAGGACCACCACGCTCTGCAACTCCCAACAGATCCCAGCCTAGTGAGGGAGTCTCTTCCCCAGAGCCAGCTGCCCTCATTTGTGTTTCTCAGTTGTGTCTTAGGCTGTGTTCTCTAGAGGAGCAAAACTGGGAAAACACATACAAGGTCTAACAATTAAGTCCGTGAATTTAATTGTTCTAAGTGCTACATACCTCAGTGCTGAATATCCCTATGGTCATCTTCAAAGTATTCCTATTGGGAAGCTATGCACTGATGCCAGCACTTAGTCCACCCTTCAAAGCAATCTTGTAATTCTTTCTGGAATAGCCATTGTACATGGTGGCATGGTGGAAAGTTCACAGACTTAATTGTATAGTTGTTTGTGAAGGAGTTTTTAGCCAGTAAACAAATAACTGCATTGGAACACCCTACCTACTCACCTGATATGACCCTCAATCATTTTTTCTTTACCTGAAGATAAAGGAAGTATTGAAAGGAAGACATTTTGATGACATTCAGGACATCAAGGGTAATATGATGACAGTTCTGATGGTCATTCCAGAAAAAGAGTTCCAAAATCACTTTGTAGTGCGATGACATTGACACATAGCCTCCCAAGGGGAGTACTTTGACAGTGACCATAGTGATATTCAGCAGTGCGGTAGAGGTATGTAGTACTTTCTCTAGGATGAGTTTATGGATATAATTGTCTGTGTGTGTGTGTGTGTGTGTGTGTGAGTAACTATAGAGAAATATTTACTTCAAGCAAGTGGCTCACACAGTTGGGGAGGCTGGTGAATTCTAAAATCTGCTGGTCAGGCAAAAGGCTGCTGGCTAATGTCCCAAAAACCAGAGGTCAGGTGAAGACAATTTGGATACAGGATCAAGCCAGAAAGAACTTTGCCAAAACATCCAAATGTATTAGATGAAGGCCACGTCACCAAGGAAACTCCACTTACATCAGATCACAAAATGGAGAATAATTACATAATACTGAGAATCACGGCCTAGTTGACATACAACATTAACTATCACAGTCCACCCCTTGTCAACTGGTATATAAAGTCTCACAATTAAGTTAGTAAACTTACCATGTGTGCGAACATTGGCAACAGTATACAAACAACTTGGCAAGTTTTCATGACCTTGGTATATCAGTGTCTCACAGCTGTGTTTGTGTTGACATATTGTGATATGTCTTCCTGAGTAGAAAATTCATTATTGTTGTTGCCTGTTCTTGTATGCCATCTCAAGAATGTCAGAGCTTGAATTAGAGCAATGACCAAACATTAAATTTCTTGTTAAACTTGAGCTGAAGTGAACAGGGACATGTTATTCTAAGTTTATGGGGATAATGCCATGAAGAAATGGCAATATACAAATGGGCTAAATGTTTTTGTGAGAGGAAAGAAAACATCACTGCTGAAGAGAGGTCAGGGTGGCCAGTAATGAGTGGAACTGACAAAAACATTGCAAAAATTGATCAAATTGTGTGTCAAAATCATCAGCTGACTGTAAGAAGCAGAGCAGGCCAACTAAACATTGATAGAGAAACAGTTAGGAAAGTCATAACAGAAAATCTTGGCATGAGAAAGGTATGTGCAAAAATGGTCCTGAAGGAGTTCACCAATGAATAAAACCAAGGGAGAGTTGAAATCTGCCAAGACCTTTTGGAGAGGTAAGACAATGTTTAGGGTCATGTTATCTCTGGTGACAAAACCTGAGTGTACCAATACAACCCTGAAACAAAGCATCAAAGTGCAAAATGGAAGTCAGCCAATTCTCCATGAAAAAAAGATCCATCAGTCCAAATCAAGAATCAAAATAATGTCACTAACTTTTTTGATATCAGAGAGATTGTTCATTATGAGTTTGTACCAAGAGGACAAACCGTTAATCAAGTTTACTATTTGGAATTGCTGAAAAGGCTGCATGAAAAAGTTAGACAAAAATGACCTGAACTTTTTACCAACAACTCATCGCTCTTGCATCACAACAATGTACCAGCTCACAGAGCACTGTCTGTAAGGGAGTTTGTAGCCAGTAAACAAATAAATGTATTGGAACACCATCACTACTCTGTAAGTAGTAGTAGTGACCACCAATGACTTTTTTATCTGAAGATAAAGGAAATATTGAGAGGAAGATATTTTGATGACATTCAGGATATCAAGGGTGACGCAACAAGAACTCTCATGGCCATTCCAGAAAAAGAATGCCAAAATTGCTTTGAAAGGTGGACTAGGAGTTGGCATCGGTGCATAGCTTCCCAAGAGGAGTTCTTCAAGGGTGACCATAGTAATAGTCAACAAGGAGGTATGTAGCACTTCTTCTAGAATGAGTTTACAAACTTAATTGTGAGGCCTCACACATCTCCTTAAGCCATACATAATCTCTAAAGACAATGATAAACTCATACTTGTACCTAGCATGACACAACTAACATACACACAATCAAAAAACACAATGTGCTAGCCATAATTACATCTTATATTTTATAAGTAATAAGGGAGGGAAGGAAATAAAAATGTTTGCTACATATATACATGTATGCACATCTATACATACATGCTTAATAAAACAAAGAATTGTTTGTAACAACTACTGTACTCATTTCAACTGGTCACATGTTCATAGATGGTATTTAGAACTACCTTGTTCCATCACCTGTTCTCTACTCCCTTTGCCCTCAGCAGACACCTCAGTTGTCTGTGGTTCTTTGCTTGGTAGAATGACTCAAGCCTGTGCTCCTTACTGATGAAGATGAAAGGCTACATGCTTCAACATGGATTATACCTTATCACAAAAAAAACAAAAATCTTCACAACTAGACCAACAAGCAACATCATGATAAACAGAGAAAAGACTGCAATTGCCAAGGGTTTCATTTTACTTAGATCTACAATCAATACCTGTGGAAATAGAAGTCAAGAAATCAAACAATGCATTGCACTAGGCAAAACTGCTGAAAAAACTCTCTTTTAAGTGTTTAAAAGCAAAGAGGTTACTTTGAGGCCTAAGGAATGCCTGACCCAAGCCAATAAGAAAGACTGAAGAACAATTGATGCCTTTGAATTATGATGTTTGTGAAGAATATTGAATACACCACAGAATTCCAGAAGAATGAGCAAAATTGTTAGTCAGAATGTTCTTTAGAGGCAAGAATTGTGAGGGTTGATGAAAAAGAGGAGGACTCTCAATGAGATGGACTGACACAGTGGCTGGACAAAAGCATAACTATGATTTTTGAGGCTGACACAGGATTGAGCACTGTTTCACTCTGCTGTTCATAGGACCACTCTGTGATAGAGTCTACTTGATGGCACCTAACAACAATAAAGCAAAACCAAACTCACTGTGGTAGAGTTGGGTCTGACTCATAGCAACCCTAGGGTCAGAGTAGAACTGTCCCATAGAGTTTCCAAGGAATGCCTGGCAGATATGAACTGCTGACCTTTTGGTTAGCAGATATAGCACTTAACTCACTACACCACTAGGGGTTAGCAGATGTAGCACTTAACTGACTACACCACTAGGATATTATTTTAGTCAGCTAGGAGTGCTCTAACAGAAATACCACTGAGTGGATGGTTTTAACAAAGGAAAGTTTATTCTTACACAGTCCGGTAGGCTACAAGTCCATATTCAGGGTGTCCACTCCAGGGGAAGGCTTTCCCCCTTGTCAGCTCTGGAAGAAAGTCTGTTATTGCATCCGTCTTTGTCCAGGGAGCATCTTGGCGCAGAAACCTCAGATCTGAAGGACACGTTCTTCTACCGGTGCTGCTTTTTTGATGGTAGGAGGTTCCCAAATCTCTGCTTGCTTCTCTTTCCTTTTATCTCTTAGAGGATGAAAGGATTAAGGGTGGGGCAAGCCATACTCCAGGGAAACTCCCTTTACAGTGGAGCAGGGAAGTGATCTTATGAAGGGATTTACAGTCCCACTCTAATCTTTTAACATACAGCATAGGAAAACCACTAAATGGAGGACAGGCACAAGATACTGGGAGTCATGGCCCAGCCACATGGCTACACATATTTTGGGGGGACACAAGTCAATCCATGACAGGTATCCTAAAAACAATAGAGGCAGTAAAAGGATCTGTGAAACTATTCTATGTGATGCTGTAGTAGTGGATATACATGGCATCATGCCTTTTTACCAAAACCCACAGAACTGTAAAATAGAGTGAACCCTAGTATAAACTGTGCACCTTAGTTAATAATAATGTATCTGAATTATTTCATTGGTTGTACCAAATGAAGGGTATCAATGCAAAATGTGAATAATACAGGAGACTCAAGGGAGGGAGTCAGTATATGGGAACTAGATTCTTTCAGCTAAAATTTTCTGTAAACCTAAGACTAATCTAACTTAAAAAAAAAAAATTTTGGAGGGGTGGAGTCAAGTGGCAGATTAGACACACATCTCCTTAATTCCTTCTGAAAATTAAGGCCTGGATTGAAAATTAAATGGAGTTTCTGGACATCCAGTGAGTCCTAGGACATGGTATAGGGCTGTCAGTCTGGACTACACGTCGCTGAATGGGAAGTTTCTTGCCTTTGGCTAAGCCCCACCCACTCTGATTTAATTGGCCAGCTCCCATGGACTGGAGGTAATTGATGTTTTTAACTTTTTCTTTTTTGTTAGCCAGCAGGTGGGGAAGGGGGTCAGTCAGGAGCTGCGCAGAGCCTCAGCCCAAAGTCATCAACAGGTAGAATAGCCACATTCTGAGAGCCTAGTTCCAGACCCAGAGCACAACAGCCCATCTACTATCTCTTTTCAGACCTCCACCATAGATTCTGCTATTTCATGGGGGCGAGACAGCTTGACCAGGATGCCATCTTGTTTCACTGGGAGGCAGAAAAACACAACCAGAGGCCTCAGCAGGGGCTAATTCCCTGGCTGGGAGGCAGTCCTAGGCTGGGGAACACTTTTTCCAGCAGAAAAGCTGTTTAACACACTGTAGCTTTATGGGTAGGGTCCACTAGAGGATGTCAGCAGGGCAGTTGCCTTTCCCTTGAACTCTATCACAGCATCTGGGGAAAGGTGAAGAGGTGCCTCCATTATCAGCTGGAAAAAGGAGCTTCCCACACCTGACAGCCAGACTGATTTTGGAAGCCGTCAGGTAGCTTTTATCTTTTAAAATAACACTGCTGAGAGAAATAACTGTGGTGCAGACCAATGGCTTCTCTTCAAGGCTTTACCAACCCACATCATAGAGCTGACAGATGGCCCCCAGTGACTCCATAAGTAGGGCTGTATCTTTGCCAGCCAACACGGGGAGCCTGCAATCCCAGAGATTCCACTGGGCCCAGTCACTAGAGTAGATAGAGATAGCTGGTGATCAACTTCCTTCTCTGAAGTGTGCCTCAGCTTGTCAAGACAACACCAGAGAAATTAAACAGATGTCCCATAAGCAACAAACCCTAACCAAACGTTAAAAAAAAAAAAAAAAAAAAAAAATTCAACCAGGCTCCAGAAAACTCCCAAAATAAAGAATCAAAGAACTTCCCAGATGAAAAAGCCTTTCTGAAACTATTGGAGTTCAAGCATGAAAAAATTATACGGAGAGCCCTCCTGGACATTGTACAAAACACAGCAGAGCACAATGAAAAATTAAGCAAGCTGTTCTCACTGATGGAATATCGGCATTCTGAAATGACAGATCAATAACAAAATTAAAGAATTAGACAATGCAATTCAAAGTCAAAAGAGTAGAACTGAACAACAGGAAACTAGACTTACTGATCTTGAAGATAGAGCTAGTGACACCAGCATTTATGAGGAGAAAGCAGAGGAAAAAAAAAGAAAAGAAAAATGAAGAAGCATTAAGAAACATGTGGGACTCTATCAAGAGGAATAATCTATGGTTAATTAGAGTTTCTGAAGAGGGAGGGGTTCCTGAAAACAGAGACTATTGTTGCTGAATTGCTGACAGAAAACTTCCTTGAAATTAAGAAGAGAACATAGTTATCCAAGATGTGTATTGAATGCCACATAAGTTAGAGCTTTAAAGAAAGACGCCAAGACATATTATAATCAAGCTTAACAAAAGGAAACATAAGCAGAAACTCTTAAAGGCAGAGAGACTCAAAGCAAAGTTAACAGTCAGAGGGAAACCCTGTAGGCTATTGTCTGACTTCTCAGCAGAAACATTGTTGGCACGGAGACAGTGGGATGGCACATTTAAAGTCTTAAATGAGAAAAACTTCGAACCAAGAATTATAAATCCTGCAAAACTGTCTTTGAAATATGAGATGAAACTAAGACAAAAATAAACAGAAACTTAGAGACTTTGTAAAAACCAAACCAAAGCTACAAGAAATATCAAAAAAGCTCTTGTCTTAGATAAACAAAACCATTAAGTCTATATTTAAGGAGACAATGCAGGGCACAACATCAAGAAACCTACATGGGGAAGGCACAAAATTCAATTAGAGCCATAATATTAAAAGAAGGGATCCAATGATCATATCATGAAAACTAAAATACCATCACTTAAAAAAGAGGGATATACTACAGTAGTTACAGTCCTTCCAAATGGAGAGGAAGTTAATAAGATATGTACAAGTGAAAATTGAGTTTAAACTTAGAATATTAAAGAAGATCATAGGGGTAGCCACAAAGCACAATAAAGATGCAGCATATCAAAACAAGAAACACGACACAGGAGTCTCAACAAACACAAAACCAACACCGAAAAGGATGAAAAATCAACCCCTACAGAAGAGTGACCCAGAACAGAATATTAAGAGCAACAGAGAAAACACCAACACAAAAATAAATACATCAATATGACAGCACTAAACACATACCTACCAATAATTACACTGAATGTAAATGGACTGAACACTTCAGGAAAGAGACAACAAATGACATCTTGGAACAAAAGACATGACCCGTCTATATGTTGCTTACAGTAAACTCACATTAGACTTAAAGATAGCAATAAACTGAAATTTAAAGGGTGGAATAATATATACCAAGCTAACAATCTACAAAGAAGAGCAGGTGTGGCAATACTAATCTCAGATAAAATAGATTTTCATGTAAAATCCACAATCATGGACAAGGATGATCACTATTTATTGCTGAAAGGTTCAATACACAAGCAAGACTTAACAATATTAAATACTTATGCACCCAATACTAGAGCATCTAAATACATCAAAGAAACACTGACTACACTGAAAAATGACATAGATCACTCTACAATAATAGTGGGAGATTTCAACAGTCCACTTTCAGTACTGGACAGATCTTCTAGAAAAAAGCTCAGTAAAGACACAGATCTTATTGCTACAATTAATCAATTAAACTTCATTGACATATATAGAACTTTTTATTCATCAACAGATAACTACACCTTGTCCTCCAGTGTACATGGAACATTTTCTTAGAATAGACCATGTGTTAGCACACAAAGCAAATCTCAACAAAATCCAAACCATTGAATTATTATGAACCATCTTCTCAGACCATAAAACCACAAAAGTTGAAATCAATAGCAGAAAAAAACATAGATACAAATTGGAACTCAAGGAAACTGAACACCACCTTGCTCAAAAAGCCATAGGTTATAGAAGAAATCAAGGATGAAATAAAGAAATTTATGGATTCAAATGAGAATGAAAACACTTCCTACAGAACATACAAGATGTAGCTAAAGCAGTGCTCAGAGGTCAATTTATCTGTATAAATGCACACATCCAGAAGGAAGAAAGGACCCAAACCAAAGAATTAATCCTACAGCTTGAACAAGTAGAAAGAGAGCAACAGAGGAACCTGTCGGGCACCAGAAGAAAACAGATCATGAAGATTAGAGCACAACCAAATGAGTTAGAGAATAGAAGAACAGTTGAAAAACTTGATAAGACCAAAAGCTGGTTTTTTGAAAAATAAACAAAACTGACAAATAATTGGCTAAACTTACAAAAGAAAAACAGGAAGGGAAACAAATAACCTGAATAAGAAACGAGATGGGATCTCTCACAACACATCAAACAGAAATCAAAAGTATCTTAACAGAGTACTACAAAAGACTGTACTCTAACAGATTGGAATACCTGGAGGAAACTGACAAATTTCTAGATTTGTATCACTTACCAAAACTATCACAAGGAGAAGTAGAACAACTTACTAAACTCATCACAAAGGAAGAGATCGAAAAAATTATTAAAAAATCTACCAATCAAAAAAAGCCCTGGCCCAGATGTCTTCCCTGCAAAATTCTACCAAGCTCTCAGAGAAGAGCTAACTCCAATACTACTGAAATTCTTTCACAGTGTAGAAAGGGATGGAATACATTCATCCTGTGAAGCCAGCATAACCCTGATACCAAAGCCAGGGAAAGATCTCACAGAAAAGGAGAATTACTGACTAAAATCACTTATAAACTGAGATGGAAAAATCTTCAACAAAATCCTTGCCAATAGAATTCAACAACATATCAAAAAAAAAAAATTTCAATACCACCAAGTGGGATTCATACCTGGGATGCAAGGCTGGTTCAACATCTGTAAAACAATTAATGTGATCAACCACACAAATAACACAAAAGGCAAGATTTTGTCAGTTGATGCAGAAAAGACATTCAGCAGAGTCCAACAACAATTCATGTCAAAAACTCAGAAAAATAAGAGTAGAAGGCAAATTCCTCAATGCAATAAGTGCCATCTACACAAAGCCAGCCTCCCACATCACCCTGAATGGAGAGAGACTGACAGAATTCCCCTTGAGAATGTGAACTAGACATGGATGTCCACTCTCACCTCTCTTATTCAACATTGTGTTAGAAGTTCTGGCCAGAGCAATTAGACAAGACAAAGAAATACAGGGCATCTACATCAGCAAAGAAGAAGTAAAAATCTCACTATTTGCAGATGATGTGATTGGATAACACAGAGAATCCTAAAGAATCCACAAGTAAACTTCTTAAACTAATAGAAGAGTTCAGCAAAGTATCAGGATACAAGATCAACATAAGCAAATCAGTAGGATTCCTTTATACCAACAACAAGATTATTAAAGAAGAAATCAATACCATTTCCTATAGGCCCCAAGAAAATAAAATACCTAGGAATAAATCTAACTAGAGAAATAGGAGACCTACATAACAAGAACTACAAGACTTTACTGCTAGAAACTAAGAGAGACTTACATAAATGGAGAAAACTATTCTGTTCGTGGATAGGAAGACTTAACATTGCTAAAAATGCCTATTTTACTGAAAGTGATCTACGTATACAACACAATCCTAATAGAAATTCCAGAGACATTTTTTGATGAGATAGAGAAATGAACCACCAACTTTGAAAAGAGAAGAAACCCCGGATAAGCAAAGCACTACTGAAGAAGAAGAACAACGTGGGAAGCTTCTCATTACCCAATTTTAGAACCTATTACATTGCCACAGTAGTCCAAACATCTTGGTACTGGTACAAAAAGAGGCATATAGGCCAATGGAAAAGAGTTGAGACCCCAGAGATGCCACCATCCTCCTATAACAGCTGATATTTGGTAAAAAGCCCTAGGATTGTAAACAGGGGTAAAAATAATCTCTTTAACAAATGCTGCTGGCAAAACTGGATATCCATCTGAAAAAAAACTGAAACAAGACCCATATCTCACACCTTACACAAAAACCAACTCAAACTGGATGACAAAGACCTAAATATCAAACCTAGAACAATAAGCCAAGCCAGCCAAGTGCTGTTGAGTCGGATCCGAAAAAGAACATGCAATAAAAAATAAGATCAGCAATAGAAGTTTTTATACACAACTTAGACTTCAAAATCTCACAAAGCACAATCAACAGAAGAGAAAATAGATAAATGGGAACTTCTATGAATCAAACATTTTTGTTCATCTGAAGACTTCATCAAAAGAATTAAAAGACCACCTACAGAGTGGCAAAAAATATTTGGCAACTATATGCCAGACCAACACCTAATCTCCATAATCTACAAGGTACTGAAAAATATCAACAAGAAAAGGATAAATCACCCAATTAAGCATTGGGCAAAGGAGATGGACAGATATTTCAGTAAGGAGGATACCCAGGCAGCCAAAAGGCACAAGCAGAAATGCTCATGATCATCAGCTATTAAAGAAATCCAAATCAAAACCACAATGAGATACCATCTCACTCCAACAAGACTGGCCATGATCCAAAAAACACAAAACAACAAATGCTGGAGAGGCTATGGAGAAATTGGCACTCTCCTACACACCTGTTGGGATTGAAAAATGGTACAACCTCTTTGGGCAGCAATCTGGCACTTCCTTAAAAAGATGGAAATAGATACACCATTTGACCCAGTAATCCCACTGCTTGGAATATATCCTACAGAAGGAAGAGCAGTCACACAAACAGATACATGCACACGAATGTTTATTGCAGCACAATCCACGATAGTGAAAAGATGGAATCAACCAAGATGCCCAACAACAGATGAATGGATAAACAAACTATGGTATATATATATGCAATGGAACACTATGCAACAATAAAGAACAATGATGATTTTAGGAAGCATCTCATAATCTAGTTTCAACTGGAAGACATTATGTTGAGTGAAATCAGTCAGGGCACTAGTACAAACATTGTATAAGACAGCAAACAGACTCACGAAAAAAAGATTCTTTGACAGCTGCAAGGGAGTGAAGGGAGAAGGGAGAGGACTGCTTATAGATTAGTTGACAGAAATTTGGGTGAAATCAGTGACAGCACACATTAGAAACATCAATTTAACTGCTCCAACATAACTTAGAACTCTTTCCAATCCTAACTCAATATTGCAAGGATAGAGTAGCAGGGGCAGAGGTCCAGGGACCACGCTCTCAGGAGACATCAAGGCCAATTGGCATAACTAGCCCATTGCTAAGACAGTCTTCTCCACCCCGTATTGTGAGCAGCATCTGGGTCCCTAAAAGCTAGCAAGCTGCCATCTGAGGTACAACAAATGGACCCAACTCAGCTGGAACAGATGATCACCAAGGATAACAATGATATGAGGGAAAAAGTACCCAGATGACAGAAAGACATGTGAATGAGTGACTATATCAACATGGGACCAGAAGAACTAGTTGGTGCCTGGCCACCACCAATGACAGCCATGATGGTGGTCCCAACGTTGAGTCCCAGTGGAAAAATGAGAAAAAAAAAAAAGAGCTGCACTCTAAGAATTCCACTAAAAGATCATAAATGATAGTCTGAAGGCCTGGAGTTTCCCCTGGGAGCATGGTCCCTAGACCTGCTGCTACTCCTGATCATAAATCATTACTGAGGTTAAGTCTTCAGACAAGAATGGATTGGACTCAGGGACACAGAGTGACCATATCTTGTGTGCACTTTATGGTTCTATGCATCTATAGGATGCTGTCCTACTGGCCTCTTACTAGAGAGGAGTGGAGAGGGTGGAGTGGAGGGGACAGGAAATTCTTAAGAAGTTATGACATGTATAGAATGGAAAGGAGGAGTGTGCTGTTACCAGGCAAGTATAGCAGAGGAAGCTGCAGATAGGTGGCTATGCAAATTTAAATTGGATTGTACACTTTCTCTCTATCACAGTTAAAAAAAAAGAAGAAAAGAAAATCATTTTGTCCTTAAAAAAACTCTTCTCCAGCTAAAAACCTGTTTCCTTTTGCTGCTCCTGATGGATTTCAGATGCATGCCCAGTCTATCCACTTTTTCTGGGGTACTTTCAGGTTCAAAGAGAGGAATTTGATTCCCATGCTTACCTCTGACACCTGTCTTCATATCACACTACCTCATCAAAAGCCCATGTGCCCCACTGTCATTTCCAGCACCAGGATCACCGCCTTCCTAGGATAATTGACAGATTGCCCAGGGATGTAGTCTGATCCTGTTACTGAAAATCTGAGTGGAGATAGTGCTGTCTGCTGCAAACAGCTCGTCTTTGAGACAAGGGTGAGATGAGAAGCAAGACATTTACTGGGCACTGGTAGGCAAGGAGACAGAGGGGATCATTCCTCCTAAATCTGCCTCCCCCAAATGGAGATTAGCTGGAAGTTTTATAGAAAAAGGGAATAAGGTTTTATGAGTCCTAGAAATCTGTAGAAGCTTAATTCTTCTTTGGGTGGTCACAGTGGTCCCCTCCCAGATGTACTGATGTCTTAATTAGTATTTGGGGCCTGGAGGTCATCTGGCCATCTTGTAAGTTGCTGGTCACAAAGCAGACTACTTTTTCTTTTATGGTTTGTAGATTATTATCACTTGTTTTTCCACAGCCCTAAAGAGCATAGATTAGTCCTCAACCTTAAGAAAACCGAGGGAGGCAGTGGACTGCTGCTCAGAGACAGAATTAAGAACCAAAATGGTGTAGGTTATGTTCAAGATGTGGTCATGGTCTGACGGCCATTCCAAAAAAAGAGTTCCAAAATTGCTTTGAAGAGTGGACTAGGGGCTGGCATCCTTGCATAGCTTCCCAAGGGGAATACTTCAAAGGTTACCATAGTGATATTCATGTACTTTAATCTAACTGTTACAATTCCAGGTAAGCCAATCACCTCTAAATATATACTGAAAAATTTTCATTCATTATTCATTCATTCCAAGAAAGTCAAGGTAGTATAGTGGACAGCTTAGTCTGAAATTGGAACAATGTGGGTTTCAGCTGTAATTCCATCACTTGCAAGTCATGACTCTCTGTTTCCTCATCTATAAAATGGAGATAGAAAGATACTGATACCCATCTTTCAGAGTTATTATGAGAATTAAGAAAATTGTGTGTGTAGTATAATTTCCAGCTCACAGAGGACACTATGTTAATAGAGGCCACAGTTTGTCCGTTTAGTTGTCCCTCATATGTTTGACTAAATGTAAGACTAACACTGGAGAGTCAGTCATGATCCAAGCAGTCTTGCTTTCCAAGATCTCATTCTCCAGGTGTGATTCCTAAACAAACCGCTTATAATGGGAGGTGTGCTCTAAAGCAGATTTGAACAAAGTAGTCAGGGAGGAACCCATTTGCTCTTGGCTTGTCATTTTTTCAAAGCAGGCAGTACAGAAATGGACGGAGAAGACTGCATTTGTATACAGGGTTCCTCGAAACAATGGGGTGGAAGCTGCTGAAGCTTCACTTCCGGAAAGCTGAAGCTGAAGCTGTAGCCAGTAGCCAGGAGCAGGCTCCCTGAGAAAGGCATCCAACCTTCACAGCATGGACCCCAGGCCACTGCCCACAGAATGGACTCAACTACCACTCATATAAGAAAAACAGCCCCTGATTTAGGATTTTACGCTATGTGCTGACAATTGGAGGTAAATTAATTGAGATATAACTTAAACAACACAGAGCTTTCCCTCATCAACAGTTCCAAAGACAGGAGAGGCAGCATTAATTGTTGCAATTAATTAAGCATTAAACTGATAATGGGTACAGCTGCTAACAATTAACAGCTAATTATGTCAAGCACTTTAACCATTTCACAAAAGAAATGGAAATCAGAGCAAAGGGAGAGGGAGATGAAAAGAGAGAAAGCAGTTACCTTGTAAACAAATGAGATGCAGTTAGCTCCAAACGCAGCTGGACCTTTCTCTAGAAATCACAAGAAAGGCTGATATCAGCTCTGTCTCTGAGTGAGGTTCAGCTGCCTGGAAGCCCTGTGAGTCTGAACTTGAGCAGCAGAGACCTGGATCAAATTGACCTGAATAGCACTAGGAGCCAGTGTGGATACAAAGCTTGCTCTGTGCCCAACTGCACTTGGCCTCAAGCGTGGTGATTATTGTTATTTCCATTTTATGGGTGAGGAAACTGAGGCACGGACACTTAAGTGACTTGCATTTATAAGCTTTACAGCCTAAATTCAATCTCAGATTATTGAGGTATACCCCAAAACAAATGGACCTCTGTAGTTTGCTGAACCCTTAATCAAATCCAGACAGCAAATTCTTATTCAACCGTGAACTCAACCAGTTATGTGGGGGGAAAAACAAAGGGAACCTTCTAGCCCCTGGGTGGTACAGTTAATGCACTTGGCTGCTAATGAAAAGGTTGGAGGTTCAAGTCCCTCCAGAGGTGCTTCAAAAGAAAGGTCTGACAATCTACTTGTGGAAAATCAGGCACTGGAGGAGGAAGAAACTCCATGGAGCAGAGTTCTACTCTGACACACATGGGTGTTCCATGAGTTGGAACTGAATTGACAACAATGGATTTTTTTAAGCTGTTCAAACAGGAACTGAACATTTTCTAAAGCAATAAAACTGGCAGAAATCTGTAAATTCAAAACACCCTCAAACCTAATCAGTATTTTAGTTGTATTCCTGTCTAGAAGGACCTCTCCCAATCTTTGCCATGGGGATCCCACCGTCCTCCTGAGATCTGTCAGACATGCTGTTGGGGGACTTTAAGATCCTCCTCCTCAAAGACCGACACAGTAAACATCATTGGTTGTATTTACTCAGAGCTTTGTTTCCAGTAGAATTTATCTTCATCATCTCATGGTTGAGGATGAGAAGCAGAAAGAAGAATCAACTCCAAACTAGCAGACACATGCACCTTATTTAGATGACATAGTAAGGAGAGGATGGTTGCTACAAAAAGCGCAAGTCTGCTCATCCTCACTTAAAGCTAACAGAAGTGAATAAGAAGTAATAACAAAAAATTACAGAGACCCAGGGCTTTCCACATGCTGGGCAGTGTTCTTGGCTTTCCACGTGCTGGGCAGTGATCTTGGCGTTTGGACTCCTAGTGTCCCAAAGAACAGCCGATAAAACCAGACTGAAAGGGTTAATAATTGTAAAAGTGTTGAATAAAACCCTTGCCCGATCTTTCAAGCTGACTAGAAAAATTACAGTGTCTAACCTGGAGACCATGAGGTTTATTTCAGACATTGCCCAGGGGCCTGAAACCATTCTTCTCAACCACTGATCCAAAAGCTATAGACCACCACCCAGATCCAGATAACATCACCCACCTTGTAACCCCAGACCTTGCCCAGGGACTTGAGAAAGCTACAGACCACCATCCAGATAACATCACAGTACCTGGATGACCCACCTTACTAACAACCCCTTGTAATTCTGGCTCACCTTGTAACCCACTCTTGGGACTAATCTTCGCTACTTTTTCCTATGAAGTTCTCTGGCTTGAGATGAGATGTTAACGTGCTTCATTTAAAGTGCTAACCCTCCATCTTCTCAGATCACTGGCCATCTGAACAAAGCACAATCCCTCCCCATCTCTACCTCTGGCTTTGTGGTGACGGACAGCCCGAAGCTGCAACCAGCTTTTCTGGTTACAAGACTGAACACTTAGATATGCAGGCGGTGCATCTGTGCATCCTAACCTTGAGCATGCCTAAGGACCACTTGGAGAGCGGGTTGAAACACAGATTCCTGGGCCTCATCCCCAGGGATTCCAGTTCAGTAGGTTTGGGTGTAGCTCTAGAAGTTGTACTTCTGGTAAATGTCCAGATTATGTCGATGTTATTGTTCTGCAGACTACATTTCAGAACCACTGCTGTACACCACCGCATTTCCGGTAGCTCACCCTTGCTTCAAGCCATCATCAGACCTCACCAAGCCCCACTGATTTTCCCCAGAATGGCCTCTTTCACCCAGTCACCAACACAAGTGCTTGTATTGGTTTCACTGACTCAGAAGTTTAAATTGTAAATTTGGTCATCCTTGACCAGGAAATGGGATCAAACAGGCCCTTTTTCTATCCTTGTCTAGCTTGGGAGTTAGGGCTGTTCTCTGTTGGCTAAGAGTCAAAAGTAAGCTATTACAAATCAGAGCAGTATTGAAAGAACTTCTGAGCCCAGTAGGCACCCCCAGCCTTTGCTGATACTATCTCCACCTCCCTTGTCAGGACTCTCAAGGGAATTGACCTGCTGCTGTCTCCCACACCCAAGCCCTGGAGGCCCATGATAGACCATCATGACCTCTGCTGCGATCACCCCTGTCATGCTTTCTGGAACTGGGATTTGGGGCTATTAGGTCTTCAACACTAAAACCACAGCTGTGAAGTAGGGACAGGGATCTCAACTCCAGGGTCAAGGACAGTCTGTCCAGTATACTACATAGGTAGGAGACTAGAGTTTGGTTCAGTATGTCATCTCTTCGGGGAACAGCCTTGTCTGGTGTCTTTCTCTTAAGCACAGCCTGGATAACTTGAGGCTGCTCTTTGGGGCTATGAAAGAAAACTAAAGCTTCTTCAGCAAGAGAATGGAAGGTCAATCATCAGGAAAAAAGACCCAGCCAAGGAAAAAAAAATCACACATCTTCTGCACCCCCAGATCCCCTCTTTCAGAATTTCCATCCCATGCTGTTCTTTCAAAGGAGGAAGGAGCTCTGATCTTAGTAGCACAAAGGGAAGCCTCTCATAAAATTTTGGACATTGGGGACTTTCTGTGTGACCTTTCCTAGGGTTATTTGAAACTAAAGTTTTTATAGGGGCACCTTCATGATGACAAAGGGTATCAAAGACCTTTAAACATGTGATTCTGCTTCTAGGAATTTACTTCAAGAAAATAATTGGACAAGGGCTCAAGGATGAATGTACAGAGACACACGGGGCAGCATTATTTATAGCAGAAAAATGTGTAAACAACTTAAATGCATGAATAAAAAGTAGAGGTTTGATTAAATGAACCATAGGAAATACATTCAGTGAAATATTAGGATTAGGCAACTAATAAAAATGAGGTTACAGAAGAATTCCTATTGGCACAATAAAATGTTCATGATTACAACAGCAACTTGAAAAATGCATATATAGAATACAATTACTTTTATAAAACTGTGTACAATCATGTGTATGTTTCATCCTTAGAGAGGAGAACACCAAAAGGACATATACCAAAAAGTTAGTAGAGGTTATCTTTTATATAAACAATGTAAAGGAAATTTCTGGGTTTTATATTTTATACTTTTCCGTATTTTGCAAGCATCCAAGCTTCTTATATTGTACAATGCAATGCACACAATGGAGTCTAAAAACAATCATAAGACTAAATGAAGTAATTACTAGTGACATGATTTCAGGTCTCTTGAATGGGTCAAGAGATACTTAGTCATCTAGTGCTGCCATAACAGAAATACCGCAAATGCAAGGCTTTAACAAAGAGAAATTTATTTTCTCACAGAAAAGTAGGTTAAAAGCACAATTGCAGGGCATCAGCTCCAGGTGAAGAAGTCTTTCTCCGTGGACTCTGGAGGAAGGTCCTTGTTGTCCATCTTCCACTGGACTGAGAGTTTCTGAAGCTCAGAGAACCCAAGTTCAAAGGACTCACTCTGCTCCGGGCTCTTTTCCCCCCTGATAGTATGAAGTCCCCAACTCTCTGCTTGTTTCACTTCCCTTTATGTCCCAAGAGATTGCCTCAAGTCACAATACACTCTTATATATTGACTCTTGCTTCACTAACACAACCACCAATCGTACTCCCTCATTAACATCACAGAGGCAAGATTTACAACATACAGGAACATCACATAAAACCAGAAATCATGGCCTAGCCAAATTGTTACACACATATTTGGGGCAACTCAGTTCAATCTGTAACAGGGTAGAAACTTTCTGTTGTTTCTATACACTCTACATATATATTCTATGTGTACATTATACACAGAAACCCCGGTGGCATAGTAGTTAAGAGCTACAGCTGCTAACCAAAAGGCTGGCAGTTCAAATCCAACAAGCACTCACTGGAAATGCTATGAAGCAGTTCTATTCTGTCCCACCAGATCACTAGGAGTCAGAATTGTCTTGGTGGCAATGGGTTTGGTTTGGTTTTTCTTATACATGCGCACGCACACACACACACACACACGCCCATGTGTCTAAAACAGCTACTACCTTATCCACTGTCACATCTGACGTTTTGCATTTGCAACAATAGCAAAAACCTACCATCCAACTATTTCGGGCCTTGACAGTGTATGTCTGGCAGTAAGGAACACTGAGGTACAAGCAGAGAGTAACACCGTCTGTGATGATTAGAGTTAGACAGCAACTTGCCTAGGCCACAACTCTTAGTAGTTTGGCAGTCATATAATTTTCACATAAAGACCTAGCCCTTGGAGCATAACGATGTTGTTAAGTGAGGAATAGGTACATACAAAGAGATAGATACAGATATAGACTGATACACATATTTAGTATTTCTATATAGATCCAGAAGTATAATTGTAAACCTATATATGTTTTTTAATCTGCCTGCCCATACATAGACTCACCAATGTGATAGCAAATGTCAGAAAATACACATTCAGTACATAATACATATATTTACTGGTTCCTTTACCCCTTCCATCCTCCACTCAGGCAACAAAGAATTTTTTTCTCCACTGTGTCTCCTAACAACCAAACACCAAACCAAAACCAAACCCACTGCCATGGAATAGATTCTGACACATAGCAGCCGCATAGGACAGAGTAGAATGACTCTGTAAGGTTTCCAAGGCAATAAATCTTTATGAAAGCAGTAACTGCCTGCCACAGTCTTCTCTTGCAGAGAGGCTGGTGGGTTCGAACCACCGACCTTTTGGTTGGCAGCCAAGCATTTAATCACTGAGTTACCAGTGCTCCTCACAGTCAAACACAGGCACTGCTGATGAATATTAATTGACCTAACATCTTGTAATGATGAAACTATGCACATTTCTCTGTCTGAGATGGTTGCTAGGGAACCATGTGAGAGAGCTGTGGAGCCCAGGGATCCAGACTTATTGAGTGCAGGGCAGGGTTAAACCACAAATCAGAAACTCTCTGACTGATCAATGGTGTATGGGAATAACTACGTATATATCATGTAAGTGGTCCTGTCAAATAAACAAGAAACAGATAAATATCAATAGGCAGTTTGGCAGTGGATGGGACAAGTGGGTACAAACGTGGGCAGATGCTCAGATACTACAGCCCCCTACACAGGCATCACCTGGAGCTGTTACTCCTGCTTCGCCATTCTTAAGATCTAGAGTGGAAGCGGGAGCTGGAAGCAGCACCTGTGAAGAGGAAAGAGGGAATCTGATAGTGGGATGCAATTACCCACAAACTGTAGGCATCATCTCCCATCACTCCACTGATCATGTTAGATGCAAATAAACTGATGAGTGAACCTGACCTACTTGCAATTTACCATTTGCACCTGATTTTGACTCTTCTCCTTCCCTCCTCCCCATCTCTTTCTTCCTCTGCCCACTCAACTAGCAAAGAACTCTTCCTTATCTTTGTTGGTCCCTGGTCTGGCCACCTGGTCTCCTTGCTGCACCCAAAACATAAGCCTCACTGCCCTGGCTTGCAGAAGACAACCCTCATGGAGCTTCCCTCCCTCCCTGCACTTTTTTTTCCTATAGTCCTGTCTGCTTAAGCCATTATTTATTTTAAGCCAATTTCCCTGACCATATTCCCTTTCCTATGGACCAGGCACTTTCCCTACAAAACAAAGAAGTCCCTGTCTTTGGGACCCTTCTTGTGCTATGGCCACAAGCATATCAAGGTCTTCCTTTGTTCTGTTTGGCAGGCTCGGTAAAGGGGAGGGTTAGGCTCTGGTCTCTCCATCTACAGACTTGCTGGGCAATGGAATGATGAGTTCTGGCTTCCTGGGCAAAAAGGCAGACAGCCTGAGGGTGCAGAGTGCTCGCTTTCTGCATTTCAGTTGATTTATCTTCAAATGTACTCATCTGTTTTCTTTCTCTTTCTTTCCCTTCCATCATTTTAATTTGCATATGTTCATTTCTCATAGAAGATTCCAAAGGAAATTCTAGGCTCACAGAAGATTCCAAAGGAAACTCTATGGCTGCCGTTACAAAGTACTGCAAATTTATGGGGGCTAGGGAGTGGATCTTAAAACAACTGAAAATTTATTTTCTCACAGTTCTGGAGACTTAAGCTATGCCCCCTCTGGAGGCTGGGGGTGGAAGGCTCCTTCCTTGCCCCTTCCAGCTTCTGGTGGCTCCTGATGTTCCTTGGCTTGTGACAGCATAACTCCAACTTATCTTCACACAGCCTCTGTCTTCACATGGCTGTCTTCCCTTTGTACTTCCTCTGTGCCTCTGTGTCTAAACTTCCTTGTCCTTACAAAGGCATGAATCATTGGATTTAGGGCTCGCTGTAATCCACTGTAACCTCCTTTCAACTTGATTATATCTACAAATACTCTACACCCAAATATGAAACACAAACTAGGAATTAAATCTTGCACACATCTTTTGGGAGGGTACAATTCAATCCACTACCTCAAGTCATTAAACACATGAACTACATTCTACAGAGATAGATTCTGGTGGCTGTAATCTTCTTTACTGGTTAAGGGCATAGAATGGGAGTGCAGAGGTGATAGGTGTTGGTGTATAAGATTAGATGTGCCCAGAAGACAAATGACAATTCAGGAAAGTAAAGTAGTAAAGACAGGGAGGGAAGATTCTGGAGCCAGAACATGGGAGAGACACAGAGATGAAGAAACAGAGAAGATTCCAGAGTCTGGTGTCCAAACAAGGGACACAGGAGGAGACATAGCAATGAGAAATCTGGGGAATAGAACAGCTAATTCCTTCCCCGATTTCTACTGTTGTTTTTCTGCACTGTTGTGTTGATTACAACTCACAGCGACCCTACAGAACACAGTAGAACTGCCCAGTAGGGTCTCCAAAGCTGTCATCCTTGTGGAAGTAGGTTGTCCCACATCTTTCTCTTGCAGAGCAGCTATGTAGGTTCAAACCACCAACTAATTAACAGCCAAGCACTTAACCACTGCACTACCAGGACTCCTTCAGTTTCTACTCCAAGACTGTAAGTAGAAGTCATACTTCCCAGATACATTACTGAGTAAGTTTGTGAGGAAGAGTTGAGTCTACTTCAAGGTTAGCTTGGAAAAACAGCAGCTGCCCTTAGCCACCACTGGGTTAGCCTCAGAGATCTGCGAGGCCGTGCAGCCCTGCAATGCAGTTGTCCTCTCACGGGTTCCTACCGAATCTGTTTGAGCACGAAATAGCTGGAAGCTTAGGAATTTTTCCTCATATTGAAAGCAAATCTACCTATAACATCCACCCCCTGGCTATGGTTTCCATTTACGAGTCACATAGGCAAGGTTGGCTCTTCATTGCATGAGAAGCAATCAGGTCTGTGAAGACAGTTTTCTCCTTTCATTTGGTTCCTATGAGCCTGCTCTGAGAAGCGGGGTGTCGAGGGCATTGGAGAGACAACTATAAAGAAAGCACCCTTACACTCTACAGCCCAGAGTTACCTAGAGGAGAGAATATACAGGCAATTTCAACACAGAGAGGATCAGCAAGTCAGAGGGAGCATAGCTCTCTAAGGCATTTTAAGAATTTGCTCAAATGAACTTAGGCATGTTTTATGAAGATGGGGGGGCAGGGAGCAGAAGGTTGTAGTGGGATCCTTTCTATTCCAGAAGGTGACCCAGAGGGGATTTAATGTACACGAGGGGTTCCAGAAGGTTCAAATGAAGGACACCACGTGGACAGATGTATTCTGCCTTCTAGATCCAGCTCCCCCCCGTCACACTTCTACCAGAACCACCTACCAGTTGCCATTCAAGTCTTTTCCAGCTCACAGTGACTTTATCAGCAGTAGATTGCCAGGACTTTCTTCTGAGGTGTCTGTTGGTATACTCAAATCTCTAACTTTTCAGTTAGCGGCAGAGTACATTAACTGTTTGCACCACTGGGAACTCCTGACATACTGCTGGTAAGAGACAAAATCCTTGTATCTAAAAGAAAATTACACTATTACCTCAGGAGATTAATTGTCTAAGAGGTATTAGGGAAAATGGCTCCCTGGAAACTTAGCCAAGTCAATAAGAAAAATAGCATCCCTTCAGTCCTTGTAACATGAATTCTGAGACCCCTCAGAGACTCTGATTCCAACTACAGAAGCACCCCACTGGGGACCATGAAACAGAACATAATAAATGAGTTATTGTATTCTGGGGATTCTTTGGGCTTTCCGTTGGATCTCCCTTAGACTCACCTCAGGAATTTGGGGAAGATTTCCTTAGATTGACACTATAGGGTTGTTACAGGGTCACTGAGTCAGAATCAACTCGACAGCACTGGGTTTTGTTTTGCGGGGGTTGACACAGGTTTCTGGGCTGGTCAGGATGCAGAGCTGGGGGTCAGCACATGAGAAATGTCTGAAAACTCAACTAGATTAGGTACAAGTTGACTAGACCCTACAAAGTGCTTGAAGCCTTCTCCGTGTCATCCCCTGACCTTGGCAGTGCCCCGAGGGCTTCATGCCTTCATTCTTATACAGGAGGAAGCTGAGTGATGCAGGCAACAGAAGTGCCGAGTAGGAACCAATTCAGCTACGATTCAGATACATGTGCCTTACCCAGGGAACCCAGTAACCAGCTGCCCTCTGCTACCACCACCCTTTGGTACCCTAGAGTTCAGAACCTAGTCACCAAACTATTCAGACTTTTCTGTCAATTCCATTATTTATTTTGGCACCGAGGAAACAGTTACTGAACTGCAGTGTTCTAGTACTAAAAGTGGCATTAATACGACATCTTTATCTCCTTACCAAAATGTCTTAAACTGGGGAATATCTCCCACTACTCATATAAGAATAAACAAGCATGGGTATGTAAAATGATGCAGCTACTTTGCAAAACAGTTTCTCAGTTCCTCAAAATATTAACAATAGGGTTATCATATGACTCATCAATTCCAACACTAAGTATATAACCAAGAAAAATGAAAACATACGTCCACACAAAAACTTGTACATAAACGTTCACGACAGCATTGTTCATAATAGCCAAGAAATGGTAACAAGCCAAATGTCCATCAACTAATGGATAAATAAACAAGATGTATCATATCAGTATAATGGAATATTATTCATCAATAAAAGAATGAATTACTGATCCATGCTAAGCATTTATAAAGCTTGAAGACATGCTAAGTGAACGAAGTGAATCACAAAAGACCACATAGAGTATAATTTCATTTGTATGAAATGCTCAGAATAGGAACTCCATAAAAAAGGAAAGTAGATTAGGAGTTCCCACTGGCTGAAGAGCAGAGGAAGAAATTTGGGAATGGAGATGGGGAGTAACTGCTGATGGGTACAGGTTTCTTTAGGGGGTGATAAAAATATTCTAAAATTAGATTATGATAATGGTTGTATAACTCTGTAAACTAAAAGCATCGAATTAGATACTTTAAACAGGCGGACTTTGTTATTGTGTGCCATTAAGTAGATTCTGATTTGTAGTGACCAATGTGACAGAATAAGACTTCCCCATAGGGTATCTTAGGCTAAAATCTTTACAGAAGCAGATAGCCCTATCTTTTCTCCCATGGGGCTGCTAGTAGGTTCAAACTGCCAACTTTTCAGTTAGCGACCTAGCACTTAATTGATGGGTCAACAGACCTTCTAGGCAGATTTTATGCTATGTAAATCATATGTAGTTAAGCTTCAAAAAAAAGAAAGAAAACAATGTATAAACATTTCTAGAGCCAGAAACAGTTTTCTGATGGCATGCATAGACCTCAGATGGTACATGAGTGCATGAATGTATGTATGTGAGTGTTCGCTTTCTGGATTCGGTTTGGAACACTCCTTCTATAGTAGGCTGTTAACTCTGCTGAGCCCCAATGAACCATGCTACCCTGTAATCATATCCTTGTGATTTCTCTAGGCTTGGCCACTTGACTTGTCTTGACCTTTCAGACTTCAGAAAGCATGATGCAAATACAGTCTAGATAAGTGCCTTCCCTTTAGCATTTGTCCACTTGAAATGCTCTCAGTTACAGCCCTGAGCCACTATGAAAACAGGTCCAGCAACACACTGGACCACATGAAGAAGGAGAAAGAGACTCAAACAGTCCTTAACCTTTCCAGCTATCACACCTGAGGCAGGAGGCATGTAGTGAAGAAACTTCTTGGATATTCCAGCCCCAGCTGCCACTCACAGAGCAACAGAACCATCCAGCTGAACCCAGCCTTAACTACAGAATCATGAGAAATAAAACATCACTAGCATTTAAGCCATTATGTTTGGGATGGCTTGTTATGCAGTAAATATTGATGCACCATTAAAAGCTTGACTACTTCCACCCCTGTCTGTCACTCACTGATTTGATGAGGACTTTAGTCTCATGTCCTTGAATTCTGCGATGGATTTTAGAAGAAACACTATTTTAATGTGTGTATAATGTGCCATTTGTCACTGTTGCTTGGTGCAATTTAACACAATATTTATCTGATTGGCTTATCAGTTATTTCCCATCACTGAAAATTGGCCGTACAAGGATTCTTTGCTTGGCAATGAGAAGATTGATTATGGTTATTACACTAATGGCTGGAAAATGAATTTCATCAGGAAAGTTATTTTGAAGACACACAGATGATGGGCCTTGTATGCTTACTCACTAAATACCACACTGCATGCTTGGTACCATCCGAGCGAATGCACGGGCGGGGATACTGGAGCTAGTGAGACAAATTCATACTACTCAAAAAGTATTGTCACCTTTTGGTTAGACTTCTTCCCTAGAGTTTTCTTTTTTCCCGCAGGCTTAACAAGCAAAGTGTTCAGGGAGAAATTTCATATATACCCATGAGTGACTGGGTCTGCCCTCACCTGACCACACCAGTTCAAATCTAAAAACATTTGACTTTCCCAGCGTCTCTGAGGCACCTGCTTCCGTGACCTGTGATCGTTGCAGCAAAATGTGTCTGTTTTGAAAGTATTAGCTGGGTGTGTGTTTTTAAGACTATAAAAGCATTCCTTTGGGGTCTATTTGAAGGGTGGGAATTTAGATGCATATTTGAAAGGATAAATCTGGAAAATTACAGGGGACAGGAGAGGGAGAGCTGTACTTAAAAGCAGTATTTTCTATCTCCATAGCTGATTCCTATCACCCAATTCAATGACTTTCCTCACTTTTTCACTTTATCTCATCAGAGTTACAGTACTGCACCTGAAATACAGGAACTTGGTGGAAGGAAGACCACTTTTATGCCAAATAGAAGGCCTATTTCAAACTCCAATCAGCAGTCAGAAGAACTGAGTGTAACTACTGGTCTGTCCTCTCAACCCACCTTCTCCACAATTTTATTAGACCTACTGAGACCTCCAAGGACCTTTCCCAGAGAAAAAAAAAAGAAAATGGGATTTGTCGGGTGGTTTTCAGTGAGGGGCCAAGTTCTCATGATAACACAGTATTAGTGAAATTCACCTTCCAAGACCTTTAATTGCTTCTAGTGGTTCTTCAGTACCCATCTGCAATTTTCTTGTTTTGAAAAATAATGATGTGATACTTGCTTCAATTAGAGGACGTTGGACTGGCCACACTCCTTAACACTCAGTGGATCTTCCCCACCTGAAAATACACGCCCACCAGTGATGAACAAATGAAAAGGACACAAAAGCTGAGAAGGAGTCTCTGTAATTGAGCTGCATAATAAGAGGAAAAAGAAGCAGAGCTTCTATTAATAACGACACGGTAATTGGAGCTCACTCAAAGACAAGCTGGATACTCTCAACAATCACATTCGCTTTGCACAAAAACCATTGTAAATCTTTCTAAAGAGCCAATATGAGCCATAAACCAAACAACCCACTGCCGTCGAGTTGGGTCTGACTCATAGCGACCCTATAGGTCAGAGCAGAACTGTCTCAAAGAGTTTCCAAGCAGCACCTCGCAGATTTGAACTGCCGAACTTTCAGTTAGCAGACATAGCACTTAACCCACTGTGCCACCAGGGTTTCCAGTGTGAGCCATAGTGAGGTTGTCTATCAGATTTTTATGGTACCCATCAGAGTGTTATTCCACCCAGGGGGAATTGGGCAAGCCTTAGGCACCTTGCTGCCAGAGAAACATTTTTATTTGGGCCAGAGAGTAACTAAAGTAAAAGACAGTTGCATGCCAGAATGGAGTCCATGAGCTCTGGGGCAATTTTTTAGGTATTTGGGAGCAGGTGCAGTTAGCTATCCCCTAAGGAATGAGGAGCACTGTATATACTTGCCAAGGATGGAACGGACAGGCTAGGAAAAGGTGGGAAGCTGGGGGCAGAGAATGTGATTGTTGCCAGTCAAATGTCTGAGTCTCATTAATCCCACTTGAAAAAATAATTCCCAGCTCTCTCCTTCCCCACCACACCCACCACCTCAGCTGGATTGTGGGAAATTCATTATTATTTGGTGAGTCAATATCAACTTCTAATGAAGAGATAATTTTTTTAAATCTGTTTTGTGGATGGCTCATTATAACAACCATATAACTCTCTGGTATATTAAAACTGTTCATTGCCATAAATTATAATAATATCAAAATAGATTTCCATTGCAAGGAAGTTCTATTAATATGATTCATACAACTACTCCAAAATGAGATTTGCCCAGAGATAATGTAGAGATGATATTACTAACAATTCCTCTGGTTCAGATTTTAAGGCCTCTGTAAAGCGTCTGGGGTCCTGGTGGCACCGCTGTGAAGAGCTCAGCCTACTAACCAAAAGGTTAGCAGTTTGAATCCACCGGCTGCTCCTTAGAAACCTGATGGCAATTCCACTCTGTTGTACAGAGTTGATGAGAGTTTGAACAGACTTGACAGTAGAGTTTTGTTTTGGTTTTGTTTCCATAAAGCATCTAAGGTCCTTGACTACAGGCAGTCTTTTCACACTGTGGTGTTGTTCTGGAAGTTTTCTTGCCTGCTCCACTGGTTTTCTCAATTTCTGCCCTCATGTGTTCACTCAAACCTC
This sequence comes from Heterohyrax brucei, assembly GCA_028571685.1. Classification (NCBI taxonomy): domain Eukaryota; kingdom Metazoa; phylum Chordata; class Mammalia; order Hyracoidea; family Procaviidae; genus Heterohyrax; species Heterohyrax brucei. The sequence goes on from CM053145.1 coordinate 38,841,994, forward strand.
ACAAGTAAGAAAGACAAAATGTATCTTGACTTACTTCCAGCTTTCTAGGGCAAATCCAAAATTCAAACCTAGTCACCACGAAATTGCAAGGAGCTTAAGGTCACGGGCTGTCTCTCCTCCTCTTCAAATACCCAATGCCCAGGAAGCCTTGTACACAGTTGGCCTTCACAATCTTTCAAAAATGAAGAGGGATAAATGAAAACCTGAGATTTCTATTTCTACTTTCATTAAAATAGTAGGTAAAGGACACTTCTGAGTTAGGAACCCTAAAGTAAAAGCAAAAAGAAAAAAGCACAAATCTGTTGCCAGTGAGTTGGTTACAACCCCAAAATATCTTATAGGACAGAGTAGAACTGCCCCACACAGTTTCCAAGGAGCACCTGGGGGATTCAAACTGCTGACCTTTTGTTTAGCAACCATTGTTTTTAACCACTATGATACCAGGACCCTAGGGAAGATTTTTGTGGCTCCTGCAGAGTGGGCTCATTGCCACCAAGTTGATTCCAACTCATAGCAACCCTGTGGGGACAGACTAGTGACATAGCAGTTAAGTGCTACAGGTACTATCCAAAAGGTCAGCAATTCAGATCCACCAGGTGCTACTTGGAAACTCTATGGAGCAGTTTTACTCTGTCCTATAGGGCTGCTATGAGTTGTAATCAACTCATTGGCAATGGGTTTACAGGTTGAGGGTCTATAGATAATCCCACGAAGAACTCAGTGAACAAGCATAGACAGGTATAATAGTCTACCTTCTAAGATGCTGGGTATGAAGGAAGGGCCACTTTGGCACCATATGCTGGTCCTGCCTCCATCTTTTTAAGTTTCAAACAACTGGAAGAATGAAAAAGATACAAATCACCTAGGGTGACTTACCAAATCACACCTCCTCATGGCACACTGAGCTCTTCAATTGTCATGGTCTTTATTTTCACACCACAACAGCTCCTACGCCTAGCTCTAGGTCTTTCATCCAAAATCTTAAAGCATAGTTTCCCCTCTCTCTCCTCAGCCTCCCACCTTTTACAATCATCCACTCCACTAGTCTTATTCATTCATGCATTTGTTCTGTTGATTATTCTATCTAGAATTAGGTCTCAAGACAATTCACGTATCACTTGGCAATCCAAATTTGATCCCCTTTGAGTCTACCCTGAAAGTATAAATTGCTGTTTGCTCTTCTGAGGCTTACGAGCTATGCTGTCCAACGTACCAAAAAAAAAACCCAAACCTGCTACCATCAAGTTGATTCCCACCCACAGTGATCTTATAGGACAGAGTAGAACTGCCCCACAGGGTTTTCAATGAGTGGCTGTTGGATTTGTAATGGTGACCTTTTGGTTAGCTGCCAAACTCTTAACCACTATGTCACTGTCCAGTAAAACCTTCTACAACAAAAATGATGGAAATGTTTCATATCTGTGGCTATTGGAGTGCTTGAAACGTGGCTAGTGTGACTGAGCAGTTGAATTTTTAACTGTGTTCAATTTTAATTTTGTAGTCACATGTGACTCATGGCTATTGTATCACATATGCAGATCTAGAGATAATTTTTGAATTAGGTGCAAACACACACAGAAACAAACAGCTTCACAGATATCACACACAGCTCCCAAGAATCAGCATTAATTCTCAGAACAGGAGGGAAGAAAACATTATCTTAACTATTCCATGATTTGTGAGGCCATCTCATCCCACAATGGAGCTAATATCCTCCATCTCTGTGCAAATCAGTATTAGTTTAATTACTCCCTCCCAGTCCCCAAACCCCTTTCAAATTGTACCCCTTTGGGCCACTGAAAATAAAGAATGGGCCCATTACAGAACCTCCCACTCCTTAGTGGCAATTCTTTTGGCTACATAAAGACTCTGCTGATGCTTTGAAATCACCATTTACAAAGGATTGATTAAGTAAGTTCTTAAACAAGGTGCCATTCTTTTTTCCAGTCCCAGAGAAGAGAGAATTGGAGGAGGGAAGGAAATTGATCTTCCAGTTGCCTGTCATTCCATCAGTCATCCCCTCAGCTGTATCTCCAGCCTCAGTCTTTTTGCTAATACTTCCCTCTCAGCAACACAAAACGGTGGATTTGAATCACACCTCTGCAATTTTCCTGAGTCTGATTCCAACTTCCACTTCTTAAAAGTTTGTAAATTTGCATGAGTTCTATGAATATTTAAGTCATGGATCTAAGTCATACCTATCCATGTGGATTAAATGGAGCTAAGTATATGAAACACCTAGTACAATAAAGGCAGCTATTCTTCTTGTCCTCCCTCTTTCTCTCTTTTTCTAAGTTGTTGGTAGTGTTGATGGTGGTTACCATTGAGTCGTCTCAGATTCACAGCAACCTGATGTACAACGTAACGAGACATTGCCCAGCCTTATGCCACCTTCATGATCATTGTTATGTTTTAGTTCATTGTTGAAATGAACTTTACATTCTCCCTATGAACAGGTATTGAGAAGTTAGGAGATATCTTCCATAAAATACATGGTAGAGGCAATAACCCCATGCTGGCTCAGTTAAGCACCCTGGTTACAGTGCTGAACTCCTAGATGATTGCTACTATCCAAATGAATAACGTTTTCCATGTTAAGGGTCCCTGAATGGTGCCCTCGGTTGCCACCCCTAGGGTCGCCATGATTCGGATCCGACTCGATGGCATGACTGGCTCAGCTGCTAGCTGAAAGATTGGTGGTTCAAGCACACTGAGAATTGCCTTAGAAAAGAGATGGAGCAATCTACTTCTGGAACACCAACCATCAAAAATCCTGTGGATTTTCTAACTCAGAGGGTCGAATGAGTTAGAATCGACCCCACAGAAACTGGTTTTCCACGTTAATCAGACACTGCAGTGAGGATCTGCCACTCGTTGAAGCAGTGGTCTGGGAAGAGGTATGTGGCTAAATTCTCGGATTGCAGCAATGAGAGAGCTGTAGCTATGCAGAGGTCCTGATCCAAAGAAGCCAGACAGAAAAGACTTTCAACCTCTGCTTTGACACAGTCAGACCTCTGGTCCTGAAATAAGCACAGGGCTTATTTCTCTGATTTGAATCATAGCTGCCCAAGTTTCCAGGGCAGACTTGTAAGATTTTTCTTATATCAGGGAGGTTCTCTGTAGAGCCCCATTTGATCAATAATAAAATAGCCACTTCTGACTGTGCACTAAATTGAGTTTGATTTTTAGAGAGATGTAAAGACAAGCCCCAAGCTATGCTGCTTTCTGCCAATCCAGCACTGAGCTTTGAACCTGAAGCTATGTCAGCTAATTCTCATGTTGCCTACACGTGTGTCTGAGACACTGGAAATGCCCATTGCTACCCAGTGATGATTTCACCCTTCACAAAGTTTGTCAGCTTTGAGTGATGGTGGGAGTTTTCTTACTTTCTGCCTATGCTGTTGCTGTTGTTAGTTGCTGGTGAGTTGGCTCCTCATACACATGGTGACCACAACAGAACTGTTATTTAGCCCTGTGCCATCTTCATGATCACCGGTTTATTTGAGCCCATTGTTGCAGCTGTTGTGTCACCCCATCTCACTAAGGGTTTCCCTCATTTTCACTGACCTTCTGCTTCACCAAGCATGGTGTCCTTTTCTAGCTGTTGGTCTTTCCTAGTGACATGTCCAAAGTAAGCAAGACAGTCTCTCTAGCCTTGCCTCTAAGCTCTATTCTAGTTGTATTTTTTTAATATTCTGCCTATTGTTGTTGTTGTGCCATTGAGTTGATTCCAATTTAAAGTGACCCTACAGGACACATTAGAACTTTCCCAAGGATTTCCTAGCCTGTCATTTTTATAGAAAAACATCACCAGATCTTTTCTCTTACAGAGCCTCTGGTAGGTTCAAACTGTCAACCCTTTGGGTAGCAGCCTAGTTTTAACCATTGCAGGGTCAAAATTAGGCCCTGTGGCAAGATAGACTGAGGCTCTGTTCTGTGGTCTCTCTTTACCACCTTCCCATGCCACCCTCACCCCCCTGCTCCCTACTCCTAACTCAAGAAAATGTTAACATTAAATACATTTTTTCCAATATGCATGAAAACTAAAGAACAAAAATGTCAAACTATCCCTTCTCCTCTTTTTTATTTCTATTCATTTGTTCAAAAAACATTTATTGAGTCTTTATTAGACACTGATAGCATAGTGGTTAAGTGCTATTTCTGCTGCCCAGAAGGCTGGCAGTTCAAATCCACCAGACACTCCTTGGAAACTCCATGGTGGAGTTCTACTCTGTCTTACAGGTTGCTACGAGTCAGAATCAACTCAACAGCAGTGGCTTTCAGGGTACTAGAAGCTAGAATTTATACCAGACCCTGGGGTACAAAGGAAGTCATGATCTACCGGAGGGAGACAGACTTGATTACAAGTCTTTGCGATAAAGTGTTAAAATGCATTCACGACAGTGAATTGGAAAAAGCATGGTCTTTGGGATCAGACAAACACGGGTCTGAATTCTCCTTCTACCTCACTGGCTGCTACCTTTCCACCTTCTGTACTGGTTCTAACTCCTCTTCCCTACACTTAGAAGTGGAGAGCCACAAGATACAGCATTCTTCTTCCCACCCACACTCACTCTCCAGAACATCTCATGATCTGGGTTATTATCTATAGATTGTCACTCTCATTTATTTCTTGAACTATGAGAAATGTACTTCTCAAGTTCTGACCCCTCCCCAGGACGTCAGACTCATATCCAACTGTGTACTCATCACCTTCTCCAGGATTTGAAACTGAATCCTGATCTTCATGGACTAAGCCTGCTCTTCCCAATCTTCCTATCTCACCTGATGGAAGTCCCATCTTTCTAACAGCTCAGACAAAAACTCTTGGAGTCTTTCTTGACTCCTGTCTTCCTTTCCACCCTACTTTCAATCCATTAGCAAATCTTTTTAACTCTGCCTTCAAAACATCTTTATTGCCATTACAACCCCCTGATAACATCTTAGCGACTCTGTTCTGGATTATTCCAAGAACTTCTTAACTGGTCTCTGTTATTCACATGTTATTCTCAGTAAGTGGATTTATCCTTGTAAAACCTAGTTAGACCACAATGAAACTCCATTTCCCACCCTAGTGGGAGCACCTGGGTGGAGCAACAGATAACACTGCAGCTAACCAAAATGTGAAAGTTTCAAGTCTAAACACAAGCACCGAAAGATTTGGTAACCTACTCTGGAAAAGTCAGCCACTGAAACCCCTAAGGAACACAGTTCTACTTTAATGCACATGAGATCACTGTCAGTCAGAATCGATTTGAAGATTTAGGGCTTAGGATGAATCAGGCCTGACTCAATGGCAGTGGGTTTGGTGTTTGGTTTTTTATAGCTATAGGGAAATGCTGATGGTGTAGCTGTTAAATGCTATGTCTACTAACCAAAAGGTTGGCTGTTCAGATCCACCAGGTGCTCCTTGAAAACTCTATGGAACAGTTGTCCTCTGTCCTACAGGGTTGCTATGAGTCAAAATCAACTTGACAGCCCTGGGTTTAGTATTTTTTTGGTATGGGCTATAGAGTCATTATGAGTTGTAATCAACTCAACAGCAGTGGTGGTGGATGGGCAGTAGGGAAACCCTGGTGGTGTAGTAGCTAAGTGTTACAGTTGCTAACCAAGGGTTGCCAGTTTGAACCTACCAGGTGCTCCTTGGAAACTCTTTGGGGCAATTCTACTGTGTCATATAGGGTCACTGTGAGTTAGGATGTACTTGACAGGAGCGAATTTGATTTTCTTTTTTATGGGAAATAGAAATCCTGGTTTTTTAGGAGCTATTGCTTCTAAACAAAAGTTCAGCAGTTCAAATCCACGATGAGAGGGGGAGGTAGTAATTTGGGTTTTGATTGGTGTTGAGGCTACTTGGGCCTCCTTAGAAAATCTATGGGGTAGTTCTACTCTATCCTATAGGGCCACTATTGGCATTAACTAAATGGAAAGTGAGTCTGGTTTGGTTTTATGGGCATCAGAAAGGACAGTTTTGGCACTGTCCTGATAAAATGGCTCTATACTGTGTTCCTCATAGCCCAGCAAAACCCTGAACCAGGACACTTAGACTCCACTATTGCCAAGAAATGCCCCTCATAGCCAGTACATTAGCAATTCTCAGCCTCTTTTATAAAATCTAATACCACAAACCTCATAAAGTGGAACACTTGTCAAACGTTTGTGGGTCATAGCTCTGCTAGCTGCTCCAAATGGAGAGATACATGGATGGAGTTCTTTGCCTTCTAGGGGCCTGGAATTTAATTTTAAGGGAAAATAAAAAAATTTTACTTGTGAGAAACAAGATAACATCACCCCCAATGGTTTAAAAAAAACAAAAATCAAACTCTTGCCATTGAGTCAATTTGACTCAGTAACAAGCTTAGCTAGAGAAACTGATCATTGCCACTATGCATTCTACTCCAGAATCTAACATTTTCTAGGAATAACAAAAGTCATGGTTTACATTATAGAACACACATGGTATTGACAAGGTTTTCAAGGGAACCTGATCTGCCATGTAACAGCAGTTCTCCTTGGCAGTTTGTGATGCAAATAGAACTTCCTACTGGCAGTAGTGATGCAAATATAACAATTGCTCCTGGCAGTTGTGAAGTGGCTATAGTAGCCTCAAAACCAGTGAAAAACAATCTACTACCTCCCTGTCTCATCTATGACATCACCCCTGATTTTGCCAATAAAAAAGGCTCCTACACAGAGATTGTGGTTTGGATACATGTTTCCTCCTGAATTGATAACTGAACAGAACACTCTTGGACACCCAGGGAGCCCTAGGACACAGCATAGGATTGTCAGATTGGACTACACACCAGTAAACAGGAAACTTCCTCTGAGCCCTGTTCCTGCTGACTTGCCATTTGAGCAGACTGCAGGTTATGATGTTTTTTCTTTTTCTTTTTGTTATCCAAGAGGCAGAGGACAGCGTGAGACAGCAAATATGCTGAACTGCAGTACTAAAGTAAACATCGTATAGCTCACAGAGTCAGTGCACAGGATAGCACATTTTGAGATCCCAGCTCCTGACTGAGGGCACAACTGTCCCCAACCTTCTTTTCTTAGCTCCACCATAGACTCTGCTGTTTCATGGCATGAAGGGCAGCTCAGCCAGGACACCATCTTAGTTGGCTGGGAGGCAGAGTCAGCCAACCAGAGGCCTTGACAGGGGCTAATTCCCGAGCTGAGAAGCAGTGCCACTCTGTAAAATGGGTAAGGCCTGGCTGAGGATAGCACCTTAGGACAGCCAAACAAGTGCTTCTGTTGTCAGCTTGAAGGGAGGGTCTGCCACAACTGATGGCCTGACTGATTTTGGTAGCTGTCAGATAGCTCCTGAATTTTTAAAATAAGACTGCCAAGCCAAGTCCAAGACTACCTGGAGAAATAACTGCTGAGCAGCTCAGCAGCATCTCTTCCAGCCTTTACTGACCCACATCACAGGGTTGGTTGACAGCTCTTCAGTGACTCCATAAGTAGGAAGCCATCTTTCCGAGATAGGAAGCAGAGCCTCCCACCCCAGAGAATCCACTGGGGCCACTCACTAGAGTACACAGAGGTGGCTGGTGACCAACTCCCTTTTCAGAACTACACCTCAGCTCCAGTTGAGGTAACATCAGAGAAACTAAACAGTCTCTAGATGGCCCAAAGGCAACAAACCATCTCTAACCATTTAAAGCAACAGGTTATGATGGCTCTGGAAAACTGCCAAAATAAAGAATCAAAAAAGTTCCCAGGTGAAGAAGACTTTCTGAAACTATTAGAGGTCAAGTACAAAAGAATTATACATAAAACCCTCCTAGAGATTAAACAAAATGCAACAGAGCAAAAGGCTAGCTTGCTTTGAGCCTCACTGCCTGTCTTAGGCTGGGTTTTCTAGGGAAGCAAAACTAGTAACATGTGTAGGTACAAGGAAAGATTTATAATATATATAGATAGATACATACATACATATATAGGAAACTGCTCACGTAATCACAGAAGCTGAATGTCCCAAGCTCTGGCACAAGCCTCACATGGCCACGGAAGCTGAGGAACCCAAAGTCAACAAGTCAGAGACCAGAGTTCTAGATCACTGGTTGTGTAGGTCAGTGGATCCCAAGCTGGTGGCGAGAAGAAGCGACAGAGGCTGGCAAAACCAGGATCAGCAGGTCAGGGAGCAGGAGCAGCGGAGACTGGTAAACCCAGGATCAGCAGGTCAGGGAACAGGACTCTCAAGTGCCGACTGTAAGGACTGATGAGTCCAACAGCTGCTAGTTCAAGTCCCGGAACCAGACACTGGAAAAAGAGAGCAGGAGCTCCTGGGCACGTGAGCGACCAGTAGCCATAGTAAAAGGTCGCGAGATGAGAGCCGAGGGGCAGGGACCCACCACAAACCCCGCCCTGCCACTTAATACAGCAGCCAAATATGTAGTAGTCAAGTTGACATAATCCTGACCACCACACTGCCTTTAAGAGAATGTGTTTATGTTTCATTTTATTAAGCTTGGTTATCATATGGACACCCTGGTGGCATAGTGGGTTAAGTGCCACATCTACTAACCAAAGGATCAGCAGTTCTAATCCACCAGATGCTCCTTGGAAGCTATGGGGCAGTCCAACTGTGACCTCTAGGGTCGCTATCAATCAGACTCGACTTGATGGCAGTGGGTATCATATGGGACAGAGAAAAACGAAAAATTAAGCAAGCTATTTCAACTGATGGAACACAACAATCTGAAATCCAGCAGATCAATAACAAAATTACAGAATTAGACAACGCAATCCAAAGCCAAAAGAGAATAATTGAGGAGATAGAAGGCAGACTTAGTGGCCTTAAAGATAGAGCAACTGACACCACCTTTTGTGAGGAGAAATCAGAGAAAAGAAATAAGAAAAATGAAGAAGCATTAAGAAACATGTGGGACTCTATTCAGAGCAAAAATCTATGATTAAATGAAGTTCCTGAACAGGGAGGGATAACTGAAAACACAGAGACTATTGTTGTTGAGTTGCTAACAGAAAGCTTCCCTGAAATTATAAAAGAAGAGAACATAGATATCCAAGACTTGTATTGAACATCACAAAAAATAGACTCCAAAAGAAAGACATCAAGACATATGATACCCACTGCCATCAAGTTGAGTCTGACTCATAGTGACCCTAGAGGTTAGAGTTTCCAAGGAGTACCTGGCAGATTAGAACTGCTGATCTTTTGGTTAGCAGATGTGGCACTCAACCCACTACATCACCAAGGTTTCCATATGATAATCAAGGTTAATAAAATGAAACAAACACATTCTCTTACAGTCAGTGAGGCTCAAAGCAAAGCTAACATTTAAAGGGAAATCCTATAGGCTTTCATCTCACTTCTTGGCAGAAATGATGTTGGCAAAGAGGTGGTGGGATGACCATTCACAGCCTTGAAGGATAAAAACTTCCAACCAAGAATTATATATCCTGTAAAACTGTCTCTGAAAACTGTCTCTCAAATATGAAGATGATATTAAGACATTCACAGATAAATAGAAGCTTACAGACTTTGTAAAAACCCAAACAAAACTACAAGAAATACTAAAAGAAGCTCTTTGCTTAGGAAAACAAAATCATTAAGTGTATGTTTAAGGAGGCAACGCAGGACACAACATCCAGAAACCTACTCAGGGAAGTAACAAAACTCAATCAATGCCACAATATTTTAGAAAAAGGGAACCATTGATCTCATCATGAAAACTATGAAACCATCACACTAAAAAGACGGATATACTACAGTAGTTACAGTCCTTCCAAATGGAGAAGAAGTTAAAAAGATATGCAGAACTTAAAAATGGGTTTAAACTTAGAATATTATGGGAGATCATAGAGGTAGCTAATAACAATGCAGCATATCAAAACAAGAAACATAAAACAGGAGTACCAACAATCAAAAACCAACACTGAAAAAGATGAAAAGTCAACTCAAAAGGATGACTTGGATCAGAATATTAAGAGCAACAGAGAAAATACCAACACAAAAATACATACATCAGAATGACAGCACTGAACTCTTACCTATCAATAATTACACTGAATGTAAACAGAATGAATGCTTCGGTAAAGAGACAATGAGTGATATCCTGGATTAAAAGACATGACCCATCTACATGTTGCTTACAAGAAACACACCTTAGTCTTAAAGATAGAAACAAACTGAAATTTAAAGTATGGAATAATATATACCAAGCTAACAATATACGAAGAAGAGCAGATAAAATCAATTTTAATTTAAAATCCACCATCATGTACAACGATGGTCACTATTTATTACTGAAAGTTTCAATATACAAGCAGGACTTAACAATATTAAATATTTGTGCACCCAATACCCGAACCCACTGCCATCAAGTCGTGTCCAACTCATAGCAACCTTATCAGTCAGGGTAGAACTGCCTCATAGAGTTTCCCAATACCAGAGCATCTAAATACATTGGACAAACACTAATTACACTGATTACACTCCCACACTAATAGTGGGAGACCTCAACACTCCACTTTCAGTAACAAAAAGATCACCCAGAAAAAAGCTTAGTAAAGACACAGAAGATCTTATCGCCACAATTAACCAACTAGACCTCATCGATATATACAGAACTTTTTATCCATCAACAGATAACTACACCTTCTTCTCCAATGCACATGGAACATTTTCCAGAATAGACCATGTGTTAGGACATAAAGCAAATCTCATTAAAATCGAAGCCACTGAATTATTGCAAACCATCTTCTCGGAACATAAAGCCATACAAGCCAAAATCAATAACAGAAAAAACACAGGTAGAAATTAGAACTCTAGGAAACGGAACCACACTTTGCTCCAAATGCCATGGGTTATAGAAGAAATGAAGGATGAAGTAAAGAAATTGATAAGTCTTCCTGTCCGTGAGCAGGGTAGGTTTCTCCATTTATGGAAGTCTCTCTTAGTTTCTTGAAGTAAGGTCTTGTAGTTCTCTTTGTATAGATCTCTTATTTCTCTAGTTAGATTTTTTCCCAGGTATTTTGTCTTCTTGGGGGCTACAGGAAATGATATTGATTTGGTGATTTCTTCTTTAATGATCTGTTTGTTGGTATAAGGGAATCCTACTGATTTACTTATGTCTATTCTATAACCTCATACTTTGCTGACCTCTTCTGTTAGTTCGAGTAGTTTACTTATGGATTCTTTAGGAGTCTCTGCATGTACAGTCATATCGTCTGCAAATAAGGATATTTTTACTTCTTCTTTGTCAATATGGATGCTCCTTATTCCTTTATCTTGTCTAATTGCTCTGGCCAGAACTTGTAGTACAATGTTGAATAGAAATGGTGAGAGTGGGCATCTTTGTCTAGTTCCAGTTTTCAAGGGGAATTCTTTCAGTCTCTCTCCATTCAGGATGATGTAGGTGTTGGGCTTTGCATACACACCCCTTATTGCATAGAGGAATTTGCCTTCTATTCCTATTTTATTGAGAGTTTCTATCATAAATGGGTGTTGGAGTTTGTCAAATGCCTTTTCTGCATCAATGGACAAAATCAAGTGATTCTTATCTTTTGTTTTATTTATGTGGTTGATCACATTAATTGTTTTTCTGATGTTGAACCAGCCTCACATCCCAAGTATGAATGCAACTTGGTCATGATGAATTATTTTTTTGATATGTTGTTGAATTCTATTGGCAAGGATTTTGTTGAAGATTTTGCATCTGGGTCCATTAGTGATAGTGGTCTGCAGTTTTTCTTTTTTCTAGGATTTTTTTCCTGGCTTTGATATAAGGGTTATACTGGCTTCCCAGAATGAATATAGGAGTATTCCATCTCTTTCTATGCTGTCAAATAGACTCAGTAGTACTGGAGTAACAATGGAAGCTTTAATACACAGGTTAGACAGACTTCAAAATCTGACAAAGTACCATCAACAGAAGAGAAAGTAGATAAACGGGAACTGCTAAGAATCAGACACTTTTGCTCATCCAAAGACTTTGTCAAAAGAGTTAAAAGACCACCTACAGAATGGGAAAAAATATTTGGCAACTACATGTTAAATTGACATCTGATCTTCATAATCTGCAAGATGCTGCAAAATATCAACAAGAAAAAGATAAATAACCCAATTAAGTGATAGTCAAAGGAGGTGGACAGACACTTCACCAAAGAGGACATCCAGGCAGCCAAAAGATAGATAAGGAAATGCTGACGATCATTAGCTATTAGAGAAATCCAAATCAAAACTACAATGAGATACCATCTCACCACAACAAGGTCTGCCATGATCCAAAAAAACACAAAATAACAAATGCTGGAGAGGTGGTGGAGAGATTAGAACTCCCCTACACTGCTGGTGGGATTACAGAGCAGTACAATTTCTCTGGAAAGCAATCTGGAACTTTCTTAAAAAGCTGGAAATAGATACATGATTTGACCCAGTATTTCCACTGCTCAGAATATATCCAATAGAATCATGGGCAGTCATACAAAGAGATACACGCACAAAAATGCTTATTATAGCACAGTCCACAATAGCAAAAACTGGAATCAACCCAGATGCCCAACAACAGATCAATGGATATTCGAACTATGGTACATATACTCAACGGAACACTACACAATGATAAAACACAATGATGATTTTAGGAAGCATCTCATAACCTGGTTTCAATTGGAAGACATTATGCTGATTGAAATCAGTCAATAGTACAAGGACAAACATTGTATAAGACTCCTATCTACTATAAGGGCTTTAAAATAGACTCATGTACACAAGAAGACTCTTTGACAGCTGTAATAGAGGGAAGGGAGGGAGACGGCTGGTCATAGAGTAGAAGTTGATAGAAATTTGGTTGGGTGAAAGCAGTGACAGCACATAGTAGAAAGAAGATCCACTTAACTGGACTTCAACATAAACTGAAAACTCTTCTAATCTTAACCCAATGTTGCAAAGATAGACTATCAGGGGCAGGGGTCTGGGGACCATGCTCTCAGGAGACATCAAGGTCAATTGGCATAACTAGCCTGTTGCTAACAGAGTTTTCTGCACCCCATATGGGTGAGTTGTGTCTGGGGTCTTATAAGTTAGCAGTCTGCTCTCTGAGGCACACCAAATGGTCCCAACTCATCAGGAACAAATGCTCACCAAGAACACCAAAGACACAATGAATGAAGAGCCCAGGGGACAGAAGGACCCATGTGAATGGATGACTGTATTAACATGTGACCAGAAGAACTGGGTGGTGCCCAGCCACCACCAAAGACAGCTGTGATGGGGCACACAACGTTGAGTCCCAGTGGCAACATGAGAAAGAGAGAGGTGCACCTCAAGAACTCCACTCAAAGACAGCAACTGTTGGTCCAGTGGCCTGGTGTTCCTCTGAGAGCTTCCACTGGGAGTTTCTGCCCCTAAGTGGAAATCATTACTGAGGTCAACTCTTTGGACAGGAATGGGTTGGACTCAGGTACACAATGTGACCATATGGTGTGTATACTTTATGGTTTTACACGTCTATAGGATGCTGTCCTGCTGACCTCTTACTAGAAGGGAGTGGAGAGAGTAGAGAGTAGGGGACAGGAGAGACTGTTAAGAGTAAATGACATATATAGAATAAAAAGGAGGACTGTGCTATCACCGGACGAGGAGAGCAGAAGGAACCATAGATAAGCAGGCATACAAATTTCTTTTGGATTGTATGCTTTCACTTAATCACAATTAAACAGCAAAATACCCCTAAAGTCTATGCTGGGTCTTTTTCCACACCTGGAGCCTGACTCACTCCCTCTTTGGAATGTACTTTCACTTAATAAACTTTTCTGTCATTTACTACTAAAAAGGATGCATCTTCAGCATGCTCTGGGGAAGGGGGAGCCCAGTTTGTCACCTGTCACGAGACTGAACTTCTTAGCTCAACCTCTGGAACCTGAGTCAGGTCACTTGGCATCTAATCAGTTACATGAACTTGACAACGGCAAGCGAGTAGAACTGTCCCATAGGGTTTCCAAGGAGTCCCTGGTGGATTCAAACTGAAGGCCTTTTTGTTAGCAGCTGTAGCACTTAACCATTATGCCACCAGGGTTTCCAAATTTTGGAATTAGAGAACCACTGTTGTCTGTATTAATTTTCTTGTTAATACAGTAATTGCTACATAATGAAGTATACTCTGCATTGCCAGCACTTTCCTCCTGGATAATCTGCTTTAAGTCACCGTTTAAAGTTCTCTCCGCCTTCATTGCCTCTTTTACTTAATGAATTCCTTTATTTGACTTCCACACAATTTTATCAACATGTTTAGTTTTAGTGCTTAATGCAGTCTGCAATCCAGCAGGAGCTGGAAAGAAAGAAAAGCAAAATACCAAAATACCTTTAAATAGTTATTTAGTTACTTCTCAGTTCTCAACATGCAGCCCTCTTCTGTTACGTCACCTCTGCCACAGCCCTCAGCTTTCATAAAGACAGGGAGAAAGGGGGAGGGAAGCAGAGAGGGAGAGGAGAAGAGAAGGAAAGTGGGTGTTTTAGTTACCTAGGGCTGCTGTAAGAAAAATACCAACACTTTATGGTTCTATACATCCATAGGATATCATCCTGCTGACCCCTGGCTGGAGGAAGGAGAGTGGGTGGAGAGGAGGGGAAAGGAGGCTGCTGGGAGGAAGAGACATGTATGGAGCAGAGAGGAATAGTGTGCGGTCACCGGGCAGGGAGAGCAGTGGAAGCTGCATATAGGTGGGCATGTAAATTTATACAGGAATGTACATTTTCACTCAGTCATGTTAAATAAAAAGAAAAAGAAAAATACCAAAAGTTGATGGCTTTAACAGAGAGAAGTTTATTCTGTCACAGCCCAATAGGCTAAAAGTCCAAATGCAGAGCACCCACTCTGAGGGCAGACTTTCTCTCTGTCAGCTCTAGAGGAAGGTTTGATCATCAGTTCTCCCTTGGTCTGGCAGCGTCTCAGGGCAGGAACCTCAGGTCCAAAAACCATGCTCTGCTCCCAGCATGCTTTCTTGGTAGTATGAGGTTGCCCTGTCTCTATGCTCACTTCCCTCTTCTACATCCCGAAAGGGATTGGCTCAAGACACTGTCCAGTCTTGCAGATCTCTTCAATATAACTGCCACTAATCCATCTCATTTCATCATACTGATAGGCTTTACAACACAGGGAAATCATATAACACGGTAGACAATCACACAATAGTGGGGTTCGTTGCCCAGCTACACTGATAGATACTTTTGGGACACAACTCAATCCTTGACAAACGGGAAGAGAATAGAAAGAAGGAAAGGAAAACAGCAAGGAAGGGAAGATCTCAGTGAGAGACACACACACACACACACACGCACACACACAAAACCCTTTTCTGGTTTAACATGTGGGCAACATGAAAATATCCTGTCTGCTCTGAGACAAGAAGCAAAGGGAAGCAGGAAGAGCCAAGCAGTGATGGTGTGATACGACAGGATGCTGAACATCAGTGACATTCAGCTACCCAAGCTGAGGATTCACAGAGTTCTTTAAAAGTACCTTTCAAATATTAGTACAAAATAAAATAAAAAGACACTTTGACTCGACGGCACCTGGCTTGGCTTTTGGATTTTCATGCTTTACTTCTGTCACACCTCCTCATCATTAATTCACAGAATATGCTCTAAACCATTCTCATCTTACTGCTATAGCAAAGAGCCCTTCCTGGGAACTCCAGTGATGTTCTAACAAATCTCCAGGATTCTCAAAGTGCATTGCAAAAGTCTTATTTTATTTTGTTTTATTTTACTGTTGTTGTTAAATCTGTACCCAATTTATTTTAGTGGTTTTTGTTGTTGTTGCTTAAAAAATAAAAAATAAAAAAATTATTCTCCACTCCGCTCAGCCCTTGTTGGAGTACATAAAGAGTGACAGGAATTTGAAATCAGAAACAACAGCCGTGCTCAAGCTGGTGGCCAACACAACAATGACTATACTAGTAATGCAGTAACTATTAGGAATTGCATTCAGCTGCTAGACATACAGGCCAAATCAGAGCAGTTTGAACACATTAAGAGTTTATTCTCTCATGTAAAAAAAATGTTAAGTGGGCAGCCTGGGGCTGGTATGGCGACTCTGTCCATCATCGAAGTCCCACAGCCATCTTATCTTTCTGTTCTACCATCTTCATTGTGTGGATGCCATTTTTAAGGTCCTTAGAACTCTTCTGGAGTTCCAGTCGTTGTATCTATGTTCCATACGGAAAGCAGAAAGAAAGAAGGGCAAAAAGACCTATGCCAGCTGTATGTCCCACCTGTAAATATTTGTTGCAGTCTTACTGCTTTATTTCCCCCCTACACATCATATTTCCATTTATCAATCTTACACGAGGGTTGCAGTGGTTACGAGTTCAGCCACTAACCAAAAGATTAGCAGTTCAGATCTACCATCTGCTCCTTGGAAATTCTATGGGGCAGCTCTACTATGTCCTATAGGGTTGCTATGAGTTGTAATCAACTCAAAGGCAATAGGTTTGGTTTGGTTTGGTGATACGAGAGCTGAGATTTCTGGGGGATTTATCTTAACCAGAAAGGCCTCTGAAAAAATTAATGCCGTCTTTGCTATTGTTGGCTATCCAACAAGGAACTTTCTCCTTCTTTCAGAGGATCCCTCATGTGAACAAATCTCTGCTTCCCACTGCAAAACCCAAAGGGCTAGAGCCTTTCTCTTCGTGCCCTCTGACAGATATGAGAACATGTGACCCACACTCAGCCTGTCAGACACACTCTTTAGTACCCTCCATTCCAGAGAAATGACACAAGACAGAAAATGAAAAGAATTACGTCACAAAGGCAAAAATGATGTCCAGTGGCCACGGGATCCAGTGGTGGCACAGAGAGTCCAGCAGCAATAGTGGAAGCATTCTGGCTAGACTATCCTTGCCATATGGCAGTTGCTGACCATCTTGCTTCTTAATCCTCCAGAGCTGCAGAATTTCTTCTCTGTCCTCCGTGCCTTCTCCTCTAACCACCCTCAATTGTCAGCTCCCTTTGTCTTTTTATCAGGTTCCCTTTTTGCTTAGGACAGCCAGAGTTGATTTAGTTGCTTGCAACTGAAAGCAATAGAATTAAGAAGATATACATATTCTTTTTCTGGGACCCTGGTGGTGAGTGTTTAAGAGCTCAGGCTGCTAACCAAAAGGTCAGCAGTTCGAATCCACCAAGCACTCCTTGGAAACTCTATGAGTCACTTCTACCCTGTCCCATTGGGTTGTTGTGAGTTGAAATCAACTCAACAGCAACGGGCTGGGTTAGGTTGGTATTATTGTTCTAGTCTATGTCTTTTGGTTGTCAGAAAGAGAAGCCTACACAACTTACCACAAATACGTAGGCAAGACCTAAAGTCACAGACACAGGGACAGAAGATACAGTGGGAGAGAATACTGGGAAATGGTTGGAAACAACAATATATTGTTGGAAACTATGTGTATATATGCCAAGCCAAGCCTAGATATATCTATATCTATATCTATGTAGATAGATAGATATAGATATACACACACACACACCCAGTGCTGTTAAGTCAGGTCTCACTCATAGCGACCCTATAGACAGAGTAGAACTGCCCCATAGAGTTTCCAAGGAGCACCTGGCAAAGTTGAACTGCTGACTTTTTGGTTAGCAAATGCAGTACTTAATGCACTACACTATCAAGGTTTCCATATGTGTCTGGGGGGGTGTATATATATATATATATATATATGTATATATCTACACACAAACATATACATGCCTCATACAAGTGCTGCTTTTTCTTCTGTGCCTTATTGGCCAGTTTCCTTTGATCACTTGCCGTTTCTTTATCTACCTAATGTTTGTTTATTCTTGTATGGAATGTGCATGATCTTTCTACAAACATTCTAGTATTGATTATATCAAGCTCTGTATCTCCTTATTTAAAGTTTTGACAAAGGAACTGATTCATAAATGGATCAGGATACTCCTTAGCTGTGAGGAGAATGGGTCTCATGACTGAGTCTGTGCCTTCAATGTAGACTCCCTGAGTGGGGGTCTGTGGGCAAGGCAGGC
The DNA here is from genome assembly GCA_028571685.1 of Heterohyrax brucei. NCBI lineage: Eukaryota > Metazoa > Chordata > Mammalia > Hyracoidea > Procaviidae > Heterohyrax > Heterohyrax brucei. The sequence continues at coordinate 38,860,010 of CM053145.1, forward strand.
AGTGGAACCTTTCTAGTCCAGTTATGTGCTGTGATGTGGTAGGGTGTGGCGTGGAATGATCTCACGTGATGTGGTGTCATGTGACATGTTATATCGTGACATGATATTATATCACGTCATGTCATGAGACATAAAGACCTGGACACAAGACAGTTTTATACGGCGAGTTTATATTTTTGAAGTACCTACTGTATATGTATGAGGTACAGGGCCAGTTGCTGAGGAGATAATAAAGAAGATAATTTGTCTGCCTTCAAGGACTTTACAATGTGTTATAGAAGATAAGTGATCCCACACAGAAAAGCTGCAGGATTAGTTATCCTATATCTGATGAACAGTTGAACAAATATTACCCACAAAGTGATAAAGGAATTCAAAAGAAGGAAAGCTCATACCGAGCCAGGGTGAGCAGGGAAGCATGGACAGAGAGATTTAGTGATGCTGAGAGACGATAAGGGTGAAGTGAAAAGAAAACGCAGCATCCGAGATTGACAGGAGAAGTAAAGTAGAGACATGAACATCAGAGTCAGGGGAGGTACACTGACTAGTGGACAAATTTTGAAGAAGGAGACTCCAAAAATGAAGGTCATCTATTTAAGTTTTGCTTGGTACATTCATATTGTTGAGGAAATCTGTAGGTTATTATGTAAAAGGAGGGGAAGGAAAGGATATGTGCACCTCACTTGAGCAGTGTACATGGGAGGCTTCTCATTGTGATGATGGCCAACTACATCATTAAGAACAATCACACTGCTGAAAAGTTGGACAACATATTAAAAACATCTGCTTGAAGATATCAGAGAGCCAACAAAACTGGGATCCGGGGGTGGTATATAGCTCCAGGACTGGAAGTTGATGGAACCCCCAGATGGTGATCCTGGTTTTTGAGGCCACACTTACCTGCAGGAAGTTTGCTAATTCTGGAAGGAGTGATGAAGAGGCTGAGAAATTTGTGGCAGGCTGTGGGATTAGGAAAACTTCTCATTGTCCAGAAACTACCAAAAGGGAAAGCTCAGATGCATCCTCTTGCGTTGGAGCTCAGAAGTAGGCCTACCATTTTAGGGAGCGTGGCTCAACTGCAAATCCTCTCTGTCTTAGCCATCTAATGCTGCTATAAGAGAAATATCACCAGTTTATCGCTTTAACAAAGAAAAGCTCATTCTCTCACAGTCCAGCAGGCTACAAGTCTGGATTCAATGCTTTCGCTCCAGGGGAAGGCTTTCTCCGTCTCTCTGCTCCGGAGGAAGATCTTTGTGATGGATCAGTCTTCCCTCGGTCTGGAAGCATCTCAGTCCAGAACCTGAGGACCAAAGAACATGCTCTGCTCATGGCATTGCTTTCTTGTTCTCATTTTGTACTACGTTCTTCTCTTTCTTGTGATTTTCTTCACAACACGAAATCACAACTTTATAGTCCCCCTTATCTCAGCTTACTTTTGTCCCTTATATCCCAAAAGAGATTGCCTTAAGACACTATTCACCCTTTACACTCCAGAGGCACCTCTCATGCACCACAGCGTTTCATGCGATAACTGGAGAGGCGCATCTCAGGAGACTGAGTGGCAGCAAACAACCGGGGCAACGTTAGCAAATAGAAAGGCAGTATCATGCGAAATAAAAAAAAAAAAAAAATTTCTAAGAAAAAAAATCCACGGTAGCATGTGGAAAAGGAAACACTTGACTTCTACTGTGGAAAGATAAAAGGACTGTCACTTGTTTGACCACTTGAGATAACACAGGAATGATTACAGTAAAAACGATTTTACAAGGTGGTGTGGAAGTCGATGTCAAGAAACCTAGTATTATAATAAATTAAGTAAAATATATGAGTGGTGTTGATCGAGCAGATCAACATGCCTCAACATATTGTTTTCTGCAAAAATAAGTGCCTTTCTGTCTAGCAAGAGTGGAGCTACAGAGCTTTGGAACACTTGCCCCAGCAGGCCAGATGTGAGCCTGCGGTCCCAGGCCATGTAGCCATAGGAAGCAGAAGCTGAAGAGACAAACAACCTGAGAAGCTGAGCTGTTCAGTAGCAAAGAGTGTGGCCATGACCTCAGGGGTTTGAAAGAGTGGAGCCAGGGCTTTCCGCGTTTCTAAGGGTGGAATTGCCGCTTAGATGGGCTTAGGGTGCACCTAAAGCCAATGGGGCAGAGTTGCTGTCCAAGTGAGTCTTTCCAGGCAGAGTTGCAGCACAGGGCTAGGGGACCCTGCTCAGAATACAGACAGTGTGGCCAATACCTAGAGTTTGGAGAGCAAAGCCATTATGTAGAATGTCCCAGAAAGTGTAAGAGTATTTTCAAACCTTTGAGGGCTAATGTCATGCACTTTCTATTGTGATACATACCCTGACAAACCAAGGATGCATCCTGGGGATTGTTTTGTAAAATACCACACAAAAAAAATCACAGTGTAATATTTCAAATATTTAGTTTTGTAAGGTGTAGACATACATAAAATGTTAAAATATATTATTTGTATACATTTGTTTGAGTGTAAAATCATTTTAAAGTAGCTATAAGAAACTTACATAATATATGCAAGATCATATCGAGTTGCTAGTTTGACCGAGGGCAAACGGGCTCAAGTGGAAAGGGTTCAGTCCCATGGATCACACTGATAAGACCACTACAACTCCATCTCATTTCATTGTAGTGATAGGATTTACAGCACATAGGGAAATCACCTAAAATGGTGATCAATCACACAATACTGGGACTCCTGGCTCAACTAAGTTGACAGATATTTGGGGGGACACAATTCAATCCATGACACTCTCCAACTCTGAAAATGAACCGAGGTGGTCTCAGATGGTTAGTACCTTCAAGTACCTAACAGAAGCAAATACAAATCCTCTCTGGAAGAATAAAATATCCTGAACCTCAAAATATCTCTGCAAGCAATTTTGAAAATACCATACCCAGCATATGATCAAAGCTGACCAGGCTCATGAGAAAAGAATACTACGTGAACAAAACTAGCAATAATACCAAACAATGAAAACAGACCCATAGGGCTCCAGATATTAGTTTTATCACACTTAGACTTTAAGACAACTGTGTTTACGATGTTAGATGAAATAAAAGACAAGAGTGAAAATCATGGTACATAAATAAACAGAAACTGTAAAATAGAAATTTTAGAACTAAATAATATAGTGACCAAGAGGTGTATGTATGTACCAAATCTATCGCCACCAAATCAACTCCGACTCATAACGACCTTATAGAACAGTCCTATGGTGTTTCCAAGAAGAGCGTGGTACATTTGAACTGCTGACCTTTTGGTTAGCAGCTGTAGCACTTAACCACTACTCCACCAGGGTTTCTGCAGATAGATAAATATAACTCAACAAGTGGATTAAATAGCAGGGTAACAAAGCTGAAGGAATAATTCATGAACAAAATTTCTAGAAAGGAGCCAGGAGATACAGAGATAGATACAGAGACACAAGAAAGAGGATTAAGGTATATAAAGGATGCCATGAAAAGTTCTAACATGGGTTTAACTGAAGTCTAAAAACGGGTAGGAACTGGAGAACAGGATAGAAGCAATAGTAGAAAAGATAATGATAGAAAATTTTCCAGAACTGAGGAAAAACATAGTCACTGATAAAAGAAATTCACATTAAAGATAATGACAAAATACTCACAACTAGGCATGCCATATTAATACTGCTTAAAACTAAATACAAAAAAAAGATCTTAAAAGCTGTGACACAAATTGACTTGGATTGTAAACTGCCACCTAAAGCACAATAAAAGATTATGAAAAAAAATCAGCCAGAGAAAATATCAGGTTACTTCCAAATGACCTCTTACTCGCAATATATAAACGGCGTCTGCAAGTCAATTAAAATTAAGAAGGCAAACAACCTAATAGAATAAAGAGCTAGAAATCTGAACAGGCATTTCACAAAAAACTGTATCTAAATGGGCGTAAACTTACAGAAAGATCCTCAACTTCAATGACAGTCAAGTAAACACAAATTAAGGTCACTATGAGTAACCAGAACACACTCACCAGAATGGCTTTTAAAAAATGACACCAGAAAGTGTTGGTGAAGATGCTGAGCAAAGGGAACTCCTGTATCCTTATAGTACAACTTTTATAAAGTTACTTGCTAGTGTCTACTAAAATTAAATATATGTATACTCAGCGACTAGCAGTTGTACACATGAACACCAAGAACCATATATAAGAAAGTTCACAGCAACAATACTTGTTACAGCCCTAAACCAGAAACTGCATGAATGTATTAATAACAGAATGGATAAAAACTGTAGTACATTTCACACCATAAAGCAATATAAAATTAAAAATAAAGAGAAACAAACCAGTTGCCATCAAGTCTATTCTGACTCACAGCTGCCCTATAGGACAGAGTACAACTGCCCCATAAAGTTTCCAAGGAGCACCTGGTGGATTCAAACTGTTGACCTTTTGGTTTACAGCTGTAGCTGTACTACACCACCAAGGTTTCCATAAAGCAATATACAGTACTAAAAATAAACATACTACACTTACACACAATAAAATGAATGAATCTCAATGCTGACCAAAAGAAGTCAGACACAAAAAAATGCGTAATTTGTTACATAAAAGTTTTTTTTTTTCTTTTAAAGCAGGCATAACTCATGTTTACGAGTACACACTCTGGTAAAATTACAGAGAAGGTTTAAGTAGTGATTTCCATAAAAGTCAGGGTATTTGTACCTTTGGAGGCAGAGAAGATGCTGGGTATGTTCTGTTCTTTTTTTACTTGGTTTGATTTTACAGATGTGCACTTTGTGATTAATAACTGCACTTAAGATTTTTTTGTATGTACTTTTCTACATTAAATTTCACAACCAAAAATCTAGGTTTAAAGGAAAGAAATGAGTAGGAGTTTTTATCATCATTATGCATTGACTATTATTTACTATCAGGTGATATAATCTAAGCGTTTTGTACACATTACCTGCACTTACATTTTTTTGTATGTACTTTTCTATATTAAATTTCACAACCAAAAATCAAGGTTAAAGGAAAGAAATGAGTGGGGATTTCTTAACATTATAATGTATTGGATATTTACTATCAGCATAATCTAAACACTTTATATACATTATCTCCTGTAATCAATTATCAAAATGACCCTGAGCAACCCCACCCCCATTTACTGAACCTTGATTCCTTAACTACAAGATGGAGAGAACAGTATTAGCCCACCCTCTAAGCATAGTGGGTTATATGTTACATCTGCTAACCAAAAGGTCAAGCAGTTCAAATACACCCAGCACTCCTTGGAAACTGTATGGGGCAGTTCTACTCTGACCTCTACGATCTCTGTGAGTAGAATCCAACTCGATGGCAGTGGGTTTGGTTTGGTTTTTGTAAGGTTATTTGGGAGCCCTAGTGGAAACTCCAGTGGCATAGTGGTTAAGTGCTACAACTGTTAACCAAAAGGTCGGCAGTTCAAATCCTCCAGATGCTCCTTGGAAACTCTGTGGGGTAGCTCTACTCTGACCTATAAGGTGACTATGAGTCAGAATTGAATAAATTATATGTCAAGAGCCTAGAACGGTGCCTGACAAACAAGAAGTGCTATTTAAGGGTTGCTTATTATTTCCTTCCTTGAGTGATACAAGCAGGTTAACCACTCAGTGACAACTGAAAGGTTGGAGGTTCAAGTCTACCCAAAGGTGCCGCAAAAAAAAGGCTTGGTGATCTAAGTCAGAAAAATCTGCTTCTGAAAATCTTATGGAACATAGTGTTGCTCAAGGGGTTACTGTGAACCTGGGTCACTCAAAGACCACTAATTTTACTGGTTTAAGGACTTTAAAAGAGGGAAAACAAAAAGCAACTTGCAAGTCCCACTGAAATATGGTAAGCAATCCTCAGTGCGAGGCAGGTAAGGTGTTGCTGTCCCACCTAGCTCTGTGAGCCCCTCTTAGGAGATGCATCTCTTCTGCAGTTGTGATCATCTTGCTGCCCCACCCTTCTTTCCCCTCCCCCCACCCTCCTCCACCCCCTCTCCCACCATCCAGCCCCCACTCTGAGACTACTGTGCTGAAGGCCTGCTCTCTACTCACTCAGCACCTGTCCACCAGCACAGCCTGGATCCTCTTACCCTCACCCCCACCTCTGCCCACCTCCCTGGCCACCTCTGAGATGGCTTCAGGGTGGTTCCTGAAGCCTGGGATGCTGTCCCCAATCTCCCACAAGATGCAGGGTGCCTGCCTTTATCCCCAGCCCTGCCCAGATCCCTTTTATCCTCTGAGCACAGTAGCAGTGTAGCAGCAGTAGCAATGTGCACAATAGGCTGTGTTTAAATCTCTGCACACCCTGATTGCTCTGTAATTGCTTCTTCCCTGGGTGGCTTGTCAGAGCCCTTTGGATTTGCCAACCTGTTTTTCCTTTAAACTCAAGGGGAAAAAAGGCTTCTTCCTTGACAGGTCTGTCTTTAGGATTTATCCACGCTGTCTGTGAATGAAACTGCTTAACTTCAAAACTCATGCTGATGTACCACCTTCCCCAAGTGCCTCCTGCAGCCTGAAAGTCACCTCCAGGGCTGAGTAGGAGCAGAGCAGGCTGCCCCAAGGGCCAGTGGGCTCTTGTCCACAAAAGAGCCTCCACCTACCTGCAAAGTTTACTTGAGGCCAGGCTACCATTGGACTTGCTTTGAAAAGGTGAAGCCAGTTTACTGGTCCCTAACACCATCTTGCAGTCCCTGAGTGGTGCAAGCACCCAAAGGTTCAAATTAAAAGTTCTGCTCTGAAACACACAAGGTTGCCATTAATCAGAATTCCTCCAAGGCCAGCTGGTTTGCCTTCTTTTCAAAACCGCCAGGGCTGAGGGCAGTGTCAAGATAGTGGACGAGACCACATCTCAATTCCCTCTGAGAACTAAGGCCTGAAATGATAATTGAATGGAGCACTCTGCACATCCAGAAAACCCTAGGATATGGCATAGATTGTCAAACTGGACTACATGCCACTAAATAGGGAACTACCTCTCTCTAACACAAGGCAGCACACCCTGAGCCCCACTCCTGCTGACTCATCACTCAGGTGGAATGCAGGTACTGACATCTACTTTGTTATCCAGAAGGTAAGGGGTGGTCGTGAGTCAGCAAATACGCTGAACTGCAGTGCTAAAGTAAAGTGTATAACGCAGCAGACACACTGTGCTTGGGATAGCCACATTTTAAGAGCCCAGCTGCTGACTGAGGACACCACTGCACCTCTACCCTCTCTTTTCTGAGCTGTACCATAGCTTCTGCTGTTCCATGGTGGAAATGGCAGCTTGGCCGGAGTACCATCTTCGCCAGCTGAGAGGCAGAGTCACCCAACTGAAGGCCTCAGTAGGGGTTAATTCCCAAGCTGAGTAAGCAGTGCCAGTCCAGAAAGTGCTTTTCCAGCAGAAAGGCTGTGTTTGGCACAATGTTACCTTATGGATGGGGCCCAGCTGAGGATGGCAACAAGGCCATAACCCCTCCCTACTTTGAACTACTCCATAACATCTTGTGACAGCGGAAGAGGTACTTCTGTTGCTAGCTGGAAGGCAGAGCCTGCCACACCTGAGGGCTTGACTGATTTTGGCAATGGCTGGACAGCTCCCAGCTTAACAGCAAAGTACCTTTTTAAATAAGTTGGCCTGGACAATAACTGTGGAGCAGCCTGGCAGTATCACCTCTACCCTTCACCGATTCACATCACAGGGTTGGCTGATGGCCTTCGAGTTTCTCCAGCAGTAGGGTGTCTTAGTCACTTGGTACTGCTCTAACAGAAAATACCATGAGTGGAATATTTCATGAAGAGAAGTTTTTATTGTCACAGTCTGGTAAGCTGCAAATCCATTAACAACCTACAAGTCCATTCAATATGAGAAATCATCACAGTCCAGTAGGATAAGTCCAAATCCAGTAACAGCATCTTGGCACAGGAACTTCATGTCCAAAGGATATGCTCTGCTCTCAGTGCTTCTCTCTTGTTGGTATGAGGTTCCCAACTTCCTCTGCTGACTTCACTCCCTTGTAGCTTGTAGCTTGAGTCCTGCCTTACCAATACAACTGTTGCCCTTTCTCCATCATCAATTATCACAGTGGCAGGATTCACAACACATTGGGGGAATGGCACCATAATGGGACTCATAGCCAAGTCTAATCAGCACATACATTTCTGGCGGGATACAATTCAATCCATGACATAGGGCACCATCTTTGCCAGCCAGGAGGTGGAGTCTGCCACCCAGAGAGACCACTGGGACCAGTAACTAGAGTACATGGAGTACTCAGAGGCTCCTGTCCAGGTAAAACCCGAGAAACTGAACAGCCTCTAAGTGGCCCAAAGGCAACAAACAATCGCTAGGCATTTAAAGAGACAGTCCACCATGACTCTGGAAAACTCCCAAAATAAAGAATCAAAAAAGTCCCAGATGAAGAAGCCTTTCCGAAACTATCAGAGGGCAAGTACAAAAGAGTTATATAGAGGGCCCTTGTAGAGATTAAACAAAATGCAGCAGAGCAAAATGAAAAATTAATCAAGCTATTTGAACTAATGGAAGATCAACAATCTGAAATCCAGCAGATCAGTAACAAAATTACAGAATGAGACAAAACCCATAGAGAAGAATTGAGGAAATAGAAGTCAGACTTAGTGACCTTGAGGATAGAGCAACTGACACCACCTTTTGTGAGGAGAAATCAGAGAAAGGAAATAAGAAAAATGAAGAAGCGGTAAGAAACATGTGAGACTCTATTAAGAGGAATAATCTGTAAATAATTGGAGTTCCTGAACAAGGAGGGATAGCTGAAAACAGAGCATTGTTGTTCAGTTGCTGACAGAAAACTTTCCTGACATTATGCAGAAAGAGAACATAGAGCTCCAACATGCATATCAAACACCACAAAAAAAGTATACCCGAAAAGAAAGACACCAAGACATATTATAATCAAGCTTAATAAAACGAAACATAAACAAAGCTCTTAAAGGCAGCAAGGCTCAAAGAAAAGCTAACATTCAGAGTGAAGCCTTGTAGGCTTTTGTTTGATTTCTCAGCAGAAACAATTTTAGCAAGGAGGCAGCGGAAAAACACATTCAAACCTTGAATTATATATCCTGCAAAGCCACAAGGCTCTCTTCCTGGCCAGGAAGTAATGGGTCATTTCTCACCTCCACCATTCCTGGTCCTGTTGCCTGGAATGTGGGCCATTCCTCATTCTATATCTATAAAATGCCTCCTTGCCCTTCAAGGCCAAGTTCTCACATCACCTATGAGCAGCTCTCAGCACCCTGGGCATCCTACTATTCCCCATACTCCACAGTCCCACATCACTTGGCTTATTCCATAAAAAAATCATTGCTGATGAGTTGATTCTGACTCATAATAACCCTGTAGAACAGAGTAGAACTGTCCCATAGGGTTACCAAGCAACTAGAAAAAGTTACATCTGAGGAACAGTAGAGAGGCAGATGGGCTGCAGACTAGACTAGTTCCAGATATGGAGTAAGGATGTTCAAAGCAGGGTGTCCCAGGATTTAAAGAGCCTGGAGCAGAACAAACATACCTGAAAGTTGCCTTGCCCACTGCCCAGAGCCTGGTGCTATTTGTGTACTTCAGAGACCTTCCCAAGGACAGAAGACATCATTGACCCCATTTTGTGCTGCCCTCTGAGTCAGGGCTACAACTAGCTTGTATTTGGTCTGCACAGGAATTGGAGAAAGGTGAACCATCCTCTGGTCATGTGCAACCACTTCACCAAGCTGTCCTTGGGAAGTGGAGCTTAGTTTGAATTGAAGTTCCCTCTCACCCCTTCCTCCTCAGCTAGGGACTCTTGTGCAATGCACCACCAACATAATGTAATGTTCCTGGGCAGACTACTTCTGAATACGCAGGGCTGAAACACAGGGATGTGTTAAATATCTATGTCTGAGATTTTAGCCACAAACTCTTCTCATTCTTGTTCCCTTACTAACCCATTGCTATTCAGTCAGTTCTGACCCATAGAGACCCTACAGGACACAGCAGAACTGCCCCATAAGGTTTCCAAAGAGCACCTTGTGGATTCAAACTGTCAACCTTTCGATTAGCAGTAATCACTTGAACTACTATACCACAGGATTTCCTGCTCCCTCATTAGTCACCTACAACTCTGGTATAAAACTCAGGTAAGTTAAGCTGGAAGACATTTGGAATAAAGCACAGTGGTGATGGCCCACAAACAGCAGGCAGTTCAAATCACAGCCCGGCAGCTTATTACTCGGTAAGCCTTGGACAGGTGCTTAATCTCATTGAACTTCTGTTTTTTATCTGCTAAATGAAGCCAATAGTGCATTGCTCTGAGGGTTGTGAGAGGATTAAAGTAGGTAATATTGGCATATCTAAAGTGTCTGATTAGTAACGAGAACTCAGTAAATGGCACCATAATTAGTGAGGGATAGACACAAATAACAATGATTTTTAGAGCGACCTACGACCAGGTAGTGTTTCATTCTGCTGTACGTGAGTGTTTTGGATTGAATGGTACGCCTCAAAAATATGTGTATGAATTTGGCTGCTGTGGCATGATTCGCAGTATTGTGTGATTGTCTACCATCTTGTTATGATGTGATTTCCCTATGGGTTATAAATCCTGTGACTATGATGTTAATGAGATGGATGAGTGACAGTTATACTGAGGAGCTCTATTAGATTAGATAATGTTTTAAGCCAATCTCTTTTGAAATATAAAATAGAGAAGCAAGCAGAGAGACATAGGGACTTCATACTACCAGGAAAGAAGTATGGAGAACAGTGTGTATCCTTTCAACCTGGAGTTCCTGTGGGGAAAAGCTCCTAGTCTGTAGGAAGACTGATGACAAGGATTGTCCTCCAGAGCCAATGAGAAGGAAAATCTTCCCTTGGAGATGATGCCCTGAATTTGGACTGCTTGCCCCCATACTATGAGGAAATGAATTTCTCTTTGCTAAAGCCATCCACTTGCAGTGTTTCCATTACAGCTGCATCAGATGACTAAGACAACAGGTCTGTATGAGTCAGAACTGACTTAATGTCACATAGCAACAAGACACAAAATTATCATCACCTGCTACCTGAGATCAAGTTCCCATATCTCAACTCCTTCGTCAGGGTAAGTTTACAGGCTCTCATGTCCAAAGACGTCTCTTGCTGGCCCTAAAAATGACTAAACAGAGACATGCACAAAACAAGTTATACAATTAGATGTATGGGTCAGCGTATAATGTTTTGAGCTGTATGTTCCTCCAGGGCAGGAAATGGTCTTATTCATCTTTGCATCACTTATTGTGCCTGACAATTAACAGCTGTGGTATTAAAGAATGACCTCCCAAATCCTTAACTGACTGGATAGTTAATGTTATGTGTCAACTTTGTTTGGTCATGGTTCTGATGCAAATATCTTCCATTTTGTGATTCTGATACAAGAGGAGTTTTCTTAGGGATATGGTTTGCATCTGATATATATGGATGTTCTGGTAAAGCTTGCCATCTCTAGAACCTACATTTAACTTGCCATCCTCTGACCTCTGGTGCCACATCCGGCACCCCAGCAACCTGCACTGGGAAGGGTCCGGGGCCAAGAGGGACAGGAAAGGGGATGAGAAAGACTCAATCACACAAGATAAAGTTGGAGCCAGGCGGGACCAAGGTCTGTGATGGAGAATAGTGGACACCATTCGTTTGTCACAAGCTTTATTTATATGCACCAGAAGCAGGAAGACAACAGGGTGGCACACATTGCCAAATACACTTGGGATCTTTGTAGGAAGTATTTGGATTGGTTACAGATACATGGAAGTCTTGTCTCCAAACAAAGGACATGGAACAAGGAAGCAGCTTAGCCTAAGCTTTCCTTTTTAGTTGAGTAAACCGTTTTACAGTATTAAGCAGGGTGGCGGAAAGGGAGATGGAAGAGAGAGGGCAAGGGGTTAGAGTATAATAGCTTTCAGCCAACAGCACTCTGATTTTTGGGACCTGAGCCAGCAGCCTGCCATCTCATCCAGTGGTGTTACTATGGGAGATGTGGACAATGCAGACTGTACACCCTGACACTTTCAGAGGCAGTCACATCAAAATGACCCCAGGGTCATTTGATGGTGGTAGCAGCAGCAGATAGACTAGCACTATTAAAAGAGGAGTCACCAAGGCAGCAGTATCACTAGGGTTAATGTCATTCATAATACAGTGCAGTAACTCATCATATCACCCTGGTCACCTGCCAGGCCATTGTATTCACTGTGATGCAGAGAGGAAGGTCCTACCACATTCAATAAGGAGTTGGTGCTGGGAGGGATGGGCTGTGGGACTCAGTGTTCAACCCTTTGAGAAGGCTGGGTAGTACTGGGCCACTCTGTCCACTGGGAAGGTTAGCTGGACAGTCCCATCTACTCCAAGTTGTGCGTGCACGCACACGTGTGTGTGGAGGGGGGTAACAATATGAGTTACTGTACTGGGTGATACCATCTCTATTGACACCACTGGCCTAACCTGCAAATTTTGGGATTTGCCAGCTCCTGCAGCCCTATGAGCCAGCAGCCTGCTAGCTGACCTACTGATTTTGGGTTCCTCAGCCCCTGCAACCAGGCGAGTTAGAAGAAGCCTCCAATCTGACATCTGACCCACAGAGTTCAGACTTGCCACCTTCTTCAACTACATAAGCCATTTACTTATATACCTCTCTATTGCTGTCTCTCCAACTTTCTTCTCTGATATTGCTCCTCCTAGAACCCAGCCTAAGACATTTGGTACTGAGAGTGGTTCTAGAGGAAAAAAATTGAAAGCATAAAATTTTTGAATTGGTTCTCAAATCCTGCTAGTCTTAAAGGCACTGATGACTCTGTAAAGAGGGCACTATTGATCCACTACTTGAGGTAGTAATGTTGTTGTTGTTGCTAAGTGCTGTCAAGTTGGTTCTGACTCAGTAACCCTGTGTACAACAGACAAAACACTGCCTGTTCTTGCACCCTGTCCACAATCGTTTTTATGATTACGCCCATCATTGCATCCATTGTGTTAGTTTATCTCTTTGAGGGTATTCCTCTTTTTCACTGACCTTCCACTCACCAAGCACAATATCTTTCTCCATGGACTGATCCCTTCTGAGGCAGCAAGAAATATGCAAAATATTAGCACCAGTGGATCAAATACCTGTGAAGTTCTAGGTGATTGCATATTGGACACTTTGCTACTGTGTTCTCAAAATGAGAAGTATAGGAAGGCTGGTTAGTTGGTCCTACTTTCACTAGACATAGTAGTGAAACAGGGTTTCAAAGTCACAGCTTAGGCACTGCCTGGATACCCCTACTGACAGCGGGTTCTATTCTGTACACATGAAGTCAACATTAGCTGGAATCAATCCAATGGCAACTAAAAACAAGAGATGAAGTAAACTTAAATAAGCTATCTAATGGAAAATAAAAGATTTAAGTAGATAGAGAGTCCCTATTCTTTGATAGACAAACTCCTTATAATGGTGTCTGTCTTTCTATATTAATCTATAAATTTCACATGATCAATTGAAAAAAAGAAAAACACTGCCATCAAGTCGATTTCAACTCATAGCGACCCTATAGGTCAGAGCAGAACTGCCACGTAGAATTTCCAAGGAGCACCTGGTGAATTCAAAATGCTGACCTTTTGGTCAGCAGACATAGCACTTGACCACTATGCAACCAGGGTTTCTGCATGATTAATGCCAATTTCTTTTAAAAAGCAAGCAAGCAGGAGTAAGAGAGGACAGAATCTTTAGGTGAATTCTAAAATTCATATAAAAAAAGAGAAATTTCAAGAAAAGCTACAGTATTTTCTGCTAAAGAAGAGTATACAGGATGCATTAGCCCTAACATATCATAAAATCTTAGTTATTTAAGTAATTTTATACTGGCTCAATAATTAACAGCCAGATGAATGAAAGATAATTAGCAAAGCCAAAAGTAGACCTAAATATACAGAAAATAATTGCTTTATACAGAGAAGCTTTTCATGAAGTGAGAAAAGCCTGATTGGTTTTTGGACAACTGGTTAGGCCATTCAAAAAATAATTGAGTTTTTCCTCATTTCTTTATACCAAAATTAAGTCCAAATGGGTAAAATAGTTAAATGTAAAAACCTAAGTAATGAGTACTAGGAAAAGCTATGAAAATTTTTTACATAATTTTAATAGGAGAGACTTTTTTAAGCATAACGTTAAACCTAAAAGACATAAAAAATGTTGATAGATCTGACTACATAAAGTGTACAATATATTCATGACAAAAATACCATAAACCAAGTAAAAAGGCAAGCAATAAAGAAGGAAAAAACATATTGGCAAAGAACATGACAAAGAATTATTTTCCATCACTTAAATAGATAGATGAGTTTCAGTTATCAACTGCCACTGTAAGAGAAATTCCCCAAATGGGTGGCTTTAACACACAGATATTTTTTTCCTCACAGTTTAGGGAGCTAGAAATCTGAATTCAGGGTGCTAACTCTAGGGGAAGGTTTTCTCTCTCCTTGGGCTCTAGGGGAAGGCCCTGGTGTCTTCTGAGCTTCTGCTTCTGGCAGATCTTCTTGTGCTTTGATGTCTCTCTTCTTCCCTCTGTTTGTTGGATTGATTGTTTAATGCCTTTTATATCTAATAGAAGATTGAATAAAGGCACATTCCACACTAATACTGTCTCATTAACATAACAAAGACAACTCATTCCCAAATACAATTATAACCACAGGATTTGGTTGTTGTTGTTAGGTGCCATGTCATTGAGTCAATTCCTACTCATAGCAACCCTACACGCAACTGAACAAAACACTACCTGATCTTAAGCCATGTCCACAGTTGTTTCTATGTTTAAGCCAATGGTTGCAGCTGCTATGTCAATCCATGTTGTTGCAGGTCTTCCACTTTTTCACTTACCCTCCACCCTACCAAAAATGATGTCCTTCTCCAGGGAGTGACACCTCCTGACAACATGTCCAAAGCATGTAAGACACAGGTATAGAGCTTAGGATTCACAGTGTGTATCTTTGATGGATAAAACTCAATCTATAACAAAGAAAGAGAAAGACATAACTGTTCTTGAATCAGCTCCAACTCATGGTGACTGTATGTACAACAGAATGAAATGTTGCTTGGTATTGTGTCATACTCACCATTTCCAGCACGTCTGAGTCCATCATTACAGCTGCTGTGGCAATCCATCCCACCAAGTGTGCCTCCTGCTCACTGATTCTCTATTGCATCAAACAGGATATCCTCCTCTAGATAACTGATTCCTCCAGATAATGTTATCTAAAGCAAATGAGTTAGAGAATGTTCTGTTCTGATCCATATGGTTTTCATGGGCTAATTTTTGGAAATAGGTTATTGTTGCTGTTTTTGTTGTTAGGTTTGGTAAAGTTGGTTCCCACTCATGGTGACACCACGCACAACAGAAGGAAACACTGCCTGGTTTTGCACGATGTCCACAATTGTTTTTATGCTTAAATTCATCGTTACAATCACTGTGCCAGTCCATCTAACTGAGGGTCTTCCACTTTTTCACTTACCCTCCACTCAAGTGTGATATCCTTCTGCAGAGACTGATCCCTCCTGACAACATGACTAAAGTATGTAAGACACAGTCTTGCCGTCTTTGCTTCCAAGGAGTACACTGGCTATACTTCTTCCAGAACAGATCTGCTTGTTCTTTCAGTGGTCCATGGTACATTCAACATTCTTCTCCAACACCACAATTGAAAAGCATCAATTCTTCTTCTGTCTTCTTTGTTCATTGTGCAGCTTTCACGTGCATGTAATGTGACTGAAAATACCATGGCTTGGGTCAAGTGCACTTAAGTCTTCAAGGTGATGTCTTTACTTTCCAATCCTTTAAAGAGATCCTTTGCAGCAGATTTTCCCAATGTGATGTGTCTTTTTATTTCTTGACTGCTGTTTCCATAGGTATCGACTGTGGAACCAAGTAAAATGAAATCCTTGGTAATCTCTGTCCTCTCTCCATTTATGATAATGTTACTTACCAGTCCAGTGGTGAGGATTTTTGTTTACTTGATTTTGAGGTGCAATCTATACTGAAAGCTGTGGTCCTTGATGTTCTTCAGTAAGTATTTCAAATCTTCTTCACTTCCAGCAAGTAAGGTGGCATTGCCTGTATAACTCAGGTTGTTAAAGAGTCCTCCTCCAATCCTGATGCCTCATTCTTCTTCATATAATGCAGCTTCTTGGATTATTTGCTCAGCATACAGACTGAAAAGTTATGGTTAAAAGATACAACCCTGACATAAATTTCCTGACTTTAAACCATGCAGTAGGAAGCAGAGTCAAGATGGTGGACTAGACACACTTCACCTTAATTCCTACTGAAAACTAAGGCCTGACTGGGTAATTAAAAGGAGCTTTCTGGAAGCCTCAGGACACGGCACAGGGCTGTCATTTTGGACTGCAGGCCAAGAACTGGAAACTTCTCTTTTGCTGAGCCCCACTCTTATTGAATGGCTGGCTCCCGCGGACTAAAGGTAACTGGCATTTTTAACTTTCTTTTCTTTTTGTTGGCTGGCAGGTAGAGGATGGGCTTAACTGGCAGTTATGCTGTGCTGCAATGTTGAAGAGATCAGTGGGTAGAATAGACACATTTTAAGAGCCTGAGTCCAGACTCACAGCGCCACAGCTGTTCCATCCTCTCTTTTCAGAACACCACCATAGATTCTACTAATTTATGGCAGGCAGTACAGCTTGACCAGGATGCCATATTGTTTGACAGGGAGATGGATTTACCCAACTGGAGGCCTCAGCAGGGTCTGATTGCCAGGCTGGGAATTCAAATCCAAAAGTGCCAGCCCAGGGAGCACTTTGCCAGAAGAAAATCTATGTTTAAAACAGTGTAGCCTTACAGGTAGGGCTCAGCAAGGGATGATAGCAGTGCAGTAGCCTGTCCTGACCTTGAACTACATCACAGCACCTGGGAATGACTGAAGAGGTATTTCCATTGTCAGCTGGAAGGAGGACATTGCCACACGTGATGGCCTGACTGATTCTGGAAACTGTCAGATAGCTTTTAGCTTTTAAAAATAAGACTGCCTGGAGAAATAACTGTGGTGCAGCCCAGTAGTATCACTTCCTGCCTTTACTGACCTGCTTCATAGGGTCAGCAGATGCTCCCCTCCTCAGTGACTCCTTAAGTAGGGCTGTGTCTTTCAAAGCCACGAGTCAGAGCCTGCTACCCTAGAGAGTCCACTGGGTCCAGTAACTAGAGTAAACAGAGGTGGTTAGTGACCAACTCCCTTCTCAGAACTGTGCCTCAGCTCCTGTTGAGACACCACCAAAGAAACTCAACAGTCTCTAGATGTCCTGAAAGCAATAAACCCTAGCCAAACATTTAAAGAAGCATTCAATTATGGCTCCAGAAAACTCCCAAAATAATCAAAGAACTTCCCAGATGAAAAAGCCTTTCTAGAAATATCTGAGCTAGAGTACAAAAGAATTATATATAGAGCCCTTTTACACATTATACAAAATGCAGCAGAGCAAAATGAAAAACTAAGCAAGCTATTTGAACTGATAGAACATCAGCATTCTGAAGTCTGACAGATCAATAACAAAATTTCAGAATTAGACAATTCGATTCAAAGCCAAAATAGCAGAATTGAACATCTGGAAATTAGAATTATTGACCTTGGGGAAAAAAAACTACTGACACTAGCGTTTATGAGGAGAAATCAGAGGAAAAAATAAGAAAAGTTAAGAAGCATTAAGAAACATGTGGGACGCTATCAAGAGGAATAATCTAGATTAATTGGAGTTCCTGAACAAGGAGGGATTCCAGAAAACATAGAGAGTATTGTTGGTGAGTTGCTGACAGAAAACTTTCCTGAAACTAAGAAAGAAGAGAACATAGATCTCCAAGGTGTGTATAGAACTCCACATTAAATATATCCCAAAAGAAAGACACCAACACATGTTATAATCAAGCTTAACAAAATGAAACATAAGTAGAAACTCTTAAAGGCAGGAAGACTCAAAGCAAAGCTAACATTCAGAGGGAAGCCCTGTAGGCTTTTGTCTGACTTTTCAGCAAAATGATGTTGGCATGGAAGCAGTGGGTTCACACACTGAAAGCCCTGAAGGAGAAAAACTTCCAACCAAGAATCATATATCCTGCAAAACTGTGTTTCATATATGAAGATGAAACTAAGACATTTGCAGACAAAGAGAAACTTAGAGACTTTGTAAAAACTAATAAAAATTTACAAGAAACACTGAAAGAAGCTCTTTGCTTACAAAAACGAAAAAAAAGTGTATATTTAAGGAGGCAATGCAGGACGCAACATCCAGAAACCCACTCAGTTAGGGAAGGCACGAAATTCAATCAAAGCTATAATACTAAAAGAAACAATCCAGTGATCATATCATGAAAATTAAGATACTATCACATTAAAAAAATGGACATGCTACAGTAGTTATAGTCCTTCCAGGTGAAGAGGAATTTAATAAGATACATAGAAGTTAAAATGAGGTTTAAGCTTTGATTATTAAGCAGAATCATAGAGGTATCTGTAAAGCACAATAAAGATGCAACATATCAAAACAAGAAACGTAATATAAGAGTCTCAACAAACACAAAACTAACTCTGAAATGGATGAAAAATCAACCCATAAAGAAGAATGACCCGGAACAGAAATGAAGAGCAACAGAG
Organism: Heterohyrax brucei; assembly: GCA_028571685.1. Lineage (NCBI taxonomy): Eukaryota > Metazoa > Chordata > Mammalia > Hyracoidea > Procaviidae > Heterohyrax > Heterohyrax brucei. The sequence continues at coordinate 38,878,682 of CM053145.1, forward strand.
AAAACACCGACACAAAAATGAATACATCAAAATGACACCACTAAGCACATATCTGTCAATAATTACAATGAATGTAAACAGAATGAATGCTTCAGTAAAGGGACAGTAAGTGACATCTTGGATCAAAAGACAAGATCCGCCTATATGTTTCTTACAAGAAACTCACCTCAAACTAAGGATATGAACAAACTGAAAATTAAAAGATGGAATAACGTATACCAAGCTAGCAATATACAAAGAAGAGCAGGTATGACAATACTAATCTCATGTAAGACAAATTTTAACGTAAAATGCATCATTGTGGATAAGGATGGCCACTCGTTATTACTGAAAGGTTCAATACACAAACAGGACTTAACAATATTAAATAATTATGCACCCAATATCAGAGCATCTAAATACATCAAACAAACACTGACTACATTGGAAAATGAAATAGATCACGATAATAGTGGGAGACTTCAACACTCCACTTTCAGTATTGAACATATCTTCTAGAAAAAAAGCTCAGTAAAGACACAGAAGATCTTATTGTGACAATTAATCAATTAGATCTCATCAACATGTAACGAACTTTTTATCCATCAACAGATAACTACACTTTCTTCTCCAAAGTTTATGGAACATTTTCTAAAATAGACCATGTATTAGCACATAAAGCAGCCAAATTCAAGTGCTGTCGAGTTGGATCCAACTCATGGCGCAAGTCTCAACAAAATGCAAACCATTGAATTATTGCAAAGCATCTTTTCAGATCATACAGCCATAAAAGTCAAAATCAATAGAAGAAAAAGCATACATAGAAACTGGAACTCATGGAAACTGACCAGCACCTTGCTCAAAAAGCCATGTGTTGTAGAAGAAATCTTTTATGAGTCTTCTGTACCTCATGTGGGTAAGTGGTGTCTGGGGTCTTAAAAGCTAGCAAGCTGCCAGCTGAGGTACACCAAATGGTCCCAACTCAGGTAGAACAGATGATCACCAAAGACAACAATGACATTAGGAAAAAAGAGTCCAGAAGACAGAAAGACCCATGTGAATGAGTAACTATATCAACATGTAACCGGAAGAACCAGATGGGGCCTGGCCACCACCAAAGACAGCCGTGATGAAGCTCACAATGGTGAATCCCTTTGGCAACACGAGAAAAAAAGGGGTCCACTCTAAAAACTCCACTAAAAGACTACAATTGACAGTCTGAAGGCTCAGGGAGCACAGCCCCTGATATTGTCCCTGATTATAGATCATTAGCGAGTTCAACTCTTCGTACAGGAATGGATTGGACTCAGGGATAGAGAGTGATCATATCTTGTGTACAGTTTATGGTTCTGTGCATCTGTAGGATGTCGTCCTACTGGCCTCTTACTAGAGGTGAGTAGAGAGAGTGGAGAGCAGGTGATAGAAGATTGTTATAGGATATGACATGTATGGAATGGAAAGGAGGAATGTGCTGTCACCAGGCAAGGAGAGCAGAGAGAGCTGCAGATAAGCAGACATGCACATTTGAATCATATTGTAAACTTTCATTCAATCACAATTTAAAAAAAATAAGAAGGAAATCCAGGATGACATAAAGATATTTATGGATTCAATGAGAATGAAAACACATCCTACCAAAACCTATGGGATACAGCCAAAGTAGTGCTCAGAGGTAAATTTGTCTCTATAAATGCACACATTCGGAAGGAGGAAAGGACCCAAATCAAATAATTAACCCTACAGCTTGAACAAGTAGAAAGAGGGCAACAGAGGAACTCCTCAGGCACCAGAAGAAAACACTTCATGAAAATTAGAGCAAAACTAAATGAACTAGATAATAGAAGACCAACTGAAAAACGTTGATAGGACCAAAAGCTGTTTTTTTTTTTTAAAAAAAAAGATCAACAAAATTGACAAACCACTCACTAAACTTACCAAAGAAAAACAGGAGAGGAAACAAATAACCCAAATAAGAAATGAGATGGGCGGTGTTGCAACAGATCCAACAGAAATCAAAAGTACCATAACAGAATACCACAAAAGACTATATTCTAACAGATTAGAATGGACACATTTCTAGATTCATATCACCTACCAAAATTATCACAAAGAGAAGTACAACAACTTAATAAACCCATCACAAATGAAGAGAATGAAAAAATCATCAAAAAACTACCAACCAAAAAAGCCCTGGGCCAGATGGCTTTACTGCAGAACTCTACCAAACTTTTGAGACTCTTTCACAGCATAGAAAGGGGTGAAATACTCCCAAATTCATTCTATGAAGCCAGCATAACCCTGATACCAAGGCCAGGCAAAGATTCCACAAAAAAAGGAAAATGACAGAGGAATATCACCCATGAACCTAGATGCAAAAATCTTCAACAGAATCTTTGCCAGTAAAGTTGAACAATATATCCAAAATAATGATTCATTATGACCAAGTTGGATTCATACCTGGGATGCAAACCTTGGTCAGTATCAGAAAAACAATTAATGTGCTCTACCACATAAATAACACAAAAGATAAGAATCACCTGATTTTATCAACTGATGCCAAACAGCATTTGACAAAGTCCAACACCCATTCATGCTAAAAACTCTCAGCACAATAGTAATAGAAAGCAGATTCCTCAATGCAGTAAGGGCCATCTATCCAAAGCCAACCACCTACATCATTCTGAATGGAGAGAGACTGAAAGAATACCCCTTGAGAACAGGAACTAGATAAGGATGCCTTCATTCACCTCTCCTGTTCAACATGGTACTAAAAGTTCTGGCCAGAGCACTTAGACAAGGCAAAGAAATAAAGGGTATCTGCATTGCCAAAGAAATTAAAATCTTCATATCTGCAGATGATATGATTGTATACACAGAGAATCCTAAAGAATCCTTAAGTAAATTACTCAAACTAATAGAAGAGCTCAGCAAAGTATCAGGATACTAGATAAACATAAGTAAATTAGTAGGATTCCTTTATACCAACAGAGAGATCATTTAAGAAGAAATCACCAAATCAGTACCATTTCCAATAGCCCCAAGAAGATAGAATACCTAGGAATAAATCTAACTAGGGAAATAAGAGACCTACATAAAGAGAACTACATATGTGGAGAGAGACTTACATACGTGGAGAAACCTACCCTGCTCACGGACAGGAAGACTTAACATTGTGAAAATGTCTATTTTACCCAAAGCCATCTACATACACAAAGCAATCCCAATATAAATTCCAGTGACACTTTTTAATGAGATAGAGAAACAAATCACCAACTTTATTCAGAAAGGGAAGAAACCTTGGATAAACAAAGCACTACTGAAGAAGAAGAACACACTAGGAGGCCTCCCACTACCCAGCTTTAGTACCTATTACATTGCCACAGTCGTCAAAACAGCCTGGTACCGGTACAAAAAGAAACATATAGACCAATGGAACACAGTTGAGAACCCAGAGATGCCACCATCCTCCTATGAACAGCTGATATTCGACAAAGGCTCTAAGATTGTAAACTGAGGATAAAGCAATCTCTTTAACAAATGATGCTGGCACAATTGGATATCCATCTGTAAAAAATTCAAACACCACCCGCATCTCACACCTTAGACAAAAACTAATTCAAAATGGATCAAAGACCTAAACATGAAACCTAAAACGATAAAGATCATGCAAGAAAAAATAGGGTCAAGAACGAAGTTTTAATACACCTCTTAGATTTCAAAATCTGACAAAGCTCAATCAACAGAACAGAAAATAGAAAAATGGGAGCTATTAAGAATCAAACACTTTTGTTCATCCAAAGACTTTATCAAAAGAATTAAAAGACCAACTACAGAATGGGGAAAAAATATTTGGCAACTACATATCAGACTGATATCTGATCTCCATAATCTACAAGGTACTGAAAAATATCAACAAGAAAAAGGTAAATAACCCAATTAAGCTTTGGGCAAAGGAGATGGACAGACACTTCACTAAAGAGGATAACCAGGCAGCCAGGAGACACATGAGAAAATTCTCACGGTCATTAATTATTAAAGAAATCCAAATCAAAATTACAATGAGATACTATCTCACCTCAACAAGGTTAGCCGTGATCCACAAAACAATAAATGCTGGAGAAACTGTGGAGAAATCAGAACTCTCCTACACTGTTGCTGGGATTGCAATATGGTATCACCTCTATGGAAAGCAATCTGGCGCTTCCTTAAAAAGACTGAAATAGATACACTATTTGACCCAGTAGTCCTACTGCTTGGAATATATCCTACATAATCAAGGGTGCTCGCGCAAACATATACACTCACGTGAATGTTCATTGCAGCACAGTCCACAATAACAAAAAGATGGAATCAACCAAGATGCCCAATAACAAATGAACGGATAAACAAACTGTGGTACATATACTCAGCAGAACGCTATGCAATGATAAAGAACAATGATGATTTTAGGAAGCATCCCATAACCTGGTTTCAGCTGGAAGACATTATGCTGAGTGAAATCAGTCAGCGGCAAAAGGACAAATACTGTATGAGACTCCTACTGTAAAGACTTCAAAACAGACTCATGTACAGAAGAAAAGACTCTTTGACAACTGCAAGGGTTAGGAAGGGAGGGAGAGGGTTAGTTATAGATTAGATAGTTGATAGAAATTTGGGTGAAATCAGTGACAGCACACATTAGAAAGATCAATTTAATTGGACTTCAAGGTAACCTGAAAATTCTTCTAATATTAACCCACTATTACAAGGATAGAGTAGCAGGGGAGGGAGCCGGGGACCAGGGACCATGCTCTCAGGAGACATCAAGGCCAACTGGCATAACTAACCTATTGCTAAGAGAGTCTTCTGCACCCCACATGGGTTAGTGGCATCTGAGGTCTTAAAGACTAGCAAGCTGCCATTGTACAAACTCACCTAGAATAGATCATCACGAAGGACAATAACAACATGAATGAAAAAGTGCCCAGAAGACAGAAAGACTCATGTGAATGGGTGACAATATCAACATGTGACCAGAAGAACCAAGACAACTGTGATGGGGCTCACAATGTTGAGTTCCAGTGGCAACACTAGTAAAAGAGGGTTACACCCTAAGAACTCCACTAAAAGATCACAATTAATGGTCTGAAGGCCTGGGAGTTTTCCTGGGAGCGTCGCCCCTGTACCTGATGCTGACCCTGATCTTAAATCATTAGTGAGTTCAACTGTCTGGACAGGAATGGATTAGACTTGGGGAAACAGAGCAACCATATCGTGTGTACACTTTATGGTTCTGTGCATCTATAGGATGTTGCTACTGACCTCTTACCAGAAGGGAGTAGGGAGGGTGGAGAGGAGGGGACAAGAGATTGTTAGGAGTATATGACATGTATAAATTGGAGAGGAGTGTGCAGTCACTGGGCAAGGAGAGCAGAAGGAGCTGCAGATAGGCAGGCATGCGAATTTAAATTGTATTGTACACTTTCACTCAAACACAATGAAAAAATAAATACATAAAAAATACACGGTGTCCTCTTGTTCTGCTTGCACAACTGCCTCTTGATCCATATACAGATTCCCTAAGAGCACAATTAAGTGTTCTGGAATTCCCATTTCACACAACTTCAGCCACAATTTGTTATGGTCCACACAGTCCAATGCATTTGCACCATCAACAAAACACAGGTAAATATCTTTCTGGTCTTTTCTGCTTTCAGCCAAGAGCCATCTGATGTCAGCAATGATATCCTTGTTTCCACATCCTCTTCTGAATCCAGCTTGACTTTTTGACAGTTTCTTGTCTGTTTACTATTGCAGGCGCTTTTGAATGATCTTGAACAACATTTTACCTGCATGTGGTATTAATGATATTGTGTGGTGATTTATGCATTCAGTTGGATCACCTTTCTTTGGAATGGGCATAAATATGGATCTCTTCCAGTCAGTTGGCCAGGTAGCTATCCTCCAAATTTCTTGACATAGACGAGTGCGCACATCCAGCACTGTACGTATTTGTTGAAATATCTCAGCGGATGTTCGATGAGTTCCTGAAGTCTTATTTTTTGCCAATACCTTCAATGCAGCTTCAACTTCTTCCTTCAGTACTATTGGTTTCAGGTCATATGCTACCTCTTCAAGTGGGTGAACATCAACCACTTCTTTCTGGTATAATGACTCTATATATTCCTCCCATCTTCTTTTGATGCTCCCTGAGTAATTTAATGTTTTCCCTATAAAATCCTTCACTGTTGCAACTCACGAGTTGAAACTTTTCTTCAATTCTTTCAGCTTGAGAAATTCAAAACATGTTCTTCCCTTCTGGTTTTTCATTTCCAGCTCTTTGCACATGTCATTATAATACTTTATTTTGTCTTCTTGAGCTGTCCTTTGAAATCTTCTGTTTAGGTCAATTTTCCATTGATGTGCATTCAAGTAGGTAGCCAGGCCTTTCTTCCTGGTCTGTCTTAAGACCAGAATATCCACTGAAATGTATTCATCTTGGGTGACCTTGGTGGTATTTGAAAAATCAATGGCATAGTTCTTGCATTACGGCAATATGCAAGGGGCCACATGAAAACTGATGGACGGGAATGGATCATATAAGAATCCGAAGCAAATCAATGGAAAACATCCAATAGAAAAAATGAACTGGCTTTTAATTATGTAAAGAAATCCTCAATATTATTTATATTGAAAAAAATTCAGATTGAAATTGCAATTGATTTCCTTTTTTTACTCACGAGATTTTCTACAGCTATAAAACTGATAATACACTCATTGCAGAAATAAGCACTCTGATGTGATGTTGGTTGCATGTTTCAGAAAGGACCATCTTAGGAGGGCAACCTGGTAATATCTATCAGAATTTTAAATTCTGTTCTAAAAATGTTCCTGACAGCATAAAGATACTGACTGCAGAAATACATATTTATAGTAGCAAAAGAAAGAAATAATCTCAGTGTGCATCAATAGAAAATTGATGATGTAAATTCGAGTACAGTCATACTGTCGAGGTCCTGAAACTGATTAGACTCCCAGTGACCTGGTTCAGGTTCTGGGGATTAGGCTAGAAAGCTCTGTCTCCTGATGGGCTCCCCCTTCGCCAAGGCATGCAACTTTTTGATGGCAAAGTTTTATGAGGGAAGTTTTATTAAGTGAAAGTACATTCCAAAAGCGGAATGCTTCAGATTCCAAGAATAGAGAAAGACCCTGTACAAATCTGGGGGATCCCCTATGCTGGCTTGGCTGTATGTGCTGGCAAGAGAGCAAGGTGGTGACATTGTTCCTTGTTCAGGTGATGTTGCTCCTGAATGCAAATCTTAGATCATGCATCAGCAACTACGTGGTGGGTCCTGTTGCGGATTGAACTGTGTCTTCTCAAAAATGTGTGTAGCCATTTGGCTGGGCCATGATTCCTAAAATTTTGTGATGATCTTCCATTTTGTGATTTTCCTATGCTATATGTTAAAGAAGATTAGGGTGGGACTGTAAATTCCTTCATAGCTCAACTCCCTGCTCCATTGTAAAGGGAGTTTCTCTGGAGTGTGGCTTGCACCACATTTTATCCCTTGATCTTACAAGAGATAAAAGAAAGAGGAAGTAAGCAGAGAGTGGGGAACCTCACACCATCAAGAAAGCAGGACGGGGAGTAGAGCGTGTCCTTCAGACCTGAGGTTCTTGTGCCAAGATGCTCCCTGACAAAAGACTGATGCAACACAAGGACCGTCTTCCAGAGCCTATGAAAACAGAAAGCATTCCCCTGGAGCTGACATCCCCAGTTCTGACTTGTAGCCTACCAGACTGTGTAAGAATAAACTTTTATTTGCTAAATCCATTGACTCTGTGGTATTTCTGTTAGCATAGTAGCAGAAAACTGAAACAGAGTTTGGTGCCAAGGGAGACAGATGCTGCTCTAACAAATACCTAAAATGTGGAAGTAGCTTTAAAACTGAATGGATAGAAGACTCAGAAGGAATGGAGAACTGTTATCACTGAAGAAGGCATAGGTAGTGAGAAAGTCCAGAGGACCAGCAGCAGCAGTAGGGGAAGCAGCAGAACCAGAACAGCACAAGACAGCACTGGAGCTGACCCACAGATCAAGAAAGCTGAGTGCCTGTGCACAGAGGTTCCTGGTGGAGTCAGGTGCCTCTGGGTACTTGAATCATTGGAGCTAGACTTGCTGACCCATGGAGCAGGAGACTTGAGCACCAGCAGGAAGCTTGAGCATGCAGGAAGTTACGTAATAGACTAGGTTGCTTCCAGACACTTGAATCGATGGAGCTGTAGAGCTTTGGAACACTTGCCTCACTAGGGTAGATGTGAGTCTGAGGCCCCAAGCCATGAGGCCTCAGTAAGCAGAAACTGAAGAGACAAGGAGCATGAGAAGCTGAGCTGCCTCAGTCTCAAAGATATGTCCATGACCTCAGGGGTTTGAAAGAGTGGAGTTACGGTTTCCTGTGTTTGTAAGGGTGGAGTTGCCACTCAGTTGGGCTTAAAAAGAAAACCCTCTGCCATCGAGTCAGGTGCATGTAAATCTGAGGAACAGAGTGACTATACAAGTGGGCTTAGAAGGCAGAGTTGTACCACAGGGCTGGGGGTCTCCACTCAGAATCCAGAGAGTAAGGCCAGTACCCAGAATCTGGAGGGCAAGGCTAATGTGTAAATTGTCTCAGAAAACAAAGGATTATCTTCAAGGCTTTGAGGACTAATGTAATATGTTTTTCTGACATGTTGGTGGCCTGTTTTGCCTTCAGAAGCAGATAACTTGTATTCTTGATTGCACAAATGTAGAGAAATTTTTGTATTTTGGACTTGGAACTGATTTAAGACTTTTTTATGTGGAATAGGAAACCCTGGTTGGTTAAGCGCTACCACTACTAACCAAAAGGTCAGCAGTTCAAATCCACTAGGCACTCCTTGAATACTCCATGAGGCAGTTCTACTCCAGCCTCTAGGGTCACCATAAGTTGGATCCGATTCAACAGCACTGGGTTTTTTGGGTTATTATGTGGAATGGACACATTTCTGGTATGACTTTTGCTATGATGAATGTATGTGTTACATGTTTCAAAGATGTGATTCTTGGGGGTCCGTGGATTGAACTGTGTCCTCCCAAAAATGTGTGTAGCATTTGGCTGAGCGATGATTCCCAATGTTTTATGATTGTCTTCCATTTTGTGATTCTTCTGTGCTGCATGTCAGTGGATTAGGATAGGACTCTAAATCCTTTCATAAGGTGACCTCCCTGCTGCAATATAAAGGGAGTTTCCCTGGAGTGTGACTTGTGCCACCCTTTATCCTTCAAGAGATAAAAGGAAAAGGAAGCAAACAGAGAGTGGGGAACCTCATACCATCAAGAAAGCAGCACCAGGAGTAGAGCACATCTTTCAGATCTGAGGTTCCTGTGCTAAGATGCACCGTGGGCAAAGACTGATGCAACACAAAGACCTTTCTCCAGAGCTGACAAAGAGGGAAAGCCTTCCCCTGAAGTAAATATCCTGCATTCTGACTTGTAGCCTACCGGATTGTGTAAAAATAAGCTTTTCTTTGCTAAATCCATCCACTTTGTGGTATTTCTGTTAGAGCAGCACTAGCTGATTAAAACAGGTCCACTCCCAGACAGTGTGATAATGATATGCAATAGGATGAAAATAAGGGCTATGTCATCCCCAGGTGGCCCTTCTTTGCTTATCATCACATAGCTGGGAGAACTGTTGTGTCCATATCACAACTATCAGGAAGGAACCATCTTACCCACCCATGATTACCTTTCCCAAGTTAATCATCTTATTTCCAATTGACAGGAAGGAGGCATCTTATCTGTGATTAGCCTTAGCAAGCCACAAGTAGTGGCAACCAGGCTTCCTAGTTAATCCTGTCAATACAATGGAATATAATACAGCCACTAAGAAAAATAAGACAGACCTATAGTTACCAAGTAAACCCTGGTGGTACAGTGGTTAAGTGCTCACGAAAGGATCAGAAGTTCAAATTCACCAGGTGCTCCTTGAAAACTCTATGGGACAATTCTACTTTGTCCTACAAGGCTGTTATGAATTGGAATCAACCCAATGGCAATGGGTTGGGTTGGGTTTTATATCTACTAATGGAACCCTGGTGGCACAGCAGTTAAGCATTTAGCTGCTAACCAAAAAGTCAACAGTCCAAATCCACCCAGTCTCTCCTTGGAAACCCTAGGGGCAGTGTCTTAGTTATCTAGTGCTACTGTAACAGAAATACCACAAGTAGAAGGCTTTAACAAAGAGAACTTTATTTTCTCACAGTCCAGTAAGCTAGAAGTCAAAATTTAAGGCACTGGCTCCTGGAGAAAATTTCTCTCTCTCAGCTCTGGAGGAAAGTCCTTGTCGTCAATCTTCCCTTGAACTAGGAGCTTCTATGCAGGAATTCCAAATCCAAAAAAGGAATTCCAAATTCCAGAATGACTCTGTTCCCAGTGCTGCTTTCTTGGTGTTATGAAGTTCCCCTTTCTGCTTGTTTCTCTTTCCTTTTATTTCTGTATGATAAAAGGTGGTGCAGGCCACAATCCATGGAAACTCTGGATGTGACAAGAGCAAGGGTAAAACATCTCACTCTAATTTTCCTTAGCTGCAGCCAGAGATTATGATTAATAACAGTGGAAAATCACAAAATAGAGGACAACAACACAGCACTGAGAATGACACCTAACCAAGTTGATACTTATTTTGGGAGAACACAATTCAATCCATGACAGGCAATTCTACTCTGTCCTGTAGGATTGTAATGAGTTGAAATCTTATTTCTTTATATCTACTAGTATGGAATAATCACAACAATGTCATGTTAAGTACAAAAGACTAAGTACAGGTAAAGGGCCAAGATGGTGAAATAGACACCTATCTCCTCAGTTAACTCTGAGAAATAAGGCCTAGACTGATAATTGAATGGAGCACTCAAGACACCCAGGGAGTCCTAAGATATGGCATGGGTTGTCAGATTGGACTATGTGCCAGTAAATGGAAAACTACCTCTCCCTAACACAACACAGCACATTGAGTCCCACTCCTGCTGACTTACCACTTGGGTCAACTGCAGGTACTGATGCCTTATTTGTTATCCGGGAGGTGGGGGATGGGCACTAGCTGGCAAATACGCTGAACTGAAGTGCTGAAGGAAACAGCATATAGTGCAACAGAGACACAGTGAGTGGGATAGCCACATTTTGAGAGCCCAGTTGCTGACTGAGGGTACTACTGCCTATCCGCCCTCTTTTTTCCAAGCTGGGCCATAGATTCTGCTGTTTCTCAGCAGGTAGGGCAGCTCAGCTAGGATGCCATCTTGGCTGGTGGGGAGGCAGAGTCACCCAACTAGAGGCCTAAGCCGGGATTAATTCCCAAGCTGAAAAGCAGTGCCAGTCCAGAAAGCACTTTCCCAGTAGAAAGGCTGTATTTAGGCCACTGTTACCTTATGTACGAGGCCCAGCTGAGGATGGCAGCAAAGCTATAACCCCTCCCTACTTTTAACTACATCATAGTGTGCGGGGACAGCTGAAGAGGTCCTTCTGTTGTCAGCCAGAAGGAGGTGACTGCCACATCTGATGGCCTGACTGATTTTGGCAGCTGTTGGACAGCACTCAGCTTTTTAAAATAAGACTTCCTGGAAAAATAACTGATTAACAGCCTAGCAACATCTCTTCCAGCCTTTTCTGACCCACATCATACAGTCAGTTGATGGCCCCCCAGTAACTCCGTAAATAGGATGCTGTCATTGCTAGCCAGGAGACAGAGTCTGCCACCTCAGAAAGTGCACAGCGGTGAGTCGCTAGAGTACACAGAGGCAGCTGGTGATCATCTCCCTTCTCAGAACTACACTTCTGCTCCTGTTGAGGTAACACCAGAGAAACTGAACAGCCTCTGAATGGCTTGAAGGCAGCAAATCGTTGCTAAACAATTAAAGAAACAGGCCACCATGGCTCCAGAAAACTCTGAACATAAAGAATCAAAGAACTTTCCAGATGAAGAAGCCTTTCTGAAACTATCAGAGGTTGAGTACAAAAGGCTTATATAGAGAACCCTCCTAGAGATTAAAGAAAATGCAGCAGAATGAAATGAAACATTAAGCAAGCTATTTGAACTGATGGAACATCAACAATGTAAAATCCAGCAGATCAATAACAAAATTACAGAATTAGGCAATTCAATCCAAAGCCAAGAGCAGAACTGAGCAGATGGAAGTCAGACTTAGTGACTGTGAGGACTGATCATCTGACACCAGCATTTATGAAGGAGCAGTAAGAAACACGTGCAACTCTATTGAAAGGAATAATCTACAAATAATTGCAGTTCCTGAACAGGGAGGCATAGCTGAAAAAACAGAGCATTGTTGTTGAGTTGCTGACAGAAAATGTCCCTGAAAATATGAAAGAAGAGAACATAGATACCCAAGATGGGTATTGAACACCATGAAAACTAGACACCATGAAAACAAAGACACCAAGGCATATTATAATTGAGCTTAATAAAATGAAACATAAACAGATGCTCTTAAAGGCAGCAAGGCTCAAAGCAAAGCTAACATCCAGAGGGAAGCCCTGTAGGTTTTTGTCTGACTTCCCAGAAGAAACAATGTTGGCAAGGAGGCAGTGGGATGACACATTCAAAGCCTTGATGGAGAATTTCCAACCAAGAATTATATATCCTTCAAAACTGTCTCTCAAATATGAAGATGAAAGTAAGACATTCACAGAAAAAGAGAAGCTTACAGACATTGAGAAAACTGAACCAAAAACTACAAGTAATACTGAAAGAAGCTCTTTGTTTCTTTCAAAACCATTAAGTGTGTATCTGAGGAGGCAATGCAGGACACAGCATCCAGAAACCTAGTCAGTTAGGGAAGTCACAAAACTCAATCAATGTTACAGTATTAAAAGAGGAGAACCAGTGATCATATCACAAAAACTATGACACCATCACACTAAAAAGAGGGATATAATATAGTAGTTATCCTCTAGATGGAGAGGACGTTAAAAAGATTTGCAGAAGTTAAAATTGGGTTTAAACTTAGAATATTAAGGGGTAGTTGCAAAGCACAATAATGACACAACATATCAAAAGAAGAAATGTAATACATAAGTCTCAACAACCACAAAACCAATACTGAAAAAGATAAAAAAGGAAACCCATAAAGAAGAATGACCCAGAATGGAATATTAAGGGCAACAGAGAAAACACCAACACAAAAATAAATACATCACAAGGACACCAGTAAACACATACCTGTCAATAATTACACTAAATGTAAATGGACTGAATGCTTCAATAAAGAGACAATGAGTGATACCTTGGATCAAAAGATGCAATCCATCTGTACGTTGCTTACAAGAAACACACCTTAGACTTAAAGGTATGAACAAACTGAAAATGAAAGGATGGAATAATATACACTGAGTTAACAATATACAAAGAAGAGCAGGTGTGGCAATACTAATCTCATATAAGATAGATTTTAATGTAAAATCCACCATCATGGACAAGGATGGTCACTGTTTATTGCTGAAAGTTTCAATACACAAGCAGTACTTAACAATATTAAATATTTATGCACCCAGTACTAGAGCATCTAAAAACTTTGAACAAACACTGACTACATTGAAAAATGAAATAGATCACTCCACAATACTAATGGGAGACATCAACACTACACTTTCACTCACTTTCAATATTCCACTTACAGATCATCCAGAAAAAGACTCAGTAAAGATACAGTAGATCATATTGCAACCAACTAGTCCTCAGCGACATATGCAGAATTTTTTATCCATCAAAAGGTGAGTATATTTTCTTGTCCAATACACGTGGAACATTTTCCAGAATAGACTATGTGTTAGTATATAAAGCAAGTCTCAACAAAATGCAAGCCATTGAGTTATTGCAAAGCATCTTCTCTAACCACGAAGCCATAAAAGTCAAAATCAATAGCAGACTAAACATAGATAGAAACTGGAACTTGTGGAAACTGAACAACACCTTTCTCAAAAGGCTATGGATTATAGAACAAATCAAGGATTAGATAAATTTATGGAATCAATGAGAATGAAAACACATCCTACCAGAACCTGTGGGATACAGCCAAAGTAGTGCTCAGAGGTCAACTTATCTCTATAATGCACACAACAGGAAAGAAGAAATGACCCAAACCAAAGAATTAACCCTACAGCTTGAATAAGTAGAAAGAGAGCAACAGAGGAATCCCTCAGGCACCAGAAGAAAACAGATAATAAAGATTAGAGGAGAACTAAATGAATTAGAGAATAGAAGAACAGTTGAAAAAATTAACAAAATCAAAAGCCGGTTTTTTAAAAAGATCAACAAAATTAATAAACAGGAGAGGAAACAAATAGTGCAAATAAGAAATGAGATGGAGATGTCACAACAGATGCAACTGAAATCAAAAGTATCGTAGCAGAATACTGTACAAGACTGTAATTTAAGATTTGAAAACCTAGAGGAAATGGGCAAATTCCTAAATTTATATCACCTACCAAAATTGCCAGTAGAACAACTTAATAAATCCATCAAAAATGAAGAGAATGAAAAAGTCATCAAAAAATACCAACCAAAAAAAGTCCCGTCCCAGATGAGTTCACCAGAGAACTCTACCAATCTTTTAGAGAAGAGTTAATTCCAACACTACTGAGACTCTTTCACAGCACAGAAAGGGATGGAGTACTCTCAAATTCATTCTGTGAAGCCAGCATAACCCTGATACCAAATCCAGGGAAAGATCCAATAAAAAAGGAAAACTACAGACCAGTATCACTCATGAACTTAGTTGCAAAAATCTTCAACAAAATCCTTTCCAATAGAAATAAACAAAATATCAAAAAAATAATTCATCATGACCAAGTTGGATCCATACCCAGGATGCAAGCCTGGTTCAACAACAGAAAAACAATTAATATGATCAACCACATAAATAACACAAAAGACAAGAGTCACCTGATTTTGTCAATTGAAACAGAAAAGGCTTTTCCAACACTCATTCATGCTAAAAACTCTCAGCAAAATACGAATAAAAGGAAAATTCCTGAATGTAATAAGGGACATCTACACAAAGCCAACAGCCTACATCATCCTGAATGGAGAGAGACTGAAAGAATTCCCCTTGAGAATGGAAACTAGACAAGGATGCCCATTCCACCACTTCTATTCAACATTGTGCTAGAAGTTCTGGCCAGAGCACTTAGACAAGACAAAGAAATAAAGGGCATCTGCATTAGCAAAGAAATAAAAGTTTCCCTATTTGCTGATGATATGATGGTATACACAGAGAATCCTAAAGAATCTATAAATAAACTACTCAAACTAATAGAAGAGCAAAATATCAGGATACAAGATAAACATAAATAAATCAGTACGATTCCTTTATACCAACAAAGACATCATAGAAGAAGAAATCACCAAATCAATGCCATTTACTATAGCCCCCAAGAAGATAAAATACCTAGGAATAAATCTAACTAGAATTAAGAGATCTATAGAAAGAGAATTACAAGACCTTACTGCAAGAAACCAAGAGAGACTTGCACAAATGGAGAAACCTGCCTTGCTCATGGATAGGAAGACTTAACATCGCGAAAATGTCTATTTTACTGAAAGCGATCTACATATACAATGCAATCCTAACACAAATTCCAGTGACATTTTTAATGAGATGGAGAAACAAATCATCAACTTTGTTTAGAAAGGGAAGAAACCTCGGATAAGTAAAGCACTACTGAAGAAGAGGAACACAGTGGGATGCTTCACACTACCTTATCTTAGGACCTATTACACTGCCACAGAAGTCAAAGTAGCCTGGTACTGGTACAAAAAGAGACATATAGACCAATGGAACAGAGCTGAGACCCCAGGGATGCCACCATCCTCTTGTGAACAGTTGATATTCGACGAAGGCCTTAAGATTGTAAACTGTGGGAAAACAGTCTCTTTAACAAATGGTGCTGACAAAATTGGATATCCATCTGCAAAAAAATTGAAACAAGACCCATATCTCACACCTTACACAAAAGCTGTTTCAAAATGGATCAAAGACCTAAATATCAACCCTAAAACGATAAAGATCAGGCAGAAAAAAATAGGATCAACAACGGAAGTTTTAATACACAGCTTACAAAGATTTCAAAATCTCACAAAACATGAACAACAGAAGAGGAAATAGATAAATGTGAACTACTAAGAATCATACGCTTTTGCTCATCCAAACATTTTATCAAAAGAATTAAAAGACCACCTGCAGAATGGGGGAAAAAATGGCAACTACTTATGGAAAACCCTGGTGGCATAGTGGGTTAAGTGCTACATCTGCTTACCAACAGATTGGCAGTTCAAATCCACCAGGTACTCTTTGGAAACTCTATGGGGCAGTTCTACTGTGACTTCTAGTGTTGCTGTGAGTTGGACCCAACTCAACGACACTGGATTTGGCTTGGTTTTGTCGGACCAACGTCTGATGTCTATAATCTAACATGTACTGAAAAATATCAACAAGAAAAAGATAAATAACCCACTGAAGCAATGGGCAAAGGAAATGCATAGAAACTTCACCAAAGAGGACATCAGGCAACCAAAAGATCCATGAGGAAATGCTCACAATCATTAGCTGTTGGAGAAATCTAAATCAAAGCTACAATGAGATACCATCTTACCCCAACAAGCTTAGCCATGATCTCAAAAACAGAAAACAATTAATGCTGGAGAGGCTGTGGAGAGATTGGAACTCTCCAACACTGCTGGTGGGATTACGAACTGGTACAACCTCTATGGAAAGCAATTTGTCACTTCCTTAAAATGCTGCAAATAGATATACCATTTGATCCAGTAATCCCACTGCTTGGAAAGTATCCTACAGAAACAAGGGCAGTCACATGAACAGATATATGCACGCAAATGTTTAGTGCAACACAGTCCACAATAGCAATAAGATGGAATCAACCGAGATGCTGAACAACAAATGAATGGATAAACAAACTGTGGTATGTATACTCAATGGAACACTATGCAATAATAAAGAACAATGATGATTTTAGGAAACATAACCTGATTTCAATTGGAAGACATTATGCTGAGTGAAATCAGTCAGTGGCAGAAGGACAAATATTGTATGAGACCCCTCCTATACGGACTTAAAAATAGACTTATGTACAGAAGAAAAGACTCTTTGACAGCTGCAAGGGAAGGGAGAGAAGGAGAGGGTTAGTCATAGATTAGTTAATATTAATTTGGTTGGGTGAAAGCAGTGACAGCACACAGTAGAAAGATCAACCTAACTGGACTTCAACATAAACTGAAAACTCTTCTAATCTTAACCCAATATTGCAAGGATAGAGTAGCAGGGGTGGGTCTGGGGACCATGCTCTCAGGGGACGTGGAGGCCAATTGGCATAACTAGCCCATTGCTAAGAGAGTCTTCTGTACCTCATATTGGTGAGTGGCATCTGGGGTCTTAAAAGCCAGCAAGATGCCATCTGAGGTACACCAAGCGGTCCCAACTCATCCAGAACAGTTGATTACTACGAACAACAGAGACACAAGGAAAATGGATCCCAGGAGATGGAAGGATCCATGTGAATGGTGACTGTATCAACATGTGACCAGAAGAACCAGACGGAGTCCAACCACCATCAAAGACAGCCGTGATGGAGCACACATACCAAGTCCCAGTGCAGCATGAGAAAAAGAGGGGTGTACCTCAAGAACTCCAATGAAAGACTGCAACCAATAGCCCAGTAGCCTGCATGTCCCCTGGGAGCATGGCCCCTAGACCTGTTGCTGCCCTTGACCAGGAAACATTACTGACATCAACTCGTCGTTCAAGAACAGACTCAACTAGGACACAGTGTTATCATATGGAATATGTACTTTATGGTTCTATGCATCTATAGGATGCTGTCCCACTGGCCTCTTACTAGAAGGGAGAGGAGAGGATAGAGAGGAGGGGACAGGAGATTGTTAAGAGGATAGGACATATATAGAATGAAAAGGAGGAGCGTCCTCTCACTGGGCAAGGAGAGTAGAAGGAGCTACAGATAGGCGGGCATGCACATAGGCAGGCATGCACATTTAATTTGGATTTTACACTTTCACTTAACCACAATTTAAGAAAAAGGGTGAAGTACAGAACACTCTGTATACTATTCCGCACTTTGTGTTTTTGAAAAGTAGAGTATATAAACTTGTATATTAAATAGAAGGAGGCCTGGTGGTGTGTGTTTAAACAATTGGCTGCTAACTGAAATGTTGTCAGTTGGAATCCACCAGCCACTCCACAGGAGACAGATTGGCAGTCTTCTTCTGTGAAGATTTACAGTCTTGGAAACCCTAGAGGGCAGTTCTAGTCTGTCCTAGAGCCAGCCAAGCCAAGTGCCATCGAGTCGGATCCTACTCAGGGCGACTCTAGGAGGGTCACTCTAAATTGGAGTCAACTCAGCAGCGCTGGATTTGGGGGATTACATGCAGTAGGGATTTCCTCGGTGATACAAATGGTTAACAAGCTCTGCAAAAGGTTGGGGAACAAGAGACATCCTGGAAGAAAATCCTGGCAATCTGCTTCTAAAAGATCACAGCCATTGAAAACACTGTGAAACACAGTTCAGCTCTGACAAACATGGAGTCACCATGAGTCAGAATCAACGTGAAGGTAAGAGAAAGAAGGCAGGCTAGGCAGTATAGACCAGTGTTTTTCAAACTGGGTAGTAAGTAGCCCATTATTAGAAAGCAGAATCAATTTAGTGGATCATAATCAACATTTTTAGTGCTTAAATTTTCTCTGTGCTACATATAGTAAAGGTAAGTATTGTTTTGTGAAACTTTTATTTGAGTTAAATAATCACATGCTGAGTTGTGATGGAAGGTGTATTTCTTACTCTGGGTTATAACCAAAAGAAATTTTAAAAACATTGGTATTAACTATCTCCAGAAAGAAAATTAGCAAATAGCTTTTGGGAAGTAGACAGAAGAGAGAATGAGATAAAAATAGAAAAGACTTTTGTTTTAATTATGCTTTTTGTAGCATGTAGAGTGCTTACTTAAACTTTTATTGAATACACTCCAGGTAAAATACAGAAATTTTTGTGTTTTGTTGTTTTCGGCCTGTCTTTTGTCCCTGAACCCAGAGACTTTTTTTTTCTGTGCTTATGAATACATATATTTAATCAATATTTTTAATGCTTCTACCTTTCCACATGTCGGTTAAGTTATTAAGTACTTTTATGTGTGGTGATCTTTTTAGTCTTCATAACCATGCTACAAGGTGAGTCTTATTATTTTATAGGTGAATAAGTTCAGCCACATAAAGTCTGAGGAAATTGCCCAATAAATGGTGGGGCTGGATTTGAACCTGACATTGATGGACTCCCAAGGAGCAGGACCTTTCAGTGAAAAACTTAACTAAATTGACTTAAATCCTCAATCAGTTCTATATAAATCCACAATAAAAGCATTTCCATTTTCATTACAACATTATTTTTATTAGAAATATTTCATACAACTTTATACTTGATTCTCATTAAGTTTGTATGTAGATCAAACAATAACTGGCTATTATTTTTGCCATTAGGAGGTTTCTTTTTCCACCATTATTTTGAACAAGTCAAGTTAGTTTTCTAACTAACTAATCCCACTTCGCATATCTACTTTGTACCACGCTGATCTCTACCAGTAAACCACGTGTTGATTTAGTTGCCAACAGTTTTATTTTGTGTTGATTATTTCAGCTAGAGATATTCATTATAATTTGATTGAAAATGTTTTATAGTTAATCCATGAGAATATTGTAGGCATTCTTTCTGAGATATAGTAGGCTTACTTAGATTTGGAGCCAGTTCTTTGGTGTCCTTCTGAACAGTCTGAAAAATGTAGACTACCTCTTGGAAACTCTGGTGGCATAATGGTTTAGTGCTGTGGTTGCTAACCCAAGGGGTAGCAGTTCAAATCCACCAGGCACTCCTTGGAAACTCTGTAGGGCTATTCCACTCTGTCCTGGACAGTCACTGTGAGTTACACTCAACTCCACAGTCATGGGTTTAGTTTGATTTTTTTATACTGCTTTTCCAAGTCACCAGAAAAACGAAGAGCGAACTACTCATAAGACCATATTCCAGTATCAGCAGGTGGTATCAGCTGCGCTTGATTTCATTGATGGTGTCAAAACACATCATAGGACACTTTGAAGAGTGCTGGTTACAAATCAGAAAGGTAGGGTAAAAGCATCCTGAACATGCCTTGTGCTAGTTATTCAGTATCTTAGACATTTGGTGCTGCTGTTTAACAGAAATACCTCAAGTGGATGGCTTTAACACAGAGGAATTTATTTTCTCAAAGTCTAGTAGGCTAGAAGTCCCAACTTAGGGTGTCAGTTCCAGCCTTTCTCTCTTTGTCTGTTCTGGAAGAAGGTCCTTTTCTTCAATCCTCTGCTGGCCTAGATACTCTTTGCAGGAATCCTGGATCCAAGGGTTCCAATGTCATAATGTATGTGAGGTCCCTATTATCTACTTGCTTCCCTTTCCTTTTATCTCTCTAAAGATCAAAGCTGATGCAGGCCAAACTCCACAGAAGTTCCCTTTGCATTGGATCAGGGACTTAACACCTAGTAATGGTGTTACAATCCCACCCTAAACCTCTTTAACATAAATTACAATCACAAAATAGAGGATAACTGTACAAATACTGGGAATCATAGCCTAACCAAATTGACACACATTTTGGGGGGATTCAATTTGATCTACAACACTTGTGTTGTACAGATGAAAACACCAACTCTTCTCTTGAAAAACATTATTGTCTTGTGAGCCAGCCAGACAGCTAAGGGGCTAATGGTAGTACCATAAATTATAAAGATTATATGTTTTAAATATGAAGGAATTTTGTATCTTGGGACACCTAAGAACACTAAAACATTTTTCACAATGAGTTGGAGGAGTTTCAAGCACCTAGATCTGATAGCCAGGTGTTCTGTATTTACCTGAGTGGGCAGGTTAAGCACCGAGACAAAATGACAAGCTAGAAGCCAAGAGTCAAGGAATCCTGGCGAGTGATTAAAGTTGTTTCTTTTCATCAATTTCTTCTCTGGCTCACTTGTCTTGCTTCTTTCCTTCCTCAAAACTTAGCCTTGGGTCTTGAGCTCCCAGGGGTACTAGACCTTGTTCTCCTTACTGTCCCCCTTCAATAGTCTACATCTCATCCTTCAATGGCCCAACTGTCTCCCTCAGTGCAGAACTGTAGAGCTCCAAGTATCAGAGGCTCAAGGAGGAGACACACTGTGAAAAGGACAAGGAGAAGCAGTTGGGGATAAGCCCTGCTTCAGAAACTGCAATGTGCCTGTCGCAAAAATCCAGTTTAAATTCCAGTGTTCTCCCTTCCTCTGGGGAACTTTGGTTGGTTTGCCTCATAGGCCTTTTTTTTTCTCCAGTTTTTAAAAATGAATTTATGTTCTTGGCAAGTGTTAATGCTAATCATAGCATTAATTCTAAGGTTTATTTAAATACATGGTTTAAGGCTTTGGCCAAAATGTGCTTTTGTCTGCAAAGTTACAATATTAATTTTCTCCACTGGACAGAG
The DNA here is from genome assembly GCA_028571685.1 of Heterohyrax brucei. Lineage (NCBI taxonomy): Eukaryota > Metazoa > Chordata > Mammalia > Hyracoidea > Procaviidae > Heterohyrax > Heterohyrax brucei. The sequence goes on from CM053145.1 coordinate 38,900,233, forward strand.
AATTTGACAAGACAGTAATTGTTTTAGCAGTCAGCTTTGTGCCCAGGAATAGTTCAACTAAAATGTCCATACCTGAGGCCTGGCAGGCTCACCTTCTCAGAACTGGCCGCTCTTCAGAAGGAGAGAGGCCCAGGAGTGGGTGGGAGTGCTCCCAGAGAGCAGTGGTTCTCAGGGGGTCCTAACTTCTCCTCACCCATTCCTCTTCCTTGGCCTGACCCAAGGCCACACACCTCAGCAGCAGTGGATCTGCAAGCCACAGGAAGCCTACATCTTGGGCACCCAGCAGTTACAAGCCCAGCATTCTCCCTGTGGGCTACACATGAGGAGGTAAGGCTGAGGAAGCAAACAATACTTCCTGCAAGGAGTTGATTGCAAGCGAGAATCAATGCTTTGGAACATAGTATTATCAGATTGATTTTAAATAGATGCTTCACTTCTCTTTAGTAATGAAGAGTCGATTCTGATGGGAGCTGAAAGAAATCAAAAGAAAAGAGAAGAAATAAGAAACAAGAAAACCAAGAAAAATAGTCGCCCAAAAGTCTTGCTAGGTTACTGCTCTAGAAGGATCTTTAAAATTCTGTTTTGAATTGCTGAGTCTCTGACAGCATGATTGTAATAAACTGATGAATGTCTATTTTATACCAAAACATAAAACATATGGATGGTTATTTGGAGGACAAATGCATTTTGACAGATATCTAATTTCATTCCACTGATAGGATGTATTTTGTCAGAGTCTTCATTTCATTTGAGACACAATCCCTTCTGGCTTCTAGTTCTCTGCCACGGTGGAAATGCATTTGTCAGGCCCCCAGCCCCTGCGTGGGTTTAAATTATCGCCATCACAAGTCTGCTTAAAACTCCTATTACCAACTCACATAAGAAATATTACTGGGTAGATACCTTTGTGCATCCAATAGGGTAGCAGAGAGAATTAGCCAAAAGACTCTAGTACAGACTGTTGGCAAATATCAGAGTCCCATGACATTAAACTCATGTAGGAAGCACTTCCTGACTCATCCGGGCAGATTTAAGCTTTGCTCCATATGCTCCTCCCATACCTACCTATACCTCCATTATACCTTTTCATCATTGCACGTTTTAATTTTATAGTAGAGACTTTGGAAACCCTCATAGTCGTTAAATGCTATGGCTGCTAACCAGAGGGTAGGCAGTTCAAATCCACCAGATGCTCCTTGGAGACTCTATGAGAAATTGCCACTGAGTCAATTCTGACTCATAGCAACCCTATAGGACCAAGTAGAATTGCTCCATAGTGTTTCTAAGGCTTAATCTTTATGGAAGAAGACTGACACATCTTTCACCTATGAAGCAGCTAGTGGGTTTGAACTATTGACCTTTTGATTAGCAGCCAAGTGCTTAACCACTGCACCTCCAGGGCTCCTACTTAGTACACAGTAGGTTATTTAATAAGTGTTTGTTGAATGACTAAATAAATGCTTATCCCTATTATAGCATTTATCACCTGTAGTATTAATTTAATTACAATTTCCTCCACTAGTATGTGAGCTCCTTGCGTGTCAGGACTACCCTCTTACTCAAATCCATCCTCAGCTATGAGCAGTGTCTGGCATATAGCAGGTACTCAGTATACGTGTTGACTGGACGGAGGGAGGGAGGGAAGCAAGGTGGGAGTGATGGATGGATGGATGGATGGGTGGGTGGGTGGGCGGGTGGGAAGATGGATGATTGCTTAAAGTTTTTAGTACTCCGGTATTTCTCAAAGTCATCAGACATACGAAATAACTGCCAATTAAGTTTGCAAACTCATCCTGAAAAAAGTACTATGTACCTCACTGCTGAATATCACTATGGACATCTTTGAAGTACTCCTCTTAAGAAGCCATGCACCAATGCTGGTGCCTAGTCCACCCTTCAACACAATTTTGGAATCCTTTTTCTAGAACTGCCATCAGAGCTGTCATCATATTACCCTTGATGTCCTGAAAGTCATCAAAATATCCTCGTTTAGATATTTCCTTTACCTTTGGGTAGAGAAAACAGTCAAAAATTGCTTTGAAGGCTGGACTAGGAGCTGGCATCAGTGTGTAGCTTCCCCGGGGGAATACTTCAAAAGTGACCATAGTGATATTCAGCAATGAGATATGTAGCGTTTTTTCCAGGGAGAGTTCACAAATTTAGTTGGTAGTCCTCTTATGACTAAATTCTAGCCAATGGGCTATAAGTGGAAGAGTCATGTACAAGTTCCTGGGAGTGTTCTTAAAGAAGAGATGTATTCTTTTTCCTCCTTTCATCTTCTCTTTGCTAAAATACAGAAATGATGGCTGGAACTCAAGCAGCTCTATTTGGACCATGAGGCAGAAGCTACACACCAAGGATAGCAGAACAATAAGGTATCAGCCTAGGTTTCTGACTTCTTTTTGACACGCCCAAAGAGCTCTGGACTGCCTATCTCTATATTTCTCTTAGCTGAAAGAAATGTTGGGTTTTCTATCAATTTTAGACTAACAATTCTAAGAAATATATGCAACATGAGGTATTTCCTGCTTCTAAACTGAGTTGAATTGAACTGAACCAGACTGATACCAGGCACACTAAAGCCACACATTATTTTATACCAAAAAAAAAAAGTTCTTACTGGCAACTCAGCATAAGAACTGTATGAACCTGATCGCACATCCTGCATTCAGCTTGTTCCATACCTTTTCTTGTTCTGCTCTGGGCAAATTCTCACCTCATGCTCATTTCATCCTTAACTTGAGGGCAGAACAATTGCTATTGCTACAAAACACAGTCACTACCTAGGAAAGTGAAGTAACTGACCATCTCTGTAAGAGGAGAAATCCCTCAGAGAGGAAGGTTTAACTTAGGGTGGAAAGTTCCCACTCCCAACCCATTATTATGAAATATCTTGATTCAAATAGGCCAGCACTCAGTTTCTATCACCATGTAGAACACTTTGTGGTCATTTTTCTGATAATATCTGGGAATTTCATGGCTTTTTTAAAGCAAGATGAGGTAGAATAGTTGGATTTACTGTGGGTGAAATACTAGCAAAAGAAACTTTAGGTTAGCAATTGTTATCACGGACTACTAATCAAAGATTCCTCAACAGAGTGATGCCACTGAAAACAGTTATTGCACAGTTAATAAAAAAAAAAGATCCAATAAAAGTTAATGGGGAAGTATCACATGCAATGAAAACTGCAGTCAAAGCAAAGAATGCTGGGTTAGGTGAGAAGATGCCACCATACTTCAGTATTATCTACAAGCCCAAATCGGCCCATGTCTGAAGCATCTGTAAAGTGCAAATGTTACTCAAATCAAATTAAGCTGTGGAAATATTTAGGAAATATTTACAAAAGGATCATCTCCTTTTGTAAAAATACAGAAGAACGAATCTGAAACTAGCTAGCAAACCTAACTATTAGTGAGATCCTGGTCCCTGGATGGGTATCTTGAGCAAACACTGGTAAACTCTTTCTCAGGAACTCTCTACCTGTTTCTCAGGGAGGCTGAGAACTCAGTTCCCCTGACAAAGCAGTATATTGTGTCTGAGCAGAGTGGTTTTAGTTTCTAGGAACTTAAGTTTCATACAGCATCCATGATGGCTGTTGAAGGTGGTAAACTAGAGGAGTCAAAAGCTTTCTTGACAATGAAGAAAAAAATGGAAATGGATAAGGGTGATGGTTGCACAGCATGGTGGATACAATTAATGTCACTGAATTATATGTGTAAAAATGGTGGAAATGACAAATGTTTTGGTACACATATTTCATCAAAATAAGAAAAAATTTAAATCTTTCTTTACATCCTTCTCATCGTGTTCCTAGTCAAAACAAAAACTAACTAAATAAATAAACCAAACCCATTGCCATTGAGTTGATTCTAATGCACAGTGACCCTATAGGACACAATAGAACTACTGCCCCATAGAGTTTCCAAGGAGCACCTGATAGATTCAAACTACCAACCTTTTGGTTAATAGCTGTTAATCATTAACCACTAGAGTTTCCCTTCCCGGTCAAGGTACCATGATTTCCCATGTGGTTTCACACCTCCTAACTGATCTCTCTGCTTCCTCTCCAGCCTCCTTCTTCCCCACACTCATCCAGATTCATCATTCTACACTGTAGCTAAAGTGATCTTCATTTACAGGTACAATTTTATCACTCTTTCTGTCAAAATCCTTCAGAGGCTTTCCTTGGGTCTTAGGATAAAAACAGAAATCCTTACCAAGGCTCCAGAGGCTTTCCACAGTTGGCATCCTGCCATTGCTCCAGCCTCATCCTGAGCCACTCTTGCCCTAGCTCAGCGAACCCAGCCAAAGAGACGGGAGCTCCCACCATGCATTCTCCCCTCTGGGAGTTTGCACCTGCTCCTTCCACCTCTTCCAGGTTCTCTCACAGTAATTTCAACTCGTCCTTAATTTCATTTTCTCAGGAAGGCTTTCCACCACTCCAGACTATGTTAGTGCCTGCTGATGCATTCTCATAAGGCACTCTATACTTTTCTCTTGTGTTAAATGTAGTGTACTATTAATTATCTGCATGTTCTCTGCCTTCTGCAGTAGACTTCAAGCTTCTTAATGATAGGTTCCATGCTTCTCTTATTCACTCCTTTCCTGCAGCACCTAGTGCAGCACATGTATATCATAGGTACTCGAATACTGGTTAATTGTTTGAATGAGTAAATTAATAGATGAATTGCCCCAAATCCCAGAAACACTTTGCTAATACGGCTAATGACAAGATAAAATGACGGTTGTGAAACCTCCACAGGACAGAGATGAAAGCACAGGTACTAGACCAGAGATTCAGCCCTCAAATCAGGAAGGTGCAGCATGTTTGGAGGGGCAGCTCCTTCCCAGAGACAGAGACGCAGAGGTACGTTGTCAGCAGCCCTTGAATTGCCACCCAAGATGGGAAGTGACTTGCTGGGAAGCACTTCTCACAGTCTTCAACAAGAGCTTGGAAATCCTTTTGAAACCATCTCAGAAAGATTTGATTCTGGCTAGAATTGTCAGTAGGATGCTAAATCTTGGAAGAAATTTGGATGCTTACATGGATTTAAAGTGCTGCCCATAAGATTGCTTATTAGTTGCAAAGAATAAAATAGCAACTAAAGGCCTATTAATCTACTTCCGGAAATCAGCCACTTAAAAGCCTATGACTTATAACCATCCCATCTGCTACTGCTCACGAGGATGGTGCAGGACCCAGCAGCATTTCCTTCTATTGTGCATAGTGTTACCATGAGTTAGGGGCTGATTTGATGTCACGTAACCACAACAACATACTATGGAGAAATTGGACACCACCACGAACAAAACAAACCCACTGCTGTTCAGTCAATTCCAACTCATAGCAACCCTATAGACAGAATAGAACTGCTCCATGGAGTTTCCATGGAACACCTGGTGAATTTGAACTGCTGACCTGGTAGTTAGTGGTCATAGCACTTAATCACTATGCCACCAGGGTTTCCCCACCTTGACCATCTGATCAAAATTAAGAAGCGACAGATTGAGACTGACATTGCGTGACACCAGACGCAGTACCCTGAGAAGGACTTGACATTACTCAAGCAGTATTCTCGCCCAAAATACAGAGCCCAGATCCAATGATGAGGAAACAGAGGGTAAACTCAACACATTAGAAACGTTCTTATAAAGAAAGGCATGAGAGTGGGAGTCTATACTGAAAAGTGTCGATGTTATAAAAACAAAGACTGGATATGTATATTAAAGGAGGTGGAAGAGAAATTAAATGTAATATGTAATCCTAGATTGGACCCCACACTGGAGTGGAAAAAAAGCTCTGAAGGTCATCAGTGAGTTAGCCAACAAGATTGAAACATATAGAGTCAGATAAAGATACTGTATTAACATAAAACTTACCGAAATTGATAACTGCCTAGTGGTTACATGAGAATAGCACTATTTGGGGGAAATACACACGGAAACATTTTGGAGTAACGGACTATGAGGTATCCAACTATTCTCATTTGGTTAAAAAAAAAAAAGCTTACATGCTCTGGCAACCACTGACATTTTCTGGGTGCTCAAGACACAGGCACAAAGGGAGAGAGATTACAAATAATCAAGCAAATGGAATAAGTATTAAAAATAGAGAAACGATGAAAGACACATGGCATACGGGTTTGGATTTTTTTTTTCTTTTTTTTTGTCTTTTCTATGATTCTCATCCTTGTAACTTTTCTGTAAATTTGAAATTATTTCCAAAAATAAAACTTTTTTAAGGGCATTCAGGCTATAGTAACTATAGTAAGCTATTTTCCACTCTAACTCCTTCTGGCCACTAGGAAAGAAGCAAAGCCCGTCTCTTAACAAATCTTGAGAGGCATCAGAATCTTTGTCAGATGTATAACTTCCCGGAGGGTAAGACAGTGACGGGGAGAGCCCACAGTCTCACCCACACAGCTCTCATTGCTTTTCCTTACAACTCTGGGGGTCTCCAGAAATCACCTCGGGAACTTTAACATGCAGAGCACCACCACAAAGCAGCCCAGCTGCCTAATGTCATCTGGTTGCTTAGCAACCCAGACCTCTACTTGACAAGACAGAGCAGGAGCCCTCATTCTGGGAGCCGGGGTTGATGCACTCTGGAGAGAACACCTCTGTTGGTCAAGCTGCAGTAGAGACTTAGTCCGGGCTGAATCTGCATCCTGGGCCACAAAAGATAAACACCCATGGCTCTGAAGGCTTAAGTCAAACACATAGCCTGGAGGCCCAGAAATTTAACCCAGCATAGTGTAAAGCAACCCTTAATCAAGTTACTTCAGCTCTCTGAGCTTCAGTTTCATCACAGGTAAAAGGACTCAGCTGGGATAGATTAAACAAAAATGCCCAAACCAGTTAATTCTGACTCTTGGTGACCCCGTGTATGTGGCATAGAACTGTGCTCATAGGATTCTCAAGGCTGTGACATTCAGAAGCAGGTTGCCGGAACTGTCTTCAGAAGCACCTCTTAGTGGATTTGAACCACTAATCTTTCAGTTAGCAGTTAAGTGCTTAACCATTGTAACATTCATGGACTCCTGTGGTAGAACCAAAAACCCCAAACCAAACCCACTGCCAATGAGTCAATTCTGACTCACAGTGACCATGAAGGGTAGAGTAGAACAGCCCTACAGGATTTCAAGGAACACTTCATAGATTCAAACTGGTGACCATTTAGTTAGCAGCCACAGCTGTTATCCACTACACCACCGGAGTTTCCTGTGATAGATTGGTGATTTGCAGCTCTAGCTGCCTTTAGGATCACCTGAGGAGCTGATACTCAGGATCAAAACCTTTAAGGGGTAGAGCTCAGGCACTGGGGTTTTTTTTGGTGTGTATTTTTTTAAGGTCTCAGATGAATCAACTGTAGAGTCAGGGTTGAAATACAAGGAGCTGAATAGGGAGAAGATTTCCAGATGCTTCTTTCACATTCCTTCTTCCCTCTCAGGGCTCTGTCTCTGGCAATATTTGTATTCTGTCCTGTCTATGGGAAGCCTGGTGGTGTAAAGGATAAGTGCTATGTCTGCTTACCAAAAGGTGAGCTGCTGGAGTCTGCCTGGAGATCCTTGTAAACTTTATGGGAACAGTTCTACACTAACCTATAGGGTCCCTATGAGTCAGAATTGACTTGGCAGAAGGGGCTGACTGACAGTCCCGTCTACAACTTCTACTGTGTGTTCTCTTACTACCCTCACTTTAAAAATTGAAAATTGTTTTCAATTTTGTTTGTTTTTTGAAAAAAATGTTTCTAATTCCATCTTTAAACGTATAAAATTATTTACATATAACTATTTCCTCCTCTTGCTCCTTCAGCATGCAGGTCATTAATGGCTTTCTCCTTTTCTTATTTCTGGATGCATTACCATCCCTGACTTGTTTCCTTAACCTTGCCCACACCTCTGCAGGTGGCCCCTTCATGGAAGTTTTTCGAACCACTAAGTTGGATTCTGTTAGCTGCTGCAATACTGATCAACACCTGCCTTGCCTGGTCACGTGCCAAGGCGTGCCATAGCTCCATTCTCATGCATAGAGTTACCAGAAGTGGGTCTTTCTTGGGACTGGAGTTGAGGAATAGCTCCCTGCACCTTTTCAGGCATCTGCCCTGAATTCCACCTCACAGCACAGGGCTGCCCCCATGATGTGGAAGAGACAGCAAAGGTGAAGTCACAGCAGATAAAACCAGAGCTCTTTTTGGCTGAGCTCTGCAGAGCTCCACTCCCCAGGTAGCATCCCTTAGACGGCAGCACCCCTTAGATGCAAGCATCCCTTAGGTAGTGCTGAACCAGAAGAGAGCAAGGATGGACCTGAGAATGAACATGTTCCTGAAGCTGTGCTAATGCAGTTTCCCAGAGTCATGTCAGGAACTGGAGGTAGGTACCAGCAGCACTCTAGAGTCTCAGATGGGGTTGCCATGGTAGCAGTAGGGTCACTGCTTAGCAACAGGCCAGAGCTGCAGGAAGTTGCTAAGGTATTTTCATGAGTGTTAAAGCAATGGATGTTTATCTTAATCTTGAGTGTAAATACACTGTGGGGAGAAGAAGAAAACATACACACACAAACCACCTACTGAGGTGCAGAGCTGTGCCTCTGCTTATACTTTAGACCTGCAGAACGTGTCTCTCAAGGAGGCAGTGATGTGGACTATGTACGACTCAGTGAAGTCCATCCCACTTTACTCCCTGACACCCCACTCACCCAGCACTAAAAGCTTTACCATCACCTTGTTGTCAATACAGTTTCAAATGTTTCTCCTAGATGGTTTTGGAGAGGCAGTGTACTATAGTGATTAAATATGTGAACTTTCAAACCGTACTGCCTGGGTCCAAAGCCTGGGTTTAACACTTATTTATATAATGTTCTATTACTTAGGAAGGGAAGAACACAGTCACTTAACTTCTCTGTGCATCACTCATTCCGTCTGTAAAATGGGAATAGTATTTCTCACCTTACAGGATTGCAGGAGAATTGAATACATTATTCTGTGTAAAGTGCTTAGAACAGTGTTCAGTTCTTTTCATCTATCATTTCATTTAATACCAACTTAAGATGTAAGCTGTATTGTCTCAAGTTTACAAATAAGGTAACAGGCACACTGAAGTTTAAAAACTTGCCAAACCCAAAGAATAGAAGGAAATACTTGCAAATTGTATATCTGCTAGGTGACTCATATCTAGAATATATAAAGAGCTCTTAAAACACAATAGTAAAAAACAAAATAAAAATAAGCAAAGGATCTGAATAAATGTTTCTTCAAAACATAAATGAATGGTCAATAAGCACATGAAAATGCACTCAACATTATTAGTTACTTAGGAAATTTAGGTCAAAACCCACACCACTTCATACTACTAGGCTGTCTACAATTAAAAAGGACAGACAATGACAAATGTTGCTAAGGATGTGGAGAAACTGGAAACCTCATACACTGCTGATGGAAATGTGAAATGGTACAGCTGCTTTGAAAAATAGTTCGGTGGTTGTTTTAGTCATCTGGTATTGCTCTAACAGAAATACCACCAAGTGGATTGATTTAACTAGGAAAAGTTTATTCTTACACAGTCCAGTAGGCTACAAGTCCAAATTCAGGATGTCCACTCCAGGGGAAGCCTTCCCCTCTTGTCGGCTCTGGAGGAAAGTTCTTGTGTTGCATCAGTCTGTGTTCACAGAGCTTGGCGCAGGAACCTCAGGTCTGAAGGATGCACTGCTCTCCCGGAGCTGCTTTCTTGATGGTGTGAGGTTCCCAGTTCTCTGCTTGCTTCCCTTTCCTTTCATCCTACAAGAGATAAAAGGATAAAAGGTGGTGCATGCCACACTCCATGGAAACTCCCTTTACAGTGATTGAGCAGAGAGGTGATCTTACAAAGAGATTTACAGTCCCATCCCAATCCTCTCTAACGTAATGCACTCTGTTAATCACAGGCAGAGATTAGGATTTACAGCATTAGAAAATGACAAAATGAAGGGCAATCACAGAATGCAGGGAATCCTGACTCAGCCAAATTAGTACACATATTTTTGGGGGGACACAATTCAATCCATAACAATGATTCTTCAAAAAGTTAAATACAGAGTGGTCGTGTCTCATACCTGAAAGAGATGAAAATCTATGTTACACAAAAACTTGTGTATGAATGCTCACAGCAGCCTTATTCCACACTGGTCAAAAAGCTGAAACGACTCAAATGTCCATTAACTGATAAATGGGTGAAAACTTGCCCAAAGTCACCTAGCCTCTTCTGAATTTATAGAGGATTTTGGAATTCATGTAGGTTCTTGGATTTTCTATCAAGACAAGCATGGTAGCAGAGGAATGAATAGAAGTCAGTGGCTAGGAAAGAGGCTGGTAGGTAGTAAATAAGGAAGTTCTGCTGAAATACAAGGATATGCTCCCTGTATTTTCATGCAGTTCAGATCAGAATTCTGCAGGCATCTAGGATAAGAGTCTTAATGTGGTGTGGTTTCCAGGTGGGCATCCTCTTGATGGAGCAGGAAAGAAGCAGGTAGTGTGCAGATCATATGCTTCATCTTAGCCTCACCTGCAGGAAACAATATCAGTACCTTTCAGAGTGTCTGGATTTCATGTACTCCATGGCCTGATCCACTATAAATACTCAACAAGTAATTGGATTGTGTCTGTACTGGAGCTAAGCTGTCTCTTGGGAATACCATAGCTATCACAGTCCAGCATATAACACTGTGCTTTGCACAGAATGAACATTCAATAAACATTTGTGGAAAACATGGATGGTCAAATGAATTAAGCACTTTTTAGCTTAGGTGACAGGCTACTGAATATGAAACATACCAGAATCAGGAAGGTGGAAAACAAAACAAAAAGTTGCTACTGAGTTGATTCGGACTCATGGTAACCCAATGTATGTCAGAATAGAACTGTTCTCTACAAGATTTTCAGTGGTCTTTATTCCTTGGAGCCTCTAGGTTAACAGGGGCTTCTGACCTTTCAGTTAGTAGCTGATGACAGCCTTAACTATTTGCACAACCTAGAGACTCTGAGTTAGATCAAGCGCCAAGTAAAACTCATAAGGGAAAAAGTAAAGAAAGTGACCACTGCTTTGGTTGATCTGAAAATGTTGCTTCCTGTGTCAACCATCACTACCATCAATGATGCCAGACACCTGGAAGTTGGAGCATCATTTTCAAGAATACTTCAATTTCTGATTGGTAGTTTGGTAAATGGCAATGTAGAATTTTCTAGCTGAAAGAGACCTTTGAGATTCCTGAGCTATTGAAGAAAAGTATGCCTGGAAGGAGAACTGTCATTTTGTGGGAGGGTGACAAGTGGTTGTGTAATTTCCTGAGAATAAACTGAGCCCAGGCAAGGAGTTCACGTATCCACAGCAGGGCCTACAAAGTTTAGAAAATTGACACAGAGCCTGTCTCACATTATTTGAACTACTATTTGGGACAATTCCCTCCCTCCAAAAAATGACTGTGACTGGAAGACATTACAAAAGAAAGAAAGAACCCTTTCCCCAAATGTACCTATGCAGAATTTGTGAATTTCTCACAGGTCCACTGAATCAGCTCCTTTGCCAGAACTGCCCCAGGAGAAACACCCCCGGCTGGAATTTTCATTCACCTGCTGCAAGCACCAAGCTGATAAGAAAGAAACTGTTCCCCAAGGAGAACTGCACCCCTGGGCAGAGTGGTAGAGCAAACTTAATTTCTAACAATGAGACCATGTGCTACAGTGTCTACTAAACAGGTTTATTCATGAAGAGTAAATATGTCAACTAATCAAGAGGCATGCTAAATCTCCATTGTTTTCTGAAGTTCAGGTTTCCTAGCTGTATAAAATGTGATGCAGGCCTTCAATGCATGTGGCAGAAGCTGTGAGATTGCAGAATGCCACATTAAACTCACAGCTCCTGGGCTAATGAGGGTAAGTCCATTTTGCAGTAATGAATTGTGGTAATAGCCCATCATGGAACAGATGTCTCATCCATCATTGCACCGGGACTCCAGCACTCCACAGTGGATAGCATAAGGGGGTGGCACAGACAGGGAGGTGGGCCTCAGCTCTGGTCTCCTGAGAGATGCTCCTCCCTTGAGACAAATCAGTGGAGTACCTACAAACGGCGACTTGAGGCCCCTAGAGCCTCCCTAACCCAAAATGTGTCCCCACCCACCAGCCACAGGGCTTAAAATATCCTTTGAATTGTCTCCTATTAAAATGTAAATGTATCACCTGGAAGAAGTAACACATTGAATTAGCATCCGTTATCACTCCTTTCCACATTCCTGGGAGCTGGGCCCCGAGGGAACGAGGACTAGGAAAAGGACAAGAAGTAGTCTTTGATAAAGAGTGGTTTAGAAAAGTGACTGCGAGCCAGGTCTAAGGTTGGAGGGGCATGGCCAGGCTGGACACATGGCATGCAAACAAAGGGACTCCTGCTGCAGACAATGTCCATGTATGCCATGCACGCTGAGGAATGTCGATCCTCATCCCTGTATCAGCCCTCACCTGAGCTTTCAGAGACAGAGGTTTTGTATAAATGTGTCTGCCCGGCTGTCCTGGGTAATGGGAGAAGGGGCTGTACCTTACTGCTCTTTGTTGACTCCCAAATCTGGCATGTGAAAGATTGAAACAGTCCCCGTTTCTCTCCCATTCTGTAGTAAACATTTGTTGAACAAGTTAATTTTATCCCCATTTCCCCCTAGGGAAATCCGAGGTGGTGTAATTACCATTTCTCAGATGAAACAACTGAGACTTGTCTTAGCACATAGCTGTGAGTAGCTAGCTAAACAGACCTGTGTTTCCTGCACCAAATCCAAGGCTCCTTCTCCCTCTCCCTGCTATCATTATAGGAGATGATTTGAAACGTGAAAGGGCAATTATTGATTCATTTAGCAAACTTGCTACCTACCGTGAGCCCTTTGGGAACCCTGGGTGGTGTAACAGTTAACACATTCTACAAGTTGGAGATTTGAGTCTACATAAAGACTTCTCCAAGGAAAGACACGGCAGTCTTCTTCAGAACGAGCACCACTGAAAATCCACCAGAGCAGAGGTCTACTCAGACTCACACAGGGTTGCCACAAGTTGGAGCCCATGTGACCACAACTATTAAAACCATGAGCCAGACACCAGTTAGGATTGTGGGATGCAGAGTAAGCAGATCAAATGCAGGTCCTTGCCCCATGGAATTTTCATGCTTCAATCTGGTTCCTTCATATAATCCTCAGAAATTATGTTGACCTTTCACAACGTTGGATTTGATTTTTGTAATACACTCTTCTTTTACAATTGTACATGTCCCTTAAAGCAAAGCCAGGAACTGAAAACTATAATCCCAGTGAGTTCTGACCCACACAGGACTGCCACCTCTCATGTTCTAGGGGTTCTGTGGCTAGTGACACACACCTGACTCACAGTCAACCATTTCCCTAAGTGATCTTCCCTATGTTGCTCCCAAGTCACATGAGCTCTTATCTCTTCATGCAATCAGTCCTTCAAATTGAACAGCAGAACCTTACATTTATCCCCATTAAATCTCATATGATAAGCCCTTCTCTTCATCTTGATGAAACTGTTTTATCTCCAATCTACTAGCCTGTTTTAGTCAGCTAGGGCTGCTCTAACAGAAATACCACAGAGTGGATGGCTTTAACAAAGAAAGATTTATTCTTACACAGTCCGGTGGGTTGCAAGTCCATATTCAGGGTGTCTGCTCCAGGGAAAGACTTTCCCCTTGTCGGCTCTGGAGGAAAGTCCGGTATTGCATCAGTCTTTGTCCAGGGAGCGTCCTAACGCAAGAACCTCTGGTCTGAACGACACGCTCTGCTCCCGGTGCTGCTTGCTTGATGGTAGCGAGGTTCTCAAATTGTCCTTGGTTCTTTTTCCTTTTATTCCTTGCAAGCTAAAAGCATTAAGGGTGGGGCAAGCCATACTCCAGGGAAACTTCCCCCATAGCAGGAATTCACAGCCCCACCCTAATCCTTTAACATACAGGTTAGCAAAACCACACAATGGAGGACATTTCCAAGATACTGGGAACCATATCCCAGCCACATGGCTGCACACATTTTTGGGGGGACACAATTCAAACCATGACATAGCCCACACATCAGCTACACAGTTAGTGACCACTGACAGAAATCATTCAACAGGATGGGGCTGAGGAGGAGCACACTGTTGATAAACCAAGAGGCAGACAAAATGCATCTAGTCTGCTTAAGAAGAAGAGCACATATGGGGGAATGAATGGGAAGTAAAAGTGGAATAGATTAAGACCAATTTTTGGATGACTGTGAATGTCATCCTGAGAGCTGGGATGTTTTTCTGGGAACCTCTGAAGTTTTGTTTAATGAGTGGGAATCCAGGGTATAGAATAATATACTGAAATATGTAAAATGATGTTTTAAGAAGTTTAGTCACATAGAGGAAAACAGACTAGGCTGGAAAATCAAGAAATGGAAGACCAATTAAGAGATTTTTTCTTTCAATAGTCCTATGTGATTCAGAAACAGGATAGTAGCAGTGGAAACAGAGGAGGATACACATAGATTTTCTGAACAAAGTGATAAATCTTGATGATGATGAATGAGGAGGGAGGGAGAAGGAAGAACGAGAGACATAGACTATATTTCAAACTCCTGTAATAGAATGACAGAAAATTGACATTGGGAAATCTGGGTAGACAGCAGGCTGTTGGCCAAGAACGGTGGCATGAACTGAATTGTGTCCCATCAAAATGTGTATCAATTTGACTAGGCCATGATTTCCAGGCTTGTGTGGTTATTCACCATTTTATGACCCGATATGGTTATCATATGTATTACAAATCCTATTCTCTGTGGTTAATAAGATAATATTAGGTTATGTTACAGAAGATTAAGGTAGGATGCAATACCCTTGCCCAGGTCACAGACTGGATCCAACGTAAGGGGAGTTTCTGTGGTGTGTGGCCTCCATCATCTTTTATCTTACAAGAGATAAATGGAGAGAGAAGCAGCAGAGAAAAAGGAACCTCTTATCGTTAAGAAAGAAATGGTACCGTAAAACACAGTTTAGGCCACCTGCCACAAAAGCCAGCACTGAGATGGAGGTAAAGTAGATGCCCAAGAGGTTTATTACATGCTGGCAGGTAAGGGACAGGGGAATTCAGGTCCTCAGAGCCTGTCTGAAGAAGCTCAGGCTTTTTAATGGGTAGGTAGGGGTAAACACGTGGGTAGTTGGGGACATATGGAGTTTGAGTGGGTTAGTGTCTTCTATCCTCGAGAGGGTAGAGGCCAACTAGGTGGAGGTCACTTGGGTAGAGGTCATCTGGTGAGAAAATATGCATCAAGAACTGAGCGGTGGTTGTCAGGTGCCTCCTCTTGTTTGATGATTCTAAGGAAAAGGCTAAAAAAGTTTTATCTTGGTGGCTAAAGAAATGGAGCTGGTTTTGACTGCCTGCTTCAGAAGTGCCAGGATCAGAGCACATCTTTTGGATCTAGGGTCCCTGTGCTGAGAATCTCCTAGATCAAGAAAAGATCGATGATGAGGACCTTCCCCCAGAGCTGAGAAGGCCTTCCCCTAGAGCGGACATCCTGAATGAAGACTTCTGTGTTCCTAAACTGTAACAGAACAGATTTTCCTTTGTTAAAGCCATCTGCTTGTGGTATTCCTGTTAAAGCAGCACTAGGTAAGTAAGACAGATGGTGATTTCCATTGTAAACATGTTGAGTAAAGGGACAGTGGAATACCCAAGTATACCTGTATAGGAAGCAGTTAGAAATTTCATGGAAGCCATGAGGTAAGTGAGCTCTCCAAGAAAGCATACAAAAAGGATCAAAGTCAGAACCTCGGAAAAACTTTATCCACATATAAAAGATGAGTACATAGCGAAGGAGATAGAGCAGGGCTACGTAGCGACACTGAAGCAAACAAAGTAAGACTGATTCAAAGAGGTAAGAGTGACAGTGCCAGATAATGCAGAAATGTCTAGGGAAGAGAGGAAACAAGGTTATTGAATTTAGAGAATAGAATATACCTCGCTATCTTCAAGAGAGTGATATCAGAATCATAGAAAGCACAGAAAGACTTAAATGGTGAGAGAGGAACAGTGAGGAAAGGAAGGGATGAGAGTGGAGGTGAGATGGCTATGGTCCAGGAAGGCAAAAGCCAAAGCATATGGGGCTTATTTATTAGTCCATCTCAACACAGGCAGAGATAAGCCTATACATGTTATGTGAGGATGGGGAGGAGCCAGTGCAGAGGGAGAGTGTCCTACTAAAGAGACTGGAGATACTGGGAGAGGCATCACTGGCAGCAGTAGGAGAGGGTCCAGCAGAGAAAGAGGCTCTGGGAGTCTCATTTGTAGGAAGAGAATGGAGTAAACAATGAGGCAAGTGCAAACAGAGATCATTTTACTGGACAAAAATCAGAAAAATAAACCCCCAGGAGGTCAAACCTCACCAAAAAGAAAATTGACTCCCTCAGGAATAGCTGAGGGTCTCAGATGGCCAAGAACCGGATTCAGATGTTGTCAATCTGTCCACAGTAAGAGGGAAACAAAAACCATTTCCAAAGTTAGGATCTTATCTCTGTGTTCTTGACAGGCCAACTAATGAAGTTTGTACCCACTGAACATCAGTGCTAGAGAAAGTTCCTAAGATAGCATTTGATCCAGCTCTCTTACTTCACCAACCAAGATATTTAGGCCTGTAGAAGTGACTAACCACAGCCACTAACATATAGCTAGTTGAGGGCTAAACCTTGATCAAACCCAAAACCCATTACCATCAAGTAGATTCCAACTCATAGCAACCCTAAAGGACAGAGCAGAGCTACCTGTAGAGTTTCCAAGGAGTGCCTAGTAGATTGAAACTGTTGCAATAGCAATTGACCACTATGCCACCACAGTTTCCATGACCAGACCTAGGACACTTAATTTCTGGTTAAGTGCTCTTCACACCAAATAGCAACTCTATGTCCTGGATTTACTGGAACAATTCCGACTACATATAATTGATTTTTGTCAAGAAAGGTAACTATAGTAAAATGATTTCATTTTGGTATCTTTGTATGGCTTATCATACTAAAATTTTGAAAAATGCAATAACTCTGAAAAAGAAAATTCTTTGTCAGATCATTCTTCCCAACCATTGGTCCTGCAAATTACAGTCACTGCAATTACATGTCAGAGTTACTAAAAGTGTGAATCCAAAGTGGCTCACAAAGCCATCTGTGAATCCAGAAAAGCTCTGCCACTTACTACTTATGTAACATTGAAGTAGATGCTTGACATCCGCCAGTGACACTTGACCTCAGAAGGCAGCAGAGAAGGGAGGGAGGCAGAAGCAACCAACCTCACTGTCATTATTGCCGTTAAGATGGAAGAATCCCAGAAAAGGGAACTGTGCAAGGCAATGAAGAATATCATTTTCTCTGTGGAATAATCCCAGTGTTTTCACCAGAGATGATTTGAAGGTTTTCTGAGAGGCAGACCTGAAGAGAAAATGTAATTACTTTTTTCTATACTTGAATTTCAAGGTGGTATCCTTTCAAAATAAAAAAAGGCACTTGAAGGGTGGAAGGGAGGCAGTAGGGAGAGAAATGAAAGATGGAGAAGGATCATTCATGCTGAAGCTTGTGACATTTCACAAAATGACTCTCCTTGGGAACAGCTGGTGCAAATGTCATTAAGCAGAGACAGTTGGAAGCAAGAACAAGCAGTGGACTCGGCAGGAAAAAGCACGATCCTCTCCTCCTCTTACCAGGTGCTACTTACTCCCCAAATTTATGCAAAGATACTGTGCCCAGGGACTGATCTAAGGCCTTTGGCCTGAGGGTAGCTATTGATGCCTTGCATAGCTAACACTGCAGTCTGTTGTCATTGTTGTTTTGGTTGTGGTGGTTGTTAACCACCACTGAGACATGTCTCTGACACATACCAACCTCATAACAGAATGAAACTCTGCCAAGTCCTGTGCCAACACCATGACTAGGTGTAGATCAGACCATTGTGATCCATAGGGTTTCTGTTAGCTAATTTTTGGAAATAGATTGCCAGGTCTTTCTTCCTAGCCTGTCATAGTCTGGGAGCTTCACTGAAACCTACTCAGCATCACAGCAATGTGCAAATCTCCACTAACAGATGGTATCTGCGCATTAGTTTCACTGGCCAGTAATTGAACCCAGTACTCCTGCATGGAAGGCAAGCATTCTGCCACAGAGCCATCGCTGCCCCCAGTGCAGTCACATGCTGCCCCTCATGCAGTAACGTACGAGGCACATATTCAACCCTAGTAGAGCTGCCCTAGCAGCAGAGCCCTAGTGATCTCTGTCTAGAGACAGTGATGCCCTTGTGTGAAGCTCCCTTGTATGACCCAGTGGACCACAACAAGTAGTGACATAGAGCCACTTCCACCAGAGCCTCCTAGGCCGTTGATAACTAAACAGTAGGTATGAGTGTCTACAGAATAGGAACCCAGAGGTTCTCTAAGCTGAGAAATTGAGAGCATTAAAAAAATAAGACAATGACTTAAGGTTGAAACCAGCTCTGCAGCTTACTATGTGACTGTGTTGCTGTTGCTGTATGCTGATGAGTTGCTTCTGATTCATAGTGACCCTATAGGACAGAGTAGGACTACCTCACACGGGTTCCGAAGCTATAATCTTCACAGAAGCAGATTGCCAGGTCTTTTTTCCCTTGGAGCAACTAGGGAGTTCAGATAGCTGAATGCTTCCACCATTGCACCACAACAGCTCTTATGTGACCTTAGGGGGTTATTTAACCTCTGAGCCTCAGTTTCTTCATCTCACAAAGAAGGATAAGATGGCCCACAGAGTGCTGGGGAGATGAGATACAACATGCTTCACGTAATTAGCAGTGAGTAGGTACTCAGTAGACAGTATCGTACATACTGGTTACCAGTTATCAGTTGTTGCCCAGTTGATTCCGACTGTGTCATACAAGTATTTCAATGACTGGTTTTTCAGAGGTGGATCATCAAACCTTTTTCATAGGTGCCTTTGGGTAGACTGAAACTGCCAATCTTTCCATTAGCAGCCAAGCACATTAACCATTCGCGCCACATCCATGTACGTTATTAAGGAAGAGTAAAATTCATGCACACAGACAAAACTTCAGGTGATCCTGGCCAAAGCCTGGAAGTCATTGTGCAAGAGGAGACAGACATTCGTAAGACTCAAAAAGGCACGAGACTGTGATTTCAGGCTATCGATGTTCCCAGAAAATTGCTATGTTGGCTCCAGAGATTGATGAGAATTTTAGAGCTAAGGGACATGTCTATGGTCTGAGGTCATTGACCCACTGGGAAAGCCACTTCTTAAAAATCTTGCTTTGGTTTTTATATGCTTGCCATGTGTTATTTAAACTTCCACATAATTTAAAGGAATACTTGCTGCAACTCTTTATCTATTGGAAGAGTCTTTGCCAGTGTACATTTGCTACATAGTAAGTGTCTCCTATGCACGCAGACAACGGATAAGGAGGAGCAAAAAAGAAGCGATGCATTTGAATTGGATGATGTTGGCAAGGAAAACTGACTAAACCATGCACTTCCAGGAAAACAAATCAATCTGTATTGGAAGAAGTACAGCCAGAATGCTCCTTAGAAGAGAGGATGGTGAGACTTCATCTTACATACTTTGGACATGCTATCAAGATGCACCAATCCCTAGAGAAGGACACCATGCTTGGTAAAGTAGACGGTCAGGAAAAAGAGGAAGACTCTCAGTGAGACGTATTAACACAGTGGCTGCGACAATGCGCTCAACCATCCCAGTGGTTGTGAGGGGGACACAGGATCCGGCAGTGCTTCATCCTGTTGTACATAAGGTTGATATGAGTCAGAATTGACTCAACAGCACCTAACAACAACAAGTGCCCCTGAGTGGAATGGTTCTGTTGCCTGACTGTCACACTGTGGACACCTGCATGTGGCTATGATGCCAATGTCCCAGATACCAGCAGGGTCACCCACGGTGGACAAGTTTCAGTGGAGCTTTCAAAGGTAAAACTGACTAGTTTAAAAGGACTGACAATTTGCTTCTGAAGACGAATCAGTCAAGACCTTATGGATCACAACAGAACCTGGACTTATTTGCTTGCTTTGGACATGTCATCAGGAGGGAATCAATTGCTGCAAGAAGACATCACGTTTGGTGAACCAGAGGGCCAATGAAAGTAAGGGAGACCTTTGGTGAATGGGTTGGCACAATAGCTGGAATGATGGACTCAAGCATGCTGGTGATTATGAGGATGAAACAGGACTGTGCAATGCTTTGTTCTGTTGTAGGTAACAGCCTCCATAACTCAGAGTTGACACAACGGCAGCTCCCATTTTTACATTCTGTTTGAATGTGTTCTCCGAATGACTATTCTGAAAGGGGTCCTGACCCTTTTAGAAAATGGTATATATTAAAGCATTGGTAACTGCAAAATTGATTTGGTTACTACAAAGCCTGTGGCAGATAAAGTCAAAGAAAATACCTTTGGAGAAGATTAGACTTCGAGCAAGTTTTCATCAAAAGTCAACAAAAATAGTTACAAGAAAGAAAAAGTCAGGTAAAGAGAAAATTTAGTAGAAAAGTTGGAAATGAAGGTTTCTTCACTGGCAAATGCCAGTGTCTCAGGTAGCTCAGCTTTGGTAGTGGAGAATAATAGTGCTCATCAAACTAACGCTTTCTCTTCAATTTTTGCAGTGTTTTATTCACCTAGTGCTGCTCTAACAGAATACCACAAAGCAGATGGCTTTAAAAAGAGAAATGTTTATTCTTACACAGTCTAGTAAGCTGAAAGTCCAAATTCAGTGTGTCTGCTCCAGGTAAAGGCTTTCCGCTGTCAGAGGAAGGTCCTTGTGTTGCATCAGTCTTTGGTTAGGGAGCATCTTGGTGCAGGAATCTCAGGTCTGAAGGATGCGCTATTTTCCTGGTTCTATTTTCTCAATGGTGTGAGGTTCCCAATTCTTTGCCTGCTTCCCTTTCCTTTTATCTCTTGCAGGATAAAAGGATAAAAGGTGGTGCAAGACACACTCCAGGGACACTCCCTTTACAATGGAGCAAGGAGATGATTTTAGGAAGGATTTTGCAGACTCACCCTAATTCTCTTTAAAATAATCCTATCTATTAGTCAAAGCAGAGGTTAGGATTTATAGCACGGGACAATCACAAAATGGAGAGCAGTCACGCAATATCGGGAATCATGGCCCAGCCAGATTACTATGCTCATTTCTTGGGCAATAGAGTTTAATTCACGACAGAAAGCAAGCATAGAATGAGTTTCCATTTTTGAGGAAAGCAGTTTCCATCTTCCAGAATTCAAATCCTAGCCCTGACATTTACTGTGCGCATCTAAATAAATTGCCTAACCTTTCTGAACCAGAGGTTTCTCACCTGCAATGGAAATAATAAATGACCAGATGCCCCAAAGCTGTGCCCACAATCCAAAAAATTCAAACAATAGTAACAAATGTCAGGTGAATTGAGAGGTACATTTGACTCCATGCTCCAATGATCATGCTTAGCTGGATGTTGTGTTTGCTGTTGCTATTGCTTTGGCCTGCTTTTGTTCACATTTTGTGCTTTTATTTGCTTTGATATAGAGCTCTATTTTTTTAAAGGAAGGTGTTTTAGTTTCAGCTAAAGATGTCTTTGGGAAGCTAACTCTTGGGACCTGATGACAATAACCACGGTATCCTAATTGAAACTAAAATAGTTAACAGAGAATAAGCTGACACTTGAGTGCTGCGTTTGCTAGCCTGACTACCCAAAGCTCAGTCTTAGAAGTGGCTTTCTAACAAGCCCCCACAATGGGGGGGGGGGCTATCTCATGGTTGGGCATTTACTCTAAGGAGTAAATTTCCTGCATCTTCTCTCAGCATCTCCTGGAACACTGTAGAGGATTCCCAGATCACAAGGGCGATTGACTATGACATCCTTATCAGCACATTTAGTTAATACTTGGAGGGACACATATCAGCGAGTAGGCAAGGAGCCACCCAAATACATCAAGAGCCAGGAAAAGAGAACTTAGCCTAAGTGTGTTTTCTTGCAAATTAGGTGCTGTGGAAACTCTGGAACTGAGACACAGACACAGAATCTGTGTTTATTTAACAAGCTAGAGAAAGCAAATGCTAATAATTGATTGATGCATCTGAATGAGGCACTGGGGAAATACCCAGAAGAGTTCTGCCTGCCAGTTGTCTCTTTGAGGCTGTGATTAACATTCCATGGCTCCCAAAAGAAACTTCTGCAGCAGTAGTTTCAACTTCAGGTGGGTTCATGCTCTTAACCCTGTGAGGAGGTAAGCAGCTGAGGACCTATTTCTGGGTTCTTCACTTGTTCATGTGTGCTACTCCTGGGTCTGGCTGGATTTCAGAGACAGCATGTATGACAACAGGCATGCTGTTCTCATCCATTTCCCAATGCACCTATAATACTATCAGTTTCAGTGAGCCCCAGTGCAGTGAACAACTGACAAACTCTTCTGCCACTCAGGCCTTTGACCAGTACCCCCACCATGCTATAAGTATCTGTAGTAAAATAGGGTGCTGATGGAGAATCACAGCACAAGATTTTGAAGTAAAGGCATACTCTCCTCAATGAAATCTATTCTCCTTTGGAGAAGCCATTTCTGTTTTGGGACCTTGGCAGAGAATAAATGCCCAACCATGAGATAGCAAGTGACCAGGGGACCTGAGCAGCCCATTATGAGCTGACTGCTATCTGATTCCCTGCATCTATAAATTCAAACATACCCAATATCATTCTATTATCAAAGGGAAGAAGCAAATTGGAGAAGCTGGAATCAGAGTGGACCCACCTAGCAGGAGCCGGAGTCAACAAGATGAGGCTGGTGCTGAAGATGCTGATGAAGGTCATTATAACCTTTCAAGTCCAGAATCTCCAGCAACACACAGTTCTAGCCCTCTACTGACAAGTTATATGAGGACCAGCAGTCGTTATACAAAATCACAGAACAAAGGTTCTTAGCTAGGGGCAATTTTGCCGCCCAGGGAAAATTTGACAGTATCTGGAGACATTGCTCATTGTCACAGTTAGGGAACTACTACAAGCATCAAATAGGCAGAGGAAAGGGATGCTGTTAAAAACCCTGCAATGGACAGGATGATGCCACTTTCCCTACAGCAAAGAATTATCTGGCCCAAAATACCAACAATGTCATGGTTGAAAAACCCTAATGCAGAGGAAGACAAAGAAGAAAAAGAGAAATTGGTGATTAACACACCTAACAAAAATGTGCACAAATATGACCTTCCTCATTTCTTCCAATAGTCACTAGGTCACAATTGATATTCTTTCACTACCCATCCGTATTTCCTTTATGTCCATGAGAATATTCCTGGGCATAAAAATCATACTTTTCCCAGACACTCAAAAGGATGTTGTTGCCAGAAAGAGTTTAAGAATCCCAGATACAGGACAAACAGACCATGTGAAACAGAGCTTCCACCAGCCTGAGCCCAGAAGAAATAAATGATGCCCTGCTACCATCATTCATTGTTCTGGCAGGGATCACAAAAGAGGGTTCCGGACAGAGCAGGAGAAAAATGTAAGACAAAGTTCAAATTTATAAAAATAGACCAGATTTACTGGTCTGACAGAGATTAGAGGTACTCCAAAGACTGGCCCATTAACATCCTCCCAACTCAGAACTGAAGACACTCCCAAAGTCTACCTTTCAACCAAAGATTAGACAGGCCTATGAAACAAACCACATACACATGAGGAACATGCTTCTTTGTGCAATATCAGTCTAAAAACAAAGATGAGAAGGCAGGAAGGGGCAGGGACCATGAATGAAAGGATGCAAAGTATAAAAGGAAAGGGAGAGAGTGATGACACATTGCATGAATTTTCACCAATATAGCAAAACACTCTGTGCACAAAGTTTTCAGTGAGAAACTAATTTCACTGTAAACTTTCACCTATAACACAACTTAATAGTAAAAACAAAACCCTATGGAGAACAGTTGTACTCTGCAATACATGAGGTTGCATGAGTCAGGACCAACACAGTGGCAAATGGTTTACTTTTTTTGTTCTATACATTGCATTGGTTCTAAATAAATATAACCAAAAAAAGAAAAACAACAATAAAAAGGAATCCCAGCTCTAAGTACTTATTTGTATCTCCCTACTCTCTCTCAGGCCCCAATCCCAGTAGACAACACACCTAGGGCATTTCTCCTACCACCCAGACACCAGCCTGATTTAGAGGTCCATGATGGTTAAGGTTGTGTGTTGTCTTGGCTGGGCCATGATTCTCTGTGTTTTGGCAGTTAAAACATCATTTGGCAGTTGTATGATCACTTACATGATGAGATTTGATGTAATGTGGTCACCTCCACAACTGGAGCTGCTGGGAGTAGTCAATCAGTGGAAAGGTAGTTTCCTTGGGTATGTGATCTGCACTGAATGCAAGTGGATACTCTGGCAAAGCTCATGGCATTTTACTCTCTCTTGGATCCTACAGCTGGCTTCTGTTCATCTGACCCATGGTCTTTTCAGTTGGTCTTGGTGTTCATTGATCTTTGCAGCCTGTGAGCAAGTGCTCTGTTCTCTGACCTTGCAATCTTGGATTTGCCAGTGCCTATGGCTATGTGAATCAGGAGAAGCTACTATCTTCACCTGTGGACTTAGAACATTCCAGCCTCTATAGCTGCATGAGCCTTTTCCTTGATATAAGTCTCTCTCTACATATATTTACGTGCTTTATTACTTTTGGTTCGGATCTGACTCGATGGCACTTGGCTTGGCTAGACACCCTAGTATAAGGTCCCTAAAGCAGAGATTTGAGGCTCAAGGTCCCTTTCATCTGCATAAAAAAATAAGACTATCTTCCATTTTTCTTATATTCTTATTCTATATCTATGAAGTCAATGTTAGAATAACAACTTCTCTCATTTGTTTATTCAAAACATATTTATTGAGCACCTAGTATGTGTCAGGTGCTATGCCAGAATAGTTAGAATGGCAAAAAGATCAACATCCTGCCTGTCTTCATGGAGTTTGCAATTTATGGTTCTGTTACTCTTGTCATTTTCATCATAGGCTTGTTAGAATGGATGATCACATCTCATCTGGTTCTTTCTACAGGAAGCTGTTCTTCAAGACATCTCCTGCCTTGGACCAAACCTGCCCAGAATCTGCTGGTTTGAAGGGAACAATCTACAATATACTGTTGCTTGTCACTTCCTCAAGAAGCCTTTGCCAGAACTTTCACCATCCTGTCGTTGGGTTATAAATTGAGCTCCTATTTCCTACTTAGCCTAGGACTCTGAAAAAAGTATTGGAAAAATGCCAACTACACTCACTTAAAATGGGAATAAAAATGTTAATATCTTTTAAGCAGCTGAAAACCCTCTCTCTAGCTTGTTGAGGCCTTTTAACCTAGCATTCCTTTGTTGGAACACAGAGTAGAATAACTTTTCTCTGTAGGGCTTTTGGATTATTTCACAGTGGTAGGTTTATGCTTGGGCCAAAGCTGAGCTCACTTCTGGCTTTCAGCTTTGCCTAGGACTCAGAGAAGCGACTGGCCAGAAGTCCTTCTCCCTGAGTCTGAGAATACCTGGAAGCTAGGAAGAGTCAGGTTGGAAGTCTAGCTTAAGACGTGTCATATAACTGCTCAGTAGCCCAATTGTCATTCCTTTTCCTTCTGATTCTCACAGATAGTGTCTTCTATGTTGGTGACAGAGCTTCCTATGATTTACCTGTTTTAACCTGTGGTTAAAACGTCATTGTCTTTATCTCAGAACACATTATCATTATTCTTGCATAAGAATACACTCAGAATGTTTACCTTCCTTGTATTGATTTACATAATATTTATTTGCCCGGTATGTATTGAGAATTAACTCTATGTTAAGAGGTCTGGTAGCACAGTGGTTAAGAGCTATGGCTGCTAACCAAAAGGTCAGCAGTTCAAATCCACCAGTCAGTCATCGGAAACCCTATGAGACAGTTCTACTCTGCGCCACAGGGTCACTGTGAGCACTTGACGTACTAGGAGTTTAAATTCAAGGAGAAGAGGGCAATACAGAATAAGCTAAAGTACAAGACACCAAAGAGAGGCAAGGGAGAGTGATGGGAAATGTGTCAGGTTCGGAGTGATGGAGGTGGAGAGCTGCATTACACAAGTCAGGGAAACCAGACTTAAAAAGAAACAAAGACTTGAATGAATAGACAGCTAAACCATATAAAATGTGGGCAGAAAGCATTTCAAGCAGAAGGAAGAGCAAGTGCAAAGGCCCTGTGCTGAGAACAAGCTTGACATGTTTAAGGGCTAGGGTAGCTGGCATAGAGTAAGCCCAGTGGAGCACATTATGAAATGAGGTCTGAGATGCAGATAAGATACAAAGCATGCTGAGTTATGTGACCACGGTAGAGTGAGAATTTTATTGCGAGTATAATGGAAATCACTAGAGAAATTTGAGCAAGGAAATAACATGATCTAATTTACATGTTTTAGAAGACTCCCTTTAGCTGTTATATGAAAAATCACCTATTGGGAACTAAAAGGACAAGCAGAGAACCCATTTAGAAGGCAGTTGCAGAGATGTATGTGAGAGACGGTGATGACTTACTTTGATGTAGAAGATGGTACATAGTTTTATTTGGGAGATGGATATATAACACTGCTTTTTTCTCTCACCTCTCTCTTTCATATATAAGGTCTGGCTATCATGTCCAGAAACTTAATTGTTCTGAGTGCTACGTACCTCATTGATGGATATTACCATGGTTGCCTTTGAAGTACTCCCCTTGGGAAGCTATGCATGGATGCTAGCACCTAGCCCACCCTTCAAGGCAAGTTTGGAACTTTCTGGAATGGCCATTGTGCATGGTGGCACAGTGGCAAGTCCACAAACTTAATTGTATAGCTGTCTGTGAAGGAGTTTTTATCCAGTAAACAAATAATTGTTTTGGAACACACTCCCTACTCAACTGATCTGGCCCCTGATGACTTTTCTCTTTACCCAAAAATAAAGGTAATATTGAAAGGAAGACATTTTGATGACATCAGGACATTAAGGGTAATACAGTTCTGATCACCATTCCAGAAAAAGAGTTCCAAAATTGCTTTAAAGGGTGGACGAGGTACTGGCATTGGTGCATAGTTTCCAAAGGGGAGTACTTCCCAAGGTAACCTTAGTTATATTCAGCAATGAGATATGTAGCACTTTTTCTAGGATGAGTTTGAAACTTAACTGGCAGTCCTTGTATATATTTAATCATTATTTATTTTCCCAGTCTCAATTGACAGGCATTTAGATTACTAATTTTTTTTCTTCTGATTAAATACAATGATTCAGTGAAGATCTTTGTCTTAGGCTGGGTTCTCTGGAAATGCAAAAATAGTAAGGCATATAAATCTATATATAGTGAGCTTTATATCAAGAAAATGACTCAGAAGTGGGACCAAAGTGGCAGACTAGACACACGTCTCCTCGATTCCCTCTGAGAACTAAGGTCTAGTAAAATAACTGAATGGAGCAGTGTGGCCATTCTGGGAGCTGCAAGATCAGGTGTAGGCTTGTGAAATCGGACTGGACAACAGGAAGGGGGTAACTACCTCTGTCACAAGCATGGCAGAGATGCACTGAGTCCTGCTTCTGCTGGTTCATTGTCTGAGAGGATTGCAGGTGCAGATGCCTTCTTTGTTAACAGGGAGGCTGGGGCTGGGACCACCAACCCTTGCATGGGCTGGCTACTACAGCGAAGTATAGTGCCTAAGTAAACAGTGTATCTTGCAGCAGAGAGACTGTACTTGGGACAGCCACATCTAGAGAACCCAGCAGAAGCTGGTGACTGAGGGTATCAGTGTCACACCCTGCTTTCTTCTCTGAGCTGCACCATAGGTAATGCTGACACTGCAGGAGAGGAGGCTCAGGTGGGATGCCACCTTAGTCAGCTGAGAGATGAAGTCAGCCACACTTAAGGTCTCAGCTGAGGCTAATTCCCATGCTGAGCAACAATGCTTGCCTGGATAGTAATTCTCTCAGCAGAAAAGCTGTTTTTAGGACAATATTACCTAAAGAACATAGTGGGGGCTGGCAGCCAAGTGCAGGGGTACACTAACCCCTACCTTCTTTAAGCCATGTCATAGTATCTAGGGACAGCCTATGAGGTACCATCTTTATCAGCCAGGAAGTGGGGCCTGCCACCCTTGAGGGCCTGGCTGCTATCAGCTGTCACTGGTCAATGCTCTCAGCAGAAAAGCTTCTTTTAGGACAGGAGCAACTAGAGAACACAGCAGTACCTGGCAGCTGAGTGGGGTGGCACCATTTCCACCACCCTTCACTGAGCCATGTCATAGCATCAGCTGACAACCACCCAGAGACTCCATAGGGCACCATGTTGCCTGCCAGGAGGTGGGGACTGCCACCTTTGAGGGCCTAGCCACTTATGGCTGTTGCTGGACAGCACCCCTCTCAACAGAAAAGTGGTTTTTAAGATAAACTCATCTAGAAAGTACAGCAGTCCCTACTGGCCAATTGTGGTGGCATCCTTCCCTCCTCCTTTCCCTCAGCTACACCATAGTCTTAGCTGATGTGATGCTGGAGAGTTGGCACAAGTAGCTCACCACCTTTTTCAGCCAGGATGTGGGTCCTGACACTCCTGAGGGTGCACCAAGCTGAGCAGCATCACAGGGCTTGCCAGAGAAACTACACATAAGTCCGCTGAACCTAGGGAACACAGTGGTAGCTGGTTACCAAGTCTAGCAGAGACCTTCTCACTTTTTAGAGCTATGCCACAGCTCTTGTTGGTGTAACATCAGAGAAACTGAACAGCTTCTGGATCGTGTGAAGACAAAAATCAATATCTAACCATTTAAAGAAGCAGATCACCGTGGCCCCAGAAAACTCCCAAAATAAAGAATCAAAAAACTTCCCAGATGAAGAAACCTTTCTGAAATTATCAGAGGTAGAATACAAAAGATTTATGTATAAAGTCCTTCTAGAGATTAAACAAAATACAGCAGAACAAAATGAAAAATTATGTAAGTTATATGAACTGCTGGAATCACATCATGTGCATGTGAAAGCTGGACCATGAACAAAAAAGACAGAAGAAGAATTGATGCCTTTTAATTGTGGTGTTTGAGAATAAAGTTGAATGTACCATGGACTGCCAAAAGAACAAACAGATCTTTTCTGGAAGAAGTACAACCAGAGTGCTGCTTGGAAGCAAAGATGGCAAGACTGTCTTACATACTCTGGACATGTTGTCAGGAAGGATCAGTCTGTGGAGAAGGACATAATGCTTAGTAGAGCAGAAGATAACAAAAAAGAGGAAGACCTTCAACAAGCTGGATTGACACAGTGGCCACAACGGTGGGCTTAAGCATAAAAACGATTGTGGACATAGTACAAGACTGGGCAGTGTTTCATTCTGTTGTTCATATGGTTGCTGTGAATTGAAACTAACTCAACAGCACCTAACAACAACAACAACAGAACATCAATGACCTGAAATCCAGCAGATTGATAATAAAATTACAGAATTAGACATTCAGTTCAAAGACAAAAGAGCAGGATGGAGGAAATGGAATCCAGACTTAGAGACTGAAGATAATGTAACTGACACCAGCATTTATGAGGAGAAATCAGAGAAAAGAAACAAGAAAAATGAAGTAGCATGTGAGACTCTATCAAGAGGAATAATCTACAAATAATTGGAATTACTGAACAGGGAGGGATAGCAGAAAATACAGAGAAAATTACTGAAGAGTTGCTGACAGAAAACTCCCCTGACATCATGAATGAAGAGTACATAGATATTCAAGATGCTTATCAAACACCACACAAACTATATGCCAAAAAAGGACACCAAGACATATTATAGTCAAGTTTAATAAAATAAAACATGAAGAGAAACTCTTAAAGGCAGCTAGGCTTAAAACAAAACTAACATACGAAGGGCAGCTCTGTAGGCTTTCGTATGACTTCTCAGCAGAAACCATATTGACAAGAAGGCAGTGGGATGACCCATACAAAGCCTTGAAGGAGAAAAACTTTGAACCAAGAATTACACATCATGCAAAATTGTCCCTCAAATATGATGGTGTAATTAAGACTTTCTCAGATAAACTGAAGCTTAGAGACTTTGCAAAAACCAAACCTAAACCACAAGAAATACTGAAAGAGGCTCTTTGTTAGGAAAAATAATAACATCAGATGTATACTTAAGATGCAATGCAGCACACAGCATCCAAAGTCCTACTCAGTTAAGGAAGTTGAAAAGCTCAATCAAAGCTAAAAGATTAAAAGTAGGGAACCAGAGATCTTAACATAAAAACTATGACATCATCACAATATAAAGAGGGATATATTACAGCAGTTATAACCCTTTCAGATGGAGAGGAAGTTAAGGAGACATACGGAAGCTAAAGATGGGCTTAAACTTAGAACATTAAGGGGGCTCAAAGCGGTAGTTGCACAGCAAACTAGCAATGCAACATATCAAAACAAGAAACGTAATACAGGAGTCTCAACAAATACAAAACCAACAACAAGAAGGATGAAAAGTAAATCCATAAAGAAAAATGACCCAGAACAGGATATTAAGAGGAGCAAAGGAAACATCAACAACACAAAAATAAAATCACCAAAATGATAGCATTGAATATATACCTATCAATAATCACACAATAAAGAGGCAGAGATTAACAGCTTGGATCAAAAAACATGATCCATGTGTATGCTGCTTTCAAGAAACACACCTTACATTCAAAGATATGAACAAACTGAAAATCAAAGAATGGAAATATATACACCACACTCGCAACATGTAAAGAAGAGCAGGAGTGGCAATATTAATCTCAGATAAAATAGATTTAATGTAACATCTACCATTACAGACAAGGATGATCACTCTTTATTGCTGAAAGATTCACTACATAAACAGGATGTAACAATATTAAATATTTACACACACAATACCAGAACATCTAAATACATTGAACAAATGCTGAAAACACTGAGAAATGAGATAGATCACTCCACAATAATAGTAGGAGTCTTCAACACTCCACTTTCAGTAATGGACAGATCATCCAGAAAAAAGCTCAGTAAAGATACAGAAGATGTGATTTGAGACAATTGACCAACTAGACCTCCTCGACGTATACAGAACTTTTTACCCCCAACTACACACAAGTACACTTTCTTTTCAAATGAACATGGAACATTCTCCAGAATAGATCATGTATTAGGACATAAAGCAAGTCTAAACAAAATCCAAACCACTGAATTATTGGAAACCATCTTCTTACACCATAAAGCCATAAAAATTGAAATCAATAGGTAAAACATAGGTAGAAATCTGAACTCACGAAAACTAAATAACACTTTGTTCAAGAATCTGTGGGTTATAGAATAAATCAAAGATGTACCAAAGAAATTTGTGGAATCAAATGAAAATGAAAACACATCCTACCAGAACCTATGATATACAGCAAAGTAGTGCTCAGAGAACAATTTGTCTCTATAAATGCACACATCTGGAAAGAAGAAAGCATCCAAAGAAGGAATGAACCCTACAACTTGAACAAGTAGAAAAAGAACAACAAAGGAACCCCTTGGGCACCAAAAGAAAACAGACAATAAAAATGAGGACAGAACTAAATGAATTGTCATCGTTGTTGTTAGGTGCTGTCGAATTGCTTCCAACTCATAACGATCCTATGAACAACAGAAGGAAACACCTCCAGATCTCGTGCCATGTCAACAATCGTTTTTATGCTTGATCCCATTGTTGCGGCCACAATGTCAATGCATCTCATCAAGGGTCTTCATCTTTTTTGCTGACCCTCCACTTTACCAAGCATAATGTCCTTCTCCAGGGACTGATTTTTCCTGACAACACGTCCAAAGTATGTAAGATGCAGTCTTGCCATCGTTGCTTCCAAGGAGTGCTCTGGTTGTACTTCCAGAACAGACCTGTTTGTTCTTTTGGCGGTCCATGGTACGTTCAACATTCTCCTGCAGCACCACAACTCAGAGGCATCAGTTATTCTTCATTCTTCTTTGTTCATGGTCCAGCTTTTGCATACATATGATGAGATTGAAAATACCATGGCTTGGGTCAGACACACTTTAGTCTTCAAGGTGACATCCTTGCTTTTGAATACTTCGCAGAGGTCCTTTGCAGCAGATTTTCCCACTGCAATGCATCTTTTGATTTCTTTACTGCTACTTCCAAGGGTGTTCACTGTGGACCAAGTAAAATGAAATCCTTGACAATTTCAATCCTTTCTCCATCTATGACAATGTTGCTTACTGGTCCAGTTGTGACAATTTTTATTTTCCTAATGTTGAGGTGCAATCCATAATGAAGGCTATGGTCCTTGATCTTTATCAGTAGGTGTCTCAAATCTTCACTTCCAGCAAGTAAGGTAGTGTCGTCTGCATAACACAAGTTGTTAATGAGTTGGCCTCCAAACCTGATGCCTCGTTCTTTGTATAATCCAGGTTCTCAGATTATTTACTCGGCACACAGATTAAAAAGTTATGGTGAAAGGATACAACCCTGACACACACCTTTCCTTACTTTAAACCATGCAGTGTCACCTTGTCCTGTTTCATGACAGCCTCTTGATCCACATACGGATTCCTTAAGAGCACAATTAGGTGTCCTGGAATTCCCACTCTCCGCAACGTTAGCCATAATTTAGTATGATCCACACAGTCTAATGCTTTTGCATAGTCAATGAAACACAAATAAATTTCTTGCTAGTATTCTTTGCTTTCAGCCAAGATTCGTCTGATATCAGCGATGATGTCCCTAGTTCCGTGTCCTCTTCTGAACCCTGCTTGAGTTTCTGACAGTTTCTTGTCAATATAATGTTATAGTAGCTTTTGAATGATCTTGAGCAGAATTTTACTTGCATGTGATATCAACAATACTGTTGGGTAATTTCCACATTCAGTTGGCTCACCTGTCTTTGGCGTGGGCATAAATATGGATCTCTTCCAGTCAGTTGGCCAGGTAACTGTCCTCCAAATTTCTTGGCATAGATGAGTGAGCACTTCCAGTGCTGCATCTGTTTGTTGAAATATCTCCAGTTGACATTCCATCAATTCTTGGAGGCTTTTTTTTCACCAGTGCCTTCAAATGCAGCTTTGACTTCTTCCTTCAATACCTTTGGTTCCTGATCACATGCTACCTCTTCAAATGGCTGAACATCCACCAGTTCTTTCTAGTATAATGACTCTGTGTATTCCTTTCATTTTGTTTTGATGCTTTCTGAGTCATTTAATAGTTTCCCTGTAGAATCCTTCACTACTGCAACTCAAGGTTTGAATTTTTTTCTTCAGTGCTTTCAGCTTGAGAAATGCAGAATGTGTTCTTCCCTTCTGGTTTTCCATTTCCAGCTCTTTGCACATGTAGTTATGATACTTTATTTTGTCTTCTCCAGCTGCTCTCTGAAATCTTCTGTTTAGGTCTTTTACTTCGCCATTCCTTCCTTTTGCTTTAGCTGGTTAACGTTCAAGAGCAACTTTCAGAGTCTCTTCTGACATCCAGTTGGGTCTTTTCTTTCTTTCCTGCCTCCTTAATGACCTCTTGCTCTCTTCATGGAACACATCTTTAACACCATTTCACAATTCATATGGTCTTCAGTCATTAGTGATCAACACATCAAAGCTGTTCTTCAGGCAGTCTTTAAACTCAGGAGGGATATACTCAAGGCTGTACTTTGGCTCTCATCAACTTGTTCTAACTTTCCTCAGTTTCAACTTGAATTTGCACATGAGCAGTTGATGATCTGTGCCACAGTCAGCAAGCACCTGGTCTTGTTTTGACTGCTGTTATGGAGCTTTTCTTTTTCCACAGATGTAGTCAATGTGGTTCCTGTGTATTCCATCTGGTGAGGTCCATGTGTGTAGTTGGCGTTCGTGTTAGTATTTGCAACAAAAAACTCATTAATCTTGTGAAATTCTATCATGCGATCTCCAGCATTATTTCTATCACCAAGGCCCTATTTTCCAACTACTACTGCTCCTTCTTTTTTGTTTCCAACTTTTGCATTCCAGTCACCAGTAATTATCAATGCATCCTGATTGCATGTTCTATTAATTTCAGACTGCAGAAGCTTGTAAAAATCTTCAACCTCCTCGTCTTTGACCTTAGTGGTTAGTGCATAAATTTGAATAATACTCATGTTAACTGGCCTTCCTTGTAGGGTATGGATATTATCCTATCACTGACAGCATTGTACTTCAGGACAGATCTTGAAATGTTCTTTTTGGTGATGAATGCAACACTATTCCTCTTTAAGTTTTCATTCCCAGCATAATAGACTGTATGATTGTTGGACTCAAAATGTCCCAAACCAGTCCATTTCAGCTCACTTACTAATGCCTAGGATGTCAATGTTTATGAATTCCATTTTGTTTTTGAAAATTTCCAGTTTTCCCAGATTCATACTTCATATATTCCGTGTCCCGATTATTAGCAGATGTTTGCAGTTGTTTCTTCTCATTTTGAGTCGTGCCACATTGGCTGATGAAGACCCCAGAGGCCTTACTCCATCCACATCATTAAGGTTGACTCTACTTTGAGGAGACAGCTCTTCCTCAGTTGTCTTCTGAGTGCCTTCAATCCTGGGGGCTCACTTTCTGGCACTGTATCTGACCATGTTTGGCTGCTATTCTTAAGGTTTTCCCTTGCTAATTCCTTTCAGAAGTAGACTGCTGGGTCCTTCTTCCTAGTCTGTCTTAGTCTGAAAGCTCAGCTAAAACTCATCTACCATGGGTAACCCTGCTGGTACCTAAATACCAGTGGCATAGCTTCCTGCATCACAGTAACAAGCAAGCCTCCACTGACAGACAGGTGGGAGCTGCTCACTGCCTCCTTACCTGATGGTGTTACCCTCCTTACCTGATGCTATCATGCTCTTTACCTAATGCTGTTACCTGCTTTACCTGATGCTGTTATCCCATTGTCTGATGTTATCATTCTCCTTGCCTGATGGTGTTACCCTCCTTACCTGATGCTGTTACTCTCCTTTCCTGATGCTGCTACTCTCCCTGCCTCCCCTGACAGACAAGTGGGGTCTTCTTACTCCCTCCTTACCTGATCATGTTACCCTTCTTACCTGATTCTATATACCTGATGCTTGTTATCCCCCTTACCTGATGCTATTACCTTCCTTAGCTGATGCTGCTACAATCCTTACCTGAATTAATAAATTCTCTAAATGAATTAGAGAATAGAAAAACAATTGAAAGAATTAACAAAACCCAAAACTGGTTTTTTGAAAAGATCAACAAAACTGATAAACCATTGGCTAAACTTAACAAAAGAAAAGCAGGAGAAGAAATAAATAACCCAAATAAAAATGAGATGGGAGATATCACAACAGACTCAACCAAAATCCAAAACATCATAACAGAATACTATGAAAAACTGCACTGTAACAGATTTGAAAACCTAAAGGAAATGGACAAGTTTGTAGATTCATATCACCTACCAAAACTACGACAAGGAGTAGAACAATTTAATGAATCTGTCACAAAAGAAGAGATTGAAAAAGTAATAAAAAAAAAAACTACCAACCAAAAAAAGTCCAGGTCCAGATGGCCTCACCAGAGAATTTTACCCAACTTTCAGAGAGGAGTTAATTCCAGTACTACTGAGGCTATTTCACAGCATAGAAAAGGAAAGAATATCCCCAAATTCATTCTTTTTTTTTTTGACAACTTTACATTGTTTAATTTTCCCTACCATGCTTAAGTTGTATTTTTACATTTTTATGTTGTTTTAGTTCATCAATAATATTTTGTTTTTTTATTAAATAAAAAAATGAAAGTGTACATTATTGATCTTCTTACTAATGTGAATTGTCACCAATTTCACCCTACAGAATTTCTAACAATTAACTAATCTAAACCCTTGCCCCTTGCCTTCCTGCCCTCCCACCTTACCCACCCTTGTAGCCATCAGAGAGTCTTTTCTATTATTTATGAGTATGATTTTAAGTTTTTATCTTAGGAGTCTCATATAATAATTGTCCTTCTGTCGCTGACTGGTTTCACTCAATATAATGTCCTCCACTTGAGACCAAACTGAGAGATGTTTCCTGCTATCATCATTGTTCTTTATCAGTGTATAGTACTCCATGGAGTATATATACCAAAGTTTACCTATCCACTCTTCTGTTGTTGGGCATTTGGGTTGATTCCAACTTTTTGCTATCGTGGACTGTGCTGCAATGAATATTTGTGTGCATGCAGCAGTCGGTGTGAATGGCCTTGATTTTGTATGATATATTCCAAGCAGAGGAATAACTGGGTCAAATGGTATATCTATATTCATTATTTTAAGGTAACGCCAAATTGCTTTCCAAAGAGGTTGCACCATTCTGCAATCCCACCAACAGTGAAGGAGAGTTCCAATCTCTCCACAGCCTCTCCAACATTTATTGTTTTGCATTTTTTGGATTATGGCCAATCTCATTGGGGTGAGGTGGTATCTCATTGTCGTTTTGATTTGAATTTCTTTAATAATTAATGATCGTGAACATGTCTGTATGTGTTTTTTGGCTGCCTAGATCTCCTCTTTAGAGAAGTGTCTGTCCATCTCCTTTGTCCATTGCTTAATTGGATGATTTGTCTCTTTCTTATTGATATTTTGTAGAACCTTGTAGATTATGGAGATCAGGCGTCAGTCTGACATAGAGTTGCCAAATATTTTTTCCCATTCTGTAGGTGGTCTTTTAATTCTTTTGAGGAAGTCTTTGGATGAGCAGAAGTGTTTGATTCTTATTAATTCCCATTTATTTATTTTCTCTTCTGATGAATGTGTGTTGTTTGTCAGATTTTGAAGTCTGTCTATATAGCATATTAAAACATCCATTGTTGACCCTGTCTTATCTTGGATGAGCTTTATCGTTTTAGCTTTTATATTCAGATCTTTTATCCAATTTGACTTGATTTTTGTATAAGGTGTGAGATATGGGTCTTGTTTCAATTTTTTTGCAGATGGATATCCAATTATGCCAGCACCATTTGTTAAAGAGACTGTTCTTACCTCAGTTCAAAATCTTAGGACCTTTGTCAAATATCAGCTGTTCATAAGAGGATGGTGGCACCTCTGGGGTCTCTACTTTGTTCCATTGGTCTATATGTCTCTTTTTGTACCAGTACCAGGCTGTTTTGACTACTGTGCCAGTGTAATAGGTTTTAAAGTCAGGTAGTGAGAGGCCTTCCAGCATGTTCTTCTTTTTCAGTAGTGTTTTACTTATTTGGGGTTTCTTCCCTTTCCAAATAAAGCTGATAATTTGTTTCAAATTATCAAATTCATTCTATGAATCCAAAATAACCCTGATAGCAAAGTCAGGGAAAGATCCCACAAAAAAAGAAAACTACCAATCAATATCACTCATGAACCCAGATGCAAAACTCTGCAACAAAATCCTAGCCAATAGAACTCAACAGCATACCAAAAAAATAATTCATCATGACCAAGTTGTATTCATGCCTGGGATGCAAGGCTGCTTCAACACCAGAAAAAACATGATCAATCACATAAATGACACAAAAGGTAAGAATCACCTGATTTTGTCATTGATGCAGAAAAGGCATTTGACAAAATCCAACATCTGTTCATGTTAAAAACTCTCAGCGAAATAAGAATAGAAGAGAAATTCCTCAGTGCAATAAGGGGCATCTACACAAAGCCAACTGCCTGCATCATCCTGAATGGAGAAAGACTGAAAGAATTCCCCTTGAGAACATAAGCTAGACAAGTATGCCCACTGACACCACTTCTATTTAACATTGTATAGAAGGTTCTAGCCAGAGCAATCAGACAAGACAAAGAAATAATAGGCATCTGCATTGGCAAAGAAGTAAAAATTTCCCTATTTGCAGATGATACCTTTGTATACACAAAGAACCCTAAAGAAGCCATAAATAAACTACTGGAATTAATAGAAGAGTTCAGCAAAGTATCAGGATATAAGATAAATGTAAGTAAATCAGTTGGATTCCTTTACAAATCAAATGTGATTTACTATAGCCCTCAAAAAGATAAAACACCTAGGGATAAATCTGACCAGAGAAATAAGAGACCTATATGGAGAAAATTATAAGGCCTTATTGCAAAGAAACTAAAAGTGACTTACATAAGTGGAGAAATCTACCTTGACCATGGATAGGAAGACTTAACATTGTGAAAATGTCTATCTTACCCAAAGCAATTTACATATCCAATGCACTCCCAATACAAATTCCAGTGACTTTTTTTTTTTCTTTTTTATTTAACATCACTGAGTGAAAATGCACATTCCCGTATAAATTTACATGCCCACCTATATGCAGCTTCCACTGCTCTCGTGTCTGGTGACAGCACACTATTCCTGTCCGCTCCATACATGTCTCATCTTCCCAATAGCCTCCTTTCCCCTCCTCTCCACCCACTCTCCTTCCTCCAGCCAGAGGTCAGCAGGATGATATCCTATAGATGTATAGAACCATAAAGTGCATCCAATATATGGTCACTCTGCATTGCCAAGTCCAATCTATTCCTGTCCAAAGAGTGGACCTTTGTTATAATTTATGAGTAAGGGCAGTATCAGGGTGGGGGGCCATGCTCTCAGGGGAACCTCGAAACCGCTGGACCATCAATTGAAGTCTTTTAGTGGAGATCTCAGGATGTACCCCTTTTTATTCTTGTGTTGCCAGTGACACTCAACTTAGTGAGCTCCATCTTGGCTATCACTGGTGGTGGCCGGACACCATCCGGTTCTTCCAGTCCCAAGTCAATGAAGGCACCCACTCTTGGGTTTCTCTCTGTCTTCTAGGTTGTCTTTACCGCATGTCATTTTGGTCCTCGGTGAGCATCCATTCCTGCTGAGTTGGGACCATTTGCTGTGTCCTCGGATGGCAGCTTGGCAGCTTTTAAGACCCCAGATGCCACTCACCAACGTGGGGTGAAGAGAGCTCTCTTAGCAAAACACTAGTTGTGCCAATTGGCCTCGATTTCGCCTAAGAGTATGGTCCCCTGCCCCCTGCCCCAGCTACTCTATCCTTGCAATATTGGGTTAAGATGGAAGGAGTACTCAAGTTATGCTGAAGTCCACTTAATGTTGTTCTTGCTTCTAATGTGTACTATCACCGCATTCTCCCAACCAGATTTCTAGTAACTATCTAAACTAAATCCTCCCGCCTCACCTTCCCTCCCTCCCCTCACTTGCAGCTGTCAAAGAGTCTTCTTCTATACACAAGTCTGTTTTTGAGATCTTATCATAGAGGTCTCATACAGTATTTGTCCCTTTGTCGCTGACTACTTTCACTCAACATAATGTCTTCCAGTTGAAACCAGGTTAGGAGATGTTTCCTGGAATCATCGTTATTCTTTATCGTTGTCCAGTGACTTTTTTTAATGAGATGGAAAAAGAAGTCACCAAATTTGTTTGGAAAGGGCAGAAGTGCCAGGTAAGTAAAGCAGTACTGAAGAAGAGGAACACAGTGGGAGGCCTCACACCACTCAAACTTAGAACTTACTACATTGCCACAGTAGTCAAAACAACCTGGTACTAGTACAAAAAGAGACATATAGACCAATGGAACAGAACTGAGATCCCAGAGATGATATCATCCTCTTATGAACAGTTGGTATTCAACAAAGGCCCTAAAATTGTAAACTGTGGTGAAAACAGTCTCTTTAACAAATGGTGTGGGCAAAATTACATAGCCATCTCCAAAAAAAGAAAAGAAACAAGACCTATTATCTCACACCTTACACAACAACTAACTCAAAATGTATCAAAGACCTAAATATCAAACCTA
This sequence comes from Heterohyrax brucei, assembly GCA_028571685.1. NCBI lineage: Eukaryota > Metazoa > Chordata > Mammalia > Hyracoidea > Procaviidae > Heterohyrax > Heterohyrax brucei. The sequence continues at coordinate 38,940,026 of CM053145.1, forward strand.
AAATGATAAAAATTGTACAAGAAAAAATACAGTCAACAATGGAAGTTCTAATACACATCTTAGACAGACCACAAAATCTGACAAAGAAAATGACTCACAAAATTGTAGAGGCTGACAAAACAACAAATACCAGAGAGGCTGTGGAGAAAGTGGAACCCTCCTACACTGTTGGTGGGGTTGCAAAATGGTCCAGCCTCTTTGGAAAGCAATCTGGCGCTTCCTTAAAAAAACGGATACCGATATACCATTTGACCCAGTAATTCCACTACTTGGAATATATCCTACAGAATCAAGACCTTTCACACCAATGCACACATGCACCAGAATGTTTATCGCAGCACAGTGCACAATAGCCAAAAGATGGAATCAACTCAGATGCCCAGCAACAGAAGAATGGATAGGTAAACTATGGTACATATACTCAATGGAGCATTAAGCAATGATAAAGAATAATGATGATTCCAGGAAACATCTCCTAACCTGGTTTCAACTGGAAGACATTATGTTGAGTGAAAGTAGCCAGCGACAAAGGGACAAATACTGTATGAGACCTCTATGATAAGATCTCAAAAACAGACTTGTGTATAGAAGAAAAGACCCTTTGACAACTGCAAGGGAGTGGAGGGAGGAAGTGTGATGGGGGGAAGGTCTAGTTTAGATAGTTACTAGAAATCTGGTTGGGAGAAAGCGGTGATAGCACACATTAGAAACAAGAACAACATTAAGTGGACTTCAGCATAACTTGAGTACTCCTTCCATCTTAACCCAATATTGCAAGGATAGAGTAGCTGGGGCAGGGGGCAGGGGACCATGCTTTTAGGCGAAATCAAGGCCAATTGGCACAACTAGTGTTTTGCTAAGAGAGCTCTCTTCACCCCACATTGGTGAGTGGCATCTGGGGTCTTAAAAGCTGCCAAGCTGTCATCCGAGGACACAGCAAATGGTCCCAACTCAGCAGGAATGGATGCTCACCGAGGACCAAAATGACATGTGGTAAAGACAGAGATACCCACAAGAGTGGGTGCTTACATTGACTTGGGACTGGAAGAACTGGATGGTGCCTGGCCACCAACAGTGATAGCCAAGATGGAGCTCACAGAGAGGAGTCTCACTGGCAACACAAGAATAAAAAGGGGTACATCCTGAGATCTCCACTAAAAGACCTCAAGTGATGGTCCAGTGGTTTTGGGGTTCTCCTGAGAGCATGGCCCCCCACCCTGATACTGCCCTTACTCATAAATTATAACAAAGGTCCACTCTTTGGACAGGAATGGATTGGACTTGGCAATGCAGAGTGACCATATATTGGATGCACTTTATGGTTCTATACATCTATAGGATATCATCCTGCTGACCTCTGGCTGGAGGAAGGAGAGTGGGTGGAGAGGAGGGGAAAGGAGGCTGTTGGGAGGATGAAACATGTATGGAGCAGAGAGGAATAGTGTGCTGTCACCAGACAGGGAGAGCAGTGGAAGCTGCATATAGGTGGGTATGTAAATTTATACAGGAAGGTACATTTTCACTCAGTCATGTTAAATAAAATATATATATATATATTGTTGAAACATTAAAAAAAAAATTGTAGAGGCTGGAATGTCCCAAGTCCATGGGTCAAGATACAGGCTTCTCCTGTTTCATGTAGCTGCAAGGGCTGGCAAACCAAGACCAGCAGGTCAGAGAGCAGGCCTCTTGCTTATAGGCTGTGAAGAGTGATGACTCCTGAGACTGACAGGCAAGACAATAAGACTTCTCCTGATTCGACTCGACGGCACTTGGCTTGGCTGATTTATGTACCTGCAGGGGTGGTAAACCCAAGATCAGCAGATTTCAGTGCAAGACTTTTGTTCACTGACTGTGAAGATCAATGAATCTCAAGATCAGCAGATACGCTGCTATCTTAAGTACCAAGAAGTAGAGTTCAGATGAACAGGAGGCAGCTGCAGGATCCACAGTGAGCAAAAATGCAGAACATCTGCTTATATTAGATGCAGGCCACATACCAAAGGAAACGCCCTTTGAAATGAGTTACTACTCACAGCAGATCCCATCACTGAAGTGATCACATATAAACACTGAGAATCACATGGGTGTCAAGTTGACACACAATCTTAACTATCACAGTCCTTACATAGATTTCTTTGTTATTTCTTTTGCATCTTTCTCTCCCTACATTTGTGCCAGGTACCTTCAAGATTTTTTTCTTTTCTGTCCTGGAACTTCAGTTCAGATATACTTCATAGATAAAGATAACAAAATTTGCTGGTGATTAGATGAGTTATGAGAGAGAAAGAAACAATCAAGGACAAGTGCTAGGATTTGACCCTAGTAATCAGGAGAAACCTGTGAGAGTAGCAGATTTGGGTAGATGTGTCAGAATCAAAGGTTTGATCCTGTTAGAACAGACATCCAGTGGAGACGGGTATCTAGAACTGTGGTGAGACCTCAAGTGTGCAGATACCAATTTTGGAATCGCTAGCACATACATGGTGTGTAAAGCCATGAACTAAATAAAAACCTCTCAGGAGCATCTGTAGATAGAGAGCTGAAAAACTGAATCTGGATGCAATGAACCAGCATTCAGAGGTCAAGAAGAGGAAACACCAGCAGATGAGACTGAAAAGAAGCTGCCCATGAAGCAGAAGGAAAAACTAAGAGACTGTGGTGATCTAAAAGGGCAATTTAAAGAAAAAAAAATGTACTTCAAGCACAAGAGACACAGAGAGCTTCAACTCTATCAGTAATGTTTTCAGCTGAAGCAGATAAGCATATTAAAATGTTGTTCACACCTTTTTATGATTAAAATATTTTATTTAAAAATGCTTACAGAAAACATGGGAGAGATCAATCTCAAAAATGTTGCTAGAAAGTCACATAAGATGAGAAAAAAGAACTAACTCATTGTGTTTGACGTATGTACGTTGGTAGTGATCAGGACAGGAATAGTTCCAGTGGAGGAGCAAAGACACAGGTTAGGCTAAAGAAAGGCTCTGCGGAAGTGAAGACCCTAAAGATGGACAACTCTTCTGAGGATTCTGCTATAAAGATGAGAAGAAAAAAATGGAGCAGAAGAAAAAAATGGAGGAGACTTGGAGCTGAGAACTTTCTTGGTTTTTGTTTATTTGTTTTGAGTTGTTTGGGGGTTGAGGAAGAAATTACATGCATCTGTGGGCCAGTAAAGGGGAACAGATCAATCACCCAGGAGAAAAGGATTATTGAAAAATCAACATCCTAGATCAGACAAGAGAGAAGGAAATTTGATCCAGGCTACAAGTGGAGGTGTTACTTTTGCTAGGCACAGGAACTAACCATTTGTTTTATGAGAGGGAGGCAGTGTACAAGAAACAAGAAGGTTCATAGACTTGGTGAGAGGAAGATGTAGTTCTGGTCTCAGTGTTTCTCTTCTCTTGGAAAAGTGAAGAGTGAGGCCAACAGTTAACAAGACAGAGGAGAGCTTTTAGAAATTAAAGTGAGAAAATTGAAGAGAGGAATCTTCAAGACTTGAAGAATAAGTTGACTAGGAATATGTTTATGGAAGCAACAGAGCTGAGGGTCCACTTGAGATTATTGGTATAAATTTAATGTGTGCTAGAGTTTTTCCCAGCCACTCTTCATGGCTCACATGCATGTGTGAAGGTAAGTGGCTTGGGTATAACAAGGGGTGATGTTTTGTCACTTGTGCATAGAAGCAGGTAAGGAGGAAGGGAGCAGGAATAGATCACCCCATAAGCAAGGTAAGCACAGGCTTACTTGCACTTACTCATCTGTAGTGCTTACTGGGTCGTATGCAGATTTGAAAAGAGGCTTTGATTCTGTAGAAAGGTGCTGTGGGGTTGGGAGAGAGGCAGACTCCAGACATACCTAGAAGTAAAATCTTTGACACGGTGAAAAAAACGTGTAATTGTTCAGTACAGATGATCTGGTAAGCAAGGTAAGCACTGTGCTTCCCTTGCCCATTGGATAATCTTCCCATGGAAGAGAGTAAAAGGTCTAAGTAAGGTCCTGGGGGTTGAGCACAAGTCACCACGTACCCTGCCCTCATGGAGAGTTACCTTCAAGATTTCTTTCTTTCCTGTCGAGGAACCTCAATTCAGGACACCACAGTCTGTCAGTGAGTTTCTCATTCTATTGCTCTTCAGAAGGGATGGGGTTGGCATCTAGGACTCTTTTTCCAAGAGGCTCCTCAGTCTGTGTTCACACCTACTTCTTACGTAGGGATCATCTCTGCCCACCAAGAGTATAGAAAAGGGCAAACAGCCAAGTTACAAAGGCTCTTATCCCCCCTCATCCTCTGGTCAAAAAGGGATCCCTCAAGGGGACTTTCCTTCTGTAAGAAAGACCTGCTCAGTGGTGTCTTTCTCTGCCTACCTTATATGGGAAAGACACTGAGATGAGCAAAAAGCATTTGTAGGTAGCAGCATCAGCTAGTGAAAAATCAGAAACCCTTTTGTTCTCCCATCTGGTAGAACCCATGGAAACTTGGGTTATGCTCTTAATTTCAATGGAATTCAACAAAACAAATGAGTCATTCTGTGATTTAATACAAGTGACTTAGACCTTGGCTCTTGCATGCTGCTGTTTCTCTGCAGAAAACGGTCAGAATTGATGCAAAGAATGAGAGGTTGTGTTGTGGCTTCTGTTGTGGTTGAGGAGAAGAAATAGATGTAGCAATCAGGGTGCAACCAAGAGAAGCTTTATTTACGTTTGTGTGATGGATACAGAAACAAAAATAAACCAAACCTGTTACTGTTGAGTTGACTCTGACTCACGATGATCCCACATGTCAGAGGAGAACCATGCTCCATAGCACTTCTAATGGCTCTGAGCTCATGGAGAAAACCCCCATGGTACAGTGGTTACATGCTGCACCTGCTAACCCAAAAGTTGGCAGTTCAAATCCTCCAGGCACTCCTTGGAAACTCTATGGGGCAGTTCTACCCTGATCTGTAGGGTTACTATGGGTCAGAATCAACTTGATAGTGATGGGTTTGGTTTTTTACGAGCTTATGGAAGGAGTCCCTGGTTGGTGTATGGTTTATGCTTGGCTACTAACTGAAAGGGTTGATGGCTTGAACCCACCCAGAGATGCTTCAGAAAAAAGGCCTGGCAATCTCTTTCGAAAGGTCACACAGCCTTGAAAACCCCATGGAGTTCAGTTCTGCTCTGCTATACATGGAATCACCAATTACCAGCAACTGGTTTGGTTTTGGGAATCTTACAGAAGTAGATCACCAAGCCTTTCCTCTGTGGCACTGCTGAGTGTACTCTAACCACCAGCCTTTCAGTTAGTCATCAAGCACAAATGCACTGGTCCCCAAAAGGTTGGCTCCAGGGCCTCTGTTCTTTGATCTGCATCCACCACTTCCTCAGCCAGTCAGCCTGCTCCCTCAGGTGGCCCTCCCCTGTGACAGTTGTGTTTGCACAGCCTTCTCAATCTGCCCCTTAGCTCCTCTCCCAGCCTCAATCAAAACCAATTTCCACTTCTTCCGAGCCCTTATCATAGGAGACCAGCACTAACCTTACAAATTAATTCAAGCTAATGCAAATTATGGCTTAATATGTTACCCTTTGCAGACAGCATTTACATTTTAACGGTAGCTTGGTTCCTTGAATCTAAAGGAGTGACTATTGTGGGAATGCCCTGTGCTGTGACAGGAAGGTAAAGGAGACTATTGGGAAATAAGAGAACTTTTCTAGGCCCTGTAGATCTGTTATGGAAGGTCCATCTTCTTCTGATTATCAAATATCTCATGGTCCAAAAGACATCAGTATCAAATCTTTCTCTAAAACCAGGAGATTTCTATCTTGAGAAAATATGTTTAGAATGCAGTTGACTAATGCCTGTATTACTCTAATATATGCAGATGAGGTTCTTCTGTGCAATCAAAATAAATCTATGATAACAATTTGTTTAATTTCTTCTTCTGCACCGGCAATGTGAGTTTCCTGAGGAAAAAGAGAGAAGACAAAGCACCTGCCCATTTAGAGCTCAGGAGACTTCATCTCAGGACTGGCAGCTCTACCTAGGCCCCCTGAAGGCCTCTGTGCATGTCAGGGTGTCAGATATGAGGGTTTCGGGCAAGGCTTGCTCCAGCTGCATCTATGCTCTTGGAAGAAGCAAAGGAGAGGCTTGGGCTCCCAGAGGACCCAGCTATAGATGGCAGTTCCGCTGTGTGCGATGTAACTCCCACCTCTCTGAAAAGCCCTCGGGGATATAGCAGTCTATTCATCAGGGAACCAATCTTGCAGATGTCAACATTTGTCCTAAGAAGCCCTGAGCCTAATACAAAGATGGTATCTAAGACACAAACAACAGCTTCCCCTGACTACTCAGAATTTCTTTGTCTGGTACATGAAACAAAATCCAGCCTTCTGCTTTTCTAGCCACTCATTCACTGCCCCTCAGCCCAACATGGAGAGGTTTCTGCTGCTTTAGAAGAAACAGACACCACGGGCAAAAGCAGGATTAGTGTCCAAGTAGCCCCTGTAAAGCCTAGAGACCCATACTGAGAGAGGTCCAAGACACCCACTGAAGAGCAAACATGAGTTGCTCATTGTGAGAATCATTGTCAGCACCCCGTATACCATTTCAGTCCCTTTTGGCAACAGGCAGGTTGGTGTATAAGCCCTCGACTGGGACCTTACCCCAATGCCTGGGGTGGACTGCCTTATCCCTTATGAGGTCACTGATAGATTGTTACCAGGGTGTCTCTGTCCGACGAATGCCCAAGAAATCAAATTGGAACCCAGTTATTGAGAGTGAGGCTTTATTAATTGACTTAGCAAAACCAGGCACACGATCCCACAAAGGTAGGGAGGTGGGCCAGTGCATATGCAGTTTCTCACAAGCGTTTTATTCTCTAACTAATGAGTCCCTCCCCCGGTTCCTCAATGGCTGAGTACTATAGGGGTGAACAGTCTATCCCAGACGTTGCCTAAGTTTACCCTTTTCAGGTCGTATTCCCCCAAAAGTGCCCCCCTCCCCAGTTCATTCTGTTTGCACACACATTCCCCAGGTACGCGGGCTCTGTGACTGCCACATCACCTAATAGTTTGTGCCTCTGGTCAGCTAGTAACTTCTTACCCTAGCCTTTGTTCCCCTTATTCTTAAGACGGACCATTTTTAAATTTGATGTCTTTCAAATTTTTCTAGTGTCTGTTGGCTTTCTCCCTCACGGAGAGTATCATCTGTGTGGGTTTCTAACAGTAGTAAGCTGGTTTCCGGGTGTGTCACGGGAGTCTGTGTCCTGATGGCCATTTACGTTAGTCTTTGGGATGGTTATCGGACACATCAACATTCAACAGCTGTCAAAATTCCTGCTACTGTTTTAAGAGAGGTCAGAATGGGGGCAGCCATATTTTTCCAGTGTTTTAAGCCAATTCATTGGCTAGAGTATTTAATACTTGGCAGGGCCTTCATGAAGGTTCTATCAGGAACTGTGTTGTTAGGAATGAAAGTACAACACTTGCCTCCCAATATTATACATACCCCTCCCTTCACTGCCAACATCATGGTCAATGCTATTTTATTTTCCCAGGCCATCTAGCTGGTGGCATCTAACTGGGTAGGAATGCCTTGTAAGGCATCCCTAGTGTAGTTTGTAGTAAATGTAATTAACCCAGTCCACATTTTTATTTATTGTAGACCACCAGAAAAGTGTACTCTCAAAACCTGCAGCCATTTGATTTCTAGTCTTAAACTCATTAGGTACCCTTCTAGAGACCCAGTGGAGTCTGTAAATATGTGGATCAAAGGTCCAGGGAGAGATCTCCAGTCCTGGGGTTTTCCACCATGCTTGGGCCTCTCACATAACACTAGGGTGAAGGGAATTGCCAGTGGGACCAAAACACATGTCCCAGTCCAATCGGACAGAGTTCCCCTTTCCACAAGACCACCAGACATCTCTCCAGGATACTCTGAGGGCTGTATAGTTGCCACTGCTAGGCTCACCAGTGAAATTTTGAACACGGGTGGAAGTTGTCGTTTCTCCTACAGGCACTATGAACTCTGCTCCCTGCCATGAAAAGCAAGAAGAGTAGTTCAACTTTCTTACGGAGAAGGAGGAGACCACTATTGGGTCTGACTTCTGCAGCACAGGAAAGAGAAGCAACAAGCTCTTACAGGTGTCATTTTCCCCAAGTGTCTTTGTCTTGGTACAGAGGCAACAGGCAGCGCATTCCTATGGGATCTGAGTCCCAACCAAGGGGAAAGGGAGCCATCTGCACCTGTGGTCGATCAACTGCGCAGACACGGCAATCACTTTTGTTGAGAGTTTGCACTGAATATTTGACCCATGCCACCCAAGCATACATACTTCCATATCCTGTCTCTGTCTCTAAGGTTTGCCTTAGTCTTTTACTTTGATTACTTCTGCTCTTTGGGGTCCTTATAAAGTAACTGGGAATCGTCTCTGGTCAGTGGAGTGGGGGTGACCTAGGAAACAGGTGTTGGGGCAGTGGTTAATTTGAATGTTCACCTACCCAGGGTGTCTGTACCTATTATGTCTGCCCCTAATCCATATATCTGAGCAGCAACTGGTGGCCACTGTTCTAAAGTGGCTGGGGTATTAATGGATAGCTGTAAGGTGTTACAACCTAATTCTTTACAGCTGGGGGAGGGGTGGTGTTTCACCTTATAAAAGTCTATCTTTTCTGTTAATCCCTTCCAGGAGTGGGAGGATGATGACCATATGTCTATCCCCCAGGCCTGGTCATCCACCACACATGGACCACCTGGGGTGTGGGTATGTGGGCTCATCCCAACCAGCTTGACTTTTAAAGGAATTGTCAGAGCTTTTTTCAGGACGTGAGTATTTATCTGAGCTTGCTGGTTGTCTGCACACCACAAAACCTGACAAGCATCAAATTTGAGGACTAGGGGAGGTATAGTTTGGGTCACATTAATTACTAATAGGTGACATGGACTGAAACTCTGCACTACTCCCAATATAAGAATCCATTTTTCCCAGGAGCAGAGGTCTGTCAGTGTGGAAGGGTTGTTGTAGAATACCCTCTCAGGCCCTCCTCAGAACCGCCCTCAGTGGCTCCCCGGGTGAGGGATGTGCCTCCTACAGATTACCAGCTCTCTCCTGAGGAGAGTTTTTCTCAACCAGACCCTTCACTCATGTGTAATGTGTCCACCCCTTTTCTGCAGTTTGGCTGGCTGTCTCAGGGCCCTCCCAGGTTGGCTGAAGTTTATCTTCTTTCCAGGTCTTGATCAACACCAAATCTCCTGGCCAGAAGTAATGAATGGTGAATTCTAGAGGAGGGGTTTGGGTCAGCAGTCCATTTAACCTGAAGGTTGACAAAACAGAGGAAAGAGCACATAATTCTTCAGAAACTGATCTTTGGTTTCTGTGGTGGGCAGGCCTGTGGGCCTACCCAGGTAGGGGAGCCCACACAATAGTTCATAAGGGGATAACCGTAAATCTTTCCTTGGGGTGGTCCTGATTCTGAGGAGAGCTATGGGAAGGCACTTAGTCTATGGTCATTTAGTTTCTAAGACTAGTTTTGTAATCTGTTGTTTAAGAGTCTGATTCATTCTTTCCACCTTTCCTGAGGAAAGAGGGTGTCAGGGAGTGTGGTAATCCCAAATGATATTTAAACTATTCATTACTTCCTTCAGTAAAGTGACTTTCGTTGTCTGAGTCAATGTTTTCTACTAGACCAAACCTAGGTATAACCTGTTCTAAGATGATTTTGATAACACTATTAGTAGTAGCAGAGGCCAAAGAGAAGGCCTCAACTCGGTCAGAAAGATGATCTGCTATTGCCAGTACACATTTTAGTCTTCCTACTCTGAATAATTCTGTGAAATCCACTTGAACGCTCTAGAATGGCCTCAGCCCCAGAAGCCTTCCTGCTGCTGAGTGTTGTCTGAGTACTTTCCTATTGATTTTCGGACAGGTTATGTAGGCCCTGCATATCTGCGTGGCAATAGTGTAAATGCCCACATACCCGTAGTTCCTTAGCACAGCATAACATATAACTTGTGGACCCCATGACTCCCTCTGTGTAATGTGGACATCAGTTCCCTCATCATGGTTGGCTTATCATTGTAACTGCAATCGCGGGTCCATGCCACCTGTCCACAAAGCCAATACTGAGACAGGAAGTAAGGTGATTAAATGAGGACATTTACTGAGTGCTGACACACAAGAGGCAGGGGGGAATCAGTTTCCCCAAAGCTTGCCTACATTCATAGGCTAAGCCTGGAGGTTACATGGATTCATTAAGGGCGGAGGGCAGGGAGAGGTGGTGCTGGTTAATATTTTTCCTGGGCCTGTGCAAGTAATTTTCTTGATGTTCAGCAATATTTTTTGTGGGGGTCTCAATGGCTCCAACAAGTTGGGGCTTGATAATCATCCAGACTACCCGGTGATTCGGTTCAGTAGTCTTAAAGAATAACTGGAAGGCTATAAACAGAACAATTAATCAATGTTTCTAAGAGGAAAGAATAGCCGTGTGACTTATGACCAATACAAAATAAATTTTTACGGATTGGGGAGAAGCGGGTTCTCAGGAGTCAGTGTTTGTAGCGTAGTTGCCTTGACTACTGTTTCTAGCAAGACGGAGTCGGGCTGGCCACCTGGGAGAACCGACCTCCCATCCCTAGTCTGGGTGGCCCCAATTTTGGTTACTCCTTCTTGTTCCTCTGGAGTGAACTGGGGTTTTATTGTCACCTCCAGGACACTGGGTATTAGACTGAAAAGTCAAATGTCTTCCTCTAGGGAGGTCAATTTGGCCGTTTCATCTGCAAGTCCATTGCCAACAGCCTTCATGTCACTTCCCTGCTGGTGACCACTCACATGGACCACAGCTGTTTCTGTGGGGAGCAAGACTGTGTCTAGGACTTGCCTAAACAAGTTTCCAAGGACCAATTCTTTTCTCTTTCTGGTCATGAGCCCCCTTTCCCTCCAAATTTTTCCAAAAGTGAATACGAAACCCCAGGAATATTTTGACTCCATGTAAATGTTGCCTTCTAGACCCTCGGGAAGTTTTAGGGCTCGATAAAGGGCACAGAGCTCACAAGTTTGTGCTGACCAACTACTAGGCAGCCTCCTCTTTTCTCAGAGGGACTGATTCATCCCAGAAACTAGTGCATAGCTGTTATGTCTCTTTCCCTCAGCCACTCAGGAGGACCCATCTACAAACAGCCTGTCTCCTTCATGTAAAAGAATCTCCCTTAGCTCTTGTCTCACTTGGGTTTGGTATTCTATACTCTCTAGGCAGCTATGCTCCCAGGCCTCTGGGTTTCCCTTCCCTTTCCAGAGAAAGCTAGCAGTGTTTAGCAAACCTTGGTAGTCAAGACCAGGTCATCCTTTTCTAGTAGTATTGCCTCATGTTTTAAAATGAGTCTCCCCACCTTTTGGTTTATGACGTTCCTGATTTGGTGTGGGGTGCTCACAATTAGGTCCCCCAAAGGTCAGCTTCCAGCTCTCCTCCACCAACAGAACAGTAGCAGTTAACACCTGGACACATTCTAGCCACCCTTTTGAAACAGGATCCAACAATTTGGACACAAGGGCAACAGGCTGTCCACCCACCACACACTGGGTGAGGACCCCAAGAACCATGCATTGATCTGCCACAGTGAATGAGAGGGCTTCTCTAAGGAGGATAGTGCCAGAACTGGGGCTGCAATCAGGGCATGTTTTAAGTCCTCTGCTGCCTGAGTCTTGGGGGAGACCCAAGCCAGGGGGTCAGACTCTTCTTCTAAAAGCTTCAGATATAAGGCCTTTTCTCTTTCGGCATAGGAATCAATAGACAGCCGACAACAGCTGGGTGATCCTAATAGCTTCCTGAGTTCTCTCTTAGGCAGGAGCAAGTTCACAATCCCTGAAATTCACTCTGGATTTATCCTCCACTTCCCCTCACTGATTAAGTGTCCTAGCTGCTTCACTTGTTAGAAATTGTCTACTTTTTGAGACCTATAACCTCTTTCCAGCCAGGAAATTGAGTAGACTAATAGTAGTTTCTTGCACCTGGCCCTTGTGCAATAACTAAGTTTCTGCACACGGTTGAAACTCTCTCTAGGACCCAGCTAAATAAATCTGGGGCCTCAGCAAAGCCCTGTGGTGGCACTGTCCAGCGGTAGCGCTGCTTGCTTCCGGTCTAGGGATTTTGCCACTCAAAAGTGAAGAGATCTCTGCTTTCAGGGTCAAGGGGGCACACCCAGAATGCTGCTTTAAGTCTACCACACTAAAACACTTGTGTTCATATGGGATCCTACTAAGGAAGGTGTTTTAGTCAGCTAGGCTGCTCTAACAGAAATACCACAGAGTGAATGGCTTTAACAAAGGAAGATTTATTCTTACACAGTCCGGTGGGTTGCAAGTCCATATTCAGGGTGTCCGCTCCAGGGAAAGACTTTCCCCTTGTCGGCTCTGGAGGAAAGTCCGGTATTGCATTAGTCTTTGTCCAGGGAGCGTCCTCACCCAAGAACCTCTGGTCTGAAGGATGCGCTCTGCTCCCGGTGCTGCTTGCTTGATGGTAGCGAGGTTCTCCAGTTGTCCTTTGTTTCTTTTTCCTTTTATTCCTTGCAAGCTAAAAGCGTTAAGGGTGGGGCAAGCCATACTCCAGGGAAACGCCCCCTACAGCGGGAATTTACAGCCCCACCCTAATCCTTTAACATACAGGTTAGCAAAACTACACAATGGAGGACAGTCCCAAGATACTGGGAACCATATCCCAGCCACGTGGCTGCACACATTTTTGGGGGGACACAATTCCAACCATGACAGAAGGTGTATGAGTTAGGAACCACTGAATGGGAGGTGTAGACATTTGATTTATAGCCCTCAGGTCCTGTGCCAGTCTATACATCCCATCGGGTTTCTTAACTGGGAGGATAGGGGTGTTGCAGCGTGACAGGGTTCTTGGAGGCCATCTCTCACTGAGCCCTCCATTAGTGGCTGCAAGACCTTCCTCCCCTCAAAGGGGATAAGGTATTGTCTTCTACAGACCACCTCCCCTTGTTTCTTCAGTTCTACTCATAAGGGTGGGATCTCCAATCCTCCCTTGTTGCCTTCTTTAATCCATTCTTGGGGGTTGATTATTTTTCCTTCCTTCTCAGAAGTCTCCTCATTACCTTTACTCTTCCTTCCTTCACCCCCAGCCCTAATCCCACTCTTACAGTGAGGTCCTATCCTAAAAAGTTTACCCCTGCCTCCGAGATGTAGGGAAGTCTCTCCTCTATTTGATCACGTCCTCGCCTGAGCAGCATTTTCTGAAATATTGGAACCTGGAAGTCTTCACCCTTAGCTCCCTGCACTGTGAGCTTGTCTGATGATAACCTGGTGCCTTTTGATTAGCAGGTCAGGGAGGGACGAGCCCCAGTGTCAACTAGAAAAGTTACTTCCTCCACTTTAGGCCTCACCCTTAAGTTTATGAAGGGTTCCTGGTGGGGCTTAGTCATGAGGAACCTTTGGCCTCCCTAATCCTCATCAAAGGTCATGAGGGGAATCACCTTTTCCTCCTTCTTTAACTCTGGGCACTCCCTTTTAAAATGACCTGGTTTCCCACCCTTGTAGCATCCACTGGTGGTCTTGGAAACCTGGCCTGGGACTCCCTTCCCTGCTCTTTGGGGAGGTTAGTCACCTTCCCACTTGCTTTGAGGGGCAGGGAGTTTGCTCTAATCTCTTATTGACTGCCTTATCCACAGTAGACACCATGATTTTAGCTTTCTGCTTTTGTTTCTCTTCCTCTTTTCTCACAAAGACTTTCTGAGCCTCTCTCAACAGTTCATCAATGAGTTTGTTGCTCCATCCCTCAATCTTCTGTAGTTTTTTTGTGATAATGGGCCAATTCTTGATTGCAAAACTAACTTTCAAGAGTCCGTGTCCTGCTGGGTCCTCTGGATCCAACCCAGAATACTTCCTCATCTGATCCCTAAGTTTCTGGAGGAAAGCTGATGGGGTCTCCTTCTTCTCTTGTTGTACCTCAAAGGCCTTGGCCACATTCTGGGATATGGGACTGATTCTCTTATCCCTTTGATTATCATTTCTTCAAGGTCCTGAATTTGGCATTGGTTCTTAGGGTCATTGTGGTCCCATTCCAGGTCAATGCTGGGATATTTTTGCTTAGGGAGAGGGGCACCTCACCTCTGCGGGAGGGTGCTCCCTTCCCTGGACTGACATTGCTACTTTTCTAATCATTCCCTTCTCTTCCTCTGTGAACAGGATGGTCATAATGCACATCATTTCTACCCAAGTATAATAACTGCGCCCTAGGAACTGCTTCATCAAGCCAAGGGAGTCTTTCGAAAGAGATTTCATTTCCTTCTTGAAGTTTCTGACTTCAGTACTGGTGACAGGAGCATTAACATATCCAATCAACTTGCTCTACCGGGACCTCCCAAAGGGGAAACATCTGTTGTTTAGTGGGCAGGGGAAACTGCTGGAGGTCCCTTTTACATTGTTCTAATTCCTTTCTCAGACGAAGGTAAAAGGGAGTGGTTGATTCAGTTCCCTCAGGGCTCTCAGTTCCCTTAGTCTTAGTTTCTCTCTGTCCCTTAGTGTGGCATAAGGGGGTGGCTGGGACAGAATGAACTCACCATCAGGGGGTAGCAGATAACACAGAGAATCCCGAGTGGGATCCAACTCCACGGCACTTGGCTTTGGCTTGGCTTACCTTCCTTGAGGGAGAACACGCCCTTGGCTGATTCTGATCCCCCTACGAACCAGCAGAGGGCATAGGCCACCTCCTCCTGAGAAGGTCACCTCCTCCTGATCCCCCTACCAGCCAGCAGAGGGCATAAGCCACCTCCTGGCAGACCCAGTCCTCATTGGAACCAAATTGGGGCTAGAACACAGACGGTCTATGAATTGGTTCCTTTGGCCAAATGAAGCAGCAATATTTATTCATCTTTTGTTTGTCCTTATCCTGGGTTCGAGGGCTGTCTCCCCACACCCTCAGTATCCTCCCCAAAGGACTGTCAGGAGAAATGACCTTGGGAGCTTCTCCTACTCCCTTTCTTCTCCCTTCCCTGGGCCTAGAACTTTTGTTTCTCACTTTGTGTTGGTCTTGGTGTATGGTATCTGAGTTCCCCTGTGTGCCCGACCCCCCTTCACCTTGAAGTTTCTTGCATACCCCAAGCTTTGTTTCAGCCGTCTTCGGCTGTCTCCCTTGCAGGAGGACAGAATCGTGGATCAGGACTCTGCATTCACTTCATATCCAAGATAAGTGTCAGTCTCACACACACACTCACATACACACACACTTGACCTCCGAAAATGCCCAACCACCAGTGTAGTACCAACAGTCCAATTTTCCCACCCTGGCTCGTGCACAAAGTTGCCTGGTTGCCATGGTTCACACCCTTGCATTGCCCTTGCTGACTTCCAGACAATAGTCTCAAATTTCTTCTGTCTCTTCCAAGAAGCAGGCACCCTGGTGGAGCAGGTCACCAAAACTGGGTTGGGATGCATCTCCTCCTCTACCAACGCTGCCACCCCAAGCAGGCAGAAAGATCCTGAACTAGCCCCTACATTGTGGGAAACATTGTTGGCACCTGGATACCATCTCAGTCCCTCTTGGCAACTGGCAAATCAGTATAAGCCCTCGACTAGAACCTTACTCCAGTGCCTGGGGTGGGCCACCTTATCCCTTATGAGGTCACCGAAAGGTTGTTACCAGGGTCTCTCTACTCAACGAATGCCCAAGAAATCCAGTGGGAACCCAGTTAGTGAGAACAAGGCTTTATTAATCAGCTTTGCAAAATTGGGCACACGAGCCTACAGAAGTGCATGCAATAACAGTTCCTTACAAGCCTTTTGTGACCTAACTCGTGAGGCCCTCTCCCAGTTCCTCACTGACTGAGTACTGTGGGGGTGAGCAATCTTTACTGGAAGTCATGTAAGTCTTCCATTTTAAGGTTACATCCCTGGAAAAGTTTACCCCTTCCTCTTTTCTCCCCTAATTCATTCTGTTTACGTACACATTCCCCAGATAGGTGGGCTCTGTGGTTTCCAGGTCACCTAATAGTTTGTGGCCTCGGTCAGCTGCTAACTTCCTACCCTAGCCTTTGTTAACTTTATTCTGAAGCTGGACCATTTTGGAATGTATTTCTCACACTTATGAAAAGTTAAGGGCCAAGAATCATGGCTGCCAAGGGTATAAGGACCTCTGTGGACTCCATGAACTCACCCTGCTCATTCATTCATTCATACAGTCATTTGTTCTTTTTCAGGTGGAGGAGGCAGCAAGCAGCCTATCCCAGGACAAACTTGATGACTTTCTAGAGGCAGGACTCATCAGCTCCGCAGGTGGATATTTTCTCTCTTCATCAGTGGGCCAAGGCATGCTTCATTTCTGGGGATTAACACAGATCCCAGGTACCTCCCTGCCAGAATAAAGCAGAGCTGCTACCTGGTTCCTACTCAATGGTGAGGAACTGGAGATAGTCCATCACTACACCTCCACCTCCACTCCCAAGCCAGTTGCCTTTTGTTTGACGTACACAATTCTCCTCTGAGTTAATCTTCCACTAAATGTCTCCACGCTTCTGGAACCTCATTTACACCCACCCCATCCGCCCCCAGGTGCACACAGCCACCGTGCGAATGCAGTTTAAATCATCTGGCAAGTTTTCCTTCTGTGTTTCCTCATGCTGGCATGATTGTCCGAAAGTAGTTGCCATCAAGTCACCCTTGACTCATGGTGACCCACTGTGTGTCAGAATAGAACTGTGCTCCGTAGGGTTTTCAGTGGCTGATTTTTCAGAATTAGGTCACCAGACCTTTCTTTCAAGGCACTTCCAGGTAGATTCAATCTCCTAAGCTTTAGGTTAGCAGCCAAGCACCTTACCTGTTAGCATCATCCAGTGACGCCCCTGTATTCCCACCACTGCTTTTTTAAGGGTCTCATTCAGTTTGTCTTGCCTGCCTGCCTTCTTTTCCAAACCAGCTCTGCACTCCACGCCTCCCTCCTGCACATGACCCTCCGAAGGCTCCCTGGAGAGGCTCTTCCTCCTCCCTGCACACTCTTGCCTCAGGCGTTCTCTCTCTTGTTTGTGCTTCTGGTTTCCATCTCCCAGTTCTCAGTGGCTGACAGGGCTTTGAATCCTTTTCTTGTTCTCTGTTTCTTTCTAGGATTCAGTGCTTCAAGCTTCCCCCTTCTCCAGCCCATCCTTCCCCTGAAATGTGGACGACCTCCCACCTCATGCTGCAGCTGCTCCATCTTGGCCAAAATCCAGACCTGGTTCCTCCTTCTTGCTTCTGTGCTAAAGGTCTGGGTTCCAGGACCACTGGGTCAGGTCGCAGACCCTAGCCCTAACTTCCCCTAGATGGGGAGGTCATATGCACCTCTCACTGACTCCTCCCTACCAGTGGAATTTGGAGCATGAATGCATCTGTTGTCTTGTTAATTTCCTTAGGATGGTGAGAACTGAAGACCATAGAAGGTAGGTACCCATGGACCAGGCTAAAGGCCAGTTTTCTATCAAAGTCCCAAAGCCCCAGCCACCCTCCCTCCCATTCCCAGCAGCTGCCCTGCTCCTTCCTCTTTGCTAATGAGGCAGTGGAATTACCAGGCCTTACAAAGAAGTAACTCAAGCTGAATGTTGTCCCCATCACTGCCTGACATGTTTCTCCTGCTCTGGGGAAATCACATTCCACTTGTCTGACAACAAACTGTAAGAATCAGTCACATCAATCTATTATCAATTCTGTTCCACTCTGTTGTACTTCTGTCTGTCACCAGTGGCACTTTCTCCTCTGACCCTAACCACCTGGAGTTAGGTCAGAGCTCACAAGTTAAAAGGAACAGTCTTCCAGATTGCTAGGTCTGCCCAAGCCCTCAGGCACTAGCTGACAGCTTCGGAATGAAACTGGAGGCTGGAAAAGTCTCTATGGGAGGGGTGCTCAAAACTAAGGGGACCTGAGAGACGTTGCTTCAGATCACTCCTAACATGCAGGGGAAGACATGACCTCAACATTCCACAGGCCCCAGGAAGTGACCCCCCCACTCACCCAATCAGCCTCTACCCAGTCACACCCACATGCCCCCAACTGCCCACATTGTGCCTTACATCTGCATGTGCTCTTCCCCTTTAAATACTCAGACTTTGCCTGACTGTTTGGGGCAGGCTTTTGAGGATGAGAACACTGCCCTGTCACTTTGCAATTGCTAGGAAATAAAACTTTTGATCTCACCCCAAAGCTCCTGTCTCAGTGAATTGGCTTTTTGCGTCGAACTTTCTGGCTTTTCTGGTAACAGGAGTTTCCACAACACCCTCACTTTTGATCACCTGGCTACAAATTCTGGGTTTTCTCACAATCCCTTCATGATGCCAGCCACAAGCTCACGGGCCCCCAGGACATCCACACTGCTGACCTGCTGTCTCCCACTAATTATTAAATTCCTCTGGTTTGATAATTCATTAGAAAGACTCCCAAAACTCACAGAAAGCACTATGAAACCAGAAAAAAAACAAACCCATTGCTTCTGAGTTGATTCTGACTCATAGCGATCCTGTAGGAGAGAGAAGAAATACCCCCATAGGGTTCTCAAGGCTGTAAATCTTTATGGAAGCACACTGCCACATCTTTCTCCTGCACAGCAACTGGTAGGTTCGAACTACGAGTCTTTGGGTCAACACCAGAGTGCTTCACCACTGCATCTCCAGGGCTCCCTGGAAAAGCACTATACTTACTATATATTTGTATTATAGTAAAAAGGATACAAATGAAGAGATGCAGCGAGTGAGGTCTAGGGGGTTTCCCAAGTGAAGCTTCCACATCCTGAAAAGGGACACTTTATACTCCCACGTGTTCTAATGTCTTATGCTAAACAAGAGCCCTTAAGCTTCTGTGTCCAGAACCTTTACTGGGGCCTCGTTACGTAGCTGAGGTCATCCCACCGTCACCTGGTGGGTCTTTCTGGCCTGGCCAGCACTCCCAAAAGAGGCACCTCATAAGGATATAACCTAAGGTACCGACTAAGGCTTCATCAGAGACATTTCAGACACTGGGAAAATTCCAAAGTTTTAAAGGTCGTCTCTCAGAAATAAAGAACAAAGACTAAACTAATTCATCATAAACCCCACAACAGCATAGTCAGTCAGTGATAGAGCTGAGACCAGGTGACAAAACTATAAATGCCCCACTGATAACTCCTTCCCTATCACTGTGGTGCCTCAGTGTGATAGACTGTTTCTTTTTCTTCAAATAAAGAGAAATCAAAACCAAATCCACTTCTGTATAGTCAATTCTGACTCATAGTAACTGTACAGTGACTCTATAGCACACAGTAGAGCTGCTCCATGAAGTTTCCAAGAAGCATCCAGCGGATTTGAACTGCTGACCTTTTGGTTGGTAGGTGTAGCACTTAGCCGCTACACCACTAGGTTTCCAGGTAAAGAGAAGGGCCAAGTAAATCACATTCCTCCCTTTATAGTAAACTAGCCTCATTTACTGGTAAAGAAATGAGTAAGGGAGGAGGGAGAATTTCTCATTTAAAACATTATCTGTCTGGCCAGTGGTATAGTGGTTCCTTGTTATATGTGCTAACTGAAAGGTTCGCAGTTCAAACCCACCAGGTGCTCCTTGGAAACTCTGGGGGCAGGGAGTTTCTACTCTGCCTAGTAGGATTTCTGAGTCAGAATTGACTCGACAGCTGTGGGTTTGGGTAGTCCCTAACTCAGACCTGCACCTACTAGCTCTGGAGAGTCTCAGGAGTAGTTGTCAAGAGGAGATTCTGTAGAAAGTCTAAGATTCCTGAAAGTAAGCATGCAGGGGGTTAGTGCATTGAAAATTTGAGGTGCTTTTACAAATGTAAGATTTTGGAACTCACCAGTGAGTGAGCACGCTGCTGTTGGTCAATCCTGACTCATGGCAATCCCACATATACAGAGTAGAATGCTCCATAAGGTTTTCATGGCAGTGACCTTTTGAAAGTGATCGCCAGGCCTATCTTCCTAGGAGCTGGGTTCAAACTGCCAACCTTTTGACTAGCAGTCTAGTACATAACTGTTTGCACCATTCAGGAACTCCTGAGTTTATAAAGCCTGTTGCTGTGAGCCATCTAGTCTATTCCTACTTATAACAGCCCAATAAGACAGGGTTTCTGAAACTGTAATCTTTACACAGTGGTTATGAGCTACTGCTGCTAACCAAAAGCTCAGCAGTTTGAATGCACCGGTTGCTCTTTGGAAACCCTATGGGGCTGTTTTACACCATCCTATAGGATTGGCATGAGTAAGAATTAACTCAGTGACAACAGGTTTGGTTTAGTTTGGTTTGCTTTTGGTTTAATCTTTATGGAAGCAGGCTGCCTAATCTTTCTACCTTTGAACAACTGACCTTTTGGTTAGCAGCCAAGCAATTAACCACTGCACCACCAGGACTCATTTGAGTAAAGACTACCAAGCCAAACCAAACTCACTGCTCTCAAGTTGATTCCAACTCACAGTCACCCTATCGGACAGAGTAGAACTGCCACATAGAGTTCCAAGGAGTGCATGGCAGATTTGAACTGCCAACCTTCTCGCTAGTAGCTGTACCACTTAACCACTAGGCCACCAGGGTTTCCAAAACTGCAATGTGGCTGGCAGGATTTCAACCTGCATAGGGAAATGTCAATGGATTTGAAGTCCATAGTCTTAAACACTTGGCCAAGAAAACCTGGAGTAAAGACTAGGACATATTAATTACTTAAGGATGAATTTTAAAAAATCAAAAGATTACCCATAAAAAATAAAGAGGGCTTGTTAATCTGTGCTAAACAAACAAAGAAATAACCAAGCTGACCTCAGACTTCTACATTCTACTAACTGGTAGAAGAAAATAGACCATATTTTCATGGTTTCAGAAAGAAGACATTGCGACAAAATAATTCTATGCCCAGCCAAATGTTCTTCTAAGTATAAAGGAAATGAAAAGACAATATGGATTATACAACAGTTCAGAAAAAATACCACCTTATTTTCTTTTCCTAAAAAAAAAAATGTAAAGACATAACTGAATTTAGAATAGGGAAAGTTATTTGCTGACTGCTGAAGTTTATTAAATACAAACCTAAATGTTATAAATATGACTGTAAAACTAAATGCAAATGTCATAAATTTTTAAAGAGAAGTACATAATGCAAAAAAATACTAATATTTGATAATACTCCACAAATAAATGCCTACTAATATTGAAAAAGATGATAAGGTAGGGAGACAAGGAAAAAAGAGAATGGTAGAAGGAAGTAAAAGATATGTCAGACAAAGTGCAAAATAAGGTGACAAACTTAAATGAAAGCATGTTGATAATTATGTTCATTGAATCAGTGGACTGAATGCTCCAAAGAAAAGACTAAGATACTATGCTGGATTGAAAAGAAAAACCTCACTACAACATCCTTGTAAAAAGCACATCTGAACCCTAAGGTCAAAAGCAAAAGGTGGTGGTGTTTATACAAATATTTGCTTAATAAATATTCAATAAACCAAAAATAGGTATTTTAGGTGTCTTCTTTCTATGTATTTTATATTACAATAAAAATTTTTAAGGTACAGATGTAAATGTTTCTAATATTTAAAAGTAATCACTAACATAATTTAAAATAGGATTATGTTTTTCCAAATCATTGAAGAATATAAAAGGATATAAACCATATTCCACATAACTTAAGACTGAAAATAAAGAAACAGTAAAGCATAAGAATGAAAAGCATAAAACAGGGTAGCAACCATAAAGCCAAATAAATCAATAATGACAATAAATATGAGGAGTTTAACTACCCCACTAAAATACAGATATTCTCCAATTGTGCTACAAATTAAAATCCTACTGCATGCTACCTACAAAAAATAAACATAAAGCAAAACAGACCAAAACAAAGATATAAAACAGTAAGCAACAATTTTTCAGGCCAAACACAGCATACGAGACGGACAATGTTAAACTATAAAAAGATTTCATTCCAAGCAAAATGCATCCAAAAGAACATAAAAAGTCACTTTATACTTACAAAAGTTACAATCCACAATGAAAATTTAAGTCATAAATTTTTACATGTCAAATAATTGAGCATCAAACTATAAAAAGCAAAAAGTGTTGGAAACAAACAGGAACACTAATAAACCCAATTGTTGTGGAGTACTTAAACACCTACTCTTCCTTGATAAATTAAGAACAGAAAATAAGTAAAGCCACAGAGGACTTGAATAGGACTTGGATTAGTAGAAATAGCATCAAATGATGCACCCTATAATCACCAAATACACCTTTTCATGAGCCCATGAAACATTTGCAAAAGTTGATACTAAGCTACAAAGAAAGCTTTAATAAGCTCTTAAATACATAAAGTCTGTAAGCAACATTCTCTGACAACATGATAAAACTGGGAATTAATAACAAAAACATCTAGGTAAAAAACCAACTTAAAAACACTTCTAAAATATTAGCTATCGCAAAGACAGAGATACAGACCCAAATATATACTTAAAAATATATATCAGTGAAAACTTTCAAATAGTGTGGCTAGGTACAATCAGTTTCCACTCAAAGCAACCCTATGTAGAACGGAGGTGCACACCACCCAGTCCTAAGTCTGCTCATGACTGTCGTTACACTTGAGCCCATTGTTGTAACCACTGAGCTAGTTCATCTTACTGAGAGTCTTCCTTTTTGCTGCCGACTCTCTATTTGTTCAGGTATGATGTCCTTCCCCATGAGGTATTCTGATCTGTCCTACGGGGTCACTAAAAGTAGGAATTGACACAACTGGTTTGGTTTTTAGCTTCTCTATTAGGCAGTAGCTAGGAAATTTTTCTAGGAATTTTAATTGTGGAGATGGTTTCCCAGGTGTATACTTAGATCAAAGTATATCAAACTCTATATTTTGTATATATGTACAAAAGTTATTATTATGTACCATTTGTACCTCAGTAAACTTAAAAAAAAAAATCTAAACAGCCTGCCATGGAGCAATCGGCCTGATCCATATACTGAGAAGAAGCCATTAAACTCAAGTCACCTACCTCACACACCGCTTGGGGCATCACTCTCACCTCCCGCCCCCTAGATGGCACCAATCCCAACACTGAGAGTCCCCAGATCACTGAAGCAATTCATTCCTGTGTGCTTATAGTTAAGTGGGAATAGGTACAAAAGGTTCTCATCTAGCCTTACTTTAGTGCAGGAAAAGGGTCAAAGTTGTTTCAGTGATTTAAAAGTTGCACATGCAGTCACTGAAAGAGATTGTGATGATGAATTTGGTGTCTGTAGGGGTTGGCTGAGTCATTTCAAAGAGGGGGCAAATTTACATGACGTTGAAGAGCAAGCCTGAGTTGTCTGTAAGTCGGGTGGTCATAGTCTCAGGACTGTATTTAGTGTGTGGTAAGTGCCACCTTTACTGCTCTCACATTGCTGTCAAACTGTTTAAATATGGATTCAAGATGAACAGGGGCTTAAAAAACAAATTAATTACATACGTACATATATATATATATACACATACATATATATTGCCCTTTCTGTTAACTCCTTAATACAGCTGGTAACCAAGGACTTTGGGGAAAAGAATCTGTTGCAATTGTGACCAGAAGCATTTATTCATCTCCTACAGGAAGGTTCCTGGGTGCTACAAAAGGCTTGCACTTAGCTGCTAACGAAAAGACTGGAGATTCAAGTCCACCCAGAGATGCTTTTAAGAAAGGTCTACTGATCTATTTCCAAAATGTCACAGCCTTGAAAATCCTATGGAGTGCAGTTCTGCCCTCACACATATGGGGTTGCAGTCAGTCAGAATCAACTGATGGCAGTTGGGTAGGTTGCATGAGGTAGAAGCAGACAATGGGAAGGATCGATATAAAAATTCATACAGCCCAATTCCACCTCTGAGGTAATTTGTCACAGTGGCTTGGAGCTTAGGCTAGAAGCTTAGGCTCAGCAATAGACTGATGGTTTAAAGAAAAATCTTGGACTAAAATGACTGCATTTTTCACCTTTCAAATAATTAGACTGCATTCAATGAAGAGACAGCAGTTGTTGACACCAAAACCTAACCTAGTGTGGCATTCTCTGGAAGAGTGGGCAGAACAGCAGTATCACCCTACAGACTAGAGCCCATTACCCAGTAAGGAGAATGTAAATAGAAAAACCAGTGGAATACAAGAGACAAGAAGTAGCAAACAAAAAAGGACTAAATAGGTCTGAGAGTTTTAAATACAAAGAAGCGTAATCAGATATATCTTTTAAAAAAAATAAATCTAGAAGATGAATCGGAGTTGAGATGAGGCTGGAGCCTAGCAGACAATTAGGAGGCTTTTGCAATCATCTAAGACACAACTGATGAAGCACTGATCCCCAGGCAGGATAAATTAATCATGTGGAAGTAAAGAACAATTTAATTCGGTTGGCTTTTCTGGACTCCTTTTAAGGGACAAATATAAAGTTAAATCTATCTGATGTATTAGTTAAAAACAAGCAGTACATTTTATTCAATAAATACAGAGATATTTTAAATACACTTAGAATTGACAATATGGTCAATTAGGGGAGAAGAAGCAGACACGGGCAAGGAAAAACAGATAGAAGTAAGTTGCTAAAAGATCATAAATAGATAACCACAAAGAAAGAAAGTCAAGTTAAAGAAACTTGGAATTTTTCCTAGGAATAAGGGAGGGAATGATTGAAGGGTTTTAAGCAGAGAAATAACATACCCGGAGCTGTGTTTTGGTTAATTGCTCTGTTATTTATATAGAAGATAAATTTGAAGGAACAAAACCAGGTGTAGGGAAAGCACCAAGCTGCTTTAGCACAGCAGGTGAAAAAAGATAAGGACTTGAACCAAGAGACTGAGATTCACAATGGAGAGGATACAGATTTGAAAACTACTTAGAAGATAAAATTGGGAAGACTTATACTGAATAAAGACTATACTGACCATGTCAACATAACGTCCACTATGTCCACGTTTCCCATGAAGAATAATTTTTTAGTCCATAGCAGTCAGGGGAAAACTTAGATAAACAATTCATATCCCACTAATGCTCCTCCTGTTGCAGGTGCTTGGAGCAGACGGGACCCTATCATAAGGGCAGCCTTTCAAGTCTGGCAAGTGCCTAGCAAGGCAGCCTAGAGTGAAAAAATGAGCTGGGCCAACCTAACTCCCGCTCTTAGGAATTTGAAGCATTGGACATAGAGGAAAACCAACTATGAACAGCAGGAGCAGAGACCCAAAGGAGAGCAAGCTGGGGTAGAGTGCAATGGATTGCTTTTACATAGCCTTTTTAGCCAGCCTCGTAACTCCCACCTAATGACTGCGTGGCACTATGTAAATGAGGTGTTTGTGGCCCAACAAAGCAGATTGGACAGCTTGCTAATAATGCAAATAAGGTGGGTGGCACCCCTCTAGAGGGTGAGACCATGCAGATAGGTATGCAGAACCCCAGTGAGGAGATTGGTCAGTTTTGCCATTGCAGTAGGCTTAAAATGAGCCATTTGAGAGGCGGAAAAGGATGGCTACCTTTCTCTACACTACCACCAAAAAGAAGAGCCAGGAGCAGAATGTGTTCTTTCAGCCTAGAGTCTCTGCACTGAGAATCTTCTAGATCCAGGAGACAGAGAGCTGTGAATCCAAAGGCACTGAAAGTGGCAGCAAGCATAGCAGAGAACCGATGGCAACAGAACAAGGAGACTGACAGAAGGCAGCATGGTGGGCTTAAAAGCTGAGTGCCTTCTAGCCAGTGCTTACCGGCAGAGTGGGGTGCCTCTGGGCACTTGCTGGTGGAGCTATAGAGCTTTGTAATATTTGCCCAAGTAGGCTGAGGGTTTCAGGGCCCAGGGCCAGAGAGAGGCCTGCCTCTGGGTGCAGCTGAGAAGCTGTCCTGACGGAAGAACTGTATCCTAAGTAATTCCTCACCCTGAATTTCAACCTGCTAATTCCATAATTACTGTCACCTGTGAGTTCTTTGTGGCCACTGCAATGAAACATCAAACCCAGCAGAGAGGCGGAGCGCTGAAGGAGGGACTGCTGGTGTCAGAACTGGTAAGAAGTTTAGAGAAGCAAGTTACGTCTGACCTCCAGTTAGCAGGAATCAGCTTTGGACTGATGTAGATGGTGACTCTCCTCATAGTGAAGTTCGAGGAGGTCAAATGTCCCCACTGGGATACACACAAGAGAAAGGTCACCAGCAGGGCAAAGTTATGAGGTGACTCTATGATGCAAAGAAACAGTACAGGGTGGAAGAAAACAAAAATTTAACTGTCAGAAGTGAATCAGCAAGGTGTCCCAGCCACATTAGTGGCCAGCAAGTTCCACAAACTACAGGTCCTGAAGTTTCCGGAGCTGTACTGGATCCAGTGGTACTTCTTATGAAACCTAATTTATTGCCTTTACATCCTCATCTCCATTTCTGCCCAAATAAGCTCTCATTACTGGAGGTAAGGTGACCCTGTGTCTGTTTCTTGGCAAACTAAAACATAACTAGAATTAGGAAGGAATGGGAAGAAAAAGGATTCAAAGATGATGCTCAGGCCTGCAGCGTGAGCGAACGGGTGAATGCTGGTACCATAAATTCAAACAGAAAATCCAGGAACAGAACAACATTAGGAAGGAGGATGGTATGTTTAGCCCCGCACATGTTGAATCTGAGATGACAATAGACTTTTCGGATAGAGGCATCTAGCAGACAGTTTATTTTACAGTTGAAGTTTGAAGGGGAGGTTTCAGCTAGATCTGTAAATTTCATTCTCATCAGCAAATGGTGAGCAACTAATTGATGAGTGTGGAGGAGACGTAAGACCGCAGGTGTGCAGTGAGAAAGGCAGAGGCTGGGGTTGAAAACCTGCAGAACACCAATATTCCAGAGTCAGATGGAGAAAGCGGAGCTCCAAATGAAGTTATAGGAGAACTGGTCAGAAATATAAGGAAGCCCTGGGGAAATCTACACACAGAGGTCAAAAGAATAGAAAGTTTCATGGAGGAAGCAATCTTTAGTGACAAACGTAACACGGAAGTTAATAAGACAACAACCAAAGAGAGTCCACTGGCTTTGGAAATTATGATATAGCAGAAGTACTTTCAATTATCAGTGCCAATGAGTAAGAACTCATTCAGCTAAAAACAAAAGCAAAGAGATTTACTAAAGGTTCAAGACAGATCAAACCAGGAACACATCTAATTCACAAAATGAAACCAAATATTCTTACACGGCAGAATTACAGAGGCATTCTTATGAGGTAAAATACAACATTCTGAACGGAAGGTGCACGATGAGGTAAGCAGGAGGTGGGACAACTGGAAGCAGGGGCTTCACAGTGATTGGTTGGAAACACGAATGTGGGCTCTTGATGGTGACTGGTTGGAATCATGAATGTGAGCTATTCGAACTGGTTAGTTTAAATATATAACTGAGGCGTCCAAGATAGTCATAGTCTTAAAGCATTTGCTGAGGGCTACTGAGGAGACTCCTGATAAGGGTTTTATGTCAAGGACCCTCCCTTTCTTTCTATATCTTAAATTTAATAGCAGAGAAAAACGTTTCCTTTGTTGAGTACTTAAGTCCGTCTAAGGGTTTGAAGGTTGCAGAGGAAATCCTTTGTTATTATTACTTAAGTATGACTAAAGGTTGGAGGGTTGTAAGGGAAGTAAGCAGAAGCTAAGAAGGAGTCAGGGTCAGACCTGAGCTGATCATTCTGTTTGGGTTCGGGAACCTCAGTTTTGGAACTGTCACACATCAGGTAAGGATAGAAGGTAGACTGCAGTACATTGCAAGAAGTTGGGGCTTCCTGTCAAATTGTTGAGGAAGGGCTTCAGAGTAAGATAGTGGCACCTGTGTATTTAAAAACCTCCTTCTCCTTTAGCTCTAACCTTAACCCCACTCCCGTCAAGTTAATTCTGACTCATAGCTACCCTATAGGACAGAGTAGAACTGCCCGAGTTTCCAAAGAGCACCTGGTGGATTCAAACTGCTGAACTTTTGGTCAGCAGCCGTAGCGCTTAACCATTATGCCACCAGGGTTTCTCACTAATCTTAGAGAGGAAATTGTATAGATAGACTACATGGCTACAGATAGATAGATAGAATCCTGCGGGTCCGTATTGCCCGCGGCTGGTCGGTGCCAATGGTGAATACCGCACAGAACACACTGGTGGTGACGAGGAGAGCTGGTATCCCTAATGCCTCAGACTCTCATTTGGGCATTACACAGCTCATATTTATTTAGTGAACAGAATAGGTATACGTGCAGAAAAGCAGGCATTGAGTTGAATAGGGTTTGGGGGAAGTTCCTCCCAAAGCAAACTTGTGCCTTCTATCTAATCAATGTAACAAAGGCCACTTCCTCAGGTGAATCCACCTGTCGAGGAGGAAAGCACATAGGCCTGGGCACAGGTGCAAAGATCACATTCAGCCAGCCAGACCCATCGTTTTCGAGGGTCTGATGTCACGCATTCCAGCCATTTTCAGCTGTTATTCATTCACTCAGTCACAGGCTC
Source organism: Heterohyrax brucei (assembly GCA_028571685.1). Lineage (NCBI taxonomy): Eukaryota > Metazoa > Chordata > Mammalia > Hyracoidea > Procaviidae > Heterohyrax > Heterohyrax brucei. The sequence goes on from CM053145.1 coordinate 38,968,451, forward strand.
TCGATGCTTGTCCTAAGCTTGGCCATGTTGTCCACAGATAGATACGTAGGTAGATGATGAACAGATCTGTGTGTATGTGTGTGTTAGTGTCAAAAAAAAAAAAAAAAAGATTAACATTCTCTATGAATACTGCATAGAAACGACTGTGGGCTAGAGTTATAAAGCCAACAGGACCAGAACCACAGAGGTGGCTAGGATGTCAGTCCTACAGAAGAATGGGAACCAAGCACCCCAAGAGATGGCACAGGACTGGAACCCATCTCCTTGCATGAAGCTCAGAACTGAAACTATGTTCTCCCACCTGAAAATGGATTCTAAAGTTGTGGTCAAAATGAGTTTGCTTTTCCATTCAGAACAGCTAATGGAGGGGAAAAAGTGTGAAAATCAAAAGGATAGAAATAGATACAGCTAAAAGGATAGGAAGATATCAACTAAATATGATCAAATACATAAATTTATCTTTGCTCCTTCCCAATATTCCACTAAAATGAAAGTAAAGAATTTAAATATGCTATAAACTCACAAGGACAAAGAGAACAGAAGATGACAGAAGGCAACAAATGACGGATGATGGAAAGCAGAAAAAGGAATTAACAGAAAGCTGAATGCCAAGTACATGCAGAGGAGGATGCCCATGTCAAACCGGGCACAGACTACTGAGAAGCCTGAGTTCTCTAGCTTTAAGAACTACTGCAGGCATGAGTGTGGCTGGGGTTTCCAAAAGACAGACTGAATGTCAGTGAAAAAAGAAGACCTCCAAATACTGTTCCCACTCTAGGATGGCTAAATGACAATCCTTCCCCATCCCCATAGGAGATGGAGCGTTCACTTTATAGTGAAACTAAATCAAAGAGGCTCCAGGGTGGAGAGACCAAGCTAAGAAAAGAGTTGGAGACAGATGCTTAATTAAGAGAGATTTGATGAGAGACTACTAGTCTCCTTTCATTGCTTAGCCCCAAGGTATATTTCTAGGTGAATCACTTCTATCCAGGAAACTGGTAGATTCTTTGGATTAACGGCAATGTCCCAAGAGTATAGAACAAACACAGTTACTAACATTGTGCATTTCAAAATAAAACAGCAGGGTCCTTCATTGTCTTACAGTGAAGACCACCAGCCAACAAGTGCTGCCCATAATGGGGATCTCTTAAATGACTGACATGGCTTAAAGTGTGTCCCCCAGAAATGCATGCCATAATTTGGCTGGGCCAGTGATTCCCAGATTCTGTGATTGCTCTCCATTTTGTGATTTTCTGATGCTGTAAATCCTAATCTCTGCTTGTGGTTACCAGATTGGATTTATGTTAAAGAGGATTAGGGTGAGACTGTAACACTCTTCCTAAGGTCACCTCTCTGCTCCAATGTAAAGCGAGTTTTCTGGGAATGTGGCTTTCACCACCTTTTATCCTAGAATAAATAAAAGGAAAAGGAAACAAGCAGAGAGAGGAACATGTCCTTCAGACCTGAAGTTTCTGTGCCAAGATGCTCCCTAGCCAAAAACTGATGTAACACAAGGACCTTCATTCAGAGACAACAAAAAGGGAAAGCCATCACCCAGAGCAGACAGTCCGAATTCAAACTTGTAGGCTACTGGACTGTGTATGAATAAACTTGCTTTGTTAAATCCATCCACTCTGTAGTATTTCTGTTAGAGCAGTACCAGATGACTTTACAACAGCCTCTTACACAGGAACAGTCAACAGGACATCAAGATCTTTGATGAACTCCGACAGGAAGAACAAGAAGGCCAAATCAATTAGGAAAAAAAAAGAAAGCAAACAGACATCGGAGTGAGGAGGAGAAAAATAAGGAATCTGTAATAGTCTCAGAGAAATAAGAGAAGATTATATATTCATGACACTAGAACAGTCAAGAATAGTTTGCCATAAAAAGGAACATTTGGAGAATAATAAAAAGGTCTTGGAAATTAAGAAGAAATATACTATCAGAAATAAAAGAATATCAATAGAAAGTGTGAAGGATAAAGTTGAGGACATATCCCAAAGCAGAAAGAGAAATAAAAGGCACAAGAGAAAAACTATCAGTTCAGGAAATCCAGCATCAGAATCTCCAGAAAGAAGGAACAGAAAAGCATTTTTAAAAATAATTTCTTAAATTTTCCAAGTTAATTTCAGAATATATTTCTAGAAGAAAAGTTGCAACCTGTGTCCAGTAAGGTAAAAAAAAAAAAAAAGTTTTTTAATTTTAAGACTATAACAATGAGCATTTATTTTGAAATTTTATACGACTTATAAAGAAAAGCTTTTAATGAACTCCAGGAAGACAACAAAAAAGGTCAAGTACAAATCATCTAGAATCAACTCCACTGGGAACCAGCAGGCAATAGAACAATGAGTTCAAAAGTCAGATGGAAATTATTTCAATTAGAATCTGTACCCACTCAGATTCCCAATCAAGTGTGAAACAAAGAATAAAATAATTGCAGAAAGCAAGGATTCAAAAAATTTGCTTTCCAGGTACCTGTTCTTAGGAATTGATTAGTGAACATGCAGAATCTAAAACAGGAAGGAAACCAAGGAAAGGAATACCTAGGATCAGGAGCCTTGGTGGTGAAATAGTTAAGATCTAGGCAGCTAAATGAAAGGCTGGAAGTTTGAACCCACCCAGCGGCTCTTGTGGGGGAAGACCTGACAATCTGCTTCTCAAGATTACAGTCTAGAAGACCTTATTGGGCAGCTCTATTCCATCACATGGGGTCGCTATGTGTCGGAATTCACTCAACAATTAATGGCCTATGGCTACACGAAACAGAGGACCCTACACAGAATAGAGATAAAGAGCTAAGATACAGCTGCCCAGCAGAGCCAGGGAAGCAGCTAGTGCAGAGAGGAGAAGGAGCTCTACGAAACGGGCAAAAAGAACAAGTACACATCACTTGAGGTGTTTGATTATTTAGAAAACAGACTTTAGCTACAGTTTGCAAATTTTTTTTTTGAGAGACTAAGCAGAATTAGGAGTCCTGGTGATACAATGGTTAAAGAACTTGACTGCTAAACAGAAGGTCAGCAGTTTGAATCCATCAGCCACTCCTTGGAAACCCTGTGGAGTACTATTCTACTCTGTCCTATGGGGTCACTATGAATCAACCTGATGGCAATGGGTTTGATTTTGTGTTTGTAGAATTAGTCATATGTAACATAAACAACCTACAAAACAGAAATACAATCTTATGTCTTGATATGAATTTTTTTCCAAAAAAAAATGATGGAAAAAACAAGTCATAGAAGTATTTGTAAGATGTTGTTACAGATTGAATTGTGAACCCTTAAAGTATACCTGCCATCTAAACCTGTGGATGTGATCCTGTTTGGAAAGAGGGTTTTCTTTGTTATGTTAAGGAGGACATATCAGTATGTCCTAAATCTAATCACTTGTGACTTACAAAAAAAGCAGATTAGACACAGAAGCAGGCACATAGTGGGCAAAACACATGCAACCAGGGAACATCTAGGCTACCAATAAGGATCTTCTAGAGGCCATAACCTGAATTTGATCCTCTAGCCTCCTGAACTGCAAAAAAATAAATGTCTGCTCTTTAAAGTCAGCCAATTTTGTATTTTTGTTACAGCAGCACCAGATAAGTGAAACAGATGTGCTAACTTTCATGTGAGTTTTTAAAACAAAAAATGTTACATATTATTTATTGGTGTGTGTAATTACAGGTGAAAGTATTAAAAAAGGACCAGAAGGATATAAAAACTTATCTTTTGATTTGCCTTTGAGTAAGGGAAATAGGACTGGGAATCATGGACGAAGAGATTTTCTACTGAATGTCTTGTTCCTATAATTACAAGAGGCAGAACTGGATAATGGCTGTTAGGTCAGGTTCTGTAGCCAGACTTCCCAGACTCGCATCCTTGCATGAGCCTGGGTGAACTACTGAACCACTGTGCTACTCCTTGTTACCACTGGATGCTATCAAGTTGCTTCTGACTCATAGCAACTCGTCCTCACAATCGTTGCCATGCTTGAGCTCACTATTGCGACCACCGTGTCGGTTCATCTCACTGAGTGTCGTCTTCTCTTTTGCTGACCCTTTACTTTACCAAAGCATAGTGTTTGATCCCTCCTGAAAACGTGTCCAAAGTAAGAGAGATGAAGTCTTGTCATCTTCTCTTCTAAGGAGCATTCTGGCTGTACTTTTACCGAGATGGATCTATTCGTTTTTCTGGCATTCTGTGGTATATTTAATATTTTTATCTAACACCATAATCTGAAGTCATCAATTCTTTGGTCCTCCTTATTCATTATTCAGCTTTCACAGGCATATGAGACAAGTGAAAATACCAAGGCTTGTGTCAGGTGTACCTCGGTCCTCAAGGTGACATCTTTGCTTCTGAACACTTTAAATAGGTCTTTTGCAGCACATTTGCCCAGTGTAATGCATCATTTGATTTCTTGACAGCTGCTTCCGTGAGTGTTGTTTGTGGGTCCAAGTAAAATGAAATCCTTGACAACTTCAATGTTTTCTCTATTTATAAAAATGTTGCTTATTGGTCCAGCTGTGAGGTTTTAGCCTCATTTATTGAACAGTGCTATTTATTGTACCTAAATCATAGAATTTTTGTAAGTGCTGAAAGAGTAAATATATGTAAAGCACTAGACTGATACCTTTTCACAGGAAATATATTTATTATATATTTCATGTAATTATTATAATTTGGGGAAGTCATGTGAAGCAAATTAATACTTGTCAATTTGTTGTTGTATTTATAGAGATTTATAATATTTGCCTCAATATTTCTGTTTTTCTTTCATTGATTCAAAATTTTTAAAGGATTGAGTAGAATTTAGCTAAAGGGATAAAATACAAACACTTTACAAATAAAAAGCAATACTTCTTCTTTAAGTTTAAATAAAGACTTTCACTTCCAATCATGGTGCAATAACCAGGCCTTGATTTACCCGTCACCCTTAAACAGCTAGGCAATTGGACCAAGAATATGCAACACTGGTTTTGAGATGTTGATCAACAAGCAGCACAGGGCAGTGATCTCTGAGAAAAGGAAAACAGGTGACGTGAATCCTATGATTGTCCCAGAGTGTTGTCTGGAAGCAGTTTCTAAGTTTCAAAGCAGAATAGTCTCCCTAAATTAAAGATAGTGAGATGGGAGTTCAGGAGGGTGAAATAGCTAGGTTAGAAAGAACACTGGAGAGAAGGCAGTTCACCGCACAGAGACAGACTATCGACACCTATAGAGGAACATCCTCAAATTTTTAGCTGAATAGTGATCTGCACATCATGGCCAAAACTCCACGAGGAAAACACTAGGTCAAACAACTTCTGGGAACTCACAGTTCTGTGAATAGTTCAAGTTCTCATCATCCAGAATAATGAGCTCTCATAACACACGGGACATCACGTACTCAGTAGATTATGACCTCTGTAGTGATGCTGACGAGCCCTAAACAAGAAGCTACTCTGCATCCACCTTAATACAGCGTGAAAGTAAGACCAAAATGACTGAATTATCTCCAAGTTTGAGGAGCCTGGTAACACAGCGGTTAAGCACTTGGCTGCTAATCAAAAGGCCGGCAGTTCAAACCCACCAGTTATTCCGCTGGGAAAAGATGTGGCAGTCTGCTTCCATAATGACTACAGCCTTGAAAATCCTATGAGACAGTTCTACCCTGCCCTATAAGGTCACTGTGAGTCACAACAAGCTCAACACTCATTTATACCTCTTTGGTTTCGTTTGTCTTGTTTGAATGTATCTATATGATGATAATGCCAAGTTCAAAACTTTCTAAAGCAATACAACTAAATTCAGCAGTGAACAGCATGAATTCATGATGTCTGGCACCCAGCACAGAAGTACCAACCACAAAACACACAGGAAATTATGACCTTTAATCAAATGAAAGATCACTCAGTAGACACAGACCTAAAAATTACAGAACTGATGGAATTAGCAGAGAAGCCTATCAGAACAGCTAGCATAGATACGTTCTGTGTGCAACAGAATGTAAAGAAAACTGAAGGTGCTGAGGAAAAATAATGGAAGGAATAACTTTATATCCATATGGACTTTCTAGAGATGAAAAACAAAATAACTGAAATGAAAAATACACTAGATCGGATTAACAGCAGTTTAGACAGAATGGAAAAATACTCAAAATGAAGCATGGCTAGCATAAAGGAAGAAGAGAGCAAAAGCAGTCATTGCAAAAAAAAAAAAAAAAAAAACCCAAGCGGTGGAAAATGTGTGCACCTTTGAGAAAAAAGAGAGAAGGAAAGACGGAAAAAGATATTTGAAGAAATAATTCTCAGAACTTTTCCACAGCGATGAAAACTCTAGATCAAAGAAGCTCCAAAAAAAAAACAGCTTGTCAGGATAAACATACAGAGAACCATACCAAGGTACAGCATACTCAGACTACTGAGAGCCAGATAAGGAGAAAATCTTCAAGAAGAGCCAAAGAACAAATACATTATGTACAGAAAAGAGAATCCACAAATTTACCATCCAAAAGTGGGAGAAAACAGAGTAATATCTTTAAAATATGAAAAGGAAAAAAAAATCAGTCTAAGTCTCTATGTTGCTGTATGCTGTCTAGTCAATTCTGACTCCTAGGGACACTACACCACAAAGTAGAACTGCCCCATAGGGTATCCTAGACTAATATTTACAGAAGCAAATCCTTGGGAACCTCCCATGGAGTGGCTGGAGGGTTTGAACCACCAGCCTCTCAATTAGCAACCAACTACTTTAACCATTGCCACACCAGGGCTCCTTTACCTTCCTGTAGCCAGGAAAAATATCCTTCAAAAATGAAAACAACATAAAGATTTTTAGAGAAAGATGAAGGAACTTCACTGGAAGAAATGTTAGTAGTAGTTGTTTAGGTGGAAGGACAATAATACCAGATAGAAATTCCATCTACGCAAAGGAAAGAAAGGGAGCAAGAATGGTAATCTGACTTAGTTTTTGTTCTTTTCATTTATAATCTTCTTAAAGGATGATTGACTGTTTAAAGAAGAGCAATAACAATATATTATGGTGTTTATATTACATGTAGAACTAATATAAATGATAACAATGAAATACAGACAGAAAGGAGGAAATAAAAATATACTGCTTTAAGATCCTTATATTAAATATGAAACAGTGTGATATTATTTGAAGATAAACTATAAAAAATAAGAACTAGTGAAGGAGTTAAAATGGAATCATAAAAGATAATCCAAAATAAGGCAGAAAATGAATGGAAAGAGAAACAAAAAGCAGATGGATCCTGCAGGTAATAAATAGAAAGATGATCAACTTAAAAAAAAAAAAAGATAATTGTATTAGACAAACGTAGTGTAAGCACTTCAATTAAAAGGTAGGATTGCCATACTGAATTTTTAAAAAAAGAAAGGCAACTATATACTGTCTACAAGAAACCTATTTTAAATACAGACACACAGCTTAAAAGTACCAGTTGCAGAGTCAATGGAATGAACAGACCAGAATATCAGAACAGCTAACATAAACACAGAAAAGGATAAATCACACAAACACTAACAGAAAGATAGTTGGAACTATATTACTAACATCATGAAGAGTGGACTTCAAAACAAAGAATATTTTCAAGGATAGGTGCAAATATTCCATGATAATAAAGGGGTCAATTTATCAAGAAAATAAAACAATACTCAACATGTATGCATAGGATCCCAGTGTCATAATGGTTAGGAGCTTGGCTGCTAACCAAAAAAAGTCAGCTGCTCCTTAGAAACTCTATGGGGTAGTTCTACTACATCCCATAGGGTCATTAAGAGTTGGAACCTATTTGACAGCACCAAACAGCAATAAATATCTATGCACCAAATAATAGAACCAAAAAACACACAAAGCAAAAAAAACTGGTAGGACTGCAAGGAGAAATATGAAAAACTACAATACGGTAACAAATTTTTAGCATTCCTCTCTTAGGAACTGATAGAACAAGCAGATAGAAAATTAGTGAGGATAGAGGAGAGCTGAATAACATTATCAATCAACTTCACCTAATCAGCACTTAAAGAACACTAGACCAGTAATAGCAGAATAAACTTTATTTTCAAGTACACATCAAACATTCATCAAGATATACCTTATTCTGGACTATAAGACAAATTTCAGTAAAGTTAAAAGGAATTAAATCATACAAAGTATTTTCTCTAACATAGTGAAATTAAGCTAGAAATCAATATTCATCTGGAAAATGCCTAAATATCTGAAATTAAACAGCATGCACTTCTAAATAGCTGAAGACAAGTAACAAAGAAAGTTATAAAATATCCTAAACTGAATGAAAATGCAAAATTCACATATATTGTGGAATGTGACTGAAGCGGGGCTTAAAATGAAGTGTATACCTTTAAAATTTTATACTAGAAAATAAGAAATATCTAAGATCAATCTAAGCACCCATTTTAAAAATTAAAAACTTGAAAAGTGAATTAAAACCAGAATAAGCAGAGAAAGGAAATGGCAACAATAAGAGCAGAAATTTCAAAAACAGAAAATCAATGAAATCAAAAGATCATTCTTTGAAAAAAAATTGATAAAATAAATAGATCTCAAGTAAAACTGATTGAGAAGCAGAAAAAGATACAAATTACAAGTATTAGAAATGAAAGAGGTGTCATCAATAGAGATCATACAGATATTTAAAAGATAACAAAGAAATATGAACAAATTTATACCATAAACTACTTAGATGAATTGGAAAATTTTCTGGAAAAACATGAACTACCAAAGTTCATTCAAGAAGAAATGGACCTGGCTAGCTCCTTAATCTATTAAATAAATTGAATATATAGTTTAAAATCTTCCTACAAAGAAAAACTCCAGGTCCAGATGGCTTCATTGAGAAAATTTACCAAACACTTATAGAAAAAATACTATCAATTTTACACATACATCTTCAAAAGCTGAAGTTTGAGGAATACTTTCCAACATATTTTATGAATACAGAATTATTCAGAGAAAAAGACAAGACAAAGATACTTATAAGAAAACCACTGATCAATATCTTTCATAAACATAGACATAAACATCCTTCAAGTTTTTAATCAAATTAGATCTAGCAAAGCATAAAAATGACAATATATCATGACCAAATAGAGTTTATCCCAAGAATGCAGAATTGGCCTCATATTCAAAAAGCCTGCCAATGTAGTTCACTATATAAATAGACGGGAAAAAAGAAAAACCATATGAATACGCCATGTGATGCAGAAAAAGAATCTAATGGAATTCTATATGCATTTATGATTTAAAAAATAAAACTCTTAGGAAACTAGAAATAGAAGCATACAGGGCATCTTTGAACAAACAACAGCTACCATCATACTTAAAGGCAAAAAATATTTTCCTTCTAAGATCACAACCAATGACATGCACTGTACTATTTATACATAACTTTATGCTATACATTAGCCATTTCAGTTAGGTAGGAGAAATAAGTGAAGGGCAAACTGAAACAGAAAATTGTTTCTATTCACAGACAACATGATTACCTGCATAGAAAATCTTAAAGAATCTAAAAAAAACCAGTTACTGGAACTAATGAGTGTATTTAGTAAGTTTTCAGGATTCAAGATAAATATACAAAATACCATTGTGTTTGTAGCTATCAGCAATGAACAATTGGAAATAACAATTTAGAAACAATACCATTTATAATTTCAATGAATAACATGAAATACATGGGAGCCAAATTTAATAAAATATATGTGAGACCTATACAACTCAATGGCACTTGGCTTATACATCAAAAATGATAAAGAATTGCTGACAGAAATTTTAAAAGATTCAAAACATAGAATTTATAGTAGAAGACCTAACATTGTTAAGATAGTAATTCTCCCTAAACTGATCTGTTGATTCAATTTAATACCAGTCCAAGTCCCAGCAACCTTTTTTGTAGGAATTGACAAGCTGATCTAAAATTTATGTTGAAATGAAAAGAGCCTTAAATAGTCAAAACAATTTTGAAAAAGAACAACATTGGAGGGCTTACATTATTTGATTTCAAAATTTACTATAAAATTACAATAAATCAAGATAGGTACTGACATAAACATATAGACCAATGGAACAATTTAAACAGTCCAGTAACAAATACTTTGTAAATTTATTTTCAACAAAGATACTGAGGTAATTTAATGGGAGGTGGATGACTTTTCCACCAAACGGTGCTGAAACAATTGGATATCCATATGCAAAAAAAAAAAGTGTACCTTGACTCAAATTAGATAAACTTTGATTCATTCTACCATGTACATAAATGTACTCAAGTAGATCACAGGTCAAAATGTAAGAGCTTTAATTATAAAACCTAGAACACCTTTGTGACTCTAGCTTTGGCAAGATTTATTAAATACTACACAGAAAGTACCAACCATAAAGGAATAGTGTAATTCACCAAAATTTAAAAACTTTTGTTCTTGAAATACACGATTAACACCATGAGAAGGCCAGCTGCAGACTGGGAGAAAATATTTGCCAAATTTAAATCTGACCGAGGACTTGTATCTCTAACATACGGCAAACTCTCACAACAAGGAAAAGGTATGAATGACAAGGACACACATGAAAAAGATATTCCACATCCTTACTCATTAGGCATCTACAAATGAAAACCACAGTGAGGTATTACTGCACACCCAGTAGAATGGCTAAAATTAAAAAAAAAACAACTGAGAATACCAAGTGCTGGCAGGGATGTGAAGCAACTGGAACTCTCATATATTACTGGTGGGAATGCAAAACAGTACAGAGACTTTGAAAAACCTTTTGGCAGCTTCTGACATAGAAAACACACTTACCATATGACCAACAATCCCACTGCTTAATGTTTACCCAAGAGATGTAAGAACATATGCTCACATAAAGACCTATATACAAATGTTTTTAGCAGCTTTATTCATAATAGCCAAAAAATGGAAAAAAGCCAAGTGTCCATCATAAATGAATAAATCATGATATATCTAAACAATAGAATACTATTCAGCAATTAAAGGGAACAATGGGGAAACAATCTCAAAGCCTTATGCTAACGAAGCTAAGCACAAAATCCTATATATCTTGTGATTCCATTTATGTGAAACACTAGAAAGGGCAAAATTACAATTACAGAAAGCAAATCAGGGGTTGAACATAGAGCTGAAGAAACAGACTGCAAAGGCACAAAAGGGAACTTCACGGATTGTAAGGAACGTTCTATCATTTGCTTATGCAGTGGTTATATGACTACATACATTTGTCACGAGTTTCCAAACATATTCTTAAGAAGGGATAACTTTGTAAATTATTTCTCAGTAAAGCTGGATTTAAAGACTTTTAAAGAAAAACATGTTCACGTGAGAAGAAACACCTTTAGCAATAGTTAAAGGGCAGTATGGAATCAAGGAAGGGTTTGGGGGTTTTGTTTTGAGGGTGTTGCTTTTGTTGTTTTTTTTAATGTTTGTTTTGTTTTTGTTTGCTTATTTAATTTTTGTTTATGACAGCAGAGGCTGAACATAGATTCAGGAGGGAAACAACCAGTAGAAAGGAAGCGACTGAAAATATAAGGAGGAGATGAAATACAGAAGAAAAAGTTCCAGATATGCTATGCAGGATGAACGTAATACTATGAATGTAAGCTTTTGGTAGGAAAGATTTGAGATACACAAGACTCTCCTGCCGACCTACATTCATTGTTGGTGAAAACATAGCTCTATCTGGTGGAGAAAACGGATTCAGTGCCCAAATGTGCCCGATCTCTGCCTGCAGCTTTCTAGTTTTCAAAAGGGCTGTTGTTCTTAGAATATTACCAGCTCTAATTTAGTTTCTCTTTATCTGGGTAGTTCTCACCATAACTATGAGCTGACGACCACCATAACCAATGTGTTTCTCCACAGTCCATTTTGACCTTTGAAAGTATTCATGTTTCCATCACCTTGGGGTGCGTATTTGTAATTCCTGTAATCTGGCACCAACTAATTGACTCACATCAGCACAATTTATATCAGCTGCTCCATTTGAGAATCACAGTGAATGTAGGGTCTTTTACAATCTTACCTTGTTGTAATTAATCACAGTCATTATTTACTCTTGTGAAAGTTACACTTTCACAGTTTAGCTCATCTCAAGTTCTCATACTCCAAAGATCAACTGCTCTCCAAGGAACCTTGGCTCTGTTTGTGCAAGACAGCGGTAGAGACATGAACATAGTTACTCAAATATATTGTATCAGATAAGGCCTTGAAGTACTTTGATGACAGCAGAAAAAAAAATTCTTTTATCTTCCAAAAAAAATAGGGGTTCATGTTAATATTTTCCACTTACCTCTAGAATTTCTGGAGACCTCTGGCTCCAGTACCGACATTTTCTTCCCAGTGGGAAGGTCTATTTGCTACCATTTATCAAAACCACTTAATCATCTTCTACAGTCAGCCTTCTGTCTCAGTGGGTTCTGCATCTGTGGATTTAACCAACTGTGGATCCAAAATATTCCAGACTAAAACAGAAAGTTCCAGAAAGCAGAACTTGACTTCGCTATAGCTGAGCACTGTGCTGAATCCATCCTGATGAAGGATGTGTAGGCACACAGTGCTACAACCTTCTACCATCTCACAGATCCTGTCTCTCACATTCCTAGTTTGGGCATTGTTCACCTCTTGATTCATTATTTGTGTGGTGTGCACCCTTTGCTTCTGTGAAAAACTAGCTTCTAAGAAACAATGCCCTGGTCAAAGCAATCCTTCAAAGGATAAGTATGAGTATACAGAGAAAAGAAGGAGTTTAATGTTGAGGGATGCTATTTAAAGCCACTTAGAGCACTACAGCCTGAATCAGCTCAAGATCATGGGTAAGCTGGAATCAGCTGATGTCCAGACAGCATCTGCATTCTCAGCTCAAGAAACTCATGCAAGAAGAAACCTACCACAGCAAGTCTTCAGTTAGAATGAAACAACTATTTACATACTATTTGCATTGTATCCATTATTTTAAGTAACTCAGAGATGATTTTAAGTAAAGGGAAGAAGATGTGTAGGTTATATGCAAATACATAAAGGATTTCAGCATTTTCAGAATTGGTATCTACAGGGGTCCTGGAACCAATCCACGAGGATACTGATGGATGACTGATTTGAAAACCAATTCCATCCTCTCTCAGTGAGCCACTGAAGAAAATACAGGCCTCAGATACCTGGAATCTCAGAGCAAACCCCAGGCAATGAGCAACAATAGCTATGAATGTAGAAGACAGATAAATACCAAGTCTGTGGGTTTTATTATACAAGCTTCTTCTCCCTCTTCATTTTCATGATCACCAGAGTCACAATTTGATTTTCATCATTAGCAGGTTTAGTTTTAAACTATGATTTCTTAAAGGCCTTTAGCTTAATAGTCACTGCTTTTGCACTGTGCCAGTCCAATTTTTCAAAAGCCAATGAAGAGTACCAGAAAATGCAGCTGGAACACAAGAACCATACATGACTGTTCATAGTTCTCTGAAAAATTTCAAGTGGAACAATTTCTTAAAATTTATGTGATATTGACTGGACTCTTCAAGAACAAACTCCACCGATCAAAGATCTTTAAGGCAGAACACATTTCAGTTGCATTAAGCCAAGCCAAGTGCCGTCAAGTTGGATCCGACTCATAGGTTCACATGATGTGCTCACAACCTCTACTGTCAATTCCAGTAACAATCAAAATAAGTTTTAGACATTTACCTTTCTAGCAAAAAACCTAAATCCTTGTATACACTAAAAATTACCATGACTATATTTTGCGTTTTGTGCTAATTGTTCAACCATACAAGATGAAAACATGCAGTCATTTTTTTCAGGATAAGTTTGTGAGTAGGACTTAACTATATGTACAAGCATAAGATGTTTTGTTGCCAAACCAGTTGATCAAGTATTGGACTACTTGCTTGGACTCAAGTGGAGTGAAGCCCACGATTTACTTTTTAAGATAATCCTACCCACATGCTCCATAGAAACATCATTACTTAAGAGTAACTATCTGCTTGAATCCTCACTTGTCTGTCAGGTTGTAGTACTGTGGGAGCTCGCTTGTTGCTGTGGTGCTAGAAGCTATGCCAGTGGTATTCAAATACCAGGAGAATTACCCATGGCAGGCAAGTTTCAGCTGAGCTTCTAAGGCAGACTAGGAAGACAGACCAGGTAATCTACTTCTGAAAACATTAGCTGAACACTGTCAGATAATGGTGCCAGAAAACAAGCTCCCCAGGTTGGAAGGCACTCAAAAGGTGACTGAGGGGAGAGCTGCCTCCTCCAAGTAGAGACAACCTTAATGACATGGATGGAGTCAAGCTTTGAGGACCTTCATTTGCTGATGTGGCATGAATCAAAAAGGGAAGAAACAGCTTCAAACACCTATTAAGAATCAGAACATAGAATGTACAAAGAATGAACCTAGGAAAGTTGGAAATCATCAAAAATGAAATGGAATGCATAAATATTAATATCCTAGGCATTAATGAGATGAAATTGACTGGCATTGGCAATTTTTAATCAAAAGATGCATGTCAAAATCTTCAACAAAAGACCATGTTAAAGTGTTAAAAAGTAAAGATGTCACCTTGAAGACTAAGGGACAACTGATCAAAATCATGGTGTTTTCAGTCACATCGTATGTATGTGAAAGCTGGACAACAACTAAGGAAGACAGAAGAAGAATTGATGCCTTTGAATTGTGGTACTGGAGCTGAATGTTGACTATACCCAGGACTGCCAAAAGAACACACATATCTGGTTGGGAAGAAGTACAAAAAGAATGCTCCTTAGAAGCAAGGATGGCTAAAAGATGCCTTACAAACTTTGGACACTTTGTCGGGAGGATACGTTCTCTGGAGAAGGACATCGTGCTTAGTAAAGCGTAGGGTCAGTGAAAACAAAGAAGACCCTCCCTAAACTGGGTTGACAACAATGGGCTTAAGCCCAAAGCTGGTTGTGGGCATAGTGCAGGACGGGGCAGTGCTTTGTTCGGTTGTGCATAGGGTTGCTATGAGTTCAAACTGACTCAGTAACACCTAACAACAACAACATCAGTCTGAAGGCCGATAATGCTAGAATTTCCCGTTTTGTATACCCAAGTAGTTCTAAGTAGAGGAATTTTCCTTGGTTATGTTATATGCACTTCAGTAAGGGAGACACTATCGTGGTTCACTTTCACAAAGCGCTACTAGCCTCTCAGAGGTTAATAGACCAGACGACTTAAACCCATTGCCATTGAGTCAGTTCCAACTCTTAGCAACTCTACAGTGCAGTGTACATCTACCTAACTGAGTTTCTAAGGAGCAGCTGGTGTATTCGAACTGCTGAACTTTTGGCTAGCAGACAAGCTCTACCTTCACTCCACCTTTCAGATGACTCAGTCAGTCTCCCCTTCTGAAAAGTTCTTCATCTAAGTTAACAGTTTCCCTTGTCTTACTTCTGTTTCCATCCAGAAACTGGAGAATATGGTAATATCATGTCTCAAGAGGTTTCTCCCCTATCTATGAGGTCTGACATTAAGTTTGCAAACTCATCTCAGAAAAAGGACTACATACCTCATTGCTGAATATCACTATGGTCACCTTTGAAATACTCCTCTTGGGAAGCTATGCACCAATGCTAGAGCCTAGTCGACCCTTGAAAGCAATTTTGGAACTCTTTTTCTAGAATGGCCTACAGATCTCTCATCGTATTACCTACCTTTGATGTCCTGAGTGGCATCAAAATGTCTTCCTTTCAATATTCCTTTTATCTTATGGGGCCGGGTCAAGTGAGGGGGAGGGTATTCCAGTACAGTTATTTGTTTACTGGCTAAAAACTCCCTCATAGTCAACTGTACAATTAAGTTCACAAACTTGCCACCATGCCACCAAGCACAATGGACATTTCAGAAAGAGTTCCAAAATTGCTTTGAAGGGTGGACTAGGCACTGGTGTTGGTGCACAGCTTCCCAAGGGAAGTACTTCGAAGATGACTGTAGTGATACTCATCAATGAAGTATGTAGCACTTAGAACAATTAAATTCGCAGACTTCACTGTCAGACCTCATATAACCTTACCTTTTCCTCCTCGGCTCAGCCTAGCTAGGGCACAGTGAGAACTCAGTCATTCCCACTAGGTGCAGAAGTTATAAAAGTATGGCCATAGACCAAGATTTCAAAGTAACCCAAACAAAGGGGGAGTGATGTTACCTTCCCAAGACATCTAATCCTGGAGAAGAACTTTTTGGTGACAAATTCTCCAGCCTGTGGCTGTCTCCTCCAGTTTCTCTTAGCTCCACTCCAGAAAGGTCATCTTATTTAAATCAAATGACGGCCAAAGTTAGTTGCTTAACGCTTTAGTTGAACTATCTTGAGACTACTTCAATTTGATATTTTTTAATTTTCTACTTAAAAGTCACCTTTCTGCAGTATAAAACTATTTTTGAAACTCTATTCTCTGAAAGCCATTTTAAAAACCTCATTTGGCTTTGCACAAAACAGCAGAAGCCAAGGTCATACCTCTGTCAAAAGACTTTCCTGTAAAAACAAAGATTAACTTACGCATGCTCACATAATAACATAACACTAAATCTTCACTTTTCTCTCCAAAGCCAGCCTCCCTATCTTAAGCTGTGTCTACCATTCTGGTACCAGTGGCCTCCACCGAAGCATTGCCAGGGTCTCTTTCTTCCCTTACTTTCCCGATACTCCTTACAAATTTAACCACGGTGATGGTAGTTTGGTGCCAATCATACTTTTGGCACTAAATACAGCTTTTTTTGAGGACTCCAGATTGTCAGGAAGAAAACACACACAGTAAGCTCAGATTAAAGTCTCAGTTTATTTGATCAAGGATGCCGAATCTTATCAGAAGAGTCACACAGAGCCAGAGCAAACGCAGCAAGTCTGAGCATGGTTTTCTTTCCCCTCCAGAGACCTTGATGGGCAGTGACATTAAGTCACAAGTTAGGGTCTTGTGAGATCTGAGAAGTTTATTTCTTGCATGATCTTAGCCACTATTGTGGCTATTCTGTATTTTACAGACAGTGATTGCTATTACTAAGCTATTATCTCTCAGTTTCATACTTATCGTTGATACTCTGCTTTGTGATGCAGGAGCTAGGACTTAGCGAACCACACTGGTACTCTGCCAGTAGGGAGAGCTAGAGGGATGCTGGAAGGTGAGACGAGGGAGATGAGATTGCTTTTTGTCGATTTCACCCCCACAGAAGTACCTCACCTAAGTAGCACCAGCCGGTTACAGTGACAGTTGGTCTGATTTTCTAGCTTCTTGCCAAACTCTCAGAATTAGCCTCATCACACCCCTCTAAGGTACCAGAGCCATCCAGGAAGAGGCCCTCCTCAGAGGTTTGAGTCTCAGCTCTACGCAGCCAAAGCCCTTCCTCTGAGCTCCTGTGATGCCAGCACTGTCGAGCATAGCCCGCTTCTCCAAGAGTTTGAGTCCCAATAACGTGGATCCTCCTCAGAGCTGCTTGGTTCTGATAATCCCAACCACCTTCCTTCGCTCCCCCACCCCCAGGATGGTAATTGCTTCCCACAGACACTGCCTCGGTGGTACCTCAGCATTCCTGTGTTGCTTTTTCAGCACTGTGACACAGTGTAATCAATTCCCTGTATCCAATCCTCCCAGTAGAAATAATTTAGTGCAGTTTCCACTTGACTAGCTAGGCCCTGACTGGCATAAAGTGCCAGTTGCTAAAGTTTGGTTGATTCCAAAACTTAGCAGTTCCAAGCACCAGGCCATTCTCTATTTCATGGACTTCAACAGGGAATCAATGAAGGAGGAGGAGAGAGTTTATTTCCAATTACTACACGGTAAAGATGTTAAACCTTGATTATCTTAAAAGAGAAAAAAGAAAAGAGAAGATGGGAAGAAGAATGCAGCAAGGGAGGGAGGGAGAGAAGGTAGGAGGGAGGGAAGGAAGTAAGGAAAGGAGGGAGAGAGGGAGGGATGGAGGGAGGGATGGAGGAAGGAATGGAGGGAGGGAGGGAAGGAAGGGAGAAAGAACTCATTGCCGTTGAAACAACTTCGGACTTATGGCACCACCATATAGGACTGTGCAGAACTGCCCCATAGAGTTCCCAAGGAGCATCTAGTGGATTTGAACTGCTAAGCTTTTGGTTATCAGCCATAGCACTTAACACCTATGCCACCAGAATTTCCAGAAACAAAACCCATTGCCATAGAGTCAATTCTGACCCATAGCAACCCTGATAAGACAGAGTGGAACTGCCCAATAGGTTTTCCAAGAAGCACTTGGTGGATTCAAACTGTCAACCTTTTGGTTAGCAGCGTTAAATAGCACTTTACCAACACACCACCAGGGTATTATCTAGGTACAGAAATAATTGACTGTGTATCTGAAAATGAGCCTTGAAGTGGTGAAGTGGTTAAGAGTTCGACTGCTAATCCAAAGGTTGGCAATTCAAGTTCACCAGCTAAACACTTCTTGGAAATCCTATGGTTTCATCTCTGGACAGTTCTACTCTGCCCTATAGAGTCATTATGAGTTGGAAGCAACTCTATAGCAACAGGGTTTTGCATTTGGGGTTTGTGTGTTTGTCTGTCTGTTTTGGCATCTGGGAAAATACCATCAGGCAGAAAAAGCCTAACTGTTAAAGAACTTTGGATATTTTGGGGACCCAACACAATTATGAAAAATATCCCATTTTGCATTCCCTGAATGGAAAGTCTTTGCCATTTTGCCCCCTACACATATACATCCATTTCCCCACTATTCCCGATTTGTCAATCTTCAAATACGGTGAATTTGTGAAGGCTAGAGATATAACCACCCAGCGGGTGTATGCCTTCTGACAGGAATGAAAAGAAGTGCAGCATTTCTTTAAAAGCCAATTATTTCCAACCTGTTCCATTAGAGTGAAACATGCTAAATGAGCAGGCAACATATTGACTTTTGTGCCTTGTGGCATCTGGGGCCATAAATGTCCTGCTTATCATAATACTCAGCTCTACAGTTATTGCAAATCAAGACCCTCCCCAGGAGAGCACACATATCACCCATTCATAACTCAGGGTGGCAAGGAGATGGGCTGCCTAACTAGAGGAGCTGGTCTCCGCTGCCTGCCACATCACTGCATGCAGTGCCTGCACTTGCTGCACCCATCCCGCTGGTGGCGAACTAGGAAGCCTTTCAATCTGCATCTGAACAGGTGGTAGAAACTCTAGGTGCCAATGCCACTCCCTGTTAGAAGGAAACTAGGCTGCCAAGGGGATTGCCTCAGGCTGGGAGACAGCAAAGAGAACCTGGATGATGCCAAGTGGGAAAGCTTGAGCTCTGGAGTCATACCAACCTGTATTTGACTCTGTCGCTCTGTCACTGCATGTGGCTCTGTCACTCACTAGCTGCACAACCTTCGACAAGCTACTTCATCTCTCTGAGCCTCAGTTTTCTTTTCTGGAAAATGGAATGGGTGATGTCCACTTTATAGGATTGTTGTTAGGCTGAGGAGTCCTAGCGGTGTAGTGGTTAAGTGTTATGTCTGCTAACCAAAATGCTGGCACTACAAATCCACCTGCTGCTCCTCAGGAACCCTACGGAGCAGTTCTACTCTGTTGTGTTCTATAGAGTCACCATGAGTCAAAATAAACTCGGTGACATGTTGGTTTGGGGTTTTTTTGTGATGATTAAATGACCTAATAAAGAAAGAGAGCAGCTTACACATCCAGCCTGAGAAATAGTTAAGTAGTTAATCAACTAGTTAAGTAGTTGATTCCAACTCATGGCAACCCCACGTGTGTCAGAGTGGAACAGTGATCTACTGGGTTTTCAGTAACTTTTTTTTTTTTTTGGAAGTAAATCACCAGGACTTTTTTCTGAAGTGTCTCTTGGATGGACTCAACTTCAACCTTTCAGTTAGCAAGAAATGCGTTAACCTTTTTCACTTAAACTAAATCCAACCCAATGCCATCAAGTAAATTCTGACTCATCATGGCCCAATTGGACAGAGTAGAACTGTTCTGTTGAGTTTCCACAGAGCTCCTCACAGATTCGAACTGCTGACCTTTTGGTTAGCAATCCTACCACTTAAGCCAGTATGCCACCAGGGTTTCCCATTTTTACCTAGCATCATGGATTGAACTGTGTCCCCTCAAAAATGTGTGTAGTCATTTGGCTGGCCATAATTTCCAATATTTTATGATTGCCCTCCATAGTTTTTTTTATTTTCTGATGCTATACGTTAAAGAGGATTTGAGTAGGTCTGTAAATCCCTTCCTAAGGTCACTTCCCTGCTCCCTAGTAAAGGCAGTTTCCTTGGAGAGCAGCTTGTACCATCTCTCATCCTTTCATCCTATGAGAAATAAAAGGAAAGGGAGCAAGCAGAGAACTGGGAACCTCATACCATCAAGAAAGCAGCACCCAGAATACAGCATGTTTTTCAGACCTGATATTCCTGCACCAAGATGTTCCCCTATCAAAGACTGATACAACACAAGGACTTTCCTCCAGAGCTGACAGAGGGAAAGCCTTCTCCTGGAGTGGACACCCTGAATTCAGACTTGTAGCCTACCGGACTGTGTAAGAATAAACTTTCCTTTGTTAAAGCCACCCACTCTGTGCTGTTTCTGTTAGAGCAGCACTAGATGACTAAAACAGAATTTGGTTGTCAATAAGTTTTGCTTTTTTATTTTTATTTTTTTCAGATTGCTGAGGGGCTCTGCTTTCAGTGCATCACTTGTCATTTCTGCTTTGAGTATAGCCACAAGCCAAAAGGCAGAACAATTAATTTCATCAATTTTTTTAAGTGATCACATGCTGCACCCCCTCTGGAAGATGCACACCCTCATACCGCTCTCTCTACCCCCCTCCTGTCCAATTTTCTCTACCATCCCTTCCTCCACTACCTACATAATTCCTAGAACCCAGATGTGTGTTTCCTAAGCTTTTCCTATAGTATCCTTTACCTCCCTGCCACTTATCTTCTAGTCCCTGTTGTCTGTTGGGATGAATCTTAATTGGTTTGCTTCTGATGATCAGCTAAGACTAAAAGTGCTATTTTTCCCAAATCCAGCAGGGAAGACTGCTGGCTTCCAGCAGAGGTCCAGGCAATACTCTGAGTTTGCTCCCTGGACTTGTACACAGGTGTGGCATTTTGAATTCACCAGGGAAGCTGAGTAATTACTTAGAAAGAGTGCTGTCTGATTGTTCCTTTCTCTGCAAGTGCAATCTCTCCTAATAACATCACCCAACTGAATGGCTCCTAATTCTGTTGGAATGCATTTTAATTATCGTTGTTTCTTATGCTGGCGAGCTGTTGCTGGAGTTTTTGATTTGTGATGGAAAATAGGGAAGCCATAAAGTATTTGGGTGACAGCTCCCTGATTAGGCAGCATTGCAGCCAAACAAGTTGTCACAATAAAACTGATTAATCAAGTTGTCAGAGTAAAACAAATTAATGTCACAGAAACCTTTGCTAGAAATTACCTCCGTATCTTGGGGTATTTGTCTAATGGATTCTTTCTATCAGTAGAAACTTCCACCTGTGAGCAGCTCTTCCAGGTCTGCACTTGGGATCTGAGTGGAGCCAGTTGCCCTGTGGCAGGGGAGTAACTGAGAACCCAGGGACAGATTTGGAGAGGATAGTTACTGACTTTATTTCAGAGATGCTTTGTTTTTGTTTTTGAAGAGATGCGTTGTTCCTGTCGAATTACTTGGGAGACTATTATTACCTAAGAGGTGTAAATTTTAATGCAAAGACCAAATACCAGTGAGTCTGGGTTAAATTTGCTAAAAAGATTCATCCCAGTCCTCTGGCAAGAAGGGCACTATGCAGAACTTTTACATTCGCTGTCTCTGTCCTGGAGCTATCAGGCAGGACCTGTCCATCACTGTCCACTGTAACATTGATCGTGATGTCTGGTAGGCAGAAGCCCATACCCTCCCACCCAGACCTGACTGGACCAGGGGTGGGTACCCGACCTCTGATCCTTGAGTAAAATGATGAGCTGGGCCAATCACATTCCATCTCTCAAGATTTTAACCAAGGAATATGGTTAGAATGGATCAGTTAGCAGTGAGAGCTGAAGCTAGAAAAGATTAGAGCACCTAAAGGCCTCAGCACACCAAAGTTATAAGTAACCAAAAGATTTGAGGTACAGAAAAGATACAGAGAAAAGCTGGAAACATCAATGGGTAGCCCATGAGAAGATGGGCATCAATCTGTGCTTCTGGCTGAGACTGTCAACCTTGGTTGTTTCAGTAGGCAAACAGTAGAAATGGCTATAATATTCTTGAGGGCTCCTCACAGTAACCTCTTTAGGTCTTTCTTTTTTTTTTTTAAGCTGGTAGGACTTTCAAAAAAATCTTAGGGCCATCATATTCTGTATATTGAATTCTATTTAATCTCCCTATTTGTAATACAGTAACTTCACTTTCAACAGCCTTGTATCTTTGATACACAGACTCTCTGTTTTACCTACCTTGGGGGATAGGGCTGGTTTTCTGGTTGTGCATATAATAATAATAACGAACACTGTTATATTGGTTATCTATTGATAGGTACATAATGAACTACACCAAAACTTTGTGACTTAAAACAACAGATATTTATTCTCTCATAGTTTCTGTAGGTCATCAACCTGAGCACAACTCAGCTACATACCTCTGTCTCAAGGTCTTTCATGAAGCTGCAGCCTTATCTGAAGGTTCAGCTGAGGAAGCATGGCAGTGACCTAGATTTGATCTTTGCTGAGAAGTCATTTTTTAATTTTAGCATTGCTTGCCATCTGGAGAGGCAAAGAAATTTCAAATTCACAAAGCCCTGACTGTTTTGTTAATCAGTTCTTCTCTCATTTTATCTATCTCCCTTAGAATTCTATAAGCAAAGAGAAGAAATAAGGTGTCAATTTCACTACTTGGCTTTGAAATTTCCCTAATTATGTCACCTGGTTAATTAGGCACATTTTTCAACTAGAGAAAGGAAGACATTTGTTATATAGCGACAGGAAATTAGCAACATTATCACTTGCAGTAACATGCAGAAATAGAATAACGGAGGGGATCATATAAGGACAGGGTTCCATAAAAATATATTACATTGTATTATGTATCATATTATATATTATTATATTCACAAATAAAAATCAGCAACATAAGCTAAAACATTGAAAGGTCACATAACAACAGAAACACGATAGACAGCAAAAGTCACCTCTTTAGGTTAGTTAGTTCTAACCTTGCATTCCAGCTCTGCAGTGTTCATCCACATGTGGTGATTGCTTGTTGGTTGGTTAATGTAAACTGTCCTAAATCTCTAAAATCTAAATGCAGTTCTTTTTTCCCACCTTGTGCTTCAAGTGAAAGTGCATAGCACAAATTAGTTTCTCATTCAAAAATTTGTACTCAAATTGTTTTGACATTGGTTGCAATCCCACAATGTGTCAGCACTCTCCCAGTTTCTACCCTGATGGCTCCTCATTTCCATTCATCCAGCTTTTCTGTCCCTTCCTGCCTTCTCCTCTTGGCTCTTGGGCAGGCATGTCTCATTTGGCCTAGTCTACTTGATTCAACTAAGAATAGCATGTGTTATTGTTTATTTTATAGGACTGTGTACTCTGTCACTGAAGGGTAGACTTTAGGAATGCCTTCAGTTCTTCGTTAGCACAGTGTCCAGTGGCCACAGTCTGTGAGGTCCCTCTGGTGTCTATCAGGCCAGTAAGTCTGGTCTTTTGGGGGGTGAATTTGAGTTCTGTTCTGCATTTTCCTCCTGCTGTGCCCAGGACCCTCTATTGTGATCCTTGTCAGAACAATCAGTGGTGGTAGCTCAGCACAATCTAGTTAACTATGCTTCTTATGCAAAATGTTTCATGATACTAAATTTGTATAACCAGGGAAACTACTGTAATTTGGAGAAGAGCAATATACAGTGAGAAAAGTAACCACAAGACATGTGAAATTTGTGTCGTAGACGGAACCTCAGCTTTCTGGTACAAAACTGACAGCCCCTGCTGTAGCTCTTCCAGCCTTCCCTGCTTGTCTCTCTCCTTCATACTGACTTCCCTTTGTAAGAGTCGGCACCGATTAGCATCTAAGCCACTCATTCATTCATCAACCACAAAGCAATTAACTGAGCACCTGCTGTGTTCTAGGGCCTGTACTGTTCCTTGAGCAAATCAGTCACAGTTCTTGTCCTTTAGGCACACACAGTCTAATGGGAAAGGTAAGCAAGTGAACACACAACTGGTCAACCTTTGAGCTGGAGCTTAAATGATGATCAAGATGAGCGGAGATCGAGTAGAGAGGGCTGAGGACAGCATTTGAGGTCACAGAAATGCAAGCACACAACAGAGTCAAAACTAGGAACGCTTCATCTCAGTCTGTTTTGATTTTGCTTAAAGTTTTAACCAAATATAAGGAAATAGAAGAAGACACTCATGGCTGATGTGTGTGTGTGTGTGTGTGTGTGTGTGTGTGTGTGTGTGTGTGTGCATATGTGCGTGTGTATGCATGTGCACATATATGTGTGTTTGCTTGCTTGTTTGAATAAATCCCATGAATATTTTGTTTATGTGGGAGTATTGAAAGACTACAGGTAGAAAGATTAAAGGAAGACACATCAGGGGATCTTTCTGGCTCAGAACTGTCAAAAAATGAAATACGCTGCCATGGAAACTACTCTTCTATTGGTTCTTTTTCTGTTCCAGTCATGCTAATCTTCTCTAGCTATCTTCACTAAGTCTTGTTCCTTCTCTTTCAGTCTTGGATCTTTGAATGCACAGTTTCTGCTACATAAAACAATCCATCCTTCATCTCTCTAGTTCTCCATTCTCCTTTAGGTCAGCATGCACGTCACTTCCTCTAGGAAACTTTCCATGACCACCAGCACTCACAACCCAGAGTAGTTTCCATTTTACACTCCCATCAGCTCAGAGCTTTCCCTGTCCTAGCACTTTTCATACTGTTCAGTGTCTGTGGTTCTGGAGTGCTGGACTATCAGCATCCTGAAGATAAAACCAAAACCAAACCCACTGCCGTAGAGTTGATTCCAACTCATAGTGATCCTACAGGACAGAGTAGAACTGCTCCATAGTGTTTCCAAGGAGTACCTGGCAGATTTCAACTGCTGACCTTTTGGCTAGTGGCCATAGTACTTACCCACTATACTACCAGGATTTCCACCTGAGGACAAGGGCCTTATTGTCTCACTTGCCATCTAATTCCCAGAATGCAGCAGAGTATGTACCATATGGGAAGGTATAGATTAACAGGTGAATGAATGACCAGTGAGCTCCCTGGAAGTGGCTACATGGCCACTTGGCAGGAATGTTCCAGAGAAGATTTTGGATGAAGCAGTAAGAGTTAGGGTTACAGTGTGAACTACACAAAATTTTTAGCTATGTTCCAATTCTGCAAGTCTGGAAAACAGCAAAGAATAAAACAATGATAACTCCATCCTTTCCCCAGAATAAAAATAAAACCAAACTCATTCCTATCAAGTCAATTCTAACTCATAGAAACCCTATAGGACAGAGTAGAACTGCCCCATAGAGTTTCCAAGGAGAACCCAGTAGATTCAAGCTGTCAACATTTGGTAAGCAGCTATATCACTTAACCACTACCAACCAGGGTTCAGCAAAGTACATACAAAATCCAACAATTAAGTATTTTCTTGTAAACCAACTATCTGAATAAGACCAAAGAGAAAAGATAAGAAAGACAAATTGCAGGGTAAAGTGTGGCTTTTTTTTTTTTTTTCCACTGATGCCATGCAAAGATAAAGAAGGCTGCTAGCAGAGCCAGAGAATCATTAACCCACATCTAGAGCTAAATTTCAACTTTCTTCTAAGGCCCAGGGCTACCAGCCTGACGCCTCATTGGAGTAGGGTAATTTGGTCTTGAATTTATTTATCTCATAGAGAATCTTGAGAATACAATGGTAGTCATATTTCTCCAAGAAAAATGTACACAGACACATATATTCAGAAATGTGCTTGTTATTTCTTCCTCATCTTCTTGGAGCTCATCAAAGTTCCCAAGCTAAGAAATACTAGCCTAGAATGAAGTAGTTACCAAGATTTGCCAACAGCTAAGTAGGAAATCCTGGTGGCACAGAGGTTAAGAGTCATGGCTGCTATAACTGAATGGTCTGCAGTTTGAATCCACCAGGCTCTCCTTGGAAACTCTATGGGGGCAGTTCTACTCCATCCTACACAGTTGTTATGAGTCAGAATCAACTTTGACAGCAGTGGGTTAAGTGGGAGATGTGTGTTTCTGAGGACTGAGCTCACAGACAGCACTCTTTTCTTCTGCTTCAGAGATCCTTGTAGCAACCATCACAAAGGCAGAGCTGACAGCTACCAGTTATATCCAGCCAAGGAGTCACCAGATTGCAGTGTCTGCTTTATTTTACTGCAGTATCCCAAATGACCCACCTCCCATCTATCGGTTTGTCACACTCTGGTGGCTTATGTCGTACTATGATGCTAGAAGCTGTATCAAATACCAGGAGTATCAACCCCTCTAAAATCCAGCTTTATCTGTAAAATGAGGAAAATAATATCTACATGGCAGAGCTGTTGTAAGTATTAGATGTGACTGTACAGGTAACATATTTAACATGACACCCGACACACAACAGGAACTCTGCAAACATGAGCTGCTCTTAACCCCCTACTCCCACCCCAGCTCTCACAAAACATTGAGACACATCTATCTAAGAGCATTTGCCACACCATGTCGAAATAATCTGATGACGTGCCTATTTCCATCACCACAGAGAAACCAAATTTCCGTTATCTCCAGTGCCTATCACACTATGAAACCAAAACAAACAAACAAAAAAAAACACAACAACAGACTGGTTGCTGCCGACTCTAACTCATGGCAACTCCATGTATGCCAGAGTAGAATTATGCTCCAAAGGTTTTCAATGCCTGGCCATTCGAAAGATTACAAGGACTTTCTTCTGAGGTGCCTCTCAGTACATCCAAACCAACAACCTTTTAGTTAGCCACTAAGCCCCTTACCTGTTTGCATTGCTCAAAGACTACGAGGTGTGACAACTAAGTTCGAGAACTTAATTGTTCTAAGTGCTACAAACCTCATTGCTGAATGTCACTATGGTCATGTTTGAAGTACTCCTCTTGGGAAGCTATGCACCAGCGCCAGCATTAGTCCACCCTGCAAAGCAATTTTGGAACTCTTTCTGGAACGGCCATTGAGTATGGTGGCACAGTGACAAGTTCACTAATGTAATTGAATAGTTGTCTATAACAGCTTTTTTAGCCAGCAAACAAATAATTGTGTTGGAGCACCCTTCCTACTCACCTGATCTGGCCCGCAATGACTTTCTTTACCCAAAGATAAAGGAAATATTGAAAGGAAGACATTTTGATGACATTCAGGACATCAAGGGTAATACAACGACAGCTCTGATGACCATTCCAGCAAAAGAGTTCCCAAATTCTTTTAAAGGTTGGACTATGTGCTGGCATCAGTGCATAGTCTCCCAAGGGGAGCCCTTCAAAGCTGACCACGGTGATATTCAACTAGGCGTATGTAGCACTTTTTCTAGCACGAGTTGGGGAACTTAATTGGCAGTCCCCTATATTAGGTGCTCAGTACATGGTTGCCAAGTGAACACAGGAGCATACTACACATAAAGTCAGCTCATCTTTACCCTTTCTAAATAGTCTCCGAAGGGATCAGTGTAATCTACCAGGTTTCTGGAAATTTCTCTGTAGTGTGATATTTATTTCCCATGGTTTGTTGTCTCCCTGACTTGCCTATTCAACTTCCCTGTCTTTAAAATTAAATCAGTCAGTTAGGGAAACAGTGCACTCTCCTTTTTGGGTCTGTGGACTTGCAGAAACCTCCAGCAGTCCAGCGGAATTAACATTCACAAGGGCAGCAAGTCTGTACCAGTGGTCTGGGTCCCGGGGCGTCCTCATCTGCATGGGCAATAACACACCATGTGTTGTCTTCAAGGCAGAAACTTCCAAAAGAACCACTCATCCGGCTCCAGGAAATGGCTAAATGGCAGGTCAAATTGCCTATAACTTTGACGAGTAGAACGGCTGGATGATTCTAGCTCCTCTCTAGGGAGCAATGAAATTTGGAATTCAAGCATCATAAAAAGGAATCATAAAAAATAAAAATAATTTTTTTTTTTAAATATCCTACACAGAATTTACATCCTGCCATAAAATGGGGACGGACTTAGGATGCAAAGGGACCTTTGTATCAGCGGAGTGTATTTATCAGGAAACAACCTTCCCCGGCTGGGCCGGGCTGTTTGCCTTCGGACAATTCCTGTCAGGGCCAAACAACCCAGACATTTATAATTATAGCATACAATTTATTTGTAAATTATAAGACTGCTGCGAAGAGTTGACTTTTTGCCAGTGATGGTGCTTCATGATGCCCTGGGGTAGATATTATGAGATGTGGTGGTGAGACCGCCAATCAGCTAAGATGCCAAGGGCAAAGGATTCATGCGCCTGCGTACAGCCCAAGTTGGCAGCGGTGGAGGGAGTAGACAAAGGTCAGTACGGTCCCCCTCCAGTTCCAAACACAGCCCTACCTACATCTGGAAAAGCTTAACTGGCCTCCTCTTGGCAGGTGCACAAGTTGCTTGAGGTATCCTCCTTAATACTTACCTTTCAGTGCTGTGGAGAGGTGCTTCTTTATGTTTTTCTATATGTTTGGACCACGTGAAGAGGTTGATAGGAAGGAAAATCCAGTGAGCTGGCCTTCCAGAGCCTTGGGATTGGAGTATTACCTCAGGTGTGTACTCGGAGCTTCCTTTTCATCCTGGAGACGCAAATGGTCATGAGCTTTTCTTTCTCTACTGGATCCTTCATCAGTTATATATATTCTACTATCTGACATCTTAAGAGAAAATTCTCCCACCACTCTAGATATGCTTAAAGCTCCCCTGACACTACGTTTATCCATCAAACTTCTACAAAGAACTCTGTATACTTTCTTCATCTCTCATTCACTTTAATCCATTCAAACTTGGTTTCCACACCCACAACTCACTCAAACATCTGCTGCTAAGGGTTCAATGACGTCCTTGTCATTGTATCCAGCATCGACCATATTGAATCCTCCTGTTTTTTCTTTACAACTCTAACTGCTCTTTATCACAGAGTGCCATTATAATTTATCATCTAATCCAGGACACTTCTGAGAGTGAAAGAGGAGTATAAATTCACACACGAGCACAACAGTCATAAACCAGAACAAATGCAGGCAGACTAGGATATATGATCACATCTTTCATCAGAATCCTTCACTGGCTTCTCTTTCTCCACTTATCCTTTAAGGCCCATGTCTCTCAAGACTGTCTTCAACTTTCTCCTTTTTTCAATTCTATACACTTTTGTTAGGTGATTTCACTAACACTAACGTGTCAAATATCATCTAAATGCAAATAATTCTCACATCTGTATCTCCAACTGCAGTAGCCAGTCGTGAAGACTGACCTAATTGATCCTCAAATTCTAGTACATATACTTTTGTTTAGACCCTTCCCGCATTGTATCAGGTCAAACTGTGTGACCAATAGAGTACGATGTAAGTGATGGTATGTGACTTCCATGATTATGTCAACACTATAATTGTCATGTTGCCCTACTTTCTTGGGTCACTTACTTGAGGGGAAACAAGCTGTCATGTCATAAGATACTTAAACTCTATAGCAAGGTTCATGTGATAGAACTTTAGGCCTCCTACCAGTAGCCAGCACCAACTTGCCAGCCATATGAGGACTGCCAATTAAGTTTGCAAACTTATCTTAGAAAAAGTGCCACATATCTCATTGATGAATATCACTAGAGTCAACTTTGAAGTACTCCCCTTGGGAAGCCACACACTAACACCAGCAGCTAGCTTATCCTTTGAGACAATTTTGGAACTCTTTTTCTAAAATGGTCATCAGAGCTGTCCTGATTGTCATCAAAATTATCATCAGAATTGTCTTCCTTTCATTATTTCCTTTACCTTCAAGTAAAGAAAAAAATTATCGGAGGTCAAATCACAGTGTTTCAGAACTGCTGTTTGTTTGCTGGCTAAAAAATCCCTCACAGACTGGTACACAAGTAAGTTCTCGAACTTGTCATCTCTCTACTATGCACAACGGCCATTCCAGAAAGAGTTCCAAAGTTGCTTTGAAGGGTGGACTAAGTGCCGGCATCTGTGCATACCTTCTCAGGGGAAGTACTTTGAAGGTGACTGTAGTGATATGCAACAATGAGGTATGTAGCACTTCAAACAAGTTTGCAGACTTAATTGTCAGATCTCATATGACTTGATTCCTCTTTGGAGCAGTTTCTCCAGACCCTGCCCAACCTTCAGATGACTACAGCCTCAGTGAATATTTGACTGGAACCTCATGAAACAGGTCAAGCTAAGGCACTCCTCAATTCCTCATCCATGGAAACTATGAGATAAAAAAAAAAAAATTCGCTTTTTTTAAGACACTAAGTTTAGCAGTAATTTGTTATACAACAATTAGATAGCTAAGCCAACAACTCAGCTATTTCTCTTAAGCTTCACAGTCTGATACCTACATGCACAAATCTGTACTTGAATGTCTCAAACATAATTTAAATTCAGCGTTTCTAAACTATCCATATCTTCTCTTCCATCACCTTCCTCCTTCATCTTCTGTACTTCCCCATCTCACTACATGGCTCCTGCGTCCTCCTACTCACTAAAGCCAGAAACCCAAACATCATCCCTGCTTCTGCCCTCTCCTCCACATCTTATTCATCACCAGTTCCTGACAATCAATTCTTCCTCTTAAATAAATGTTTCTCAAATCAATCTACTTATCTTTATTTACTTTAATCCAGGCCATTGTCATCTTCCTTCTGAGTTAATACAATAGCTTCACTAGCTGTTCTCATTGTCTGTTTACTCACCTTTTAACACTTATAAGATAAATACAACCATTTCACACTTCTATACTTAAAAGCCCTTCAGTGATAGTACAGTGCCTTTACAATAAATCCCAAGACCGATCATAACTCATAAGATCTTTGTGAAGTAGCTTCAGCCTAACCCCAGACCGCCTACTTTGCCATTGCCCACCTTGGCCTATTCTGCTCCCTTTTGACTATTGGACTGTACCCATTCTCTTCTCTATCTTGAACCAATATCCTTCCCCTCTGAATCCATAGCCATCACTAGATTGACTCTACCCATCTGTTATGGATTTAGCTATGCCCCCCCAAACATATGTCAATATGTCTAAGCCATGATTGCCAGTATTGTGTGGTTCTGCACCATATTATCCTATGTGCTATAATCTCTGTGATATTAATCTACCACATATCTGTCAATTTGTAATATTGTGGAGGCTTCCATGTGGCTGTGAGACTGGAGGCTTTGGCACTAATATTTGAAATACCAGCAGGGTCATCCACGGAGGACAGGCTTCAGCAGACCTTTCAGATTAAAACAGACTAGAAGGAAGGGCCTAGGGATATACTTATGAAAAAATTAGCCAGTAAAAACAGTATAAACAACAGCTAAACATTGCTTGATATAGTGCCAAAAAATGGGTCCTTCAGGTTAAAAGATACAACTGGAAAAAAAAAAAAAAAAGATACAACTGCCTCCTGTTAATGACATGAATGGAATGAAATTTTCAGGCCCTTGGCTTGCTGATGTAGCATGAGTTAAAATAAGAAGAAACAGCCACAAACATCCATTAGTAATTAGAACATGGAATGCACAAAGTATGAATCTAGGAAAATTGGAAGTCATCAAAAATGAAACAGAATCCATAAATATCAATTTCCTAGGCATTAGTAAGCTGACATGGACGGGTACTGATATTTTGAATCAGACAATCATTTGCTCTACTGTGCCAAGCATAACAAATTAAAGAGGAACGGCATTGCATTCATCATCAAAAAGAAAATTTCAAGATCTATCCTGAGGTACAACACTGTCAATGATAGGATAATATCCACACACCTACAAGGAAGACTAGCTAATACTACGAAAATTTTAACCTCTAATTACAATACTGATTCTACAGAGAAGATACTAAACACAGGAAGCATCAAAAGAAGATGAAAGGAATACACAGAGTCACTGTACCAAAAAGAACTGATGTTCAGTCATTTCAGGAGGTAGCATATGATCAAGAACCAATGGACTGAAAGAAGAGGTCCAAGCTACACTGAATGCCTTACCAAAAAAACAAGCCTCCAGGAACTGACAGAATACCAACTGTGACGTTTCAACAAATAGATGCAGCACTGGAGGAATTCACTTGTGTGTGCCAAGAAATTTGGAAGACAACTACCAGATCAAACAACTGGAGACTGATATTTGTACCCATTCCAAAGAAGCCAAGCCAAGTGCCATCGAGTCAGATCCGAAGAAAGGTGATCCAATCAAATGCAGAAATTATTGAACAATACCATTAACATTCTACACAAGTGAAATTTTGCTGAAGATCATTCAAAAGCAGTTGCAGCAGTACATCAACAGGGAACTGTCAATTCAAGTTGGAGTCTGAAGAGGATACGAAACAAGGGGTATCGTCGCTGATGTAAGACAGATCCCGACCGAAAGCAGAGAATACCAAAAAAATGTTTACCGATTTTTTGTTGATTACGTAAAACTCTCCAGCGGTGACAAATTATGGATAACACTGTAAAGAATGGGAACTCTGGAACACTTAATTGTGCTCATGAGGAGCCTGTATGTAGACCAAGAGTCCACAGTGCAAACACATGAAGGGGATATCGCATGTTTAAAGTCAGAAAAGGTGTGTGTTGGTGCTGTATCCTTTCACCATAGCTATTCAGTCTGTATGCTGGGCAAATAATCCAAAAGATAGACTACATGAAGAAGAATGGGGCATCAGGATTTGAGAAAGATTTATTAACAGCCTGCAGTATGCAGATGACACAAGCTTCCTCGTTGGATGTTTCAGGACTTGAAGCATTAACTGATGAAGATCAAAAACCACAGCCTTCAGTAGGGATTTCACCTCAACCTAAAGAAAACAAAAATTTTCATAGTTGGACAAATAAGCAACATGATTATAAACAGAGAAAACACTGAAGTTGTAAAAGATTTCATTTTATTTATATCCATAGTCAATACCCATGAAAGCAGCAATTATGAAATCAAATGACACATTACACTTGACAAATCTGCTGCAAAAGACCACTTTAAAATATTCAGAAGCAAAGATGTCACTTTGAGGACTAAGATGTACCTGACCCAAGCCATGATGTTTTCAGTTGCCTAATATGCACGTGAAAGCTTGTTTTAGTCAGCTAGTGCTGCTCTAACAGAAATACCACAGAGTGGATGGCTTTAACAAAGGAAAGTTTATTCTTACACAGTCTGGTAGGCTGTAAGTCCATATTCAGGGTGTCTGCTCCAAGGGAAGGCTTTCCCCTTATCAGCTCTGGAGGAAAGTCCAGTATTGCGTCAGTCTGTTCAGGGAGCATCTTGGCGCAGGAACCTCAGGTCTGAAGGACACGCTCTTCTACCAGTGCTGCTTTCTTGGTGATGTGAGGTTCCCAATTCTCTGCTTGCTTCTCTTTCCTTTTATCTCTTGTAGGACGCAAGGAATAAGAGTGGGGCAAGCCACACTCCAGGGAAACTCCCTTTACAGTGGAGCAGGGAGGTGATCTTCTGAAGGGATTTACAGTCCCACCTTAATCCTTCAACACACAGCACAGTAAAAATCTCAAAATAGAGGACAATCATAGAATACAGGGAATCATGGTCCAAGCAAGTGGCTACACATATTTTTGGGGGGACACAATTCAGTCCATGACAAAGCTGAACAATGAATAAGCAACCAAGATGAATTGATGCCTTTGAATATTGAATACACCATCAACTGCCAAAAGAACAAATTTGCCTTGAAAGAAGTACAGTCAGAATGCTCCTCAGGAAAAAAGAATGGCAAGGCTTTGTTTCACATACAAGGTCTGACAATCAAGTTCGCTAACTTGCTGCTGTTTGCTTAGGTTGGCAGCACTGTACAAACAACTCAGTAAAGTTTCATAACCTTGGTATATCAGTCTCACAGCTGTGTTCATGTTGATACATGGCAGTGTCTTGCTGAGTAGTGTTCGTTATTGTTGTTGAGTGGTTTCGTGTGCTGCTGTGAGAATGTCAAAGCTTGAATTAGAGCAATGAACAAACATTAAATTTCTTATTAAACTTAGGAAGAGTGGAAGTGAACCAGGGAGATGTTAGTTCAAATTTATGGGGATAATGTCATGAAGAAAATGGCAGTGTGCAAATGGATTAAATGTTTTTCTGAGGGGAGAGAAAGCGTCACTGATGAAGAGAGGTCAGGGTGGCCAGTAATAAACAGAACTGATGAAAACATTCCAAAAATTCATCAAATTGTGTGTCACAATTATTGGCTGACTGTGTGAAGCACAGCAGACCAAGTAAATATCAATAGAGAAACTGTTAGGAAAATCTTGACATGAGAAAAGTGTGCGTAAAAATGGTCCTGAAGGAGCTCACAGATGAACAAAAGCAAAAGAGAGTTGAAGTTTGCCAAGACCTTTTGAAAAGCTAAGATGATGTTTTGGGCTGCGTTATCACTGGTGATGAACCACGGGTACACCAATACAACCCTGAAACATAATGTTAAAGTGCATAATGGCAGTCAGCCAATCATCCACAACCAGAAACAGTTGTCAGTCCAAATCAAGAGTCAAAATGATGTTGCTAACCTTTTTTGATATTAGAGGGATTGTTCATTACGAATTTGTACCAAATGGACAATTAACAAGTTTACTATTTGGACGTGCAGAGAATGCTGTGTGAAAAAGTTAGATGAAAACAACCTGAATGTTTCACCAACAACTCATAGCTCTTGCATCATCACAACAATGCACCAGCTCACATAGTGCTGTCTATGAATGAGTTTTTAGCCAGAAAACAAATAATTGTGCCAGAACACCCTCGCTACTCACCTGATCTGACCCTTAATGAGTTTTTTCTTTATCAAAAGAGGAAGGACATGTTGAAAGGAAGACATTTTGATGACATTCAGGACATCAAGGGTAATACAACAGAGGACATGAAATAAAGAATATTGTTGATGGCCATTCCAGGAAAAGAGTTCCAAAATTGCTTTGAAGGGTAGACTAGGCACTGGTATTGGTGCATAGCTTCCCAAAGGAAATACTTTGAAGGTGACTGTAGTGATATTCAGCAATGAGGTATGTGGCACTTTTTCTAGGATGAGTTCACAGACTTAATTGGCACACCTTGTACACTGGACTTCTTACCTTGGCATGCTTGGCAAAGTAGAGGGTCAGCAGGAATACCCTCAGCAAGATGAACTGACACAGTGGCTGCAGTGGTGGGCTCAAGTATAACAGTGATTTGTGAGGATGGCATAGGACCAGGCAGTGTTTCATTCTGTTGTACCAACCCAAAATTCAAACCCCTTACTGTCAATTCCAACTCATAGCGACCCTAGAGGAAAGAGTAGAACTTCCCCGTAGAGTTTCCAAGGAGCACTTCGTGGATTTGAACTGCCAGCCTTTTTGGTTAGCAGCCATAGCACTTAACCACAAGCTACCAGGATTTGAATGCAGGGTCCCTACAATTTGAAGCTACTCTGTGGCTCCTAACAAAGTGATATGAATGAGGCAGGATCACAGGCAGTTGTGTTAACGAGGCAGGACTCAATCTGCGTGGTTAGGTTACAGTTTGAGTTGATATTTTTTAAGACATAAAAGAGAGAATAAATAGAGCAGAGAGGAGAGGGACCTCATTGTCACTAAACAGAAAGAGCTGGGAGCAGAGCATATCCTTTGGGCCCAGGGTCCCTGCACCAAGAAATTGCTAGACAAGAGGAAGATTTATGACAGAAACCTTCCACCAGGGCTCACAGAGAGAGAATAAAGCCTTATCCTGGAGCTGGTGCCCTGAATTCAGACTTGTAGCCTCGTAGACTATGAGAGAATAAATTTGTGTTTGTTAAAGCCATCTACTTGCAATATATTTCTGTTAGAGCAGCACTAAATAACTAAGACACCACCCTTTCTGAATTCAATTGAAAAGTTACCTCTTCCAGGCAGTTTTCTACGAACCATGTTGAACACATCAGGTACTACTGCAGGTTGAATTACTTGGAAAGAAGACTCTGAGACAGGTATTAATGAGCAGGAGGTTTACTGGGGAGCGCTTTTGCAAAGGGAAGGAAGCAGATCAGCAGAGGGAGAAGTTGAGCTCTAACAGTTCAAACAAATGCCTCAGCTGACTTTATGGGAGTTCTGAGGCTCAAATGATCCCTCAGAATTGTCCCAAGTTGGGACAAGGAGATGGACCCTGTATATACCTACAGCCATCAGATACACCAAATGCACCATACTCATTGGATGTGGGTACCCTGGGAAGGGTGATGATCTTGGGATAGATGGTTCCTTTCAGAGAAGGAAATGTCCATAGAGGATTGACAACTGAAGGTTTTTTGCCTTCAGCTATCCCAGAAGCTAGGGAAATAAGTTCTTCCTTCCTGATAGGAGCTTTCCAGAGTGTTTTAGTCATCTAGTGCTGCTCTAACAGAATTAACACAAGTGGATGGCTTTAACAAGAGAAGTTTGTTCTTACACAGTCCTACAGTAGGCTACAAGTCCAAAACCAGGACGTCTGCTCCAGAGGAAGGCTTTCTTTCTACCTTGTCACCTCTGAAGGAAAGTCCTTGGGTTGCATCAAGTTGCATCAGGGAGCATCTTGGCACAGGAACCTCAGATCTGAAGGACACGCTCTACTCTCTGTGCTGCTTTCTTGATGGTGGGAGGTTCCTGGTTCTCTGCTTGCTTCCCTCTCCTTTTCTCTCTTGTAGGATACAGGTGATGCAAGCCACACTCCAGGGAAACTCCTCTTACAGTGGAGCTGGGAGATGACTTTAAGAACGCATTTACAGTACCACCCTAATCCCCTTTAACATATGGCATAGGAAAATCACACAATGGAGGACAATCATAAGACATGGAGAATGATGGCCCAGCCAAATGGCTACACACATTTTTGGGAGGACAAAGTTTAATCCATGACACAGGGTGTATCACAGAAAGCAGCACCAAAAAAATTTAAAAAATGAGCCCACTGCCGTCAAGTCAATTCCAACTCATAGCAACCCTACTGGAACATGTTAACTACTCCTGCACTTTCTGTACTAAGTCTTTTCATAGCATTATCACACTGCAAAATTCTAGACTGTAAGCTCTTTGAGGGGAAGATTCCACATCTTTTTCGTCTTTCTAACTCCAGCACTGAGCACTGGCTCGTATATAGTAAGTGCTGACTAAATTTGAAGGACCAGAGATGATCTTCAGGGTCTTTCAAGGAACAAGGTTTCCAGGGTCTCTTTGGAAACCCACTTTCCTTAAGGCGCAGCCCCTCCTGGATCGTTCCTATGTGGCATTCCCCAAAAGTGAGTCTGTTCCCACCGAGGTGACCAACTGTGAGACCTGGGGGCACAAAGGCAAGTGAGTGCCAAAACTGCTAAGTCAGCAGATTGCTGCTGGAGACACAGAGCCAAAATTAACAAGTCTGATACAGCCAGATGCCCCAGAGGAATATTTTTCTTCTTGTGTTACTCTCACTTATAAAATTTTAAATAGCCTTCGAAGACTCCAGCCTAACAGAAAAATCAAACACAACAAAACAATGTGCTTGTTTCCTATGCATATGGTAAAGGAAAGCAGATAGCCCAGCTGTAGTGAAGCTGTGAACTATGAGAGAAAACAACCACCTCACTTCATTGCATGGACCCGGGGGATCCACTCAGGTAGCCCTAGCTGTGCCTTGCATCCCACACAGAGGTCAAGACCCGAGTTCCTGCGAGTCCTGGCTGCCTGCCAACCTGTTCACTCACAGGCAGCAGTCCCAAGAAAGCCCATAAAACCTGCAGCTTCTTGCAGCCTTAAGGAAGAAGGAGTCTGAAGCCTGTGCCTTCCAAATAGCTCACTGGCAGCCTGTGTTCTCCAGCACTAACTACTTGCCTGGGAGGCTTGTTGGGGAGGGTTCTACAAAAATTTCCTGTGAAAATGGAAATGTCCCTGGGACAGGTGGCTCCTGAAAGGAGAGCCAGGTAAGGTCTCCAGGGCTGCCCTGAGGCCATTTGTACTCAGGCCTCCAACTTGCCCATCTGACCTGGGCCCTGTAGTGGATATGAGACACTCTGAGCAATCTTTTAAATAAGGGACATCTTGATTCCATGTGAAGACATGCTCGTATAAGTCAGCGACAAGTAACATGAACTTTACATTGGATGATCATACAACTTATCATTCAAGTTAGGACACTTCTGAGGGTTGAAGAGTGCCTGTCGATCATTATGCCAAGAAAACTTGGTTAAGATACGACTGTCCAAGCAAAGCGAATATGTGGTCACCTGGTTTGAGACATGCTCATCTCCCCCATCCTTGACCTTTTGTCCATCCTCATGCCATTCTTGCATCCTACCACAAGGCCAATGGGGCAAGAATGGGGTGGGCATCTAGGAGGGAGCATGGGGCAAGGAAGGGCAAAACTCAGAAAGGGAATGAATGTCAGACATAGAAGTTGTCCATGCTCCCCAGCAATTTTAAAGGACATTTTCATTTAAAATCTCCTATGTTATAATGCCCAAGCTTCTACTCTGTCTCTACTTCTATGATGGCCCACAGTGTCTAGCACTAAATGAAGAGTTTGTGGGAAAAGAGTTTCTGAAAACAGGGGGTGATAGAGAAACCCAAATCAAACTCCCTCCCATCCCAAGTTTGCCTTCATCTGGCCCCATCTTCTGTATTAACAGATTGAGGCAGCAGCTCTTGAACTTCCAAGCATCTGTTTGCTTCTGTTTCTCCCCAGACCATGGGAGGCTTGGGTCCTTACAGGAGTGAACAGACCAGAGTCCATTGACTCATCACCTGCTGCTGACCTGAGCAACCAGAGATCTTCACAGGGAAGAATTGGTGCTGAGATCTGTATGCTGAGATACTCAACATGTGAACTTGTATGTGTGTCTGCATATGCTTCTATGTGTGTGTAAGGAGACCTGGTGATACAGTGGTTAAAGTGCCTGACTGCTAACTAAAGGTCAGTGGTTAAGAAAGCACCCAGCTGTTCCATGGGGTAAGCAGACTTTACAGGGAGATTCTGTAAAGATTTATAGCCTTGGAAACCCTATGGGTTCAGTATAAGTCAGAACCAGTGCAACAGCAGTGGGGGATATGTATGTGCACTCATCTGTATGCTTCTGTATGCTTTCATGTGACCTGTGTATGTGCATGTGTTTGCATGTTGCATATGTACTTGTGGGAGACTTGTGGGTGCCTGCTTACTAGTAGTGCTGAAATGGCAGCACATGCTTTTACATAGCCTCATGGGAACAGAATTTTCTCTCTTCCTTCAGTGTTTGCAGAGACATGACAACCCCCAACACAGCTGGAGGAGAGGAGAAGCTCCCTGCTTTCTACCATCTGCTGACTATGTAATTGTGCAAAAAGCCCTGAGGCCAGGAGGATGGCCATGTAGCTCTAGGAGCAATGTCCAGGCACAAATGGCTGGTCGGGAACTTGCCACAATGGCTTTGGACAGAGTAGAATTTGAAAGGTGGGTTGACAGATCACAGAGCTCAAGGAGTCTACTCCATGCTCTAACCACTCACAGATGGCTATTTTCTGCCACACCTTCTAGACAAGGCTGTTGTTTGGTTCATCCCCTTGAGCACCTGTCCAAATGTCCAATGTCCAGGACTTGAAGGTTTTTATTGGCCACTGAACTATGTCATCTAAAAAATGTGTGTAGCAATTTAGCTGACCATGATTCCCGGTATTGTGTGATGTTCCTATATATGTCATAAATCCTGCCTCTGTGATGTTAATGAGGGATGTGGGTAGCAGTTCTGTGGTGAAGCAAGACTCAGTGTATAAGATTATATTTTGCCTTGAGACAACCTCTTGAGATATAAAAGAAAGCAGCTAGCAGTGAGATTTTAGGACCTCATATCAACAAGAAGCAGTACCAGAGGAGACCTTTAGAAAGAACTCAGGGTTCCTGCACCTCAGAAGCTCCCAGTCCAGGGGAACTTTGATAACAAGGACCTTCCTCCAGAGGCAACAGAGAAAGCCTTTCCCTGGAATTGATGCTCTCAATTTGGACTTTTAGCATACATTTCTGTGAGAAAATATATTTTGCTTGTTAAATCCAGCTACTTGTTTTATTTTTGTTATAGCAGTGCTGGATGACTAAGAGAGCCACTAAACGAGTTGCAAAGGTCAGACGATGTCAGTAGAGGCACAGACTAGCCCTCGCATAAAGGTTAGTGAACTTTGATAAATATGACTCACTCTTGACAGGAAAGACTGAAGTTCTGGACAGGGTAGTAACAGATCTGAGTAAAGCCAATAAACATCAGCCCCAAGACCCCTGCAGCTCATTGCCCTCCAGATCAAGCTCAAAGGCAGATCTCTTACTGTCAGGAAGAGGAATGCTCCATGTCAAGGAGCAAAGAATAACAAAAGGGGGCATTTAAGAGCAGAAGCCATTTTGGGCCATAACTCAATTGCAGAACTAAGGACCAGAGACATTAACTGAGAAATTTGCCTCCAAATTCTGTCTCATTGGTGAGAATCAGAAGCCCATACTAAACTATAGCTGTGGCAAAGGGCACAGAGGCCAAGTAGGTGTTTGGTGGGGGATAGGAGAGCTGTGCAGGGATGAGGAGGTGAGAGGGGTGCAGAAGCTAGGAAGGTAATTATGTCTCACATGTTGAGAGGAGGACAGGTGCTTCATGGGGTATAGTTGAGACAGCCTTCTTGCATAGCTTGTAAATCAGCCAGGTTTCTGCAGAGATTCTCTAAATACCATTCTGAGTGATAACAGCATCTCTCAAGCAGATGCACGACTTTAGGCTGGGAGGAGAAGAGATTGGGGCTGTGTAGACTTGGATGGATGTCCCAGAATGATTGTTCAAAATACTCATGTAGTTTTGCTTCTCTTTAAAATTCCCCTACTTCCTTTTGCACCACTCATCTGTCAGTTTGTCATATTGTGAACACCTGTGAGTTACTTTAATGTGGAAGCTATGCCACTGATATTTCAAATAACAGCAGAGTTATCCATTATGGACAAGTTTCAGTAAGATCCAAGTAAAATGACTGGAAATAAAGGACTGGTGATCTATTTCCCAAAATTAGTCAACAAAAATCCCATGGTGGAGCATAGCCAAGATGGTGGACTAGAACACATCTTCTTAATTCCCTCTGAAAACTAAGACATGGACTGATAATTGAATGGAGCATCCTGGACACCCAGTGAGCCCTAGGACATTGCATAATGTTGTCAGACTGGACTACATGCCACTAAATGGGAAATTTCCTCTTCTCACTGAGCCCCATTCTTGTTGACTTGCTGCTTGGGTGGACTACAGGCACTGGCACTTTTAATTTTTTTCTTTTGGTTGGCTGGTAGGTGGGGGATGGGCATGACCCAGCAGATACACTGAGCTGCAGTGCTGATGTGAATAGCATGTGGCACAGTGGAGAGACAGAGTATGGAATAGCCATGTTTTGACAGTCTGGCACAGACTGTGGGCACCATAGCCCCTCCGCCTTCTCTTTTTTGAGCTCCACCATAGATCCTGCTGTTTCACAGCAGGAGGGGCAGCTTGACCAGAATGCCAACTCTGTCAGTTGGGAGGTGGAGTCACCCAACCAGAGGCCTCAGCAGGGGCTAATGCCCAGGCTGGGATGTAATGTAAGTCTGGGGAGTGCTCTTCCAGCAGAAAGGCTATGTTTTCAGAGTGTCATCTCATGGGTAGGGCCTGGGCAACAGGGTCACCACTCATCCCTACTTTGAACTACAACATAGCATCTGGGGACAGCCAAAGAGGTGCTGCTGTTGTTGGCCAGACATCAGGGCTTGCCACACCTGATGATTTGACTGATTTTGGAAGCTGTCAGATAGCTTTTAGCTTTTTAAAATAAGACTGCCTGGAGAAATAACTGCTAAGCACCCAATGGCATCTCTCCCAGCCTTTTTTGACTCCAATCATACAGTCAGTTGATGGCCCCACAGTGACTCTATAAGTAGGGTGGTGTCTTTGCCAGCCAGGAGGCGGAGTCTGTCACCCCAAAGAGTCCACTGAGGCCAGTCCACAGAGGTGACTGCTAACCAACTCCCTTCTTAGAACTATGCCTCAGCTGCATTTCAGGTAACACCAGAGAAACTGAGAAGTCTCTAGATGGCCCGAAGGCAACAGACTGTTCCTAATCATTTAAAGAAACAGCCCACCATGGCTCCAGAAAACTTCCAAACAAAGAATCAAAGAGCTACCAAGATGAAGAAGCTTTTCTGATACTATGTGAGGTCAAGGGTCAAGTAGAAAAGAATTATATAGAGAGCCCTCCTAGAGACTGAACAAAATGCAGCAGAATAAACTGAAAAATTAAGCAAGCTATTTGAATTGGTGGACCATCAACATTCTGAAATCCTGCAGATCAATAACAAAATTACAGAATTAGACAATTCCATCCAAAGCCAAAAGAGCAGTAATGAGGAAACGGAAGTCAGATTCAGTGACCTTGAGAACAGAGCAACTGACCCCAGCATTTATGAGGAGAAATCAGAGAAAAGATATAAGAAAACTGAAGAAGCATTAAGAAACGCGTGGGACTCTATCAAGAGAAATAATCTGTGATTAATTGGAGTTCCTGAACAGTGATGGATAGCTGAAAACACAGAGCATTGTTGTAGAGTTGCTGACAGAAAACTTCCCCAAATTTATGAAGAAGAGAACGTAGATATCCAAGACATGTATTAAAAGCCACAAATACTAGACCCCAAAAGAAAGACACACAAGGCATGTTATAATGAAGCTTAAATAATGAAACACAAGCAGAAGTTCTTAAAGGCAACAAGACTCAGAGCAAAGCTACATTCAGAGGGAAGCCCTGTAGGCTTCTGTCTAACATCTCAGCAGAAACCATGCTGACCCGGTACAGTGGGATGACACATTTAAAGCCTTGAAGGAGAAAAACTTCAAACCAAGAATTATACAGCCTGCAAAACTGTCTCTGAAATATGAATATGAAATTAAGACATTCACAGATAAACAGAAGCTTAGAGACTGAAAGAAGCTCTTTGCTTAGAAAAGCAAAACCATTAAGTGTATATTTAAGGAGGCAATGCAAGACACAACATCAAGAAACCTACACAGTTAGGGAAAGCACAAAACTCCATCAAAGCTACAATATTAAAAGAAAGGAACCAGTGATCACATCACAAAAACTATGACAACATTGCACTAAAAAAGACAGATATACTACAATAGTTATAGTCCTTTCAGAAGGAGAGGAAGTTAAAAAGATATGCAGAACTTAAAATTAGGTTTAAACTTAGAATATTAAGAGGGATCATACGGGTAGTCGCAAAGCACAATAACAATGCAACATATCAAAACAAGAAACATAATACAGGAGTCTCAACAACCACAAAACCAACACTGTAAAGGATGAAAAGTCAAGCCATAAAGAAGAGTGGCCCATAACAGAATATTAAGAGCAACATAGAAAACACAAACACAGAAATAAATACATCAAAATGACAGCATTAACACATATCTCTCAATAATTACACTGAATGCAAATGAGCTGCATGCTCCAGTAAAGAGACATTTGAGTGACATCTTGCGACAAAAAAGAGACAAACGAGTGTAACATCTTGATCAAAAGATACAACGCATCTATATGTTACTTTCAAGAAACACACCTTAGGACTTTAAAGATAAGAACAAACTGAAAATTAAAGGGTGCAATAATATATGCCAGCCTAATAATATACAAAGAAGAGCACATGTGGCAATAATAATCTCAGATAAAATAGATTTTAATGCAAAATCCACCATCGTGGACAAGGACAGTCACTATTTATGTCTGAAAGGTTCAATACACAAGAACCACTTAACAATATTAAATATCTATCCACTTAATATTAGAGCATCTAAACACATCGAAAAAACATTGACTACATTGAAAAATGTGATAGGTCACTCCACAATAGTAGCTGGAGACTTCAACACTCCCACTTTCAGTAATGGACAGATATCTAGAAAAAAGCTCCGTAAAGACACAGAAGGTCTTATTGCCACAATTAACCAATTAGCCCTTGTCGTGGATTGAATTGTGTCCCCCCAAAAATGTGTGTAGCCACGTGGCTGAATCATCATTCCTAATATTTTATGATTGTCTTCCATTTTGTCACTTTTCTATACTGTATGTTAAAGGATTAGGGTGGAACTGTAAACCCCTTCACAAGATTATCTCCCTGCTCCACTGTAAAGGGAGTTTCCCTGGAATATGGCTTATACCACCCTTAATCCTTTCATCCTACAAGAGATAAAAGGAAAGGGAAGCAAGCAGAGAGTTGGGAGCCTCACACCATAAGAAAGCAGCACAAGGAAAAGAGTGTGTCCTTCAGACCTGAGGTTCCTGTACCAAGATGCTCTCTGGACAAAGACTGATGCAACACAAGGACTTTCCTCCAGGGTCAACACAGAAGAAAAACATTCCCCCAGAGAAGACATGCCTAAATTCAGACTTTTAGCCTACTGGATCCTGTAAGAATAAACTTTCCTTTGTTAAAGCCTTCCACTCTGTGATATTTCTGTTAGAGCAGCACTTGCTGAGTAAAACAGACTTCATTAACATATACAGAACTTTTTATACATAAACAGATAAGAACACCCTCTTCTGTAATGCACACAGAATATTTCCCAGAATAGACCATGTTTAAGGACATAAAGCAAATCTCAACAAAATCCAAACCATTGAATTATTTCAAAGCAACTCCTTGGATCATACAGCCATAAGAGTCAAAATCAGTAGCAGGAGAAACATTGATAGAAATTGGAATTCATGGAAACTGAACAATACCTTGCTCGAAAACCCATGGGTTATAGAAGAAATCAAGGACA
Organism: Heterohyrax brucei; assembly: GCA_028571685.1. Lineage (NCBI taxonomy): Eukaryota > Metazoa > Chordata > Mammalia > Hyracoidea > Procaviidae > Heterohyrax > Heterohyrax brucei. The sequence goes on from CM053145.1 coordinate 39,013,400, forward strand.
AAATAAAGAAATTTATGGATTCAAATGAGAATGAAAACACATCCTACCAGAACCTATGGGATAAAGCCAAAGCAGTGCTCAGAGGTCGATTTATCTCTATAAGAGCACATATCCAGAAAGAAGAAAAGACTCAAACCAAAGAATTAACCCTACAGCTTGAACAAGTAGAAAGAGAGCAACAGAGGACCCCTCAGGCACCAGAAGAAAACAGATCATAAAGATCAGAGCAGAACTACATGAATCAGAAAATAGCAGAACAACTGAAAAAACTGACAAAACAAAAAGCTGGTGCTTTGAAAAGATCAGCAAAATTGATAAACCATTGGCTAAGCTTCCAAAAAAAAAAAAAAAAGCAGGAGAGGAAACAAATAACCTGAATAAGAAATGAGATGGGAGATGTCACAACAAACCCAACAGAAATCAAAAGTATCATAACAGAATACTATGAAAACCTGTACTCTAACAGATTGGAAAACCTAGAGGAAATGGACAAATTCCTAAATTCGTATCACCTACCAAAATTATCACATGGAAAAGTACAACAACTTAGTAAACCAATCACAAAGGAAGAGACTGAAAAAGTCATCAAAAACTACCAACCAAAAAACTCTCTGGCCCAGATGGCTTCACTGGAGAATTCTACCAAATCTTTAGAGAAGTCAACTCCAATACTACTGGGACTCTTTCACAGCATGGAAAGGGATGTAATACTCCCAATTTCATTCTATAAAGCCAGCATAACCCTGATACCAAAGCCAGGGAAAGATCCCACAAAAAAAAAAAAATTACAGTTCAATATCAAACCAAGTTGGATTCACACCAAGGATGCAAGGCTGGTTCAACATCAGAAAAACAATTAATGTGATCAACTACATAAATAACACAAAAGATAAGAATCACCTGATTTTGTAAACTGATACCCAATAGGCATTTGACAAGTCCAACACTCATTCATGCTAAAAATTGTCAGCAAAACTGGAATACAAGGCAAATTTCTCAATGAAGTAAGGGTCATCTATGCAAAGCCAACAGCCTACATCATCCTGAATAGAGAGAGACTGAAAGAATTGCCCCTGAGAACAGGAGCTAGACAACGAGATGCCTACTCTCTCCATTTCTATTCCACTTCTATTGTGCTAGAAGTTCTGGCCAGAGCAATTAGACAAGACAAAAAATAAAGGGCACCTGCATCATCGAGGAAGAAGTAAAAATCTCACTTACAGACGATATGACTGTATACACAGAGAATCCTAAAGAATCCATAAGTAAACTACTCAGACTAATAGACGAGTTCAACAAAGTATCAGGATATAATATAAACATAAGTAAATTAGTAGTATTCTTTTATGTCAACAAAGAAATTATTAAAGAAGAAATCACTAAATCAATACCATTTACTATAGTCCCCAAGATAGAAATACTTCAGAATAAATCTAACCAGAGAAATAAGAGACCTATACAAAGCAAATGAGAAGATCTTAGTGCAACAAACTAAGAGAGACTTACATAAATGGAGAAACCTACCGTGCTCACGGATAAGAAGATTTAACATTGCAAAAATGTCTATTTTATCCAAAGCCATCTACATATACAAGGCAATCCCACTACAAATTCCAGTGACGTTTTTTAATGAGATGGAGATGCAAATCACCAACTTTGTCTGGAAAAGGAAGAAATCTCAGGTAAGCAAAGCACTACTGAGGAAAAGGATTGCAGTTGGCACACTTATACTACACGACCTTAGAATCTATTACACTGCCACAGTAGTCAAAACAGCCTGGTAGTGGTACAAAATGAAACATAGACCGATGAAACAGAGTTGAGACCCCAAAGATACCACCATCCTCCTATGAACAGTTGACATTCAACAAAGGCCCTAAGATTGTAAACTTGGGTAAAAACAGTCTCTTTAACAAATGGTGCTGGGAAAATTGGACACCCATCTGCAAAAATTGAAACAAGATCCCTGTCTCACATCTTACACAAAAACTAACTCAAATTCGATCAAAGACCTAAATTTCAGACCTAAAACGATAAAGATCATGCAGGAAAAAATAGGGTCAACAATGCAAGTTTTAATACACAGCTTAGACAGACTTCAAAATATGACAAAGTATGACCAACAGAAGAGAAAATAGATAAATTGGAACTACTAAGAATCCAACACTTTTGTTCATCTAAAGACTGTATCAAAAGAATTAAAAGACCACCTACAGAATGAGAAAAAATATTTGGCAGTTACGTGTCTGACTAACCTCTGATCTCCTTAATATGCAAGGTACTGCAAACTAGCAAGAAGACAAAGGTAAATAAGCCAATTAAGCGATGGGCAAAGGAGACGGACAGACACTTCTCTAAAAAGGACATCCAGGCAACCAAAAGACACATGAGGAAATACTCATGATCATTAGCTATTAAAGAAATGCAAATCAAAACTACAAGATACCATCTCACCCCAACAAGTTGGCCATGATTTAAAAAACACAGTAAATGCTGGAGAAGCTGTGGAGAGATTGGAACTCTCCCACACTGCTGGTGGGATTGCAAAATGGTTCAATTCTTCTGGAACGAAATCTGGCACTTGCTTAAAAAGCTGGAAATAGACATACCATTTGACTCAGTAATCCCACTGCTTGGAATATATCCTACACAATCAAGGGCAGTCACATGAACAGATACATGCACACAAATGTTTATTGCAGCATAGTCCACAATAGCTAGAAGATGGAATCAGCCCAGATGCCCAACAACAAATGAATGAATAAACAAATTATGGTACATATGCTCAATGGAACACTGTGCAATGATAAAGAACAATGATGATTTTAGGAAACATCTCATAACCTGGTTTCAACTGGAAGACATTGTGAGTGAAATGTGAGTGGAATCAGTCAGTGGCACAAGGATAAATATTGTACGAGACCCCTACTATAAAGCCTGCAAAACACACTCATGTACAGAAGACTCTGATGGTTGCAAGGGAGGAACAAGGCTAGTCATAGAATAGATAGTTAGTAGAAATTTGAGTGAAAGCAGTGACAGCACACAGTAGAAAGAAGATCAACTTAACTAGACTTCAACACAAGCTGAAAACTCTTCTACTTTTAACCCAATATTGCACGGATAGAGTAGCAGGGTTGGGGGTCTGGAGACCATGCTCTCAGGGGACTTCGAGTCCAATTGGCATAACTAGCCTATTGCTGAGAGTCTTCTGCACTCCATATTGATGAGAAGCATCTGGAGTCTTAAAAGTTAGAAAGCTGCCATCTGAGGTACACCAAATTGTCACACCTCATCTACAACAGAAAATCACCAAGAACAACAAAGATATGAGGGCCAAAGAGCCCATGAGTGAACGGGTGGCTGCATTGACATGTGACTACAAGAACCAGATGGTACATGGCCACCACCAAAGACAGCTGTGATGGGGCACACAATGTCGAGTCCCAGTGGCAACATGAGAAAAAGAGGAGTACACCTCAGGAACTCCACTAAAAGACTGCGACTGATGGTCCACAGGCCTGGGGGTTCTGCTTGGAGCATGGCCCCAAGACCCACTGCTGTCCCTGACCTGAAAACCTTACTGAGCTCAACTCTTCAGACAGGAATGGATTAGACTCGGGAACACATGTGACAATACAGTATGTGTACTTCATGGTTCTGTGTATTTATAGGATGCTGTCCTACTGGTCTCTTATTAGAGGAGAGGGGAGGGTGGAGAAGAGGAGACAGGAATCTCTTAAGAGGATATGCATATATAGAATGGAAAGGAGGAGTGTGCTGTCACCAGGAAAGGAGACCAGGAGCTTTAGATAGATAGGCAGGCATGCAAAATTTGGATTTATACTTTGGATTATATACTTTCACTCAATGACAATAAAAAAATTTTTTTAAACCATGGATAACAAGAGCTTATAGTCTGATACAGTTCTGAAAGACTTTAGAAGGCACTCAAAATACACAGTCACTACAATGGGCCCAAGCATATGAGTGATTGTGAAGTTGACACAGCACCATACAGCATTTTGTTCTGTTGTACATGGAGTCTCCACGTGCTGGAGCCCACTTGACAGCAACTAAGAGCAACTTCTTTTTTAGAATCTCTCTGGTCACCTACTCACTGAATTTATAGAATTATCGAAGGAAAAAAGGCTACAGTTGTATCCAGGCCTCTGACTGCTCCTCCAAACTCTTCCTTTAATATTTTACTTCCTTCCCTGCTATCTCCTGAGTTAGACAGAATTCTGACCCCAAGGACTATCAGCACCAATAAAACGTCAAATGACATTCTCAGGTGCTTCAAAAGCAAGAGCCCACATGCAGGAATTTGGTTAATTTTACAATGTGCCTAATTGAATTTTACCCTGCTTTCCAAAAACTCTATGGAGCAGTTCTACTCTGACTTCTAGAGTCGCTATAAGTCAAACTCAAATTGACAGCAGTGGGTTTGGTTTGGTCTCTTCCTAAGCACGGAAACCCTGGTAGTGTAGTGGTTAATTGCTATACCTGTCACCAGGCATTCCTTGTAAATTTTATGGGGCAGTTCTACTCTGTCCTATAGCACCACTATGAGTTGGAACCAACTCAACAGCATTGGGTTTGGATTCAGGTTTTTCCTGTCATGAAGGAGCCCTGTTGATTCACGGTTAAGCACTTGACTGGTAACTGAAAAACCAGCAGTTCAACCCCATCAGTGGCTCTACAGGAAAAAGATGTGGCAGTCTGTTTCTGTCAAGATTCACAGCCTTGGCTGGGGACCATGGTGTCGGGGGACATCTAGCCCAGTTGGTGTAACCTAGTTTATAAAGAAAATGTTCTTTGGTGAGTTGCATCTAAGGTCATAAAAGCTTCTGAGTGAACATCTAAGATAGCCCACTGGTCTTACTCCGTACGGAGCAAAGGAGAATACAGAAAAACATAGATACTATGAAAGATTAGCATGAAAGACTAAAAGACCACAGTGACCACAGCTTCTACCAGACTGAGCCCAGTACAACTACGTGGTGCCCTGCCACCATATTGACTGCTCTGACAGGGATCATGATACAGGATCCTAGACAGAGCTGGAGAAAAATGTAGAACAAAATTCCAATTCACAAAAACAGACCAGACTTATTGGTCTGACAGAGGCTAGTGAAACCCTGAGACTATGGCTTCCAGATATCCTGTTAACTCAGTAATGAAGTCACTTCTGGATTTAACCTTCAGCCAAAACTAAGGCCCATAAAACAAAATGAGACTAAATGGGCACACCAGCCCAGGGGCAAGGATGAGAAAGCAGGAGGAGACAGGAAAGCTGATGATGGAGAACCCAAGGTCTAGAAGGTGAGACTGTTGACATATCATGGGATTGGCCACCAGTGTCACAAAACAATATATGCATTAAGTGTTCAATAAGAAACTAATCTGCTCCATAAAACTTCATCTAAAGCCCAATTCTTTATAAAAGAATTATATTGACATGTGATATTACCAAAATTACTTTTGCACATTTATTGCATTTTGCAATAAAATCTCCCTTAGTCATTAAAAAGTGAAAGAGAGAGATTTACAACCTATGGGACAATTCCACTCTGTGCTGTATGGTTTCTACAAGTCAGAAAGGACTCAGAAGTAAAATGGTTCCCAGGCATCTCTGAATACAGAGCTCAGCATCTACATAAGCCAGCAAAACACACTGGTTGAGTTCACCTATTAACTGGTTGTTCTCCTATTAACTAGCATTTTTACTCCATAGGATAATCATTCAAACCACCCCTGCCTTTTTTGTAGCTTTTCCCACACTGATTAAATATTTACTAAGTACCCACCTTATGGAAAGCATTGTGTTGGGACAAAGGGAGTATAAAGATGGCAAGATCTACCAGTCTGCCCTCAAGTTGCTTCTAAGAGAAGGCCAGAGAAGAACACAAATGATTATAAAGAGGGCTAGTTGTTGTTGCTAGTTGCCATGAAGCCAGCTCTGACTCATGATGTCCTTATGCACAACAGAATTATGTTTGCATGTTTTTGTATGGTCCTCTGCCATTTTTATGATTGCTGGTATGTTTGAGGCTGTCTAATAGCTATTGCATCAATCTCATTGAAAATGTGTCTTGCATAAAGGAGGACATTGAAGAGTAAAAACCAAGGAGGTATAGAGGGTTTGAGGTATGAGAGATGATGCTGGTTCGTAGAATCAGGAAAACTTTGAAGAAGAGGGAACATTTCTTAGAGGCCCCAAAGGACCAGAGGAGGCACAACAGCCCACATGAGTGAAGGTAAAGACACCTGTGAAAGTGTGGGGAGAACTTGTCACTTGGTATCAGAAAAACCTGAGGTCAAACCCTGGTCATGCCACTCACCAGTTGAATAGTTTGGGCCAGCTTATGATTTACAATCTCTTTGAGCCTTTTCTTCATCTCTAAAGTCTGAATAGTAATTCTGGTCTCACATGATTGCTGCAAGGACAGAATCAGGTAACATTTGTAAGAAACCATGTCTGGCACACCAAAGTGCTCAATGAGTGCTCAATTATTAATTCTGAACATTGCACTAAGTCATCTCAGCACTAACCCAACACTGTCCTTTCAAGATGCTCCCAGTCTGAGAAGAGGGAGAGGAAGGCAAGGAAGAGGAAGCAGAGTTCACAGCAGACATTCTAAGGCAGACATTGTTCCCAGGTGAGAAACAATAAACAGCTTTCACTTGTGGTTATCCCAGAATCCTTTTCCCTGGAGTAGACACTGCATAGTTTAAGAATAAACGGAAGTCAGCATCCTGAATAGAAGAGACATATGGGCGCGTCCGTGCATGCACACCAACACATGCACACACACACACAGAGTCTCCTCTTTGTAGGAAAGGTTGCCATGGAGATGAAGCAGGGAAACAGCAAAAGCAGAGAGGAGCCACTGAAATCTCTATAATTAATTTAAAGCATTAAAAACAATTAAAATTGTATTAAAGCAAGCTCATTTGAACAAGGCATAAATCGGGTGAGCAGATCACATCAAGCATGAACAAAATAAAGCAGTGCTTTGCGGTGCTGAAACAGGCACCCCAGCTGTCTTCAAAGAAGGGAAATAAATTATTACACACAACTCAGGAACGATAAAATATGTAATCTAATCTAATGTTTCTGAAAACAAGACAGTTTGCCAATAATTCTGTTTCTCTTGTACCTTTATATCCAGTTCTCAAAAAAATGAGGATAGAAAATTACTCTGTACCAGTTAAATGGATCTATGTTTCTTTGTCAGTCACCATAACCACAAATTCTTTATCACAAGAGGAGAAAGAGAGGCAGCAGCACTGTGGATGCCTGCTGTATCTGGACATCCTCCTGGGATCCTTACCCTTTACCTCATGTAATCCCCCATGAACAGCTGAGGGGGGATGTATGAGAGGTCCTGTTCTACCAGCATGGGGCTCAGACACAGCTGTGACTTACTCAAGGTCCCATAGCACTTTAGTAGCTGAACAATCAATGGAACTTAGCTGTACGGATTCTGAAACCCACACTCTTATTACCATACCACACTGCTTCTCAGGGAAGAAGGCCAAATGGGAAAACAGGAAACCATTTTTGAGCACTGACTATATGCCAGGCCCTGTGCTAAACAACGGAGAAATACAGTTGCCATTGAGTGGCCTGCAACTCAGGGTGACTCCATATGTTTCAGAGTAGAACTATACTCCACAGAACTTTCAGTGGCTGTGATCTTTGGCATGTAGATCACCTGACCTTTCTTTCCAGGTGACTTTAAGTAGATTCAAACCATCAGTCTTCTGGTTAGCAGCAAATTACTTCACCATTTGCTGTATCCTATGTTCTTGTCAAGTCATTTCCAACTCAGGATGATCCCTTGTGTGCAGAGTAGAACTGCTCCATAAGATTTTCAAGGTTGTGACCTTTTGGAAACAGATAACCAGGCCTGTCTTCTAAGGTGCCTCTGGGAGTGTTCAAACTGCCAACCTTTCTAGTAGTCAAGTTCTTAACCATTTGTGCCATCCAGGAACTCCTCACCCCATGCAACACATCATATAAACATCTGATTTGATCCTCACAATTACACTCCACAGAGGAGAAAACTGTAGCTCTTAAAAAGTTCAGGTTACCCAAGATGACATAACCAGTCAAGTGCAGAACAAAGGTTAATGCTCCAATCTGGCAACTCCAAAGCTCATGACTCCTTCAACACCGCAGTGTTTGTACCCCTCTTCTGAACTTATATTGCTGTTAATGGCCGTCTAGTTGACTGTGGCCATGGTGACCCCATGTAAAACAGAAGGAAACACTGTCCTGTCCTGAGCCATTTTCATGATTGTTGGTATGCCTGAGTCCATTGCTGAGTCTCTTACAACCTTAGAGGACTCATCTTCCAGCATTGTATTGGACAATATTCTGTTGTGATCCCTAAGATTTTTCATTTGCTAATTTTGAGAAGTACATCACCAAGTCTTTCTTCCCAATCTGTCCTAGCCTAGAAGCTCTGCTGAAACCTGCCCACTGATACTTGAAGTATCAGTGACAGAGCTTCCAGAATCACAGCAGCATGCAAGTCATTGCAGTACGACAAACTGACAGACAGATGGTGGCAAAATTCTGTAACACCTATTATTTTTGCTGCAAGTCACACACTGCCTTATATCAAATAGCACTGGGGGAAAGGCCTGGAAATTTCATACTTTCAGTTAGACAACTGGGGATAGCAGAGGAAACTTCTCAGAGGAGGCAAGTTTTAAGGTGGGTCTTGACTTGGACAGTAAGTGGAACTTGAACAGAGAATCTATTCCGTGTACATGAGAACAGATGTGCCTAAAATGTAGTGCTGAGACTTGATGGCCCCAGGACTATAAGGGGTCTTCACATAAACTGGCTGGAAGCTCCAGAGACCAGACGGGGAAGCAGACATACTTGCCTGGGAAAGACAGACCTAGGCCCAGGACAGTGGTACCGGTGTGAAATTCAACGACAAGGTAAGGACAGAAATGAGGAGTAAGTTAGAAGGTTGACAATCTAAGTCAGATGTAGAACAGAAGTGAGAACAAAGAGAGAAGGAAGAGAGTCAGAGATGCATTGGGAAGATGGGTGCAGGAGCCTCTCAGATATTTGGTGCCTGTCATACTTGTTCGAGGGACAGGTTAGTGACACCAAAATGCTAGACAAGGGGGCCAGCTCATCAGAACCTGATATTCTGCAATAGAGCCATAGTCACTGTTAAGATATTGAAATGCCTCATATTGAGTATACACAGAATCCCTGGTGGTATAGTGGTTCAGTGCCATAGCTGCTTACCAAAAGATCAGCAATTCAAATCTATCAGGAGCTCCTTGGAAACTATGGGGCAGTTTTACTCTGTCTATAGGGTCTATAGGTTATACATAGGCAGTTCCCTGTGCCCTGTGGAGCTCCTAGCACCTTGACCACCTATCTTTCCTCTAAGCCCCTTCAGACTTTCCTCAAACTCCAGCAACTACAGAGGTGACACCATTGTTCTGATTGACCAGCCCGGGGACATTAACAGGTACATGTGAGCCCTGACAATAAAGTTCACAAATTCATCCAGAAAAGGTTCTACAAAGCTGATCTGGACCCCAATCACTTTTTTCTTTACCTGAAGATAGAGGAAATATGGAAAGAAGACATTTTGATGACATTCAGGACATCAAGGGTAATACGACAACAGGTCTGATGGCCATTCCAGAAAAAGAGGTCCAAAGTTGCTTTGAAGGGTAAACTAGGCACTGGCATTGTCACATAGGTTTCCAAAGGGAGTACTTCAAAGGTGACCAAAGTGATGTTCAGCAATGAGGTATGTAGCACTTAGAACAGTTAAATTCGCAGACTTAATTATTGGACCTTGTTATGTTTGTGTGTAATTCTATTAATAGGTCAGTGGAAGCAATGGAGGTTCAGCAGCAGAATTCTCACCTTCCATGCAGGAGACCTGAGTTGATTCCCAGACTATGCACCCCATGCCCAGCCACCACCCATCTGTCAGCAGAGGCATGCATACTGCTAAACAATACTGAACACGTATCAGCTGAGCTTCCAAACTAAGAAAGACTTAGAAGAAAGGCTGGCAATCTACATCCAAAAATCAGCCGGTGAAAACACTATGAATCATGAAGATCTGATCCACAACCAATCGTGATGATGACACAGGCCCAGGTAGCATTTAATTCTAATGTACATGGGGTCACCATGAGTTGAAGGCTGACTTGATGGGTGCTCAGAACAGTGGGTCAATATTTTTACATATCATCCCATCCACTGCAACTGGAAAAATAAGTAAGTAAATAAATAAAACATTACTGTCAAGCTGATTCCAACTCATGGCAATCCTGTATGTCACAGAGTACAACTGCTCCATGGGATTTCCTTGGCTATGGTCTTTTAGGAAATAGGTCACCAGGCCTTTCTTCCATGACAGTATGATTTGGAGGCCTGGTTGTGCTGTGGTTCAGAGCTAGGCTGCTAATTAAAAGGTCAGCAATTCAAATCACATGGAGCAGTTCTGCTGTTTCCTATAGGCTCACTATGAGTCACACTGACTGGACAGCAACAAGTTTAATCTTTTAGGAAGCAACTCACCAGGGCTTTCTCCTATGCCGCTATGAGAAGGAGTTACTAAGGCAACAATATTAAATCCTGGCCACGTCTATGACATGCATGGTACGATCCTGATTTCACTAATTCTTGCTTTGAGAGATTCAGCAGAAGGGCTAAAGGCTGGTACAAAGGGGGAGAAACCAAGAAAAATGAATAGTTGTCACCTGCTCTCTCATGGCAAAAAGAACTAAGCTCAGATTTATTTTCTATGGGGACAAATTCCATGGGTCACAGGGAAAATGCTAGACCATAAGCTGCCTCTGAAGAGGCTATCTAACTCAGTGTTTAATTAGCCCATTCTCTAGACATGTTACACACAGACAACCAGGTTCAAAAGATAGATTTATCAGTTAGGTGGAAAATTAGATGAATAATAGAAGCTACAGCAGAACCTACAGAAGCCTGGGGTTCCATGAGGGAAGTAAGGGGGGTGATAAATGGCGTCCACTTCTTTTGAAAGGAAAGATAAAAAGCCTGGCTGGGCAACTTGCATGTCCAGAAATATTTATTCTTCATTTAATTCATTAGTGCACACAAATGTGATGCAAAAGCACTATGTATTTCACATTATGATTTCTGGGAGAATAATCTCCTACACCTTGATATACTGCAGCTAAAGGCTCAGACCACCCAGTGCAGAGCAGTCAAAGCTGGCAGAAGTTAGGCAGAAAAGAACCAGGTTAGAGTTCATCCTAGTGGTTGACACTCTCAGCTGCCTCCCAAAAGGCTGGCAGTTCAAGTTCACCCAGAGGCACTTGTTAAGAATGGCCTGACCATCTACTTCAGAACAATTGGCCACTAAAAACTCTACAGAGCATGGGTTTACTGTGACACGATGGAATTGCCATGAGTCAGAACTGACTCAGCACAGCTGGTTAGAGTCCAGAAGGTGAAAGGCAGGGGACGTTCAGGAGGAACAGTATGTGGATTCATTCACTGCTTTTTCTATTCAATCATTGAGCAAATATTTAATCAATATCTGCTATGTGCTAGACACTGGGAATATGAACATGGACAAGAGAGATGTATTTCCTGCCCTCAAGGAGTTTTCAATCTATTAGGGGAGAGAGAGAGTTTAATAAGCAAATGTACAGCATAATGTCACTGTGAGTCAGAATCGACTTAACAACACTGAGTTTTTTGATTTATAACTCATAAATGAGTAGAATAATTGCAAAGACTCTGAGACCAGAGACCAGAGTGCTCTTTGTGTTTGAAAAACGGCAGGAAGACTAATATGGCTAGAAAAAGTTTGTAAAGGAAAAAGCAGATGATAACATGAGCAAGGAACCTGCAGGCCCCTAAAGGCCGAATAAATGAGTTTGGAGTTTGGACTTCATTCTAGGTGTAATGAGTGATCTGATGCAGTTGAAGGGTTTGATGTAGCAAAGTGACACAACCTGATTTACATTTTAAAGGGTCTCTGGCTGCTCAGTGGAGAATGGATGATGACAAGCTAGAAACACAGGGACATCAGTTAGGAGTCCACTGCAGTGTAAATAATATGTACTGAGGGCTTACTTACAATGTCATGTATTAGTGTGCACTAACTCACAGAGCCCTTATGGTAGCAAGAGACACCTTGATTATCTCCATTTCACAGCTGAGGAACTGAAATATAGAGAGGTCAAGCAAGCGACAGACACAAGATATGAACCCAGGTCTGTCTTTAAACCACTCTGCTAGGCTGCCTCTTGGCAAAAGATCATGATGGTTAGACAGCGGTGATCAGCCACAGAGTTGGTAAGAAGTAGTCAATCCCAATATCCCAAGCTGTATTTTGAAACTAGTGCTAACAAGACTAATCAGCACTAGTTTAAGCTTAAGTTAGATGAGAGGGCCTCACAGCGGGTCAGCTTGCACCATGACCTCTCAGGTGCTCATATAAAATGCGATCTAAGGCCAGTTTCAAGGTCTCCCAGTGCCAGTCCAGGGACCTACTTCTCAAGAGCACCTACCTGAGAAGTGGTTTAAAAGTGCAAGTTTCTGGGTCCCATACCTGCAATATCTTCTTCAGTGCTGTGAGGTAAGCTTTCTACTGCAATCTTTCTGTGAAAGCGTCTGTTGAGTCTCCAGCCTTCTAATAAGAGCTATCCACAACCTCTAACTCAGTACCCAGTGAACAAGGGGCAGTGCTGGAACCAGTCTCAACTCCTGGTGCCAAGGTGTGTTCACTATTCCATGAGGACTCCACCTCACTGACGACAATTCTCACCAGCCTGACCTCCAACTCAAAGACAGACAAAGGACCCTCACTCACCTCTGAGGACATAGAAGAATGCTATACTTGGAGTGAGAGGATGTGGGGTCAGACATTTGAGAGATCCTGGAGAAGTCACTCATCTCTTTGAGCCTCAATCATCTTGTTTCTAAAATGCAGATATTAGGTCCTCATTTTATTGCTACTTGATTAAGTGAAACAATGCATGTAAAATACTTACCAGTTAAAATCAGTTGTTACTGAGTGGTTTCCAACTCGTGGTGACCCCAAGTGTGTCAGAGTAGAACTGTACTCCATAGGGTTTTCAACGGCTAATTTTTCAGAAGATCACCAGACCTTTCTTTCTCTGGATGGACTGACAACCTTTCAGTTAGCAACCATGAACATGAACCATTTACACCACTGAGGAACTCCATAAGATACCAAAAAAAAGCCACTACTGTAGAGAAAATTCTGATTCAAGTAAGAGGCTTAGCAAGACCTTAATGTTAGGTATCGTTACAGTTTGTATTACCATCAATCCAGATTTCCTGGTTCCTAATACAATGTTTAGGAAATCCTGACAGTGCAGTGCTTAAGTGCTATGGCTGATAACCAAAGGGTCGACAGTTCAAATCCACCAGGCACTCCTCACAAACTCTGTGGAGCAGTTCCACACTGTCTGTAGCATTGTTATGAGTCAGAATCTACTCGACAGCAGTAGGTTTGTTTTTTGTTTGTTTTGTTTTGTTTTAATACAATGTCTTTCTCCTACAGGAGGCTCTTTTAAAGTTTTTCTGCCCTTGAAGTTGAAGGCAGGTACTCCAGGAAGGAGGGGCAACTCTCAACTTCAGTGCTGTAAAGGGGTTCGGCATCAGGTAGCAGGGAAAAGAGCACCAGGAAGCACGTGAGGAGCAAGTAGGGGAGAAGACCACCAAGGAAAACAAATGAACCTCATCAGTCCTGCCACGGCAACATACCATCAGTAGCAGGCAGGGGAGGGTGCAGGTGGAGGGAGTTCACCTCAGTGTCTCTCTGTGCACCCAGGGGTGCCTGAGCCATAATAATCAGTTACGTTTGTACAACAGCTTTTATCTCACAAAGGGTTTTTAGTAGATCATTTCATGTGATCCTCAAAGCTACTCTATCAATTAGGTGTTATTACCCTCCTCCCACACTCCAAAAATGAAAATTTAAGCTTCTGTTAAAATGATTTGTTCAGATAATACATTACTAAGCAACAGATCAAAGAGTCAAAGTTTATGTTCAAACTCTTAACTCCCATCTGGACCTGTGCTATCCAATAGAAACAAAATTCTGAGATAGAGATGATTGACAAGAGATATGTTGGTTAAAACAACCAGGACCTCATGTTCAAACACGTCGATGAATTTATCAGTAGCAAGTTCTTCATCCATTTCTTCCTTGTTCGCCATATGCTGTCCTTTCAAGAAACCAGGAGCCTACTGTGAGCGTTTAAACAAGAGCAGGTAATTACCTTACCTTCCACCAGGGGCAGAAGCAAGCTGAGACTCACTCAACCAATAACCTGGATGCAAGGCCCACACTGAGCCCTGCAACAAGACTAAAGCAGTTTCATTTTGTGGAAGAGACGCCTGTACACCTCGTGAGTATATGCCATAGCCCCATACGTATAAGCTCCTACTTCACTACTGTAGAAAAGTCAGTCCTTTGGAGAAACTTAGTCCCTTCCTGACTCCTTGTACTTTTCCCAAGTAAAATAAACTTACTGAAGATAAGATCAATTCTTTCTCACATATTCTAATTCTGGGAATGACAGGGACTCTTTGCATTAATTGGACATTGGTAACAGTATAAGCCACTAGGTTATTTTAAATTTTTCTAAAAGCTGCATTTTTTAAAAAGTGAAAGAAATCTGTAATTAATTTTAATAATATATTGTATTTAACTCCATGCACCTAAAATGTTGTTCTTTTAACATATCACTGATATACAAAATTACAAATGAGATCTTTTCATTCCTTTTCCATTCAAAGTCCTTGAAATTCAATGTATGGTGACACTCCCACCACATCTCGATTTTACTGGCCACTGAGTACTTGACTCAGTAGGCACATGTGGCTGGTGGCTACTGCACTGAACAGCTCTAGACCAGAGGTCAGTAAATTTTTCTGTAAAGGGTCAGATGATATATATTTTAGACTTTCCTTGCCATATACATTCTCTGTTGAGTATTTTTCCTTTTTTTTACAATCTTTTAAAAATATAAAAGCCATTCACAGGCTGTATAAAAGCAGTCAATGGGCTGGATTTGGTTTGGTTTAGTATGGACTGGATTTTTCCTATGGGTCATAAATTGCGAACTTCTTCTCTAGAGCATAAGCTCAATGAAGGCAGGAGTAATATGTGGTTTGTTCACCACTGTTTCCTCGGGCCTGGAAATTAGCGGGCACTCCATAAACTGTATGTAGAACTGGATTCAACAAAGGCCAATTAGGCAGGATTTATCATTTTTATTTGTCAGACAAGAACCAGAAAGTCAAAATGACTTATCCAAAGTCACAGAGCTCAATACAAGCCTAAGCTGTGTGACTTCCGGGCCACTACTATCTCTCCTCCCTGCCACATCTCTTTTAAAACTGGATGACGCCCTATTTTGTAGCACGCTGACAGTCAGGGTGCCAGTTTTTCTGTCTCTTTGCCTCTGGATTTGCTTGCAGGCTCTCAGAGTTCCCAGCAGGCTGGCAGACAGGAGGAGCTAAGTGGCCAGCCCATTTTGGAAGACAGCACCAGCAGGGCTCAGCAGGCAGGGCTGTCATGATGAAGAGGCCACGCCATGGCCCTCTCCCTCCATTCCAAGATCCTCTCCAAAATAAGTGCTCTTGAAAGGTTAGAGAAAATGTGTTTCTATTCTCCTTTCCAGACTAAAAGCACCTGCCTCCTTCACAAAGAAAGAAGCGAACCGCTTATAATTACACGCCATACACTAGAGAGCATGAAAACAACGTTCAGCAACACTTAAGCCTCTGATACGTGGTGGTGGCAGTAAGCATCATATAATTGCTGTGACATTGATGCCAACAATTTACATGAAAAAGCAGAGAAGGAACCAAAGTTCTCCCAGAAACTGTCACAACCTAAGAGTAAAATAGAACCCCAAAATCTCTTTCGCAGATAGCTTCCCCTCCTTCAAAAATGAAGACTTTTCCTTTTTTTTATGATTTAATTCCAGTTTTCGCCGCAGTTTCTCAGGGTCTAGGGAACCATAAAGTACACTGGTAGGTGGAAGCAAAAATACCTGGAAGCTCTGTGATGGAGTGGTCTGCTTTCCAGTCCTCTATCTTCTAGCCCATGAAACTGGTCAATTTAAGGACCCCATTGTAGAAGCCCTGGTGTGTGCGTGAATGCTAGGGCTGCTAAACAAAAGGTCGGCAATTCAAATCCACCAGGTACTCCGTGGAAACTCTATGGGGCAGTTCCAGTCTGTTCTATATGTTTGCTGTAAGTCAGAATCAACTTGACAGCCATGGATTTAGGTTTTTTTTTTGTTCTTGAGGTCATTGTGAAAATTCTGGTGGTGTAGTGCTTAAGTTCTAGGGCTGCTAACCAAAAGGTCAAGAATCTACCTGCTGGTCCTTGGAAACTCTATACGGTAGTTCTACCCTGTCCTATAGGGTCACTGTGAGTCAGAATCAACTAGATGGCACTGGGTTCGGTGATTTTGTTTTTTAAGGTCATTACAGCTGGGTCCCAGGAGGCAAAGAGCAGGCCTCCAGAAGTGGGACTGGAGAGATGGGCAGGGGTCAAGGTGGAAGACCTCGTATTAAGGATTTCAGTCTTTTCTGTAGATAACGCAGAGTGACTGGAGTGGTTTATAATAAAAATAAACGGGGCATTTTGCATTTTAGAAAGAAACAGAGAGAGAAGGAGCAAACGACAACAGCTGTGGCGGTGAGGATGGGGAGAAATATACAGATCCAAGAGGTACCTAAAGGACAAAGTCAATGGAAGAAGATAGGACAGAATGTAGGAGAGTCAAAGGTGATTGCCAGGCTGCTGGCTTTGGTGACTAGGAGGTTGGTGACACTGAAACCTGAAAGTAGGGAGGATGGGTATGAAGGAAAAAGACAATGTGTTGGATACATTAACTATAAGGTGCCTGTGAAGTATTCAAATAAAAGGAAAAACTGAAAGTATGGCTCAGAAGAAAGGCTGCAGTGAAGGTATAAAGATGGGAGTCACTTGCACCTAGGAAGTGATGAACTGTGGAGTTGTGTGTGTAGAACAAAAAAAGTTGAATGAGTAGAAAAGAATTAAGGGGTAGAGTCCCTGGGTGATATCAACTGCTAAGCACTCAGCTACTAGCCAAAAGGTTGGCAGTTTGAACACATCCAGAGGTGCCTCAGAAAAAAATGTCCAGAGATTACTTCCAAAAGGTTACAGCCTTGACAATCCTACGGAGTACAACACATTGGGTTGCCATTAGTCAGAATCAACTCTATGGTAACAGGTACGTAGTTACGGAGTAAAGAAAGAAAGAGGTTCTAACAATGGAGATAAAGAAGGAAAAAAGAAATCAAGTTTTATGGATTGAAATGGATCTGCAAAAAAGAAGAAAAGTTGAAGTTGAAACCCTCAGCATCTGTGAACATAACCTTATTCAGAAACAGAGTTTTTGCAATGTTACCAGCTAAGTTAACATGAGGTCATATCAAACTAGGATGGGTCCTAGTCCCACCCAAGTAGTGTCTTAGAGGAGGGCAGACACACAGCAATACACAGAGAAAGAACAGTCATGTGACAACAGAAGCTGGTGTACTGCAAGCCAAGAAACACCAAGGATTGTCAGGAGCCACCAAAAGCTAGGACGGAGGTATGGAACAATTTCTTTTTCAAAGCCCTCAGGAGTCAACACAGCTGATACCCTGGGTGGTGTGGTACAAATGGTTAAAATGCTCAAGTGCCAACTGAAAGGTTGGAGATTTAAGTCTACCTGGAGTCACCTCAGAAAAAAGCCTAGCAATCTACTTCCAAAAAAATCAGTCTTTAGAAATCCCATGGGACACAGTTTCCCTCTAACTCACATGGGATTCTCATCAGCCCAGGTTGTATGTAAGTCAGATACTCATAACCTAGGTACTGCCTGTAACAGAAAATCACTAAGGATAGAAAAGGCTTGAACAAAACTATCAGACAACTTCACCTAAATAACGTTTATAGACCACTCCACCTAACAACAGCAGAATATAAACTCTAGTACCTATTGAAACCCTGGTTGCCTAGTGGTTAAGCTCTATGTCTGCTAACCAAAAGGTCAGCAGTTTGAATGTTCCAGGTGCTCTCTAGAAACTCCGTGGAGCAGTTCTACTCTGTCCCATAGGGTGGCCGTGAGTCAGTATCAACTAGATGGCAATGGGTTTGGTTTTTTTGGTAGTGTTTATTGAACAGTTGACAAGACAGACCATGTTCTGAGCTGTAAAACAAACCTGATCAGTTTAAAAGATTTGGAATTATACAAACTAGGTTACCAGACCAAAATGGAATTCAACTGTAAATCAATAAAAGAAAAATATCTTTAAAGTTACCAAATATTTGTACGTTAACAACATACTTCTAACTAATCCATGGAGCAAACTGGAATTCACAAGGGAAACTAGGAAATACGTTCAACTAAATGTAAACACAACGTATCCAAATTCGTGCAATGCTGCTAAAGCAGTGCTTACAAGGAAATTTATATTGCTAAGTGTTTAGATTAGAAAAGAAGGTTTCAAACCAATGATCTCAACTTGTGCATTAAGAAATCAGAAAAAGAGAAAATTAAGCAGAAGAGATGAAATAATAAATCATAAAACAATAGAGACAATCAAATCAAAACTGCTTCTTTGAAAAGATCTATAAAACAACCTCTGG
The DNA here is from genome assembly GCA_028571685.1 of Heterohyrax brucei. Classification (NCBI taxonomy): domain Eukaryota; kingdom Metazoa; phylum Chordata; class Mammalia; order Hyracoidea; family Procaviidae; genus Heterohyrax; species Heterohyrax brucei. Next base: position 39,032,092 of record CM053145.1, read on the forward strand.
CTGGCCAGCTAGGAGAAAAAGAAAGAGGAAATAAGTTACAACTATCAGGAGTGCTCCGACTCGATGGCACTTGGCTTTTGGCTATCAGGAGTGAAGGGAGGCATCATTTCTGATTTCATGGACATTAAGAGGACAAGAAGCAAATAACACTCAAAAAAACTTCTACGCTTACAAATTTGACAATTCAAAAGACGTGGAAGAATACGTTGAAAAACACAAGCTACCAAAGATCAAGAAGAAATAAATAGGCTGAACTGTCTCATATCATTTAAAGAAATCAGATTTATGTTTACAAACCTTCCAACAAAGAAAACACAGGGGACAGATGAATTCAGTGGAAAATATTTCTATTTAAAAAACAAAAAAACAAAAATTCTACACAAACTCTTCTGTCTTAGTTACCTAGATTCACTATAACAGAAATGCCACAAGTGGACGATTTTGCCAAGCAGAAGTTTCTTTTCTTAGATCTAGTAGGCTAGAGGTCCAAATTCAGAATGCCACCTCTAGGGAGAGAAAGGCTTTCTTTCTCTGTTGGCTCTGGAGGAAGGTCTTTGCCACCAATCTTCTCCTACTCGAAGAGTTTCTCAGAATGGAAACCTCAGGTCCAAATGACACACTCCTAGCTCTGCTTTCTTGGCAGTATAAAGTTGCTCTGTCTCTCTGCTCCTTTCTGTCTTCTATATCTCAAAAGAGATTGATTTAGACACAACATAATCTTATAGATTGAGTCCTTCTTCTTTAATATAACTGCCATTTTTCTCACCTCATTAACATCATAGAGATAGGATTTACAACACACAGGACAATCACATCATATGACAAGATGTGGACAATCACGCAATACTTAGAATCCTAGCCAAGTTGGCACAAGTTCGGGGGTAACAGGAAGGAAAACTTTCCAACTCGTTTTACGAGGCCAGCATAACACAGACACCAGAGTCAGACAAAGATACAAGAAGACAAAGAAAACTATTTGACAGTATCCTTTACCAATGCAGAAGCAAAAATCCCTCAAAAAAAAAAACTAGCAAATTGAATCCAGTAAAAACTAAAAAAGATAATACATGATCCAAGAGGTTTAAGCCAAGAATACAAGAGATGTTCAGCATTCAAAAATCAATAAACAGAATTCACTGTTTCAACAAACTAAAGGTGAAATATCATATATTTATCTCGCTAGATGTAGGAAAAAAAGATCAAAAAGTTAAACATCCACACTTGATAAAAACTCCCAGCAAACTAGAAATGAAAGCAATTTTTCTCAACCTGCAATGGTAATGGCAGAAAACCTCCAGCTAGTATCATACCTAAGGGTGAAAGACTGAATTCTTTTCCTTTAAGACTGGTAACAAAACAAGTATGTTTGCGCCTATCATTTTTACTTAACACAACACTGAAAGTCCTCTTCAGTACAGTAAGACAACAGAGAGAAGAAGGGAAAGAGAGAAGGGAAGAAGAAAGTGGAAGGAAAAAAGGATAAAATAAAAACAGGTTGGAAAAGAAGAAAAAACTCTGTTTTGTGGACAGCATGATTGTCTATGGAGAAAATTCCAAAGAATCTACAAAAAAAGCTAATAACCAATAATGAGTTTAGCAGGGTCATAGAATTCAAGGTCACATACAGAAAACAATCATATTTCTATTCACTTATTCAATAACAGTGAACAACTGGAAATTGAAATTTACAAAAATACTGTTTAACAATAGCCCAAAGAAACATGAAACAATTATAAGGCTAATAAAATACGTGCAGGATACATACACTAAAAACTAAAAGGCATTAATGAAAGAAATTAAAGAGGACTAAAATAAGTGTATTGTTCATGGATTTGAAGACCCAATGTTGTTAATGTCAGTTCTCCCCAAAGTGAGCTACATATTCAATACAATTTCAATCAAAATCTCTGCAGGAATTTTGTAAGAGTTGGTACTCTGATTCTAAAATTTATGTGGAATAGCTAAGGAATTAGAACAGAAAGGACAATTTTAAAAGAGAACAAAGTTGGAGAAATCATACTCTCTGATTTTATGACTTACTATAAAACCACAGGGATCAAGATAGTGAGGTACTGGAAAAATGATAGACATGTAAACAGTGGTATGCTGGAGCCAGTTCAGAACAACTCATGACAGCCAAAGGTTAATTTTCAAGAATTTTACAGGTTGGTTGGCATCATGTTAATTGCTTAAAATTAGCCATAGTGAGAGTATCAAAAACCAAAACCATCAGATGCTACAAACTTTTCCCCCTGAGAGTTAGTTCTCAATTCTCAAACATGTACCAGCATAGATTTCCACATATTTATTTATTACAAAGGTGCAAAGGGAATTTAATGGAGAAGAGAGAGTTTTCCTAAGAAATGGTACTTGACAATCAGACATTTATATGTAAAAGGGAAAAAAAAGTACTTCAATCCATTCTTTGCACCATATACAAAGTTAATAGGAAATGAATCATAGACTAAAATAAAATCTAAAACTATAAATTACATAAAAGTACAGAGGGAAATCTTTGTGAACTTGGGCTAGGCAAATAGTCCTTAGATACGACACCAAACTGATAAATTAGACTTCATCAAAATTAAGAACTTCTGTTCTTCCTAAAACACTTTTATGAGAATAGAAACAAGCCATAGACTGGGAGAAAGTATTTACATGTCACATATTTAACGAAGGACCGTATCAAGCTTCTATCAAAAACATATAAAGTATTCTTAAAACTCAATAATGTATAAGAAGACAACTTAATAAAAAACAGGAAAAAGAATTGAATGAACACTTTACAAAGTAAGATACACGGTACACGGATGTCAAATACATATACAAAAGGATGGTCAACATCATTGCCATTGTTGATTGCTATGGAGTCAATTCCAAGAGACAGCAGCTGCAAGTGTGCAGAATAGAACTGCTCCATAGAGTTTTCAAGGCTGTGACTTTTCAGAAGCAGGTCAACAGATTTGATTTCTGAGGTGCCTCTAGGTAGATTTTAACTACCAACCGTCTGGTTAGAGTTCTAGTGCTTAATCATTTGTATTACCCAGGGATCCCTTCCACATCATTAGTCACTTTAAAAATGCAAATTAAAAGATGCTATTACACATTGAGTCAATTTTGACTCAGCAACACCGTAGGATGGAGTAGAAGTGCCCCATCAGGTTTCCAAGGCTATAAATCTTTACAGAAGCAGATTACCACATCTTTCTCCCATGGAGCAGCTGGTAGATTCAAATCACCTACCTTTCAGTTAGGAGTCAAGCCCATTAAACATTGAGCTACCATGCCACCTACATACTTAGTAGATTCACTAAAAATCTTTTTGTTTTTAATTGATAATACCAAGTGCTGACAAGGATGCAAAGCAACTATAACTCTAATACATTGTTAGTGGGACTGCATAATGCTATAGTCATCTTGGAAAATAGTTTGGAAATTTCTTATAAATTGACATATCTTTACCACACAACCCTACAGTCCTACTCCCAAGTAGAATGGAAATTTATACTCACATAAAAGCCTGTATGTCAATATATACAGCAACTTTTATTTGTAACTGCCTCAAATTGGAAAGTGCCAAACATCTTCCACTGGGGAATGGATAAACAATGGTGACACATCCATAATGGAATTCTCCTCGGTATTAAAATGGAGCCAACTACTAACACACAGCAACATGAATGAATTCCAATTTTCTGGGCATGGACTTGTAACATGAAACTTGTCTCCAGAGAAGGAGGGCTCTAAGAAACCAAAAAAAGAGGCAGGCAACTATAGGAAGACAGCAAGAGTTTACTACGGACACTTACATACGAGGCAGGTCGGGGGCAACAGCAAGATCAAGTGGCTCTCCACACTCCACAGAGGTAGGTGGAGGTTTTATAGTGATGGTGAACAATAGGGGCTACATGCTGGAGATGCCTCTAATCTTACACCTCAGCAAGAATTGCATACAGCAGTGAACTAGTGGAAAGCATGAGGGCACTCACGTTTGGCCTTCTAAAGCCTGTTTCCCCTTCACAAATGAATTTCTCAGGCTAGATGAGAGAAGCCAGACTCAAAGGCTGTATATTGATTCTATTTACGTGACATTCTGAAAAGGCAAAATTATAAAGGCGGAAAATAAACCAATGGTTACCAAGGGCTGGGGGAAAGGAAAGAGTTTGCATAGGGGAATGATTTGGAGTAGTGGAATTGTTCTGCATCTTGACTGCAATGGTGATTAAACAACTGTGTGCACCTGTCAAAACACACTGAGTTATATACTAAAACAGGTGAATTTTCCTGTATATAAATTATTCCTAAATAGAAGAAAAATAGTTCAATTTGTTTTAAAAGGATCACTTTGGCTGTTGGGTTGAGAATAAACTATAGCAAGGAATAAAGGAAACAGGGAGACTGAAGACTCTTGCAGCCCAGGTAACAGATAACAGTGGCTTGAACCTAAAGTGGCATTGGAATCTGACGGTAGCCTTGAAATCTGGTGGTACATAGGCCACCAGTGACCCTTGGAGTGAAGCAGAAACTGTGAAGTTGCAACTGTGAGGAATAGGAACAAGTGAGCCAGTACTGGATTCCTGACTATTCTTTCAAGAAACCTGTGTGGACCTGCTCCATTAAATGAACTTGGCTCTCAGATGGTACTGGACCTAATTTTAACCAAAGTAGAGGAGCCCTGTTGGTATAACCAATACTCAGCTGCTAACCAAAAGTCTGGGGGTTCAAACCCACCCAGTGGCTCAGTAGAAGAAATATCTGGTGATTTGTTCCCATAAAATTTGTTGCTGTTTTCATGTGCTGTAGATTCTAGCTCATAGCAATCCTATAGAACAGAGTAGGACTGCCCCATTGGGTTTCCAAGGCTGTAATGTTTACAGAAGCAGATTGGTACATCTTTCCCTGAGGATCTGCTGGTGGGTTCAAACTGCCAACCTTTGAGTTAGCAGCCTAGTGCTTAATTACTGCACCGCTAAGGCTTTCTCTATAAAGAGTACACCCTAGGTAGCCTTTTGAGGCAGTTCTACTCTGCTTATGGGGTCACCTCTTCTTTCCTAGCCATCTTCTAGAATTTTCCTTCCCCAGTGTGCATGTGTGGCTGCCATCTTGCTACTCAAAGCACACATAAGCTCTGCTTTCCCGTGGCTCAAGAAGTCAGATCAGAGAGACCTCTTCCTGGATGCTTGCTCTGTGTACTGCAATAAAGTTACTTTCCCTTTTTCAAAGACCAATGTCAAGATCATTGTCATGTCTGAGCACACCAGCCAAGGACCCACCTTTAACAATGTCTGTGAGTCAAAATCAACTCTATGGTACCTAACAACAACAATGTAGGCCAACATGGCACCATAGACAGAAGGCCCACACGAGTCCTTCACAGCAGATACCCAAACAACTAAGTAAAACGGAGACAAACATCAATCCTGGAACCCAAAGTGTCAAATGAAGAGATAAAATGTAAGCCAAACATGGAATGAAATAAGAAATTGACAAAGAATAGAAAGCAAGAAGAGATGTGAGAGGAAGTCCCCATCAGCTAAACCAGTGTGGGTTCACCATTCTGGATTGCTGTTGGAGATCGGCAGACAGAGAGCACAGCAAAGCAGATTCACAGAAATCTCAGCAGAAGGCAAAGCACCTGCTAAGCAATGATACTGCCTTTCCACCTCTTATCTTCTCTCCAATGCTCTACCTTCTATGCCTCTTGGCTAGCTGTGGTAGCTCAGTCAGCTGGGAAGTGCAGCATCTTTGCCACTTGGACTCACCAAGTGAATCCACACTGGAGATAAGCAGATGGGGAGTATGTGAAAACACTTTTAGGAGCTCCCAGCAGGACACAGATCACCCAGTAACCAGCAATATATGTTTTCCTAACCTAACCCTTCCCCATCCCCCTCAACTTCCTCTGCTTCCTACCAGCTGCAGTCTCTTGGCCGGGAAGAAACTCCTTTGACCTGGCCATTTGAATTCACATCCCCTCCACTGGCCTGACTGCCATTTGTTTACAGACAGTGGTGCTTTTCTTCATCTCTTTTGGTTTCATCCATGCCTCCCACAACTTCTCCCTCCTTTCTGTTGAACACCTGGTTCTTCTATGTGCCATCTTTGCCTCTTTTTAAATGCCATGAAGCACTGCTCATCTGCAGAACCACTCCTCATCTGGAGAATCACTCCTCTGCCCTGACACTGCACTGGTGAAATTTTTGAGCTATTCTTTTTTATTTGTTTTCTTTTGTTTTGCTTTATTGTGTTTTCTTTTGTCTGTTTTCTTTTTCAGCTTGAGTGCCTCTTCTAGCTGTACTACGTGGCTTAGGACCCACATCCTCAGTCTGGACATCACATCAGTGGGATCTGGGGGAGTTTTCTTTTTTGTTTCCTGTCTTTCCTCAGTTCCCAGTTCTCATCTTTATAATCACCTTCTTTTCCTGTCTCCTGATCAACTGAAACTGTGACACATACACTTCTGGCCAGGCAATACTACACAGTGTGGGAGATACTTCCCTGTTCTATGCAGCAGCACCATTAGGACCCCAGGGGTCTTTCTTTTCTTTTATCCAAATTTTTAAAATTTGGGTTTCTTTTTTTCTTCTTTTTCAATTCTTTTTTGTTTTTTTCCATTTCTCAGTGTGTCATCTGCCCACTCCAATGGCAAGCTCCCTTAGCACTCTTTTTGTTTGTTTGTAGTTCCTGTTTCTGTCTTCCCCTCTCCTATTTTCCATCCCTATCTTAGCTTCACAAATCACCACCTCTCTTCTCATTCTCAATTGCCTACACTGTGTGCTGAACATCACACTCCTGAGCAACATAGGCATTACCTACTGGAATCTGCCTAGCACTGATCCCTGGCCTAGCCAGTTAGCCTTATTACATGCCACCAAGAAACATCTCAACCTCTCCTCTTCAGCTGGACCTGCCCTGCTGCACTATAGCTGAGAGACTGGCCCTGCCTATTGGACAAAGAGGTGAAAAGTACTGTGACCACAGATGAGCAAACAATAGAGAATGTACACGTCTCCTACTCTAACATAACCAAATAAAACAAGAAAGCAGGATAAAACAAAAAGATCTACAATAAATAAGCAAACAAAATAACTAGAGAATGCCCTGAAGACAGCAGACAATATCAAAACTTATTTAAGAAAACAGAACAGTATTGTTCCAGAGGGTGTCCAAAAAAAACACCAAATGACTTTCCAGTAGAAGAAAAGCCACTAGAATTCCTGACAGGGAATTCAGATCTCTGATATTCAGAGCTATCTAAGATCAAAGTGTTGAAACAAAAGGCAGTCAAAAATGAGGAAAAAAACAGACAAATTCATGGAAGAATTCATGACAATAATACAGGAAAAAATGTCAAAATACATTTGCAAATAGAAATCATACAAAAGCAACAATTAGAAATCCAAAAATTAACAAAATTTTAGAAATAGTTTATAGAAGGGCTGAGGAACAGATTTGAAATGACGGAAGACAGGATCAGCAAAACTGAAAGCAAAGAGTTAGCTACAACTCTGTTTGAGGAAAAATTAGGAAAAAGAACAAAGGAAAATGAAGAAACCCTGAGAATTATATGGGATACAACTGAAAGCAAAAATTGGCATGTGATCAGAGTTCAAGAATGATGGACAAAATGAAAAATACAGAGAAGATCATTGAAGAGTTGCTGACAGAAAACTTACCTAATATCATGAAAGACAAGAAGCTGACCACCCAAGATGTTCAATGAACCCCATAAAGGATACTCCAAAAGAAAATCACCAAGACATTATAATAATTACACTTGTTAAGACAAAGAAAAAATTCTGAGAGAAGCTCATGAAAAATAGAGTTATGTACAGAGGGGAAACAGTTAGACTAAGTTCTATTTATTCAGCAGAAACTATGCAGACAAGAAAACAGGATGATACATATAAATGCTTGAAAATAAAAAAAAAAAAAAACGCCAACCAAGAATAATATAACCTGCAAAATTCTCCAAATAAAATCCAACCAAACTCAGTGCTGTCAGGTTGATTTCAACTCTTTGAGACCCTGTTATGATAATAAACTTAGGACATTTCCAGATAAACAGAAATTAACAGAATACGTAAAAGCCAAACTAAATTTACAGGAATTATTGAGAGGAGTCCTTCAGTCTGAGAATAAACAACACTAGACCACTGTCTGAATCTAAGATGCAACATTGTACCAGTCAGATACCAGTCTAGGAAATTAACTCTAAAGGACTATCCAAACCAAAAGAATACAACAGGGAACCAGAGAGATTAATTTGTAAATGACAACAATGTCAGAACAATAAAAGAGAGAATAAACAATGTAGTTATACAACTTTCTAACGAAGTGGAAGACAAGGTGATACCAAGTTATGATAGACTGGTTCAAACCTAAGAAAATGAGGGCAAATTTCAAGGTAACCACAAAGAAAGTTAGCAAACCTACTCATCAAAATAAAGAAGAAAAACATAGTCTCAAAAACAAGATCTGCAAAAACTAAAGAAGTGAAAAAGAAATACAAAAACCAAGAGTTCAACACAGAATGAGGGACAAAGAAAATGGCAGCACCACAAAAAAAAGGCATTACAAATGACAACAACAAGCTCACACCTATCAATGACGACACTGAGTGTAAATGGCCTAAATGCACCCATACGGAAACAGAGAGTGACAGAATGGATTAAAAAAACAGGACCTGGGAGGGTGGGGCCAAGATGGAAGACTAGACACACGTCTCCTCAATTCCTTCTGAAAACTAAGGCCTGGTATGACAGTTAAATGGAGCAGCATGGAAATCTGGGGAGCCCTAGAATCTGGCATAGGCAGTCAGATTGGACTACATGCCAGTAACGGAATAACTACCTCTCTCAAAGATGAGGCAGAGGCATACTCAGTCTTGCTTCTGCTGACTCACCGTATGGAAGGACTGCAGGTACCGCTGCCTTCTTTGTTATCCAGGAGGCAGGGACTGGATATGAGCCGCGAATTACACTGAACTACAGTGCTTAAGTAAACAGTATAGAGTGCAGGAGAGAGACTATGCTTGGGATAGCCACATGTGGAGAGCTTGGCTGCTGACTGAGGGCACCACTGCCTCTCCACTCTCTCATTTCTGAGCTGTGCCATAGATTCTGCTGTTGCACAGCAGACAGGACAAGTCAGGTGAGAAGCCATCTTGATTAGCTGGGAGGCAGAGTCACCCACCCAGAAGCCTTACCTGGGGCTAATTCTCATACTGAGAAGCAGTGCCTGTTTCAAAAGTTCTTCTCCAGAAGAAAAGCTGTGTTTAGGACATGGTGCCTAGAGTTACAGATGGGATCTGGCAGAGGATGGCAGGAAGACCAAAACTCCTCCCTACTTTGAACCACGCCATAGCATCTGGGGATGGCCTAAGGGGTGCTTTCATTGTCAGCCAGAAGGTGGGGCTTGCCACACATGACAGCCTGACTGATTTTGGCAGCTGTTGGACAGCTCCTCACTTAGCAGTAGAGTTCCTTTTTAAAATAGGACCACCTGGAGAACTGACTGCTGAGCTGCCCAGCAGCATCTCCTCCACCCTTCACTGATCAACATCATAGCATCAGCTGATGGCCCACAAGTGGCTCCACAAGTAGGGTGCTGTCTTTGCCAGTCAGGAAGCAGAGCCTCCCACCTCAGAAAGCTCACCTGAGGCCAGTCACTAGAGTACTCAGTGGTGACTGGTGACCAACATCCCTCTTAGAACTACAGCTCAGGTCATGTTCAGGCAACACCAGAGAAACTGAACAGGTTCTAGATTATATGAAGACAACAGTCAATAGCTAACCATTTAAAAAAACACTCCACCATGGCTCCAGACAACTCTCCAAATAAAGAATTAGAAACCTTACCAGATGAAGAAGCCTTTATGAAACTGTCAGAGGTCAAGTACAAAAGAATTATATGTAAAGTCATCCTAGAGATTAAACAAAATGCAGCAGAACAAAATTAAAAACTAAGCAAACTGTCTGAACTTACAAAACATCCATAATCTGAAATGCAGCACATCAATGATAAAATTACAGAACTAGACAATTCAACCCAAGCCAACAGAGCATAACCAAGTAGTTGAAAGCCAGAGTTAGTGAGCTTAAAGACAGAGCAACTGAAACCAGCATTCATGAGGAGAAATCAAAGAAAAGAAATAAGAAAAATGAAGAATCATAAAGAAACACGTGGGAATATATTCAGAGGTATAATCAATAATCTACAAATAATTGGAGTTCCTGAACAGGGAGAGATAGCTGAAAATACAGAGAGTATTGTTGTAGAGTTGCTTATGCAAAACTTTGTTGAAATTATGAGAGAACACAGACATCCAAGATGCTTATCAAACACTACAAAAAACTAGACACCAAGACATATTATAAACAAGCTTAATAAAATGAAACATAAATAAAGGCTTTTAAAGGCAGCCAGGCTTGAAGCAAAACTAACATGCAGAGGGGAACCCTGCAGGCTTTCATCTGACATCGGCAGGAACAATGTTGGCAAGAAAGTAGTGGGATGATACATTCTAACCCATGAAGGAGAAAAACTTCCAAACAAGAACTAAATATCTTGCAAAACTGTCTCTCAAATATGAAGAGGAAATTAAGACATTTAGAAATAAACAGAAGCTTAGAGACTCTGTAAAAATCAAAACAATATTTTGCTTAGAAAAACAAAAACATAAAGTGTATACTTCAGGAGGCAATGCAGGATATAGTACCTAGAATCCTACTTACTTAGGGAAGTCAAAAAACTCAATCGCAATAAACACAAAACCAACAAGGCAAAAGATGAAAAGTCAACCCATAAAGAAGAATGACCCAGAACATAATATTAAGAGCAACACAGAAAACATCAACAACACAAACATAATTGCATCAAAATGATAGCACTAAACACATACCTATCAATAATTACACCGAATGCAAACAGACTGAATGCTCCAATAAAGAGACAGCGAGTGCAACCCTGGATCAAAAGACATAATCTGTCTATACGTTGTTTACAAGAAACACACCTCAGACTCAAAGATATGAACAAACTGAAAATTAAAGGATGGAAAAACATATAGAAGAGCAGGAGCGGCAATACTAATCTCAGCTAAAATAGACTTTAATGTAAAATCCAGCAATGTGGACAAGGATGGACACTATTGCTGAAAGGCTGAATACACATGCAGGACATAACAATGTTAAATATTTATGCACTGAATACCACAGCATCCAAATACATTCCAAAAACACTGACTACATTGAAATATGAGATCGATCACTGCACAATAATAGTTGAAGACATCAACACTCCACGTTTGGTAACAGACAGATAATCTAAAATAAAGCTCTGTGAAGACACAGAAGATCTTACTGTGACAATTAACCAATTAGACCTCATCAACAAATACAGAACTTTGAACCCATAAACAGATAAGTACACCTTCTTCTGTAATGCACATGCAACATCTTTCAGAATAGACCATGTGTTGGTACATAAAGCAAGTCTTAACAAGATCCAAACCACTGAATTACTGAAAAGCATCTTCTCAGACCATAAAGCCATAAAAGCTGAAATCAATAGCAGAAAAAACATAGGTAGAAATTTGAACACATGGAAACTGAACAACAACACCTTGCTCAAAATCCATGAGTTATTGAAGAAATCAAGGATGAACTAAAGAAATTTATGGAATCAAGTGAGAATGAAAACACATCCTACCAGAACTTGTGGGATACAGCAAAAGCAATGCTCAGAGGTCAGTTTATAAGTGTTCACGTCTGGAAGGAAGAAATGACCCAAACCAAAGAATTAACCTTACAGCTTGCACAAATAGAAAGAAAGCAACAGAGGGACTCCTCAGGCACCAGAAGAAAACAGATAAAGATTAGAGCAGAACTAAATGAATTATAGATTAGAAAAGCAATTGAAAAGATTAAAAAACCAAAAGCCAGTTCCTTGAAAAGATAAACAAAATTGATAAACCACTGGCTAAACTTACTAAAGAAAAACAGGAGAGGAAACAAATGACCTGAATAAGTAACAACTGACCCAACTGAAATCAGAAGCATCATAGCAGAATGTTATGAAAGATTGTACTCTAACAGATTTGAAAACCTAGAGGAAATGGACAAATTCCTAGATTCATATCACCTACCAAAATTATCACAAAGAGAAGTAGAACAACTTAATAAATCTATCACTAAGGAAGAGATTGAAAAAGTAATCAAAACACTACCAACCAAAAAAAGTCCCATCCCAGATGACTTCACTGGCAAATTCTACCAAACTTTTGGAGAAGAATTAACTCCAATAGTTCTGAGAGTCTTTCACAGCTTAGAAGGGGATGAGATACTCCCAAAGTCATTCTATGAAACCACTGTAACTGATACCAAAGCCAGGGAAAGAGCCCACAAATAAAATTACAGTCCAATATCACTCAGAGACTAAGATGCAAAAAATCTTCAAAAAATCCTAGCCAATATAATTCAACAATGTACTAAATAAATAATTGAATTCATATCACAGATGCAAGGCTGGTTCAACATCAGGAAAACAATTAATAGAATCAACAACATACATAGCACAAAGAATAAGAATCACCTTATTTTGTCAATTGATACAGGAAAGGCATTCAACAAAGTCCAACACCCATTCATGCTAAAAACTCTTAGCAAAATAGGAATAGCAGACAAATTCCTCAACACAATAAGGTGCATCTGTGCAAAGTCAAACCACCTACATCACCCTTAATGGAGAGATACTGAAAGAATTCACGTTGAGAATGAGAACTAAACAAGGATGCCCACTCTCACTTCTTCTATTCAACATTGTATTAGAGGTTCTAGTCAGAGCAATTAGACAAGACAAAGAAAAAAACGGCATCCGCATCAGCAAAGAAGAAGTAAAAATCTCCCTATTTGCAGATGATATGATTGTCTATGCAGACAATCCTAAAGAATGTGTTAGTGAACTACTGTGATTAACAGAAGAGTTCAATGAAGTATTGGGATATAAGATAAACATAAGTAAATCATTAGGCTTCCCTTGTACCAACAAAGAGATCCATCAAAGAAGAAATCACCAAATCAGTATCATTTACTACAGCCCCCAAGAATATAAAATACCTAGGAATAAATCTAGAAATAAGAGACCTATACTGAAAGAACTACAAGACTTTACTGCAAGAAACCAAGAGACTTACATTAATTGGAGAAACCTACCCTGCTTATGGATATGAAGACTTAACATTGTGAAAATGTCTATTTTACCCAAAGCCATCTACATATACAGTGCAATCCCAATGCAAATTCCAGTGTCATTTTTTAGTGAGATAAAGAAACAAATCACCAACTTTGTTTGGAAAAAGAAGATAAATAAACCCTACTGAAGAAAAGGAACACAGGTGGAGGCCTCATACTACCCAACTTTAGAAACTGTTACATTTGCCACAGTAGTCAAAATAGCTAGTACAAGTACAAAAAGAGATGCATAGACCAATGGAAGAGAGCTGAGACCCCACAGATGCCACTGTCCTCTTATGAACAGTTGATATTTGACAAAGCCCCTGAGACTATAAACTGGGGTAAAAATAGTCTTTTTAATAGTGTTGGCAAAATTGGATATACATCTGCAAGAAACTGAAACAAGACCCATATCTCACACCTTACACAAAAACTATTCTAAATGAATCAAAGACTTAAATATCAAACCCAAAATGATAAAGATCATGCAAAAAAAAAATAGGGTCAACAATGGAAGTTCTAATACACAGCTTAGACAGACTTCAAAATCTGACAAACAAAGCACGATCAACAGAAGAGAAAATAGATAAATGGAAACTACTAAGAATCAAATACTTTGCTTATCCAAAGACTATCAAAAGACTTAAGAGACCACCTACAGAATGGGAAAAGGTATTTGGCAACTATGTCTCAGACTGATGTATGATCTCCATAGTCTACAAGGGTCATGGGCTGAATTGTGTCCCCCAAAAATGTGCATAGCCATGTGCCTGGGCCATGATTCCCAATATTTTATGACTGTCCTCCATTTTGTGATTTTCCTATACTGTATGTTAAAGGATTAGGGTAAGACTGTAAATCCCTTCATAAGATCATCTCCCTGCTTCACTGTAAAGCGAGTTTCCGTAGAGTATGTCTTGCACCACCTTTAATCCTTTCATCCTACAAGAGATAAAAGAAAAGAGAAGCAAGCAGAGAATTGAGAACCTCACACCATCAAGAAAGCAGCGCTGGGAGTAGAGCATGTCCTTCAGACCTGAGGTTTCTGTGCCAAGATGCTCCCTGAACAAAGACTGACACAACACAAGGACTTTCCTCCAGAGCCAACAAGAGGGCCTTATCCTTCCCCTGGAGTAGACATCCTGATTTTGGACCTGTAGCCTACTAGACTGTGTAAGAATAAATTTTCTTTGTTAAAGCCATCTGCTGATATTTGGTATTTCTGTTAGAGCAGAACTAGCTGACTAAAACAACAAGGTACTGCAAGATATCAACAAGAAAAAGGTAAATAATCCAATTAAGTGATGGGCAAAGGAGACAGACAGACACTTCACTGAAGAGGACATCCAGGCAGCGATAAGACACATGAGGAAATGTTCACATTCATTAGCTATCGGAGAAAACCAAATCAAAACTACAGTTAAACACCATCTCATCCCAACAAGGTTGGCCATGATACAAAAACCACAAAACAGCGAAACCTGGAGAGACTGTGGAGAGATTGGCTACATTGCTCATAGGATTGCAAAATGTTACAACCTCTTTGGAAAACAGTCTGGTGCTTCCTTAAAAAGCCAGAAATAGATATGCCATTTGATCCAGTAATCTTACTGCTCAAAATGTATCCTACAGAAACAAAGAAAGGCTGTCACATGAACAGATACATGTACACGAATATTTACGGCAGCACAGTCCACAATAGCGAAAAGATGGAATCAACCCAGAAGCCCATCAATAGATGAACAGATAAACAAACTACGGTACATATATTCAGTGGAATACTGTGCAATGTTAAAGAACAATGATGATTTTAGGAAGCATCTCATAACCTGGTTTCAATTGGAAGACATTACGTTGAGTGAAATCAGTCAGCAGCACTAGGACAAATATTGTATGAGACCCTTACTAAAAGGACTTAAAACTAGACTTACGTGCAGAAGAAAAGACCCTTTGACAGCTACAAGGAGGAGAGGGAGGGAAAGGGCTGATCATAGATTAGACAGGTGATAGAAATTTGGTTAGGTGAAAGTAATGACAGCACACAATAGAATGTAGATTAACTTCATCAGTCTTCACCATAAACTGAAAACTCTTCTAATCTCAATCCAATATCGCAAGGATAGAGTAGCAGGGGCTGGTCTGAGGACCATGCTCTCAGAGGACATCAAGGCCAACTGGCAAAGCTAGCCTATGCTAAGAGAGTCTTCTGTACCCTATATTGGCGAGTGGCATTTGGGGTCTTAAAAGCTAGAAAGCAGCCATCTGAGGTACACCAAATGATCCCAACTCATCCAGAACAGATCAGTACCAAAAACAACAAAGACATGAATTAAAAAAAGAGCTCAGGAGACAGAAGAACCAGTGTGAATGGGTGACTGTATCAACATGCGACCGGAAGAACCAGATGGTGCCTGGCTACCACCAAAGACAACCCTGATGTGGCACACAGTGTTGAGTCCCTGTGGTAAAACAAGAAAAAGAGGGGTACAAACCAAGAATTCTACTAAAAGACCACTACTGACAGTCTGATAGCTTGGGGGATCCTCTGGGAATACGGCCCCTAGACCTGATGCTGCACCTGTCCAGAAAATACTAGTGAGGTCAACTCTTCAGACAAAAATGGACTGGACTCAGGGACACAGTGTGACCACATGGTGTGTACTCTATAGTTCCACGCATTTATAGGATGCTGTCCTACTGGTCTCTTTCTAGATGGGAGAGAAGGGGCAGAGAGGAAAGAACAGGAGGTTGATAAGAGAACACGACAAGTATAGAATGAAAAGGTGAAGTGTGCTGTCAGCGGGTAGGAGAGCAGAAGGAACTGCAGATCGGCAGGCATGCAAATTTAACTTGGATTGTATACTTTCACTTAATAACAACTGAAAAAAAAGGATCTATCAATATGTTGTTTACAAGAGACACACTTTGGAAACAAAAACAATTGGTACTGGTACAATGACAGACACAGTGACAAATGGAACAGGACTGGGAACCCAAACGTAAATTTGTTCACCTGATCTTTGACAAGGACCCAGAGTCCATCAAACGGGGGAAAGACGGTATTTTTAAGAAATGGTGCTGGCAAAATTGGATGTCATCTCATAATATGAAGAAAACTGGAGGACATTATGCTGAGTGAAATAAGTCAACCATGAAAGGACAAGTATTATATGACAACACTACTATAAATAATCATGAAAAGATTTACACATAAAAAGAAACAATTTTTGATAGTTACTAAGGAAGGGAAGGATGAAGAAAGAAAAACACAAAATACAACAGAATAGATAAGTGGTAACTGTCATAAAGGGTAAGACAATACAAATTATTAGGGAAGCCAGCACAATTTGTGCAATGCAAGGTCATGAAAGCACAACAGACATGTCCAAAATCCCTCAGAGAGTGAACTGAGGGTTGTGAATACCATGATCTTGGGGAAGGTCTGGCTCAATTGGCATGCCAAATAATGTACTTTATAAAGAAAGTGTTCTGAAAAAGGGGAAGATTAATCCAAAGGACTGATCAACCACATCTGTAACAACCTCCAACAGGCTGTTACAGTACAACTAGATGGTGCCCAGATACCAACACTGACTTCTCTGACAGGGATAGAGGGTCCTGGATAGTCCTGGACAAAAGTGTAGACCAAATGTCTAACTCTGAAAGAAAGATCTGACTTCCTGGCCTGGCAGAGCCTACAGACACCCTAAGAATATGGTCCCAGACATCCTTTGAACTCAGTAATGAAGTCACTCTTGAGGTTGACTCTTCACCCAAAGATTGAACGGTTCTTAAAACAAAACAGGAATAAAGAGGCATGCCAGTACAGGGACAAGGACTAGAAAGCAGTAGGGGACAGGAAAGCTCATAATAGGGTAACCAAGGGAGAGTTTTTAACTGTTGTGGGGTTGTTACTCAGTGTCAAAAAACAATACATGTACTAACTGTTCAATGAGAAACTAGTTTGTTATGTAAGCCTCCATCTAAAGTACAATAACAAAAAAAAAGGAGAAATAAAAATCAGTCTTAGAAGCAAGGCTTCTAGAACCTCAGCTTGCTTGTTTTGGATACATTGTCAGGAAAAAGCAATCATTAGAAAAGGGCATCATGTTTGGTAAAGTAGAGCATAAGTGAAAACAACGGAAATTCTCGGTGATTAAGACATTACAGGTAACAACGAGCTCAAACATACCAAGTATCATGAAGATAGGACAGGAGCAGCAACATTTTGTTCTGTATTTAGGTGCAGGGTTACTGTGAGTCACAGACAAACTGACAGCAACTACAACAAAATGCATGGAGGGAGAAAATGTCAGTGTAATACTTGAAACAGAGCAAACAACAAATAAACACAGCATCTGGTCTTACAGAATATTTCCAACAATAATGCTCAGTGATAAGGAAACAGTGACTAAGGCCACACCATGAGTTATTTATAGGATGCTGTACAATACAATCATTAAAATAATGTTCTAAAGAATATTTAGTGAGACAGAAAAATGTACACAATATAATTTTAATAGAAAAAAATTAAGCTATAAAGTTCAGGTCTGAATTCTCTTCCTGAAAAAAAGTATACATGTGTGTATGCTGTGCATGTATATTTAGAAGAAAAAAGTACCACAAAATGTGGGCTTTGTTTTTTCTTTTCCTTTTTAATATTTCATTTTATACCTCTAGATTTCCAAGTTTTCTCTAATGAACATGTATTACATTTATTGAAGTAGGTGTTATTTTAAAAATTTAGTCATCAGTTTATTCATTCATTAAAGACTTTTTAGCACACATTGTATTTCAAGCAATTCTCTAGACTCTGGGATACTGTGATGAAAAAATCAATAGGCTTTTTGCCCTTAATTTTTTGCCCTTAATTGTTCTCTGTACTATTTTTGTCTCCACAACTAATTAGTTAACTTCTCAAGGGAAAGGACAACCTGGTCCTCTTCTCTGTAGCCTGACTCACCACACTCTGGGTGGTGCCTTGCCTTTGATGAGACAAGTCACATGCCGTGTTGGATATCCAATCCACTGTGATTTTTTAAAAATTGTTACAGTCTTGAAAGTCTAATCCTTAAAGATACATTGTTGAAAACAAAAAAACTTCTAACAATAACTTTTCCTTACAAAATAAAGATAGGTTTCTCTCAAGGAGCACCAAAACAGTTCTGTGTTTTTTTAGTTAAACTCAATTATAATCACCTTGTTTTTTGTTTTGTTTTGTCTTAAGATCAATGAGTTCATTCTTGCCTACGTCAACATCTTTAGTAAAAATTACATCAGAATGGAAAACATTAAACTTCAGCTAAACTTTGATAATATCAAGATAGCAATAACATTTTCAGGAGTTCTGAAGTGTTTCCAGGTGTGTGCAGATTTGGGTTTTCAAATAAATTGACAGAAACTTGTATTTCAGCTCTGTGGAGGTAAAGCACTTCCTCAGTCAATGAATGTTTGTAAAGATGTGAGTCTCTCCTGTCTCCTTTCATATCAGCAGCTTGCCCAAGAAAGCTTGTAATATTTTCATGAACGTCCATGGGATATTGGGCCTTGAATTGAAAGATTTGTCTCACTCACATGATGAAAAATGTCTGCCATAAAAGCCAACCTATAAACAAAATCATTTCTTTCAATGTTTTCCAAGAGTGGGTTTTCTTCTTCTTTTAGCTAAAGTGAAAGTTTTCTCTTGAAAATCAGTGAGCTTCTTGGTGCACTGTATTTTCTGCTGTCATTTCTTAAGAAAACTTCCAAAATGCTATGAGCAAACCCTAAAGACTTTTAGTGAATAATAATGTACAAATATTGATTCTTTACAACACCTATGCCAAGCCAAGATGTTAATAATAGGTTGTGGACAGGGGAATCAGAGAAAGAATACTCAATTTTTCCATAAACCTACTGGAAAAAATAAAATCAATTATTAAAAAACTCCATAATAAGATGCTATGATTCAAAGTCCAGCTTTTTATAAAGTTGCTGATCTTACAACTTTCAACAAAATTCCTCTTAGAATTGTTGGAAAAACCAGAATATGTGGAGCATGAAAGCCATATGAGGTCTTCCTTATTTTCACTAAAGTGGAAAAATCAGATGTGCTATCAACCATCCCAGGAGCACCATCTCTGCTTGCTAAGATGAGAAGCTTACCAGTCCATTCAGGTTTGCTTAACAACAACAAAAACCTTTACATCATTCTGAAAACTTCAGCCGTCTTTGTAGTTCCAAAATGGACTCACATAACAAGAATTCTTTGTTGACGTCAGCATGCACATTACACACAAAACAAGTAACTGGCTGTATTGAAAGATGCCTGTAGTTTCAAGTAGCAAGGATGTCAACTTGTATGAAGGTGTTAAAAGACAAGCCGGATATTCTTTATGGAATCACTTCATTTGATGAGGGAACCACTTTCACTATTTAACTCTTCTAGTCTTCAAACCTGCTCCACATTCCATTCCAGTGTCCATGGCCTTAGGTAAAACTTTCTCAGTTGTGTGGGGATCCTTTTGTTTAGAATCTGGTAAGTAACTTCATGGAATGTTTCAAAAAAAGTTTTCATGAAATGGTAAATTCACATTTACCAGCTTTCTGCATACACATACAGACAAAAGCCCTCATTTTCTTTGGAAGCATAGACATGAGGTGTTCTTTCAGCTTCTAGACTTTAGAGCACCATTCACAAGAATTTTTCCACAAAGAAAAAGGGAAAAGTTACCATAGCTTTTATATGCTACCAGTTACTTTAATGTGTATATAAAACTACATACATAACTGTCATTCCTTAGTATTCCTTTGCTTATAGACAATATTCACATGGTGTCTGTCTTCCTCTTCTTATGTATATTTTGCTTTCATAACTCAGAAATTAATTTAGTCAAGATGGCAGACTAGACACCTGTCTCCTTAATTCCCTCTGAAAACTAAGGCCTGGATTGATAATTAAAAGGAGACTTCTGGGCACTCAGTGAGCCCTAGGACATGGCATAGGGCTATCAATTTGGGCTACATGCCACTGAATGGCAAAATTCTTCTCTTTTGCTGACCCCTGCACTTGTTGAATGGCTGGCTCTTGTGGACTGAAGGTAACTGGCAATTTTAACTTCTGTTTCTCTTAGTTACCTGGTGTCAGCAGCAAAGTTGAACCGCACTGTTGACGTGATCAGCAGGTGAAACAGCCACACTTTGAGAGCCTGGCTCTGGACTTAGAGCACTACAGCCTCTCTACCCTTTTTCCAAACTTCCAACATTGATTCAGCTATTTCGCAACAGGTAAGCCAGCTTCTGTGGGCAGCCGTCTTGTTCAACTCGGAGGCGGCATTACCCAAATGGAGGCCTGGGCAGGGGCTAATTCCCAGGCTATGAAGTAGTGATAGCCTAGGGAGTGCTTTCCCAACAGAAAAGCTGTGTTTAGCACAGTGCAGCCTTATGGGTGGGGCCTAGCAGCAGACGACAGTGGGACTATAGCCTGTCCATACTTTGAACTAGATCACAGGATCTCGGGAAGGATATAGAGGTGCTTCCATTGCCAGATGGAAAGAAAGGCTTGCACACCTGGTAGCCTCACTGATTTTAAAATCTGTCAGACAGCTTTGACGTTTCAAAATAAGACTACCTAGAGAAATAACTGTGGTGCATCCCTTCCAGCCTTTACTGATCCACAACATAGGGTCAGCTGATGGCCCCCCAGTGACTCCATAAATAGGGCTGGGTGCTTGCCAGAGAGAAGGTTGAGCCTGCTACCCCAGAGATTCCACTGGGTCCAGTCACTGGAGTACATAGAGGTAACTGGTGATCAACTTTCTTCTCAGACTGAGCCTCAGTTCCTGTTAAGGCAACACCCAAGAAACTAAACAACCTCTAGATACCCAAAAAGCAACAAATCTTGGCCAGACACTTAAAGAAAAATCCACCCATGGCTCAAGAAAGCTCCTGAAAGAAACAAAGAACTTCCCAGATGAAAAAGCCTCTCTGAAACTTTCAGAGCTTGAGTACAAAAGGATTATATACAGAGCCCTTCTAGACATTATTCAAAATTTAGTAGACCAAAATGAAAAATTAAGCAAGCTGTTCGAACTGATGGAACACCAGCATTCTGAAATACAACAGATCAATAACAAAATTAAAGAAGCAGAAAACTCAATTCAAAGCCAAGAGAACAGAACTGAACAAACACAAAACCAACACTGAAAAGGGTGAAAAATCAACTCATAACGAAGAATGTCCCAGAACAGAATATTAAGAGCAACACATAAAACACTAACACTAAAACAAATACACCAACATGACAGCACTAAACACATACCTATCAATAATTACATTGAATGCTCCAGTAAAGAGACTACAAGTGACATCTTGGATCAAAAGACAAGACCCATCTATATGTTGCTTACAAGAAACTCATCTTAGACTTAAAGATATGAACAAAATGAAAATTAAAGGATGGAATAATACATACTAAGCTAACGATACACAAAGAACAGGTGTGGCAATACTAATCTCAGATAAAATAGATTTTCATGGAAAATCCACCATCCTGCACAAGGATGGACACTATATATTGCTGAAAGGTTCAATACACAAGCAGAACTTAACAGTATTAAATATTTATTCACCTAATACCAGAGCATCTAAATGCATCAAAGAAACATTTACTACTTTTAAAAACGAGATAGATCACTTCACAATAATAGTGGAAGACTTCAACACTGCACCTTCTGTACTGCATAGATCTTCTACAAAAATGCAAAAGACACAGATCTGATTGTGACATTTAACCAACTAGACCTCATCAGCATATATATAACTACACGTTTTTCTCCAGTGCACATGGAATATTTCCAGAGACCACATGTTAGGACATAAAGCAAATCTCAACAAAATCCATACGACTGAATTATTGAAAAGCATCTTCTCAGACCATAAAGACATAAAAGTCTAAATCAACAGCAGAAAAAAATAGATAGAAATTGGAACTCATGGAAATTGAATAACATCTTGCTGAAAAAGCCCTGTGTTATAGAAGAAATCAAAATCAAGGATGAAATAAAGAAATTTATGGATTCCAATGAGAATGAAAACACTTCCTACCAGAACCTATGCGATACAGCCCAAGCAGTGCTCAGGGGTCAGTTTATCTCTATAAATGCACACATCTGGAAGGAAGAAAGAACCCAAACTGAAGAATTAACCCTACAGCTTGAACAAGTAGAAAGAGAGCAACAGACGGCTCCTTCAGACACCAGAAGAAAATGGAGCATAAAGATTAGAGCAGAACTAAATGAATTAGAGAATAGAAGAACAATTGAAAAATTGCTAAGACCAAAAGCTGGTTTTTGGAAAGATCAACAAAAGTGACAAACCACTACCTAAACTTACAAAGAAAAACAGAGAAACCAACAAATAACTTGAATAAGAAATTAGGTGGGAGATGTTACAACAGATTCAACAGAAATAAAAAATATCATAACAGAATACTGTGAAAGACTGTACTCTAAGAGACTGGAAAACCTAGAAGAAATGGACAAATTCCTAAATTCATATCACCTACGAAAATTATCACAAGATGAAACAGAACAACTTAATGAATGCATCACAAAGGAAGAGATTGAAAAAGTAGTCAAAAAACTATCAACCAAAGAAAAGCACTGGCCCAGGTGGCTTCACAGCAGAATTCTATCAAGCTTTTAGAGAAGAGTTAACTCCAGTACTACTATTTCAGAGCATAGAAAGGGATGGAATACTCTCAAACTCACTCTATGAAGCCAGCATAACCTTTATACAAAAGCCAAGGAAAGATCCACAGGAAAGTAGAACTACAGACCAATATCACTCATGAACCTAGATGCAAAAATCATCAACAAAATCCTTGCCAATAGAATTCAACAACATATCAAAAAAATAACTGATCATGACCAAGTTCGATTCATACCAGGGATGCAAGACTTGTTCAACATCAGAAGAACAATTAATGTGATCAACTACATAAATAACACAAAAGACAAGAATCACCTGATTTTTGTGATGCAGGAAAGGCATTTGATGAAGTCCAACACCCACTGATGCTAAAAACTCTCCGCAAAATAGGAATATAAGGCAAATTCCTCAGTGCAATAAGGGTCATTTATACAAAGACAACTGCCTACATCATCCTGAATGGAGAGAGACTGAAAGGATTCCCCTTGAGAGTAGGAACTAGACAAGGACGCTCATTCTCACCTCTTCTGTTCAACATTGTGCTAGAAGTTCTGGCCACAGCAATTAGGCAAGGCAAAGAAATAAAGAGCCTCCATATCGGCAAAGAAGTAAAAATCTCCCTATTTGCAGATGGTATGATTGTATGTGCAGAGAATCCTAAAGAATCCATAAATGAACTACTTAAACTAATAGAAGAGTTCAGCAAAGTATCAAGATACAAGTTAAACATAGTTAATCAGTAGGATTCCTTTATACCAACAAAGAGATCATCGAAGAAGAAATCACCAAATCAATACCATTTACTATAGCCCCCAAGAAGATAAAATACCTAGGAATAAATCTAACCAGAGAAATAACAGACCTTTGCAAAGAAAATACAAGTCCTTACTACAAGAAACTAAGACAGACTTACATAAATGGAGAAACCTGCCTTGCTCATGGACAGGAAGGCTTAACATCGTGAAAATGTCTATTTTGACCAAAGCCATCTACATATACAAGGCAATCCCAATACAAATTCCAGTTACTTTTTTAATGTGATGGAGAAACAAATCACCAACTTTGCTTGGAAAGGAAAAAAAAACAGGATATGCAAAACACTACTGAAGAAGAAGAACAATGTGCAAGGCCTTTCACTATCAGATTTGAGAACTTATTACACTGCCACAGTAGTCAAAACTGCCTGGAACTGGTACAAAAAGAGACATACAGACCAATGGAATAGAGTTGAGACCCCAGAGATGCCACCATCCTCCTAGGAACAGCTGATATTCAACAAAGCCCACAAGATTTTAAACTGGGGTAAAAACACTCTCTTTAACAAATGGTGCTGGCAAAATAGGATATCAGTCTGCAAAAAATTGAAACAAGACCCTTATCTCACTCCTTATACAAAAACCAACTCAAATTGGATAAAAGACCTAAATATCAAATCTAAAACAATAAAGCTCATCCAAGGAAAAATAGGATGAATAATTTAAGTTTTAACACATAATACAGACAGACCTCAAAAACTGTCAAACAAAGCATGATCAACAGAAGAGAAAACAGATAAATGGGAACTATTAAGAATCAAACACTTTTGTTCATCCCAAGACTTCATCAAAAGAGTTAAAAGATCAGCTACAGAATGGGAAAAAATATTTGGCAACTATATGTGAGATCGATGTCTGATCTCCGTAATCTACAAGGTATTACAAGATATCAACAAGGAAAGGATAAATAAGCCAATTAAGCAATGGGCAAAGGAGATGGACAGACACTTCTCTAAAGAGGACATCCAGACAGCCAAAAGACACATGTGGAAATGCTCACAATCATTAGCTATTCAAGAAATTCAAATCAAAACTACAGTGAGATAGCATCTCACCCCAACAAAGTGGACCATGGTCCAAAAAAGACAAAACAACAAATGCTGGAGAGGCTATGGAGAAACTGGAACTCTCCCACACCACTGGTAGGATTGCAAAATGGTATAACCTCTTTGCAAACAATTTGGCACTTCCTTAAAAAGGTGGAAATAGATATACCATTTGATCCAGTATCCCACTGCTTGGAATATATCCTACAGATGCAAGGGCAGTCACACAAACAGACACATGCACACGAATGTTTGTTGCAGCACAGTCCACAATAGCTAAAAGATCGAATCAATCAAGATGTCCAACAACAGATGAATGGATAAACAAACTATGGTACATATACTCAATGGAAGGCTATGGAATGATAAAGAACAAGAACAATTTTAGGAAGCATCTCATAACTTGGTTTCAATTGCAAGACATTATGCTGAGTGAAATCAGTCAGCAGCTCAAGGACAAATATTGTATGAGACCCCTACCACAAGGATTTAAGAACAGATTCACATACATAAGAAAAAAACCTTTGATGGCTGCAAGGGAGGGAAGGGAGGTAGTAAGGGATAGGGCTGGTTATAGATCAGATAGTTGACAGAAATTTGGGTGAAATCAGTGACAACACACATTACAAAGAAGATCAGTTTAACTGGACTTCCACATAACTTGAAAACTTCCAATCTTAACCCAATACTGCAAGGACAGAGTAACAGGGGCAGTGGTCAGGGGACATTGAAGCTAATTGGTATATCTAGCCTATTGCTAAGAGAGTCTTCTGCACCCCATACTGGTGAGTGACATCTGGGATCTTAAAAGCTAGCAAGCTGCCGTCTGCGGTACACCAAATGGTCCCAACTCAGCAAAAACAGATGATTACCAAGGACAAAAATGACATCAGGGAAAGAGAACCCAAAAGACAGAAAGACCCACATGAATGAATGACTACACCAACACGTGACCATAAAAACCAGATGGTGTCCAGCCACCACTGGTGACATGTGTGACGGGGCTCACAAAGTTGAGTCCCAGTGGCAATACAAGACTGAAAAGGGGTGCACCTTGAGAATGCCACTAAAAGACGGCAGTTGATGGTCCGAAGTCCTTGGGGTTCCCCCTGGGGCATGGCCCCAGACCTGATGCCTCTCTTGTTCATAAATCATTACTGAGGTCAACTCCTCGCACAGGCATGGATTTGACTCAGGGACACAATGTGACCATATCATGTGTGCACTTTATGGTGCTATGCATCTATAGGATGTCATCCTACTGGCCTCTTACTAGAGGGGAGTGGAGAGGGTGAAGAAGAGGGGACAGGAGATTGTTAAGAGGATATGACACATATAGAACAGAAAGGAGTGTGCTGTCACCAGGCAAGGAGAGCAGAACGAGCTGCAGCAGGCATGCCGATTTAAACTGGATTGTACACTTTCACTCAATCACAATAAATAAATAAAATATATGTATATATAAAAAAAGAAGTTAATTACATTTAGAACCCACTCATCTCAGGTAAGATTTAAGTAATATAACAAGCCAAGCCAAGCCAAGTGCCATTGAGTATAACAAAGGAAACCTTGTTTCCAAGAGGATCGTGTCCATAGTATGGCTGATTGGGATGCCAATACATATTTGGAGGGGCCACATTTAATCCTTAACAGTGAGCCATTCCCAATCCAAAGTATCATCCCAGGCAGTCTAAGTCATCATGGCAGTTCCATTTCCCTGACAGAGCCTCTTTTACAGGTGACAATGTGTGTGACTCAGTTTGGCCAGATGAACATGAGTTGAAGGATGTACTTGTGACTAGAAGCTGTGATGCTTGGAAATGCCTTGGCCATATTGCAACAAAAGCCATGCAAAGTCAACAGACTGAACAGAAGGAGAAGCCCTTCTGATCCAAGCACCTAGCAGCCCTATCACATACCACTCTGGATTTCTTGCTGTCCAAGGTCATTTCTAATTAAGACAATTGAGCTGGGAGATTTCTGCAACTTGCAAGTGAAGTCACCCTAACTGATGTAGCTAAGCATTGTGGAAAATTTTAGGAAGGAGTATTACCTCTTAAAAATAAATCATCATGTTGTTAGCTTGTCCATCCCAGTTTTTGTGGATTCCCTCCCTTGCACACTATAATTCAATCTATCCGTCAGGTCTCACTGAAGGTGCTTCCTAATCACTCACTAAACCTTCCTATTCCTTCCATCTCCACTGCCATCTCTTCCAATTCATGTTTAGTCTACTTCATCAGCTCACCAACTGGATTTCTTGCTCCCATTCCAGCCCCTTCCAAACAGCAGCCAAACTTCACATCACTTCCTTGCCTAAAACCTTTTAATGGTTTTCCAGTGCTTTTAGAATAAAATGCAAACCATGTAAAGTTATCTAGGAAGCGCCACAGAATATGTCTCTCCCTACACCTCCAGCCTCACCCTTTCTCCTGAGCTATTTGAGCTCCAATACTGCCTTTCCCCACTCTTTGCCTAGTTAACATATTCAAACCCTTCAGACCCACAATCACTTCCTAATGGGAAACTTTAATGACTACATCCTTCACCAGAGAGCACTCTATGTGTCTTCCCTAGTATTTAACACAATGTTTAATTACAGGCTTATTCATGTTATTAGTTGATTGATGTCTTTTTTCACTACTAAAATTCAAGTTCCCTGTCATGTTCACCATTAAATTTTCAGATCATGATACAATAGAAGTACTCAAAAAATATTTGTGGGATGAACCAGAAAATGAAAAAGTAGATATTCACAGTTGATCCAGATACACCTCAGGAGTAGTTTGTTCTCCAAGGAGAATCTGGCTCCATAATCATTATACAGGATGCCTCTTTACCAGCTCCCCAGACCTACTCATAGGCATAGCACTTGGCCATTCCATTTCTGCACAGAGCTGAGGGTAGGGAAGAAATGTGCTTACCTACTATGCTCCTAAAAGGAACAGATTAGCCAATAAGCAAAGCTTGCACAGACTTACATGTGCTTACTTACTAAACTGCAATACAAAATTTCACCTGTGTAAAATTGTGTGCTACAGATTAGTAAGTAAACACAATTAAGTCTGTATATACCTTGCTTACTGTAAGTCCATGTGTACCTTTTTTACTGGTTAATCCACCCCTGCTTCTAAGGGTGACCTAAGTCTCCCATCCACACTCTATCAATCATGGAAGGGTGTGGCCTGGAGGCAGGCTAACAAGGCAGAGCAGCCAGAGCTATCCTTGGATCACTCTAGCAACAAAGACACAGAAAAACAATGGATTAAATAGAACATTCCAGGAGCCATGAACAGCAGGGGGAAAGTAGGAGAAAGAACTAGCCAACAAAGAGATGACAGTAAGTAGTTGCAGAGACAGACAGGCTGACAGAATTCCACACTCCACAGGAGAACCCTTCATACCAGTGAACAAAGTCACACTCAGAGAGCGTATCTCTCAATGAAGAAGGCAAGCTTCAGACAGACACACCTACAAAATTGTAGCATTCTTCAATTTGAATGTCAAAAGATAAGTTCTGAGGATGCACATGGAACATTTTCTCTGGGGCACAAATTCTTCCTCCTCTCCAGTGCTCTCTCCTTTCATTTTGGTACTGTGCAAGATGCCCAGTTATGAGTCAGCACCTGAGGTGGCAGATGAACAGCTTAACCAAAAGAAAAAAAAAGAAAGTCTATTGGCACCCCTGAACTGGGAACTCAGGCCAGAAACAGTCTGTTTCACTGGCATAGAGCTGCTGGCCACACATCTTTCTTGGCATTGGCTCTCTCCCTTTCTCAGCATGGGACCTCTGCCTTTTGCAGCACTTGCAGCTAGCAACTTGAGCCCACACTAATCAATATGCCCTAGCTAGCATTGCACACTTGGGGGCCATCTGGATGAGCACCCGGGCTGAACTCACACAAGAAAAGTAAATAGACCTTGAGGCCCCGGTGCCTAGCAACAGCTCTAAACACCTAGTGACAGGATTTTGGAATTTCTATGACTACAGTTAACAAAAGAAAGCACTCAACTAATCTACTTAGACACTTACAAACTGTATATGTATGTGTACGTGTACATGTACATGCACGTATACATGTATGTGTATGTATATGTATATCTGTACACACACACACACTGATTGAAATACACACAGATTGGAACACAATAACTGAAATTAAATAAAACAATTTCCTGATAGCTCAGAGGCAACAATCTATTTCATGTCATTTAAAGAAGCAGAACACCATGGCTTCAGAAAACTCCCCCAAAAAAGAATAAAAAATTTTCCAGATAAAAATTTCCTGCAATATCAGAGATAGAGTAGGAAAAAAAAAAAAACCACTGCCATCAAGTTGGGTCCAACTCATAGTGACCCTAGAGGTCAGAGTAGAACTGCCCCATAGAGTTTCCAAGGAGTACCTGGTGGATTTGAACTGCCAACCTTTTGGTTAACAGACATAACACTTATCCCAATATGCCAACAGGATTTCTGAGAGACAGAATACAAAAGAATAATTTTCAGAGCTCATTAGGAAGGAGATTAGGCAAACTGCAACCAAACATACTGAAAAATTAAATAGGCTGCAGGAAAATACTTGAGCGACAGTGATCTGAAATTCAGGAGATTAACAATAAAATTACAGAATTAGACCATTCAATAGAAAGTCAGATGAGCAGAACTGAGGCAATGGGATGCAGAATTAATAAGACTGAAAATAAAGCAACTGACATCAACGTATTTAAGGAAAAATCAGATACAAGTTTTTAAAAAGTGAATAATCACTGAGAGTTAAATGGGACTCTATTAAGAGGAATAATTTACAGCTGACTGGAAATGGGGGGAGAAGAGGACAACAGAAAATACAGAGAAAATTGTTGAAGAGATGTTGACAGAAAATTTTTCTTATACCATGAAAGATGAAAAGATACCTATCCAAGTTGCTCATGGAACGCCACACAAGGTAGATCCCAAAAGAAAAGCACAAAGATATACTGATATCAAACTTAACAAAACTAAAGACAGAGTGATGCTTAAAGGCAGAAAGGCTTAAACAAAAAATACCGTACAAAGGAGAGTTAGTGAGACTGAGCTCTGATTACTCAGTGGAAACCATGCTGGCAAGAAGTCAATGGGATGACATAAACAAAGGCTTTAAGGATAAAAACAAAACTGCAAAACAAGAGTTACATACCCTGAAAAACTGTCTCTCAAATATGGTGGTGAATTTAGGACATTTCCAGATAAACAGAAGTTTAAAGAATTTGCAAAATCCAAACCAAAATTACAAGAAACACTGAAGGAAGTTCTTTCATTAGAAAAATCAGTGACATCAGATACATACTCAAAGACACAAGGCAGGACAGAGCATCCAGACATCAATGTGGACATGCAACCCACAAAAATAAATCAAAGCTGAAACACTAAAAATAAGGCAAAAGAGATCTCAGTACGTAAACATTATGTCAAAAGAGGGACAGTAACGTACATATAGATCTTTCAGATGGGCAGGAAGTCAAGGCAATACAAAGAAATGAAAGACTGGTTTAAACTTAGAACATTAGGGATAAATAAAAAGGTAACCACAAAGGAAATTAGCAATCCTACACATCAAAACAAGAAACAAAAGCAAGAATTCTCAGCAGATATAAACCAACAACAATGAAAAAGATGAAAAACAATCCATAAAGAGGAATGATTCAGCACAGAAAATTAAGTGGAACAAGGAGACTGCCAACAACTCACCAAAAAAGGCATCAAAATGACAGCACTAAATTCATACATATTCATACGTAAATTACATTGAATGTAAATGGGTTAAATG
The DNA here is from genome assembly GCA_028571685.1 of Heterohyrax brucei. Taxonomy (NCBI): domain Eukaryota; kingdom Metazoa; phylum Chordata; class Mammalia; order Hyracoidea; family Procaviidae; genus Heterohyrax; species Heterohyrax brucei. The sequence continues at coordinate 39,062,685 of CM053145.1, forward strand.
CACCAGTAAAGAGACAAAGAGTAATAGAATGTATATAAGTCGTGGAAGGAGACAATAAATACCTCTGGGAAAACATTTTAATTCATCTGGAATCCAAATTGCAGGAATTCATGGAATTGGGGTCACTCACCCAGGCCATTTGCCCTTAGGATTCCTTTTGAATCTTAAGCCTTTAAGCAACTGGTTTTCCTAAAGTCACCTTAAAGTCCAAACAATAGCATAATAAGCAGTTTAGAGGATACTGTTTTACCTTAGGCATTGGGCTCTTTTGGAGAATTATCTACCCGTGGTCAGTCAGGTTACAGAAACAGGACTTCAAGGTCTGATTAGAAACTATTTTAGAAGACATGGTATCTTAGTCATCCAGTGCTGCTATAACAGAAATACCACAAATGGATGGCTTAGAAGGCTATGATTCTGAATTTAAGGCACCAGCTCTAGGGGAAGGCTTTCTGTCTGTGTCAGTTCTCAGGGTGAAGGGCCTTATCATCAGTCTTCACCTGGTCCAGAGTGCAGGACACTCTGTTTTCTTCTTTGCTTTCTTGGTGGTAACAGGTCCCCATTTCTATTTTATACGGGGTATGCCAAATAAGTTCTCAAACTTATCTTAGAAAAAGTACCACACACCTCATTGCTGAACATCACTAGAGTCATCTTCTCCCCTTGGGAAGCCATGCACTGGCACCAGTGCCTAGTCCACCCTTTAAAGCAATTTTGGAACTCTTTTACTGGAATGGCCATCAGAGCTGTTATCGTATTCACCTTGATGTCCCAAATGTCATCAAAATGTCTTCCTTCAATATTTCCTTTATCTTTGGACAAAGAAAAAAATCAATTGGGATCAGATCAGGTGAGTAGGAAGGGTGTTCCAATACAGTTATTTGTTTACTGGCTAAAGACTCTCTCACAGACAACTGTACAACGAAGTGTTGCACTTAGAAGAATTAAATTCATGGACTTAATTGTCGGACTTCATATCACAAAAGATACTGGCTTAAAACACAACCTAATCTTATAGATCAAGTCCTGTCTAATTAACATAACTGCCACCTAACCCACCTCATTAACATCACGGAGGTAGGATTTACAACAAATAAGAAAATCACAACAGATGGCAAAATAGTGGACAATAAGTCAGCAATACTAGCAGTCATGGCCTAGCCAAGCTGACACACATTCTGAGGGGGATATAATTCAATCCAGAACACATGGCATGTCCTTAATGACATTGTTTTCACAACTGACTGACACTGAAACCCTGCACATGTTCTGTACTTAATCTCCTAAGAAATCAACTTGAAAGGAAACTACCCCGCCCCAACCCTGTCTGCATAACCAGTTTTAACTGTCCTCTTTACAGAGCCTTCCAGATACTTTCAGCTTCATGCTGCCTGGTTGAACTGTGGAAACTGTGGTGGCATAGTGGTTAAGTGCTGGGCCTACTAACCAAAAGGTCATCAGTTCAAATCCACTAGGTGCTCCTTGGAAACTCTATGGGGCAGTTCTGCCCTGTCCAAAAGGGTCACCATGAGTCAGAATTGACTTGACAGCAGTGGCTCTTGTTGAACTGTAGCTGCTGTAAATAAATAAATTCAGTTACACTAACTTCTGCTGTTAACAGTGCACAATGCATAAAAATCATGGGCTGCAGAATAAAAGACACAACTCATTCCAGTTGCCATGTGCCACTGGCATATCTCCAGTGTAGGTAGATAACATCTCCAAGCCTCAGTTTCTCATCTATAAAATGAGGATAAGAATATGTAACTCATGCAGTTGACTTGAGGATTAAATGGGAATGGTTAGCATGCTATAAACATTTAACAACAAGTGCTTTTACTTCTATTTGAATTACTATTAAAAAAAAAAAGCTCATTGCTATCAAGTCCATTCTGACTCATAGTGACCTTATAAGACAGGGTAGAATTGCCCAATAAGGTTTCCAAGGGACAGCTCATGGATTTGAACTGTCTCTTTGTTAGAAGCCAAATGCTTAACAGCACTAAAAAAGAATCTTAATTTTATTTCACAGATGAAGAAGCAGGCTGCAAAAAGGGGAAGGACTTACCCTAGGTGCTCCGGTGGGAAACCAGCATGAGGAGTGAGGCTGGTGACTCCCAGCTGGGTGCCATTTCCATTACAGTCTTCACCCACCCTAATTCTCTCCACTCTGGCAACGCAGAGCCCACTCGGAACTCAAAAAAGTAGGAGGAGGAATATCCAGGTTATCCTCTCTCTAGTTTCAGGGTAAGTAGAGTTATTGAATGAATACAGAAAGAACCAGGGTGTTTCTCCACTCCAAGGGACTATCTCTCCCCCAGCGTCCTTAGGAGTCAGAATCCACTCAACAGCAGTGGGTTTGGCTTTGGTTTAGGAATATAAAGAGACACGGCCCAGAGAAATGTCCTAATTAATTCACTTCTTGTTCTGTGCTGTCCAATCATTTGTGACTCACAGTGAATATAACAGCATAGAGCTGCTCTTTAGGGTTTCCTAGGCTGAACTCTTTACAGTGTAGCCCTGGTGGCACAGTGGTGAAGAGTTCATCTGCTAATCACAAGGTCAGCAATTAGAATCCGCAGCTGTTCCTTGCAAACACAATGGGCAGTTCCACTCTGTCTTACAGGGTTGCAGTGTGTCAGAGTCAATTCAACAGCAAAGGTTAGTCTTAAAGGAGCAAATCATCAGGTCATTTCTCCAGAGAAGACACTGATGAGTTTGAACTGCAGATCTTTCAGTTAACAGCCAAGTACTTAACCACTGTACCACAAGGGCTCCTGTTGTTTGTATTTTTCAACAGAGCTTTCTAGAAAGGTCAAAGTGCTCAGCTGCTAACCAAAAGGTTAGCAGTTCAAATCTACCAGCTGCTCCTTGGAAATTCTATGGGCCGGTTCTGCTCTGTCCTATCAGGGTGTATGTGTGCGTGGGTGTGTGTGAGTGATCCTGTGGGGGGGGGGAGGTGTCTGGGTGTGTGTTTGATCCTGGGCAGGGCATCCCAGACTATTGAGCTTCTTCCATCACCATAGTAGCTTTCCCAGTTTGGGACCAATGCAGATGAATTTCCTACGGATAGTATCTTCACCTTACTGTTGATGTCCACAGATTATTTTGTGAGGATACAATTCAGAAACAGATACACACATGGACATCTGAACAAGAAATATTTTCCTTGCTGACTGCTTGATGTGTCAGGTAATGACTAGGAGAGAGGAAGAGAAAACCCGTTCAACTGTGTGCGCCCATGGCAGCAACACAATCAATCACTTCTAAAAAGTGTACTTTCCTTGGAGAAAGGTTTAAGGAAATAAGCAAGCTGATTTAATTTAAAAATTCTGTGTCTATTGATTGAAATCTTTTGTATTTTCTTACTGTTTGAGAACACATCACTTTGCATGAGGCAATTGGTTCATATCTTAAGTAAACAGGAAACAAAAAACAGAAAAGCTCAGGGAAGACATCTCATTTTGTTACATCACAGTGCTCACATTACCTTTCCTGTCTGCTTTGTGATGAGAGGGGCCCAGCCTTCTTCAGACTGAAGGGCCCCCTCTGTTCCACTGCTAACAATCAAAATGATAACAGCTTCTCCCAGAATGCATGGCTCTCGATTGTCTCTCTTCCTTTGCAACAGCCACTCCTGCTGCCTGAAACGCCCATTCTCTGGCCGCTTCACCAACCCTGTCCACCATGTTTGCCTAGAAGTTGTCCTTCCAACACTGCCTAGTGCAGGAAGCCTTATCTAACATCACCAGGCAGTGTCAAGAGCTCCCTCTTCTTCCAATGGCATCTCATAGCCACCTCGCTGTAACTACAATTACACTGCTTTAACTACTACCTCTAAGACACATTTTTCCACATGCTCTGTAACATCCATGCACCCACTCCTGTAGTGATGATGATTACATTACTCATATTGCTCAATTCTAAAACACTTTTTTTTTCCACATTTGAGTGTTTCTGAAATCAGAATGTTTCCCAAATAATGTGTATGTTTAGTTTGGTACTGTTTTGTTTTCTTCCTTCTGAAAAGCTGTTATTATATTGAGAATGTATCTTAAAATCAAAGAAATGTGTTATTTATTTATTCATGTGACTGACTTCCCTCCTAGACTATAAGTTTCTAGGGTGCAGAAACCTGTGGTCTAGTCGTCTTTGTATTCTCACTACTTAGCAGAGTGCCTGACATGCAGAAATTGCTCAATAAATGTTAGAAAGGAAAGAGCAAGGAAGGAAGGAGGAAGGAAGGAAAATCTCTTACACACTCTACAATTTAGAAAGCACCTTCATACCTTTTTGCTCTTTTACTTGATTGCCATCACCACCAGAGAAGTTACTGGGGTGTCTCCTCCAAAGACTAGCCTTGGGGCTTTCCTCCTTCCGTACTCCTCTAGGGCACACTCAAGTCCATCACGGATTATCAGTCCAAGAGGTCCTTTTTTCTTTCCTTATTTTTTAAATTCCTTCCCAAACCTTTTTTGCTGCACTTGTTCTCTGACACTACTAGGCCACTTCCAGAAGCTTTCATCACTGCCACTTCTACTGTACCCTCTTGATGGAGAGTTTAATGATCCTGAAGGCCCTAGAAACACATTGAATTGAAACACAAAATGGATAGCATTGTGCATTTTAGTGAAACAGCAATTAGTAGCAGCAGTCACCATGTACTCAGGAGGGCAAGGGAGCTGAGAAGAAAAGGAATTAAGTGACCCCATAAAGACACTTAATTTCATTACCACCAGACATAGTTTCCCATTATTGCTCTTGGTGTTTAATGGTTTTATGATTCCATCTACAGATGCTTAGCTAGTTCATTAACTTTGCTGCTAAAAATACAATTATCTCCAACAAAACTTTCATCACTAATAAAAGGGGGGGAAAACCCTCTGTCATTAACAGAAAACAGTGGGGTGGACACACCTTCTGTGTAGTAACTCCTTAGCCCCAATATTTTCATGGAGACTGAGGCTATTACCATGCAAGTTTCATGCAACCAGCTAAAAACTTTAATCAAGTAACTGTTGTATTGTTTAGCTGATTTGGGGCACCTAGTTGGCTTGGCTAATTGACATCCACTTTGAGTTAAGTCAGCTGAGTCAACTTGGCTATAACTCCAGTGTAACTAACGTGAGAAATAAGAATCTACTTAATTGTTTATTCACTCAACAGACATTTTTTAAGACACTTTGGGGTACTAGGGGTTGGTTATATATATAACGAAGACAAAATTAAGGTAGTTGTTGTTAGTTGCCGTCAAGTCAATGCCAGCTCGCAGCAACCTTGTGTATAATGGAAGGAAGCATTGCTTGGTCCTGTGCCACTTTCCTGATTATTGGTATGGTTGAATCCACTATGGTTGCTATTGTGTCCACCCGTCTGATTATTTCCCTCTTTGTTGCTGACTTTACTTTACTGAATAGGATGCCTTTTTCTAGTAATTGGTCCCTCGTAATGATGTGTCAAAGTAAGCAAGCCAGAGTGTCACCATCCTTGCTTCTTATATTTCTTTTAAGGCTGAATTGTTTATTCTTCTGGCAGCCCATGGTATATTTAGTATTCTTCATCAACACCACAGTCCAAATACATCAATTCTCCTTCTGTCTTCCTTTTTCATGGTCCAGCCTTTGCATGCACAGCTTGGGTCAAACGCATCTTGGTCATCCAAGTGATCTCTTTCAAATGTTAAAGAGGAAAAGAAAGTAGGGTCCTATTTTCAGAAAGTCTACAATCCAGTAAGGAACATTTGTATCTGCTGGGCTGAAAGACAGAGAGTCCCAGTTATTGCTCTGGGGCTCAGGGCAGACCTTCCCTCTTGATTTAGGGCAGGGGAGGAGAGGGGCTACTGAGCAAGTTAGCGGTTAAGAATGACTTTCCATTTCCCTTCGCAGAAAAGTCAAAGTCATTAGAATGGCCTCCAAGGCCTCACAATGTATCTGTCTCTGACACTGCCTCTTTGCCCCTCCGAGGAGCCTGTGAAAATAGCCGAGGCCGACAGAAAGGGGGCTCAGGGCCTAAGAGAAACCTGCATAGAGATCAGAGGCAGCTTGATGACAATGAGTTTTTGGTCTTCTCTTTCTAAAGTGCCCGGCTTTGTTTTTTCTCTGGAGCCTGAAATGTTCTTGGCAAGCACACCTGTGGCCTCATCTCCTACTGCTTCTTCCCTTACTCTGCTCCAGCCTCTTTCTTGTCCCGTGAGCATGCCAAGCCTCCAGGCCTTTGCATCTGCTGTATCTCTCACTGTTGTGTTCTCCCCGCAGATAGTCTCAGGGTTCACTGTCTCATTCATTCCAGGCCTTTGTTTAAATACCCCTTCTGAGTGACTCAGTGGCTCCTTTCCTGGCCATCTCCCCCTCTACTCCCACCATTCCCTACCTGCTACCCT